>OY759171.1:29120790-30565790 GCA_963662145.1 Sturmia bella | reverse complement strand
CCTCTAAGTGAGATCCCATGCAAAAACCGTTTTGGAAATTTGGCTCTATCGTCTCTACCAGTCCCAGAGCAGCTTAAAAAGAATCTGTACTTTACTCTCGCAAATATTTTTTCGAGCACGTTCACCATTAACCTTTCCTCCTTTGACTATTCTAATTTAGGCTCAAATAGAATGCTTTTAATAACAAAATGGATTGAGTGTTTGTTGGTATCTTATGTATTTGTAATGGTAGTGAGGTTGCCTGTTTATGCTGTATTGTATTGGCCTACTTAAAAATTTATTTTGGCAATTTTCAAGTTTATGCTCTTGTTGTACTCGCATTATGTAAAATAAACTGGTCACTGGTATTTTAGCATTCTTAAAAAACTTAGCGATTTTTCGTCACTTTTTTTCTTTGTAAAGCTATGGCACGTTTTAAAACAATATTCAAGGTATGACAAACTTTCTCACTCTTGTGACTTAAAACTGTTATAAGTTCTTAAATATCAAGTTCTAATTTTTCAAGTCTGCTTCTACAAGTCTTCTTGAATTTGTAAATGTGTTTTTTTAAAGAATTTATATAGATTTTCTTTTCCTATTACATTATGGTAAAATTACTTTTAAAGAGAATTTTGTTGTTCTTTTAAGTAGCATATTTGAAATTGGAAACAAAGCCCTCTGAAAATTTAATTAATACGAAGATAAAAAATCTTATAACCAACTTCAAAAAAATTCACTTTGCAAACAAAATTGCCTTATTTGCATCTTAAATACCATAAACAATACTAAAGTAACATTTAATTACCTGTTGGCTACAAAAATGAATTCTTTTCTCATTGACAATATATTATTTTGAATGCGAACACAAGGCCTAGAACATTATTTTAACTGCAAAACAGAGAATAGTTTGGTTGCACATCTTCTGAGTTTGCAACCAAACCACGCATAATGATATTCGACAAGTTTCGTTACGTTTCGTTTCTCCTCCTGCCAACAAATTAGAGACTTTAGGTTGACTGGTTCACAGAATTGTGCTGGCTACAAACTAGTGAACGCTAAATAGTTGTAACGAATAAACCTGCAATATTCAACCAACTGAGCAACAAGACAACAACTACAGCCCAAAATTGGTAGTGATTTCAACATTTGGTACAATTTTTAACAACAACTTTAAATACTAACGATTGCTATGTTTAGGCGAATACAACAGGGACATGAGTTGTGCGAATGCATGACTAACTAGTTGGTCTTTAACTCTTATTTTTGTTTAAAGTCAAAAGTTTTTTCGTTAAGCTTTACTGAAATGCCTTCATAGTTAGCAGTAACTAACGCAGAGGGGAGAGTTTTATTTTCAATGTAAAGATGCCATTTTTAATGTTGAGAAAAGTGTTCACTTCAGCATTTAATACAATAACACAACTGAGGTTGTTGGTGTGATTTAATGATGTTTGGCTTATATTGTGTTTAATTATAACTGGCAGATGAAAATCGAAATTAGATATATACTAATTTTTTCACTTTATGCGCTTGCTCGAACTATATTAAGTTTTCAAAAAATAATCTGCATCAATGGTGGAAATTATGGATAAATAATTTCCCGAATATTTCTTGCACCGCTGAAAAGAATGCGACAGTGAGACAGCCGGATGACAAAAAAAAAATTAAAAATGTATATGTATACATATATGTATATGAAATGAGACGTGATAGTTTGTTTTTTATAGCTCTTTTTATAATTTCCCTGAAGCAAAAAGTGATTCGAAAATATTCTTAGCAGTTCATTCTTTGAAAATTTCAACAGAGTTCTAAGAAGCTGCATTTAATATACGCCCTCAAAAAGCCGCTTCCATATGAATGCATATAAAATATATCTTAAAAGCAATTGTTTATAAGTGCTTTTCAAAAGCGTGACATATGAAAAGTACCTTTTTAAAGTGAGTAAGTAAAAACGTTTTTAAAAAAAGTTAAATTCTTAAAAAAAATACTTAACAAGAACGAGTTTTTGAAAAAGCAGCTATCAAAAAGTCGCTAGTAGAGAAAACCTGTTCAGAAGGTAACTTTTAAGATAGCGCTTTTTAAAAAGTTCCTTTTAAAATATTAAAATTTTTATGTGACATTGAACATTTTAAATGCGTAGTTTTTAGGAACTTTTTTTAAATAGCTTTTAAGAAAACACATTTAAGAAATTTCAATTAAAATAAGTACCAATTATGAACTTAATTATATATTCGCTTTAAGAGCCCATTGAAATTGAATTAATTTAGGTCCAAAAATTAACCTTTTTAAAAAATATTTGCTGTCTTTTTCAGCTGTCTATATGACATGTAGCACCAACGAAATGTCGTCGGCATATAGACAGCTGAAAAAGACAGCAAATATTTTTTAAAAATTTTCATTTTGGACCTAAATTAAAATAAGTACCTTCAAAACAGCATTTTTTAAAAAGATAAACTTAAAGTAGACTTTTAAAATGCACCTTTTTTTTGATAGGTAGCTTTAAAAAGAAACATTTAAACAAGTGTTTTTAAATAATTGGCTTTTTGCAAGTACATTTTAGGAAATTAAATGCTATGAAAAACCCTCTCAACAATGAAAATTTCAAATATGTATATTTTAAGAAAGTGTTTTTTGATAGTTTACCTCTTAAAGATGTACCATTTAACTATAAATAATAATATACAATAACAAAATTATAACTTGAGTAATAATAACTTAAAAAAGTACATTTTAGAAAAGTATCTGTTGAAAATGTAAATTAAAAAAAAAAAAATGTTAAAAGAGCAAAAGCTACTTTTCAATAGAATACTTCTGAAAAAAATTCTTTTAACTCAGTACTAAATTAGAAAGTACCTTTTAAAAAAGTGGCTTTCAAATAAAAACTTTTCTAAAATACCATTAAATATCATTAGCTAACAAAATACCTTTTGGAGAAGTCACTTAAAAAAACCTTTTTAAAAAAGGCCTTTTAAAAATGAGTTTCAAAAAGTATTATTTAAAAATTATATTGAGCAAATGTAGCTTTTAAAGATATTTACAAAAAAGATTGAGAATCAATTTTAACTTTGTTGACGAATTTCATGATTTACTATTGTTATTAATTGTATCAGGCTTGAGGTCGATTTCACTTCCTCAAAATTGCAAAAAAATTTCTTGTGATAAAATTAGAGCGATACACATTTTTAAAGAAGACAAGAAAAGCTAGTTAAAGACTAATCACAAGAAATCTTTCTTGATTTGGAGGTGGTAAAATCGAACTTAAGCCCAATAAAATTACATACTCTAGCCATATGCAGCTGTGAACAAGAAAATACCAGAGTCATTGAATTGTCGTGAAAGCTCATATTTTTTTTAGGTTAATGAGACCTTAAAATTATATATTTTCAACAATGAACTTAATTATTTATTCGCTATAAGAGCCAATTGAAATTTATTACTTTAGGTCTAAAAAAATAGACCTTAATGCTTCCTGTCTCTTTCAGCCGTCTATATGCTGAAAAGTAAAGGTGTTGTAAGACGTAAAATGCTTTCTGTATAAAAAAGTTTGTTTGAGCATTTCGGATTCTCATTTTGTTCATGAGAATTTTGGAATAAGTAGTTGGGCTTCAAACATTCTTATTTGCTTTTTCAAGTCTACTGATAAGTTGTTTAGCAGCAACGAAATGTCGGCGGCATATAGACGGCTGAAAGAGACAGGAAGCATTAAATTCTATTTTTTTAGACCTAAAGTAATCATATATTTTCAATAAAATTGAATCTTTCAACACAAAAACGAATAAATTCTGTGATTTTGAAAAGTTCTGAGAGAAAAATAGTAATTAGCTTCTCACATAATGGATACAATGGCCCCCGATATCAGATCAACTTATAACCAAAAAAAAATTTGTTCTATAATAAAAAATAGTAAGAAATAGAATCTAATAGAATAGTAAAAAGAAATAGAAAAAATTTAGTTAAAAAATCACAAGTTTTATAACAGATTTATGTTATCAGGATTTTAAATGGAATTCCCTGACATTCCGTTTACATCATGCTGCCGAAACGGCCTATGACAGCTTCCTAAAGCTATACACCTTACAACATAGAAATTTTAAATACGATTAGATTCAGTAAACTGTAGTTTTCCCTTAATAATTCTCCTGGCATTTGGTTTTAATTTTCCATGATGAGTAATTAATAGCGATAACAAAAAACTGTTCAAACCATGGATATCTCTTTAAAGTTCTGAAACATAATAAGATACTTAGAAGTTAGTATTTCTGATTTCTTGTTCTTCCTCGCATATTTGCACCTAGTTAAATTAAGTACCTTTTGGTTTTCATAAAATGAGGGTGTATAGAAAGTAATTAAAAATTATCTTATGGAGTAATCAGATTACTTTTTGATTATATTTGGCACTTTTTATTGAACAAAAGTTTTAGCGATTATGTTTCGATTCTTTGCGATTGTAGTCAACTAGTTAAATTAGTAAAGTCTTGAAGGAGAGTTATGTATGCATTATGATATTTCCTTGAAAAATAATGCATTTGATTTTTGAATGCGAATAAAGTTTGCCGTCTATTAAAAGAAACACCCTGTTACTATTTTAATACGTTATGATGCATAATTATCTTGAACCCAAAATTTTTAAACCAATAATTTTCCTCGCAGACTCAACGAATACTTACAATAAATAATGCAAAAAAAAATTGTTTACCATTGGTTCATATTTTAAGTTCAATTGTGCAACGAAGAAAAAGGCAAACCGCATGAAGAAACCCAATTCAAATTTAAAACAAATTTGCCACATTGCAATATAATGACAGGTGCTTTTTGTTTGGCAACACTTTGAATTAAATTGAACAAATAAAATTTATTTGTTTGAAATATAGAAAAAATAAAAAAAGCTTGGCAGCATATTTGCAACGCAGCAGCAGCTGTAAATGAAAACCTCCAACACCAAACATTATTTGACTTGTAGTGAAATTAAAACGCTGCAAACACAAAAAATATCTGCCTTCATATGAGAATCGAGAAATAAAAATATTTTCATAAAATGTTTTTGTTGTTTTTTTCGATCAGATAATAATTGTTTTAAGTTACATTTGCTGGTTCATACATAATTTACTCTAACAGCAAAATATCTGTAATTGTTCGAAAATGCCATAAGTCTGTTCGAATGTGAGTGTTTGTTTTTATGCGGAATAGCAAACGTATTGGTTTCACTAAGTTGTTATTACTTGCAGTAAATTTTTTAGTTCTTTATTTCTGAACTGGCAGGAGACTTTTATTTTCATCTCATGATACTGGTATGTCGTCAACACTTTTTCTTTTTTCCTATAAATTTTGTGGTTGTAACATTTTTAGTTGTTTAGTTTTCTGCAACATGTGTGCGATACACACATGTGTCGTTATTTAATGATGATGGGAAATTAAATGAAACTAAAAATTAAATATTAAATGAATTTAAGCACAACACACAATTTGTGTGAAGAAAAAAAATTAAAGAGAAGCTAATTTATTAATGTGTTGCATTTGTGTTTTTTGAGGTAAACTTGGGGTTAAAAATTAAAGCTGTCTGCATATTTTTTTCTATAACAATAATTTTGAAGATAACAACTTATCTAAACTATACAGCATTAACTTCTAGTATCGACATGTAGAGAGGTAAAAAACTCGAAAAAAGCAGCATATATTTTTAACTGCTTTCAATAAGCCCATAATAGCGAAATGTTAGATGACTTAGAAATCATTTCGTAATTACTGATTAAATAATTTGGTGGCTCCAGCTGAAGTTTATATGATTGCCATATATAAGCCGATATCGCAACTTAAAACTATTTGGCTTAGAATAACTTTCATATGTTAATATAGCTGCTCCTAAGTTTATTATCACTTACAAAGCATATTCACGAGCAAATCGCCATAATCCTTGGCCACATATGGACCGATATTAAAAATTGCAATTTTGCGGATTCTTTTGTAACATAAGTCTCAGATAAGACGGTTTAAGTCAAGTAGCTTTCACGGAAGGGTTGCTGAAGGTATTTAACATTCGGCTCTGACTAATATAGTACGCTTTATTGTTTTCACTGTTCCCAGGAGTTTTTGGAACGAAGTTCCTTAACGCGGCTTGCTGGTAGTGCAAATTAGTAGAAATCGTCACGAAAGCGTGTGAGCTGTTTGCATGTATTGGTGTATCTGTCGACAAACAATTGTGTAGCTGTCTCCGCTGCTGTCAGCGTAGACACCTACCAATAAATATTAATTAGTTGTGAAAACGGACACTATCAGTTGATAGATGTCGCTAAAGTAAAGTATGTCACAACAAAAAAACAGCGATATTGAAAAATTTTCCTCGTTTTGTAGCAGATTGACAAAAAATACTGCCTGGGTCAAAAGTAAAAAAAATAAAACGTTCCAAAAATTTTAAGAAGCATATAAAATTTAAAAATTTCAAAAACAACACATAATAAAACATACAGATTTCACCTTGTACTGCATTGGAAGATGAAGAAAAAACGTAAGGAACTTCTTTCCTAACGGGGGTCCCCCGACCGCATTTCTTTTTTGATAACTACTGCTTCGAAATCACTTTTTTTCGATATTTGCATTTCTATAAAACTACTACATAATAATCTGTTTCTTTTATTTTTCATATTTAGAGTTTATTTTTTGAGCAAAAGCTTACATAACATATATAACATATATTAATGCCGTCTAAACCACCGATTTTGTATGCAAAAATGAGCTTTAGGAGGCAAAAATGCGTTTGACTCACTAATTAAGGTTGGCCTGTTAGACTTCACTAAAATATTTGTATTTCGAAACCCCAGCTCATGAATTATGCAGTTTAAAAATATTTTGTGCTTTGAATACGAATACAAAATTGGAATACTTCTGCTCCTTTTTCGCTAAAATTTGGCTTAATCCCAAATCGTAGATATCAAGCAGTGACTAATAATCGTAAGTATTACTAATTTTTTCGTTTTGTTTTAAATGTAAAGAAATTGATTGGGTAACGACTACTTCCAGATTTAGGTGTTAGGTAACCGACTATGACTGTAAGAGTAATTTAGACTACCTTATATTATTGCGAATAAGTTGAAAGACTCAAAAAATTATCTTACTTCTTCCAAAAAAATTTTTTAATTTTTTTTTTGTATCTTTTATGTTACTCGAATGCAGAGCTGTTAAATTTCGTTTACGAGTACTAATCAATTATATGCTTTTTCAAAAAGAATCGCAGTGATTTTACTGCCTTCTTCAGGCAATTTCTAATAAGCATTTGATTATTAATTGATTAATTATTAAATGAATATAGAAATTTAAACAAAATAGCACTAAAAATAGACATGATAAATGTTTTCTGTCTTTTTGAGCCGTCTATATGTCGCTGACATTTTGTTGACGCTAATCAACTCATCAGTAGAGTTAGCAGACGGCTAAAAGAGACATAAGACGTTAATGACCTCCCGTTGCATATGGAAATATATATGTAACTTTAACATACACTCACGAAATTTTTGTACAACACAAAAAATATATTCATAATAGCTCAGAAGGGATTTCAACAGTTACAAACAACGCAACTGGACCAAAAACGCGAAAATTCGCAACAAATTCACACAATACAAAAAATATATTCAGAATGACTTAGAAATGGTTGCCAGCAACACAACTGGACCAAGAGTACAAAATTAAGCAACAACAAAAAAATATACAAGTGCATTCGTATACGGCAACTCTTCATAAGCGATTTTAAATAAATTTTTTGAATTTGTAAATTTTGTCTAAATTTTGGCGTTTTTACCCCAGATGTGCTGCTTGAAAATCGTTTTGAAATTATTCTGAATATATTTTTTGTGTTGTAAAAATTTTTGCGGTATTTCGTGCCCTTGGACCAGCTGTCAGAGGAATGACACTCTTCGGCACCATTTTTGCAGATTTCTAGATATTTTACATCTTCTGGACTTAAGGGCTAGCTAAAGACTGTTGTTAGTG
This sequence comes from Sturmia bella, assembly GCA_963662145.1. Taxonomy (NCBI): domain Eukaryota; kingdom Metazoa; phylum Arthropoda; class Insecta; order Diptera; family Tachinidae; genus Sturmia; species Sturmia bella. The sequence goes on along the minus strand of OY759171.1, from coordinate 30,557,831 downwards.
GCGGGAAAATAAATAGCACGTTTTTTTTTCATGTCAGCTTAAATTGACTGCGTCGACGATAAATTTTGTATGGGTAATTGTTTCCCTGTTGCTACAGTGAAACAACAATGAATGTTGCAATACAGTCGATGTGCTGAACATTTTACGCATATACTTTGTTGCAACCCGGTTTATTTGTTTACTCGCATCTTGTGCAACATTTAAAAAGAATTTTTTTCTTATTTTTATTATCCAGCGATAATGCAAAGTACTGAATATGTGGAATTGTATAGAGCACAAAGAGATGTTTATTACAAAAGTTTGTGCTTTCAGTTCTAATGCCAAATTATAGTTGCTATCGCAACAGCTGCAGCTCGAAGAATTTAAAGAATTTTGAGAACTAAAACTTTAGAATTGATATTGTAATTACAAAAGTTTACAATTGTCACATTTTTAAGCAAATGCACTTAAATAGTAAAGATCTTCATAAAGATTTGTATGTCCACTTGATGTGCTTTACCTGCTACATTCACCAATACGTAACGTTCGAGTTAAGGTAATTCAGTTTCAACTCCAAAGAATGTACATATGTAATTTTTTAAAGTTCAGTTCTTGACAAAAATGTTGTTTTAAAATATTCAAAATATTTACATTTTAATACTAAAGCAACAACTGCGCTTTTTTCACTAAACACTTTTAAATTAAACCCCTCTGCACGGGGCTCAACACCAGTGTCCAATACTTTGGTTTATCCATGGCTTATTTACTTACGGTGGGTTTTAGTTGTGTTATGTCTATAACAAATGATTGTTAATAAAAACTAAGCGGCAGTTTAACGATGCTAAATTTAATTGTTAATGGCCGGCACATGCACACCAGCGTTGGGTCACTGGCTACAATATTTTGCTTCATGAGCTACAGTTGAACGAACAGTATTTTATTTTGTATTACAAAAAAGCACTTTAAAGTGAATTAAACGTACAGCTTTTTTTTAAATACATATACATATATATTTAATTTAATTTTGTAAAACTTCGTTCATTGACTTAACATAATATTTCATGTTGAAGCCAATTCGCATGTTTGAATGTCTGGCCGTCTTTTTTTAGAGTGTGTGAATTTGTATCGTTTAGCAAATATGAATTTATTGGAAAACGTTAACAACATTTAAATATGTGGGTCTCTAAGGAAGTGACGTAAAAAATTAAAATGCCAAGATGTGATCTATTAAAACAAATTACTGTTCGCAGTTTTTCTGGTTATTGCCATTCAAAGGATTTATGAAAAGCTTAAAGTGATTTGGTATTATGGGTCATTTCACATAATTTTGTTCTATAGAGCATACAAATTTCGATGTGGAAATATTTAAAATACTAATATCTCTAGGATTATAGTGATTTTTATTATATTACCATGTTCCCATTGATAATTTGGTTGTACTGTAGAATGTGTCCTAATAAAGAATTTGGTATATTTATTTCAACTACTTCCGAGCAACGTCAGAGGACATGGCTAATGATGTTGAAAATTATTATTTGAAAACTTAATAAGCCCCTGGGTATTATTAAAATATTACTTAAACAAAGTTTAGTGAAAAAGTTTTAATCCTTTAATCAGAATTCTATATTATGTTCGCTTTTTTATTAAGCATAACATACTTATTTTATTATTATAGAATTCCTTTCATAAGCAAATACTAATGTTTGCCGTCTTTATTATTTCTCGTTAAGTACGTGTCAGGAAATTGTGGTGTGAACTTGTTAAAGCTGCTGTTTTGTTTTGAGATCATTTTGCTTTTATTTTCTTTCATGATTTTGCGTTTTCGCTTTTTCAATTGCAGACAGATAAAAAAAATTAATACATCGCAGCCAAACTACTAACATAAGTTTGCATCAGTCTGACCGCTGAGGCTGTGGAAAAGAGGCAAATCTCATCACGTTTGCAATAAGGTGCAAAAATTCGATTGGCTTTTTATGGCTCAAACAACCGACCTTTTTCTTTACGGTACGCCGTACCACTGTTTTGTATATTTATGATTTAACTTTTTCGAACAGTTGCTTTTATTAGCAGTTTTAGTTTCTTCAAGTATTTAGTATGACCGCAATAACAATAATAGTAATGATGATGATGATGATGGCGATGGTGGTTGTGCTGTTCAAGACATTGAAGATGATGACGTTGTCGAAGGTGATCTTATTAACCGATAGTAAATTGGCAATTTGTGGTCTGTGTTTGATTATTGGATATTGAAATTAAAGGGGTCCTATATGTTATGAATAACAATCTTAGGGCTTATAAAGTGAATTTAGTACTCATAAGAATAAGAAGAAGAGACAAACTGATGTTCGGATTATCAATGCAAGTAAATAAAAGGCAGACTCCTCCAAGAAATTGAAGGCGAGACATAAAATAGTATAAGAAAATGTAATCAAAAATATGTTTAATGACAAATTTGTGCAATTAACAAAAACTGTGAACAGAATTAACATTCGGGAGATGAAAATTCTCTGTTAAATAAATTTGTTTGACGCAATTCCTTTAAACAAATTTCTTAAATAAAATTTATGATAGGAACACAACTGGGCCGAACGACGAATTTCGCCCAACACTACGAATACGCCCATTAAGATTCGCTGTGTAAATTCATCGTATGTAGCACAATAATGATGAAAAACAAAAAAAAAACATCTGTTATAATTGACAAAAGTTGTTTATTGTTTGTTGAAAGATAAAAAAAATTAATGAATCAAAAAATTTAAAATTTTGTAAAAATAATAAACATATTTTATATATTTATTTGAGCTTAAGGTCTTTTTGAAATTTGAGTATTTATTTTTGTCAATATTTCGCTCTCCTTCGGATAGCTTCTGCAGGACAATATTAATATATAATATAAAAGAAACGAAGGGGTCAAATAACTAAATATTAAAAATAATAACCATGATCCCAGATTATATAAACATTCATGAACTTTAACATTTTCAATTATAATTTCACTTGTATCAATTTTCTCAGTTTTTTAATTTTATCTTATTATAATTGAACAGCTGATGGGGTGACCATATTTAAGAAATTTAGCATTACCAAAAACAAAAAATTAAGCACTACAAACGTGTTTCATAATCTAATATTTTGGCTTTTTAATTTAAATGCAAGAATTCAAAGTTAAACACCAAAGTAAAAATTTACTAAAACATTTGAAAACTAAAACCAAAATGGCCACCTGGTACTGATTTGTTCGTCGTTTGCCGGCGTACGAAATAAAAATAAATCTAAATAGATTTATTTTTATTTTATTGTACGCGGCGAACTTGATTGAATTTCGACCGACGCTATGACTGGTGCATTTCATATACACCAATGTGTTTTTTTTTTGACGGCGAATACTCGCGGCGAAAAATTCGTCGTTCGCCCCAGTTGTGCTCCTAGCATAACTCCCAATGAGTATATTATATTTGAAGTGCTCAAACCCAATATGGCTACGAGATGACTCACAAAAATGGTACACTGATGGATCCAAGTCGATCCAGGGAGTGGGAGTGGGAATAGTGGAGCCTAGGGCACGCAGGGCAGTAACTCTTGGCAGGGACACCACAATTTTCCAGGCGGAACTATCTGCTATACTGGAAGCTGTAGGGGTCCTATCCGAAAGGGGATATACAGGAGTCAGAATCAAGGCCCTGAGTAGCTATTCGTTCACATCCAGGACAATACTGGAATGTCAAGACAGGCTAAATGAACTGGCCACTCACAATCAGATTACTCTGATATGGGTGCCAGGTCATAAGGGACACAAGGATAACGAGTTTGCTGATACGTACGCAAAAATGGGAGCCACTGGGGCTTTTATTGGACCCACTCCATCCTTTGGCTTTACTAAGCTCCTCCTCAGGGGGGAGATCAGAAAATGGACAACATCCATCACAAGGAAACTGTGGAATGACACTAGGGGTCTGGAACACTCGAAGAAATTTCTTAGCTTTGATGCCAAGAGGGCGGATCTCACTCTAAAATTAAATAGAAAGAGTATAAGGACAATGTATGGGGCGCTAACAGGACACTATACCTGCAGGAAGCATCTACACAGAATGGGACTAGCCAGCACGGCAACCTGCAGATTTTGCGGAGAAGAAGAGGAGACACTGGAACACTTGATTATTGAATGTGTGGCACTTGGCCACAGAAGATACAGGCTGTTGCAGGCCTGTACATTGGGTTCACAGGACTTGCAAGGGCTTCTACAGAAGGAGCTAGTACTGTTTCTTGATGTAATAAACTCGTGAGGGAAAAGGGTTGCACAATAGATCATTCTTGGTCGCAGTGCAAAGGGCCATCCTGGAACAAACTAGTAATAATAATAATGATAATAATTTGGAGTGGGAAAAGGAAAATGAAGTGAGTTCTAGTTTTCTTTTTTCATAGATATTTATTTATATTTTATATACATATATATTTGCGCTTAAGGTCTTTTTATTAGAGAATTTGAGTATATTGAGTATTTTTGGTAATATTTCGCTCTTCAGGACAAGCGATATATTGACAAAAATACTCAAAATACTCTCTTCTTTAGGGTGTTTCCATATAAATGTTCCTAAATTTTGTTGCAATAGTCCCATCCAGCCCCGACTAAAACCAATTTATGAAAACATATAAGTAGTCAAATTTTATAAAATAGTCAAATTTTGAAAGGAAATTTTATCTACATTAAACAAAACTGAAAAAGGATTTTTTTTGTGAACAAAGTATATATTTGTCATCCATAACTGATTCATAACTTATAAAAGATTTACTAACATAAACTGCTTACCGTCTGCAAAAAGGTTTAAAGGAAATCTTACAGACGAGATATAAAAAAGGTTTTTAACGAAAAATTGGTTATCGCGCCAAAAGTTTGCCATTAAGAGATTTGCTATCGGCAACAAAAATATCCCAAGAGAAAAATTTTATAACGATATAAAAGAAATTCTTCCAAGAACATTTAATATCGATCTAAAATGTTTTTTTCAAAGATCACTGGTCATCCGCATCAAAAAGTTTTCAAAAAAAAAAAAAAAGTTATCGATACCAAAAAAAAAAGTCCTAAAAACTATGATGTGACTAAAAAAAATAATTAACGACAAATTTATCGACACATGGTTTTGACATTTTCTTCATAAAAAGTTGCTCCTAATAAGTACATAATACTATAGATATGTTGATTCATAGCAAAAGTTTTCTTTAAAAATTCTTATGATTGTTGTTGTAAATAATGTCTAAAATAAAAAAAGTCAATTGCACTCTGAGCACCAGGCTGTAGTCTAGCAGCCAGTCGCACAGCAAACTTAATATACTTTAAAAATTCGGCCACAAACTAGATCATTATGCTGTTTGCTTAAGAAACTGTTAGACAAAAAACTGGGTATTTGTTGCTGTTTATTAAATCTTGTTGCAAATGAATATTGTTGCATTGACGTTAAAAGTCATTATTATTAATTTTTCCAACGATCGAAAACAGTGTAGTTCACAAGTCCCGTGCAAGAGTTAATATTTTTGCTTCGGTTTTAAATTCTTTTTTTTCCTGTCCTTATCTCTGGTATTGACCATGTCGGTTAAATCAATATTTAAAATCACATAAATTTTAAAATAACCAACGCAAACGTATAAGTGGTTTAAGTAGTGGTTGCATTTTTCGTTTTTTTTTTGTTGGTGCAGAAATATTTTGAACAAATAAACAATTCGAAAAAGCATTACAGGGAAATTGTTTGTACATTTAAATTTGTTTTATTTAAATGGCTGTCTGACTCACTTGTTGTGCACACTGAGAGAAATTTCAAGCCGAAGTTTTTCTCTGAGTTTGTAAAGTACGAGTTTGTATGTATTTGTGTGCATGAGTTTATGGTGACGGCCGACTTCATATCATTAGTAATTTAACGCTTGCTTTCCAAATGGGCAAATAGTACTCTGCTGATTTTTTATTAAGCAATATTTGTTTCAATATATTTTAATCGTTACTTTGAAGCAAATCATTGCAGTTGTTGCTGATTTTTAGCATTTTAAGAAGTCTATTTTGAGTTTTTTCATACCTAAAAATTCACAAAAAGAAAAAAAATTATTCCTTAATAATAGAGATTTTTCCAAATCTTTTTAAGCATTTTTGATGAATATGTTTTGCATTTAGTACATTATATACTAGAAAAGTTTCATATTACTTTTTGTGTTTTTTTTTCTTTTGTTCTTTAAACTATAGTGTAGCTATAGTGTTGAGGTGTAGAATAAATGGATAAATCCTTGGAAGTTGGAAACAAGAAATCTCTTAGCCAAATTCGTATACAGAAAACTCTAATACTTAATTAAAATATATAAAGTTTTCTCCAAATGAATTCTTACCCAGTAAGCAATGAAAGAAAAGAATGTAAGACACCATTAATTTAGAATTGTAATAAAATTAGGAATTTATTAATATTCAATAAGAACTAGGAAAAATTGGTTTACCTTCCAGCAAGGCAGTAGATAAATTACTACCTAGACCGAGAAGTGCCAAAACGGAAAAAAACCATCTTAGCAACCAATGCCATTTAACATTAGTTGAGGTGAAAGTGATATAAATTACTTTGGCAATTTTCAGCTTACAAATATATAGGCTTTGAATTTTATGCATTGCTCATCACTGTTGTTAATGCCAGGGAATAGATATGCCCTTTTGGCATTAACATTGCCGCCCGCCTAGCAGTATATGAATACGCAAAGCACCGGAGTCAATGGCAATGGTTAGGTCTTAAGATATAGCTTGTTAAAGAAAGTAATAACTGAAATACAAAATAGTTTACGAATTAAGCTACAGTACTTCATTTGAGAAGGGTCGATTATAATTCATTTAGTTTATAGATTAACACCGGTATTCATAAAAAATAAAACGTTGCTGAAGTACATTTTAGAACAACTTTTATATGAAAAATTTGTACTAAAATGTGTTTCAACAATGTTTTATTTTTTATGAATACCGGTGATAAAGTTTATAAACGGGATACAGTTATGAAAGCTAACTACATAAATTACATGAGTAAAAAAATTCAGTTTTTCAAATAATTCATATACATTTGTAATAAAAAGTCAAACCTCTCCTGCCAAAAAAATATTTAATTTGGCCTACTAAACAAAATGATATGTGGCTCTAGCCATCTGGTGAGGAGTTCGGATGTACCTTTATTATAACATAGTGAAGATTAGAGACTCTGCGCTGCAAGATTTTAGTATAGTTGCATGTTTATATATAGTGAGTTAAGGAAAAAGTTTTTGAGAAACAAACAGGAGAGATAAAATAAAAAAACCGCTCAGTCTTAAAGGTAGGGCAAAAAATCAAAAATTCTTAATACTTACTAAGAGGTCTTACTCAAAAATGTTACACGTCAGACCAAGCCCCATTTTTTTTTAGTTTTTGAAAATTTTTTCCGGACATACCTTTCCCATGCCACAACTTCCGAAGACGGTAAGGATACGTAATTATATTTTTTGTAATTTTCTGACGACTCTGAATGAGCCAGGTGTATGAACCAACCATATTAATTTATTCCCCTCATTTATATTGTATATATGCTATCCCCTGGGAGTCTCCCACTAGAAAAATATTCCATACACTTTTCTAGTGCCCCAACTATTGACAGCGTGCCATCCTCTTATGTTTGCTTGCAAAACAAAACAACGTTCTAGTTGGTCCAAAGATGTTCTGGTCAAGTGACATGTGTGGTTATTTTTTTCTTTTTTTTTTAACTTTATTTGGTTTAATAATTGAGCTCAAGTTCACTTTATTTTCAATAAATATACTTTGTTTTCTAATATTTTATAAATTTTCAAATTTCAAAACAAATCTTAATGACAAACTAATTGAAAAATAAAAAAGGTTTTTCATACATAAATAGGCTTTACATACATACTTATTATCTGTACAATTATATATAACTATAATAATGTTAATAATTATTTTATACATAATAACGCTTTTAACATAACATTTTTTTTTAGTTTTTTATAAAAAAGAAATGAAACATCATTAAAGTATAATAATGTACTAAAATCTAATACTATGTTCTAAATCCTAATCTGCTTTTTGTATTTCGATGTCTATAATTTCGAGCTAGTCCATCTGTATAATTCATAAAATTAATCCTCTTCTCCAATGGAATTTTAATAATTTCTAACATTTCTAACATGTATCTACGTTTGTAATTATTCTCTGTACTCAAAACTGAAGTGTTTTCAAAATCTGGATAATGATTAGGATCACGACAATGTGTGGATAATGCTGTCTTTTGGAAAGAACTGTAGTTCTTATATTTTTGGTCAGATTTGTGTCCTGCTAAGCTGGTTTTAACTCAAACTCTGTTGTCCCTATATAAACCTTATTACACTGTTCATCAGTATTACCACTGCACGGTACACTATAAACTAAATTTGACCTTTCCAACTTATTTAATACGTCCTTAGTCTTACTAAAGAGTTTGCTTACTGTATTATGTACTCTATGTGCTATCTTATATGAGCTCAATTATTAAACCAAATAAAGTGAAATAAAAAAAAAAAACGATCGCAGAACGAGTATCCAGAACATTTCTCTTTTTCAGTTAGAATTGTTTATTGTTGCTAATAGCTTTGACAATACACTCATAGCTTTGAGAATACACTCATTATCAGCTATGAAACACAGCTAACTTTTCTCCGAGACGTATGTGACAAGTAGAAAGAAGATCTACTCCTCGCGTTACATGAGGTTTGTACTTTCTATGCGTTGTGCCGTGTCACTTGTCACATACAATCGCAATGTTTGTACCCTGCCAGCAAATTGGTAGTCGACTACAAATAAAATCGACTTATAGTTCATCCCTGTCGGACATTGAGTAGTCGACTACTAAAATAATTAACTTTACGTTAACTTTTATGGACTAGCTTCAAATTAGTTACAATACAATCGATTTGTAATTCACTTTTTGTGTACTGGCTATAAGTTAGATGAAACGTAGTGCAGAGTTCACCCAAAATTCAAATAATAACATACACACATACACGGTAAATAACTCTTTAATTAAATTGCCTATTGACGAATTCGTTTTAAATGTTGCGATGGCTGAGTGAGTATGTTGGCTGCTCACCAGTCTTGAGGCTTAGTGGTTCGATTCCTACCAGAGGCTAATAAAATAATAAACAAAATATTAATAAAATAATAAAATAAAATATTACCACCGAAAAATGTAAAATCAGCCTTGACTTGTACATTCTTTTCTGTGGGTACTGACTTTTAAGTAGCTAACTTTAAGTTAGTTGAAAACTAATGCAACGTCGGGCAATTGACTACCTCCTAGGACATCGTAATGTTAAAATAGTCAGTCACCTCCATTAAAAATAATCTAAGTGTCAACCACCACCAGTTGTAAAAAAGTTAGCTTATAATTCATTACTAGTTAACTGAGGTGCCGGCAGGGTATTTTTTGGGAACTCGTATAGAAGCGTGCTTTTTAACTTTGCCTTTAGAGCGCAAAAACTTCGCTAGTGCCCCCTCCCCATTTGGCTTGATTATATTTTGTAAACTTTTTCTTAGCTCGTATTTCATAATATTTTCTAAATTAAAAATTAGATGTATGTAGCTGCTCAGTAAATTTTTTGAAGCACAGATTTTTTTCTATTTTATGTTTAAGCTTTCTTAAAATTATTTGATTTACTATGAAAAAAAAAACAGGAATTAAATATATGAGTTGCGCAAATAAGCAAACAGATACACAAAATTATTCACATACAAAGAGCCTCATAGAGAGCAAATTAACAGAGAATTGTTTGTAGACTAAAAACCAGACCGACCAACAAGTAAACTTCACAATTTGGCAAATAAAGTTTCAAAAAATATATACCCATATATTTTTCTTTTACTATCCAGCACACCTTTCAAACAAACACTCAAACTCTGAAAAACATTTTTGGCAAACAATAAAGAAAAAAACAGAGATTAAAAGTTTTCAAATTTAAGTGTGCGAAAACATTTATTTCAATATACTATTTGCAACACATGACATGAAAAACAGCAACAGCCTCAACACTCGCATTCTGTAAAGCACTCGTATCGTTTTCTTTTACAAGATATATTTATTTTTATTTTTTATTTAGTTCAACTTTAGACAAATGTCTGTCTGGGTTTTTTTCTAGTTGCTGCTGCTGTTGTAAAGTAATTTAAGTTGTGTTCGTTTTATATTTTTGGAGTGTATTTTAATGTAAATGGAGTTCCATTTGATTATGTTTAGAATTTTAATTTATATTTTGTTGGTAGTTGCCGAGACATGTTTGTCTTTCCTACATTAGCAAAGTTTCTTTTCGGTTTTGTGTGGTTTATGTAACAACTAAATTTTGTTTATTTAAAAGGAATTTTAATTTAATTAATGGTAAAGGATTTATACTGTTGCAAAAAAAAAAAATTTACTTGCTTAAGTGTAAGTCTGGCAAATTGTTAACCGACATGAACCAGGAATATGTAAGTGGTTAAATATATGTACATATGGACTTGAATGTTCCAGCTTACAGCTGAAAAAATATAGATATTTCAAGCAAACATTGATTTCATCTGAACAAAAAACTTTAAGAAATTAGATTATTATTTATTATTAACGAGAATCTAGAATTACAAAAATATTAAGAATCTATTGGGATTGCGTTTCTATTTCATTTTCAGAGTTCTGTATATTTGCTACATGTTGGTGCCCTGAAATAATTTTAGAACATTGCTTTTTGATTTCCCATTTTTTTCTTCTTGATAATGGAATGTTTAGTGGAATATTATAACATGTTCCGAAAAGACTACTAACATATACCGTATGTCAGCATATAAACTAGCTTGAAAAAAAATGTTTCGCCGGTGGCGAGAGGTCCTAGATCCTAAGTAGCCCGTCTTGTTGTGCCAGAAAGCAAAACAAAAACAACCTTTATAGTTTTTTAATATAGAATTTGGATGTAAAAATGCTATAAGAAAAACTACTGAATATTTTCTCAGATTTCTTTTTTCATTTGAGTACAAGTACAATCCTTTCGGCTAATAATAAAAAATAATTTCATTCAAATGGCTGCCTCGGCTGGGCATGCAGTAGCTTACACGATCGGTCCAATTTTTAAGCACATTATCGATTGTGTGCAGTTGTATTTCACCAACGGCTTCACAAATACTGTCCTTTAAAGCGTCAGTCGTCTATGGCTTGTAGGCGTAACACTTGTCGGTACCCTACAAATAATAGCTCATCGGTCTCAAATCGCAGCTCCGAGGTGGTCAAACGACATCAGCTTTGCGGCTGATAGTGCGATCTTCAAAAACAGGGCGCAAAAGATCGAGTGCAGCTTCGGCTGTGTGGCACGTAACGCCGTCCTGTTGAAACTAAATGTTGCCAATATCCACGTCTTCAATTTTTGCGAACAAAAATTCGTTCTACAGGGCCTGATAATGATCGCCATTGACTGTAACGGCCACTACTTGCTCATTTCCGAAGAAAAATGGCCCAATTATGCCTCTGGACCTAAATCCGCACCTAACAGTGACTCGTTTTGGGTGTGTTGGCTTTTCGATGCGAGTTTTTGTGCTCCAAATGCAGAAATTTTGCTCGTTTACATACCAGCCAAAAACAAAAAAACAAAAAGATGATTTTTTTTTTGCAAAATCGGCATCTTCTTTTCAAAGTAATATTTGCAATATTTCCCAGCGTTGTTCAAGCGTATACACAACCATAGCCATTCAGCGGAAGGATAAAACTAATTATCTGTCATAGCAGACATGAGATAAGTGTTACCATTCACCAATAAGCACTAGTTGAAAAAAAAGTTAGATGGCGGACTCTATATATAGTTCAAATTTCGCCTAACATCTAAGGCTGGGTGATAACTTTATTTACTTTATTTACTTTATTTCAACAATGAAAAACAACATTTTATAGTTTTACCTCAAACCAACAACGCTTTGAATTTTGGATTTTTGAAGCTTGATCTTTGTATTTACGTACTTAACTAATCTCAATCAAAAGAGTGATTTTCATTGTCTGTTTTTTTTTTTTGAATTTTGGTCATCTCGGAAGACTATTGCTTCGCGGATTTTTGTTTTGCGTTAGTTTTTCACGCTAAGAGTTCCTAGTGCATATTAAGTTAATGCAACTTGAATAGTTACGCTCGATTTTATTTCCTTAGTACTGATAAAAATTTCTTTTGTGGAAAAATGGAAGTGATCAACATTAAAAAAAAAACAAGAAGAGCGAATTTCAAGACTTATTGGCTAGGGAACTTCCCGTCGCTGTTTCAGTGGTGCAATTCACTAACTTATTTTACCGATTAATTCAGCGTTAAAAATATTTAACTGCAAAACTTTTGGCTTTCGGGTTCATTAGTGATATTTGACCACAGTTACTGGTGCTAACTTAACAACTAGAAATTGATTGTGGTTTATTTTGATCACAAAATGTTAAAATATTCTAGTGTAGTTACAAGCCAATGTTCTACAGCTTAGCTTAGTCATAAGCCAATTAATCTTGAATTTGGGTCGACTACTTAATTCAAAATTATTAGTGGTGAGTTTAGTTTGTCTTTTAAGTAAGGACGCCAATTGATTCTGAATTTAATAATATGTTAAGTATGATAGTTTATGAATCACTGAATCGTCAGTGCAAACGCCAAATGCGGGGGTTTAGTTTAACGATTGGATTGTCTTTAAAAGTTACTGAATCGAAGTACAGATCCATCGCCACGATTATCAGCACCCAAGTGGTATGTTACCCAGCCAATTAGTGTTTAACTTTACCTCTCTTGTTTTTTTAACAACGTTCAGCAATAAACGAAATACAAATTTTTAGTAATAAGAGCATGGCAGCAAGCACTGCTGCTTAAAAATAGTATGCAACTAATTATCCCCTTGCATATAAGATTGGGATATAGTTTAATGTATGGCAATGATAAATTTCATAGATAAATTTATGAATAAAATTTATAAATAAAAATACGCAATATGTGAAAAAATATAATGAATAACTTTATGGTTTTCAAACAAAATTAAATTTTAAAAACATAATTTTTAGAATAAATAAGCAATCTTTTATCATTGCCCACACACTAAGGAGCCCATTAAAAATTTTATGTATCACAATAATGTCTGTGCTCTTTAAAAAGTTTTATTAAACAATAAAAATCAACACTTACGTCGTTGTGAAATGAATACTAAAATTTATAAAATATTGACACTATTAACATAGTAACTAACTCTTATATTCAATGCCATTAAGTTAAAGCCTGACTACTGATTTAATCAATCAAAGTTCTGATTTTATAGCTCTTAAACATGTACATTCGACTGGCCGGCTGCTTGATTTGCGAAACCAGATTTTTCAAAATATATACATAACTTTGAATATTTCTAATAACTGTCTAACACGTAAAATTTTGCAATTAATTAAATTAACATATTAATTGCATATATAAGTATTTTATTAATAAATATGCATGAATTCTTTTACGACCACACATTACTTAAAAGTAGAGTGCAACTGAGTGAAGTAGGGGATTAGCTACTGGGGGATTAGCTACTAGGTGAATAGCTGCATTGCTAATTACATTATAAACTATTATTAAAAAAGAAAACTAAAATAGTGGATCTGATAATTTTATTGGGAACTATCTGGGAGCTTTCGAAAAGGGGAGCTTTATAGAAGTCGATATATTTCTTTCGAATTTCAAATAAATATATTGATAGTCGTTTATGTGTGCTCCCGTTTTGCTATACTTCTAACGCGCTCCATGAGCATAAAATTATTAGTTTAATGTTGCAAACATTTTTATAAAAAGATCTTAAGCCTTAAAATTTAATCTATTATTAAAATTACATTAATAAGTTAGAAAACTGTTTAAATTGGAATTCCTTACAATGTAGTCTTTTAGGTAGGTTAGGTTAGGTTGAATCGATTAGGTTCGTTTGCCCATGTGTTACGACATACACCTAAGCCAATATAGGCTTGTTGTACACTCCGTGGGTTTAACCAAGAACCAGTTTGACTCATAGGTCTATAGGAACTCCGTGTCATTCACAAAGTTCCTTAGTTTCCTCCAGCATATGCCCCGTAATTGGGTTAAGGTGCCTCTCGCAAAATGTCGGGATCGTATTTGTGAGAAGGCGAGGCACTGGCATAAATAGTGCTCCAATGTTTCGGTTTCCTCCCCACAAGCTCGACATTCATCTCATTCCGCTATTCTTATGCGGTTAAAATGTGCTAGTAGTTGAGAGTGGCCTGTCAGTCTTTTACTTACCTGAAGTTTATACTAAATGTTGCTGGCTGTTACAGATAGAAACTTCCGTATGAAAAGCCCGGCTTTTCCAAAGAACCGAACTTTCTTCTTGAAAAGAAATTTTATACCTATACCAAAAAATCCATTAAAGCTGATGTTTGCTTCGAAATCTTGATATTTACCTATTTCATTATAAATTCTAATATCCAACTAAAATCTACCTAAAGTCTAACTAATTTAAATTAGAAATATTAATAAATAAATATATATTAAAAAAAAAAAAGAACTCATTTCATTTTCCGTTTCCCACTTCATTGGGAGTAAATTGTATTTAATAAGTATGCTTAAAGGAATGGCGTCAAACAAATTTATTTAGCACAGAGCTCTCATCTCCCGAATGTTAATTCTGTTCAATGTTAAACTGGAAACTATTATCTATTAACTGCAAGCTTAATATATGAAAGCCTCATTTGCTTTACTATATACCGAAATTTTTAAAAGTCTCTCAAATTTACAAGAAACAAATTCGCACAAAATTGTCTGAATGAACAACATGTGCTTGAACAACATATGCTTGCTTGTTCAGTATTTTGTTCAATCATTCAGTGCGAGATAAATAAGACTACAGTCAAACGATTGACTTTAAGCATTATTCGTAAGAACTTACACCGGTATGCGTAAAATATGAAATGTTAAATACGTTTCAGAACAAATTTTGCCTATTAACTTTGTTCTAAAATTCATGTCAGCAGCATTTAACTTTTATGAATATCGGCGTTATTTAAATTTGTTTTTCCACCCGTGTTATATAAAACTGTAAACTGCGTCATAATTTGCTTAAGCCTTTTAAACGTTTTCTAAATGTTATTGCTCTTTATCAATTGATTGTGCATTTCTAATTTAATGCTTTAGTTCTTCTAAAAGCAGGGCTCTTAAGCCGAAAATTCTACAATAGCCCACGCCAAAAATGCAAATAATTGGTTGAATGTAATATATAAGAGAAAACAAAAACAAAAACGAGTACAACTTTTTTTATATAAGTAAGAAAATTTATTTTAAAAAAAATTAACATTCCAAGCGACAACTAGAGGCCTCAGCAGATAATGAAAGCAGTAAAAACTGCGCGCTGTAGTGATAAGGTTACTCTTTTATGAGATATACAATGAGTGAAAATCAATGAGTTTTCAGTTTAATTTATACAGCAACTAGTAAAACTTCTTAAAATTTAAGAATCTTTCGACAAATTTTTTTTGTAATCTAATGTAATTGACAAATTAAAACTCACCTTATCACTTTGCTGCCTACTTAACTATTTTTTTTTTCTAAAATTGCAATAAATAAATTTATTTGGGTGCAGCCATTCAATACAACAAAATTGCTAAAACAACAATAATTTCAGAATCTTAAGCCTTTTTTTTTTTGAAGTTTTAGTGCTGGCTCTTGCCGTTGTTGCTTTTTTGCTGGTTTCCTTATTATTTTGTTTTTCCTTAATAAACTTTTTAATAAAGTGTTGCTAACGTCTGTATGTTGTCTCCCAAACGACTGCATTCGATAAATGAATAAAAATCAAAGTGAAAAAATAAATAAATAAATATTTTACCAGAACAGCAAGTAGAATAATTGTTTATATTAACCATATTAACAATTCTTATAAACTTTTAATTAGTAAATAATTAATTGTAGACATATGTTGTGTTGTAATGTTTTTTTTCTGCACTTTTATTTGTGTGCTGTCTGTTATTATAATAAAGTTGGCAAAATGTTGTTTCAATGCCACAAGCTCTATAAAACTGTGTTAACAGAAATGTTGTAACAAAATACATATGTACACTGAAAATTCTGACTATTTGGTTGAGACATGTGTTTGTCACATCGAACTTTGGGGTCTAATGGTTATTTATGCAAATAGTGGAATGTTTCATTGTGGATATAAATATATATTTTAAACATTAAATTATACAGAAAAACCTACAACCTATAAGCTGAAATATATAAATATATAACAGGCCGTGGCATATGGCTGTTGGGTTCCGTTGACATAAATAAAAGTGCGAGGCAAAGCCTTTCGTACCCACCCAGTATCAACAATTTGTGTTCAATTGAATTTCAAAACTTAGCTCTGGTATAATATCATGCATGATCGTCTCATGTGGAGCTAATCTGGGGGCACGGTCAACCCCATAATTTTTGCCTTATACACTGCTATTCCAGACCTCAAAAGATCGTTCTGGCTCATCCAGCACTTGAACATATTCTTGAAAGATATTTTTTATGGGAAATAAAGCAGAAAATATGTTTTTAAATGCAAAATATGCTCTTGAGGCAGAAATATGTTAAACATTAAATAACCATGCTCTAGTTTGTTAATCATTTTATTTACAACTCCTAATTTTGCACTAAACCAATGTTCGGGTTTTCTGACTATCACTCTTTAAATAAAAGTGACTACAAATAAATATCAGCCTTAATCACTAACCGCAATAACAAGTGGTCAATTAATTCAGAAATCCACAAACTATAAATATTATAATTATATTAATTGCTGGCATAAAAAATGTGTTTGCAGAAGCAGTTGGCTTTAATTGGACATTCAATAGCAAAATGTTATCGCATAGAGTAGTTCTCAAATATTTTAAATAAGAAACGAATAAATTTAAATGAAAACTATTGTTTAAAAAAAGCTAACAACCACACAGAGCGAAAACTTCCTAATAGATTCAATAAGATTTTCTCTTTGGAACGTTTTTAGGCTGAGGGGTGTCCCAGCAGAGAGAAAAGAAGATTTTTCTATGGGTATTTCTTATTATTTCCATGTTGCAAATCTTATTGATTGTCTCAACAAGAAAAACACATAAAACCAAGAAGAAAACTTGTTACTCACGTTTGTTTTTACTCAGTTTCCAGTTTGCATGGTACCAAAAATTCTAATAGAGAAGAACTTATTGATTATATTAGGTTTTCTTGTAAATTGTATACAATAAGGATTTCTTATTGATTTTATCAGGTTATCCTATTAATTATTCCCTATTGGTTTTATTAGTTTCCTATATAAACACACGTAAATCATCTTTTTAATTTCATTAATTGTTGATTTTTCAATAAGGTTTTCCCATTTAAAATATTAAAGAAAAAACCATAGCGATATCTTATTGATTTTGTTCTACTTTCTTAGGTGCTTTTTTTTCTGTGCAGCTTAGCGTAAAGGTACAAAAAAAATTTTGTTTTGGGCTGAAAAAGATTATCGGTATGAAACATTATTAATGATTTCTAGAACTAAGCTACGCATACATTTTTTTTATTTAGCCAATAGCTTCAAGGAATAAAGAAAAATATACAGTTATATTAAATTACTTTTTCAGCCTTAAGTTCAACCCTTGGGTTTTCACTACTTTTTAATTGGTTTGGTTGCCGAGTGGTTAAAGCGGCTGTGCCAAAATTGTGAAATTTGACACGTCCAAAGTTCATAGGGTGCTGATGAAGGGTGTTTGCTACCCAGAAACAGCCGGTTGTTCACCTAGCAAATAAATTTTACTTTTCTTTACTTAATTGATATTGACTATAAAGTAGTGAAAACCCAAGGGTTGAACTTAAGCCTGAAAAAGTAATTTAATATAAATGTATTACAGAAGTTCGATAAAATTATAAATTTACAGTAAAATGAAAAATATACAGTATAATTTTCCTATTGATATAAAGGGTCTACCAAATAACTTTTTTTTGAAAATGCTGCTTTGAAAAGAAAACTACTTTTGGACTTTATATGGCGTCATACCAAGGACTTTATGCAAACTTCGTCTCAATGATGTCTCCGAAATGCTCAATTGTTGAGAACGACGGTGAACAGATGTTGACGGCGCTTCACGCTCACTTTCTGCCACACTGTGAATGCCAGTTTCTTTAACCTTTTACACAAGATAAAGAACATACGGAGCTGAAGGTGCTTCTCTTCTTCCATTACCATTATTATAACATTGCCATGATTTTCAAAGTAATGTCGCAATATTTCCCCAGCGTAGTTCAAGCGTATACACAACCATATTCGTTCAGCGGAAGGATAAAACTAATTATCTGTCAAATCACACGTTGACGAAATAAGCACTAGTTGAAAAAAAAACGTTGGATGGCGGACCATTTAGTAACATTCGTATACCATGCGTGCCGTAACAACAGTAACAGCCGAAGCGACATGTTTTTTATACAGAGCTTTTTTTTGAATAAGTCAATTAATATGCGTATATTTGGTGAACATACTGTTTATTGTTATGATTTTGCCACATAAACATTTTTGACAACGGGCGCTTTGGAAATTTGCTTTTGTGACTGCGACTGGACGCTTCATCTAAATTTTTCTTAATAAAAAACCTGCAAATTTTATAGTTTTAAAAAGTTATGGTCTAAAACACAAAAGTGACATATATGTACAAAAATTGTAACATGTGACGTAAGTGAAAAGTACTGTGCGTGGAAATGTTGCTCGTACGATTTTTAAACATTACAACTTTATATGTAGTCGAATTTTATGATGTACTACATTGAGCCTCAGTGCGATTTAGGCTTTAGTTCAAGTTCGGTCAACTCTTAATTCTAGGGAAGGAATATCGAACTTAACTCAATCATAAAGATCGACTTTAAGCTTATATAAATGTTTGAAGCTCTCTGAGCTAGCCACTAACTTTGAAAGCGTCATCGTCACTGATACACAAGTAACAAAAATCCTGCGGAAATCAGTCGGATGTTGGCCATAGAATATAAAATATGTTTTAATCAATAAAAAAAAATACAGTGATAAAACTGAAAGCCCATCAGTGGACAGTAGTGAAGAGTTCATGTAGTAGAATGTCGAATCGTTGCTGCTTAAAAAGAGTATATAATTATTATAAATTAATGATTATTTAGAAACAAGTTTTGAAGCACTTTGCTTGCCGATGATCGAAGGTTAAGAGGTCTTTATTTTCTACCGAATGGATTTGCTCTAAACGATTTCAATTAATACCCTTGTCTCATGCCGAAGCAGAGTAATGCTACGAACACAACTGGGACGAACGACGAATTTCCGCTGCGAATATTCGCAGTCAAAAAAAATTGGTACATATGAAACTGCACACAGTCACAGCGTCGGTCGAAATTCGTTGTACGCGGCGAACTTGAAATAAATTTATTTCTATTTCTTACGCCGGCGAACGACAAACAAATCAGTACCATGTGGCCATTTTGGTTTTATTTTTCAAGTGTTTCAGTAAAAACAGTTAATTTTTACTTTAAAATAAAACACCAACATATTAGATTATAAAACATGTTTGTAGTGTTTAATTTTTTGTTTTAGGTAATTCAAAATTTTTTAGCCACCAATTTTTTTAATATGGTCACCCCATCAGCTGTTCAACTATAATAAGATAAGATTAAAAAACTGAGAAAATGGATACAAGTGAAATTATAACTGAAAATGTTAAACTTCACGTACAAGCAAATTATTGCTTTTACCATAATTAAAATAATGAATATCATCATTATTTTAATTATTTTTACAAAATTTGAAATTCTTTGACTCATTTAGTTTTTTTATATCTTTGAACAAACAATAAACAACTTTTGTCAATTATAACAGATGTTTTTGTTTTTCGTCGTTATTGTGCTTCATACGACGAATTTACACAGCGAATTTTAACCGGCGTATTCGTCGTTCGTCCCAGTTGTGTTCCTAGCAATAGAAACTACCTTTAGCGACAGAAACTACATTTCACAGGAGGAGATTTTTATTATTAATTTCCTGCTTATATTAATTTAGAGCACTCACATTTAGTAACCCACATTTTTTTGTATATTTCTTTTTGAAATCGGTATATATAGCATAGACATAGTGAAATCCGATTTGTCAGGAAGCTATGCGTGAACGCGAGTTAAATCCTTCGGCAAGGATTGAGTCAAAAAAGAAATATACTTTTTTTACTACACCGAAACGTGTGTTTTATTTTGATATATTCTTAAGACTAACACAAGTATTTCTTACCAGCTATTTATATGAAAAATATCTTTGTTCTTATCTTAGGGTTGCTTGTAAATACTTATTTATCAATTATGATATTTACTGTTTGTTGCGGTTATGGAAATATGTTATCAGATATTTGTTTAGGACGTTTACTAAAGGTAATATGTGTTTTGGACTATTTATTTAGGCTTACATGTAATTAGTATCTTATATACTTGAGGTGTGTGAATGTTCTTATCTCGTTAGCTGTTTGTACAGCTGCACTAAATCGAAAAGAAATATTAATGTTAACTCCCCTCCTTCTTAAGATAAAGTGTCCTCACTTTCTTACACGACGTTCATTTCGGCTCGTAATCTTGCTAATTCTATTTCGTAAAGGTGTTTAGCAAGTAGTCTTCTTTCTGATTGTTTTTTGTCTTTGCAGTAATTAAATAATTTTGCTAGAATGTATAAAAATAATATTATTCCGAAAATTATGAGTATAAAATAAATGGCATATTGAATGGGATGTTGTTCTATTGGGATTAGATATTTTGACATTTCCTGTATGTTTGAAAATTTATGGATAGAGTCTGAAGATAGTATTTGAAGAATTTCAATCTGTTCGTTGTGTTTTTGGTGTATGGCTTCTTTTATTTCCTTCCGGTGGTTGAAGTAATTTTTGCCGTCTATATTTGTAGAAATGTTAAACTGAATTAATTTCGGGCCTTTAATTGGTTGACCATTCCAAATATGCTCATTGTCGGAGAGTATGTAGCCGTTCTCAAGGATTGTGAATGGTGCATTATTTTCTTGAATTATGTCGCATGTGGCTGGCTTATTTTCTAATACATTTATGGTGCAATTATTAGGACTATTAATTTTACATATATTGTTTCCTATATAATTTTTACATTTGTCAACTGAAATATATTTATTATTACAAACAGCAATTTTTTTATCTAATACCAATTTTCCTTGCTTATATGCTAGTGGGTATATATTGTATAATTTGCACATATTTTTTAGTATGGGATATTTATAGATTATAACTACGGCTTGGTTAAATAAGCATACATGAATGTTTGAATATTCGAGAATGTTTATTAATGGTAAGTCAAAAGCTTCATTAGATATTATTTCTTTAATATCGTCTAAATTCAATGTTCCTGAATAAAAATTTCCATTTTTTGCAAAATTTATTGTGTTTGTTATGGCTTCAAGTTCTCGATATACTTCGTTAATTAAAATACTATCTGAAATAGCCTTAGGATCTAATGTCTCTAATATTCGTTCGAATCGTGAGTTTATTGTTTTTTGTTTATTATTATTCTCAATTAATTGGTTAAGTCCTGTGTTAATTTCGATCAAATCGTCATGATCTGGTGTGCCAGTAACGAATTTTAACACTGAGCCTAAAATATTTAATGCTCTTTTTGCACGGTACGTATTAGGGAGTAATTGTACTTTTAAGGATTCGATTCTATTTATTAATATCTGTTCTTCCTGACTTTTTTCAGTATTGTAAAAATTTTGCATTAAGTCTTCATATGGTCTCAGTATTTTTGTCAAGTTAGTTATGTGATACAAATATGTTGTATCTTCGTATAGATATGCGGGGTCTGTCTCAACTATTACGTATTTCTTGTCTGTTAAGTCAGTTATTTTATCACTAAGTGCTAATGTAAAAAATATAATTAAGAGTCTTGCTGATTGGTACATGTTGTGGCTTGTCTGCGTATACTATCTTTATGTATAACCTTACCCTTCACTGTTAAAATTGTGTCCCCACAATCTTTTTTTACCCTGTGTTGCAGATATTTGGTCGAATTTTTATTACGGCGGTGTGTTTTGGCGTAAATTATGTCTCCTTCTTTGTAAACTATTGAGTGTCGATTTTTATTGTGGTAGTTTAGGAGTTTTTCCTGCTTCTCTTCAAGTCTTTTTTCAATATCAGGATATCGCTCTCTATTGAAAAAGACGTCTTCAGGTCTATATCCTGTTGTGGAATGGATTGTTTTATTGTATTGCTTTACCGCGTTGTATAATTCGTCTCCTGGTGAGGTGTTATTTTGTTGAGCCAGTGCTGTTGAGATTTCGATGAGGGTGCTGTGGACTCGTTCAACTTGACTGTTGGTTGTTGAATGATGGATTGGTGTTGTTGTGTGCTGTATATTTAAGCGTTCGTAAATATGCTTTGCCACTACACTAGTGAATACGTTTTCATTATCAGTCATTAAATGTTTGGTGTTTGGGTATATTTGTGTAAGAATTTCTTCAATGTACTCGTGGAAATTTGTTTTGTTCTGTATCCTTCGTATGTAACAGTACTTAGAATATTTATCGATTGTGCTGATATGCATTTGATTATTCATATAGAATATGTCCATCTGTGTGTATTCTCCTACTTTCGTGGGTATTGGGGTTTTCCCTATCGGTTGTTTGTTTGGTCTACGTTCATAAATATTTTGTAGGCAAATATTACAATCTGCACATTCTTTTTTACACATTTCTTTGATGTTTGGCCAGTAATATGATAATAAAATTTCTTGTGCGTTGTTTTTATAATTTCTATGTGCTCTTCTGTGTGTTTGTTGTACTATTTCTTTTTGTTCGTCTATATTAGTAACGTCTTGCAATTGTGTTTGTGCTATAACAAACAAATTATGCGGAAATGTAGAGATAAGGTCGTCTTGTAAGTGAAATAATGTTTCTTCGCTTAATTTTAATGCATTCTGCACTTTTGGATTCACTATTTGTTTTAATCTATTTATCAGTTCATTTTTTGTTTTATAGTATACAGTATGCCTAACACGATTTGGGAACACTGTACATGTATCGATTTCAACTATTTCATTTTCATCCAATATTGGTATAATTTGATTTCTAAAAGCATTTAGAGGTTGCTTGACTCTTTTAATACCTTCTGTTGGTGAACTTTGCGCTGAGTGCTGTGAGCAACTGGATGTATTATTTATTTGTTGGCGTGATAAAGCATCTGCAACAACATTTTGGTGTCCAGGCTTGTACACTAATTTTGCACCGTATTCTTCTATGAAATTTTTCCATCTTTTAAGCTTGGTGTTTGGATTTTTATCAGAAATGGAAAAAATTAGTGATTGGTGATCCGTATATATTGTTAGATCAGCAATGCCGTAAAGATAGTTCCTTAGTTTTTGCAAAGCCCAAACTATAGCTAACAATTCTTTCTCATTGGTGCTATAGTTTTGTTCTGTTTCATTCAAAGTTCGTGAAATGAATGCTATAGGTTTCTTATTCTGGGAAAGAACTGCACCGATAGCAAAATTGCTTGCGTCGGTAGTTAGTTCGAATGGTTTAGAGAACTCAGGTTGAAATAGTTCAACTTGTGCTTGCAGAGCATCCTTTACTTTATTTAATGCATCTAATGCTGCTTGATCAAGACTAATTTTTACTTTTGCGCTTTGGTTTTTACTGATTCCACCATTTTCTCCTCTCAAATGCACAGTGAGCGGTTTCACCATGGCTGCGAAATTTTTGATGAATTTCCTATAATAACTTGCCAAACCTAAGAATGATCGAAGTTCTTTCAGATTTGTAGGAATGGGATAATTTTTTATTGCCTCTACCTTATTAGGATCTACTGTTATTTTATTATGTTTGATTATATGTCCTAAGTATTCGACAGAGTCTTGGAAGAAATGTGATTTTTCGTCGGATATTTTCATGTTTGCATTATGGAGTGCATTTACTATAATACGGATGTGTTCCAAGTGTTCCTCAGGTGTGGAAGAATATATTAATACATCGTCTATATAGACATGCGCAAATTTTCCTATATATGGACGGAGAATGTCATCAACGCATCGTTGAAAAATAGAAGGGGCGTTTTTAAGTCCAAACGGCATCCTTAAGAATTCATACTTTGCGCCATTCACGCTGAATGCTGTTTTTTCTCTATCCGATTCTTTTATGAGGATTTGATGAAATCCTGACTCTAAATCTAAAGTAGTAAATACTTTTGCTTTGCCTAAGTTCTGAATTGTCATTCCAACATCTGGAATTGGGTAGCGGTCAGTGATTGTCTGAGCATTTAGCTTCTGAAAATCGACTACCATTCGCCTTTTGGGCTTACCTTGATCATCGGTACCCTTTTTTGCGACTGTCCAAATGGGGGAATTGTACGGACTCCTACTTGGCTGTATAATTTCGTTATCTAATAATTTTTTTATTTCATTGTTAATAAACTCATTATCTGATATTGGATAAGGGTATTGCTTAACATAGATAGGATCTTCTGACTTTGTCCTAATCATTGCCTGAATCGTTGTAGTGAATGGTAATATTTCATTTGTTTTATTATTTCTTTCCATTATCTTTTCGATATCTTCCCTATATGTTTCATTACTTATTGTATAATTTATTTTCTGTTCACTGTTTACTAATTGTTTTTTATATTTATATTTCAAACTATAGTCAAAGAGATTAATTTCTGCTTTCGCTGTTCGTAAGCCTTGTTCACCGAGAAGCATATCGAACTCTTGAAGTGTTTCTGTTTCATAAAAGGTTAAGTGGTGATTTAAAACCGTGATTATTTTTTTTGAATTTATTATGGAACTTCCATGAAGTGTTCTGACCTTTACAGGATTTATTTTAATTGACTTCCCTATCTTACAACTAGTACTAATATAATTATTTGTAGCACCTGTGTCTACTAAAATATTTAATGATCTACCTGTTTCTCTGCAAGTTCGTTGTAGGCAAGGCAGACCATTTACTCGCCTTAAAAAAGCACTTCCAGTTTCGAAATCGTCGTTGCTGTGTTGCGGTTGAATGGAATGAAGATCCTCATCTTGTGTTTGGTGGATTCTCTGGACTTTGTTGAAATTGAAGTTTTGAGATGAAGCGTTCCTATCCCTCTTCATGGATTGGTGGTTGTTGGATCTGAATGGATTGTAATGTGGCTTACTACTTGTGGGTTGATTGTTCCATCTGTTTGTTTGTTGGAAGTCAGATGGTCTCACAAATTGCTTCGAATCGTCTACTTCCATTGGCTCGGCGTAGTTTCCTTGTAGTGGAGGAGGATTGACTTGTCTTTGCTGATTTACCTTATATGCTGGCCTTAGGTGTCGATCGTTTTTTTGGTGATGGGCTGTAGATTGTCTTTCATGGCGCTGTGATGTTATACTTTCGAAGTGTGAATCATGATTATCATGGTAAATGGTACAAGCTATTGCGTAGGCTTCTCCTAGGCTTTGAGGTTTATTCGAGTATAATATACCTCTGGTATAGTTGCTGCGTAATCCCATGATAAAAACTCGGATAGCGTCGCTATTGGCATCGGACAGTCTCCCTGCTTTCATATTTTCTTCCATCGTTTCTATTTTCTGCTGAATTAAGGTTAATGCCTGATGAATCTCATCATGAAACTCGGTTAGAGTCTTACTCCCTTGTCTAATTCTTGACATCCCGTCTTTCAGCACATATAAGGGACGTTTGTCGGAATATGTATAGTCCAATCGACTAATTATGGCATAAAAGTTTAACTCTGTTCCGTTAACAGATAAAACTCTGGATGCGGCCCCAATAATTTTTGCACGGATAATGCATACACAGTTATAGTATTCTGGACTATTTATAAACTGTTTGATGTTTTCCATTTGAGTCCATACCTGGTTTCTCCATGGGTTGTAGTCGCTTCCTACGCCACTGAACGTTGGCAAACACTTAAAAATTTCCGTGTTTATTTGGCTTGCTAATGTTATGTTCGGTCGGAGTGCTGGCATGGTAGGAACTGTTGCTACCTGGAATGGTGTCTGGTTCTTTATTGTCTCCATTTCTGTTTTTAATGATGTTAATTGCTCGGTTAGCGCTTGAATATGAGCTTGGAGGGTTGCAGTTTCGGTCATGCTGATATTTTCTTCTATTCCCCGGAATAATTTAAATAATTGTTGGCGTTTTGTTCGGGAACCCAGTTTTGCTTTTTAATTTGTTTTGCTTGTTTTTAGAATTTCGAATTTTTTCACTTTTTATAGAAAACACTTTTAGTTCATACAAAAACAGTTTTAGTAGGGTTTTATTTTTTGACAATTTTAATATGTTTCCAATGTTTCAGGAAAACAAAAAATTTTATTTTATCCTTCTTCAGGATTGTGGAATTTTTTGGCTGGACACAAGGTTATTTCACTTGTATCCCGGTTGAGCCCCCAGTTAAATCCTTCGGCAAGGATTGAGTCAAAAAAGAAATATACTTTTTTTACTACACCGAAACGTGTGTTTTATTTTGATATATTCTTAAGACTAACACAAGTATTTCTTACCAGCTATTTATATGAAAAATATCTTTGTTCTTATCTTAGGGTTGCTTGTAAATACTTATTTATCAATTATGATATTTACTGTTTGTTGCGGTTATGGAAATATGTTATCAGATATTTGTTTAGGACGTTTACTAAAGGTAATATGTGTTTTGGACTATTTATTTAGGCTTACATGTAATTAGTATCTTATATACTTGAGGTGTGTGAATGTTCTTATCTCGTTAGCTGTTTGTACAGCTGCACTAAATCGAAAAGAAATATTAATGTTAACTCGCGTGCTGAAACAATTGTTGGTGTACAGAAGCTTAGTTTATTATTACCATGCAATCCAAAAACAATTTTGGGTAGGCTCTTAGAAACAGCATTTAGTGTTTTTGAATGTGGCAAATGTTGAGATTGTAGCATTATTTTAACCAAAATAAACAATATTATTGCGCAATATTAAGTTTTTTAAAATTTATTTAACGTTAAACGTTCGTATTGCAATGTGTGGTTCTTTTTCCCCTCCTAATAAAGTACATGGTTTCGTATTTGTCATAGATAATAATTTAACACTTATTATATAAATTACTTAAAAGATGTTATGCTGCAGAAAAGAAAAGTAAAAAGCCATTAATTTTATAGCTTAAAACTCTAACGTGGCTCAAACAATGTTCATACTTAAAACTCATTTGTGAATTATTGCCAAATTTCAGTTTTTTGTTGTTTTGCAATTGCGAAATTATTTTTTTAATATTTTTTAATCAATAGCCAACATGTGTCTGGTCTCAAGCCGGCCGTTTTCTTTTCCTCCCCTGCTTAAAGACACAGCCTAATGAAAGAAAAACTTCGTATTTATGAAAAAACGAACAAGAAATATTAAATTTTCTCTACCAAACACAAAAACAACATCAAAAGCTTAAAAAGTAATATCGTACAACATGAACAACATTTATATAATGACCAATAGCAATAACAACAAACTAATGTCTGCACTAACTTATGACTTAAGTGAAAAGATTAAAAGAAAAAACACATACAAAAAATCTGCCAGAAAATCCTAAGTGAAGGCATATTTGAGAAATAGAAAAGCTTGTTTTCAAACACGCAGCTTTTTAACAAGCCAAAATAAATGCTTAAGTAGCAAATAAGGAAAAAAAAAGTAAATGAAAATTTGGTTGGCAAACGTTGTTAGTAAAAATATTTCTATAAAACGAATAGATTGAACAAACAAGGTGACAATTAAAATAAATGTTCGCTTATGTTTAGGGGGAAATGAAGCAGAAAATTATATGTAAAATTATAAAATTATATATTCTGTATGGGGAGAAATAAGCAGTGAGAGTATTTTATGAATTACTTGGTTGGTTACTTAGCGAAGGATGAATCTCTTTCGAAAGCAGGCGTGCTATTAATATTCATGTATTTTACCAAGGATCTAAGTTTCATGAAAAATCAAGATAAGAAAACTAAAATAAGTCTTCATTTTTGAGTAATTCACCCCTTTGGAAGCGGAGGTTTTTTATCTTGCTAAATGAAGTTTTTCTGACGTAAAATATAATACTTCAACTTTCTTAAGCTCGCATACAGGCTCGGACGAAATTTTTAGGCTCGGCTTAGGTCCATCTTGTCGGCTTAAGTTGAGGATTTTTCAGAATTTGGATTTTTTATGAATATGTTAACTATTTAAAAACTTTATTCAAGCATACGCATATTTCTTTTTAGTATTTTGTGAACAGTTGCTATTTTAAGTTGTTTAAATGTTTCTGGTAAACCAGTCATTAAACAACATATCTAAGTCTTACAGAAGTGCAGTAAGATTTGTCCTAAAAAAATAATATCAAAGATTCGAAAATAGAGGAAACACTCTAAGGTCATTTAAATTTATTTATATGAGTCCTCCAAGGAGCTAACGTACCATCCAGGAGGACCAATACCGATAGTACGTTAGATATTACAGTTGCTGTAAACATTTAGGAATAAAAACAGATCCGCAATGTTAACCGAATAGTTGCTCGTCGAATTTTGGCAGTTACTCTAAATGTCATTGAACTCATGCGCGACAGCAACATTTGTATTGCTACCGCCAAGGCAATAGTTGAAACCGGTGATAAAATGGGGACTGATAAAATTGGGACTGTCTGAAAGGGTATTTTTTTCGATGTATAGAACTTTAAGTTGCAATAAAACAACGATTCGATTGACATGAATTTTATTTATCCGAAAGATAATCTTGTGGCATTACATTTTAAATATGATTTCTTTGATATGAATGTAGTCTAATCTGGACGTCCAATTTTTGAGGACTTTTTCCAACATTTGTGGCCGCATATCGGCGAATGTTGTCTTCCAAATGGTCAAGCGTTTGTGGCTTATCCGCATAGACCAATGACTTTACTTAGCCCCACAGAAAGTAGTCTAGCGGTGTTAAATCACAAGATCTTGGAGGCCAATTCACAGGTCAAAAATGTGAAATTAGGTGGTCACCAAAAGTGTCTTTCAATAAATCGATTGTTGCATGAGCTGCGCGACATGTTGCGCCATCTTGTTGAAACCACATCTCCTGGACATCATGTTTTTTTCAATTCAAGAATGAAAAAGTTAGTAATCATAGCTCTATGCCAATCACACCATTAACTGTAACTTTATGGCCATCATCGTTTTTGAAAAAGTACGGACCAATGATTCCAGCAGCCTATAAAGCGCAACAAACAGTCAGTTTTTCTGTATGTACCGGTGTTTCGACATACACTTGAGGATAAGCTTCACTCCAAATGTGGCAGTTTTTTTTGTTTACGTAACCATTCAACCTGAAGTGCGCTTCATTGCTAAACAAAATTCGCTTATTCGCGTATTTTGCACAGAATCACTATTTTCGAAATGAAATTGCACTATTTGCAAGCGTTGTTCAGGCGTGAGTCTATTCATGATGAGTTGCCACACCAAACTGAGAATAAATCACTTGACAGCTGTTAAATCGGT
The DNA here is from genome assembly GCA_963662145.1 of Sturmia bella. Classification (NCBI taxonomy): domain Eukaryota; kingdom Metazoa; phylum Arthropoda; class Insecta; order Diptera; family Tachinidae; genus Sturmia; species Sturmia bella. The sequence goes on along the minus strand of OY759171.1, from coordinate 30,528,365 downwards.
CGCCATCTTGAACAGTAATGCCAACTTAAAGTTCTATACAACGAAAAAAATAACACCTTTACTTCTAAAAAAAACGTAAACAACAAAGTTCTGATCCAGTTTTTTCTAGGCAAAATGGACAACCAACAGCTAAGGTGTCACCGTGCCTTAAGTCAATTGGTTTTCAGAGAAACGATATTTCAGAAGCCAGAATAGGGTAACACTAAGAATATTAGTTCATCAACAAGCTTTTGTCGAGCACATCCATAGTCTCAGCCAAACATTAATTTTATGCTTCCCCTTTAGTATTTAGAACACAAAATTACTTTACTTCTACTGTAAATTTTAATTTTGTTATTGAACTTCTGTGTTGTAATACATTTATATTAAATTACTTTTTCAGGCTTAAGTTCAACCCTTGGGTTTTCACTACTTTTAATCAATATCAATTAAGTAAAGAAAATTTTAGCAAATAAATTTTACTTTTCTTTACTTCTATTTTATCGTGGTTAGATTTGTCAAGTAGTGCATTTTTTCATTTATATTTTCTGCCTGTTTTTAGTTGCACCAAAATTTTGTAATGGGTAATCTAATTAGTTTATAAAAATACATTCAACTAAATATATTTATTGTTCTCTTCGAAAATGTTTAAGGCTTGAAAACTGAATTTATTACCAAATGCTCAGCACTTGTTTATTACATAAGTAGTTCGTAATTAAAATAATAGTTTATTTTCAAATGACTTTTTATCTTACCCTCGTTATATGAGTTTATCTCCATTAAAAACACTTTAATAACATTTATCTTTTTATCTCCTTTATTTTCATTACAGGTTAGTGTCTCCAATATGGCCATTTAAAATTGATTATTTTAAATTTTTGGCAACAGCATTTGGTTCGCAAGCCACTTGAGTATTTCAAATATTTTTCCATTTCTGTGAGTAAAATTGACACCTTTAAAGCAATAATAACAAACAGTTTCACTATTTGGCCAATAAATGCCAAAAATTAAATTGTGCGAAAATCAATAAAAAAAAATTTTTTTTTGGATGTTTTGACAGCAGCACACATGACACATTTCAAATAAACTTTCAACACTTCAAGGAATTTTAATAAATATTATACGAGCTTGGAGCCAAAATTATCTTAAGAAATTACTAAATATATATGAATAAACTTGTAATATGCATATATGTAAATTATTTAAAAATAGGAGTTGTGACAACAAAAGTTATATGTGCTTGATAACGACAAGTCTAGACAGAAAGAAAAAAAAAAAACAAAACAGTTTAAAAAGTTGTAGGTTATCAAACTCAGTTTGCAATGTATGTACATACCTTATGTATACGGTCTGGTTCAGCTTGCTATCACCCATTTTACTAATACATGTTAACTCTCTTGTTATGCGGAGTGTTGTGTGTGTCATATGTTTAATTTTTTAGCGCCATCACTATTTGGTTTTTATTTTTGTTTCACCTACACATTTGTACTTATCATTAATAGTTCATGAGTTTGTACTTTCTTTAGCCTCCCTTTTCTATAGAAAATATTGTCTAATTATTTTTTTAGTGATAGCAATCGCTTTTTTCACAGCTAAAAAACAAACAGAGAAAATGACATTACAACACAGAAGTTCAATAACAAAATTAAAATTTACAGTAAAATGAAAATGAAGAAAGTTTTGTATATATTTATGTACATAAATAGATAAGTGAATAAATAAAAAAATGTATTAGGTAAGAACGCTATGTTTGGCTAGGCCGAGTCTTAAATGCCTCTCGTAATCACATCTTCAGACCCTCATATATCCGATACATAAAAATTATTATATTTAATATTTTACTCAAGCTGACTTTGTCCGCTTATAAATAATGTTCATATCAAAACTGTTTATTTATTATATTTCTTCTGTTAACAGAACTTACATAGTCGCTACTCATTGAGTATACCCAGCGAACATTTGGTATGCCAATTGGGTTACAATATGTAAGATCACTACACCTTCCCCTTTTGGAAAGAATGACCTAGGAATTTAAAATGTGTATAGAGGTCATTCTAATATATAATTTCATGAATATTATATTTTGTTACTTAAGATGAAGTATATAATGAAATATTTTTGAACAATTACATATCTTTTAGTTTAAACCTCTTTTTTCTTGTTCATTACCTGAATTCAGCTACAGGCTACAGTAGAATTAACAGGATTTACAATACTAGGTTTAGAAACACATATATATTGAAAATTTAAATACTGTGTAAGGATTAATATTCGCTTGAATTCAGAACATTTTTTATTTTATTTGCATTAAACTTAAAAACATCAGTCTAAAAGAAATTCATGTTTGATGACATCCCTTCCCTTTTGGAAGGTAGATGCATACTAAAGGATTATTACATTTGACTGTATACAATTGATGTTTTGATTTTTGATTTTAGTTTGCAAATTTTATTAATTTTTTTCTTTTTTTTGTAAAATTATTGATATTTAAAAAGAGAATGTTATAATATTTTCAATATTTCAACATAAATTTTGATCGTTAAATTCGAAATACTTCAATCGATTTGTATGAACTTTCTGTGTTCTATTTTCGTCTATTTGGATTAAACAATTTCCTTTGTTGCTTACTTCTTTTATTTTAAATGCTCCATTATAAAGAGGCTGTAACTTATGACCTGCATAATTTTTAATAAGTACATAATCATTTGGTTTAAGTGTTTGAAATCTAGCTTTTTATCAAATTGAGTTTTTTGATTTTTGGACTAGCAAAATTTGCTCGACTTTGCTCTGTTTGGTGTCTGAATTTTACTTCTTTTTCGTTAGCATCTACGTTATATATATTTCGCCACTTGAGTTACAATATAAAAGATGACTACAAAATCGATATTAAAACTTTTTGTGTTTTAGCTTTAACAGAGTTATTTTATTATTGCAAGAACTTGCTACCACGAAAAACTATAATTAAATAATATCATCTGCTTTTTGGCACCAAAACTTGTGGGAGTTCGAGTAGGTCCAACTATTTAAACATCTGTTTTCGCTTTATCTTCTCTATGTGTATTCGTTGCGAAAAGTTTTCTTGCTTTGATTTACCATTTGCTAATACAGCATCTACTTTTTGGCATCAACACTTGTTTAAGCTTGTGTGCTTCTTGAAAAATCAGTTTTCGTTATATCCCGGCTAGTATTGTCATTGTCAAGTATTTATAGTTTTGGCCTTTAAGCAACCTTATTTTATTACTCCTTCAGCTTTCTGGTTCATTTATTTCTTTTATATCGCGTACAGGTGAAAGCAGTTTTCCTTATATTTCGGCTATATATGAAAAGCTATCGGAAATTTTTAGCTTTTGATGTTAATAGCTAACAAAGAGATAGGTTGACATAATTTAATAAAGTTTTCTATCGGCTACTGGAACCAATTTAAAAATTTTCACAATTATATGTTTATTGTAGTGATACTCTTGTGGTGTGAACAAGGAACTGTTCTTTTTGATTCTTAGGAAATCTAGCCTCGATGTATTGAAATGCAGACAACCAAATAGTATTTTACCAATCTAACCGAAAAACATCAAAACAATCCTGAAGAAGATATCCATTATGATATCGAAATATTGAATTTAATAACAAGTGACCTTAAAGCTCTAACAATTAAAGTACTAAACAGCAAAGGTCGAAAAATTAACATCAAAGATAAATCTAACCGAAAGTTTTTTTTTGAGTGCAAGTATCCATTATGATTTCACTGACATTTAATAAATTTATATTTAATACCAGACGAAACACATGCACCTTTAGCTGTTACTCAACGTCGAATTCTACTTTCTATGGGTCCCCGAGTACCGGTACAGAGACACAACGGAACAACAACCCATAGACAGATATTCACACAACTAAACAGAAACAAAACAACTAACTAATAACATAAAGTAACGTATAGACCAATTTTGTCTTTGCAAAAGCACAGAAGTAACAACAATTCCTTTAACTATTTTTCACAAAAAACACTTCTCTAATTACTCATGTTTTTAAGCGCCATATTGTCTAGTTTTCATAACACCTCAAAAAACGTGTAAATTTGAATCGACAGACTGTAACTAAATATTTTTGATATCAATTACTTCTGTTTTCCTAGACACTTTGCCATACATTTTGACCCTAATACACAGACTGTCTCATAAAAATCTAAACAGTAATCGACACTTATTTCAAAAGTAACTAAAATTTAAAAAAACAAAGGTTTATAAAAATAATGGAAAATAAGAAAAATATTATATTATATGTGTACACATATGTAGATATGTAGAAAAGACATCGAAAACAACAACTAAGAAATTTAATACAGATTTATCAAAGCAAAAGGAAAGCAGGTAGACAGATTTATTAGACCTAAAGCAGACAGACAGACAGACAGGCAGACTTAATGGGAGATGAAATAGAAAACCTTAGAAACAATAATTTTTATGATGACATTTTCATTAAGAATTTCATTTCCTTCTGAAAAACATGGAAGCTAATATAAGAAAGATCTCATTTTCAACCAGCAGTTAATTCAGATTTCTTTCATTCTAATGCCTTAAATAAATTTAATAAAATCTAACTTCCCATTAATATTTTATTTTAATTTTTTCCGCTCTTTTTTCTTGCCACATTTTCTATTTTATATTAGCACTTGTTTTTTTCTCTGGCTTGCCACTTAACCAGCAACATGTTTCCCATCTATTAGAATCTGTAGTTGAAATGTTGCCAGTGTGTGTCTGATGAGCAATGAAAGGTAAAAGAACATGCATACCTACACATCAAACATAAATCAAAATAAATTCATACTCTACCCATCTAATGTAACAAGATAAAAGAAAAATAAAATACATTTTCGCTTTTCTTCTACAGTTGTCTTTTTTTTTCATAAAGTTCAGGAATTTAACACCTTAAAAGAATCATCATTGAGGAGTTAATGTGTTATTGAACGAACATAACTTATGGTCATAAATTGTTTGCTTAGAGATTGAATAAGAATTTAAAGTTTGAAGTCTTGAACACGATTTACGCTGGCCAATAGAAGAGACTGTCAAAAAAACAAAAAGAAAAATGCAGCAGAAGGAATAAAATCAGCAGAATCATAACATTGTAAAACAAGTTTCATTTCGTCTGAATGCCTGGTTTCCTCCAGCCCATTTACATGTGTGTTTGCTTTAGAGTCCTCTAAAATGAACGCCTGTAAAAAGATTTATGTGCAGATATTAGGGATGAATGTTTTAATTCTTTTTCTGTTTTTCTATTGCTTACTTTAATCTTTCCTATAACGGAGAGAAGGAATAATTTAAATGGCAAGCAACATGTCTGCCCAGAAAATAAAGTTCATACAATGTATCAAATTCTGTTCTAAGCTGAAAAATAAATGAACATTAAAATTTGATTTGGCCAAAGACTTCCTGGGAAGCATAAAAATTGTGGTTTTATGCTTATGATGTGAACGGTGGCAAAATTGTGTTAAAGTTTAATGCCTAAGTATTTCTTAAATTTCATTAAAAAACAAAAGGTTGCAAAGTGAGTTTTATTACATTAACAGAACTGGGACAGACTAACAGTAAGATAAAATTGACTTTCCGTTATATGCTCAATACAAAAAATAAGTATATTTTTATGTTGCCTTTGACTATGATTCTTATTTATTTATTTAGTTCGAAGCAGGAACACCAAGGAATACAATTCTTTTATAGTTAATTTCTATTGTTACATTTATTCAAATGGTAAAAATGGAAAAGAAACAAAAGAAGACAAAACTACCTAATTAATTACATTGGCTCATAACTATAGACATCGAAAAAGTATGCTTTAAGCAATTTTAAGTCACTGCTAAATAAAAGTAAGCTTTTTGTCTACTATAGATATAACAATATCCGGTAGCAGGCGGTCGAGGTTTCTGCTGAACGATCTCTTCTTGTAGTAGTACAATTTAATTGTTTTTGAAAGCAATTGTTGTTGAAAACATTGATGAGTCACATCCAGGAAAAACTTGTATGGAAGATCCATGTCCCGAGCTTCTATCAAAAACCCTTTTAGTGTTGTTGAAAACACTGATGAGTCACATCCATGAAAAACTTGTATGGAATATCCAAGTCCTGAGCTTCTATCAAAAACCCTTTTGTTGTGTAATTGAAGCTTTTAATTGTTGCGTTTTTTATGAAGTTAAACTAATCTAATTTCTTTTTTTCAATTGCCCAAATATTTTTGTATAATAGAAACCTGTTTGGGTTAGATTTACCATCCGCATTTATCAAGGTGCTACAAAAGTAGACAAAGCCTTTATGGTTGGCATTTTTCTCTGGTAAGTTATTCCTCTAAGCTTTAATTAAGACTTTTGGTGGTTGAAGGTAATATTTTAGTAATGCTTTGTACAGCCTTCATTTTTTCTACAGAACCACTCGTTATCAAATTAATTTGTGTTGCATACATCACAATTGGTAGCTCTGAGATGTCCCTTAAATTTTTTTTTTAATTGTACGAATGTGTATGCACACAAATTTTTGATACTTGTTTAAAGAACAACTGCAAAGTTATTCCTAATTACGCAGTTTTACAAGTTTGCAAAATATCAATAATATTTGAACTTTAAGCCAGTTTACTGCCAAAATGCGACACACGTTGCCATACTCTACAGAACTGCACCACTGCACTCTGTCAGTCATTACCAAAGGACTTGTGATACGCATGGACGACATAAGTGATAACACTAATTTGAAAAATTTTATAGGAAATGAAAGGGGTCACGTACATTTTAGAAATCTATGGCATATATTGGGAGTCTTGTGCAAATTTCAACATTACTGAAAACTGATGCTAGACGTTGACAAGGGCAAAAATCTTTTTAATGTCTGCATTTGTATGTGCTTGTCAAAGGCTTTTCAAATTACGTAAATACGATATCCAAGGTTTTTCTGTCATTATTGGTTTAAAAGAAGACAAGAAAACTCATTTAAAAATACTTCTGAGGGACAAATAACAATTTTGTAGTTACTACACTAAGTCTTAGCGTCCAATGGCTTACAAAGTCCCCTCATTGCAAACATGTTCTGTTTTTTCTTAAGCACCCATATATAGGAATTGGGTGAAAGTCGCCTCATTGCAAACATGTTCTGTTTTTAGAGGCTTGTTGAACACCCATACATAGGAATTGGGTGGAAATAAGGACCTTTCATGTCTATTAGCATTGACATGCTAGCTTCTTTTTCGATAACCATTAGAAAGAGCCCCGCTACGGCACCAAGTACTTAAAACTTTCATTTAGAAATCTGATTTGTGCATTTTTTCTCCGCATACTCTAACAACACTGTATGAAATTGTTATGCCTAAAGATTATTTAAAAAAAAAATGCAAAATCATGTTTACATACATGCATACAAATACTCTTTTTATTTCTTGTAATTTTCTTAACTTTTGTCTTAAAACCATTTGGCATGGCTTAAAACTAAAATGATTTTGTTCAAACTTCAAGGTTTGAGCAAAAAAAACACATTTTTTCCATTATTGAAAAAGAAATGATTTTACCCAAAAATATCAAATTACTGCTATTATTTATTTTGATTTCTTCATACAAACATTATATAATATATAAATTTACAAGAGAAAATAAGTGAAATATCTTACTCTTAAAAATATCTTACACCACAGAGGAATACAAAACACAACTTAAATCAAACCTGAAATATCTAAATGCCCTTAAGTGTTGTGGCTTTAAAGACAAACATACAATGGATTTTCATTTTTCGTTTTCACATGTTTGTAATAGATTTTTTAGCAACAACTATCAGGACACGCTTAAATTTGCATACAGTCTCTTACTCACATACACAGACACACAATATAATTCAGCTTTAATAAAATACAATCGACATAATAAGTAGAGAAACCAGCTTAACAAATTTCAACATCAAGCAAAAATAAGCGAAAGCGTTACTTTAAAATCTATGGTTAATCAATAAATAATAGCAAATAGTATTTTAGCATTGTTCAAAGATTTTCTTGCTTAGTTTTGATTTTCATTTCTCGAAAATCAAAACGCAATCAGCACTTAGCGAATACTTAAGCAAATAAATTACAACTCAAAGCTGCCTACAGTGGTGACCAGTTTTAAGATAATGTTATTACTTGTTATTTATTTATTTAATAAAAACCGAAAAAAAAACTTGAAAAATATCTGGCAAGACTAAAAAACAATAATACGCTTTCCTTTTGATATACTTTATGAGTAAAACTAACAACGTTGTTAAGGTTCTATGAGTTTTTTTTACGCTTCTCAAGTAGCGCCCATCAACATTTGCATAACAATACCGACAAACGCTAATGGCTAAAAAAAAATGCTTTAAATTTAAACCGCTGTAAGAAAGCCTCCTTATATCCACTAACACACGCTTTCTTCCATCAAAGCTCTCACTTTTATATGAGTCGTCTCACTTAAGAGTCAAATAAACACAAAAACTTGTTCTTCTTGATTGTTTCATAAATAATACCTTTATGTTGCACTTAAAATAAAAATGTATTAAAGAAAACAACGACACCACACCGAAACGGCAATGAAACTACCACTACTACAGCAACTGCAGCTGAATTTGCAGCACAAGAAAGCCATCAAACTCTCAGCTACTGGTGTTTATAAATTACCCATAAATTATTAACTATGAAATGTGGGGAAGTGACTGAATGCGAATGAGCGAATTCAATTTTGCCAAATAACACTACTTTAGCTGACGCGCCACCACAACAACTACAACAACCACAGCATATGAGGTTAAACCTGATTGAGGTTTCTTTTTAACTTTAACTGGAATGTAATAACGAGTACCATCAAGAGAAACAAAAATTATTTTAATATGTTATTCGCTTAATAACATGATTTTTTTTTTCAATATGACAACTAGAGCAGAAGTTTGGCAAATTTTATGTTCAGGATTGAGTGTTAAACAAATTAAAAAATTAAATAACTGAATTGATATTAATTAAAAGTAGTGAAAAAACCAAGGGCTGAACTTAAGCCTGAAAAAGTAATTTAATATATATGTATTACAATACAGAAGTTCAATAAAATTAAAATTTACAGTAAAATAACAAGTTTGTTAGCTAAAGATTTAGAAGTTAGAATTAAATTTCAGAAATTAGTTGCATTATTTCATAATAAATAACTCATTGTCTGAAAAATGAGCTGAGTAAAATAAAAGACTTAAGAAACAAACTTGCAAACATTTATTAATTTATTAATGGGAGTGATAAATTGAATTTGCATAAGAATTAATAATGAGACAAGTTTTTTGCAATTAATTCACCATATCAGTAGCAAATGAGGAAAAGTGAAACGTAATTATTATAAATTAAATAACATACTAATTCAAAACACAGATGGGTAACACCACTCTACGCTGTGCGCGGGTGTTTTACTGACCAAAACGGTAATGACATAAACTCAATTTAATTGCTTAACTTGATGACCGTTAATTATAAATACTGTCTTTTAGAAAACTGTATGTTAGCTAAAAGTTACTAACCTAAAACTAAATATATATCACCGAGGTCAAATTGTCCTATAGCTTAATCATCATTGCTTTTTTAATCAATAGCACAAAATGGTCTACTAAAGGTGTAACTGATTTGGTGAAAGTTTTATTAAAAATAAAGCCCAATCAAATCTATCAACTTTATTATTTATACTCTAGATTTAACTCAAAAAGCACAGCGTAACAACACAACAAAAGAATTCACCAATACTTATAAAGATGCGGCACGAATTAAAAAAAATGTTTGTAAAGATTTTAAATTATTACAGATTTGCAAGATATTATAATAAAGAAAACTCAAATTTGTACAAGATAACTTTGGCTTTGTTGGACTTTTCGATATACAAGCTACTTACCCTAGTGACTGTTCTGAGGGGATACTGTCACATGGCAGTACATGCGAGAAAACTAAACCTTCCATACAATGATTTTTGCATAGGCTGAGAGAGAAGGCGAAGAGAAGCAACACTCATTCTGAGAATCATAAAAAGTCATCAATGTTTTTCCAAAGAATTTTGTGCATATCTCGTGCAAATTTTTTAAATTCATACCTTTACTTAATTGTGAATAAAAGCGAAACGCTTCCATCGATTTTCATGATTTATGTCTCATTTTGTTTATAGGTTATGCGACTTTACGTGAAAGTAATAGAACTTGACACTTTTTTACCTTTTTGGAATTTTTATGAAAAAAAAAAACTGGATTTTTAGGCAAAAAAATTTTTCTTAATCTTGATACATTTATTTATAAATGCAAAACTGTTGCTTTTGTAGCGAAACTATGTATAAAGAGATGAAATTAATTGTAATTCTTGATTATTTTATTTTTTTTTTTTTGCAAAATCCGCCTAGTGGTTCTTAATTTATGTTAAACAAAAGAGCCTTATCACAATTGAGTCGCGAACCAATCAGTTGAAAAATGATGTACTGTATAATGCGACAAATTTAGAGGTGGCACCTGGCACCTGTAACCTTTAGCAAGTTATAGCAACAAAAAATATTTAACAACAAAAACCTAGGAGAGCTTTTTAAAACTTCACCATTGGTTAGTTACTTCAAAATAACAATTATCTGCCAAAATGTTTTTTAACAAAGACAAATAAAATAACTACTCAATCGACTTAGAAATCGATTAGTCAAAATCGTTGTCCAAAAGGTATTTGAAAATCCTTGATAAATATATCCATTCCATACTTTCTCCAACCGTGGATCCAATGTTATATATATGGATGCATTCAGGATACGGAGAGAACCACTTTCAATTTTAATGTTTGATTTCTTTGTGGGAAAAAGCTTAGGGATGCTATAATCCATACATTCTATTTGCTCTCCAATAAATTAGCATAGCGTAATAGTCTCGTGGCTTATATATCTGTTGCATTTGTCGTATTACCAATCACACTGACAATTATTTTGCCATAATATTAACCGGTAGCCGGCATAAATAGTCATATAGTGCCTTAGTTACTATTTTTTTCACAGTTTCTATAGTTGGCAATGCTATGGTGCGAGTGACCTTTTATAGAGGAAATATTTTAGATACTGACTTCAGCTACTTCATAAAACAGAATAGGTTTGGATTGATACCCAATATTAAACCTACGGGCTTGCTGCACATGTATATGACCAATATGGTTTTTGAGGGGTCAGCCTGGTAATTATCCATTAATGTAAATTTTTTGTCCCTAATTGCAAGCAGATATTTCACCACATCTGGGGGAATAAGTGTAGTTTGTTCTAGTTTAGAAGGTATGAGTGAAGGGAGCTCCTATTTCTTGTTTTGCCTGGCTTAGTATTTTAGCCGTTCTGTCTCTTCCTGTTCCGTAATATTCTAAAAGTGTGCTTCAGCTATGAGCATATAGTCTCCACGATGATTCTAGACACTGCAACCGCCACATCTTCAGCATAAGCTAACGTTCTGATTCCCCTAATTTATAGATTAAATAGCTTGTTTATTAAAACATTTCACAACAAGAGAGATAGCCTATATTTTTGAGAATATGCCCGGATGTATCGTTTCCGTAATTCTATAAGCCTAACTTTGTATTTTGCTAGACTTTTGATGACTTTCACGCCCTTTTACCAATACTCTTTTTCTGCAGGCACATATGTGTGCTAATGAATGGTGTTTGCTACGCAAAAATAGCCGGTTGTTATAAAAATTTGACTTTTCTTTACCTAATTGATATTGATAAAAAAAAGTAATCAAACAAGGGTTCAACTTGAGCCAGTTAAAAAGTAATTTAATATAAATGTATTTCAACACCATAGTTCAATGTAAATAAAAAAATTTTTCAGTAGGGTATGGTTGATTTTTCTGGATTTCTTAGCGAAGCCTGCAGAAAAGAAAGTCATTGTGGTAAAAATTATTCTTTTCGTTAATTTTTTTTATTTATGGTCTGGATGCTGCTGATAGCACACAAAACCCAAATTTCCGAAAGACCCTGAAGAAAAAACTGACAACAAAAAAAAGTCGGCTATCAATGCAGAGGCGCTATATGAATTAAGTATCCAGTGAACTAAATTTCTAACCATGATATGCTTTAAAATACTGAAATTAAAAAAACATAATTTCAAAGCCTATGAAGGTTTCAAAACAATTAACCACAGTTAAAAGCAGAAATGAACGAGGATCCGTACTTAAACCAAATTTAAAAACAATACAATTAAGAACTTTAACAAAATATAATAACTCATTATAAGCCATCTTTTTGAATTTTATTGTAAGGATGCCAAATGTTGACAAACCGAAATGTAAGAAATTATTAATATCACCCAAAGGCTAATTATTAGAAAGATTGTAGCAAGTAATGCTAGAAATCAAAACTAAGCTAGCGTCTTAAAAATAGTTTCAGGTAACAAATTCTTTTTTGAAACTTGGCGGCTCTGTTATTGAAACACGTCTCTGTAACCATAACCAGTTCTTCATCTCAAAACATAAAAACTCATTTTCCATACATCGGTAATGCAATCATAGTTAGCATTAGCTTGGACTCTCTTGATTATGTCTTCGTTGCTGCGAAGTGCGTAAGAAAGATTTTTAAAAAATATGAGCTACTGGTTCTAAACTGCTTTGACAACCAGAATTGATTGAATTCAAAAACATTTCAAAACACATAATTTCAATTAATATTAAATAAAATCACTCAACCACAGCTGACGCCAGAGACAAAAAGAAAAAACGAAATAAACAAAAAAACCATAATGTGTTAACGACTGCTTCGTACCGCCGGCGGAAGGCAGCACAATGTAATAAATTCAACTAACAAACAACTTACAACACTTAAGGAACATTTTAACAACATGTCTGATTAAATGGAGACAAAAGCAATCAAGTATATTTTTGCCTCTTTCTGCCGCAAAATCTGTTAAAATCCGCGTTAATATAATTTATGAAAAAAATGTGTTCAAGTTTGTGAAAAAAAAAATATAAAGTAAATACTTGTAAAACTAAAAGTAAGTAAAAGAAAAACACATGTTAGTTTAAGTTTGAGTAATAAATTTTATTTAATTTTTTCGTTTTATTTTTTTCTCTTCGTGTCGTTGCTGGCAGTTTATTCCTTAAGGAATAATGCCACAAAACCTACTGCTGCTGTAGCAGGCCACTGCTGTCTGAATGTCTGTTTGTCAAAACTGATTATGATTATTTTATGTGCTCAAGTTTAAGTAGTACTTAGGGTCTTACGGTCTGCTTATATTTGGCCACTTCGCAAAATGAATTTATTACAGAAAATATTTTGCACAGAGTGTGCTAATGTCCACCTACAACTGTTATAATTTTATTTTGCGCCTCTGTAGTGAATTAAAACTCTTGTGTGACGTTTATTGCTTGCTTTATAAACCGCAGATTGGATGAATATTTTTAAAGGACTTTTTGAGTTTTCATGGGAATGTTGGCAGCTAAATGACTGTTTTTTGTTCCACAAGTTTCTGGTAAAAATATAAGATATGGATTACCACTGGCGCAGATAAGGAAGGCAAATTCATTCCATATTCACTTTTGACCATCCCAGATTTATGATTCCTTCATAAAAAATTATTTGGTGGGAGCAGTTGCCTACCCCAAGGTAATAACCTAGCTACGATTATGTGGATGAGAAAAGAAACACATATTGTAGAATCGAACATACAAAGCGGTGTATTGCAGTGCGGTCGGAACAACAATATTATGTTTCCTATAACGATGTGTAAAGTTAAGTCAAGCAATTCGTTTTTTGTTTAAAATATCGTTGGATGAGTTAAAAAAAATTTCGTTACATTTTGATGACGCTGTTGCCACCATCCATAAGAATTTAAATATGGTTACATCAGTTTGAAAAAAAAGTTACACAACAAATATGTAATGAACAGTAAACATGTTTTATACACAACAAACATACTCTTGTTAATATGCATATAATGTTGGTTTCTTTTTTATTACGGGTGACAGCCAACTTTTATTTCACTTTAGAGTTCTGCTTAAAAATCTGTGTGTTCTAGTTGTATGAAAATCATTCTTACATCAACTAAAAACAGAAAATAAATTAATTGATAAAACTGCAAAAATTAAAATCACCAAAAATTACTCTGTAATACATATTGAATCATTTGAAGATCTATCATTATCGGTCATACTTCTTCAAAATTTGAAGTGCGGTGTATATGGGATATATGCATATCCATCGATATCTAAATTTACACTTTAGAACTAAATTAAAAGAGCGAAATTATTAAATTAAAGAGCGAAATTATTGAAAGCCTGCTATATCTAGCTCGGCCATATTTATAGACCGATGTCAAACATTTCGATTTTGCGCCTGATTATGGCAAACAAAAGCAATAACGGCAGAGCAAAAATAATTGTATTTCAAAACATATTTGTTATCTTGAGACAGTTTGGCTAAGTTCTAATAGAAACGATATTATTGTAGATTAGTACAAAAAAAAAATTAAAGGTAAAATAGTTTTATCGTAAAGGGTATTTTATCATCCAACATACGAATGTGTGGGTGAGTGGGTAGAATAACATTTTTTAATAAACTTTTTGTTGTGATCCTTCGTATAAGCTGTAAAGCCGTAATAGGTAAACACTTGCATGCTTACTAGCTTATTCTTATGAGGTGTTTTATGTTTATTGAACGCAAATAAAAAAAAAAAATAAATAAATAAAAAAAATAAAAAAAAAAAAATAAAAAAAAATAAAAAATAAAAATAAAAAATAAAAAAAAATAAAAATATTGTATAGATATTTGTCTAATAAGAGCTAATACATTTAAAATATTTTGTATTAATAAGACCGTTTGAGTGTAAAAATTTGACAAGAAAGTTCGTAGTCCCTGGAGAGTTGAAATTCTGCAACTATGAAGGCGAACTTACCAAATTTTAGCTGATGCAACAACTTCATTTCTAATGAAGTTGGTTTTAATTAAATCATTAATTAAGTTCAACAGATATTAGTTTGCTTACTTCCATTTGCTTGGCACATTATTAAATTTGTCTTTATTTTCAACAAAAGTGAAAACAATGTTTTATTAAGCATAAAATTGTATCGTAATATAATTTGTATCCACAAGCGTAAAATGGTTTCCTTAAGACCTCTCAATTAGTTTCGCAACACGTATGAGTTCATTTAAAAGAGCTTATAATATAACTTAATCAAACGAAATACCTTTAACAACGCTACAGATATAACACTGTTAAAAGTTTTCCTTTTTATTTTTCCTTTTTTAACATCAACAACCTTTGCTTTTTACACACAGTTTTTATTTTTCACTTTCTCTTGCAAAAAATTTTCATTTTCTTTTCAACAACACAATCGCCATGTTTTCTGTTAACATTTTCTTTTTTATGTCCAAAAATCAGCAAAAACTTTTATATCCAGTAACCAACCACATTATACATGTGTGTTTCTTTACACCTTCAAAAATCTAACGATTATAACTCCATCCATAAGTTTCCCTACATGTGAAATTCAGCTTGTAACAAAAACAAAAACAAAGAAAACAAAAAATTATACATAACATTTTCATATTGTATCTGCATCTGCACTCATACTTGATGCAACAATATACACAATAGACATTTAACATGGACAAAAAACATTATTTGCATAAAAAGCTAAACGTAAGTATGTAATAAAATATTATGAAGCCAAAACATGAAATATCATTGATTTTAACAAGACTAACAAATATTTTAGCGAAAAACTGGAAAAACTCTTAAAAGCAAGAGGAATAATAATCATAAATAGAAAACAAAAAAATGTATTGATAAATCAACATTTATAATTTTTGCATTTTGCACATTCATAAAAAGCCTGCGGCTAAATGTAGGCATATATTTTGAAGCAATAAACTATTCAACTGCATCAAAACGAAGAGCAAGCAAGGAACGGTTTTTATGAGCAAAGCTAAACTGAAAGCAAATTTTAAAGTCGCCTTGTATGTATGTACATATGTATGTAAGTCAATGAATACAAACAGGAACAGGCTATGCATAGAAAAACTATGTTTCGCTAAATATGATGATTTTTTTTTTGATACCAGCAAACAAAATTCCACTAAATTAATGAAAAATTTTGATGAAAAAATGTTGGTCATAGAAACAAATTTAGAATGAATTATCGCTATTTGTGACCAGTGTGATGGAAATCTGGGAGCCTTTTTGTGACAGTTTTCAATCACAACACTAAAATTTAAAAAAAGTAGACGTCATTAGCAACAACAAAAACATTGTTAAAAACAACAACGTTTTGTTTACTATTTGATAGATCAATAATTATTTGCGACCAGCATAGTAATGTTTGTTGCAAATAAAGAATGACACTGTGAATTTGTTTTTAGATACACCTGAACACGATGATGTAGGAAGCTTAGTTTTCAATCTCCTTTTAAATTCAAAAACAAGTTGTGGGTTATAGATGTGAAATGAAGTTTTTTTAAGAAGTTGCCTTTAAGAAAAGAAAATATGAAAGCTTACGAAATTCTATTTAGTGCTATCACCAACATCTGTTCTGAGAGCGGAAATATTTAGTAGCGCAGGGCTTATGAATACACTGCAGTGCAATTTTTTATTTTTTATATTAAACATCCTCTGTTTGCTTACATATTAATTATCAGATTTCCTAAATTTCGAGCTTCAGGTCATTGTTTGTTATTTTTATTTTCAATATCTCATTTTCCGTTGGACAACTTTAGCAGGAAATTATGTTTTTCAAAATGTTTTTTTTTTTCAAATTAAAAAAAAAACATTTTGAAACACATTATTTTAAGTCTAAAAATAGACCTTAATATTTTCTGTCTGACCTTAATATTTTCTGTCTTTTTCTGTCTTTTTCTATAAGCCGCCGGCATTTCGTTGATGCTAATCAATTCATCAGTAGACTCGAAAAATTCTTAAAAGAATGTTTAAAACTCTACACCTTTTTTCAAAATTCCCATGAACAAAATAAGAATTAGGAATGTTCAAATAAAAACTTAACTCACAAAACATTTTTGAATATTCAAAAAATTTTTTTGTTTTCAATACTTTCAAAAATACAAATCCTAGTAACCGATGATAACTCGTTGTACAGAAGTTGTTAAGAAAAATAAAAGTTTTGCTAGACGAAAAATGTTTACTTAGTTAAAGGTTTGTTTGAACATTCCTTATTCTTATTTTGTTCATGGGAATTTTGGAATAAGTAGTTGAGTTTCAAACATTCTTTTGAGAATTTTTCGAAGCTACTAATGAGTTGATTAGCATCAAGGAAAATTTGGCCGCACATAGACGGCTGAGAAAGACAGAAAATATTAAGCTCCATTTTTAGTCCCAAAATAATACATTTTAATTGGCTCTTAAAGCAAATAAATAAGTTAATTTTTGAACATTTTGAAAAACATGAACTTAATTATTTATTTGCTTTAAGAGCCAATTGAAATGTATGAATTCAGGTCCAAAAATTAACCTTTTCAAAAAAATTTTTGAAAAGGTTCATTTTTTGACCTGAATTAATACATTTTGAAAAACATTATTTCCTGAAGAAGGTTTTCAAAACGAAATATTGAAATTAAAAATAACAAACAAGGACCTTAAGCTGGAAATAAAAAAAGTTTTCTTAATTAATAAACATTTGCAGGCTTCTGCATAAACTTTAATAAAGCTCTTTTTTTTTATAAAGTTTTTTTTTCTAAAATTATATATATATATATATATATATATATATATATATATATATATATATATATATTCGAATATTTTCATACGTGCTTTTTAGCTATTTAACTAGACTCTATTTGAAGCGTCGAACTTGCAAATCGTGGAATTGGGGAGTGTATGCTACATATTAAATTGAAATTTGATTCCGACCCTAGTATTTCATTTCCCATAATTAAAACTATATTTCACAAACAAATAAGTTAATTACCTCAATGATATCAAGAAGATGTAACGTTTTTAAATGAAAGCGATTGGAAGAAAGTGTATATTGTTTTAAATACAAATACCTGCTTGACGTTCCATTTATCAATAATCAATATCATTATTCTCACTAGGATATATAAGACATACTAGAATTTTTTCGATTTCGGTTTTGCATATTAAAGTAAGAGTTTTCAATTAATAAAAATATGCAAAAAAATCCAGGTAACGAAATTGAGTTAAGGTCTCTCTACATTGGATGACTGATATTCTATGTTTACCATTTATAATTCAAATTTCATTTCTTAGATTTTTCAAATTTTCTGCTGTGCCCAGCTACTGTAAAGTTAATAAATTTCTATTATTCGAACTTTTTCTTATATAATTATTTCTGTATTAAGTTTATCAGGCTCAAGTTCTTTCTATATTATCCTTCTGATTGATATTAATTAAATTAGACAAAGAAGCCATCAAAGACATTTAGCAGGATGGACAACTAGTAGTTCAAAGACGGGTGCTGACGAGAAAGTGTGGCGGCTTCGAAACAACTAGTTGTCCACCCTGCTAAATATCTTTGATGTCTTCCTTGTCTAATTTAATTAATATTAATCACAAGGATAATACAGAAAGAACTTGAGCCTAATAAACCTAATAATTATATAAGAAAAAGTTCGAATAATATAAATTAATTTTCTATTTATATGTATACTAATAACAACTGTTACTTATCTAATAAATCTTAATTATTTTTTTTAAGCTTAAGAAAAAATTTCTTTCACGATAAAATTGTAGTAACAAAGTAGAGTTGAAGACTGGGTAGGGTACATACAATGACTGTTTCACGTCCCCCCGATGCTCATCAGCACCGCAATTGCTTGGAGACAAGATCGTATCTCATTGTATACTGTTCTTAAGCCACATCGTATGTCTCTGCTATCCAGAATTTCTTTTGTCTTTTCTAAAAATATTGAGCACTACAATTTTACCACACCAAATCTTTTTCAATGCTGAGGAGGCAATAAAGAAATTTCTAATTGCAAATTATAGTGTTCGGCCATAAAGTTAAATTAACATTTTAGTGTTTAAATTTTAAATACAGAATAGCCCTTTGCAAAGTATACAACAGATGTTGATCATTACGATTTCACCACAAAAATATTTTTTTCAGTTCTGAGGAATTTAAATCGAACTAAAAGCCTATTAAAGTAAGTCACCATTGCATAATCTTAAGTAATTCGAAAAATGCAATTCTAAAAATATATTCTATTTATTTGAATAAATAATATACATATTTACCACCAAAAAAAAAAAACATTTCTGTTTACTGCTCCTGAATTATTATATTTATAACTTATATTATTATAGACATCATTTTAGTTACTCAGTTGGTAGTGATAAACACTTAATTGCTTAAAAGCTTACTTTCAAAATGTTTTTGTTCAAGCATATTTAAATACAAAGAAAAAACCTTAACCTGCACATCTAACACCACAAAACTTCTACCCACTTTGCAATCTCACCGTCTTTGTACTATTTTTTTTCTTCTTGCAAATGCTTATGCATATTTAGCTGATGATATTATAACATAAAATTGTCCAAATAAAGCATAATCCCGAATTTCCTTCTTAAGTAGTCAATACTATTAACAATAGTAAACTAAACAAGGGGCACTTCTTTCTTTTTCTGTTTCCTTCTTTAGTGTAAACAAAACAACAGTTAGTCCATGACCAGCTATAAATTTAAATAGAAAATCATGAAATATTTTGCATTTTTCATATTATTATTATTATTATTTACTCTCTTTTCCTTTGTATCTCCTGGAATTCATACTCTCTTTTTGTATTCACAACGAAAATTGAAGTCATACGTTCGATGAACTTGCAAAAGCATGTTACCAACAAAAACAAATATAATAACAAATCTTTGCTTTTAGTTTCGCTATTATTACATTTGTTGTTGCTGTAACAGCAACTTGCGACAAGTAAAAGCAGCCAACATATAATGAATTTACCTTCAATTTTTTTTAGAGTATTGTACAATTGCTCTTCTCCATTATACATACATATGTATTGTTTTTATGTGATATTTGTTGAGATTTAAGCATTGAAAAGATATCAGAGATGGAAATTGCTTATTTTACATATCCAGGGCTTATATTCAAAGCTTAAGCTCTTATTGTATCTGCATCGCTCATTTATTACAACATAATCATATCTTGAGAAACTAAAATTTTTAAGTTTCTCAAGGAAATTTGTTTCTTTGCAAATACTTTTTACCTCCTTATAAACTCTCAGCCATATATCTCAAATTAATCCGAAACTATTATATCAATCACACTCGTTTTATAAAGCATAAACATGGAAATCTTTAGCCTTATTTAGCGAAATAAAGTGTTGCCTAATATCTCTTTTACGCGTACAAAAGATTTCGGCCTTATACCTCAAGTTAAACTGAAGTTGTAAAAAATTCTTATCCACTCATATTGCTTTAAAAACATAAAACGCCATCTGGCAGATATGATTTTCTTGAGATATGGTAATAAAAGAGCGATATATAATATTGCTAGTTTTATCT
Source organism: Sturmia bella (assembly GCA_963662145.1). Lineage (NCBI taxonomy): Eukaryota > Metazoa > Arthropoda > Insecta > Diptera > Tachinidae > Sturmia > Sturmia bella. The sequence goes on along the minus strand of OY759171.1, from coordinate 30,507,892 downwards.
AATTTCATTAATGACTTCGCTTAAAGAAAAAATTGTTATAAAAATTTTAAAATTTGTTTTAAGATGTTTGTAGGGGAATCCGAAAATGTAACACAACTTTGACATTAAGGAAGAAAGTTTTTTATGTGCTTCGATTGCGCAACCATGAATTTTTTATCAGAGAACACTAAGAGTACGATTCAGGTACACTAATCACTATGCATTCAACAGTGATTTCGCAAGAGTCAATAAACTTTCCTGTGTAATGCGCTAAATTGTTAAGTCTAACATAATTCTTTTCAAGCTGTTTTTAGTGATTAAAGTTTCTCTTTACAGAATACAAAAACACATTTTTTAAATACTTTGAAAAAAAAATTTTAATTGCACAATAAATAGCTAAAACTCCTTGTACATTTTCCAGTAAAAATATTTTTGCTGCGGTATCCACTACAACTATCATAATAATGCATTCCTACTGTTCAGGATACAGAACTGAAAAGTGAACACTGTTGCTGAACATTTAAAAACGCACCGTTTCTTGATCCTGTCCCATATGAAGTTATGAAGATATGAAGTTTGAATAATAACGACGAATTTGTAAAATATTTTCAAGTTTACTATTGCTTTTCAGGAAAATTCTGGAGTTGCATTGCAAATTATAAGACTGGGGAATCATTTTCTTTCCACGAAAGTGATGACAACATTTGACTTCTTAGAAAGATGTTGGTGATTTGATAACTTGATGCTACAAATCAACATAATTTGCCTGTTCATAAAATGTTTATTCCATTAAGGTACTTTATTACAACTTGGGGTTAGTTAAGGGCAGGGTTTTATATAGCAAATAAACCATTTTTCATCATTACTATTTTCTTTCCGCAACAATTGAGCTGTAAATTATCGGACCAATAAGCCAATCTGCAAATCAATGGGAGGGTTTTATTTGGCATTTATCATATTTGGTTGCATCTTTTTATATTTTGTAAGTTTACTCTGCTTCTAGAGCTAAACTTTTCAAGAGTATTACCTCAAATTAAGGAAAAATAAGTTTTTCATTTAAAGCGACTTATAAAAATGAAAATGGTTTACCACCTTTAACTAACGCCAATCTGTGGTAGTGTCTCTAAGAAGCATTTTCCCGACTTGCCTATAGCTAAGTTTGGACTTTATCGGACAGATAAACAATTTTTAATATCACAACTTCCATTTAACATTAAAAAAAAGAGTGTTGAGTTATCGGAAAGAAAATCAATCCTGTAATTTATGGACACGTTTAGCTTTTACATTTACCACTTTTTTAATGTTTTTACTATTTTATGTGGTTGAATTATTGGAACATTTTCGTGAAGAGAATATTTATTTATACATTTACTATTTTTCCAAACATTCTCCTTTCATCGAATATATTGGCTTTTTTATGCATTTGCTCCTACTTTAGACTTAACCCTTTCCATTGTATTGCCACAAAATGAAAAATACAAGCTTTGTCTTGTTGATTAGTTGTAAAATCGAAAAATTGTTACCAGACAGTTTATAGCTCATATTTGCTCAAAGTACGTTAACCTGACGTTAACTTTATCGGGACTTAGTAAAAAATGTATCCAAGTGCTTTAATAAAACTAGATTGTTAGCTAGTAATGAAATTGTAACTTATTATATTTTCAACGAGATTAAATATAAAATATTATTCAACTGCATATACATGAAAATAGAATATGGAAATCAAAAACACTATACGAGTTAAGTCCACTGGTTTTACGCATGTGTTTTAGGCAAGCTGTTCTTTGAAAAATTATGAACTCTTGAGTGGTTGTGAACTTAATTATAAACTCTAATATTTCTTTTAGTTTTCTATCGGTTATTAATTTTGGTAGAAGCGATTATGCAAAAACAACTTTTTCCACATTCCAATGATTGAAGCGTGTAAGCTTTTTAACAGGCTGTTGAATTGCGAAAAAGAACGAACGAAATAGGTTTCAAATCAAATTTCAGAATATAAATTTTATTGTTTCATAGCTACAATAAGAATGAATGCAATTAACTTAAAAGACAAAATGTGAAAGCAGCAAGCAACAAGTATGTGACAAAAAACATTGTATGTACCTGCATTGTTTAATTGAACCGCTAAGCAATAAAAATTCTTTAACTTTGCAAGAGTTTTGTTTTACTTAAAACTAAGTGCGTAATAAAATGTACATGAACAAATTAAAATAAAAAATGCATTACCTTGGACTTGCATTGGTTAGGAGACGAGTTGTAAAAAAGTATTACTATTCAAGAGTAAGCTACATACGAAAATCTTTTTAACTTAGCTCTTAGTCGCGTGCTGAATTTTAGTTCACAATTGAAGTAAAATTGAATTTTAGTTCCGCTCTCCTGCAAAGTACAATTTGCTTAGTGGATAGCTTGACGTATAGTGGTTTTCACCTAAGCGCATGCATAACAGATAATTTGATATCCAAGAAGACAAGAATGTTGCATTGTGAAAGTCTTATAATATTATTTCGATGGTCTTTTCGCGCTCTTTAATGATGATCTCTGCCAGAAACTGTTGGGCAGAAATGCAAACGTATGTTCTTATACATATATAGATTAACAAGTGGCATAAGAGTTGACATATAAAATTTTTGGCTGTTTTTGGTACTTTTAGGACTAATTTTCATCCCAAGTATTTCCTATACAAGTAAACGCAAGTTTTATTTGATTTTGTTGGGTAACGAATTTTTCGTACAGTTATTTCAGTTCTATTATCTCTGCGTGTTAATATTCTTATATATATACAAAAATATTTTTTTTTCTTCTTAAAATTACATTTCACAGCTCTGTTAGTGATGATTTTAACTTCTACAGCTCTCTGTTCTCGAGAAAACTCTTTTGTGTGCAATTTATTTGCCTGTGGAGTAGCTCATTTTGCTCTCAGTAAAAGCAAAGCGTATGCATTTTTTGACTCTGTACTGGTAGTTAATAGAACGACAACAACAAATAATATATGCGTTGGATTATGAATGCGTTTTTCATTTAAGTTGTTGCAGTTGCTGTTGTTGTTATTATGGCTTATGATTCCTGTTCAAATGTTGTAACAAACAGTACAATCTATAATTTAAGTTATTGCTGTTGTTTTTGTATTATATATACGTATGTGTGTATGTATGTATGTATGTATGTATGTATGTATGTAAGTATGCATCGTTGCAATGTCGATTTGTTATTATTAATGCTATTGTTGTAGTTGTTGCTGTTGTTTTCGTTGTTAGTTGCGATGATGGATGAACGTAAAAATTCGTGTTCAAACACTTTACGTTTTATACTACTCCTTGTACAAAATTGTTTATCTTAAAAAGCTTTATGGTTGTTGTTGTTGATGATTTTCTAGGCAACTGCAACGAAAGACTGATTTTTTTTTTACTTAAAAACTGTTTGCAATTGAAAGTGGGGAGTGTTGTAATCATCATATCAGTATGATGTTGTGGTTGTCGTTTTTTTTTTTTTTTTTGGTTTCTGTTGGTCACTTAGAAAATGGTTGCAGGAAACAAACGAAATGTTGTTAGACAAAAAAAGCGTTACCACAAAAATAACATTAGGGTCGTCTTAGGGTATAGTTTGTTTTCATTGTTGTTATTGTTGGTGTGTTAGTAACATTCCGTTTTTGTTTTTCTTAAAAGGTAATAATGCGTTTAACATGTTTTTATGTTAAAATGCATTTTTCCATCATTTGGTTTTCTTAACTTGAAGTTAAAAAAAGTATTTTGTTTAAGGATTGAAAGCGTTTGGTTTGTATATATGTATAGTATGTGTGTATAGTATTGTATGTATGAGTTTCCTTCCTCTCTTTCTTCAAAGAAATCAAAAGAAAACCTAACCTAGCAGACAAGAAAACATGACCAGATACACGATAATATGGTACATAGCTGCGATTAACAACAACAACAACAACAACTACTTTAGCTGTGCCATGAAAGCTAATGAATGGATGTTGTTCGTTTTTTTAACTTTTTAAAATTATTTTGATAGAAAAAGGAGCAGATGTTTTTATCTTACTCCCATTGTGTAAGCAATTGATCAAAGACTGTTGCTGAATATGTCTAAAGGTTCTGCAAGCAAGAATTTTTATCAAAAGTTTAAGAAATAATACCTGTTATTTTGAAATATATAACCATGTGGAAAAACTTTATTTAACATCACTTAACAATATGCAAAAATATAGAGTTAAAAATTAAAATATTGCCTATTTAAAAATGAAATGAATCAGCAGGCGTTTATTGATTGCGAAAATATAACAGTATCCTAAAATATACGCTAGTTAGAAAGTTAAAAAGTTTCTTATAATAATTTACACTAAACTGTTACTACACTATACAAAAGAGTCGAGTAAAAAAAACTTATTTACAAAATATTGCACGAGTGCGTATATTTATTCACACACAATTTTTTTAAACGGTACAAAAAATCAGAAAATTAGTTTCTATTGTTACTACTTTCGGCACTGTATATGAAAAATAATGAATTTAGAAATTATTAGTTCAGCACAACGCATGAACAAAGAAGTTTAATATGCAATAGTATAATTAAATATGAATACGAGTATATATTTCAACACATGTTTCAAAATATTTATGACAAGAAAATTACTTTTCTAATCCATATTTAAAAACGAAACTCAGGAAGAGATTTTATTTAAATAATAAATAATAACTATATTTGCTTATTAAAGGTCTGCTATTGAGTACATTTAAATTTTTTTATTGGAGACAAAACCTGCAACTAGCAGAAACATAAAATTATTGTAATTATATATTTGCAAGTGTATTGACAACTAATGTGATCTGGAAAATTAGGCGTCGTAAGATACAAATATTTACAGAAATAAAACTTGAGCGATGAATAAATAAGTAAATAAATGAACTTGGAAATGAGTATTTCGATCCGTAAGCTACATCGAATGCTAATGAGTGCATAGATTTCTAATACAAAGCTTCAAACATTGTTTTTAGGGTTCCTTACTCATCAGAGTGAAACCGAACCATATTACCGAGACAACTACGTCCGTCCGTTCGTCCGTACGTCACAGCGTCCATTCTCCCAAAGGGTAAGAGCTAAAGAGCTGGAATTTTCACAGGATGTGTTGTACATTGCCGCTACAACAACAAATACTAAAAACAACAACAAAGCGAAAACTACCAGGTGTCCCCATACAACAAATATTTACAATTAGCTATAACTCTCGAACCGTAAAAGATAAAAAGCTGAAATTCGCACAGTAAATGTATTTATAGATGCTTTAAAATAACCAATGCTAAAGACAACAACAACTGTAAAACTACCAGGTGTCCCTATACAACCTAAAGTAACAATTAGCCATAACTCCCAAACTGTAAGAGACAGAGAGCTGAAATGTGCACAATATATGTACTCACGTATGGCCTACAAACACAAATGCTACAAATAACAACAAGTCTTAAACTACCAGGTGTCCATATACAACGTAAAGTAACAATTAACCGTTACTCTCGAACCGTGAGAGACAGAGGGATGAAATTTGCATAATATATGTATGTATTCACCTTCACAACAACAAATCCTAAAAACAACAACAACTGTAATGCTACCAGGTGTCCCTTTACAACGTAGAGTAATAGTTATAACTCTCGAACCGTAAGAGATAGAAAGCCGAAATTCGCACAGTGTATGTACTCTCAGATGCCTTATAACAGCAAATGACGACAACAACAACTAGTCGAAAACTACTAGGTATCCCCATACAAATAAAGTAGCAATTAAACGTAAGTCTCAAGCTGTAAGACACAGAGAGATAAAATTTATACAATATATGTATTCACATATGCACTTACATACGTACATTACACATACGTGCGGAACCCTAAGTGTGCGAGCCAGCCTCGTACTTGACTGAATTTATTATTCTCTGCGAACAACTCAAATTATGCGAGCAAGGCGATGTGAATATAATGGCCAATGCCGTTTTGAAGAGTATCTAAAATTACAACTGCTCTTGCTGACGGAGTATAATCCCGGATACTATTCATTAATGTGTATGCATTTTATACAGTTTTATTTTGATTTTGGTAAAAAACTTTGGTTTCGATTACCTAGACCAAAATAATATTTTGGTCTAGGTAACTCTTAAAATTAATACGATGACAAATATTTTAACAGAAACTTAAAAATTCTTCTATTTTGAACATTAACTTCATTATTTAACATTAACTTCAATACTAATTTATATTTTCACATTCGATAAAATTCAGTTCATTCCAAATTGGTCTTAAAAATAAATCAATTATTAAATTTTTAACAGAGTTTCAAAACCACTTTTTATTTTATTTGAATACATTTACTTCTGAATTAAATTGTGCACATTATGGTTTTGTAAAAAGTATTACAATGTCCACGGACGACATTATGGACATGGACATTATGACGTTTTATTAAGTGTCATAACATTATAACACATTTAGGCGTAACATAATGCCAATGGACCTTATCACATGCCAGTGTGATCGTAGCCTAGATGTCTTACAATAATTTTTTTTTTTCAAATTGCAGAAAAATGTGCCTCTAAAAGTACCTTTTCGTTAAGTTAAGCGAAACTTGTAATAGTTGCTAAATGCAATTTGATATTTAGATAGTTAAACTATCCGGCGGAAACTAATTAAAAAGTCTTTAAGTTTGTCTATTAATTAATTTTATATTATATATGTAACACTTTGCTTAGGATTAATAGAACATTTACACTAAATTGCCTTCAATTTTAGTCTCCTAAATCAATATGACAAGGAAAATAAACAAAGTGCGTTATTAATGATTTTTATAAACGTATAAACGTACCAGAGAACATCATCGCCACACAAATAAACCATTTGCTTAATTTTAATCTTAAGCCAAGGATTTTATTTCTACAACAATCTTTAAACAGGTTTTTTGGTCTCTCTAAAGGTTTACCAACTAAACCTTTAGAGAGACCAATTGTGAAGCATGGATTCCTGACTTCCTAATTTCTGGCTAACCGACCAATTGAACCAGACCCCCATGGGGCTTCATTGTTATACAAATGGATCAAGGGTGAGGGGAAAACAGGACTTGTCATTCATATAGAAAACACTACTTAACTGTTATTCCATCTGCCGGGTTATTACACAGATTTTCAGGTGGAAGTTCGGGCAATTACGAGGTGTATTAGAGAGCTCAATGGAATGGGAAGGCCAGGACCTGAATATATTCACGGATAGTCAAAGTAAGCATAATAAATATTAAAGAGTTGGGAATTGGAGAAATGCTAACAACAGTTAGTCGACTCACAGCTAATAACTGAAAATGAGAGAACGAACTCACCTGCTTCAAGACCAAGAGAGTTAAGCAACATAAGCTTGACATGCGCGAGGTTTTTCGATGTAGTTATATCTAAGCTACAGAATTGGTAGCATAGAATCCATTTAACTTGCTGGAATAACGAAACCGTGGGAATGAATGCAAGAATTCTATTGGGGAATCCAGGTGAAGAAAAAAGAGGGGGACTGCTAAGATTTAGGCAGCTCAACTTCAGTAGAATAATGGAAATTATGATAGGTTACTCTGAACTACTTAACAGCATATGACTGGCGGGAGGGGATGAATACATAGCATTCGGGGAGGAGAACGAAACATTGGAGCACTGCTTATGCCAGTGCCTTGCCTCTTTACAAATACGATCCTGATATCTTGGGAGAAGCAACTTACTAGATGTTTCCGAATTACGTGGCATATGCTGGAGGAAATTAAAGAACTGTAAGAGTGACCCTGAGTTCCTATAGACCCATGAGTCAAACTATTTTCGGTGGAATCAACGGAGCACTTAACAAACCTATACTGACATAAATGTGTGTCGAAGACATGGGCAAACAAACCTTTCCAATCAACCTAACCTAAAGCTTCATACATCAACATATTCCACATCAACACGAAAATGAGTAAGCCTTAATAGTTTAATATGTTTAATAGTACCAGACTTACTATAATTTTACCAGATACTATTTTCCATTAGATAAAAAAAAATAACATGCATTTAATTGTGAGCTGGGTTCAAAGCTATTTGGGTGTTGATGGTCCTTTTGATGGGCGTGAAATAGGATGGGTGTTTTTTCTATTGTGTCTACTCGAAAAGTTGATACAATTTAAAAAAAACATCTTTCTAAACTCTGAGGAAGAAAAAATCGAACTAGACTCCGATTAGATAGTTCACAATTACAAATCATAAAATCGGCACAAAGATCAATCAATATAAATAAAAAAATTTTTTTAGGTTAAACTCACGCACTTGCGTATATAGAAAAGTTAGCCAAAAACTAAAAATGAATTTTCATTTATTATGGCAGATATGTATGTGACTGCAACCCAGAAGTATGATGCCAAAAGTGCATGATATTTACCCAAGCAAATTAAACAGCCAACGACAGACTGTATATTATATGCTGCTGTACACGTTGTAGATCTCTGGTACGTTTACACATACATACAACGGTATAAGTATTTTCCATTTGTTATGACAGGAAGAGTTTGTGCAGTTACATTTTTCATTATTAAACAACCAACACGTCAAATTTTATCACAAACGGTTTGTGTGATAAGAGAACGCCAAAAGAAACGGCAAAATTAAAGACGATTTATTTGCCATATGGCCAGACAAACAGCAGCACTGCAGACACATTTAAATGGTAAACATTTACTTTGTTTTGATGCAGAAAAAAGTGTAATAACTCCAGTTACAATGCAAGATGGTAAGGAACTTTAAGCAGCAGCTTTCGCAGATAATTTTCTGTGCTGTCTTGGATTACTTCAATAAAACAGCAAGAGCAGAAAAAAAAGAACACAGTTCAAAGCCCACGTACAAACTTCTTTTTTCTTAATAAATATTTTAGAGGTGTTAATCATTAACAAAAAGTGCTTCATATTCATGGAAAAAAAAACAAATTTTTCTTAATAATTAATGATGTCAGGCTGGCAGGGTAGCTGCATTCGGTTGTTATATTTAAGAGCATTTATAGACAAGTCTTAAAATTTTTTAAATCTCTTGCAAGATAAAGAAGTGAGTTTCATTTCTAACGTATGATTTCTTTTAAGTTTTTAGTAAAACCATGAGCGTTTACAAAATTCAAAAAAAATACTATTTAGTTACATTATCTATTTTGTTTTTCTTTAGTTTTCACATATATACATAACTTTTTCTTAAATTTTCCCCAATAAAATTTAATCTTTTTATTTGAAACTATTATTTTGAAATTGAATCAATTAAAATTGTGTAATGCTCTGGTACTAGTTTGGAAAGCGAAGGAAACCCAACAGATTTTCGAAAAAAACATAAATTTAAAGCGTGCATTAAAAGTATTAAATGTGTATGAAAGGTGTTGTTTTAAAGTTTGTTGCTTTAAAGCAATTAGCTAGTTCAAAAATCATGGGTAATAGCAGCAAATAAATTCTCTGCCTTAAATGCTTCTTGTTCCCTTCATCCTATATAATTGCTGACTAAATGGGTAATACCATTTTTTTTTTTTTTTTTTTTTTTTACAACTTTAGATAATACATTAATGTATGTTCTAAAAGGAAATTTAGCTACAGCAAAGAAGCCTTAAGCTAAAATACCATGTTCATACATGCGCCTTTATTGAGATAATCGCAATAAAGTCCATTATTGAGCTCAATATTCCATACAAAAAGTCATTAAAGTTATTGCTTAATAAACTCAAAATTGCTTTGAATATTGAGAAAAAGATGAAAAACAACACTGTAAAAGATGTGTTTAATAAGCAAAAGTATACAATGCGAGATGAATGACGAGATAAATGTCAACAAAAGCAAACAAACAAAATTATAAAAAATAAAAAGAATGGAGAGTCAGGTGAAGGAAGTTAAAATTTTTATATTAATATTATATCTTTTTGTTCTATTTTGTACATATTTACGTATGTATATACATATATAAAACTATTTGAATGTTGATACTATGAAAATATTTTTCACTTTTTCTTTCTCACTACCAAAACAAAAACAACAACTTTTTTCCAGCTGTCAAATACTAATAGAGTTAGCGCAATATTTGTATCTATGAACGCAAAAAATATTATGTCAATAAACTGAATATCATCTCAATTAGAAATACATGTATGAACAAGGTATAAGGTGACTGATCAGCAGTTGCGAAGTTTGCGTTTCAAATCCCTCCAGAGGCGAAAAGAGGCTTTGCAGTTCAAAAACAAACAAAATAAATAACCAGTTTAATTAAATTAAATAAAAATATAAAAAAGAGAACAATTTATTGTTAGCAAGAATTAAAAATGTTGATGTTACATAAGAATTTTATGATGGTTGGTGCAACAAGCTTGGTTGTCACAACCCAGGAAACATAAAATTGCTTTTAGTACTCAAAAAAATTAATATCTTCTAGAGTGATACATATGCTTAACGTTCACTTAATAATAATATACTCCTATATACACAGCAGCTAAAAGAAGTGTTGATTTTTTGAATTAGCGGTTTTCGCTATATCTTGGCTTGATGTAAACCAAAATCAAATATTTTATATTTTGGCTTCAAATAAATATGCACTTATTCGTATTCAATAAACGTTTCTCCATCAAATATTGAACAAATTCGCTTACACCCTCAACTTTTCGAGAAATCGGTTTTCACTATATCCACTTACGACAAATATTTCTATTTTTTCCTTATATCATTTGTATATCATTACGAAGTCTTCTTTTTGGCACCCAAATTGATTTCAATTCGCAAACAGGTTTAAAGTCGTGAGAAATCCATTTACCCTATATAACGACTATATACATATATGGACCGATATTGAATTTGTTTATTTTTTGTCTCAGAATACTTGTATGTATGTTATTATGTCATCAATACCTTAGTACAGAAACTGCTGTAATTTTGAGTACAGGTCCAACGTCTTGAGAAATCGGTTTTGTATATGTCTCGGCTACATATAGTCTGATGTAAAAAATTTTTAATTTTTGCTTTAGTAAGTAAGATTACTTTATTTTTGCGTTTACTGTTTTGTATAAAAATTATTTCAGTTTACGTAGAAGACGGACTTGTTGAAAAATCGTTTTTTCCGACGTCATAAATTTTTATTTTTTGCCTTAGAGTGAACTAATATACATATATAATTATTCAAAGATGAACTTAATTATATATTTGCTTTTGGAGCCAATTGAATGTATTAGTTCAGGTTCAAAAATAGACTTTACAAATGTTTCTGTCTTTTTCAGCAGTCTCTATGCCACCGACATTTCGTTGAGTCTACTGACGAGTGGATTAGCATCAGCGAAATGTCGGCAGCATATTGACGGCTGAAAAATGCTGAAAACATTTGTAATTTATATATTTGGACCTAAATTATCTAATTTAATTATAAAATCAAGTTTTCGTTGCAAACAAGGGTTTCAACCCTCGTATATGCTAAATTTTGTAAGAAATCGGTTTTCCCTATATCTCAGCTGTATATAAGCCGATGTCTAAAATTTAAAGTTTTTTGCATTATATAAACTTTGTTCGTTATAACATCAACTCTGTGTGTCCAAAACTTGTCTAAGTTTGCGTTCAGGTCCAACATCTTGTGAAATTTGTTTTTGCTATATCTTGGACACATATGGGCTGATATCGCAAATTGCTTTTTTGCTGTAAATGACCATGTAAAATTGTGTAGATTTTATTCTAACCTCAAAGCAAAAAAATTTATTAAAAAAGAAATGCGGTCGGGGACCCCCGTTAGGATCGAAGTTTCTTACGTTTTTTTTCATCTTTGAATGTAATACAAGGTGAAATCTGTATGTTTTATTTTGTGTTGTTTTTGAAATTTTGAAATTTTATTATTCTTTAAATTTTTGGAACGTTTTCCAACTAACTAATATTTATTGGTATGTGTCTCCGCTGCTGTCAGTGGAGACAACGCCCATCATATACAATTGCTTGTCGACAGTACACCAACACATGTAAACAGCTCACACGCTTTCGTGACGATTTCTACTAATTTCCACTACCAGCAAGCCGCGTTAAGGGACTTCGTTCCAAAAATTTTCTTATAACAAATGTAAATTTGTTTGACCTCTTGCGGTTGGCTGGCTATATCTCTTTTAATTTTAGACCGATCTTATGGAATTTCAATAGCAAATGCAAAACGCAATCCATGCATGGTGTAGCAACAACAAAATTTTCTGAGCTAGGCAGTTTTCTCAGAAACGATATTTTAAGGGTCTACAGAGGACTTCTCTAGCAATAGTGATCCGCAATATATATAGTTTGTTGGTCGAAAATTAAACCTTAGAATATTACAAACGGAATCATGAACTTATGGATCATGAATCATGAACTTATATACATACACTCCTTAGAACTACTATGAAAGGTATAAAGACGGATGTTCTCATTTTACGGACAAATTTTTCAAGAAGAAATAATTATTTTAACAATCGGTTTGTAAACGGCCTTGTTATAAGATTTTTTTTTTAATTTAGTTTTGCATTCCCCTTCGAAAAAATGTATATGCTAACTTCGCTGGCAAATACTTTGAAAAATCATCCAGAATTTAAAAAATCGGCTTACTAATAACCGGGTAATACAAGAAGCCATTACTTTGATTACGAAAAAATGTTGGCATTAGCAAAATTAGCATGCTCATATTACCAAGAAGAAATTAAGGAAATGCTAAACCAATTTTAATACGTGGTTTATAAACGATCATGTTGTTCAAAACGCAATTTTTTGCGGTATTGAAAAATAATTATTTCATTAATTTCTGTGTCTGAAAATTTATGTAGCGACACTTTTAAAATGCAAAAAAAATATTTTTTGAAGATCGATTTGTAAATGAACGTTTTAGTCCAAATCACTATGGCATCTTCCCCTTGTCAGTTTAAACTAATATAAGTAATGAAAGAAAACCACCAGCAATTGTTTAATTGTCAAATCTTTCATTGTTTACTTTTTTTGTAGTTGTATTTTTATGCTAAACCCCACTCAAATCAAATGAAATGATTTTGGGCTAATTACCCTTTTGTGGTAACCTCAGATCATGATGCATTTACTACTACAACAGAAATAAACACTTATAAAGAGTTGAAGCATTCAAGCAGTTTTAACTTAACAGCACACAAACAACAATAATACCTGAAAGAAAATGTATACAAAAGAAAGAAAAGAGAAGCGGAGAAACAGCAGGAGCTTAAAGACTTTCATTAAACTTAAACGTTTTAAACCTTTAACACACATAAAGTTTTATTTTTCTACTTCGTCTTCAAATTTTTTAAGTTGTTGTTGTGCTAACTTATTTTAATTTAAATTTGTTGATGTTGATGTTGTTGTTCTTGTTATTTCAGTGAATTTGCAAATGTGCAAAAATTTTATCTTCGTCAGCAGCCGGCACCAGCGACAACTCTGCACCAACCACCGCACTACCCGCAATAGGAGCAATCTTTCACACACGTGATCACACTCACACACATGCACACATATTGTCTCAGTTGGCCACATTATCTGTCAACAACATTTAAATTGCTGTCTGTTTTTCATGTTGATTTTGTGTTTGCTCAAAATTTAAAATCTGTTTTTTTTTTCTTCTTTCAATTTTAAATAAAAGCAGTTGAATTAAGCAAAAATTTGCTTAAAAAATATTTTTTTTTTTATAAATTTGAACGGACGCCCACTATTTTCTCTTGTGGCACTAAGTTGATTTTAAAAGTTTTGTTGCTTCAGTTGTCCAAATGAGTTCAAATAAAACTTTAACTAAAAAACAAAAATGAGATGTGAGGAGGACATTTGCTACAGATAATACTTTACTTTTTGTATTCTTGGTTGCAGGGATTTGGAACAGATATTTTAATTTGAAATATCTTGACAGCATGAAAATGTTTTATTTTACCAACTTGGCATAATGATTTTGATACTTGTGGAAAGGTTGTAACATTAGTACAAATTTGACTTTGACCGACTAAATTGGGACTTGTCAAGACAAAAAGGGTGTTGGTAATTTAAAAGTTGTTTACTTTCTAAACAAACGACTTAGAAACCCATTATAGTGGCATTGAGGTAGATGCATTTTTTTAAAGGAGCAGTTAGAGTATTATAAAATGTTGATGAGACACAAGTCAGGGATGGGTTTTTGTTGAAAAAATAATATACTAGAAAGTAAATTAGTAGGTGCTTTTAAATTTTTTTAAAAATTATTTTATTCGAAAATATTTTTGGTTAAGAGCCACTTTTGCTATTTTTATCTTTTAGTTAATAGAAAGAAATATTATTAGCTGCAAGAGCGAAAAAAATAAATGTAAGTCTGAATAGACCTTATTATTTATTTTCTGCCTTTTTTATCCATTTATACACAGCTCATATTTAGTCGATGGTACTCACCTTGTCAGTGGACTCGTAAAAATTGTAAGAGGCAGTTTGAAACTTGAATGCTTATTCTATTAGTCTCATGATCACAATAAGAAACATAATTGTTTAAATATACTTTTAATGCAAATTCTCATTCTCTTTATGAGAATAATAGAGTAAGTAGCAAAACTTCAAATATTATTTGGAGTAATTTTAAGTATCCTGTATAATTTTAAGTATCTTGGGGAGATGATTACCATCAACTAAATGTCGGTAAAATTTAGACGGCTGCAAGACACAGCAAACGGTTAATTTAGACCTACTATAACAAATTTGAATTGCATCTGATAGTAAATAATAATATATATGTACGTATGTATATATACATTTTTTTTTGGGATATTCGTTACATTTCTGGTTTTGACATTTTCAAAAAAAAAAAAAAAAATCAAATTGACCAACGTTTGCTCGTTGTCTGAAGGTTGCTAAGAACAGTAAAATTTGTTGCAGAACATTTATATTAAATTACTTTTTCAGGGTTAAGTTCAACCCTTGGTTTGTCACTACTTTTAATTAATATCAATCAAGTAAAGAAAAGTAAAACTTAATAGCTAGGTGGACAACCGGCTGTTTCTGGGTAGCAAACACCCTTCATCAGCACCCTATGAACTTTGGACGTGTCAAATTTCACAATTTTGGCACAGCCGCTTTAACCACTCGGCAACCAAAGCTCAACCAATTTTACTTTCTGTTTGTATACTTAATAAACATTAACCAAAGCAGAACGTTTGAGTTGTTTTCCATATTAAAGGCTTGTTTGAATATTGCCATTCATGAATATATTAGAATAAGTAGTAAAGTTTCAAACATTCCTTTAAGGAATTTAGATCCTACTGAAGAGTTGCGTAAGTTCTCAGCTTTTACACGTTCCCTAAAAACAGTCGCATTGAAATAATGGCTTCAATATCTGGGTCAGTCATGAAAATTTGAAAATGTTTTGTTCTATTTTGTAAACTTTTAATTTATTCTTTTAATGAAAACTCCAAAAGGTCCACCGATATAGGTGTACATTAGGCTGCGTCGAATTGTATGAACAAAAATGTGTCGATATTCCGTTATAAATTTTTCAATACGTTGACAGGACACACCGATTTTCATAAACGAATTTTGCTTAGCTATGAAGCGCACTTCTGGTTGAATGGCTACGTCAACAAGCAAAACTGCCGCATTTGGAGTGAAGCTAATCCTCAAGTGTATGTCGAAACTCCGTTACATCCAGAAAAACTGATTGTTTGGTGAGCTTTATGGGCTGGTGGAATCATAGGTCCCTACTTCTTCCAAAACGATGATGGCCAGAACGTTACAGTAAATATTTATCGGTATGCAGCCATGATTAGTACCTTTTTCATTCCTGAATTGAATAACCATGATGTCCAGGAGATGTGGTTTCAACAAGACGGCGCAACATGTCACACAGCTCGTGCCACAATCGATTTATTGAAAGACACGTTTAGTGACCGCCTAATTTCACGTTTCGGACCTGTGAATTGGCCTCCGAAATCTTGTGATTTAACACCGCTAGACAACTTTCTGTGGGGCTAAGTAAAGTCATTGGTCTATGCGGATAAGCCACAAACGCTTGACCATTTGGAAGACAACATTGGCCGTGTTATTGCTGCCACAAATGCTGGAAAAAGTCATCGAAAATTGCACGTGCAGACTGGACTACATCCGCTCCACCTGTGGTGGTCATATGCCAGAAATCATATTTAAAATGTAATGCCACAAGATTATCTTTCGGATAAATAAAAGTCATGTCAATCGAATAATCCATCGTTGTTTTATTGTAACTTAAAGTTCTATACATCGAGAAAATACATACATATATATGTACAGTAGAAATATGAATAAAGTTCTATCGAAAAATACACTCTTTACATACAGTAGACACAGAATAAACACCAATGAAAAGCAAAAATCGGGGAGAATGCGTAACACATTACATATCACAAGAGTGTATTTTAAGGTTTTAATGGATCAAAGAACAAAATGAAAAGTTGCTTTGAACAAGCCCGATATGATTTGAAACAAACTTTGCAAAAGCAAGCACAAAATTTGCTCTAACTATTATTAGTAATCGTTGAGCAAACAAAACAAAGCAGTCATACATGATAGTGCGAATTTTTAGGTTTTTCCCTGTTTTTATTTTTTTTATTTTTTGTTGGTGTTTATGATGTATCTATGTGAATTTCTAGCGGTAAACAAGAAAGTTGTGGGCCCGTTTTTTTCTAGACAAAATTAAACAAAGCAGTGTGCTCGTACCTTAAGAAATGCCTCTTGAAATATTTTGACACTTACTCTTCAAACAGATATTACAAAATTGTTGCTTACACTATTGTTTACGTGTTTTTTTTTTTATTAATAGTAGAATAAATCCATTGATAATATTAAACTCTGCTATAAGCATTTGTGTGTATTTACGGTCCCCCAATGACCTCGATATATCTAAGTTTTAATTATTTACAAAATGCATTACAACTCAACACTATAAATGTTTTCAGTTTCTCCTACAAGAAATCAAATATTTCAAGCTGCTCTCAATTGATTTCTTTTACAAATATCTACCACCAACCAACACAATTTCTCGATGATGAAGTATTATGTTGCAACATTATGATACATCTTTTGACACATGATGGTTGGTATGAATTCCTGTGTTGCTGTGTAGTATCTTTTATGTAAAATGTTACATGTCAATCAGTGTGTGAGTATAGACGAAGCACTGTATGTGTGAGTTATTTGATTGATGGTAAAGCCGACCATGTCGTGAGTGAAGAAACGGCAGGGGATAACAAAATTCCAATTTGTTTTGCCCGTAAGAAAGAGGGAAAATTAAATAATTAAAAAGATTAAAGCTGGCGTGCATGAGAAAAGAAAACTCTATAAACGTAAAACAATTTGAGTTATGTTGCACACATTTTTTATGAATTAAGAATATTCCTGTGCCAATGTGAAAGAAATGCTTAAGTCTTTATAAGGGATTTTTCAGTATTTATTGCCAAAACTCTAAAACTACAACTATGAAATAATTAGCATTGTTTTTAAAGCAAAGGGTGAGTGGGCAACAAACTGATTTCAGTGGATTTACATAAAAGAACTGATTTATTTAAATCTATATACATTTATATTAAATTCCCTTTCAGGCTCAAGTTCAATCCTTGGTTAGTCACTTCTTAATTAATATCAATTAAGTAAAGAAAAGTAAAATTTTATGGCTAGGTGGACAACCGGTTGTTTCTGGGCAGCAAACACCCTTCATCAGCACCCTATGAACTTTGGACGTGTCAAATTTCACAATTTTGGCACAGTCGCTTTAACCACTGCAAGCAATGAAATTTTAAAATTTTGTGTAATTTGTTTTCCAAAATTGAAATCAAATCGTAATTTACTGTCACAGCAAAATATAATTGCTTTATAAACAAAAAATATTAAGCATTGCACAAATAAAAGAAACTGTATCTTTTATTGATAAGTACAAGGTTCAGTTTTATTTCAAGAAGATATTGAAAACAATGCGATGAATAAGAAGAGCCAATAATAATAATGATAATGCAACAAATATTTTAATGAGCAAAAGTATTTATACAAAATTGAGAAAACTTTTACGACAATTCAATTAAGTTAAGTTATTTGAGTTTATTGCACTAAGCAACAACAAAAAAAATGTGTTCAGCCAATTTATGGCTTTTTAGTGCTGTTCTGTTTGTAGACTCTTTCAAAGTAGCAATTTTGAGACAGCGAAACTTATTTACTTCATTACACTGTACACATATTTTTGTAGATTCTAAATTAATAAAACTTTGTCTGAAAAAGGAAAACTTAAAGAAGTTTTCTTAGATAAAGTAAAATTTTCACATAGTTTAAAGTTTTGACTATAAATTTGTTCTAAATATTCGGTTAATCTGAGCAACAGTCCATGTTCTTTGTTTTAATTATTATTCATAATTGTAACATATGATTCTGTCAAATTTTAAAATGATCGATGCAAACTATTGCCCGCTATTGTCATGGCTAACTAATGAGGTTTATGAGCATAACCCAAGAAAATAAGATGCTGGCAACTAAATGAATTGTAGTTCCAAATATACATAAATAACAAAAGAAGCCTTCTTAATACTTGTTGATTTAATAACAACGGTTTAAAGTGGGAAATTTAAGGTCACACTAATAATAATTATAAAATAAATACGCCCGGCGTCATGATAACTAATTATTTCATAAGAACTGAATACTAATTTTGGAGATAACTGCCTGAGTAAAATGGCTGATAAGTAGTTGCAAGGTTTGTGGTTCGAATCTTATCAGTGTCAAAGCGAGATATTGGCTGGAAAAGGATAAAATAAGCGAAATAAAAATTAACTAAATTTCTATTAATTAATTAATTGTGAATTAATAATCGCTTAATGGTGGCAATTTAAAATATAATGATACATGTAAAAATTTTGTTAATTTGTACGGAAACAGTTTTCTCTGTGTAGCAATTAAACCGCTGACATTTTGGCTTGTGAGCAGACTCTATAGACTTGGAAATCCGTATCAAATACTAACTTTATATCCTCTTATTTTTAGGATAAAATTTAAAGTTCAAAAATATTCCGGAAAATCTTCAATAGAAAAAAATATTTTGTTGTGATTGAATCAACAAGCAATAATCTGCTTCTGCAGGCTATAAAACTTATTCAGTTCAATTAAACTGACACTCTTTGTTTCTGTTATATCCAGCGTTATAATTCTGCAAAGGTATCTTTCCAGGCCTGATGCTAAATTTTGAATCGTTTGCTGTCGTTTACATTAATGCTTAAATTGAAAAGTAATTTTTTCACAAATTTTAAATTTGTACTTCATTTGTTATAATTTAGTATCTATAATTAAAATAAATTACACAGTATTTCTTTTTTAATTTTTTAATCACTTTGACAAACAACAAAAAAATAAATAATAAATGTTCACATTTTGTTGCATTCGAAATTGCTGTCTATTGCTGTTGGTGTGTGCACAATAATTTTGCCTGTTAAATATTTTGACAACTTCATTTGTAATCAGAAAAATATAAAAAAGAAATAAAACCTTAAAAATACTAAATTAAGCTGCCATTTGTTTCGTATTTATTCAAAATAAATCCCAACCCCTTCATTGTGTGTGTTTGGAATTTTAAATGAAAATGTAAGTTTGCAAATGTTTAACAATACGCCGCGCATGAGGGAAAAAAATTTATGAAAAATAAAAAAACACAATAAGGCAGTTAAACACAAGTTAACAACTATGCAATTTAATAATTACATTTTCAAACATTTGATATTTGAAAAGTGGCAATCATTGTACAAGTATAACACTGGCAGCAGCTGCAAAAAGAAGAAAAAAGGGAAGGTGAGATAGGAATTAAATTAAGAATAACTTAAGCTGCGTTCACACTAGGCAAACACGTTTTTTCATAACACTTTACGGTACGGAACCAGATGTGAGCTAAAAAAAACTCTGTGATAAAACAGATATTTTTTCTGATATGTAAGGCTCCGCCAGTATTTAACAGTTTGCAGATATCCAATCTGTTCATATTGGGAAACAAAAATGAGACAAAACAGATATTTACAAAATTTATTTGAACTCTAATTATTGTTTCCCAAAAAGAAAATAAATGTTAATCACTATATGATTCTCAGTAAATAGAGTGTATTTTGGCGAAACTTCCATTGGCGAAATTTTCGTTGACAATTTGTGCAACAATTAGAAATCTCTGGAAGACAATGTTAGTTAAAATGTTGTGAGTGCCAAAGTGTTCGACACTATCCAGTTTACTGTCAGCTGTAGAAGTTTTTACATGAGAACACGAACGGTAATGTCATGTAAGCTGAGCGGTTGCAAAAGCTATCCACGACATCTGGAAGTTATCTTATATCAATGCATAGGTACGACTACAAAAGCGTCGTTATCGACTTTGTTGGCCAGCTGACATGACCCCATATTTTAGCATTTCTGAAAGACAATGTTGAGGAAAATGTTGTGGACGCCAAAATGCTTGGCATTGTCCAGTAAGCTGACACCCATAGAACTTTAAAGCGACAACATGGCGGGTAATGTCTTGTATGATATCATATACCAAATCAGATGAGCGACATTTTCAATTCTATACATGACAACATAACTCGCACTGTCTTCCACCGTGTTCTGTAGCAAAGCACATGTGCGGATATACGAGTATAAGAGATATTTTAGTATAAGTTTTCGTGCATCAGACACGATTGTAATGCATAAGCATGTATGTAAGACTACATAAGCGACATTGTCGAGTAAGTGAAACAAATTGCTTGTTACCAAGAAATGATTATAAGAAACAAAAAATAACTGTACAAAAACTGTTTCAAAAATAAGCAAGTCAAAGTGAAAATGAACCTAAGCTGACCTGTATCAAACTCCAACTAACGATAGAATTGTAGAAAAAAAAGCAATTGAAGCAAAAGTATTAAAATTGGCAAAAAAAAAAAAAAAAATAAACTTGCAAAACTAAAAATTAGTACTTCAAATGGTCTTTCAAAACACTAACACCGGTATTCATAAAAAATAAAACGTTGCTGAAGTACATTTTAGAACAAATGTTATATGAAAAATTTGTTCTAAAATGTGTTTCAACAATGTTTTATTTTTTAAGAATACCGGTGTAACTGTCTAATTCATAAAAATTATAACAGTTTATATATTTGACAGATTTTTCATACAAATATGTCAAATAACAGTCTTATAAGCCTGTTGTAATATTTATGTATTAGGGGGTAAGCATTTACAGAAAATAAAACGAAGGCAAAAATGTCAAGATTTTCTACAAATTTGCAATATGAAAAAGTATACTAAAATTAGTTTTTTTTTTTTTAAATGGTATACAGGTGCAAATAATTTTACGTTAGCAAAAATGTGAAATATTCCTTAATGAGCAAAAGTCAAAAGTAGACCAAGAACACTTTTTAAAATATGAAACAATTCGAACAACTTGATTTAGTACAAACTTGCTAAAACCTCGTAAAAGTTTTCCAAAATTAAAGCAGTTTTGGAAAAACTGTTTAAAACTATTTTAAAACCTGTTCCTAATCTCTTTTTGCAATTCGTCAATTTTTCGTGAATATTTTGCGCTTTTGGTTCAGTTGCGTTTTCAGCGACTATATATTGTTTTTAAAAAGCAAATTTTTTTTAATTTTTATATCAAAATTTGTGGCTAATTTTTACGCTTTTGCATTAGTCTTGCTTGTTTGAACTGGCTAATATTTACAAAATATGGTGTTACTCTCTCTTTGCATATGAAAATTTAAAGACTTTCAGTCGTTCAGCTGAGATATTTTTTGCGATTTGTTAACATTAGATCGTCCAAATGTGATTAAAACTAATATATGTATGTATGTTTCTCAATTTTTATCATTTGACTCAAATTTGAAATATTACTTAAACGTACGAGTGGGCTGTTCCCAGCAGCATTATTTTTTCGTTTTATTATTCTATGAATTAAATTCGTAGTTTGTTGTGTTTTGTTGCATTTTCTTTTAGTGTTGTTTTATGTTGGCATTCCCAGAGGAAAGGGTGGGAACCTTCGCTGAGAGAATTCGAGTGTGATGGCTGGTCGGCAAAAACTGCCGTCTCATTAATGACAACCCTTTGAATTCTTTAATTATGTTGAAAAAAAAATTAAGCTGGACTGTGGAGAAATAAAAAAGAAAAATGTAGAGAAACACTTCTCACCGGATCCGTACAGAGAACTTTAGTTAGTTTTGTTTTCCTATTGAAAGATAATATAGATCTGAAGTGAGTTTTATGTCGTCGGCATATAGACAGCTGAAAAAGACAGTAAATTTTTTGAAAAGGTTAATTTTTGGACCTGAATTAGTAGTGTGTTTGAGAAAAACCAACCACTGCCTTTCAATGACACTGTAATGTAAAATTCAATACTTTTTTTCCCAAAATTAGAGGTCGTTGGTTCAATTTGCTGTCGTGATTTCCCTTCTTTTTTACGGCAGTTTTTCAAAATGTTGCTAAAATATAGTGATTTTTTTTACTGTAAATTTTAATTTTATTGATATAAACAGAGAGCAAAAAATAACAGTATTCTGATATGACAAATATCTGCAAAAATATCATTGCTTTGGTTAATGTTAATTAAGTGTACAAACAGAAAGTAAAATTGCGTGAGCTTTGGTTGCCGACTGGTTAAAGCGTCTGTGCCAAAATTGTGAAATTTGACACGTCCAAAGTTCATAGGGTGCTGATGAAGGGTGTTTGCTACCCAGAAACAGCCGGTTGTCCACCTAGCAAATAAATTTTACTTTTCTTTACTTAATTCATATTAATTAAAAGTAGTGACAAACCAAGGTTTAAACCTGAAAAAGTAATTTAATATAAATGTATTATAATGATTTTTATTTGATCGGAGCTGTTTCTTCATATATGTAGGTAATTGCTGCATAAATATGCTGTGTGGCTGCCGATATCGTGAGCCGGTGATGTTGTGTGTGGAGTGTGTTGATCGTAAAAAAATCGCTTTTTATATCACATTTATTCTCATTCTGCTATTAAGCTGTTGTCTTTCTAGAATTTTTCGTTTTCTTTAAAATGTGAATACATAAATTTTTTTCATATTTTTGCCAGTTGGGAGAAATATAATGGGAATTTTTTCTTACAAAATCCAATGAAAATTTGTATACTTGTGATGCAGCACCTGAAGTTATTAAGCTTGAATCCGATCTTGAATTGAAATTTACTATTTTCTTAATTAAGTACAAGCTTAAAATTAACTGCAGGTTGAGATCAAAAGCTGCTCAGTTAACTATACCGTTAAAAGTTTTAAAAGTAAAATTAGTAAAAAAAATAAACAGTAGCAACTAAAAATTTATTTAAACTAAAACAAAAACACAATCTCACTAAATTAATTAAAAAAATTACTACAATTCAACTTCGTCATTTACTAAACCATAAATAGATCTCATCAACTTCATTGCAAAATAATGTTTTTTTTTTATAATATACATATATTTCTATGTACAAATAATTTGTAAATAACTTTATTAAAACCCCAATTATACTAAACTGACGCAAGTTTTTTTCGCCAGTGATTCTAATCTGACGAAAAAGGAACGCAAAGCAAATATTTTTTCTTCTATCAAACAAACATTTGTAGGCCAGCATGATTTTTTTATTTATTTATTTTTTCTTATTTAATCTTTCTGTTAAATAAAGAATTTTAATTGAAAAATATAATAATAACTAAAATTGCTAATACGTGGTCAGCCAAAATGTTACAAAATTTTAGCACAAACTTTAATCTCAAACCAAAATCACACACATTGTTGAAGTTGTTTGGCTATTTTTTATTTTTGTGTATTTTTTTTTACTGACATTTAAGCAAATTAAATATTCTCAACCGCAAAGCATAAAAAAATTGCAAATCATAAGATTTTTGTAAACATTCAATTACCTTAAACATACAGTTTTTAAAGTCAAATGTTAATTATGATTATTTAAATGTTTAGTTGCAAGCCCTCAAAAAGTTTATAAAAGAATTTTTTTTCTAAAAATTTCGAATGTAATAATTTTTGTTTGTTTTCTCTTTGCTTTTTAGGTGTCAGCCAACGATCCAGATTGTGGTGTTAATGCCATGGTTAATTACACCATGGGCACTGTGGGCCCAAAGATGTCTAACGAGTTTGAAGTACGATCAGCCACGGGAGAAATTTGTATTGCCAGTGATTTGGATTTCGAAAAGAAACAAGTGTATGAATTTCCCATTATAGCCACCGATAGAGGTAAATAGAAATGCTAAAGTTATTTTTTTTTCATATAAATATGTACTTGTATATATAAATTATCACCGGTATTTATGAGAAATAAAATATTGTTTAAATACGTTGTAGAGCAAAATTGTTCATATAAAATTTGTAGTATAATGTATTTATAATAAAAACATCTAAAATTTCTTTTTTACTGAAATTTGTAATATTTTTACTGAAAATTGTAATATATTTACTGAAAATTTTAACTTCATTGTAATACATTTATATTAAATTACTTTTTCAGGCTCGAGTTCAACCCTTGACTTGTCACTTTTTAATTAATATCAATTGAGTAAAAAAAAATTACTTTTCCTTACTTAATTGATATTAATTAAAAAGTGACAAACCAAGGGTTGAACTTGAGCCTGAAAAAGTAATTAAATATAAATGTCTACAAAATTTCTTAAAGAACAAAACAAAAAAATTTCTAAAAAATCTTATTTAAATAAATTACGTGAAAAGAATCTTATATTACTTTGGAAAAAGGCATGTGAGGGTTGTTGATCAATCTTAGTCCCATAATTTGTTGCTTTTAGAGATTCGATTACACTCTACAAATCAAAAGTTATCAATTAAATTCGCTGAAAAAAGTATAAAAACAAAAAAAGATTCAAAAAATTTTAAATTTCAAGCAGTGTTGTACAAACGAATAATTTAATGTTGAAGTTCTATCAAAATCTTTTAAAGTACACAATTTGGAAAACAATTTTTTTCCAGCATATTTAACATTTTTAAAGGCATTTCAATTCAGTTTTAGCTCTTTTTTCAAAAAAGTACCAAACACATTAAAAAAAACTTTTGTCAGTATTCTACAAACATGATCTAAAAGTTCAATAACTGTTCTAAGAGGATCTTTCAAAGAAAACATTTTAAAGAAATTCTTTTTGCAAACAAGTACCGTTCAAAAATTGTCGTTTTAAAAACGTACTTTCTACAAAGCAAGTACATTTTCAAACAGTAACTTACAAGCTACGTTTTAAAAAGCACCTTTCAAAAAGGAATTAAAAAAACTACCTTTACAAAAAGAAACTTTTTAAAAACAAAATTTTTTTTGAATAGCTTTGAAAAAGCTATTTTTCAAAAAATATATTTTAAAAAACTAATTTTTGAATAAACAACTTTAGAAAATGTGCCTCCTAATAAGTAACCTTTTAAAGAAACCAATTTGAATAATTACCTTTTAAAAAAGTTTTTTTGAAAGAAAACCTTCTACAATAGTACGCTTTACAAAAGTACCTATAGTAATAATAATTTTGAGAAATACGTTTTAAAAAAGTTGATTTAAAAAATATACCCCTTAAAAAGTGCTATTTAAAAAATACTATTAAAATAAGTTCACTTTAAGCAGGACCTTTTAAAATCTGCATATTAAAAAAAAGCAACGTTTAAAGAAATTATTTTGAAAAATTTCCTTTTAAAATTGTAGATACGCTTTAAAAACTACTTTTTAAATAGAACCTTTTGAAAATGTCCCTTTCATCAAAAAGAAATACTTTTTAAGAATACATTTTTAAAAAAGTACTTTTTAAGAAAGTGTTCTCTAAGTAATTTAATAATTTTTTTCAAAGTGTATCGCGAAAAACTCCTTTAAAAAAGTACCTTTTAAAAAAGTGCTTTTAAAATTTCTACCTTTTAAGAAAAAATTTTTTAAAAAAGTGAATGGGAAACAAAAATTTTTTTTTAAAATCATCTTTTGAGAAATATCTGTTTAAAATAAAACTTTAAAATATGTTCCTCATAAAAAATACCTTTCAATGAAGCACGTTTCACAAAAATTGCTTTCAAACAAATACCATTTAAAGGTATTCATTTTATATTACTTTTAGGTGGTCTAAGTACAACAGCCATGTGCAAAATTCAACTCATCGATATCAACGACAACCGACCCATTTTCTATCCACTTCAGTACAATGTTTCTTTGCGCGAATCTGCTTCTACAACAGCCCCAAATGCACCCATTGTAACAGTGGGTGCAACAGATCCCGATTCTGGACGTTTCGGTACCATTACTTATCGTATCGTTGGTGGCAATGATGCCAGTTTGTTTCGCATTGAACGCGCAACAGGCGAAATTTTTTTAAATCGTCCAAATATGCTGTCGGCACGCACGCAATCACTGCATGTACTCAATGTATCGGCCAGTGATGGCGGTGGATTGCGTACGCAACAGGATGCTTTTGTTTTCGTTAATATTATTGATGCCACACAACGGCCGCCAATATTTGAAAAATTACGTTATAATTTTTATGTGAAAGAGGACGTTGTGCGTGGCAATGTTGTGGGCACCATACAAGCGACCAGTTCGGATGCAGGTGAGTGTGTAAAATTATTATTATTTGGTTTTCTTTTATGAGGTGTTAAATATAAATTAAAAAGCGGTTTTAGTGGTTAGAAAAGTTCTTTAAACAGAATCCATTTGATTTGAGCCAAACTGTTGCAATGGATTAAATGCATTTCTGTTCTATTTAGATTCTCTCTTTTATATTTTTGCTAAACAGCATTTGCTTTTATTTTGTTTTTTATACGCTCATTGAAGCAAAAGAGCATTCATTAATTCAATGATTTGGAAAGAAATATCTGAACATTTGATTGACAGCACAGACAATTTCTTTTTGTAGCACAAGCTTCTTCAAACAAATTTTTTAAGATTTTTATTTTGGAGTCTTAACTTTTTTTGTGCTGTTTTGTTCTCCTGAGTGGTAGATTGTTTAAGATCTTAACGATTTATAAGTTTGGTTTTTGTCTCATTTAGCTTGTTATACATTTCAAAAAATGTTATTTTTTGTGCAGAAAGTTTTTTGCTTTTGACCTTTTTTTCTTGTTACTGAGTTTTGCTAAATATTAAATTTGTCAGTCAGTTTCGAATAGCAGGCTTTTTGTTTTTGCTCTTTGAGAATCTTTTGCGGTAAAACCATTTGAAAGCTAAATTTCAACAGAAATTTTATATTCTACTTCAAGGCATCAAAATCAAATACTTAAATTTAGGAGTAAAGCAAGGTAAAAAGAAAACAAAATTTAAAGAAGAAAAAAAAAAACAAATATAAAAGCTGAGCTTCTTTTCAGTTTCGAACAAAAAATAATTTTGTTGCATTGTTCCAAAACGTTTTCATGATAGTCATCATGATTTTGTTTATATACAACCATTCCTGTATGCAAAAAGATTTTTTTAGCTTATACGATTTTTTCAGTCACTTAACTCTGTTTTTTTCTTCATTTTTTTTTTTTTTTAAATTGATTTCTCATTTTTTATAGAGAAACCTTTTTTAAGTTGCAAGAGCTAAGTTCATTTTGTTAGTGTTGAAATGCAATTTACTTTCTTACTTAAGCTTCAAAGAAATATTCTTTCTATTGTTATAATAAGATTTTTATAATACCACATTTGATTTTAAACGTAAATCAATTTTAATGATCCATTTATTCTGGCTTGAATTGCTTTTAAATTATCAAGTGTTTTGGCAAAGTGACAGCTGGTTCACATTGGGGATCTTTTCCATGCTGATTGCTCTCCTTAAAGCAAATACTGCGCTTTTTGCACTTATGGAATACAAAAAGTTTATTATAAGAAGATCGCATGACGAGCATAATATATATATATATATATATATATATATATATATATATATATATATATATATATATATATATATATATATATATATATATATATATATATATATATATATATATATATATATATTATTTTTCTAGAAACAAAATTTCAATATAACACCATAAAGAAATAAGTTTAATTGGGAAATTTATTTTTATTTTTAAATAAAAGAAAATATGTATATTTACGGTCTCTTGTGCCGTTTTTATTTCTACTCGAAATTATGCATTTATTTTGCCACTTTTAAGATTTTAGTGAAACTAAGCTCCAAACAAGATGTCACCGTAACCATAAGTAATTAAAAGAAGCCAATAAAAAATGTTGATATTTGCTGTTGAAACGGCATTCGTTTGTTTTTTATGTATTTATATGCCGATATATTTTCTACATTTATGTAGAAATATTTACTTAAGCTGCAAGATATTTTTTCCTTTTATTATTCGAGCTAGTTTTTAAAATGTCGTAAATATTTATTTATTCTGCTTTATTTAATGACTAGTTTTTACAACACAAGCAATTGACTTGTCTAGAATTTCAATATGTAAATTTTTCACACAATTTCCATTTGTTTATATTTTAAGAGAACTTTATTTCATTTATGTATAGTTTACGTAAATAAAACACAAAGTTCTTTAGATATGTCTGATTTACAAATTAGTTACTTATATATTTTTGACTGATTTCAGCTAATCGGAACGCCGTCCATTATACTATCTACTCTGGAGATCCACAAGGTTATTTTTCAATTGATGAAAATTCAGGCAACATAAGAGTTGCAAATAATCTGGATCATGAAACAAAAGCTCAAGTCATGCTCAATATCAAAGCGGACATGGGACATAATAATAATCAGGGCTACACACAGGTAATGTTAAAGAATAACTGCATTACTTTTATATAATTAAAGATAACATTTCATTTAGATTTGTTATTTAATATTCAGCAAATGACACAATATGTCCTATTTTTATGGTAAGAAGATAGTTTGCCTAGAGAACAATATTCAGCTTTATGCCAAATGCATACACATAAACAAACATGTGCACATGCACAAGAAGTTCCGTAAGCAAACGCCATTTAATTAAGTTCGAATACTGTATTTAGCTGTCTTGAATCTTATTTATCCTTTACAAAGCAAGTGCTGGCAAGATATAAGCCGAGATCTGCCAAAATTAAGAAAACTTTTAAGTTACGGTCTCATTATTCTCAAAAACAAGACCACTGATTTCTTGTTGACCTTATGTTTGGCAAATGTATGGCTAAACATTAACTAGGATATAACAAAATGTGGTAACGAAAAAAAACCAAAAATATTAGTGGTCCAATCCAGAAACATTGCGTAAGGGTTTATAGGCAAAATCACTCAAAATTGTATTCGTAAGCACATAATATCTCAGATTTTAATAAAGGCTTATTAATCCCAAAAAAATCAGAGATCTCGGTGTGATTTGCTCTCTACTTTTGCATATCAAATTTTACTTCACATAGTTGAAAAAAAGTTATTCAACTTTGCATCTCAACAGCATGAAAAAAATTTCTAAAAAAAAAACTTTGGAAAAAACAAAGTAAATT
Organism: Sturmia bella; assembly: GCA_963662145.1. Classification (NCBI taxonomy): domain Eukaryota; kingdom Metazoa; phylum Arthropoda; class Insecta; order Diptera; family Tachinidae; genus Sturmia; species Sturmia bella. The sequence goes on along the minus strand of OY759171.1, from coordinate 30,478,492 downwards.
AATCAATTACTATTAGTAATTAAGCAAGCGAATAAAATGCAATCGCTTTTCGATTATACCACTTGTTTGCTTTAGGTATGGTACAATTTTTTAGATGCCTTTTGCTTAAAAATTAAAATAAAAAACATTGGGCCTTAACTATAGTCAAACACTAAAGTCGGTTCTTTTTAGCAACAACTTAAATTTTAAAACGTGTTGCTAACTTTTTTCTAACTATAGTCAAAATTAAAGTTGACTTTAAGATGAATCAGCTTTAAATGGGTGCCACATTATATATCGAAAATGGCAAGTTATTTATCATACAACCTCTTACATATTTAAGTAAAATCCCATCTCTAATGAGATGACTCTCAAAAATTATGTATACGTGTGAACACACATCTACATAAATGTAAGATTGTATTAGTAAGTAAACAAAAAACATCAAAGCGAATTGGATAAAAGTAAAATTTTTAAGAAAATTCTAATTAATAATAGTTATTAAGAAATCTTTAATTTAATTATTTAATTTAAAAAATTTTACATTAAAAAGCTTTTACATATAAAAGTGACATTTGTTTGAGCAAAGCTGTTGCTAAATAAGTCAAAGACAACTTCTGCTGGTTTTAAGTTTAGAGCAAACTTTTGAGCGTAAAGTCGGCTTTTTCTCGTCTATAGTAGACAAAAAGCATACTTTTATTTAGCAGTGACTTAAAATTGCTTAAAGCATACTTTTTCGGTGTCTATAGTTATGGGCCATTGTTATTATTTATTTTTCGAAAACGATAATTTTGTTTACAACAAATAAAAAGCTTTCATTTTTATAACTGCCTACACGAACAAATTTCTATTCGCGATTTTTAAATAACAAGCTACAATATATATCTATAAAACAATCAATATTTATTTAATAATTGATTCTACTTCCTCACAATTGGCACTTTTTTATAGAGAACTACCAACTTCATATACTGCTAAAATTTCAAATCTCGCAAGTTACAGCTCAAAAGTTGCAGCTAATTTTCAAACTAACAGTTATCCCCGTATGTAGTTCAACACTCAAATTTTACTCTACCATTTACCATTTTGCTGTTTTCGGTATTTGGTGTTGTAAAAACTATGTAAACAGATATTCTGTGTGACTTTCAAGTCTACATCTGTTGTCAGTTGTCACAGTTTCTTGTATTGGGACCCCCTCTAGTTTTAGCTGTTTTTTACTTTTTGGTACTTATTGTTGAGCACATGTGCAAATTTCAAGTCTTTTTCTACTATGATTCAAAAACTTCAGCTAGCTTACCTTGCTTCGTGTGCGGGGACTAAATTTAATTTTCAACTCCTTGTTGATTTTAGTATTTATAGTTAGATTGGCCGGGTAAGTAATGTTCTGTGAAAACTTCAGGTTTTGTCGTTTGGAGGAATGCGGCTTTTGACTGATGGATGGCTGGATGGACGGACGGACGGACAGCGAAGTCTCAGCAATAGGGTTCCGTTAACTCTATGAGCAAGCAAACGTAATGATATTATCAGAATATTTTTATCCAAAACCAACAAACCTTAGCACCTGTTTGCTTAATTTTTTTTTTTTAATTTTTGAAATGACTCATCTTTGTTTTAAAGAAATCTTAATAGAAAATAATTGACGCAAATATTTTTAAAAATTCGATACCCATTTTTTAAGTTGATATTGTATGAAACAATACTTAAGTACCCTACTGTCCTCTGTGTTTGTGTGGATTATAAGACTAAGAAATTAGAATGGTAGAATTAATGAAAGAAAATGTAAAAAAAGAGGCAAAATGGACGGAAGGTGAAAATTTGCAACTGCTGTGCTCTTAAGGGAATCAAGAATGCTTCCAGCACATACAAGTTATATAAGTATATGTATAAACAATTTTTCACTATAGTTAAAACTTCTAAGGTACACATTAAATATCATGGCCTGCATAGTTTGGCTGTCGTGTTTTTATTAAACTCTTTGTTCGAATTATGTATTTGTTTGAAACTATTTTAATACCGTTTCAATAACGCATACGTATGTATATAATGTATGGATAGCATAATATTTTCTGTAAAATTGGCACAATACATGTATCTCAGCTCCACTACATTTTTGTTGAGTCTAATTTCTTTAACCCCATTGGAAATATAGCGATTTTAGAGTTGAGTTTTGTAAATGATATTATAACGCATCTAAACGCAATAAAATGCATATTAAGTCAGAGTTGTGGAGAAATAATATATTTTATGCTCTGACAAGTCTTTTCGGCAAGCGAGTTTGGCAAAGATAAGAACCTCCTCACTCAGCTGATTGCTAGCAGCTTCAATGGCTCCCATGCATTTATCCTTACTCTAAGAACGAGCTAAATTTGCCGATGCAACATTACAGGTGATGATAACATTGTCTTTTTGCTCCGACTCTGGTTATACCTCCATCCGACCGTTAGTTCATTATAAACTAACTCCTGTGTTCAATTGAGGGAAGTTAATTGTAATATCTCTTAAACACACTAACCTCACTTCCTTAAGAAAACTTATAAACAAAAATGTTAACGCTTCTCATCTTCATGAGCTGGATGGTATACTAGCGGAGTCAGATGTGTAACCGAACCCCATAAATTTTTTTATTTGAACAATTTATTATGGGTAAAGCTTAGGACCTAACTAGCTCCCGGGTGTATGTATATGAAGGCGTCAGATATTTATTCCTCTTCTACCTATTCTCTATAATATAAACACATCCAACTTTGGCTTTTAGCCTGTTGGAAAATTGGTTCTCCCAATCACCTGGACCAAATCTAGGGAGCTTTTGAAGTAGTAAAACTATGAACAACGTACGTAATATTTTTTGTAACTCTTTTTCAGAGAATGCAATATTTTTATCACCACGCCTTTGCCGAACTCCCATGCAAGTTTGAGTGCCACACACTTTTGATAACGAAACACTTCTGCACCATTGAGAAATAATAATAGTGAAAACAAATTCTGCTTATTAAATTAATTTTTTTATATTCCAATATACTTTGCAAAATTAAAATCATAGTGCCCCATAAAATATTGAAAAATATTTCTTAAAACACGTCGTCTAAGCAACGCTTTAAAATTGTAAGTTCTACGAATAAGTTTGAGGTCGTTATCGAATTTTGAAACTACAAATTAATTTACTCCAGTCCGTCCGCTTACTGTTTCACAATCATCTCAAATATTTTTCAATTTGCAGCTTGTATAAAAAAACAAGTACCACATCAAAAATCTCATAATCACTTCTTTCTTTCATAGGTTATTATAAACATAGAAGATGTCAATGATAATGCTCCCGATTTCGAAACCTCCACTGTACGCATATCGATACCGGAAAATTTCGAGCTGGGAAAACCTTTGTATGTAGTCCATGCTTTTGACAAAGATTCAGGTAAAAATGCAGAAGTTTCCTATGCGCTGGCAGTGTTAACAACAGTTTCCTTAAACAATGTCACGATGTCTGGAGGACCAAGAAGCGGGACATCGATTGGTAGCTCAAACGCTGGTTTAGCAGGAACATCTTCTTTGAAACAACAAACAGCAACAAATCTAAACTCTTCACCCGCAATGCAGCTGAAAAAGAAATTTCTAAATAATCCAGCTTCAGCTACCACCACAGCAACTTCAATATCAATGGCAACAACAAGCACTACAACTATAAACCTACAGCAACAGCAGACATCTGCATATGGTGGTGGTGGCGGCGGCAAAAATGTTGTTGGAGGTGGTGGTGTTGGCGGTGGCAGTGGTCGTGGCGGTGGTGGTGGTGGTGGTATGGATTCTATGTTAAAAAATCTTTTTGCTATCGATGCACGTTCAGGCCACCTAACATTGTCACGACACTTAGATTACGAAATTTCACAAAGACATACGTTAATTGTCACTGCCATGGACGCTGGGCAGCCACGTTTATCAAGCAATTTAACTATTGTCGTGGAAGTACAGGATGTCAATGATAATCCGCCAGTATTTGAACGTAATGAGTACCATGTAAAAGTGTTGGAATCAATGCCAGTTAATTCACAGGTAAGTTAGCAGCTCAAAAACCGCAAAAAAATTAAATAAAAACCCGTAAAAATACAAACAAGGTTTGGCTCTCCAAAGAAAACGTAAAGAAGGTAGCAAAACAGAAAAAGAATAAAAGCAGCAAGTTATTCTTAAATGAAAAGGCAATCACTAACCGAATGTAATGAAAAAACAGTAGTTGTAACGTATGCAAAACAAAAGACTGAAGACACAAGCTCAGCAGACTTTTTGGATTTTTTCTTTCTTCCTCTTCACTCCTGCTGGATTGTTGAAGCTCTCAATACTTATTAAATTCTTATAGATTTATTTATTGGCCATTATTCAAATGCAATTTGTTATTTATTAAACAAACAAATATATTTGCGGCAAAATTGTGTTTTAAATATTAAAACACAAACAAGTTCTCTCAAATTGCTTGCGGTTTTAACCACTGCTTGGTGTGTTGCTTTTCAATTTCAGTTTTCAATTTTATTTTATTATTTTAGTGTTGTTTAGGTTTTTCATTTGTGTAGTTTTGTGCGAAGCAGACATGTCAACATGTCGCATATTCCCAGTCAATCACCAAACAATGCTAAAAGCCCAACAATTTGAGTGATTTATGTTAGACAGTTTTTTTGTTTCAATCTCTTCAACATTCTTTTTCGATAATAAAACCATCCGAACGTTTAAGCGTTTGTAGTTTTTTCTCCTTTATTTTGTATGTTTACGAAAAACAAATTGAACAAAAAATTTATTCAAATGCCGGTGTATTGCTTTCAGTTGATGTCTTTGGAGTATAGACATTTTTTTCGCAATTAAAAACCAGTAGTCTTGTTGTGGCTGTCTGTACTGCTGCTGCTGTATTAAAAACCAATGTCATTTAATTATGGCTTAATGTTACGGCAACGCATTAACATTAAACGTATTTTCTAGTTATGTACTAGTGATCATTAGAAAAATATCATAACAAATTGTTACAATTATATGAAACGTACAATGAATAAACGGTTTATCAACTCTGGCCAGATATAAATTCATCATTAAGTTTCAGTTGTTTTGTATCTAATTAAGAAATTCTTATGACAATAATTAAGCGCTAATGATTTGCTAGAGTTGCTTGTGCAAATACAAAGTTTATTAAATTAATTCCTAGTATTTGGAATATTGGCAGTATCAATCAATTAAAAAATGTATATTTAATATTCCCTAAGGATTTCAAATACTTAATTGGAAAGTTATAAATACAATTCAATAACTACTTGCATAAACATTACGGCAAACTTAAAATACTTGGTACAAGCTTAAATATTTTAACATTAACAATTGGATTAATATGAATAAAAATGTTAGTAAAACCCAGCTAGCCAAGCAAGTATTATAAACAATTTCGTTTTTCGGTTGCGTAAAGAGAGAGAAAAATGAAATAAAAGTAAATATAAGGACGAATTTCTAAATTCCAATAAATTCGAAAAATTTTCATGTCACAATTTTTGGTATTCTGTGTTGCGTTCTTCTAAATAAGACTGGCAAGAATTGCTAAAATGTAGGTGAAATGGTTGCTCTTTTAGTGGCAAAAAATCTGTATGTCATTTGACATACACTTAATCCAGTTAGGATTGTTCTGCGCCCTGTGGATTTAACCATAAATAGTTCGACTCATAGGTCACTAATTAAGTAAAGCAAAATTGTATAGCTTGGTGGATGACCTGCTGTTTCGAGGCCATAACAAATCTCGTCAGCACCACTATAAACGTTGGTGGTACGGAATTTCTTAATTTTAGCACTATCACTTAAACCACTTGGCTACCAAACCTCACGGAAGTTTACTTTCCATTTATAAGTTTAATCAATATCTAACAATGCAATGACCTTCATTATCTCTCTTGAATGATATACAACTTTCTGAATTGTCAGGTGATATTGTTCATTATATTGATACAATGCCCACTTCAAGTATACAGAACTTTGTGGTCTTTTTTGCCATAAGAGCATTAATGAGCAAGAAAAAAAAAACTTACAACTTATAAATAAAGACAACAATGTTAATAAGAATTATTCATCTATGAAACAGGTCTCCATGATTGAATTTTCAAGTCATATCTCTTTAAATCTGACTATAATATACTTGGATTATTTGTCTATGGTAAGGTTGGTGACAATAAGGGTATGGGTGGTCAGAACAATGACAAACAATAGTATGGGTTTATAACAGCAATTATTTTATTTATTTATGCATTAAGACACAACACAAACTCTTCCAGGCCAAAATACAAACATATAATTACGATATTCACAGGGTCTCATATTGTGTAATAATGTCGGGAAGTACTAATATTTTATGATAGTTTAAAAAAATTGTTGTTGTGCTGCAAACAAAAACAGTCATAAATTAATAGGACTTCATCTATTGTGTTTAGTGATTCGTCATAAGTTAACAGCACGCATAGAGCCTAAGCTATAACGTACAATTTTTAACTGTATGTCGATTGAAATCTATGCAGTTTTTGGACTTGTGTTAAATACAGTCTAGTATATATTCAAATTCTTCCGGCTGAACCCGAACCATCTGATTAAACCGATTGTCGTCAAATTTTTTTAGCACGTTTTGCTGCCACTTTTCACTTTTTGGGACTCCAAGGTGGACGCTTCTACGGTTAGCTAAGCAAGTGGCAAAGTTCATTAAAAACATTTCACTATTTTGTTCTTCCACTTCTTCGACACCTAAGAAATAAATGCATTAAAATGTATATTTGTTCGTAAATATGAGTATATTTCATTTAAAATTTACTTGAATCAGCTATGAAAACATCTAATAGATAATTTTCCCACAAACTGGCTATTATTATAGTTTTTTCACTTATTTTTGGCATTTTGACAAAAATATTTAAATTGTTTTTCTTTTCTCTAACAGCTGATTCATATTTGATGTAGCACACTACTTTATGACAGGTTGCTCACAGTAGTCATATCTTTTCTTGCTATTATTTTAAGACTTCTGACTTTAGGATGACCCTTTGAATACTGTAAATATACAGTATAAAAATTCTAGAGCACATAAATTTAGTTTGCACATCTTTACAAAATGCCAACCTGCTTCGTAACAAAAATAATTACTTCACTTAATGATGTCTATGTATTTATATTGCTCCCAGTCAAAAGCACAAAAAAAAACTTTTAAGTTTTTAGAAAAGGTCATTTGCTACAAGACAAAGATCAGCCAGCGAGCAATTATCTGGATGATATCCGAAAGATGTTGCTTGCTTCCGTAAAAATACAAAACTCGTACCGCAGAACATTCCAGCAGGATGCAGTTTGCATTAAAAATGAGTTTTGAAGGACTAGTCTTCAAATTATACATAAGAAGAGATGGGTATTGTTTCAGAACAATAGTGTAGTTATTCACTTTAAAAGTATGGTAGGTGAAATTGATGGTATATTTAATCACAGCAGTGCTATAGATTTCTATATAAATAGTAATTCATAACAATATTATTATTAGTTACCACACACTAATATCGTCAACCCAAAACAATGGCTACAAAAACGGTATGTTCGCAAGCAAACAAAAGACGTTGTTGTCTTTAATGATGCGAAAGGTTGTGGCAAATAATATATTTTTATGTAAAGATCCGTAAACAACGCTAAAGAGAAAGACATAGTTGATGTATCAAATAATAACCGAATTTTGTTTTGTTTTTTTTTTTTTGCCAAAAACAAAATCGCACGCACAAGCAATGATGTGTGACCTGGGGCCAAATTCTGGCACTCGTGATTGAACGATTTCGCTATAGAATGCTGTGTGTTTGTTGCTCATTTTGTTTTTGCTCTACATTGTTTTTATTATCGAGCATATTCGATCACGAATGCCAGAATCCGGCCCCTGGTACATTATTATGGTGCAAAATCCATAATTGTGTTTTTGCACAATTCTGTGCGTTTCTAACGAATTGCTTCGAGGTAATATTCCCCACTGACCACGACCTTGTGGCAAGAATTCATGTGACAACAATCACGCCATTGCAGTCGAAGAAAACAGTAAGCAAAACTATCACATTTAACCGAACTGGGCATGCTTTTTTTAGTCTTGGCTTTTCCGGATGTTTCCATTGAGATAATTAGGCTTTGGTTTCAATGTCATAGCCATACAGCTCCTGAGCGATGTCCATGCATCGTTGGAACAATCTTAGCTGCCGCACTTTTCATCCATAAAAATTACTTGGCATGAGCCGAACGGTATGCCAATATCATAGGCAACCTCTCTGATAGTGATGCGATGATTATCGAGAATCATTTTCTTCACTGCTTCAATGTTTTCAGAGGTTGTTGATGTGCTCGGGTGATTAGGACGAGCATCGCCATTGACATCTTCTCCGCCTTTCTTAAACCGGTTATACTAAATTGAGCCTGTGTTCTGCTCATAGTAGATTTGTTAAGCGCCACAGTCTACACCTAAAATATCCTTGAACATTTAATTTAATTTTTTGTAAAATTTTTCGAATAGTAAAAAATCGAAGAGCACACTAAAACACTAGCAAACTTTTCATATGTTAAAAAATAAATTGACTATTCAAAATGGCTGATATTGCCAATATATAAATGCGAATTTCGAACACACGTAACTCATGAAATTTTAATATAACGGTTATTTTTTGATCAGACCTCGTATATCCCAATAATGTGGATATTTCACTGTAGTAATAGTATTCTAAAACTATACTTTCCGCAACCTCAAGCTATATTTTTATAGAAAACATAGTACTGTTATCGCAGAAGTGCCCGAAAGAAAAAAGTTTATTTCTATAGTAAAACAATTTGCGTTTTCTTGTTATTAGTTGCCATTAGCTTGACTTGCTTTGAAAATACCAAACCAAACAGAAAGTAATTAGCTTGTTACTTTTCAAATTTAGAAACGCCAATTGGCATCATAAAAACAAGATAATAAAAATTATAGAACCTTTTTAAATTTTTTTTGCATATTTATGCTCTAAGACTTGCTGTTGTGACCTTAATCTTATAATAACAAATACTTTTTTATAATAAAATTATACAACAAGGCCAATGTACCAAAAACTTAAAACAACTCAATAGTTCCTTTAACTAGTTTATGATTTTTCTAACAGCTACAGCAAAAGACGAGAAAAAACTCCTTTAAGTTGTTATGTATTTCTGGTGAAAATTTGAAAGTCACTTAACCCCGATTTGGATAAAAAAAAAAAAATAAAACAAAAAAACAAAATACCGCAAATAATAATGATAAAAAAAATAGGAAAAGAAAATCAAAAGCAGCCCTAACTTTCCTTTGGCTAATTTTTATTCAAGACTTCTTTTTCTCCTATAGTATGTTTTAGCATTAACTTAAAAAAAGTATTCACTTAAAGCTGGAAGTAGAACAAAAGATTCTCAAAACCAACTTTACACCACCATCAGCATTAGTATTGGCTTGTAGTTGCAGTTGCCAAAAAATAGCAGCTTAAGTCAAAAATTCAACAACACGACAAATCCTTTTTCTTCGCATTTCTAGACACGATTTTAATCGCTTTTATGTTGTATGAATAAAAACTATACATGTATGTATAGTTGTTGTTAATATGCATTGTTGTTAATATGCAGGAAAATACAAAACATACGCCAGCGGTCAAATTAGGTTAATTGTACAAAAAATAAGAAGAAAAAAAAATTCTGAGTTTTTGAGTTGAGGCATAAAAAGAAAAATAACTAACTGCTATAAATTTCAATAACAGCTCGAATTGAATGTATGGCATAGAAAATATGAAGCTAAGTTGTACATTACATTAAAAAAGCAATTGAAAAAAGTAAACGACTTTCGCTTAATCAGTTATTTTGGTATTGATATACCAGTTTAGACACTCGTGGTTGTTCTGGAAAACAGGTCGAATAAGTAAAATCTTATGAATATTTGGACTTGTATATATTTTTTCTCAGATGAAACAGACCTTTTGGTTTTATTAGAATATATGAAACAAATATCGTATTCAAATATTTTATTCGAATATTGAATTCGCAAATCTTATTGGCATATTTTATTCAAGTAATTTATTCGAATTTATTCTGCAAATATTTTATTAGAATATCTAATTAAAATATATAATGCGAATATGTTCTTTGAATACCTTGCTTCAATATCTTGGTAGAATATTTTCACTTTATTACAAGAATACCATAATTATATTTTGTACATTAAAGCCAGCCTTTGTCATTTCGAGACACTATAAAATATATTATACGTGAAAGTAAACACCGAAATAGACTTAATACTCAGATATATATAATTGCTAATCAATATTTTTCTTCAGTCATTTGATGTTGCATTGAAGTCGCCCAAGCACCATTACCTTGGCATGATTTTTCAAACAATTCACTGCATAAAATAAAATTCGTAACACATTGTTCTCATTAACACTTAAAGTTTGTCAAAGTATAGATATATTGAACTAAAAATAAATTGCCCCAAGTATGAGACTGAATGGCACAACAAGGGTTTGTTACTACCGTGCTAGTTCTAAACAAAGGGTAACCCTGGTGAACCCTTGAGCTTTAATTTTGTATTGTTTTTAATAGTTGTTGTTGTAAAGGTCAGAAACTACATGCACCGTATAAATTAAAAGCCTCTATTTCACACGGCTTAAGCGTTATTGCTGATTTTTAAACTAAAGGGTGTTCCCAGGTATGAATGCCAATTATATTTTAAGTTTTTTAACTTTTGGTATTTGTTGTTGTAGAGGCTTTCGGACTACATACGCTGTGACAACTTTAAGTCTCTGTCTATTATGGTTTGAAAATTAAAGTCAATTTTCAAATAAAAGGGTGCTCCTTTAAGAAAAGCGACAAGTTCCAAGTCTCTATCGCTTACAGCTCAAAAGTTACAGCCGATTTCAATTTATTGTATGAAAACACCCTCTAGTTCTTAACTTTTGGTTTTATTTTTGTATTTGGTGTTGTAGAGCCTATGCAACCACTTATCCTGTGAAAATTTTAGCTCTCAAGCTCTACTGGTTCAAAAATTATAGCTAATTTTATCTAATTTTCATAGTTTTTTGTAAGGGGACCCAACTTTACTTTCTAAATTGTTGTTGCTTTTAGTTATTGTTGTTGTAGCGGCTGGGTAACAACTGTACTGTGAAAATTTCAGTAAGAGCTCTCTAGATCTTATCGGTTTTGAGAATAGGGCCTGTGAGGGATGAACGTAGAAGTCTCTCCTTTTTTAAGTGGAATTAAAAAAATATGAGCTCTATTGATATACGGGCTTGTTCTGCAAATCACGTGTTTTCAAATCACGAAAATCAACATGAGCATTACTGCAATAAGATAAAATTTTATAATAACGCCCCAATCATGGTCTGCAGCAGTTGTTCATTTAATGTTGTATTACTTGAGTTAAGTAAAACTTTTGTATACTTGACCCTCAAGCAAAGCAAATTATAGGAGTAACAACAACACTTAACAAAGTAAATTTTACATGTCCATTAATACACGCACACAAACGCAGCCACCAGCGTCAATATTTCGCAGGCATTTATGTTTGTACTTATCGACACAATCTGGCATATGAGTATGCACTTAAACAACTTTTTTTTTAATTCGGTGGCAAGAGAAATTTTTTTCGTTCACGTAATAAAAACAAAATCCCAAGTAAGCTGGATTCAAAAATTGTATTTGCTAACAGATTTTTTAATTCTCCATTTACAAATTGTTTTGTGTTCAATTGTGCTAACTTTTACACACCTGAGCCTGCGAAACATCCCTGTAATAAATTCTCACACCAAAAACAAGAGCAGTATTTTATTTTTTCTATATCTCAGTAGTTTTAAACCCGATTTCGACCATCTTCAGTGCGGTGTAAGAAGAGATAATATAAGACCAAGTGATTTAATATTGAGGGCAATAGAGGTGTTTTTTGCGAAACAAGTCTCTATATACTTTATTAGTAAAGGGTATAAAAAATATTATAAATATCCTTGTGTTCAACACATGCTAATATGAAATGAAAACTGGGTCGAATGAACCAAATATTTAATCATTAAGAAATATTTTTACTCCAACATTTTGTTTTTCTAGCAATAAACTACCAACTGGCAAATGCAGCTTAGTTAATTTGCAAATAGCAAAAAGTTGGTGAAAGTCATCATTAACAATTCTTATCTAATACAAATTATAAACAAAATTAAAGTGAAAATATATTTTACACACAAAATAAACATAAAGAAGGAACTAAAAATCTTCTTGGTTTTTTTCCAATTGCTAATTTTAGATTGTACAAGTGACAGCTGTAGATTTGGATACCGGCAACAACGCTCGCCTCACTTACCGTATAGTCAACAACAACAACAACAACAACGGTAACAACCAGCAGGGAAATCAAACCCTCATAAACAACAATATAAAATCAAAGACTAATAAAAACAACAGGAACTACAGCAACAACAAAAACTCCAACATTGATTCGTCGTCTTCTTCCACTTCTAATGCTGCTGCTGCTGCAGAAATTTCACAAATTTTTGGAATTTATCCCAATAGTGGCTGGATTTATTTACGTTCACCTTTAGACCGTGAAACACATGATCATTATGATTTGACGGTGGTGGCCAGTGATAATGGCAATCCGCCAGCCCAAACCAGCACACGTGTCCTGGTACGCGTTTTGGATGCCAACGATAATGATCCACGTTTTTTACGTTCGTTCTATGAATTCTCCATTGAGGAGAACATGAGTCGTGGCTCGCTGGTTGGCATTATTGGTGCTTCTGATTTGGATTTGGGTGAAAATGCGGCCATCAGATATAGTTTATTGCCGGCAAATAGTTCGTTTCAAGTTAATCCACTTACGGGTAAGTAATATATTTTTCTATACCTTGGCCAACATCAGCACAATGTCATGCCACAAAAAATAAAAGAAAGAAAATTTAAAAAAAGTATTTATGTAGGTTAATTTGAAATGCATGCCACAAGAATAAGGCGAATTTAAGAGATGGTAAATGAAGTTGTATTCCAGCTAAAAGAACTTTTTAATGCAGATAAAATAAGGAGGGAAATATTAGTGCGCGCAAAACAAATGTAAATGAGATAAATTTCTAGATCTTGAATTAGAAGTTTATTTTTATAAATAATACTATCAATTTTGAGGAAGTAAAATCCAACTCAAGCCTGATAAAATTACTAACAATTGTAATAATATAACAATTATATAAAAAATAATACCAGGATAAAATAATAATTACTATAAAAAAAATTCAGAGCTTCAAGCAACTAATTTGAACTGTATACACAGTAGGTCGAGTGCAGGTAGTAAAAGCTCCCGTTAGTTTCAGATTTGTTTATAATATAACAAGGCACAAGCAGAGTAGGTTTTTATATTATGTTTTTGTTTGCCATATAATATTATTGCGTAGCAAGAATTACGCATTTGCCTCGAGTATGCGTTAGATTCTACCTTCATTGACTTATAATATTTACAAGCATTTTGCAAATGATTTTTTGTCATTCAATAAAAAAAAATATTCTCTCAAAATTAGTGAAAACATTAGCTAAGAAGCGAAATGTAATCATTCTGATTTGATTGTGACACAATCATATGGTTTGCATAATTGTCTTCAGCCAACACAACCAAATATCCTTGCGGGCCAGTCAACCTAAACAGTTTTAAGCCGGTTTAAAAAATAGTCGTAAAATATTATCACAATTTTTCACAACATTGTTGCCAAAATAACTTTTTTAGCTTTTAATATTTATTGTACGCAGCAGCGGATTAACATTTTGCTGCAGAGCAAACAAATTAATTTAAATTATAATTAATTTATAACCAGGTTTAAGGTGAATACAAGCAAAATTAAACGGATAAAATTACAAAATAAAGGATATAAAGTTTAAAATTACAAATTAACCGTTAAAGTCTTATGAAAATAAATTCTCATTAAAATCTTGTTTGCAAGACTTTACTGAAGGTGACTTCTTAACAAACTAATTGCGAAAAAAAAACCTCGTTTGAACATTTTAGAAGACAGATTTTTATTTGTAAATGAGACAACTAAACGACCACTCCTCAATGTGTGATTAATGTCTTCACTAAATGCTTAAAAGAAGCAATATAATGTTAAGCAGCAGCCAAGACAGTGCACAGTGGTCTAGTGAAGGAAATAAATGCTGAATATCTATGGCAAATATTTGTTGAAATATCTAAGAAAGTTTTATGTTAAAAACAAACCCAATATTCAATTTTGTTTTAACAAACAAAGTACCCACATCCGAATTTTTGGTAGGGCCTACAAATGCGGGCGGCGCTAACAGCCGCTGTCGTGAATAACTGATTTTTACTGTGTTGTTTGAAGCATTCAAAAACATTGTAATGATTCATTTAGACATGTTTAGTCAGCATATTAATGCCTTAAAATGTTGTATTAGAGCAAGATCCAATTTTTTCCAGCATACGAATAAGTTTGACAACAACCTCTTACACTACTACAGCAAACGTAAGTTTAGCATATGGTGTAGACACCATACCTTTAATTTTAGATATTTTTTCTGTTTCCTAACAGATATGTTTTTTAAGGAAAAGTGTATTTATACTATTCAGCATATGACTTATTTGTATGGAATTGTGCTGGACTTCTAAGCTGGGTTAGATAAAGTATTTTGTGCAAAAAAATTTCCTAATGATGTGAACATACAATGAATTAAAAAAAAAAGTATGGACTTCTGGGACAACTTCGAAGAGGTAAAATTTGAAATTTATTGTTTCGATGCCATTGATAATATGTAAGCACAAGAGCTCACTAATTTCAAAAACGTACAAAATTCAACAAGCTGTATAAATACAAACATCGTATATTAAATTTAATAGTTATTCTAAAGCCTGTTGATACTAAAGTAAGTGGTATTTTAAAAATACCGTTCCCGATCCAGATAAAAGGTTTAAAGATTTTAGGGTCGACATCGTCTGAAAAGAGTTCAGAAGTGTTGGCTAAAGTGAAAATAAAACAATAGCGGAAATCACCCCTGGTTGCACATCTGCAATTTTAGCACATATATTATGATTTTTTGCTACAAAGCGTGAGTGTTTTTTTTTTTCAAGTATATAGCAAAATAATTACAGCAGCTGATTTAAGAGTAACGGAAAATATAAATATTTTTGTTTTGTAAATTGTGAAGGAAGCTTAGAAAACAAATTGCAAAACTGTCGTTATTCATCTTTTCGTTGTCCATCTTTTATTGTTGACTTTTTGTTTATTTACCATAATTTTTTTTTCAATTTCTTCCATGTTCATTTTCTTGCCTGTTTATTGTTTATTTGTTTACAAAATTAAATAAAGTGAGTTTGCCGCATGAAATAAGCTAAGCCGCTATCAATATTTGAAAAGCAACAACGCCGTCAAAGAAATTTGCACGTGAAGCAACCGCCCGATTTTTTGTTTATTTTATAAAATTTAATGAAAACTATGCATAATTATAGATATAATATTGACTTTTTACTATTTAGTAAATACTTCTTTGAGCAACGTTAGCATTAATTTAATTCCAGCACAGGCATGTTTTGTGGCGGCCTTGCCGTCGTATAGTTTTTTGAACGTAGGAGTGAGTTTACATGTCGGATTGTAAAAAACAAACAGCTGTTTTAGCATTTAGCAACATGAAAATACGGATTTGCAATGGTTGTTGGTTACGCATATTTGCTTAAGTGATGCAAATCTCGGTTTCATACATTTTGTTTTTGTAGTCCTGCAGACTATGGCACATATGCTACGGTTGCAGTATCTGCAAGGCCTGCAAGGGTAATTTGCAATGAAGCGTGAGTTCCGCTAATATTTCTGCACAAGAAGCAAATAAGCAACGTCTTTAGTTTTATTTTGCAATCAAAAGAAAGCTTAAAATGTTTTAGAAAATAATAGCAATTAATAAATGCTTATGTTTAATATAAGTTCAAATGAGAAATAGATAAGGATTGCTGCTGCTTTGGTTGACCAATCTTGCAGTTATATGCGTTCGAGATGTGAGTGCTGGTAAAAGGCTTTACTGTCTAGAAACATCTAGCTGGCCCCTAGCTTACCATAAATGTATCTACCCATGTTATTTAATAGATACTTACGAAAAAAATAATATAAATTGAACTGGAGCCCAATGCCATTTTCGTTTTTACAACAAATTACGCAGTTAATTTGCACTTTTTTGTAAAATGCCAGTTTTAAAATTTTTGGTGAAACTAAGATCGAAGGAAAATATCACCATAACCATAAATAATTAAAACAAAGAATTTCGGTTGCCATAAAAAATTAAAAATGTTGCTTTTTGCTGTGGAAATGAAAATGCCACAAGTAAACAAAAATAAACTAGCATATCTTTTTGTTAATGAAAATAATAATTGGTATGAAAACAACAAATCGTTGAGTTGGTAAAATTCAAAAACTAAATAAGTTTTTCTATGCAGAAGGCATAGTAAGAGAAAGCTGCAAGAGCTTGTTTTCTTCTGATATTTTATGTAGGCCCCAGCATGAATTTTGTTGCAAAACTTTGAGTCAATACGCTAAACTTTGTTTTAAAAAATCTGCAAAAATTATGTTTGAGGAAACGAAATGCAACAGTTACTATTATAAAAAATAAAAATCTTAAAGCTGCGTAACTATTTAAAAAAATATTTGCTGTAATCAAAATATTAGTTATTTTAGGTCTAAGCAGCATTTTTACCTAGTTTTTGTGTTTTCTAGTCCTCTATACACCGCCGAGATTTCGCTGATGCAACTCAACTTGGCAATAGCCTCGAGAAAACTAGAAATATTGTATTAGACTTTACATTATATCTTTTATATCTTTTTTTACATTATATGTATCTTTTTTAATTTTAATGAGGATTTTAAGCGATCAAGTAAAATTTTAATTCAGGAAAGAATCTATTCGTCTAGCAATACTTTTTGCTGTTTGTAACAACTTTCATATAGACAGTTGAAAATGACAAAAAAAAAACCAAATAAAATGTAACTGTGTAGAACTAAAATAGAGGCTTTTGAATGTCTCTATGGGCAAATGATAAATTCAATTTCAAAATTATTAGTCATATACACAAGTATATTTACTCTGTTGCCTAAGTTTTTGATATGAACAATTTTTCGTTTCCAATTCCACCTTCCGCCTCACACAAGCCCATTTCCACAACCCACAACTCAACCGCTATCTACATGACAACAACTTCATTAATTAACAAATCTTTATTGGTAGGCGCAAAAATCTCGCTCTGTTATTTTCAATCATAATTAAAATATATTTTTTTCCATGTTCTACCAAAAACAATTTTTGTAATTCCAAAAATTCAAACATTCATCATCATTACGTATTATCGATGAGAAATACATTTTATGTGGCACGTTTTGCGAACAAGACACCACAGGTTTCTACATGTCCAATACAAAATTGCAAATAGTAAAAAAAAAGGAAAAGAGTTAAGAATTTCCTTTTAACATAAATTAATGTCACTTTTGTCCAACCATACGTTACATCAAACCCACAAAATCATTGACATTTTTAACAACTCACTTAACCACAATCTATGAAAGTATAGAGGAACGTGCACTTAGACGAAAGCATATACATACATACTTACAAACGTGCAACTCTACCTGCGTTTTAACTGCAGTTGGTTGGCACAAAAAAGAAATAAATAAAATCAATCTCCTTTTGGACACAAATAAATAAAATTAAATGTAGAAAAATTTCAAAGGTTTAATGGAACTCACTCTCATTTCACTAGAAATACATACACTTTTGCAGAGCTAGAGACGAGAAACAAGTTCACATTTTCATAAGTGCAGACGGAAGATACAATAGAGAGAGGTAACAGGACTATTTCATGGATCAAGCATTATAGTTGGTTGTACAAGTGGATGTAGTTTTGCTCTGTGTTGAGTAAGGTTTAACACTGGAATGGCCTACATTTCAATTTGTAAACGATGAAAAAACATTTCTGCCAAAGTATTTAAAAGAATATAAACTTTAACATGTGACATGTGTTTTTCTCCCTGATTTCAAATTAGAGTCAACTTCAAATGCTTTTTGCAACTGATAAATATTCAATACAACACAACAGAAGGCAATATTAATCCTTGAAAACTGTTGCCCTACTTTTTGATTACTCTCTACTCTCTTTGATTCTAATTCAGTAATCGAAAATGATTACGATCATGTTTACATCATTTTTAAAGGTAATCAATTACTAAATAGAATTTGCTTAAAAGACCATCGTATAATCATTATGAGTGCATTCGAAATATTATTTAAAATATTGCTACTTGTAATCAAATTTAACAGTTAAAAATAATTTTAACTAGAAATCAGGTCAATAAACATTTCTCTGGAGATATCTGAAAGAAATTAAGTAAAATAACTATAAATTAAACAATATGCCTGTTTTTACAAATGGACAGTGCTGTAAGCCTCAGTATGAATTTTGATGCAAAACTTTGAGTCAATAAACTAAACTTTGTTTAAAAAATATGCATACATTTTTATAAGATTTAATATATAAAACACTGTCCCTTTACAAATGGGGGCTTAGTCAAGTGAGTCAAGTGATTGAGCAACCCCTAATAATGCTTTCTTCCCAATATCTTTTTTGAATACAACGAAACTATAGAAAATTTGAGACCGCAATATCAAAAAAATGTTTGTCCATACAAATCAGCAGGTTCTAATACATATTTTATAGTATATTAATATACAAATATGAACTTAATTATTTATTTGCTTTAAGAGCCAATTGAAATGTATTAATTCAGGTCCAAAGATGAACCTTTTCAAAAAATATTTGCTGTATTTCTCAGCTGTCTATATGCTGACGACATTTCATTGGTGCTAATCAACTCATCAGTAGACTTTAAAAATTCTTAAAAGTTAAATTAAGTCTACTGATGAGTTTATTAGCACCAACGAAATGTCGTCGGCATATAGACAGCTGAAAAATACAGCAAATATTTTTTGAAAAGGTTCATTTTTGGACCTGAATTAGTATATTAATATACATATTTTATTCAAATAAAAAGTTTGCTAGAAAAATATTGTATTATTTGAAAATGTTTGCTTGCCATATACAAAATAAAGATGACGTAATCAATAAAATATAATAAATATAATACCCAACAAATATCAAATGCAACTTTTGGCTCCTCGTGATCTAAAGTAAATTTTAGTTGATAACTAAAAGTTCTTCCCTTCAACTATCATATATGCGTTGGGCCATATTTTATTGCCCCTCGAAACAGGTCGTAGTGAAAACGACGAAGAAAAGCGTTAATATATGAAACTAGGTGACCCAGCAAAGGTTGTTCTGCATTCAAATTTAATTTTGTCTGCAAGTCTGTTTCCGTTGCAAAATCGTGATAACAGACGTTGTCCTGCATGATATTTCAAGCGATTAGGATATTAAACAAAGTGTGAAATTAAAAGTAAATAATACAATAATAACATAAATTTTTTAAAAAACAAATCGTTTTGATCTAGAATAGCTCTTACCCGGTGCACTCCGCTACACCTAAATGGATTAAAACTCTTTTTTTTGTTTTTGCAAAACGCGCAATTAAATTTCTTATGTGCACCCTCCACACAGACCCCAATCACCCCTGAAAATTACATTGAAATCTGGCAAGCCGACTCGGAGGAGTATGCGAACAGGAAGTTTTGCCACTTAATTTTATATATATATAGATGTGAACTATATAAGGTTTTACCTAATGGGTAGAAACCATTAGTTAAAATTAATGGGTACACAGACAACAGCGAGATAATCGCAGGGATTCTCTCTCGCACGCACACTCTCTCTCGCTCTTCTCATCTCACCACTCTATATCTGTCATGGTTTTGAATTTCTTTAATAGACAAAGAAAATACTTATCTAAGGAAGAAGCTAAAACTTTTTTGATTCTTCTTCAAAGCTATATTTTTTGTCAAAAACTTATTATTAATATTAAACTATTTTTAATAATAGTCGAAGTTACTCTTTCACATTTGCCAAACATTGAGAAGAGAAAAGCATTATTCCTTCAAGCCTTTTAAGAAACCCCAATGCTAAAGTCAAGTATGTGTTTTCTTTCTTTCCAAGAGCAAACATGCTCACAAAATAGAACCTGTTGTTCATTATGCAATGCACAAAAGCACAAAGTATTAAAAAAGATAGTTTAAAAGATACTATGAGAACTGGATAAAGAAGATATAGATGATAATGATGATCATAAAAATCGATACAATCTTTAAAAAAGAGGATTTATTTTAGCAGAAGCTGTTCATTTCTTCTTCTTCTGTGCAAAAGATTTGTGCTATTAAAGTTTTTCTTTTGCCATAAATTTTTTTTATTTTTCTTTCACTAAAAATTTTCATATAAATATTTTTCCAAAAGCCTGCTGGCTGCTAACAAAAAACAAAGAATTTGTAAGCATGATAATTGCGCAATACACAGTTTGAATTCGAAAATAAACAGCAAGCAGCTCAGAGTTGCTTTAACTGTCGCTATAACAACAATTTTAGCGCTGTCAACTCATCCGTCAATTGTACGTCTCGTACGATTGACATTTAGGGGCCACTGTAAAACTCTATGGAATTGATAACTCGTCTGAAACTGGAGTGTTCTTTTTTGTAGCATTGAACCACAAATATTTAAAATCAATTGCTTAACTTTCATTATTGCATATTGTAGAACAATATTTGTTGTTTGTTACTTGCAGCAGCATTTAACCAGCTGTCTTGTCTGCCTTAATATGTTGCAGAGAGGTATTTATTTAAATGTAAAATTTATGTTAATCACATCAACTCACAAAAATCAATTGCAACACAAATGAAAAGATTGATTTAAAATGATTAAAATCTGTTTTTCTTCTAGCGTTTTACTATATTTTCTATGATACCAAAGACAAGATTTTTGTTTACGGATAAACAGGATGAAAAGGCAAAATAATAAATGATGGGGGAAAATTAGAAAAGGTTGTTATTTTGCAATGAAGATATCTAATGATTTACACTTTAAGGTTTGCCAAAGTGCCAAGAGATATTTAAAATGTTGAAATGTTGTTCAAAGTTCGGGATAAGAACTAAAAATTTATTATTTCTTGTTATGGCTTCATAATCGATTTGTATTAGTTGAGATGAAATGAAAACCACCCTCTTTGTGAAATTATTTGTGCTATTAAATAGGAACTTAGGTATTTTCACTTGAATAAGTATTTCTTCTTTTGGAGCTTTTTCATTTGATTGAAAAATATAACCCAAAATTCCATTAGAATCGATTGCTCTTTAGTTTGTGATACATGAATAAAATTTTATATGCCCTTATTGTTGCTGAGTTTTTCAATGTGAGTAGCTAGTGGTAATTTAATTTACTCAAGAAAAAAAAACTAAGTCAATGAATTTGTAATAGCAACTAAAAATATTTGTTGTATTAATTAAAATTTCCTTAGCTTTGCACTAATTAATTAATTAAACAATTACAACCCGACTACCGGTTAGATAACAGGCACAATTTAACCGCCGGTCACCAATTTGAACTTCATCATCCTTCAATTATCTTCTGCTTCTTTACTGTATTGGATTTTCGATTTTGTTTTGCAGAGCTGAAAAAAAGAGTTTTTTTTTTTATTAAAATTGTGGTTACCAACAAATTTATGGAAATTAAGAAAAGTAGTGCAAAGAAGGAACACAAGTAAGAACGTATAGAAATAATGATGAGATTTGTGGTCCTCTACCATATCACATGAAAAGTATGCCTGTTTTCAATGGAAAGAAAGAAGTCTCTGTTTCGCTACAAAATGTACTGGGCTGAGAGGCGATACAATATATTGCAGTATGACTATGCGTTAGGAGCACAGGCCTCATAACACTCCTGCTGAAGAAGCAGATCCTATTTATTCACTATTACTGTACGCGTATTATATGGCAAAGCATATTAAATCAATGATTGTCGCAGTACGCAGAAAAACCGTAAACAATCGAATTACATCTCCTCACTTTTCAAAGCTTGCAATGTTTAATCGTGTCATTCGTATGAAAATATTTGCCGATAAAAAGAAATCCTTTCAAGCTAACATGGTACTGGAAAAGAAATTTAATAGCCGCAAGAGGAGCCGATCGAAATTCATTGCATTTATAGGAATAAGAATGATACGAAAATAAGCAAAAAATTATGCACATTTTCTGTAAAATTATTGTCACTCTTCATAACCATGACCCTGTTGGAAGTTAGTTTTACTTAAAACTGTGATTTCCGCAAGGGCAAAATACTAAAAAAAAAAAAATAATAAAACAATAACCACAAAAAGGTATAACTCATGCAGCAGAAAAGATGTTAGTAAAATGCATTTTATAAAACCAGTTTACTAAACAATTTTGTCTATCGTCTTTATATTTATTACGCCTTGGTTTTTCATGGAACCAATTTTATTTAAAAAAAAAAAAAAATTAATAATAATTTAAAATGAGCTCTCATTTGATACATACAAATTGTTTCACACATGAGGCAAATAAAAGGAGACAATTATTATTTAAATTTGCACCCACCTCTGTCACAAAGATCACTCACTCATTCACTCTCTATTTTATTTTCATTTTTTGTTTTCTTTCAGGTGAAATAACAACACGCGAACCTTTGGATCGTGAACAGCGTTCTGTTTATGATTTAGTAGCAGAGGTACGCGATCAAGGCATACCGTATCGCAGTTCACGCGTTGCTGTCAAAGTCCATGTAACCGATGTCAATGACAATCAACCGAAGATTGTTGATCCGCAAGAGGATGTGGTCAGCGTACGTGAAGAACAGCCACCAGGCACTGAAGTTGTGCGCATACGTGCTGTCGATCGTGATAATGGGCAAAATGCATCGATCACTTATTCGATATTGAAAGGTCGTGATTCGGATGGCTTTGGTCTGTTTAGCATAGACGCCAACACGGGTGTCATACGTACACTGGTCGTGCTGGATCACGAAGAACGCAGCATTTATCGCCTGGCTGTGGCAGCAACAGACGGTGGCAATCCACCAAAACAATCAATACGTTTGCTGCGTGTTGAGGTGTTAAATTTGAATGACAATCGACCAACGTTTACCAGCTCAAGTTTAGTATTTCGGGTAAGTGTTTTTTGTTTTCTTTTTTTTTCTTCATATTATTTGGTAAATATTAAGTACCGAAATGTCTAAAAGCTGCAGTTGAGACTAGAAAAAGTGTGAACCTTTGTTCAATGTATTTTATCCCTTTAGATTCGCTAGAAAACTCTTCGAGCTGCCAACATGTTTGCCTTTTCGGGGGGAAAGTTTGTCTTTTAAAACAGCGATGAAAAATAAAAAAAAAAACTTATAGCCCACGCCTGAGTGCATATTTTCATCTTTAAAAAGTCAGGTCTTTACAAATGAAAAAAATATGTTTTTCATATGTATTTATTTATGTATGTTTTATTTTTAGTTTTCTTTAAACTAGCAACAATCTTGTCAGTAGTTAGTTGTTGCACATACATACGTACATACATACATAGAAGAAGTTTTCTATGCTCGTTTCCATCTTGCTGTTTTTCCTTATGGAACACTGTCTCTTTTAGGAAGTCATGCCAATGTCTTGAGTCTGCCTGCTTTTTTTTCTTTTTCTTACGCTGCAGTTGTTATTTCACACAATATTCAAATTCTAAGAATTTTGTGCTGAAGTCTTTTGCGCTTATAGCTTCCACTTAGTGTTTTATATTCTACCATTCATTTTCATTTGTTCGTTTTTTTCTCGAGCAAAAACAACGAGTAACGAAAACTAAATTGCAACATTTTAAAGTAACCATAAGTGTTAAGACTTGAATGGTTGATGTAAGAGAAAGAGCAAAGTCGAGAAAAAAAATTCGTGATCTTTGACTTTTTAATGTATGTTGACTGTTTTCTTTTTTTTATTTTTGTTGTTGTGCAGTTTTAAGAAAATTTACACTTACATATATGCATATAAACATATGTATGTATGTATATATAAAAATATTTAAAAATGGGGAAGGTTTGCCTTTTGTAAATATGAAATTGTTCCGTTTAAAATTCTAGATATTGCACAATGTTGATTTGACATTTCTCTTAAACAACTTGTTGCTCGTAAAGTAGCAGCGAATTTTTTAATGCCTAAATAAGTACCAAAAAAGCACAGCTGTGTTTACAAAAATGTTATATTTTAACATTAAAAGCAAAGAACAATTATGATGAGAAATTTTAATGTTAGTTTGAGGTGACTTTGCGTTGAAACTATTAATATTGTCTTATTCGTATACTGCACAATTGTTTGATCCTTAAGCACAATTTTAGTACGGCAAGCACATATAGCGTTTGTTTTCCTGCTGAACTTTTCACTGTCTTAATGAAACTTTGCACCGATTTTAAATCTTTTGGATGCCAAAATTAAACATTTTGCGACTGAATACTATTGTTGAGAGCAAGAGTAATATTTCCCTATCGCTCTCTTGCAATATTTTTTGAAGTTGAAAAATATTTAGAAAAAATTTTTTTCGGAAAAATTACAGTAATGAATATTTTGAGAGAATTCAAGAAAAATAGAGGTGAAAACTTATTACCTTAGCTGCTTCACGTACCCCACGATAGTCATCAGCAGCCAAAAACTTTCGAATCCAGGCCATAAATAGTTGCATACTGTCTTTTTGGCCACAGCTCTTAGCCATCCCACGACTTAAGCTCTTTACTTCAGACAATATTTAATATACTAATTAACTTTCAATTTTTATCACTGTATTCTTCTGTTGATTGGAAGAAATTTTATATTCTCTCACCAATATCCAACTGAGTTCCAACTGATTTATGTGTTTTTTTCTATTAAAGCTAGAAATGATAACGCTTTCAAACTTTGCGCAGGGTTCAGATTTGTTTAAATATTAGCATAACTACATAGTCGCCAGAAAGTGCTTAATGCTTGTATTCAAAAAAATTTAAATATTGATTATATGTGTTTTATTTGAAAATTTCCATACAAAAATTTTTTAATTTGGATATGAAATAGATATTAATTTTTTTTTAATTAAGTTTTTAATTAAAAATCATCCTCAATTATTAGAAAGTGAAAACAAACTCGAGTCCTATAAAATAATTCACAATTGTACTTTTTCTAATTTTTTTTTGGACTAGTTCAAATTGCCTCAAAACCTTTCATTTTCTGGAGTTAAAATTTTCGTTTTTAGAACTAGTCCAAAAGATAAATACTGTCATATTACCCTCTACCTTACCATCAACCCGTTGGACAACTGTAACTCCCTGCAGTGTGCACTAGCACAATTTTCCAGATTAAAGTTCAGAGGTTTAATAAAAATTTGGTGAAAATCAAACTCTGAATGAGTAATTTTACTTATTGCATTCTGCCTAATAAGACCTTCGGAATTGTGTTCTTACTTGATTTTCAGTAGCCTATTTGTCACTGGCTTTATGTTGGTGACATCAGTAAGCTAGAAATACTGTTTTGTACTTTTGCTACCGCTCTTGAAAAATAACAAGAATCCAAAATGAAAATGTTCAAACGAGAAAAATTTAGTCGCTTTTTCGTTTTATAACAATTGTTGGTGTCGTTCAAAAATTCGTGAACTTTTATTCAAAATATTTCGCAAAACTAGATTTTCTTTCAATGCTCGCATTTTCAAATGGCAACAAAAAATTCTGATGAATTATTCTCCTTACAAAATGAATTTATTTCAAATTTCGCATAGATTTGTTTGGAATGAAAAATTAAATTTGTATTCCATTTTATTTCCCAAAAATATGAAACATTTTATGTTGTGAAACTCCTAAAAGTCATACAGAAAATAACAATTTCAATCAATCACAGCGGCACATAATAATTTCCCATGAAAAACCAAAATTTATTTCAAATCTATAATTTTTATTTAACCGCCGGTTTTACCGTTTCTTGGTAAAAATTAAATGTAGGACTCTCATTTTTCACTGCCATCTTTTAAAATGCTACACACTGGCCTTCCTACAATGAATGGTAGCTAACTTCCTCTGTGAGCAGAACTTCTTTATTTAAATATTTTTGCTTTGCAATTTCTTAAGCAGCCAACGACAGAAAAATAAACAGACAATATATGATTAAATAGCTGCTCTGCTTTATTTTTCACATATTCTTAATACTGACTACTGACTTCAACAAACAATGCAACCTAAAAAGTTCAGAGCGAACTACTGCTTGTATGTACTTGCCACAGCAAAACATACATACATGTGTGACAATGATTTGTAGCATCACGTGACAAATGTTAAATACACGAAAACTGAATGTAGGCACAAAAAAATAAAATGACAAACTTTTTCTTACTAAGAATTCTAAAAGAAGAAAAAAAAAGTCCTTCAAAGGAAAACAAAAGAAGTTGCCGCTTATTTGTTTTAGGATTTTCAAAAGTATAAAAAAAGCTCATTTGTTTAAGACCAAACGAAAATAAGTGACTGAAATGCATAATAAACCAACGGCAAAAAATTAAACGTGGGATTTTAGATTATTTTAATAAAGAAATTTAGTGAGAAAAATCCAACAAATCTTAGCAAATTATGTTTTTTTTATTAAAAATTTAACTGATTTTTATGTTTTTTTTTAATTATTAAAAAAAACTCTAAGAAATAAGAAATTTATTAAATTGTAAAAAAATCCATTGCTCATTAATATCATTTAGTTGCTCATTTGAACTTTTACTTAGAAATTATTAGTTATCACCATGAATGGGCTTTGAATTCCAATTAAAAATTATGTCTATAACAAAGTGGAGTGTGTAATATTTAAAAAAGACAAAAACAAAACACACCTCTTCAGCAACAGCTGAAGATACGATGTTTAATATAGACCAGAATACTAATTAGTGGCCCTATTGGATGCGAAGTCAGCCTACGCGAAGATAGGATTTTTATTGTAGCGCTGCTTCAACTTCTCAACCAAACCTGCTTTTTGATTTACTACCTCAGAATACTATCAAAAGGGTCACTGGTTGCCGCACTTAAAAAATCACCATCATCAAAGTGACAGCCTTTTTTGGAGGCTCATGGCGAGTGAGGAATAAAATATATAAATATATTTTTAAAGCTATATCTCTTGTTCACATTTCATTTTTGGCTCAGATATGGTGGAAATCTCATGCAAACCAGGCATAAATCTTTGTACTGCATTAGCACTGCTTGGAGTATGTGTAAAATTAATTTTTTTATGTTCTTCATTCATGTTTTCTAATTTTTTGGTAAAAACTACTACAAAATTAATATTTTTCCAAGAACTTTACAACAATCTCTTTTCAATGTCTGCTTTCTTTTATGTACTTGTGTGTACTTGTTTTCATACACTTTCGATTTTTCGAGTGGCCACTCTTTGCTGCACTACTTGAGGTTGATAGCCTCTACACATCTGATATGGCCAATTGTGCAAACATCTTGGATATCTGGTTATTTTGGACCTTTATATGTCTCATTAATTACATCAACTTTATTAAAGGCTTAATTTTTTCAATGTTTTTTTACATGGGTGGACTCTACTGAAAGCATATTAAAGAATGCTTGCCACTTGTCCCCCAGCTAATGAGCCATGCGAAAGAAAATTAATATTCAATATATATATATATATATATATATATATATATATATATATATATATATATATATATATATATATATATATATATATATATATATATATATGTATATATATATATATATATGACTATATATATATGACTATATATATGACTATATATATATATATATATATATATATATATATATATATATATATATATATATATATATATATATATATATATATATATATATAGTCATTGAATATTAATATGTTTTTTTTTTGTTTTTGGATTTGATTAGATCATTCTCGAATTTAACCATATTTAATAATTTTGCTCACGTTTGCACTTCGCACATGTTTTGCATTTCTTCATTATCAGACTCTTATCTTACAGAAAAATACGTTGTAAAACATATTTCATTGTCGATTCAATTAAGTGGATATTGTTGTGAAAAGTCTAAAAAAATACAGGAAATACATGCGGTAAAATAGAATTTCAGATACGCTATAGAAAAAGTTTAAAAAAAATTTACTTCAAAAAAATTAACCGAACCAATTCTCTTACTTTGCTGTTGGGTTAAGGTGTAACAACAGTTTATTTTGTAACTTTTTAAGCTTGAGTTTTGTTAAGGTGTTTTATGCGAATTAAGGGAAATATTTTAACAAGTTTTTTTCGCATTCTATGTGATCAACTTTAGCAAGGGAAAAACATTGCCAATTAAAAGACTGTTACATTTTATTGTCACAGTTTAGCTGGTGTTTTTTTTATTGTTGTTGGCTTGTTATTGGTTTTCGCTGCTAGTGCAGTTTCACTTATTGGATTTAAAGACATTACGAAAATGTTCCTCATACAAACAGAACAGCTTTGTTTTTAAATTAAACGTACAGAAAAAAAACCAGCAGCAAAAACTCTTTATTTTGTGGTGTGGCGGTGTATTCCTTTGAAGTGCGTAACATTTTAGTTTCTGTCATTTCCAAAGCGTCGTTGTTCATTTTAAAGCATTTATTAAGGTTTAATTTAATTCGTTTGGGAAATTTTTTAAACAGACCTTCTCATATTAAATAAAACTTGTGAGGAAGAGAATCTGAGGTGTAGGGTAATCTGTTCCATTATACGTGCGGTTGTCTTACCAGATATCCAACCAGGTTTGCATGTTATGTAGCTGATACTTTTTCTAAATGTTAGCTTTGCTAGTGTGTGCTAAAGAAGTTATTTTTTAACTTCCCAGGAGATCTTTCAAAAATCTCTGCCCAGACGGTCTCTACAAAGGCTGCCAGCTAAAAAAAAAATTAATTACCATTTCAGAATAGCTTCTACAAGTTTCGCAAACCAAAACCGACTTTTTAAAAGAATATATTTTTAAACTGTTCAAGCACTTGTTTTTTAAAAGCAACACACATCGTATCACTTTAAAAGATTTTTGTGAGCCTTCTTCGAGGTGGCTTTGGAAACTAATACACACGTTGTAAGCCACCTTAGCTTAGGCTTATGGCAATCGTGTTGGTTATCCAAAAAGATTTTAAATATTATTTGATAACTGTTTATAAAAATGACAATTTCTTGACTTTCAATAAGACTTAATTTTTGTTTTGACCAGAGGCGGCTTGACTCGAAGAGTTTAAAAAAATATTATCACATTTTTCATTTCAACCTGGTACTTTTGACAAATACTCTTTTTGTCCAACATTTTAGCTCAGTATTTAAAAGTTTATATATTATTTTGAAAGTATTTTTACGAAGTGCCTTGATAGTATTCTGTAGAAATTTTGCAATTTTAATTTCTCCAATTAACTCTGTATCGTATTTCAATCGGTTTTCATTGCTTCATTGTTGCTGAATTTTCGACCCAGTTTGATTTTGAAAAACAATATCCGCCTAAGTATTTTTTCATATGCATAAATTTAAAAAGTTTAATTGAGTTGCTTTTAAAATTTTAAATACCCAATTTAGTTCTTAAAAATAGTAAACTTTGCAACTCTTAGAATTTCTTGAAGATATCTTACAATTGTACAATGGCTGCAAAACTGTTTAATGATTGTAAGCAACATTAGTTGAAGCTTATGACGATTTTTTAGTTATCCAAACTATGTTTAAATGGTATCGAATTCTTTAATGTTGAAATTACCAGCTATGGAATGGTAATAGCTGTGAAAGTATCAACAATAACGCCACAGATACGTATGATTGATATTCCACCATATATGCTGTATGAAATAATAGTACGTATACGTGTGCATGTCTCAATATGCTGTTGAGTAACGTGTTGTAAGTTCACAGATGTTATGATCAGTGTTGCCACACAAACTGTTTTTTTCCTACCAAATTTAATTTCAAAAACTTCCAAATGGCATGTCTACCTACCAAAAAATAAAATAAGCAGTTATAAAAAAAAATTTATTTAAAAAAAACAAAACAAGTTTATATATGTATAACAATGTCTATATGTATCTTTATAAAAATTAATAACAATTCATTTGTAAAAGAAACAAAACAAAAATAATAAGACCGAAAAGTTGCCACTTGTTATTACTGTCTCCTCTATGATGCATACAAAAGCTCATGACTAAAAATCAAAAAGCAATCATAAATGAAAGCTGATTATTAAAAATCATGCATGGATGAAAGCTGATTGGCGTGAAAAAAAATTAAAACTGAAAATGAAAAAAAAAAAAACTACCAAATTCACGACACAACCTACCAACCTACCAACTCATTTCAAAACTACCAAATTTGGTAGGAAACTACCAAAAACGGTA
Source organism: Sturmia bella (assembly GCA_963662145.1). NCBI lineage: Eukaryota > Metazoa > Arthropoda > Insecta > Diptera > Tachinidae > Sturmia > Sturmia bella. The sequence continues at coordinate 30,448,181 of OY759171.1, read as the reverse complement.
ACTCCAGTTATGATTCTACCTCAGAAGAACAAACTGGAAATCCTGAAAGTTTTAACAGGTTTTTTTTAAATCAAAAACCTAGATTTAAAAAATTCCGAAACATGAAATATATTAATTCAGGTCCAAATTGATCCTTTTGGACCTGAATTAATGAATTTCAATTGGCTCTTAAAGCAATAAAATAATTAAGTTCATATTTCAACATGAAATATGTTGATTGTTTTCAATATCTATTATTGTTGGGCTCTTGAAGTTCGTAAGGAAATGTTTAAGGTCTCCATTGAAATTTTCGATTGCTTTAAATGAAATTTTTTTATTGGTTTCAGTTAGTTTCAGAAATTCATTCTCTGCTCTGCGTACAACTAAACATTTATTTAATGAGGTAGTTTTTAGAAACCTGTGAATAAATATTTTACCACCATGAATAAGCAAAGATCTCAATTGGAATGAAAGTACAAATGGACTAAAATGAATTTTCCAATGGAATGAAAAAATTGTCTCCTTATTTTTTAATGCGTTTCAAATTTGCAGTTTATATAATAAACTAAAGCAAAGAAGATTATTATTGTTCCAACTAAAATTAAAAAACAAACAAAAGTATATTTATTAGTTCAAAAACCTGTTACTAGCGATATACTGCAGAATGAAAACTTGCTTCCAACCATTGTGATTAGGATAGTAGTTCATTGAGCCGCCAACTAACTTATTCCCCAATACGCCCAGGATATGCCTATATGCGCACCCTAAGTAAAGACTCTACACTCTTTTAACTATTTGTCACCCATTAAAATTCAAAAGTAACGTTTAATATACCACAGGCTAAAATAAAATTCATAATCTTTTACGAACTTTCGCCAAAAACTGTTGTTAATGTTCATAATGGTTCATTGCACCCCAGCTTTTGAAATTTAATACATTTTTGCAATGATGAGTAACATTTTTACGTTTAAATTTCTTTAGGAAACCACTAAAAATTTACTTATTAACAAAAATAAAAAAATAATGACTTTAACCTTTAAAGCGCTGCCTTCAACGTGTATGTATGTATGTATAAAATTTGTTGTCTACAAATCATACGATCATCTCTGACTTGAAAGACACGAAGAAACACAAATTTTTGTTAAGACACAAAAACACACAGTGTTGAAAATCCAATCTTAAAGTCATAATTCATACAAAAAGATAATAAACAGCAAACAACACGAAAAACAAAAATATCAAAATAAAAACTAACAGCATTCAAGAAGAAAAAAGTGTTAAATTTTACAACCTTCTTAAGAACAAAAACAAAAACTGTATTTCAAATACTTGCAGTAAGACTACCGCGTTGTTGAAACAAATATATGTATATGCTGTAAAATTAAATGGGAAAAAAAAAACGTTTTCAAAGTTATATAAATCAAGAAGTTTCATTGGACCCTCTTGCATATGTAACCACTCATGTAATTATTTAGTCTGAATAGAACAAACTTGATATTGTTTTGCACACCTTATCTCCCATAGATCAGTTAGCATATTTAGAAAAATATTTACGCTGAAGAAAACAGATTCGCTCGACAACTGAGTTTTGGTACAGCAACTAGTTAGTAAAGAACTTCTTAGTTTTTTATACCTTAATAATAGAAGCAATCAATATTTTTTTTTCAAATTAAATTCAGAAAGAGGGTTTTTTATTTGCAGGTATCAATAGTTGGTACTAAAATCTAATCCCTGATATTTCATTCGGTTGTGAAGATCATGTTCATGATAATTTAGTCATATCAAAAAGATACGATGGCTCACTACAGTCAATTGTTCTATGGTGAATGACAAGGCTTGATGATTGCAACAAACTTTTTGTGCAAAAATATAATAAAATTCGCTCTTGTTTTGTTTCGTACTCGTTTTTTTTTTCTTTTGAGGAGTATTGACGAGTTGCAAGGAGTGCTAAAAGTTAGAAATGAACGAAAGTTCATATAAATTGCAACCCCACTTAACATGGTTTTTAAAAAGGGTGAAAACCCACTGCAAAACTGTACCAAAAATTAGTACTCTGCAAAAAAAAAAGAACAAACTGTTAAACGGCATTTAACAGATAAGAAGAGCACAACCGAATTTAAAAGAGCGAAATCTCGCGAAAACTTGCCAATCGCAGATTATTACTTGAAAATAATTTTTTTTTAATGTGCAGCAATTTTTTTTTTTTTTTTTTGACCTCACGTCACATACGCTCACTAGCCGAAACTTTTTTAATCACGCATTTTCACGCACGAAAAACGAAAAAAACTCTCACTATCAATCACGTTTGTTTTAAAACAAAATATAAAAGTAAAAAATACATCTGTGGTCGGAAGCGATAACAGTATTAAAACATAGTTTCGATAATGCCCTGTTTCCAATGTACAACGACTCCTTTGAAAAAGCCAAAATGCCAATTAAGAAGAATTTTCTGATTAATTTAAGATTATAATACTGAAGAATTGATAAAAGATTAAATAAAAGAATGTTACCTAGGACTAGGAAATATAATACTTATCCAAAAAATCATTCAACATTTGTTCATAAGGAACTGTAGAGTTATAGCATAGAGTTATAGTATAGAGTTTCACCCAACGATTTCAAAAAATTTACCTAGGTAGACGCAGATTATAACATATGTAGTAGGCAATGAGCTAAAGAAAATTGCATTGCAAAATAATACAGGGAAAAATATGTGACAGTTAGTGTCTTAACTTTTTCGCGAAACTTCATGAACTTCCCAAAAATGGTACTCATGAGCTATCACTCACGAAATTTTAATTTCAAATCTCGCTTACGTACTCACGCATGATTATTCTAAAATTTAATCACGATTACAGAATTGTCACGACAACTGCACATCTCTAGTATATACGTACCAATATCAGAAATTTTCATTTTCCGCTTATAAATGTCTCTGCTTTAGCACCAACTGTCCTCTTCGAAAACAAAAAAACCTCTTAGCACGCATACAAAACAAAACTGGTATGCTTTATAGCTCGGCTATATACATAAGTATACATTTGTGAACCGGTCTCAAGCTTGTATTTGTGTCTTAAATTATATTTTTTTATTACCAAAACTACCTTTTGGGGCCCGAAGTTATTTAAAATCTCTTATTGGGTAAACTTATTAGAAAACAGATTAGTGCTCTATACCGAGCACATGTGAAACGTTATTGAAAAAGACAATAATTTCACCCAATTTCAGATTTTCTTATAAGAAAATGCTTTAAGCTGTCCTAGTGCCAAAACTTCGCAAACACACAGTTTTTGCTACATATAGGTTATATATACATACATCGACCGATAGCGGGAAAAACAATGCATTAATTCAGGTCCAAAAATGAACCTTTTCAAAAAATATTTGCTGTATTTTTCAGCTGTCTATATGCCGACGACATTTCGTTGGTGCTAATCAACTCATCAGTAGACTTGAAAAATTCTTAAAAGTTTGTTTGAAACTTAACTACTTATTCCATAATTCCCATGAACAGAATGAGAATCAGAAATGTTCAAACAAACCTTTAACGGTTTGCAAAACGGGAAAACAATGTTTAACCCTTTTCTTTTAGCTAGCTTGCAAGTAAACTTTGACTAAAATAAAGTTTTCGTTATATGTCCGGTCTATATCGGCCGATATCGCAACCAAATTTTTTTCTCAAAATAGGCTTTCTGCGCCACGCCAGAATCACTTGAAAAACTTTTTTACGAAACTGGTTCCAGCAATATGTATTTTGAGTATATATGGACCAGTGAGCTGCAACAAGTATGTTCGAGCAGTCTTATTCGCATTTGATACAACTTCGATGACATCAAATGAAGCCTACAGCATTTTTGTTCACGTTCGAGTTGTGTACAAGAAGAAAAAAATTCTGCTACATGCAAAGATCGCCAAAGACAATATAATTGATTTGATTTGTTTACGAGCTAAGCATCTTGTTTATGAATAATATTTATGGGCACGTTGAGTGACTTTTGCATGGATTGTTTGTAATTGAAAACAAATGTGCGCATACTAGATCGATCATGTTTGTGTTTTTTTACGTGTACTGGTTCGCTTATGTCCTTTATTTTTCAACCCCTAGTACACATACATTTGTATACATACGTATGTATGTATATATACAATCATAAAATTAGTTTAGCAAAATTTTGTGGTAAACTTAGATTTTTTGATGCTGTTTTTCTAAAGTTGTCAACTATTCGACACTTCCCACAAACTGGTTTTCCAATAGTTTAAAATCCGGAACTTTTATAGAAACCTGTTTTTCAGTTTGCTTTTATTATTTTTATTTTCTCGAACTTTTTTTTAAATATTTACATTTCTAAATTTTTAACAGGCTTTTAATTCGTTTTTATAAAATGCTGCTTTTTTTGGTTTATATTGCAGTAAAAATAATATAAATTTAGCACGGTGGACATCCAGATGTTTCTGAGCTGCCACGCTCTTCGTCAGCACTGTAATGTACTAAGCAAAGGGTGCTGGCGAATACCCTGAATGTATATTTAAACATTTTTCAAGTCTACTGATGTGTTGATTAGCACCAACGAAATGTCGTCGGCATATAGACAGCTGAAAGAGACAGCAAACATTTTGTAAAAAGGGTTCATTCTTGGACCTGAATTAATACATTTAAATTGGTTCTTATAGCAAATAAATAATTAAGTTCATGTCTTAAGATTATTTGTTAAGTACCCAGATATGTATGGGTGCATGTATATTACAACACTACTCTAGCTTGCCTGTTTTGCTGAAACAAAACTGTCTTTTTTTCGAACTAACAGTTTTAATCCTAAAAAACAGTAAATGATTTTGTCTACTTGCAAGTTTAATATCTTCAGCCAGTCAATGCACACGAGCAGTGTTTTTGGTTCGATCAGTTTTGGTACAATCATACCAAAAAACGATCAAGAATATTCAACTCAACTGCGACAATTTGTGAATAAAACTGATCGTTCGATATGAACTTTTGCTAAAATGAGACTGTATCGTTCATGACTTAAAAATTTTAATCGTAAAAAACCTGTGTAAAAGATTGTGTATGCTCGAAAATTTGATATCCGTAGCCAGTCTCTGATATGGACCAATTTCGAAAAAAAAAGATTTACTTTTTGATATGAAAAATTGATTTACCTTGCCTAAGTGTGAAATGTTCCCGATTTTCTCTATATATCGGGAAGAAAATGTACAGATTTTTTACTAGATACTTATTTTAATCAAAATTGATTGGATCCTCTTGTAGAGAAGCAGCCGACTTAGACGGAAAAAAATAAGTTGTGTGCATTAGTTTGCGTTGGCCTGTAAATTAAAAATACCATTAACCTGTAACTAATAAAATAGAAAATTTAAATTTTTAGAAAACTTATATTTAGAAGAATTTCTCTCTTCGCCGTTTTTCCCCGCTTCCAGATTTTTTCATAAGCACCAAACTCAGAATTAGGTTGAAATATGCCTCCGTTTTGTAGGGTACTCTCTGCGACAAACGGCAGCCTTAAATTTAAAAAATAAAAAGCAAACAAAAAACGTGTGAAAGGTACAAAATAAATTTTTTTTTCTATGGCTGTACAAATTATTATACATATTTGAATTTTTGTTTTCCGGCAAATATTTTATTTTCTTATTTCGCTTGATCTGGTGGCTTTCATTGGAATTTTGCTGAAGAAATTTCCTGTTTTGGTGCTGGAATGGAGTTGTTGGAACATTTTCGGTGAAAGAATTAACTCATGTATGTTAAAATGCCAAAATTTTCAAGATTTATGTTTGATTTTAATGAGATTTATTTGAATATTAATGTGTTAAGCTTTACACAAGCAACAAAATAAGAACACCAGAGTAAAAGAAAATCTTGAAAAATATTTCAATCCGTGCAACGATATAGAATGCAATTTATAAGTATTAATATTTTGTGCTGTTAGCACGACAATGACTAAATTGAGTTAAACATATTTTTATGAAAAGGAAATAATAATAATATCCATCTTGATAAAAGTAACACATAAAATTTATTTGGTCGTGTAACACTTTCTTAAAACTTAAATAAATTATATTCAGAAGTATTGTTTGCGTAAGTTTGCTTTTTTAAAGATTTAGCTTAAAACAACTCAAAATAATAATTGTCAATTTAATTTTTTTAAAACAGTGTAATCGCGAAAAAATTATTTCGAACAAGTGGATGTCAGCATACATTTGACGCTCTAAAAACTTTAGTTTTCTTTTAACTTTTAGGGTATGTTTTGAGTAGGAGAATTTGTTTCGTTCAAAATCTACTTTATTTAAGAACTTTGTAGTCACAGCATTGACATCTAATTATTTGATGAATTGTGGTATTCTCCGTAATCTATTTATAGATGTTCGGTATGACATAAAGCTTTATAATGGAAAAAAAATGTTTGCATTTTTAACTGCTTATTTAAACCACTCAATACAAATTAATACAAAGCTGGGGCGCATAAAAATATTTACGATTGAACCTAGCGCTTAGTACAAACTAAATCTTAGTTTCTTTGTTGAAGTCATGCCATACATTTTGGAATATATAAAGGGTGTTTCTTTTCGATGTATAGAGCCTTAAGTTGCAATAAAACAACGATGGATTATTCGATTGACATGAATCGATTATTCGATTGACACTTGAGGTCATCCGAAGGATAATCTTGTGGCATTATATTTTAAATATGATTTCTGGCATACGATCGCCACGGCTGGCGCGGATGTAGTTCTGGACGTCCAATTTTCGATGACTTTTTCCAACATTTGTGGCCATATATCGGCAATAACACGGTGAATGTTGTCTTCCAAATGGTCAAGCGTTTGTGGCTTATCCGCATTAATTACTTTACATAGCCCCACAGAAAGTTGTCTAGCGGTGTTAAATCACAAGATCTTGGAGGCCAATTTAAAGGCCGAAAACGTGAAATTAGGCGTTCACCAAATGTGTCTTTCAATAAATCGATTGTGGCACGAGCTGTGTGACATGTTGCGCCGTCTTGTTGAAACCACATCTCCTGGACATCATGGTTATTCAACTGAAGAATGAAAAAGTTAGTAATCATGGCTCCATACCGATCACCATTGACTGTAACGTTCTGGCCATCATCGTTTTTGAAGAAGTGCGGACCAATGATTCCACCAGCCCATAAAGCGCACCAAACAGTCAGTTTTTCTAGATGTAGCGGTGTTTCGACATGCACTTGAGGTCTACCTTCACTCCAAATGTGGCAGTTTTGTTTGTTGACGTGGCACAGTGGTGTAAATAAAAGAAAAAGTGGTAAAAAGTCCGGAACTTTTAAACCACACAACGGATCTCGCTGAAAATTGAAGTAGTCATAGACAAGGAGTTATATTTTTTGCCTCAAGTCTTTTTAGGCCTATAGTTAAAACAGGGGCGGGGCTATGGGGGCTGAAAGTTACCCACCTCGAGTATAAAAAATGTTATGCTGCTTATAACTTTCTTATATCTTGGCCGATTTTAAAGATTTTTACCTTTTTGTATTTTGCTTAGCAAGGCAAAGAAAAAATGTTATGAAACATGTTTTCATATCTCTTACAGTTTAAGAGATATTCGCTTTAGAATATTATTTTTTATTATTTTCGCCGCAACTTCTTTTGGTTTTTTGCTTATATCTTTTTTGCTAAAATCTTGATTTTAATTTGTGGCCCACCGTTATATTCCTTATAAAATTCTAAGTGAGATAAGGTACCGTTTTATTAAAATATCTTGGTCCGATAAGTCATAAAATAGGTCTTAATTCAAAACTTTGAAATTTCACCGAAAAATTTTAATTTTTCACGAAAAAGGTGGCTTCATTATTTTTGAATTCGTAAAAAATGTTGTTCCAGCTTTTATACTTATTTTTACACGTAGCGAAAGATAATCTCTTAAGAGTGTGTAAAAATTTTATTTTGTTTAATTTAAACTAAGTACCCTACAGTAGGCAGTGGTCGAAAATCATCAATTTTTAAAACAATTTTCGGATATGTGGGCGTCTGAAAAGTTTTGCCAAAAGTGAAATGAAATTCCGTGAACGACGTTTTATTACAAAATCAGTTGGTATTATTGCTGCAGAAGCTCGAGACATCCTAGATATAATTAGCGTTGCCAGACTGAGATTATTAAAAAAAGTCAATTTTCGGAAGGGACAATTTTGAATTGCTAAAAAAATGGATTTATGATTTATATTTCTTTCTGAAATTTATGCTTTTATTTGAAAATTTTGTATTTTAATACGCTTTGAAAAATTATGCATGTATCTTTCATCGTCTTGCAGATATTCAAGTTTCACTTTGATTTTTATGTGCGAAAAACTATCCTTTTATTATTTTTTTCATTGTTTTCACGAATGTGACTTAAAAACATAAATAAAGTATCAATTTTTGCATATATTTGAAAATAAGACACAAATTCCTTTCCAACGATATATAACATGTATACCTTTTTTAAATATTTGCACATTCGGGAACCACTAGAATACTACGCAACCAATACAAAGTAAACAAGTTTGGCGTTTTGAGAGACAGCCAGACATACGAATTAAATGCACTTAGTTCGGTTATAATCAAAAGGCCAAAAAATTCCTGATAATGCATTTAAATACCTGAAATTCTACTTTCAAAAAGAAAACGATAACATAATAAAAGGTTCCAAAATCGAAAGGAAAAGTGGTCATAAAAATAACAGATTTCTTTGTCCACAACAATATAACCATATGCATACCTGCTTATTCAACTGTTCGATAAGACAATGAAAAGCAGTTGATTGGGCGCAAAAGCTTTTAATCTGCATACAGTGGGGCAAAGCAGAGAGAAAACAAGCAAATAAAGGATCACTCGCAGAAGCGGGTTGCCCGAATGCAGGACGGCGTAAAGCATATGGATTCAAAAGGATCTCAATTAAAGCAGCGAACACATCACAAAAAAAAATTTATAAATATAGGAGAAATATAAAATGCAAACTAAAAGGATTTACCGACTTTATTTTAATTAAGTAATGTTTGAGCTTTAAATCTTACAAATTATTTCTCATTTATTGATTAAATCATAAAATATACTAACAGTGTTGTCTACTTAATATACAAATTTTCTTTAAAATAATCGGAAGCGTCATAACTTAACAGAGTTTTAATTTCAATTCCTTCGGGATCATCCTTTTCTATTTCCATTGTTATTTTGGTAACCATTTTATGGTCATTATTTTGAGCAGTTTTTGAACACTTTCGTGTTTTAAAAATTCTATACTGCTTAATATCTCTGTTTCTAGCTTCCTGAGCTTCCTCTGTAAATTCCCCTAAGGGAAGAATATTGTTCGCCATTATTTCTGTTGTATGTGTTAGAGCTTTGTGTACGGTTGGTGTTAATGGTCTCCACGAATACAGATTATTAATTAAGGTCAGTATTTCTTTTGCATATTTTTCGAATTTTTCGGTGTTTATTACTTTTTTACTATTTATGACAGCTAGTATTACTTTACGGGCATGAAGAGGCGATATTCCAAGTTGAAGAGAATCTTCAATTAAGTAAAAACTCTTCTTTCCACATATGTACATTACAATTCATGTTTGATTTCGTATCGGTAATTGCCTTTGCGACTTTTCCATATATCATGGTTAGATAAGGTTTAAAAGAAACAGTAATCGTTCTTCCAGATATGCAAACATCAATGGAAGCCATGTTGGAAATTTCGCGGTTGATATCATTAACAAGCATTTGAGTTGTTTGTTTGTTTTCTTTGATATACCCAAAACGTATTGGCCGGCATAGAAACTTAGACCCTGGCGTGTTGTTTTTCCACAGATCACGATATGAATTTTTACTCGATGTGGGCATTTGGTTATAGAGCCGCAGCCGTAATGGCACTAACGTTGCCATTAGAACCGTGGAAAAGTCTGCATTGGAATCGCTTATTTGCTTATACTCAGAAAAGCTAGATGATCCATCACATCCCCATTTATATATCTTAATCTCTTTGGAGATGCAGTTGGTAGTACTTCCACAACTTTTAGCGCTTCTTTTTGCTGCGATTTCATCAAAGTCCATTTAAAGGAATCTTTTATTTGATCTCCAAAGTAACCAAGTACCATCTCTTCTTTTTTCCTCTTTTTCGATATGAAGTGCTCAGCGTTTTTAATATTACTACTGCATTTGTCTTCTGGCATAGACATTTTATACGTACCGCCAAAATTTTCCTTTGTAAGGGGTGAACCCTCTGCTTGTTTTGTCACTGCATTGGCCCGATTTATGTACCTGCTTTTGCTTCTAATGCTTCGCTTATCACCGTCTTGCCGAATTGTTTCAATAGAAGGTATGCTTCCATTTATTATACGCGTTATTTGTGTAGATTTCAAAGAAATCTGTTATTTTTTTTATGATCACTTTTCCTTTCGATTTTGGAACCTTTTATTATGTTATCATTTACTTTTTGAAAGTAGAATTTCAGGTATTTAAATGCATTATCAGGAATTTTTTGGCCTTTTGATTATAACCGAACTAAGTGCATTTAATTCGTATGTCTGGCTGTCTCTCAAAACGCCAAACTTGTTTACTTTTTATTGGTTGCATAGTATTCTAGTGGTTCCCGAATGTGCAAATATTTAAAAAAGGTATACATGTTATATATCGTTGGAAAGGAATTTGTGTCTTCTTTTCAAATATATGCAAAAATTGATACTTTATTTATGTTTTTAAGTCACATTCGTGAAAACAATGAAAAAAATAATAAAAGGATAGTTTTTCGCACATAAAAATCAAAGTGAAACTTGAATATCTGCAAGACGATGAAAGATACATGCATAATTTTTCAAAGCGTATTAAAATACAAAATTTTCAAATAAAAGCATAAATTTCAGAAAGAAATATAAATCATAAATCCATTTTTTTAGCAATTCAAAATTGTCCCTTCCGAAAATTGACTTTTTTTAATAATCTCAGTCTGGCAACGCTAATTATATCTAGGATGTCTCGAGCTTCTGCAGCAATAATACCAACTGATTTTGTAATAAAACGTCGTTCACGGAATTTCATTTCACTTTTGGCAAAACTTTTCAGACGCCCACATATCCGAAAATTGTTTTAAAAATTGATGATTTTCGACCACTGCCTACTGTAGGGTACTTAGTTTAAATTAAACAAAATAAAATTTTTACACACTCTTAAGAGATTATCTTTCGCTACGTGTAAAAATAAGTATAAAAGCTGGAACAACATTTTTTACGAATTCAAAAATAATGAAGCCACCTTTTTCGTGAAAAATTAAAATTTTTCGGTGAAATTTCAAAGTTTTGAATTAAGACCTATTTTATGACTTATCGGACCAAGATATTTTAATAAAACGGTACCTTATCTCACTTAGAATTTTATAAGGAATATAACGGTGGGCCACAAATTAAAATCAAGATTTTAACAAAAAAGATATAAGCAAAAAACCAAAAGAAGTTGCGGCGAAAATAATAAAAAATAATATTCTAAAGCGAATATCTCTTAAACTGTAAGAGATATGAAAACATGTTTCATAACATTTTTTCTTTGCCTTGCTAAGCAAAATACAAAAAGGTAAAAATCTTTAAAATCGGCCAAGATATAAGAAAGTTATAAGCAGCATAAAATTTTTTATACTCGAGGTGGGTAACTTTCAGCCCCCATAGCCCCGCCCCTGTTTTAACTATAGGCCTAAAAAGACTTGAGGCAAAAAATATAACTCCTTGTCTATGACTACTTCAATTTTCAGCGAGATCCGTTGTGTGGTTTAAAAGTTCCGGACTTTTTACCACTTTTTCTTTTATTTACACCACTGTGCGTGGCCACTCAACCAGAAATGCTCGTCATCGCTAAACAAAATTCGCTTATGATTCGTTTTGCACTAAAATTGCACTATTTGCAAGCGTTGTTCAGGCGCGAGTCTATTCATGATGAATTGTCAAACCAAACTGAGAATAAATCACTTGACAGATGTTAAATAGGTCGCCATCTTGAAGTTCGATGTATCGAAAAAAACACATTTTATATTTAGAAAAGATTTTCGAATATGGTTTTGTATCGTTGTACATAATTTCAGTTAATTTGAAATTCACACACATGTACGCATTAGTTTTCTTCAATTTTTTTGTTCTCTTTTATTTTTTGCTTTTTGTAAAAAAGTTTGAATAAAAACAATATTTCGTAACTGTTTTTTCTTTTACTTTAATAGCGAAAATTCATAGAGATTTTTGTAAGGGAAGATATTTCAACGTGTTGGGATAAAATCGGATTTTTTTTGCATGTGTAGAGATTTTCTTGAGTCACTTTCTGGCAACTCTAGTTGAACTCAACATAAACAAAGAAAGTGCAGCAGTAGTTATCTGTGTGTATAAAAAAATTCACTTTTACTTTTACAATGAGTCAGTTTCTTAATAAGATTTATTCATAGTTTCATTAGATTAATAAATTTTTTTTTTCTGAAATTTGTTGCAGGTGCCCGAAAATATTGCTATTGGTCATGTGGTGGGGTCGGTTGATACTTCCGACCGCACTAAGCAAAACATGATTTTCAGTGAAGACAATTTATTTGTAACATACTCGCTGACACCGCTCTCAAAAGATGTTATTGAGGGTGCTTTTGACATCGATCGCCATACCGGCGCCTTAGTAGTAGCCCGCCAACTGGATCGTGAGCAGCAGTCGGAATTCCGTTTGGAAATACGAGCATTGGATACTAGTGCGAGCAACAATCCACAAAGTAGTGCCATTGCGGTGAAAATTGAAATTTTGGATGTGAACGATAATGCGCCCGTTTGGCAAGAGGATCCCATCAGCATACAAGTTAACGAACTGATTGCTGAAGGTTCCGTTATTTACAACTTTTCTGCTTCAGACAGTGACACCGGTGTCAATGGTCAGTTACAATACAAATTATTAAAATACAGTCCACAAAGTTGGCCTTTGGAAAATTCGGTGAAGGAAGAGATAAAACTATTTAATGTTGATATCTTAACGGGTGGCTTAACTGTCATGGGTGCCTTGGACTATGAGTTTATACAAGAATATATTTTAGTGGTACAAGCTTTTGATTTGGCTGAAAATAAAAGTGAAAGACTGTTCACTTCAGTTACAGCTGTTGTTAAAATTTTGGATGAAAATGACAACAAACCACAGTTTGTTATACCTCCACCAAATCGTGAGCCAAGAAATAAATATGGTTTGGTTGACAACAGTGAAATGCCCACTGCCACGGTTTTCATATCAGACAACAAACGAACGGGTGATGTTTTAATGCACATCGTGGCAATTGATGTGGATACAGGTGAAAATGGACGAGTGTCTTATTCTTTAGTTAGTGGCAATGAATTGGGTTATTTTCATTTGAGCTCGGAAACCGGATTGCTTGAATTGTCCAAGCCACTGCCACCTGTAGCCAATAATGCAGCCGAACTCAACACCTTCAGTCGCAATAAGTTTGAGCTTTTAGTAAAAGCTCAGGATCACGGCCTAAGGAAAAAATTAAGTTCTATGCTAAAATTGGATATTTTAGTAACAGGAACCAAAAGTAATCCACCGCGTTTCAAACAATCACTTTATTATGCCAACCTAACGGAAAGTGCGTCTGCCGGTAGTTTTGTGATACAAGTGGAAGCCAAATCATTTAATGGAGGAGAAAATGGTGAGTAAGAAGTATTTAATTTAATTAAAAAACTTATTAGCTAGGGAACATACCATAGCTGGATCACATCGGCCATAACAAAAATGTTTTCCTTATTTTGAAGACATGTGCAGTTTTATGGTTTTCTTGATTTCTTAAACGATTTGGGAAAAACATAAAATTTGTTACTCCAGAATAACCTTTTATGAGCATGATCTGATTAATGGAAAATTTATCCCTATTTAAATTCTTTATTGAGCACTTTTTCTAGGTACTTACACAAGTATCGAATGTAATAAATATCACTTTAAAACCATTTTTTACTATGCGTTTTTTGCTATACTTATTCATTTTCCATGTGGAAATCTAAATTCTCTTCCTCACTCACAAGTTTGTCTTTATCTCTATCAAGTTATTTAACTTGCTACCACATTATTAAAATATTTTTGCGAAATTTGTTCAAAGAAGAAAAAAAAAAAAATCACAAAGTAAATAGAAAATCACGAGGCGTCCATCAATCTGTCTAAATCATACAACTTTCATCAATCTTCATACTCAAGCTAGCAGCCAACCAACTTTTCATTCATTTTCACAGTCAGATGTGTGTTCACTTGTTCACCATTCACTCATTCATTTCGCTTATTTAACAGCAGCCATATGCATGAAAACCAAATATGCAGCATAAACAAAACTGTTCAGCAAACTGATCTTCTCTTCTGCTGCTCTGCCTTTTGGGCCTTTTGAAAATATAACCATTGATGTGTTCTTTCTTCTTCTAATTCCTTATTACAGCCAATCTCACCTATGAGATACCAACAGGTGTCGCCGATAATCATTTTCATGTTGACACCCAACGTGGCATTGTCACCACACGCGGTCAATTTGATCGCGAAACAAAAGCATCATATACGGTGCCAATTTATGTATACGATGCTAAACGTTCAGCAGCAAGTAGCAGCATGAACAGCAATGCCTTGATGATGACGACAATGGCACGCCGGCAAAGATCTTCGGTTAATGAAGCGGCTGCAGCTCAAAATGGTCAATTTGATGTTGCCATTTTGCATATAACAATAACTGACAGTAATGATCATGCACCAGAATTCAGACCGGGCTCCTGTTATGCACTTTCAGTACCGGAAAATAGTGATTTAGCGGTGATACATACAATAGTGGCAACGGACTTAGATGAAGGTGCAAATGGGGAAATAATGTACACACTCATAGGTAAGTCATAAAAAAGTTGTTGCTATTAATTATAACACAAAAAAAAAACGGGTAGTGAAAAGAAAACAACATCATAAAACTGTGTAATTTAAGTGATTTTTTTTTCAATTATACTTTATTTCGTAGGTGGCAACACAGGCAATAAATTTAGTTTGGATATACACTCGGGTGAACTGACCGCTCGTCCTTTGGATCGTGAACAACAGTCCCGTTACATTTTGCAAGTTCAGGCCACTGATCGTGGTTCCCCAGTCAGCTACCAGGGACACTGTAATATTACCGTCATTGTGGAAGATCAAAACGATAATGATCCTCATTTCGAGCAAGCCAAATATGTAGCCAATGTGGCGGAAAATGTTCCAGTCGGCACCAGCGTTATGCGTATCAAAGCCATCGACGATGATCTGGGCATAAACGCCAGACTTTTGTATACGTTGGCCAATGAAACTCAGTGGGTCTTTGCCATCGACAATAAGAGTGGTGTTGTCAGTACAGTGGGGTAAGTGTGTCTCAATTCTTATATATATTCAGTGTTTATCAAACTAAATTAACCTTCCGTCAGCTGTAACTTATCTGGCTGATATAAGAAATAATTGTTTATTATAAAGTTTCCACGTGAGAAGGCATTTCTCTGAAACTTTGGTACTTTACATATGATTTAATTTTGATTTAATTATATGGTTGGTAATTTGCTTAATTTGTCATTTTTTTCATTGTGATAATATTGCTGTGGTACCACTTTTGTTGAAACCACTTGTAGGCCACATCCATATCTTCTGATTCCGGGCACAAATAGTTCGTTATTATCTCACGATAGCGAACGTCATTCACAGTAACTTCCTGATCGATCTCATTTTAGAACAACTACGGCCCGATAATACCACCAGCCCATAAGCCGAACTCTTAAAATCACTCCTTATGGTAAAAAAAAAATATGCCTCATCACTCAAGATGATTTTCTTCAAAAATTTATCAACCACTGTTGCCACTGACAACGCATAACTAAAGTCCTTATTCGAAAAATAAAAATGTTTTTAAAATTAAAAAAAAGATCAAATAAAATAGAAGCAAATAATAATTGTTGTGTTGTAAGAAATTAATATATCTTGTACAGTGGTTGAAATTTGATTTTTTAGGTTAGTAAATTAATAAAAGCACAGTGGTATCAAAAAAAATGTTTTCCAGAAATTACATAAAATAGTAATTCTTTGAATCCAGCGACCCAAACGGTATTGAAATTTGTGAAAAAGTTCAAGATTTTATTTATACAAAGAGTGAGAAAATCCAAGACTACAAAAAGTGAAAGTATTTTAAATTCCGAAAATCCCATCCAAGTCCACTGTTTTTTTATAGTTTTGAGAAAGAAAACAAAAAAAAAAAAAAACTAAAAAAACAAATTTATTGCATTTGGAGTGAAACTGAATGAGTTATAAGTATTTAACATTGTTTTCTTATAGTACGATTTTATTAATATTCGATTACTCTATAATCATGAGCAAAAAAAAAAATTTAAAAATTTGCTGCGGTGTGCTGTTAATGAAGAAGATCAACACAGTAAAAGATAAAGGAAATAAAAAGACACTTGTAGGCTACTTATTTGAAATTCGGAATTTGAGGGGCATCCAAGGGTTAAAACCAGAAATTTATTATTTTTTCCAGAGTCAGATAGGAGCAGAAAAAAGTAAAACAATAATTAGACTCCTAAGAAAAAAGTTTGGAATGCTATTCTTCTTACTTTTTGAAAATTTAGGTAGCAAAAAGGGGTTAAAACCTGTAAAGTTTTCAATTCTGTATTTCCCGGTCGAATGCAAGTAGAACAGAAATTCTACAAGGACCTGAAAATCCAATACAAAACAATCAGACAAGCGTCCAGTACCTTTTTGAAGTTCTGAACTTTCGGGATATCAAATGGGTCAGAAAAGAAATTTGATCCTATTTCAATTGCAGAGACGAATGGGAGCAGCAGAAAAATAGAACAAGAGTCTAGCCCAAGAAACAAATTTCGAATGGACTTTTTTCCTTTTAAACATTTAGGGGAAAATAAGGGTTGAAAATGGGTAGAATCATTAATTCTGTATCTCTGGGCCTAATGCAAGCAAAACAAGACTTCTAAGAGGGTAAGAAAAACTAATACAAAACAATGGAACAAGCGTCCGGTACTTTTTTGAAATTCTGTATTTTAGGTAGATCAAAGGGGCATAGAAAAGAATTTTGTTTGAGTCTCAGAATTTGTTCGAAATGCGCAGAGACGTAGCAAAACTTTTGATATTTACATTGGTAAAGTTGAACTCTTTTCACATGGTGTACTACATACGGTATATTCCCACCGCTCTCTAAAACTTGTAGTTTCATATAGACTTAAGAAAATGTTCTTGAAAACATTGTGTTACTGAATAGCCTTATTTTTGTATTATTAAAAACCGAAATAAAGTAATAAAAATAAGATAATGACATAAAGATGACTCAGCAAAATTTGTTTCGAAATGCTAATTTTAAAATTCCGTGCAGAGCTCGGTCTATCCAATATTACTAATTAAAACAATAGACCTTTACAAGACGCAGTCATCTAGGGGCCAAAAATTTTGTAGACAGCAACAACAGAGCTGCCTTTTAAATACAAAGAAACTCTCCGCTAATATTTTCTCAATATGGTATGCTCGTATAAACGACTTTGGTTTTGCCACTACTCTAATTTTTTTTTTTATCGAAATCAGATAAATATTTTTTCTTAAACTTAAACACCGGTATTCATAAAAAATAAACCATTGTTGAAATACATTTTAGAACAATTTTTTCATATCAAATTTGTTCTAAAAAGTATTTGAGCAACATTTTTATACCCTTCACATAAATGTGTAAGGGTATATATAAGTTTGTGATTCCGTTTGTAACGCATTGAAATATCCATCTAAGACCCCATAAAGTATATATATTCTGGATCAGCATCAATAGCGATTACGATTGAGCGATGTCCGTCTGTCCGTCTGTCCGTCTGTAGTCGTTGAAATACCGTTTCTGAGAAAACGGTTTGAGATAGAAACCTCATTCTTTCGCTAAAACGTGTGAAACCCCGGTAGTGGGTCTGCTATTGAAATTCAGTAAGATAGGTCCACGGATAGCCGAGATATATTCAAAAAACCGGGTTTTGAGGGGTATTTTGTGCAATTTTTGTATTCAGATTTTTGAAAAAAAATTTTGTCTTAAAAACTAAACCATATCATTTTTAGTGCCCATTAAATCCTAGAAAAGAAGGAATTTTTGAAATCGGCCCATATATATCCGAGATATAGCGTCTCCCGATTTTTAAAGAAATCGGCTTTATAAGCCAAATAAGACAACTTTTGGCACCGAAGATCAATCAGAATGGTATATATAGGCTATTTAGAGGCAAAAGTGGAAAATTTTTCCACATCGGCCCATATACACTCGAGATATAGCGCCTCCCGTTTTCTCAAGAAGTCGGCTCTAAAAGCCAAATAAAACAACTTTTGGTATCAAAAATCGATTAGAATGGAACATATAAGGTGTTTAAAAGCAAAATTGGAAAATTTTTGAAATCGGTCCATATATATCTGAGATATAGCGACTCCTGATTTTTCAAGAAATCCGCTCGTTAAGCCAAATAAAGCAATTTTTGGCACTAAAAATCAATCAGAATGGTACACATAGACTATATAGAGGCAAACGTGGAACATTTTGGACATCGGCCCATATACACTCGAGATATAGCGCCTCAAGTTTTCTCAAGAAGTCGGCTCTAAAAGCCAAATAAAACAACTTTTGGTGTCAAAAATCGATCAGAATGGTACATATAAGGTGTTTAAAAGCAAAATTTGAAAATGTCTGTAATCGGTCTATATATACCTGAGATATAGCGTCTCCCGATTTTTCAAGAAATCGGCTCTATAAGCTAAATAAAACAACTTTTGGCACCAAAAATCAATCAGAATGATACATATAGGTTAGTCAGAAGCAAAACTGGAAATCGTTTTGTCATCGGCCCATATATGTTCGAGATATAGCGCCTCCCGATATCTCAAGAAGTCGGGCCTGGAAGCTAAACGAAACAGTTTTTTGCACTAAAAATTTGTCGGAATGGTACATACAGGCTGCTTAGGGGCAAAATTAGAAAATTTTTGGACATCGGCCCATATGCACCCAACTTTTGGTACCAAAAATCGATCATAATGGTACATACATACATATGTATATAATGTTTAAAAGCAAAATTCGAAAATATTTGCGATCATGTATGTATGTAGATACGTTTGTATGTATGTAGGTATGTATGTATCTACATATGTATGTATGTATGCGTGCAAGTATGTTAGCATAAACAATTTTTTTGCTTTGGTGTAAAAATGTGTATGTATGTACATATGTATACACGAGCTTGAAAATGAAAGTGATATAAAGAATTGTTGAAAAAAGGGTACGCAATGAAATTCTTTTAAACAATTGCGTCTTCAAATTCATTCACACAAAAAATCATTTTGGGTTTCCCTACGTACTTACATACATATGTACATACACACACACATGTGTATGATGATACGCAATAAATCATCAAAAACGTGCACAAGAAAAAAAATAATTTTGTAAAAGCAAGCAATGTAAATATGTATGTATGTATATATATGTATGTATATAATCATTGTTTTATGGAACACACTGAAAATATTCAATAATAAAGAATTTATTTTAGAGTTTTCTATTATAGATACATACATACGTATGCATGTACCCACATACGTACATAAGTAAATTGAAAAGAAAATCACACTTAATGGCAATGTTTAGCATTATAATTCAAAAATAATGCAATTATATGCAATTTTTTGTTAAATAAATTTTACTATAAAGTTAACTGATAAATAATTAAGAAATACATTTTGCTTTTCTTTATTTCATTGATATTAAAAAGAATTGGTGTCACCCAGTGGTTGAACTTGAGCATATTAGGAATTATTTAAATAAAAGTTTTGCAGCCTTTAAAATCCAAATAAAACAACTTTTCGCACCAAAAATCAATCAGAATGTATGTACCATTGTGAAGGGTATTTAAGATTCGGCCCAGCCGAATATAGCACTCTTACTTGTTTTTTATGAATACCGGTGTAAATATATGCGTATTTTCAAAAGTGAATATAAAAAACTCAAAACTATTTAGGTCCTTCTCTTCAAAAACATATGTATATATTTTTTTAATTCATTAATTAAATACCAAAACAACATTTTTCTTAGCTCTTAATAAAGCAAACAATTTTGTATAAATTTGATCGTTAATCATTTTAGGAGCCTTGCAAAATATTTGAAAATAGTGTAAATGTCCAAACCATTTTTGACAAATAGTAACTTGATGTTTTTAACTCTATACAAAATACATGCCATTTTTCTTACTTTCATATACATACATATGTATGTATATTGGAAACACGCAACTTCAGTCAAAAAAAAAAAAATTCCCAAAAAAAAAACCGCACATTGTTAACAAATCTTTATCTGTTTCCATCTGCGTATGAGTTGTGTTACAATTCCATATTAAAACATTAAAAAAATATTCGCTTTCATAAGAGTATTTTATGAAAAGTAAAAGAAAATATAAAATATTACGAATAAAAAATCGCAGACTTCAACAAGTTGCAACTTAGTACGAGTAGTTTGTAATAAATCATCATTTTTTAATCAGCATCTGTCACATGTTAGTCCAAAACATTTTGCCACAAATTAAGCACTTCTTGATAATAAAAAAATATGCCGCTGCCGCAAAAGTAAAAAACAGAGAGCAAGAAGAAGCAAAAAGTGAAATTGCAAACGTCCTCAGTTTTGCGGCTGGGTCGCATGCGGATGCTTGAGGTAGAGTTTGTTAAATATTTACGTACACACATGTGTGTGTGTAAACACGACGAGAGACAACTGCAGCCACTGACAAAAGGGTTGTGAAATAACTTTTTTGCACTATATATATATTAAGGCGATTTTTTGTTGTAGACACAGCAACAAGTGTGTTATGCTTAATTTCAGAAACGGTAGGTATAGGGTGAAATTTTTAAAGATACACCTAAGCCAAAAGCAAGACAGAAAATCCTGCTGAACACCTGCTATCATATAAGATTTGAAAAAAAAAAATGCGTTGAGTGATTGTTTTGTAATTTCTTATCATAATTTTATCAATACTGTATTAAAAAACTGCTTCTCGAAATATTTTTTATAATACTCTTTATTAATTATCAGCTCAAAAATAATAAAAGTGAAACGTAACAATACATATTTTTTTAACTAAGTAGAACCATCAAAAAGCCTATTGAAAAAAAAAACATTAGACTTTTACAAGATAAAACTTCTGCGAACATTTAGCAGCACGTGCCTTTTAGATCTGCAGTTCCATAAGAATGCAGTTGACAAACTTACATAGAAGACAACGTACTATCCAGAATATTATTAGGACTAACAACATACCCTAGGCCTCCGCATAATGTGGACACTGTTACCACAGCTAGGATAAAGTCAAAAATTATCTCGACCAAACATAGGCAGGTGTAGCCGATACAATGCTGGCTATTTAACATGGGTTGGTGTTTCCAGTTATCATTCTTAAAGCAAAAGAGATCACTTCTTGCACCCTGCACTAAGTCAGCAACTGATCCGTCATTAGTCTTTAAGCTGGACTTATGAATTTTGAATACGTTTTTAACGTTACAGCCCTCAAGGAAGGCTGCTTCTATTCCGATAATGCCAATGTTTTCAAGGATTTTATAGTAAATGAAAAGGAACACATCAACTCTACGTTTCTGTCGAAAAATGGTCAGCACTATTTTCTTGTTGACCTTTATTTTAGACAAACACATTCATTCAAATAACTAAAATGCATAAATATTCGCATGAATAAACAACAAACAAGAACGAAAATCTAAAACAGCAATCAAAACTTTTGCTAAACGAAAAAAAGTGTCTATTTAATATTTTATATAAATTAAGGTTTACAAACTGAAAGGTATTTGGGCCATTAAAATAATACTGAAAATATTTTTTCGCCTCTCAGAAAATACACCCTTTATCTGGAGAAATCAAGTTTTTTTCTCTTCTTTAATTCAAGTAAAACAAAAGTCAATTTAATGTCTGTATAAGTTTCAGTTTTTTTATAAACCTACATACATACTGTGTATATGGATGATTAACCCCTGTTTAAATATAAAAAGGTTCAAGCAGCCTGTGCAGCTTCAGCATCATGTATACATACATATATAATCAATATATACATATATATATTTACTATTAACTTTTAAAATAAATTTAAAATTTTTCCAACTTGTTAAATTCCTCAGTACAGAAGTTGGGAAAAATTATGAATACAAACTTACAGTAAGAAAAAAAAAAACAAAGAGATGCAAAAAATTGATGATGAAGAACAATTTATTTTTGCAATTGTTGTCATCATTGATTGTCCATATGAATAAATTTGCACCAGAGGGGGTCTACAACAGATATCTACAATTTATACATTTTCGTTGCTGCTGTTGATTGTTGGTTGTTGCAGTCACTAGTGCTTACTTTTCCATTCGCAAAATGTTGTTATTAAAAGCGTTTTCAAGTTTATTTTTAGACAAAAAAGCAAACTAAAGCTGCAACAACCTCTCAATAACAGCAAAGAGAAAGAAAAAAGCACAATATTGATTTAATTTTTTTCTCTGTCTCTTTTTTTTTTTTTTTTGCTTTTTTTTTTAACCAAAAACAACGACCTTTAAGTTATGTAGCATATAAACTTGCCACAAACTACAACTACAACACTGGCAAAAAAAAAAACTTGACAACGTTATTGTTGTTTCTTGTAAGAAATAATTTCATTTTGTTGTTTTTGTCTGTTTTAAATCTTTTCTTTTTTTTTAATTTTATTTCATATAAAGATAAAACAATTTGTTGTAGGTAACGTTGAAGGTTTTTCCTTGCCAAAAAAAAAAAGGAACGACCAGCCAGCCAACCATTCAGCAAAACATGTGCCTCAATTGCTAAACAGTCGGTTACTCAAATCTTCAAAAAAAAAAAAAAAAAAAAAAACACGTTAACAAAAAATTAAACAAAATATAAGAAATCTATAAAAAGCAAAAATTGCGTAGGTTGTGTATTAATAAAATTATACGTTTTTCGTTGTACTTTTCATAACAACCAGCTACGAAAAACAACAAATAAATATAAAGAAAATTTGTTGAAAGATATTTTACATTTATATTTACTTTTAAAGGAGTTTATCTGATAAATAAAGCCGAAGGCAACAACTTCACCTATAATGATGTAAAACATTCAAGTCAATGTTTTATTTATTTTCTGTTGCTCTGCGTCGCCTCAATCTCTATACCAAAGATATAATGAGTTTTTTTCATTGTGAAACCATCCTTAAGAAGAAATTTCTATATAGTGTCATGTCAATAGTAAACATTACAAGAATAGGTTAGATCATGGCTGGTCTATTAATAGTTAAGAGTACTTAAAACTTTTCACTTTTTTACATTTTGTTCGAAGGTATAAGTCAATGAAATTTTGCATCATATTGAAGCAACCTTTAATTTAGGTTATAAAATCAATTTAAACAAGTAAGAGTGCTATATTCGGCTGGGCCGAATCTTAAATACCCTTCACAATGGTACATACATTCTGATTGGTTTTTGGTGCGATAAGTTGTTTTATTTGGCTTTTAAATGGACCGATTTTTTCTGAATTTCAATATCAGATCCACTACCGGGATTTAACACAGGCTGCAAAACTTTTATTAAAATAATTCTTAATATGCTCAAGTTCAACCACTAGGTGACACCAATTCTTTTTAATATCAATGAAATAAAGAAAAGCAAAATGTATTTCTTAATTATTTATCAGTTAACTTTATAGTAAAATTTATTTAACAAAAAATTGCATATAATTGCATTATTTTTGAATTATAATGTTAAACATTGCCATTAAGTGTGATTTGCTTTTCAATTTACTTACGTATGTGGGTACATGCATACGTATGTATGTATGTACATACCTATAATAGAAAACTCTAAAATAAATTTTTTGTTATTGAATATTTTCAGTGTGTTCCATAAAACAATGATTATATACATACATATATACATACATACATATTTACATTGCTTGCTTTTACAAAATTATTTTTTTCTTGTGCACGTTGTTGATGATCTATTGCGTATCATCATACACATGTGTGTGTGTATGTACATATGTAAGTACGTAGGGAAACCCAAAATGATTTTTTGTGTGAATGAATTTGAAGACGCAATTGTTCAAAAGAATTTCATTGCGTACCCTTTTTTCAACAATTCTTTATATCACTTTCATTTTCAAGCTCGTGTATACATATGTATGTACATACATACACATTTTTACACCAAAGCAAAAAAATTGTTTATGCTAACATACTTGCATGCATACATACATATGTAGATACATACATACCTACATACATACAAACGTATCTACATACATACATACATACATACATACATACATACATACATACATACATACATACATACATACATACATACATACATACATACATACATACATACATTCATATATTCATACATACATACATACATACATACATACATACATACATACATACATACATACATACATACATACATACATACATACATACATACATACATACATACATACATACATACATACATACATACATACATACATACATACATACATACATACATACATACATACATACATACATACATACATTCATACATGATCGCAAATATTATATACATATGTATATAATATTATATACATATGTATGTACCATTATGATTGATTTTTGGTACCAAGAGTTGGGTGCATATGGGCCGATGTCCAAAAATTTTCTAATTTTGCCCCTAAACAGCCTGTATGTACCATTCCGACAAATTTTTAGTGCAAAAAACTGTTTCGTTTAGCTTCCAGGCCCGACTTCTTGAGATATCGGTAGGCGCTATTTCTCGAACATATATGGGCCGATGACAAAAAGATTTCCAGTTTTGCTTCTGACTAACCTATATGTATCATTCTGATTGATTTTTGGTGCCAAAAGTTGTTTTATTTAGCTTATAGAGCCGATTTCTTGAAAAATCGGGAGACGCTATATCTCAGGTATATATAGACCGATTGCAGACATTTTCAAATTTTGCTTTTAAACACCTTATATGTACCATTCTGATCGATTTTTGGTACCAAAAGTTGTTTTATTTGGCTTTTAGAGCCGACTTCTTGAGAAAACTTGAGGCGCTATATCTCGAGTGTATATGGGCCGATGTCCAAAATTTTCCACGTTTGCCTCTAAATAGTCTATATGTACCATTCTGATTGATTTTTAGTGCCAAAAATTGCTTTATTTGGCTTAAAGAGCGGATTTCTTGAAAAATCTGGAGTCGCTATATCTCAGATATATATGGACCGATTTCAAAAATTTTCCAATTTTGTTTTTAAACACCTTATATGTTCCATTCTAATCGATTTTTGATACCAAAAGTTGTTTTATTTGGCTTTTAGAGCCAACTTCTTGAGAAAACGGGAGGCGCTATATCTCGAGTGTATATGGGCCGATGTGGAAAAATTTTCCACTTTTGCCTCTAAATAGCCTATATATACCATCTTGATTGATCTTCGGTGCCAAAAGTTGTCTTATTTGGCTAATAAAGCCGATTTCTTTAAAAATCGGGAGACGCTATATCTCGGATATATATGGGCCGATTTCAAAAATTCCTTCATTTTTAGGATTTAATGGGCACTAAAAATGATATGGTTTAGTTTTTAAGAAAAAATTTTTTTTCAATAATCTGAATACAAAAATTACACAAAATATCTCTCAAAACCCGGTTTTTTGAATATATCTCGGCTATCCGTGGACCTATCTTACTGAATTTCAATAGCAGACCCACTACCGGGGTTTCACACGTTTTAGCGAAAGAATGAGGTTTCTATCTCAAACCGTTTTCTCAGAAACGGTATTTCAACGACTACAGACGGACAGACGGACAGACGGACAGACGGACAGACGGACCGACGGACAGACGGACAGACGGACAGACGGACAGACGGACAGACGGACATCGCTCAATCGTAATCGCTATTGATGCTGATCCAGAATATATATACTTTATGGGGTCTTAGATGGATATTTCAATGCGTTACAAACGGAATCACAAACTTATATATACCCTTACACATTTATGTGAAGGGTATAATAACTTTAAAAATATATGAAGCAAAATTACATTAAAGATATATAAAATCAACCCCTCTTTTCTCATTTATGACTTGTTTTTTATATTAATAGACATCTCTTTACTCGGCGTCTTCGTTACGCATTGAGTTGCACATGACATGACGCTGTCGAAACAACAGTATTTGTATATCCTCTTTATTGCAACGTGGTCATATGTAGAAAGCAGGGACCGAAAATAACGGTTATTGTTGAATTTGAAAAACTATTTTATACAGCTTTAGATCTTTTTTATTTACAAATTTTATTAACAATATTCCTCAATATTTCGATAACAATTTGTTAACATCTTCAGGATAATATTTGTAATTCATTACAAATATTATCCTGAAGATGATATCAAATTGTTATCGAAATATTGAGGAATATTGTTAATAAAATTTTTATATAAAAACGATCTGAAGCTGTATAAAATAATTTTTCAAATAATTAAAAAGATCAAATAAATATTATATAGTTATTGTTGAATTTTTGATTGAAAAAAGCAACCTCAAGTTAATGTCGGAGAATGAAACCGAGTATACCATTTTGAAAGTCTTGGACCAAATTGTCAGAAAATGCGATGCTTTTTAAAAATCTGATTTTTATATTTTCAGGCAAAAATAAAAACTTATTTTTTGATTAAAATTTTTTTGAGCAAAAATAACAGTTATTTTTTAACTTTTATATTTTTGAGCAAAAATAAAAGTAATTTTTAGTTCTTATTTTTTCTAGCAAAAATAGTATTTTTTTATTTTTATTATTTCGAGCACGAAAAAAAAATTTTTTTGACTTTTATTTTTTCGAGTAGAAATAAAAGTTATTTTTTGACTTTTATTTTTTATTGTGTTAAACTTTTTCGCCTTCGGCACAACTTTTTGTCTACTACGCGGAAGACTTTCAACTGAGTATTTTTGAACACTTCTATTTGCTGTTGGCAAATCTGGCACTATTTACATTACTTCTTATCAACTGAGTATTTTTGGACACTTCTATTTGCTTAAGGTTTTTTTCATTGCAAATGAGGGAAAATGAAGCAAATTGAAAATACATACATTTTGAAGTTGCATGAAAGAAAAAAACAGAGCACAGTTTACGCTACCATCGTGAAAGCCCTCACTATAATAAAAACCTTTTTAGATATACTGTGTGAATATTTACGAGTTCCTAATTTGGAACGGAAATCCTAAAAACTTTTTAAACGTCTGATGTGTCTCTTAAAATAAAAATAAAAAAAAACCATTAAAGACCCATGCTGTGCCCAATTTTTTTTTTTTTCAAAAAATTAGATAAAAGCAATTCTTCTAATAAGTTCATTAAATAAACATACAAAAACAATTACAAACTTAGTTGAAGACTAACTATGAAACTAAATAATAAACATCCTTCACAGCCTATTCGAAGAACTGCAATCAGGAAAAACAAATTTTATTCGCAACAGTTTTCGAAATAAATGCTAAATTTTCTTTTATGTACCTCATCATTTTTAACATGAAAAACACGAAACAAACAAAATAAAACAACTAGAGAGTAAATACAAGATCTATGTAGTTCAGATTTTAGTTTCTTTTTGCCAACTGATCATTATATAAACGATCATCATCTTAGACTCTAGAATCCTGGCAAAAAAAAAAACTCAAATAAAACATGGGCCAGAAAACAAAATAAACCTTTTAAAATGAATTTCCCCCGCACCATTTAAATGTCAAGGCTAAAATATGTTTCGAGTGTTGGAATACAACAACTGTGTATCATTTGAGGTAGAACTTTTAGAAGTAGTATTTTTTTTTAAGATACTCGTTGTATGTTTTTGTTTTCTTATTATATTTCTGTTGCAAGTTGTGTTATTGCTGCTGTATTTAAGTTGTTGCTTGTTTTTGTTCTTTAGTATTTTAGTTGTTGTTCAAGTTGCTGTGTAAAGTTGATGTTGTTATTCTCTCGCGCTGTTGTTTAGTTGTGTGTAGTGATCTTGTTGTTTTCGACATACAACATCACGAATTGTTTGTTATTCGTCAGTTGCATTTCAATGGTATGTATTTAAGTGATTTAATCATTGTCTAAAAAGAGAACGAAAACTGTTTTTCTAGAAAATTTTTAAATAACATCAGCAACACCGACTGGAAATATTTTAAATTAACTATTTTCACTTACAGTTGAGCTTGAATTGTTGTGCACAGATGTTAGTTTGGTTTATGTCCGTTTCAGGCCCAAACCTTATAGATACAAATCAACATGGTCAAAAATCAACTTCACAGACGTTCAGTCTATTCAGGTGATGAATTTCAAGTTATACCAAAACCCCTGGTCCATGATTTGACGCAATCAAGTACCTTGCTATACAGTACTATACGTATATTTGAATTCATGATGCAGTGCTATCCTCTCAGCAGCAAAAAATAAACAAATAAAAATATTTTATAAAAATATTAAGATTTAAACAAATCCACCTGATATTTCCACTATGCCTGTGAGCCACAAACACTTTGTTGCAGATCAGATAGGCACATTAACCATGAGACCAAGCAACGAGAATTGAGTAAAAAAATTTTGCGAGATATAACAACAGTCTTGGCAGTTATGACTCCAAGTGTTTTAACCATTCCACAATGTTCTCTTAATGATTTGCTTATAAACTAAAAAGATAGGACTTTTCAACTGATTATACAAAACTAGTTATGTAAAAGTAGTTATCATAAAATCTGGACTTGAAAAATTCATTCATTTGCTCAAATGTTGGCTAACATTTCCTACAAGAAATAAAACAGTAGAACCAAAAGGTGATTAATGGAATATTTTGAGTCTTTAAGAGTAAAAGCATACTGTTAAAAATTATAACATAATATAATAAGACAGTGTCCGGGGACTACAAACGTCATAGATCTATGGTGTTCTAACACATTCCTCGTGGACATAAGATATCCAGAAATGTTATCTACTAATTTAATGGAAACATTAGGAGTATATTGTATCTGCTGTGCTCTAGTGCCGTACAGTTGGCATTCGAGCTTTCCATTGACTTGTCTTTTTTGCCGCAAAATAGACAGTTCTAGATGCAAGCCAAGCACATTCTACATATATACATGTAGATAAGTGCATTTTACAGAAACATTACTCTGTTTTAAAAGTCATTCCCTAGTCTGTTACTAATTTTTTTTTTAGGGTAAACACCATCTGTGATACGCCAAAGTGAATTTCGGTATATTCCAGATCTTTATATCTTAGGTATTTCTGATATTCTAGCGAATTACCCAAGTCTTGAAAGTCGATTGGCTACACTAGAGTATTGTTTTTCCTATTACGATCTGTCATCATCATAGTTTGTAATATCGTATACAGTTTTCCCCAGGCAGCTGTAGTACTCATGCGCAGTCTGTGTGCACCTAAATCGCTATATCATCCATTTTTGGCATCCTAAACTGTAACCACTTCACTTTGTGCTTCTGCTATCTCTTGATGCTAGATTATAGCATAGGATTTCATTAAAAGTCATATAAACAGCAAAAAATTAACTTTAATTTCAAAAGTCATAAGAATTATCGACAAGCAATCTTGGAAAAATATTTGAAAGAAAAAAAAAATTTACAAAATCAACATAATTCTAATCACAAAACGAAAGACAAATTTCCGATACATAAAAATATCCTCATTGCAATTTTGAAGTTTTATTATCATAATCCACTGTATGTACTTGTTTAATACACTGATAAATACATTTTCGAGAAAACAAGGACCAAACATTAATGTTTATTAGTGTCTCATAATTGTTTTCACTTTTTGTTCAAGTAAATTTCTAGTTGCTTTAATATATTGATTTCTAGTTCCTCCACCAAATTGATAGATTTGAAGCTTACAGCTAATGGTTATGTAAATCTCTAAATTTTTTAGCCCCCTGGATCGCGAGCGTCAACATGTTTTCAATTTTATGGTGGTGGCTACCGACGGTGGTCGTTACGACTCACGTTCCGCCCGTGTTCCAGTGCAGATCATGATCGATGACGTTAACGACAATAAGCCTCTGTTCGAGCGTTATCCATTTCGAGCTCAAGTGCCAGCTCTCATACAACCAGGGCAAATTCTAGTACAAGTTTCTGCCTCTGATAAAGATTTAGGTTTGAACGGTGAAATACTGTACTCGTTAAAAGAGCAAGATGATCCCTCGACAAGGGGAAAATTTCGCATAAATCCAAATACAGGTGTGGTAAGCGCTAGTCAAAGTTTAGCAAGTGAATCAGGTCGCTTACTGCATCTGGAAGTGGTAGCCCGTGACAAAGGGCATCCACCCATGTACACTGATGGTCTCATAGAGCTTCTAATAGGTGAACTTCCTCTAGGAGCCGCATCACTACGTTTTCAAAATGACACTTATCGCATAAAAATCGAAGAAAATTCTCCCGAAGGCCTAAGATTAATGCAAGTGAATGCCATACGTTCAGATGGTAGAAGAACCAAGTTGAGTTATTCCTTTGGTACGGGCAACGATGATGGTGCCTTTACTTTGGATGCCTCAACAGGAGAAATAAAAGTTGCCAATTCCGAAGCCTTAGATTACGAAAAGTATGCCGGTGCCTTAGAGCAGCAGCAAATGCTTAACAAACATTTCAACTACAGAGGCCGATCTATGATGTACGATTTAATCGAGGAGGTGGAAAATTTAAATTCCACTGAATTGGAAGAGAATAATCCGAGTAGAAATAATAGAGCTTTGAGAAGACGTGAAATGGATGACTTGCCCGTTTTATTGGCCTCTGCAATACAACCACATGAGCTAAGATTAATGCTGGTAGCGCAAAGTGAGTCGCATGCTGGAACAGCGCCTCTATATGGCTACGCTGAACTCATTGTTGAACTTGAAGATGTTAACGACAATAGCCCACAGTTTACACAGTCCCAATATGCGGCCACTGTGTGGGAGGGCAATAACAAAGGCACTTTTGTGGTGCAGGTTAGTGCTTTTGATTTGGACTCTGCAGCAAATTCACGCATACTCTATCACATTGTTGATGGCAATCATGATAATGCATTTGTCATTGAGCCGGCCTTTAGCGGCATTGTTAAAACGAACATTGTGTTGGATCGTGAAATACGCGACATGTACAAGTTAAAAGTGATCGCCACTGATGAGGGGGTGCCACAGATGACAGGCACAGCTACAATACGTGTCCATATTGTAGATGTTAATGATAATCAGCCCACATTTCCACCGCATAGTGTGATCAACGTCAGCGAAGGTAAGTTTTTCTCTGTACTGTTTTTGCTTTTTGTATTTTTTAACTAAGACAATAACGTGCAAAGCTATTTAACAAAACGTGTTTGCCATTTTTGGCGACTAACCCTCTGAGGTATGGTGTAATGCTTTCGTCAAATCGTATAAATATTTCAGCAAAGTAATATTATGCATTCAAATATACTTTTTTGAAGTAAGGAAAAGAAAGATATACCTATGAATTAAAACCAATTGCAGAAAAGCAGACTAGATCAGAAAATTTAATCTCTTAGCTAAAAAAAATTCAGGCGAAGAGGAATGAAGTAATAAGAAAGAATTAAAAAGAGTAGATGAAAGCAAAACGAAAAGGTTGTGACAGATGGAGACGAAGTGATTGCTAGGGAACAAAGAAATAATTTTGGTCAAAGGAACTCAATATTTGAAAAGAAAATGGAGTAAGATAAAAATATCAAATAAATTATAAAACAGAAAAGTAAAAAATAAAAGTAAGCAACCAAAAAACCATTAACAACACAACAAGAAAGCAGAGAAGTGAAGAAAATAGAAGAGAAGAGACAAAAAGCGAAAGGAATAGACAAGAAGGGAACAGAAGAGAAATAAAAAAGAACAAAAATTAAAAGTGAAGAGAAGACAAAAGAGAAGAAAAGAAAAGAAAAGAAAAGAAAACTAAACAAAAGAAAAGAAAAGGACAGAAAAGAAAAGAAAGGGAAAGAAAAGAAAAGAAAAGAAAAGAAAAGAAAAGAAGAGAAAAGAAAAGAAAACAAAACAAAAGAAAAGAGAAGAAAAGAAAAGAAAAGAAAAGAAAAGAAAAGAAAAGAAAAGAAAAGAAAAGAAAAGAAAAGAAAAAAAAAGAAGAGAAAAGAAAATAAAGTAAAAAAAAGAAGAGATATAAAAGAGAGAAAAAATTAAAGTGAAGAGAAGAGAAATGAAAAAAAAATAAAAAGGAGAATATAAAAGAAAATATTAGAAAAAAGCATGAGAAGAGAAAAGAAGGAAAGAGGAGAGAAGCGCAATATAAGGGAAGAATAGTAAAGAGAAGAACACAGTAAAAAAAATAGAAGAAATAAAGGAACTAGAAAAGAAAGCAAAATAAAGGAAAAGAGCAGAAATACGTAAGAGCAGAGAAGAAAGTATGAGGTGAAATGAACGCAAGAAGGCTGTAAATTAATACAGAGCTACTCCAATAAATCTATTAAGCATAAGGTCGCATATAAATTTCATTTTACAAATATGCGAAAAAAATTTCCTTTCATGACGTCAAGGGTTAACCCCTTTAGAACAATATGCATTTGTTTACAAAGAATTTTGATTTGTTGCATTCAACGCTCTGGGGAGATTTTACAAAGCTATCATCAAATCATTTTCATTCTTTTAGTTTGACAAGTTATTAAATTCTTTTATAACTAGATTTAGAAACTCAAACACATACATTTTAGATTTTTTCTTTTTAATTAATCCTCGGAGATTTACTAAACATAAGGCCATTTAAAATTATTTCATTTTTCCTTTTTTACTTTTGTGACTTTTTTCTTAAGGCACTGAATTGGGATCGGTTATTACCACCATCTCAGCCAATGACGTTGACACTTATCCAGCTTTAACTTATCGTTTTGGCACTGACTTGCCAGACCAACAGGCCACAGGCAGAGGCAGACGCAGCAGCGCCAGCATACAGTTGGCAGAACTTGATATAAAATCTATTTTTGCCATTGATCGCTACAGCGGAAAAGTAGTGCTCAAACGTCATTTAGATTATGAACAGCAGCAGGAATATCAATTGGAAATCATAGCCTTTGACGCTGCTCATGAGGCACGTTGCACTCTAACAGTACGTGTAGGAGATGAAAATGATAACTCACCAGAGTTTGAACAGCCTACATATTTTGCAATGCTGCCGGATATGCAACTAACATCAACTTCATCTCTGACGACAGACATAGAATTGTTACGCGTTAATGCAACTGATTTAGATGCCGAAGATAACAATAATTCCAAGATTGCATTTAGCATTAATCCCCTGGTAAAAGGTTTCACAGTTAATGAGCAAACAGGAGCAGTGTTTGTAAATATTAGTCGTTTGGCAGGACCAGAAGGTGAAGGTTTATTGGAGGACTTGTTTGTTACTATTGTGGCTAGTGATAAAGGAATGCCGCCTTTGAAAGCCACAGCCACCTTAAGGGTACAAGTGCAAGGCCACAATTCTGTAAGAGCCCAATTTTTGCAGTCCCATTATCGTGCCCATATACCAGAAGATGCTGCTTTGGGTACAGTGGTCTTAAAGCTAAGCCAAGAAATATTGGATGCTAATACCGATTTTAATGACGCTAATCTTATGTTTAGCATTGTTTCGGGCAATGAAGATGGCAATTTTGAAGTTTATCAGTCGAAGGCGATAATACTGGTAAAACCTCTTGATCGTGAACAATTGGATTTGTTTAAACTGCGCCTGGTAATCAGTGATCCTTCGGCCTCTTCCCAACAACTTTTATCCCAAGCAGCTGAAAACTCTACCTCAGCGCTGAATGTGTTTGTTTCCATAGAAGATTTTAATGATAATGCTCCGCAGTTCTCAACTGATAATAAGTACGAAGCGGAAGTTAGCGAATTGGCTCCTCTGAGATATTCAATAGCAGAAATTGTTGCCAAAGACTTGGATGGCGATAACACACCCAATTCAGAAGTGATATATGAAATACTATCGGGTAACGACGAGGGCATGTTTACAATAGATTTGGTTAGGGGAGTCTTATTTGTCAACAACAAATTAGATTATGATACAGGCTCAATGTGTTATGAACTGATAATAAGAGCCTGTGATAGCGCTCCTTTACCATTGTGTTCCCTAAAGCCCTTTCGTTTGACTTTGCGGGATGAAAATGATAATGTACCTACTTTTCCGGTGGCAGAATATATCGAATTCGTGGCAGAAAATGAGCCAGTTGGTACCAGCGTATTTCGCGCCAGAGCTACAGACTTTGATCGAGGAGTTTACGGTCTACTTAATTACACCATTGAGCATGAGCCCTCTACAATGGATGATATAGCCTGGAAGCTGTTTAGAGTAGACGCACAAACGGGCATAATTACGACTAACTCAGTATTTGATTTTGAACAACGCAATCGTTATGATTTCATTTTAAGAGCCATGGATGCCGGTGGAAAATCTTCAAAGGTGAAAATTCGTATACAAATAGACTCTAGAGATGAATATGCACCTCAATTTACGGAACGCACTTACCGTTTTATCATGCCTTCTCCTTCAAGTGGATATCTACCACTGGGGTACGTCGTAGGGCAAGTGTCAGCTTCGGATCGCGATAAAGGACCCGATGGCAGAGTTGTATACCAGTTAAGCTCGCAACATGCCTACTTTAAGGTAAATCGTACTACTGGAACAGTGGTGCTAAAAAAGAAACTTGATGATAATTTTGATGACGGGCGTGACATTAGTTTGGTTATATCAGCCAGTTCGGGTAGGCAAGGCTCTCTAACGAATATGACTGTGGTGGAGATATCTTTAGATCCTCTAGCTGATCCGGGCACTAATTTAGCAAGTAGCGGTGGCATAGGGTCGAATGGTTCAACAGGTGGAGGCTTGGCTGATTGGATTTTGGGTTTAATAATAGCCATTATGTTGTTGCTTTGTGCAGCCGCCGGAATATTTCTATTCATAAGAATGCGGCGCAGCAAGCCCCGCAATGTGGTGAAGCCTCACCTAAATCAAGAAACTGTGGGCAACTCAAATAGTTACGTAGATCCAAGTGCCTTTGATACTATACCCATCAGGGCCTCGGGCATGACCAGTAGCAATAATAATCCCGGCACTTCTGGAGCCATGGCCACCGCACAATTTGCCCCGCCTAAATATGATGAAATACCACCATATGGCAATCATGCAGGGAGTTCTAATTCAGGAGCAGCTACCACTTCAGAGCTCTCAGGCTCCGAACAGTCAGGTTCTAGTGGCCGGGGCTCCGCAGAAGACGATGGCGAAGACGAGGAAATTAGAATGATTAATGAAGGCCCCTTAAGGGCGGGAGCTACAGCAGAGGACGGACGTTTATCAGAAATATCAGTACAAAACACACAAGAATATTTGGCTCGTTTGGGTATAGTAGATCGTGATAATAACCCTACCGGAGCAGCTTCTAGTACAAGCATGGCTGGTTCTAATAAGGAAACGCATATGCATCATCCCTTGCCCATGGTGGACTCTCTTCATATGTTTAGTGAGGTTCCTGCCACTGAAACAGATATAACAAATCTTATTTATGCCAAATTAAACGACGTCAATGGTGCTGCGTCCGATAGGGCTAGTAGTGCCGATGAGGCAGCCACTACAGCTGGCAGTATTGGTACAGCAGTTGATCATGTAATGGGCTACAGCAATCGTCCCGTAGTAAGTGCGGCCAATGTTGGGCCTTCCATGACGGGCTCTTTAAGCTCTATAGTACACAGTGAAGAAGAACTAACTGGTAGTTACAATTGGGACTATCTTTTGGACTGGGGACCACAATATCAACCTTTGGCCCACGTTTTTTCCGAAATAGCCAGACTAAAAGACGACAATATATCGGTGAATAGTGGTAATAGTGCAGCTTCGTCTAGCAACAAAAGCAAACAAAGTTTAGCTCATTCCATAGCCAGTGTAGTAAAACCGCACATACCCCCACCCCTCCTAACAAATGTGGCCCCAAGAGCTATAAATCTGCCAGTACTCTCAGGATCCGGTGTTAATATGAGACTGCCAAATACTGGCACACATCATGGTACTGCAACTACACATTTAGGTGCTGGTACTCAATACATGCTGCCACGTTCACCCATAAGTCACGATGCGGCGGGGGGTTTTTCAACATCTTCCGCTATGTCGCCCTCATTTTCGCCTTCACTTTCACCTCTAGCTACACGCTCCCCTTCAATATCACCTCTAGGAGGAGTATCTACTGGACATCACATGGTGAATATGCCCAGGCATCAACCGCAAGCTTCACAAAGAGCCAAGAACATGGTCATGGAGCAAGTAAGAATGTAGATCAAAAAAAAATTCTTTAAAACAGCAACAACAAGTGATTTAGTTTAAGTATTTTAGTTAAAAACACAAAAGCTTCCATTTCGAAATAAGTTTGGAGAGAGCAAAGACAATTGTTTTTAATAAAACGCTCTCGGCTGTGCTTCAAATCATTTATGTATAAACTTCAATTTCCCAACCCTCCCTCTCTCTCACTCTCTCTCTCACCTTCATCCATTATAAAACTGTACAGCTATAGGCTGAATCACTAAGCCCAGGTTTATTATTTAACGATGGGTGCCTTAGAGAGACAAACTTAAACACAGTTTTTAAGCTCACAAGCAAATTAATTGTAAACTGTTTTTGTTTTAGGCGAAAGTATTTAAATTGTGTTTGAATTTGTCTTGCCAAATACAACGCTACACCATACTACCGGGCTTGGGAATACAGCCATAATTTTTTAATTGTAAAATAGAAAAGAAAATGTAATGCCATTATTTTAAGCCAATTTTGTTTAAAAAAAAAAAACGTAAAATTCGCCTTCAAAATACTCACTGAACAATTTTCGACAAGAAATTAAGGGAGCATAATAAGTGACCCTAAATAATCAAAAACTTGCCAATTTTATTTAAATTAAGATATATTTATGTATTTAATAGAATGTGTAGATATCAATTATGTGTATTAAAAACAAAACAAGACTAAAAGCAAGCCAATATAGACTCTTTTCATGTTAATAAAACTTACACTCACAAAAACCTTATTTATAAATAAATAACACACCTAGAATTTAGCGTTAAAAAAAAGAACTCAAGCCATACATACTAAGCATTTAAACTAATTACCTAGTTTTGAGAAAAAAAAAATATATTTAATATTTAAATCTAATATTAAAAAAATATTTATTTGTTTTCTTATTTTTTTAAGTGTAAGCTTTAAAAAACAAATCATTTTACGAACAAATAATACACTTAGCCGTTTTTTTAAGCCCCTTATTAGTTAAACAAACTTTTGTACAAATTTTTTAAAAGTTTAGACGTAGACACATATTGATTTATCTAATAAAAATTTAAAATATTAATTTTTTTTTCGTAACATTAAAGAATTTCTGTTTATTTTATTTAGTGAATTTGCTAAAATACAAAACACAAAAAAAGTTTACTTTGAGAAAAATTAAAATGATTCCCTATTGTAATTAGCATAGTACAACTGCGACTCACGAATTCATCGAATATGTATAGGGGGTTAAAAATCTATAGTTTGTAATTATTTGACAGTGTACAGTGTAAGCAGAAACCAGAGTTAGTTGCACTTTTTGTAAAAGTGTTTAATATTTGTTGTAAATTAATTGTAATTTAGTTGTTTTATAAGAGTTAATAAAGAAAAAATACAAATTTTGTAAATGTTTTGTTTTAAGTTAAACTTAATTCTAAAAAAAAAAATATATTGCAAAATAAAGGAAACAAACTGTTTTTGTTTTTTCGCCAGAGAGCATTAAAGTATAAAAAAATGACTTTTAACTTATTGGCAGCATAAGTAAGTACAATAAAGAAGAAAGCTCAATGAAAAAATGATTATCTGATATTTCGAAATTTCAGGAAAATAATTTTAAAATTTAAAAGTAATCTTTAAGATCAGTGCCCTGATCAGTGAACTGAACTGTGGAGAAAGTCTTCCCAGCAGAAAAAAAAACCAATAAGTAGAACATTTAAATTAGGATTTGGGGATACACAAAATATTACGCAAACATCTTATTTACAAAAATTTAAAGGAATTCTCAACACTAAAATTATAACGCCAATTGACCGTCGTCGGAAACGAGAGTCATTCCAATCTACTCACAAGGTCTAAGTGAAAGTATTTTGACTATTGCTTCTAACGCTGTCAAAATACTGGATCTAAAAAGGGTTCTTGTATTAAAACCACATGTATCTTACCTTTACTAATTTTCTCCATCAAGGCGTTTGTTGCTCTTTCGCTCCGATGGAGGTTGATTTGGATGATTTCCAACATCAACATATCACTAATAGGCGGTGCTCTTGGGATTTGGTGATATCGGACGTTACCTTCCTTGGGCCTCTGGAGGTCTGAGATACCCGTTTGACTTCGGATTGATGCAGCCTGCTTTACGTTTCTCCCGTAGCTGATAGCGCTAGTTTTACCCTTATTGTCGATACGATATTGTTATCATAAGATATCGTTGTATCTTATGAAAGAATCGCATGAAGTACCACTTAGTAAGATTTCGATTATAAATAGAGCTGCATGTGTCTCAACACATTTCTATTCTATGTAAAAAATTACACCTGAATAGAATCTGGACAGCATAATGATTTCTTCAAATAAAAGTACCACATGTCTGAAAAATATGCCAAATTGTTAAAAATAGGTTTTAAGTATTAATAAGCCTTTACTACGAGCTGAAAAGTGGCTACATATATACTAACGGATGGTTTAGTTTTGAGGGCCGAATATAAGTTGCACCCCAGGGTAAATTTTTTTCTGCATACCATTTAACATTTCCCAACTTCAGACTAACTCAATATGAACCGATAAACGATACACAACCGAGCAACTTGTTAAAGTTATTAAGGCTTTTTACGAAAATGGCTCTTCAAATCAAAATACATGTCGTGCACTTCGTGATTTTTTCGGTCAATTTAGTCGTCCAAATATGCTTACAAGCGCAAAAATTTAGCAATAATTTTAGCAAACCGGGTCAGTAGGCTGACCAGTTCATGCTCGTACTCTTCGTATTGCAAGAAATTTTGCTGCTATTTACTATAGTGAGACTGAAGATCCATTCACTTCAACTCGTCATTGTGCCCAACAACAGCATCTCTCACGCTCGTCGTCGGTGAACTTGCATTTGTAACTACAACTAAAGCCTATTGATCATTCCGAGCATCGTGAATGGTCACAATGGTGGCACATTTTCACAACATTTTATTCGTTACTAAGAGGAATAGCCATATTTTGGCGAATGATAATCCAAGAGTGATTATCGCAAATCCAATGCGCTCACGAAGAGTGATGCGGCTTATGGGCTGGCGGTATCATCGGGCCATGTGAATGTCATTCGCTATCGTTACATGATAAGGCATTTTTATTGGCCCAAATTGGAAGATACGGATGTGGACATATGTGGTATCAACAGAACTGCGCCACTTGTCACACAGACTACGAATGGCGTTTTTGTTCCACAAATTCACCCTGACGATGTCAATTAGCCGCCAAGATCATATGATTTGACATCGTTGGACTTCTTTCTTTGGGACCATTTAAAATAAAAGGTGTATCTCGATGAGCCAGAAACAACTCAAGAGCTAAAGGATGAGATAATTTCGCACATTAATGGCACAGAATCTCAATTATGTATGAGCATCATCGGAAATTTGTATCATCGAATGGAAGTGTGCCGTCAATGTTAGGGCTTGTTGGCCAATATTTTTTTCCACACATACACGAGCCAAAGCAATATTATCACAATGAAAATGTTTTTAAATAGATTGTGTTTTATTCCAAATCAACATTGGCCCTTTAAATTTAAA
Organism: Sturmia bella; assembly: GCA_963662145.1. Classification (NCBI taxonomy): domain Eukaryota; kingdom Metazoa; phylum Arthropoda; class Insecta; order Diptera; family Tachinidae; genus Sturmia; species Sturmia bella. Next base: position 30,408,305 of record OY759171.1, on the reverse strand, counting down.
CACCCTTTACTATATGGGTATATTATGGTTGACAAAATTTGGAAAGCATGAAGAAGGGGAAATGTGTACTGCTCCCAAATCGATCAGCCCATCGATTTAACTAAAGACCGCATGTTGTTAAAAAGCATTCTATATCCGAAAAATTCTTACATGTACCAATTTTAGAGTCTTGCCACCATGAGCCAGTAATTTTAAAAAAGTAATTAGAGATATTTCCGAGAAACAGTCAGAGAAAAAAGACAGGTTTGAGAAAAGAAATGTATATTTAATAATTTATATCTATTTAAATAAATTAAGTCAAGTACGAGGCTGACTCGCACACTTAGGGTCCCGTATGTATGTATGCGTAATGTATGTATATTTTATAAATTTCATCTCTCTGTTTTTAAAGCTACTTTGTGTTGTACGGGGACACCTAGTAATTTTCCACTTGTTGTTGTTGTTGTAATTTGTTGTTATAAGGCATCTGGGAATACATACACTGTGCGAATTTAGACTCTCTATCTCTTACGGTTCGAGATTTATAGCTATTACTCAACGTTGTATAGGGACACCTGGTAGTTTTACAGTTGTTGTTGTTTTTAGCAAGTGTTGTTGTGGAGCATATGTGAATACATATGTTATGCAAATTTCATCCCTCTGTCTCTCACGGATCGATAGTAACGCCTAGTTGTTACTTTACTTTGTATAGGGACACCTGGTAGTTTTCAACTTGTTGTTGTTTTTAGCATTTGTTATTGTAGGCCACATGCGAGTACATGTATTGTTCACATTTCATCTCTCTGTCTCTTACAGTTTGGGAGTTATGGCTAATTTTTACTTTACGTTGTATAGGGACACCTGGTAGTTTTTGACATGTTGTTGTTTTTAGCTTTGTTGTTGTAGGGCATATGTAAATACATATAGTGTGCGAATTTCAGCTCTTTGTCTTTTACAGTTTAGCAACTACGGCCAATTGTTACTTTAGGTTGTATAGGGACACCTGGTAGTTTTCAACTTGTTGTTGGTGTCTTTAGAATTTGTTGTTGTAAAACATCTATAAATACATACACTATGCAAATTTAAGCTTTCTATCTTTTACGGTTTGAGAGTTATAGCTATGTGCAACTTTTCGTTGTACGGGGACACCTGGTAGTTTTCGAATTGTTGTTGTTTTTAGTATTTGTTGCTGTAGCGGCAAGGTATAGCAACATCCTGTGAAAATTTCAGCTCTCTAGCTCTTACCGTTTCGGAGAATGGACGCTGTGACGGACGGACGTACTTGTCTCCGTAATAGGGTTCCGTTTCACTCTGATGAGTACGGAACCCTAAAAACTACTATTAAAGTAACTAGTTTTGTAACTCATTATCAGCCGAATACTTGTACATCCAAAAACTTTAAATTTTTCCACAAGTTAAGCCCGTTGGCTAATAAAACAATTTGTTTTTAATTTATATTATGTTTGATTGAAAACATTTTGCTTAACAAATTTACGGATTTTGCAGCGTAGTTTTGAAGCTACATGAAAATGCCACACGTTATGAAAATGTAACAATTACTGGCAAACATTTAAAGCAACATTGTTGCAATCTGCACCATAAGTATTCACATAAGAACACACCCGTTTACTGAGGACTCACTCACGCTTAGATACGTAATCAGTACACACGAGTTGTGTATGAGTTTTGAGAAATATCTTCAGGAATAGAATGGAATAGAGCTGAGAACTAAACCTGACCCAGAACGTCAATATTTCAGCACTTTAAATATTAGCTTCCCTTTGTAACAAAAAAAAAAAAAAAAAAAAAAACAAAGAAAGGAAAACGCAAGAGCATAGAACAGATTCCATCTAAGGTACGCCAAACTTTTTTTCTTCTTCTTTAAGCAGAATCAGAGGAAAATTGCTGCAACAGTCATTTTAAACAACATGGCATATTAAACTTTGTTTTCGTTGTTGCTGTGTTTGCATTTATTTCCTGGGCTTGCAAACAACAGATGATAATGACAACACCAATTCTTCTTTTCCAACAACATAAAAGCATTTTGTTTAATCTACTGGCCGGTTGTTTGGCTGTTTAAATTGTTTTTAGTTTTTCTACTTCGTTTTTTTTTTCTCTAAAGATACTGCAGTCTAAGAACGTCCAGTGCATTTACTGTGATACCAAACATACATCATCCGTGCAAGTGAACAAAAGAAAGTCATCTCAAAACTTAAGAAAATCCAACCAGCAATTGCTTTTAACTTGTTACTATTTTTTCTATTCTTTGTAGTCGTAAGAGATTTGTTTTTCTTTTATTTCTGTTTTTCTTTTTCAGAATTTGTTTGCCATCATTCATCTCTAACTCTGGTGTATATTTTTTCCAACAAGTACCGTACGAAAAGGGACTAGCATACTTAGTATGTTAGTTACTATGCTGGGCATTGTCAGTGCGGCAAATGAAAGCCTGAATATTGAAAGTATATATAGTATTATTGACTACTAATGTAACGAACCATGACCGCCAACGTAATGTTACTAGTAAAAACAAATTTTACAAGATTTTTTTTACCTACTTTTTAATTTAGAAATTTATATAAAGACTGGCTAGCCCGGCAGACATCGTACTGCCTCATGCGATAATCCATTGCCGGATCATACTGATTCTGAGCTTGCTCCAGAATCACAGGAGCACTGCGTCTGCAAAATTGCTCAATTCCATCATGTGGCACTTGCTGTTATTGTGTTCGATGTGCACGAACTCGGTCTCACAACGGAGTTTGATAATCAGCAGATAATACCAGAAACGTGCACTTTTATATGCACATACATTCGATGTTTTACCGTTTAATTTATTATTTGATCAAAGTTGCAATCTAAGTAAAGATGAAGTCGAGCACTAAAACGTAAAGAGACAGCAGTGGTATTGCCAGATGACGGCTACGAAATACAGTGGAGCGTTGAAGCATTTACCACGCAACACCGCCCTTCACAAAAATTTTCCCTAAGGTACCCTCAGAGGAGTCATATGTGCAACCAAACTTCAGTTAATTTTGCTTCCCAAGCCTTTTTTTCAGCACACCTACGCTGTACCACTCCTGCTTTGGCAGGCTTTCATACATTCAAATATTGAAAATTAAAAAATCAGAACAATGGAAAAAGATTTGTGTGAAGTGTACATCGTATTGAAAATTTTTCTCTCATGCCAAAAGCTATCGAAAAAACGATTACGCAATGTCGAAAAATGATTGACCACACAAATCGACCCGGTCCAATGTGTGTATTTATAAAGCAACTACAAAATCAATAACAAAAAAAAAAAATTAGAAAAAAAATACAAACAAAAATTACTATATGAGTAAAAACAACAAAGTTTTAGCTAAAACCTATTTATTACATTGAACATAAACATGGGCAAAATGTTTATATCAAGTATGTAGTATATCCAACTACTTTCTGGAATGAAATGTTATAAATTAGTAAGCTAAGGGGTATAACACAAGGTAATTGTTTAACTGAAACTTAGTCCAAGCACTAGTTGGTCTCCTATACTGAACTCGATAGTCCGATAAATGGAAAACTGAGATGTAAAACCATTTAGAACACTGAATCAACTAGAATATATACTACTCATTTTATCTGCACGTTAGTAAAAATCTCTGAATGTTTTGAGTTTTTGGCTTTTACACTTGCTCCTCGTATTACTAAAGGGGCAATAAAACAAAAACTTTTTTTTAAGAAATGAGGAATTTTTTTTTTATTTCTTTATTTACCACATTTACAGATAATGAGTTCAAGAGAATATCTTATTCAACACTAAAAATTTTATAGTAAGTTAGGACATATAACACTATAAACTTTTATATATATATTTTGAAAATTTGGGAAGGAAAAAAAATTAACAAAACCTCTTTGAACTTGTTCTTGTCCTTAATCTAAAACTTAACCTACTTAAAACTAATTAAATTGAAGCAAGCTCATTAATATGCAAAAAGTCTGAGTATGTACAACTGCGCCTAAAATTTTGTACTAGTCTTTCTAGTTGACGTCCAACTAATTCAATATCAGCCAGTGTATGAAAGCGTGTAGTTGAGAAATGCCAGGGCAAATTAAATATAATTTTAAGAAGTTTGTTTTGCGAAATTTGAAGTTTTTTGATGTGACATTCGGCGATGCTAGCCCATACAGGAGCGGCATAAAACATTACAACATGGAAAATGGACTTTAACATTACCTTTTTTTGTTTGCAACATTAAGCTTGGAGTTTCGATTTATGTATGAAAGAGTACAAAATACGAGTTAAAAGATTGATTTTGTTGACGATATACGCTATATGCTGAGTGACAGGCAATTTGGTTTCAAATTCATACACTCCACAATCCATGCGATTAATTTACTAGTTTCAAACATTCAGTGGAACCTTAACAAATCTTTATATACTGCAGCATGTCTGATAGACTTTGAAAAAGCCTTCGACAACATATGGATACCTGCTTTAATATACAAATTGAGGAAGTTTAATCTACCATTGCATTTTATTTTTCTGTTACACAATATGTTAAATAATAGAACCTTTTACGTATTTAATAAAAAAAATAGAAGCACTAAAAAGATTACAGCAGTAAATGGCTTACAACAAGGTACCGTCAACTCCCCAATTCTATTTAACTTATATATATATATGAAATCTTGAACAAAGTTGATAATATAATGGCCTTTGCTGATGACATTACAATATTTCATGCCGACAACAAAATCGAAAACATTAATAAAGGTCTGCAAGAAAAATTTTCAGAAATTGAGAAATACTCAAAGGATTGGCATATGAAAATTAATTTCAAAAAATGTGAGAGCATTCTATTCCGACCACCGGTGAATAAATGCAATAGTAACCTGAGGAGAAACTGGAAAGCTTTCGGTATAAAATCAAATAACAATACAATTATCCCCGTCAAGAATATTGTTAAATTATTAGGAATCCACCTAGATAAATTTTTATATTTCAACAATCACGTATCTCAGCAATTAATAAGAGCAAGAAATGCTTTTTTTATGAATAAAAAATGTTTTTTTTCTAAATTTCTAAGCCCAAAAGTGAAACTCACCAATCATATCGTATGGATGTCAAATATGGTTTAATATTTCCCCTTCTTATATGGAAAAAGTAAGAGTATTTGAGAGAAGATGTCTTAGATGTTGCATGTCGCTATATAGATCACCAAGTAGCGACTTTAAAAAATATATTCCGAACAGAACAGTATACAATAAGGCGAAGATAGCAAGAATAGATAATTTTGTTATACATCTTACGAGAAATCATATTTTAAACAGCATAAACTCTTACGAAAATAATCTTATCTTGGCTCCTTACTATATCTCGGATGACTATATAGCTAAAACATTACAAAATGGATTTATTCCACCTGAAGCTTTTCTATTTCTAGATAAAAATGGTTACATCCAAAATGATGACGGCATCCCTATAATCTACCACATTTATAGACGAGCCAATAATAAGACTATAAATAGTAATGAGCTTACACCCGATAATCGGCGATTTGATACAAGTTTTTATATAAGAGATAAAAATATTAAACCAAATTTAAACCCTCAAAAATATTGGTGGATCTCCTAAGCATTTAACACTGATTTTAATTCTTGACCCTTTCGCTTTCCTTCACCTATACAAAAGTAAGTTTTTTTTTAACGTTTTGCTTACAAAGTATTATCAACATCAATAGACAAAATCAATATTATTGTATATGTAAAAGGATTATATTAAATTAGAAATAATGAAGCAAGTGTTATATATTATACTTGAGAGCTCAATGGTTGGGACTTTGTATAAAAAATTAGTTATATCTCATACTATTTGTTTATTTTTTTAGTCACTAAGATTATATGCATTACCTGTAAATAAACAATTAAAAAAAAAAAAAATACGCTATATGCTCTTTGAATTTTAGCTTGTTATCTAAAATTACACTTAAATATTTTACTTTCTTGTCCCATTGGATTGGAATTCCCAGTATAATGATATTAGTTTGCGGAACATAGCATTCTTTACGTTTTCTGGTAAAATAAATTGTTAGTGACTTACTTCAGTTTAGCATAATTTTCCACCTGTTAAAATAGTGGGTTACTTCTTCCAATGCTCTTTGGAGTTTGTTTATAATTTCTTGGGCAAGATTACCGGAGCAGATAATTGCGGTGTCATCTGCAAAAACTGACATTGTATAATAATCTAAATAGGTAAAGTCGGCAGTGTAGATGTTGTATAAAATAGGGGATAAACACGATGCCTGTGGGCAACCAGTAGTAACTTCAAAAATTCTAGAGGAATGTGAGCGAATTGTAAGGGAACGAGTGAAAGCGAGCCAGGGGAAAACGAGAGTTCTTCTGCGTACACCATACGAGCCTGACGTGTCGGCCGCCATAAATGTGAAACTATATAAATTTAAATCTTTTAACTCTAAATAAAATTCTTAATAAAATATTTTAAATATGTAAGTGTACGTAAACCCTTCCTTTTACAATGTGCCCTTGGAATGTGCGGTTTTTTAGAAAACATTGTATAATTTTAATGATTTCCGTCGGAAATTTCATAAGTATCATTTTATATATTAACCCTTCATACCACACTGAATCAAAAGCTGCTTTAACACGTAGCAGTAACATACCGGATGAGTTATGATGGCATTTAAATCTGAATAATCAATTGAAATTCTCTGAATGTGCCCTTGAAATCGTCAATTAAGCTCAATTACTTTACCGTCGCTGTATCGCATTATATGGTCGCCTTAGCTGAATTTAAAATCCATTATGTTCTATTTTGAGTCATTTTTTTTGTGAAATCCTCTCTTTTTTTTTTTTGCTTTTACTAATGTTTCATTATTTTGGCAAGTCGAAATGTTGTTGTTATTGTTCTTGTTGCAGTCTATGTATTTAAAGGCCGCCTAGTATCATGAAATCGTTGTATGGACACACAACAGACATCAGTAGTGGCAGCAGCAGCCATCGCTGTAATTGTAATTTTTCAAAACAACTTTAAATAAGTAACAACAATAAGAACGTGCCTCTTGATGCTGATATCACAAAGTACAAATCTGACAAACAAAGAAATACTTTTGCGAAAATAATTTCCATTTTTTTTTTTTTTTTTATTTTGCTTGTTGCATTTGTGGTATTAAGCAAACTAGTGTAAACTAAGGAACACAGCACAAGAAGTACTAAACAAATATAAGTAATGTTTATTTCTACAAATTTAATGTCACTGCCAAGTGTCAATTTATTAACAAAAAAAAAAAAACTAAGAAAAATATTTCGAGCCGAAAAACTTTAAACTTGAAAATCGACTGGATTTTCAAAACTTTTTTAATATTCATTCGCCTGTCTACCTTGATCCCATTTTGTTTAATTTTTGGTTGAATACTTCAACCGAATGTTTGTTAAATGCCAATAAATAAGTTTCACGAACTATTTTTAGTTTTACGATACATAAACATAGTTTTTGAAAAAAGTCCATGTTAATTTCAAATAAACAATCAGTTGCAGCAACAGAAAATATTTTAACATTTACCAAACATTTAATCATGCGTTATATGCCCCTCTGCTATGCCTCTTGCTGCTTGCCACAGTTTGCCTCTTCCCAGTTGTAACTTGATTAATTTGTGATCGTGTATTAAAATAACTGAAAGCCATAAAATTAAACGCCTGGTTATTATTGTGGCAATCCAAAAAAAAAAAGGAAACAAAAATGGAAAAAGGGAAGAAAAAATTGAAAACGATCAGCCACAACAAATACTGAAACACTAACAATGTCTACAACTGCAACTGCAGTCCAATTGTAATTGTATGTTTGAATGAAAAATGAAAGAATGGAATGGAGGCAAAATGAAGGTTTGTTGCAACATTTATTGAAAAGTGTAAAAACATTTTGCTGATTTTTATTTACCAGCAATGTACAAAAATATGAACAAAAAGAAAGAAACCGAAAGCGTTTTTTACAAGAGCCGCTTAAAAGCAGCATAAAATCGGACATGTAATTTATAATTCAAGATGAGAAACAAAAAAAGTAGTACTATTAATGACTTTAAAGCACTTGGAAGACAGTAGTTTAATACACTATATGGAATAAAAGTTCACCCGGCAAAACGAAGCAAGCCGGCTCAAATAGACGAAACTCCGGGCTCAACAAAAATGGAATTTTTTTTAAGTTGCAATTGTAATAAAAACGGCTGGTAGGCTTAAATAAAAACCAAAAATTTCAAATTTAAGCTAAATATTGTTATATATTTGTTGCCGACACAAAAAATATTACAATAAAAGGTTATTCTACACATTGCACACACTCAATTCTGGCAAAAAGTCCATAAATTATCTATGACTGCTTAAATTTAAACTGGGAGTAAGTAATAAAGTATTATTATGATTTTAGCTAGTGAACAAGCTGTAACGAAGTAGCCACACTTTCGGTCATACCGGGCGTTAGCTAAAGTCGAACGTTAAGATCGGTTCTTTTGGGAAACAAGTTAAGTTTTAAAAAGTGTTGATAATTCAAAAATCAAAATTAAAGTCAGCTTTAAGTTGCATTAGCTGCAAATGGGTGCCACATTATTTATCAAAAATGCCAAATTATTTATCATACCACCACCTCCAAATTTAAGAAAAGTCCCATCTCTAATGAGATGGCCCACAAAAATTTTGTATGCATGTGAACACACACATATAAATGTAAATTGGTATTTGTGAGTAGCAAAAAAACATCACAATGTATCGATTAAAAGTAAAATTTCAAAGAAAATTTTGATTAGTAAAATATACTAAAAAACTTATTAATTCAGGTCCAAAAATGAACCTTTTCAAAAAAAATATTTGCTGTATTTTTCAGCTGTCTATATGCCGACGACATTTCGTTGGTGCTAATCAACTCATCAGTAGACTTGAAAAATTCTTGAAGGTTTGTTTGAAACTTAACTACTTATTAAAATATATTAAATTATATTAAAAAACTTTAATTTAATTACATATTAATGTAAAAAAGAAATTACATTAAAAAGCTTTTACGTTTAAAAATGATATTTGTTGGAGCAAAGCTGTTGCTAAATAAATTAAAGACAACTAGTTTTAAGTTTAGAGCAGACTTTTGCGGGTAAAGTTTCCATTTTCTACGCTATCGTAAACCAAATGACTTAAAATTGCTTAAAATATACTTTTCCGACTTCTATAGTTATGGGCCACTGTTTTTGCTTTTCCAGTGTTTTTTCCCATCTCATAAGCCTGAAGTTGTATTTGCAACTTTTTGTCATAATAAAAAGAAAAGAGAAGCAAACTTATGACCAATATGAGTGCGGACGAAAAGCGTTGTCATCGTGAAACAGTTTTTCAGCTAAATTTATTGTTTTATTTTATTATTATTTATTATCCATTCTTAATTTTTAGGGTTCCGTACTCATCGGAGTGAAACGGAACCATATTACCGAGACTTTTACGTCCCTCCGTCCGCCACAGCATCCATTCTACGAAACAGCAAGAGTTGAAATTTTCACAGGATGTTGTTGTACCTTGCCACTACAATAGCAAATATTAAAAACAACAACAAATCGAAGACTACCAGGTGTCCCCATACAACGAAAAGTAACAATTAGCTATAACTCTCGAACCGTATAAGATAGAGAGCTGAGGATCGCACAGTATATGCATTTGCAGATGCTCTACAATAACAAATGCTAAAAGCAACAACAAGTCGAAAACTAGCAGGTGTCCCTATACAACGTAAAGTAACAATTAGCAGTAGCTCACAAACTGTAGAAGACAGAGAGCTTAAACTCGCACAGTGTATGTATTTACATATGCCCTACAGAAACAAATGCTTAAAACAACAACAAGTCGATAAATACCAGGTGTCCCTATACAACGTAAAGTAACAATTAGCCGTTACTCTGGAACCGTGAGCGACAGAGGGATGACATTTGCATAATAATTGCATTCACATATGCTCCACAATAAGAAAAGCTAAAAACAACAACAACTCAAAAACTACCAGGTGTCCCTTTACAACGTAACGTAACAGTTAGCTATAACTCTCGAACCGTAAGAGATAGAGAGCCAAAATTCGCTAAGTGTATGTATTCCCAGATGCCTTACAACAACAAATGACAACAACAAGAACAAGTCGAAAACTACTGGGTGTCCCCATACAACGTAAAGTAATAATTAAACGTAACTCTCAAGCTGTAAGAGACAGAGACATGAAATTTATAAAATATATGTATTCACATCTGCACTTACATATGTACGTACATTACACATACGTGCGGAACCCTAAGTGTGCGAGCCAGCCTCGTATTTGACTGAATTTATTATTATCTATTGCAATTATAACAATAATTTGCACTTACGCCTGTTTACAAATACACGAAACTACTTTATGTTTTGTTTTAAAAGAATACTGTATGCTATTTCTCATTTATAGCTTTTCTTCGTATGTCGTACTTGAGCTTCTAATAGCAAAACAAAAAACTGAAATTGAAGCATCAAGGAAGCTTAAGAAATAGGCATGTGGTGAAAACTTGTAATTCGTTACTTATTTAATACGGAACGCACAAGAAGCCTGCCATTGATTTAGTGTATGACCGAGCTAGTATGTAGCTATCATAACCCTTCTATCAGCCTTACCTAAGCTACTTATTTAATTGTATAGGTATTGACGTAATATTCAAGTATTTTATGTCAGTATTTTATAAAAGATTTGAAGACTTAGTAAACCAGAATTGAGATACAAAGATTTTACTGCAAACAATAAGCGAAAACTACAGGAAAGTACTTTTGGACAACTAATTTTATTTAGTGCTTGGGTTTGATCTGAGAAAGTTTTAATCAATAGCGGTTAGTTAGTTAGTTAGAATTAGCAAAAAATATAGGGCAAAAATATGAGAACAAATGTCAAGTTTCTACTTTTCTTCTGGTGATTGTTATTGTATGTACAACCCACAGAAAATGCTCACTAATTGCATATATGTATATTTAAAATTGTTCAAACCAAACTTCATTACATAGCATTGCGATGGCACATTAAACTCCTTAAGCGCTCCTTTCGTAGTACACTGAAGGGATCGGAATTTGAAGCCAGTGCGTCAATGTCTTGTAGTCGTTATGCGCTACACTTTTGGCTTCAACGACTCAGCGGCAAAACAGATATGATAATAAGCTCAGCAAAGTGGACATTTTGAAAAGAAAAAAAAATTGCAATTAATAAGTCAAAGCTTTGATTTGAATGTGTTTAATGCACCTTTCAAGGAGGTGCCAGTGAGCTTCTCCAACAAAATTCAGCATTAAATCAACGCTGCTTGAGCTGCGTAAATTTTGATTATTCACACGAAACCGGAAAAAAGTATCAACAACAAAAGCAATTTTAAAAATAATATTTATTTCATTTTATTTAATTAAAGATGTTAAAAAACTGTAATAACAAGCTCATATATAAGGGAATTTACTCAACATTGTATTATAATCTTTGCAATCTTTTATGGAAAAACGTTTGCCAACGAAGAAATGTGCCGGGCACATTCAAACCAATATTTTGGTGCTGAAGTATTTATTTTTATTTTTTATTTCATTTAAACAGAAGACAAACATAAATTAACGCAAAAGAGGCACAGTTCTCTTTATTCAGTTTGCAAATCTTTAATCCATTCACACAACATAACACAGCACTTGGTGGCTGGACCACTTGAAGGAGAATGAAAAAAAGGATAAAATGCAGAAAAAATACAAATAAGAATAAATGCCAAAAGGTTCTGTGTGTCGAACATTCTTAAAAAAAAGAATAAGCAACAACCAGTGTTTAAAGCAAATGTTGGGGGAAAAAAGAGGGCCTGGCTAAAAGATGTCATGGTATGGCTAAGAACTGTCGAAAGTATTTGACATTGAAATAAAATATGATTTTAAAACTAAATCGAATGGAAGAGCGACTGTTTTTTTCTTTTGGTTACCTGCCATACGTACAATGAAAAATAAATAAACATGTGGTATAAATAAAATGTTTAAAAATAAAACAAAATTAAAAGAATTACAAGAGGATGTTTGCGAAAAATAGTTAAAAGGATTTCCAATCTTTAAATCTAAGATTTTAACTTAAAAACGGGGACTCCTTTACTGCAAAAGATGGTAATATTTGTATATTTTCTTTGGTTTTTGTAATGTGAGGGCTGTCTATTTTTATGCATTGTTTTACAAATTAAACCTTTTCACTTTTTTAAGCGTTTTTTTTTAGCACATTGTGGATACTGCCTCTGCTTAACTCTGTTCATTTCAACTCAAGTAACTTACTCTCGCCCTTGTGCACACCCCAATTTTTTTTTTTTAGCCGCAAACGTTTCGCTTTTTGCTAAAACTTTAAACACTAGTATAGACATCCATTTGTAAAGTTTCCTGGAATAATTGTATTTTGAGTTGTTTAAATATTCCTTCACATAATAGAAGTCAGCAAGACATATTTTTCATTTGCTTTAGTACTCACATCAGGTATATGAAAATGTTAATTAATTTCGATTATAAAAAATTAAGCGAGTATCAAATTCGAATTTCGCAAGCTGAAGCATTATAATAGTAAAATAAGAAAGGAGCATAATTTAATTTTAAAATTGTATCTAAGATTGCCAATTCGTATTGCGGATACAAAATCTTCGCAAGAAAAAAAAAACACTACACTTCACATAACCCTCATATATTCTTAAGACTAAAGTCAAATTTAACTGACTGTTGCTCAATGTCAAAATCGTGAGATTGTTCGCATTCTAAGCGAAAGAAAATTGTTTTGGATTAATCTATGATGTTCTTTTATTCGAACGATCACTCGATCAACATGTCGAAAAGACGTAAGTGTTTTCATACCAAATCCGATTCCTCTATTTCGATCATGTCGTCAACACGAACACAAACATCTAAATCAATCACTAGCTCTTTTGCTATCGAATGAATGTTTTCATAGCAAAAAAATTGTATGTCGATTTGTTAAAAACTGGGAAATAAAACTAGAAAAGCCACATATTTTATTTGGTAAATCTATTAAGCAATCATCATATGTACATATGTATGTAGTTTTCCTAAACAGTTCGCTTGTTCGCTGGATGGAAGAAAATCCTGAGACTGCCAGAGGAATACCAGTGTTCAGTGCATCAAAGTACTTATTGAATGTCTATAAAAAATACTATTAAACTTTAAAACACTACAAAAACTATTTTCGCACTTTCAAAATATTTGCATTTTTACTTTGTACTTATGTGTATGTATGTGTTTGTTTTGATTTGTCAGACACGACTGACCTGTGTAGTGTATACTCTATTACATTTTATTATATTATATTTTAACACACTTGATTCCATTATTCTTATTCGATTTTGTATGTTTAATCGCTTTGTTTCATTTCCACATCACTAGTTATGTAATTAATCGCACTTTCTTTTTACTTTCACTCAACTGGAAATTGTACATTGTAATTACAATAACAAATACTAAATTTGTAGTTTTAGGGATACCGCTATTTTATTTATAAGAACTGAATTTGGCAAATAAAGGGAAATCCTTAACTAGCCTTTAGATCGGCTGTTTTATTTCAATAAAGATTACAGGCATTAAAACTGCCTCAACTTTAGCATTATACCCAGGCGTCTCAGGCGCCGGTACGAGCCTTAGTTTTCGGGCCTCTTTTTGTGCATCCAACCTTTTTTCTTTTTTTACACTCTCGGCCTTACGCCCCAACATGGCGATCCTGCCAAATCTGGGCAAAAGCAAAATCCCGTCAGAGGAGTACATTCCTGCAGGCCACACAGATTCACGCCGAGATTGCAGCTGTTGAGAAGTAGATGTTTGGGCACCGTAACCGCAACAAATAGAAAAAAACACACAAACACATTTATGTATATATTTATTTTGCACAAAATTTTATAAAAGCATGATTTCATTATTATTTGAAACGACATTGCTTTTTTTTCACTATACACTACACCTGGTTTAAGGAGGGTTGTATTTACACAAGAACATTTTAACAGTTTTTGTCAATAATTTAATAAAAAATTAACCAAAACTTTAAGCTGCCGATCTGGTATGTCTGTAAATTAAAAAATTTTTATAATGTAAGACCATTCGAACGCAAGCTGTCAAAATAGAGGAATCCAGATTTATTCGAAATGGAGCGACTACATTTCGATTGCTTATATTGATTTTCTAGCGACATTGAAGAACAGGCAGTAAGTTCTTCAGGTCAAAAATTATCTACTGTGATTTTTTATGAAAATAAAAGCATTTGTTATTTTACTTAATGTTTGTTTAGTTATTTTTTGAAATAAAATTCAATAAAAAAGTATACGGTAAAAAACCAGCAGCCTCTAAGCCCAGATCGTTCTTTGAATTCGTCGTGTGTATATATGTATGTGTGATGGGAGTTATAACACTAATCAATCTCAGAGTGCCAAATGTATGACTTGGTTTGGTGTCTTCTGACATACACTCAAGCCAGTATAGGCTTGCTGTACGCTTCGTGGATATAACAATAATAATCCTGACTCATAAGAATTCGGTCTCATGCTCAGGGTTCCTTGATTTCCTCCAGTGTATGCCGATGATGTCCAGTAAGTCGATGATGTCCAGTAAGATGCCACTGCCTGGATGATACGACCTTATTTGTGGAATGGCGGGGATTCGCATAAATATTGCCCCTATATCTCACTATCCTCCCACATGCTCTACATTCATCGTTATTTCTATGTGATTTAGATGCCAGTAGCTGCGAGTGATGTTTTATCACTCCCATTATTATATTCAGGCTTGCCGAATCTTAGTAGCACCTTCATATTTTCTTCGTCTGGATCTTCCCATAGGATTATTGTATTGAGTCCATTCCAGAGAGTTAAGTGGACTCTCGAAGGGTTTCGCGCACTTCAAGCCTATGCAGTTTAAATCTCATGATCTTAAAGCAAGTGAATTGGTTATCTCATTTCCAATTATTCCATACCCATATGATCCATATTTTACCATGCAACAACTATTAGTAGCGTTTTTGCAATCCCAAATCCCCGGCCGTAATTTCCGAGATCGCTTTAAAGGCCATCTGACTGTCCGTGTATATATTCAAAGTCCTTGTCTTCCCATTTCACTGGGTTTTCGAATACATTCCGTTATTGTCCGATGTTCAATAATCTGGCGACTGCTGATTTTCGTTTTGCAATTGCCATATCTCAACCTGAATATGGCTGTAAAAATCCGTCGATGTTTCGTTTCACTTCCTTGATCGAGCCACATACCTTTCAGCTTTAGTCGTTGGGCTGCAAGTGCCGAGTCGTATTTCACACGGATTTACAGTCATTTTTTCACAAATGTTATTTTCATACAACATTAACATGTTTTTCTAAATTTCTGAAATTTCACTTTAAGATATTAAACAAAAATTCTGTAGTTTTTCTATGAAAAATATCAGTTATACAAATTTTCGAAAACAATACAATTTTAGTTCTTAAAATATGTGAAATTTCAGTCGAAGATCGTAAAAGGAAATTTCTTGGAAAATACTTAATGCCACGAACACAACTGGGACAAACGACGAATTTCTCCCAACATTATGAATCCGTCGGTTAAAATTCGCTGTGTAAATTCGTCGTATCAAGAACAATAACAACGAAAAACAAAAACATCTGTTATAATTGAGGAAGTTGTTTATTGTTTGTTCAAAGGTAAAAAAAATTAAATGAATCAAAGAATTTCAAATTTTGTAAAAATAATTAAAATAATGAACATGATCGCAGATTATATAAACATTCATGAAGTTTAACATTTTCAATTATAATTTCACTTGTATCCATTTTCTCAGTTTTTTAATTTTATCTTATCATAGCTGAACAGCTGATGGGGTGACCATATTTAAAAAATTGATTGCTAAAAAATTATGCATTATCAAAAACAAAGAATTAAACACAACAAACATGTTTTATAATCTAATATGTTAGTTTTTAATTTTAAATGCAAAAAGTCAAAGCTGAGCACTTAACTGTTTCTACGAAAACACTTGAAAACTAAAACCAAAATGGTCACATGGTACTGATTTGTTCGTCGTTCGCCAGCGTAAGAATTAGAAATAAATCTATTTCAAGTTCTCCACGTGCAACGAATTTCGACCGACGCTATGACTGTGTGCATTTTCATAAACTCCAATAAGTTTTATTTTTGATGGCGAATATTCGAGGCGAAAAATTCGTCATTCGTCCCAGTTGTGTTCCTAGTATAATGTAAATAACTGAACTAAATTATATACAAGCGCATTAGTGGGTAGCAAGAGTTTACCATTGATCGGATAATAACCAGGATACTCATTTTCTTTTACGTGCGTTTTTATGATTTTGATTTTTGGAAGTGTTGTCAGCGTACTATAAAGAGATCGCTACTCTTCCTGTAATGGATTTCGAAAGGCTTCAGGGAAATGGTTTTCCAGAACATTACCCATACATTAGAAGTACAATATTGCAACGTTTTATGGCCTTATCACTACTAAAAATAATCTAATCCAAGAAATTATTCCTGAAACTGAAACTTTTCTTCCGCTTGGCCTTTAAGCTGAAAGGGAGGTACGATAACGTAAGCGGTAACGGTACGTCAAAACGTTCGTATTGTGATTTAATTTATTTCTTAATTTTAAGTTACGTTTTTGTAATTTTTCTAATCATACTTGCCTGTACCGCCTTGGCAAAATCAGACAGCATTGCTTCGGTATGTGCCATACATATTGTATGGGTATTACAGTAAAAAAGTATGCCGGTAAGAGATGTAGCATGTAATTGCAGTGAGTGTGGAATCTTGGAATTAAAACTCATCTCAAATTTATTTTGAATGCATAAACTTAGAAAAATATCCAACTAAACATACTTTGCCCTCAATTCGTTTATGCTTCAGTACGACTACTAAACAAAAATAAAACTACACTAAACTAAAATACGGCAATTAGTTCCAAAATGGACATGTGTTTTTAAAAAGTAAGTTTTATTCTTTCTTTATTAAAATTTATTTCTATAATAGCACATTAATTACATGCAGAAAACACCAAAATCTTACAACAAAAAAAAAACGGTCAGATAATAAGTAGAAACAAAGGATTTGCCAAGGAACTTCACTGCAAGTGCGCTAGCTAACCAATCAACCAACCAACCGACCATCCAATTAAAAAACTAATTACTTTAATGCTCTTTCTAATACCCATGCAAAGTATACATTTTTCTCCTCATCAAAAATAATACACATCTCGATTTCCATAGAACTGCATATGCATATTCATACGTATGTACATATAATTTATATATTGACTGTAATAAACGCTGCTGTGTTGTTGCCGGTGCTTTATACCATTTTTAATGATGAATAATAAAAAACCGGCAACAAAGGCAAATGTAACTGACAGCAATGCTTTTATTCACTACATTAAAAACATAATAAAAACAATATAATAATTATATTTAACATGGCCATAATAAAATACTAATAACAATAATTCGTATAAAATTTCTTTATTATGAATAACAACGCTTCTTAAGAAATAAAATGAAATAAATTTTCTGAAAACATTAAAACTACAAAAAAAAAAACTTTATATAAAGAAATGCAAGAAAAATATCTGCGCAAAAGTAAAAAAAAAGAACTAGAAAACCGCCATCGTTAAAAAAAAAATCCAGAAGAAAAAGAAGACATCAAAATGACCAATCAGCTTGCATTTTTTAGGTGAACATTTACGTCTGCTTATAAAATTAGCTGCACACACTCGTCAATATACTCACACATGTTTATTGCGTACATGGCAAACAGATATGCTAAATGTGAAGGTCTAGTAAACATCTGAGATATGTACTAAAGTGAATGCATTGAGACCAGTTCAATCTCAACATAATTTACAGAGACGGTTTTGACTATTTTGTTATGTCTTGTACCCAATATTCCAGCTGATATTTCAATATCTAGAACTAGAACATTTTAATTAAAATTAAATTTTAATTTTTACTCGGAGCGCACAACAAGCCTATACTGGCTTAGGTGTATGTCACAAGACATGGGCAGGCAAACCCCTCCAATCAACCTAACCTAACATAATTTTTACTCAACTTTCAGCCAGTTGTACACAACTTTCCAAAGTTGTTCGCCGATTTTAGCCACTTATGATTTTTTTGTTTGGAACTTTATTTGTTTATTTTTAGATTTTTTATGCTGTTTTAAAGAACAAAAAACTTCAAACTTTTGCAAAA
This sequence comes from Sturmia bella, assembly GCA_963662145.1. Lineage (NCBI taxonomy): Eukaryota > Metazoa > Arthropoda > Insecta > Diptera > Tachinidae > Sturmia > Sturmia bella. The sequence goes on along the minus strand of OY759171.1, from coordinate 30,390,069 downwards.
AAAATTTAATTTTTTTTATCGAAAAAATTTTTATTTTCTAAACTGCTAAGCCGATTAGAAAGTTTCTGAAAGATAATTTTGTTGCCAAATTTCAGTTTCTGTACTTTTTTAATGTTTTAAACCGTTTTTGACATAAGGGTATATCTCAAAAACAAGAGCTAACCTAAAAAAAACGGTTAGCACCACTGAACTCAGTGCAAACGAATTTGGTTTACCCACTGGGTAAGCCCCGTCTGTTGGTTTTTTCAACTAGCACAGTGTAATTATGCGCGCTTAACCACAGAAGTATAAGCCGTCTTTTTATTTCTAATTTTATGGAAAATTTTTCATACAGTAGCTGTATATAAATTTGGGCATTTAGTAACAAATACAATATTAAGGAGGGCTATTTAAGTCACATTCGTAATAGAAACTAACGCTAGTTATTTATTTCTTGGTCGCTGTTCATACATATATCTGTTTTTATACAACGACTGGTTAAGTTTTAAGGGCAGATGTTGAATGTATGCAACACCTAAGCTTTAAGCTTTTTTTCTGCATATCATTTGACATTTCTCAATTTGAACTCAGAAATCATACACAAACGAGCAACGCGTTAAAGTTGTACAGGCTTCTTATGAAACTGGCCGTTCAAATTAAAATGCATCACGTAGACTTCGTGTTTTTTTCGGTCAATTTAATCGCCCCAATATGTGTACAGTGGGAAAAATTTAGCAAAAATTTGAGTAAACCGGTTCTGCGAGAGATGTGAAAACACCAACTCATGCTCGTTCAGCTTAAACAGAAGAAAATATTCCTGATGTTCGCGATAGTGTGACTGAAGAGCCGTACATGACAACTAGTCGTAGTGCCCAACACCTGCATCTCTCGTACTCATCGTTAGTGAACATTGCGCATAAAGACTTGCATTTGCAACTACAACTAAAAACTATTGTCCATTCCAAGAATCGTCAATGGTCAGAATGGTGGCCAGAAATAGCAACAGTGGGCGATAAATTTTCGGAGTAAATCATCTTCAGTGATGAGGCATATTTTCACCTTAGTGAGTTGGTCAATGAGCAGATTTTCCGCATTTGGGCAAATGATAATCCTAATCTTATTGTCGAAAAACCAATGCACCCACAAAGAGTAACTGTTTGGTATGGTTTATTGGCTGGCCGCATCATCGGGCCATGTTATTTCCAACATGAGCCTGGTAAGGTGATAAAGAACTTGTTGTTCTGAAGGGGAAGATAGGGATGTGGACGATATGTGGTTTCAAAACGACAGTGCCACTTGTCATACAGCTAAAGAAACTATATCTCTTTAGTGCGACAAATTCAATGGCCGTGGCAACATCAATAGGCCGCCAAGATAATGTGACTTGACACCGTTGAAATTCTTCCTTTAACGTTGTTTAAGAGAAAAGGTTTAGGTTGAGGAGCCAGCAACAATTCAAGAGGGTGAAATAATTCGGCACATGAACAGTGAAGAACCTCAAGTATGCCTCAGCGTCATCTAAAATTTGGACCATCAGATGGATGTGTGCCGCCGAGGTCTATGCGTGCATTTGGCCGATATTAAGTTTCTGACTTAGAAAAAGAAGTCCAGAGAAGGCAAATCAGGTGGCCATGGAGGCCAATCAATAGCACCATTTCTTGAAATAAGTTGTTTTGGAAAGAGTACGCGCAGTAATGCCATTGTAATCTTGGCTGGTACCGTCTTGTTGCAAGCATATGTTAATCAAGCCAAAAGCATGTAGTTGTGACGTTAAAAATCATCAAACCGTTACGCCGTTTTCAGTTTCAAAGAAGTGAGGTCCATGCTGTCACTTTTAATAAATGCAAAAGGTACGGTAACTGATGAATAGTTTGAGGGTTTTCCATTGTCCAGAACTCACTATTCTATTTATTCATATAGTCATTCAAATGAAGATGTGCCTTGTTACTCATTATGATTTTTTCATGAAAATGTATTATTAATGCTACTCTGACCTTTGTCCAGGCATTCGGTACGTTTATAAATTCAGGATTTATGTATTTTGAAAAGATTTGTTGAATTTGGAATAAGCAAGCGGACATGTCATCTGTTCCAGATGCTTTAAGTTGGTTAAGTGTAGAGATTTCCCATTTGGTTGTCTCGATCTTAAATATCCTTCTAACCAGTGCAAGGTTTTGGCTTGTTGCCATTAAGAAACATGTTTCCTTAGTGGTGTCAATCTTGTCCTTGCATCTGATACAGCCTATAAAATGTGTGTGCAGCAGCAGCTGTCTAGTTTCTTCCAGACCGAAAGGCAATTTGTGTTTGTTTTATAAATTAACTTTTGCGGTTTTATAGTTTTCGGTAGTACTTCAATACTTTTAGAATACTGTTTTCCTAAGCTCTGTGTTGTATCTCGATAGGGTTACTTCTGTATGTTGTACAGTCACCGATTAATTGTGACCTATTAAAGAACTGTCGGACATTTTTGCTGAGCTTATACATATCCCTTGTCCATCAGGGTATGCTTATTGAACTCCATTTCATTCCTAATAGGCAACGCTCTTCCAAGAAGTTATTTGCTGTGTCCAATTTTCATTGCAGATCTCTGATGTACTTCTGGATTAGCTAAATCTAACACTGATATCTGATTAATTCGTGTGATTACAATACTTTTCTAGAACGCAGCTAGCTTCAGTGATTATAGTGGTTGCCATACATGTTTTAAAATTGAATAAAATTAAATTAAATAAACACAAAAACTGCGTTGATTGCCTTAGTGTGCTATTTTTCTCTTTGTTTGGATATGTTTGCTGGGTATATTCAAGGCTTCAAGGCTGTTCAAATGCATTTGTGTATGAGTGATGGTGTATTAAAGTGCATGTAGTTATTATTGTTGCCTCATAAAATTTACATGACTACCAAAAACAACAAAAACTAGCTGAAATAAACAACAATGCTCTTCCAAAGGATGCAACATATAAAAACTCATTTGTTGCAACAATTATTTTCGCATTTGGCTTCAAGTAAAACAAAACACCAAATGAAGAGGAAAAACAAAACATAAAAGAAGAAAATACTTAAACATTAATGCTTGGAAAACTTATTAGTAAGAAATAGAACATTTCAAGTTAACAAATTCTCTGGCAAGACAGGATATACTACAAGGCCACTCACTTAATCAGAGATATTGAGTTTAACATACTAATGATTTAATTCCTTTGGATCACTGATCTTAATATTGCTCTCCCCTCTAGTGTAGAAGAAGAAGAAAAAATAGTATAGACATTACTTACCTTCGTCTACTTAAAGGGGCTAATCAAGGAAAACAAAACAGAAATAAATAAAATTATAAAAAAATTAAATTAAATGAAAAATAAAAACAAAGCACTAGTAAACAGTAAATGCCAGAAACTCACAGCCAGTTGATATGAAGTATATCCTCTGCCAATCGGTTTCCAGCAAACACACATATGTATGTATGTATATATACTATGCTATGTATATACTTTGCACTTGCACATATTTCTGTTGGAAACATTTTGGTTGAGGGATTAAAATGTTTCCAAAGTGTGAAACTGACATGCGAAGTTTCTGTTGGCACAGATTAAGCTCCGTGTGTTGTTGCAATAATGTGGTTTCACTTTGAAGTGATTGTATTATGAACAACATATTTAGTTCTTCTTAACTGAATAAAGGAAAGAATGACTGACTGGCTTAATGACTGACAAAGGAACGGACGGACAGACGGATTGTATGGCGTAAGTAAAATAAATGACGGACTGCAAATTCTGCCACCTGCTTTAGCTTTATTGCGGCGAGTGTAGAAGCGTATTTGCTCATTTACTCTTTCAAAAGTTGAGTTGTAGACATTTCGCTTGAATAATGGGCCTGCAGTCCTTCGTTATTGTACACGAATGTATTAACAATAACAACAGTAACAAAACAAAAAGAAAATACAAAAAAATCAAATAAAATGAAACAAAACTGACACTGACCATAATGAAGACATTAACGTTAATGAAATTGTTATTAAGGCGTTACAATGGATTGATGTTTTTGAAGACTGTAGCATTTGCAAGTTTGAAGTGTTACTTTCTGATACTTCTTTTTTTTTATCAAAATTACTGCTTATTCCTCTCTACATATATTACAAAATGTTGGTATGTATGAGCAGTTTTTCATTTCCGTCTGAAATAAGTGGCCCGCAGAAACGGCATTATGTCATCATATAATTAAGTTTACCTTAGAAGCATATTTTTAAAAGCACATTTAAACAATTTGAGAGCAGTTTTATGCTATAAATTAACAAACAAAAAAAAAGATTTTAAACAAATTTTAATCAAAAAGTTTGCTTCATATTGTGTAATTTCCCAGGAACGCTCTCATTGTAATCCCTTCTACTCACTTTCGACAGAAGTTATATGCTTATGACAGTCTCTAGCTATTGTGTTAAGGTTACGCTGTTCCAAATAGCTTGTAAGATTAGATGATTTAGGTCAACAACGAGTGTAAGAAAAAGGGTTTTTTATGCATATGGAGTGTGAGACGGTGAAAACATTTGGGAAGTGAAGATTAGAAGGGATCTCTCTACTGATCGATATTATGTCATAGATTTTTCGATAGCTTTTAGCTTGGGAAAAATTTTGTTACTAAATATCGAAAAGACCATTTTCGGAGCGTCTAATTTTTTTTTTGTATATGAACCTCGTACCACACCTCCGGCACGGAGTCAGAGTGTTTGATAAAAATATTGGAGAGAAATCAATGTTGGGGGTTGGTAATGTTTTCCAAACACTGCTCTCTAAACATATCAAAAAGTTCTGTTTTTGTCGCTATACACACTAAAAATAAATAACGATATTAAAAGACAGAACAAATTTTATGTAAATTTAAAGTGCTTTCAATTTTGTTTCAATTCAATAGGACTTAAAACGAAAATAGGAATACTTCATCCTGGTCAGATAAAAGTGGGTTATTTATCAATGTTGGTTTTCCAAATGACTGCGAGATTCCAAAAATTCTGTTATCTTCATAGCTGAAAAGGCGTGGCCGAAAAACTTATTGCGGATATAGGAGATATAGTCAGGAAGTGGAGTTTTTTGTGTGAGCTGCTTAACTAACATCTTCTAGAGCTTTTTTTAAATAGTTTTTTTGTAAGTCTACTGACGTCTTGATATTCGTAGTATTATTGCTAAAGATTATGCTTCTTATTTGAACCTGTAATTTCTAGGCTGACTACACAATAAATTTTATGTTACTTATGTATCGGTAGTTAAGTTAGTTATGTAACGGTACAGCCAAACTTTTTAAGAAACGGACCAAAAGTGCCTATAATTTCTTTATCGTAATGATACCCTAAAAAAATATATTCAGAATGCAATCTATTACTTTGGGCGAATGTATTACTTTAGGTCTAAAAATATACCTTAATAATTGTTTTATGTCCTTTTAGTCTGTCTACATGTCGCCGACATTTCGTTGATACTACTCAACTCCTCAGTAGACTGGAGAAAACTTAAAGGAAGGTTTGAAATTTTGCCACATATCACAATATGCCTATGAGCACAATGAGAACACAAATGTGCAAGCGAACCATTTATATTGATAACAATTTCATCATTTTGCAACATTTTTACTAATTTCCACAACCTTTATACAACGAGTTGTATCTAGTTACTATGATACTAAAAGTATAGCAAATAAAAAGCAAGGGGGCTATTTTGGTTATTTGGTGAAAGAAACTTCAATGGCGAATATTTGTTCCAAGTGTGAACGCAAGATCAACATGTTTGGTTGTTGTTCGAACAAACAAATTATATGAAATAGTTGGCCTTAGTATGAACATCAAGCAAATTTTGTAAATATTTGAAGACAATTTGGGCAAACATATCTGAGACAAGTACTTCACATATGTGGTCGCACCCCAACTCAATAGAAAATATTTGGCTGTCGCTGTTGCTAATTAAATTAGCTGCACGTTAAATCGAAAAACCAGTGCAAAATAAAATTTTAATAAGTTTTATATTGGATGTTTTCATAATTAAATAAGTCCTAAAAAAACTTGTATAATGTATTTTCATCTTTGCGCAGTCACACGTAGCCATATTACTACAAGTTTGAAATGTACGAGTATGTGTACCGTCAAACCACTGCAAAATTCTGTATCAAAATATTGTCATAAGTTCCCAGAACATGCTGAATAAACTCGTCACTCAGCTTAACTGTGAACGTGCAGTCGTGTTTGTTCGGCTACATGCACATGCGATCGGCTCTGTTTGAAGCAAAATCAAAAGTTTTTGATATTTTTGTTGAAGCAAGTTTTTTCGCACGTTTCCACTCTTGTGCTACAGAAAACTAGAAAGTTGTTTGAAGTTTCGTGATAAATAAACACATATATGTTCGAATAATAAAACAGAAGCAGTATGCGTAAGTTTTGATTCTTTTTGTTTCTTTACGCTATATATGAATGTATGTACATACATACATATGGATGTATGCAGGAAATCTAACTGCAGTATTTTATTATCAAAATTTGAAATGTAATAAGAAAAATGTTTCCTTGTTTTATTTACAATATAAGACAAAAGAGATGATTTTCTGCTACATTGTAGCCTTTCTTCAGGTTACTAAAGGAAAACTTTCTAAACGGAGGATACAAAATTAATCAGTAGCGAAATTGTTAATTTTTTCATTTGACTCCTTCATGCCGAAAAAATTAGTAATTTGGTAGGTAGGCAATTGTCGAAGTGATCGAAAAGCGCGAATGAAAAATTGATTATTTTTTTTCTTACAATTTATTGAAAACTATCTTGGTACGAGAAAAAACAGCACAAGCCAAAAATAACTGACCGCCCGACGGCATAACAAAAAAGAACGCTACAAATTCTTTGGCTGCAGCAAATTATTCAAATAGCGACACATCCACAATCAAACTGAAAGCAATTTCAGCTGATTATATATACATGCATCTGGAAGTGCATAATTTTATATTTATTATTAGTGCATAATTCTATATTTATGAACACTATTATTAGTCAACCAAAAACCTTAAATACAACAATTTCAAATGCGTATGTGTTACTTCACATTTATACGTATCAATGTAATTGCATTCATTCATTAAGATTTACTTAAAACCTGTGTTAAAATAGCAACAAAAAAACTTTATTTAAAGTTCTTAGTTAAAAATAAAATAAATTAAAGAGATAACAAATTTACATCAATGGGTTAATTGTACGACATGGTTTATTTTTAAATTGCATACACATGTTTTTTCATGAAACATATACTTGTAGATTTAATTAAAAAAAAAAAACTTACAAGAAATCAAGGTGTATCAGATAGAGAAGTGGATAAAGAAAATTATTAAGTTTTTATTTAATAGCATACTTAACCCTAGAACTCTAACCGGGGTGCTCGTTCGGGTAATCTGCCAAATATTTTAAGTTAAATTTCAAATAGCTTTGCTTATTTGCCTTCTAAAAGTACTACTAGAAAACGAATTACATTCATTACTTTTCATACAGTATTTCGAGCGGCAACTACTTGAAATTAGTCAACCAGCGTAATGCAGCAGTCTGGCATTGATAGTACATACGTTAGTTTTCGATTTAATCGTTGTTTATTTCTTTACTAGAACCGGTACAATTTGGTAATCTTAAACTGTGAGTTAGTTCAGTTGTTTTTGTATAACTTAAGGCATTTATTTGGTTGTGGACCGAAAAGTTTCGAGCAGTAACTTGAGAGAGAGATGCCATAATTTTTATGTAAAAATTTCACACATTTATTGAAAAAGTAATAATTTAACTTTATAGTCCATTAATAAAGGGCTTATTAGAAACTCGGAGTGAGGCTGATAGATTGTACTTACCGCACCTTAACAAGGGTGAACGACAAAAAAACGACTTTTGGCAACAAGTGCAAAGCACCACCTACGAAAAGCGTACAATAAAAATTTTTACCAAATGTTTCAAAATCATATATTTTAGTTTTTTTTTTCTAAGTTTCTATAACTACCCATATTAGTGTACGTATATATAATAACTATGCAATCTATACATTAATGTAAAGATAATTATTGAAGTATTTTTGTACTTTTTAAATTTTTATCAACTTTAAAATCTCTAAAAAGTTAAAAAGCCTGTTCAGACGAGTATCCTTAAAATTTCTTGTAAACAATAATTAACTCACATTTCTCTTGGTTAATGATTCAGCAATATCAAAATGTGTGTTTTCTGGGTCTCAAAAGTAGACAAAGATATTGCTAAATCGACGATTGTGTCATCGATTTTTTAATAGCTTTTAGCATGAGCAAAAAAAAAAATTGAGTCGTAACAGATAAAAAAAACACATCTTCAAGCATCAACAATGTTCCCCTATGGCCGTAATTTAGCTAGAGGAAGCTTGTAGAATGTCAAATGTACCAGCAATCCCCAATAACTTTTCCCTCCAATTTTTTTTTTCCAACTGCTATAAGAAAACACAAAAAATTATATAAAAATGTTATAAAAATTCTTAAAACTATTTTAACCTAGCAAAGGTTTTTTTTTGGTATTTTATTTTATTTTATTTTATTTTATATAAAACAATATTAACTCCTAATACTATTTTTATAAATTAAATGCCTATTACCGAAAGGTTATAGCATGAATTTTATAAAAGATACAGAAAACTTAGCGCAAATTTGTATGCATTTAATTTATACAAATAGCGTTAAGAGTTAATATTTTAATATAAAAATATACACCGGTATTCATAAAAAATAAAACATTGTTGAAACACATTTTAGAACAAATTTTTCATATAAAATTTGTTCTAAAATGTACTTCAGCAACGTTTTATTTTTTATGAATACCGGTGATAATAACCAACAAAACTGTTTCTATATTAAAAAAAAGTTTTAAGAATTTTTATAAAATTTTTTTCAATTATGTTAAATGTATTATATAGAATGTTAACTGTATTTATGTATGTTAAATTTTTTTAATTTCCTTGATGACAATTTTTGAAAATTGTAATATTTGAAAAAAAAAATTTAGAAAAACATTCACCCCTATCGTGAGTAAAATGTGAAATTTTTATTCCCATAAAATTTTCATTTCTCAAGTAGGGAAATTTGCTATCATGAATATTATGGGAACGTTTGTTTTGCTATCAATATGTAGTGAGTGTACAATAGAGAAGAAGAAAATATAAGTACAAAGGAAATTTATTGAATATTTGTGGGTAAATGATGTAAAAAGTAATTAAATTTATGTTTTATAACTAATCAACAGAAATTTGTAGATAAAAAGGGTGAATACGTCGGCGTTTTCATGCCTGTTGAATATTTGGACAGATTCTCTACCGCAATTAATAAAAAAAATCATTTGGTATTCCGCCCATCTTAAAACTAAGCGCATTCTTACGTTTTTGTGTAGAGGGTGTATACCGAAACGGTGTTGGAAGAGATTACGAAGTAGGAATGGCGCAATCCAATTTTGGCGAAGTGCTCTCTAAAGTGTTGGATGCTTTAGAAAAGTCTCTGCGTGGAATGGATAAACTATCCATGGATAAAATTAAATTCATGAACTTTTTTAATAAGAGGGCCAGCACTTTTTAGTTTTTCTGAAGGCGAATACAAAAATTTGGCCGCCACATCTTTAGAAACCTTCACACAACACACATGCAATGGGTCGCTTAACTTTGCACCCTATTGAGAAGCATGTCATGTTGCACATTATTTAATGATTTGGACCTAAAAATATTTTTCAGCTAATTTATATACCCATTAAAATGTAGCAACTAATTGCATTTTTTTTTCTAGTTCCCCAAAGAAAATGAAATCAACAAATTGATACAAAAAATGGGAAAAATGTCTGAAAATTCCATTCACGATAAGGGGAAATTTTGTGGGAAAAGTTATTCATGATCGCACTTTTGGAAAATGGGAAAAAAATTTAGGGGAAAAATTATTCATGATAGGGGTGATTATTTCCTAAAAAAACAAAATATTAAATATAAAAGTAACAAACAAGGACCATACGCTCAAAACCTTAGAAATCTAAGTTTTTAAAAACTTTAATATTTAAAAAAAAACATTTAGGAAAACATTATTTCCTGAAGAAGTTTTCCAAAGGAAAAGAAAATATTAAAAATAAAAACAGGAATAACAACCAAGGACCTCAAGCTCGAAATTTAAGAATTCTTACACTTAATAGTAAAAAAAGAAAAATTTAAAGCCTTCCAGTTGCCTGTATTAGAGTAAAGCGTTATGGCAAGTACAAGTGCCACCTACCGTGAAGATTATTAGAGAGTTTCGGAGCAGACTACAACTCACCAAGCGGAATACGAGTATGGCATACAACTATGTGGAATGAATATGTTGTATAGAGAAAGTAAAACTTTCACTCGTAAATTCAGTGAACTAAGGTGTTTTTGATCAATTTATTATTTATTTATTATAAGTGGTATAAAAGATATATTAAAAAGTTGTACTCTAGCAAAGAATGCAGAATAATGGTAAATATATTTTACTTTCAATATAAAAACCACCAAATTGTTTAAATTTAATGTTATAAAGAAGTTTATTTTTTCTGCCTCACAAAGCGATGTGGCTACGAACTTGAATTAAATCTGCTTTCGCCACAACACATACTGTTACAAAAAAAATTAGATAATAAAAATTAATTGCCACACAAAGCTGGAATTATACGATAGCCTCAAATGCCAAAAACGTTATCTAAGTTTTATTGTTTGTGGACTATTTCCCAGGTAAGCTACACCAACGGGAAGATATACCATATTCAAACCATTGAAATCAATGGCTCTCCCATTCTTTCGGACAGAAAAACGATATAACAAAAGGCAAAAGAAAAATGAAGTAAACAACCAGTTCAGACAACTATTTTGGCTACTAGGGAGAGAGTCACATACAACACAATTACAGCGCTAATCTGGAAGTGCGGCATAGAAATCTGGGGTAGTGTAAGCACAACTAACTTAAAAACTATTCAACGAAACCAATCTAAACTATGGCGATTTATAGTCAATGCAGAATGGTACATTAAAGATGAGGTCATCTGTATCGAGATCTAAAAGTCAAAACAGTAAAAAGCAATCGTGACAACTGCCTTAGATATACAACACGTTTAATATAACATTCCAACAGGGAACTCAGACATTTGCCAGCGAACAAAACGCTGGCACCCAGAAGTCTTAAGCGATATGCACCCTCAGAACTAGTTAACCGTTATTCGAAGGGTCAAGTTGCTGAGTAAAAAAATGATTTCAATATGGATATCATATTCCTAACATAACATACGATATAAGTGGCCTTAATTGATTGATTTAAGGTAATTCACACTCCAACTAAGGACACCCAAAGCCTTAAGGTGCCTTTAGACTATGCTAATATTTGTGCAAAATCATAAAAATTTTGTTTGTCCTAGTGCAAACACTCGAATTTGTTAGCCTCCAAATATTTTTCGATTATTTGTTGGCTAACAAAAATGTTTGTTTGTGAAGAGAGTTTTGGCTAGTGTAAACACTTTGTCAGCACGTCCCAACAAATATTTGGCTTGATAATTTGTTTGTTCTCGCAATATTTTTGGCGCATCAAACAGCGACAAATAATTGTAGAAACGTGGGTTGCCAACAGTTATTTTTGACAGTGCTTAACATATAAAAAATGAAATAAATTGAAATGGCAATACTGGTCAATTTGTTTGACAGATTGGTAAGTAAAAACCGCGTTTCCGTAATTCTTAATTATAAGGCATATTTTTCTGAAAGAATATGGACGACAACGATGGAGCAGCTATTGAACCGCCCCCTTTATGTGAAAAACATGAACATATATTTAATGTTAATAAGATGAATATTGTAATCAAATAACCAAGTAATCGAAGTCATTTGAACCCATGCGCACGAAGTTTTTATGCAGCGAAGGCTCTTCAGAACGCAAATCCTTCAGAAGTTTTTGGCAACATCCTTCCATTTTACGGCGCTGCACCCAAGCTCGAACCCTGGATCTTTTTTTTTCTTTTTTTCTTTTTGCTGGTTTTCTGAAACTGCTATAGCTCCAGCAGTTATTGATAATAAATCTCCAATATCACTATCACTAAACATTTTAATTTTTCACATTGCTTCACCAACACAATTTGATACTGTTTGACAGATGTTTGTCATACATACCGGACAAATAAAATTATTAGTATAGTGTAAAGGGGTACACAAATATTTGTACCAAACAAGGCTGACACAAAATTTTCTGTTATTTGCGCAAATAAAATTCACACAAATATTAGTGCAATCTAAACCCATGCCCAAACATTTGTCACAAACCATACTATTAGCCCAAACAATTATTTGTTGTGTTTGGACAAATATTAGCATAGTCTAAACGCACCTTTACTGCAATTAGTAGTATTCGTAATAAAGAAATTAACAATAAAAAAAATTATTGCGCTGAACTTGTATATAATACCAAATTGTTATGGTCATACGATTAACCCATTTATTAAAATTTAATTTGAATAAAGACAAATGCAACTTGTGTTATAATTGTAGCAGAAAATATATTGCAAAATATTAAATAGAAATGTAAGTGAATTAGAAATCAACAATTTTCTTAGTAACAATAATAAATTGGCATGTATTATTTTAGGCCTAAAAATAGACCTTAATTTTTTATGTCTTTTTCAGCCGTCTATAGGTGCTAAGAAAAGTAAAAATGTTGCAAGACGAAAGAATGTTTTCTGTATTAAAAGTTTGTTTGTATATTTCTGATACTTATTTTGTTCATGAGAATTTTGGAATAAGTTGTTGGGTTTCAAACCTTCTTTCAAGATTTTTCGAGTCTTGATGAAGAGTGGATTAGCATCAATAAAATGTTGGCGGCATGTAGACGGCTGAAAAAGACTGTAAACAGTAAGGCCTATTTTTAGACCTAAAATAATACATTTCAGTTGGCAGTAAGCAAATGAAAGGAGAAAGTTTAAGCTATTGGTCGGTATAGTCTATTTACAAGAGCACAGTACTTATGACTACATATGTGGATGAACATTTGTGCATTGTGGTAATCGTATGATTCCAACTTTAAAGCTTTTAGAATGATTAGTGTTGATAATGTTTAAGAGCTGTGGATTAAAAACTTTTAAATACAACTTTATTAATTGAATTATCATATTCGAAAATATATTTGTATTAGAGGCTTAATAGTTTTAAAAACTCAAATATGCTTACTAACCCGAAAAAAATTATGTCTTCAAAATTTTCCGAATATTTTATAGCAATAGAGGGATTAAATAATTCCACCTGCAAATCTAGGTAAATAATAAATTTCAATATAACCTGTTTCATTTCATGATTGTTTTAAATTATGACAAAAGTTATTGCTCATATATTCTAAATTAAATTAAAATTTCAACACGTTCTAGTGACAAACCCCAACACAGAGAAATAGACATTTACATAAATCTTAAGGTGTGAAATGTAACATTACGCAGCATTACCCGTATAAAAAAACTCGATTTTCATGTAATTTTAATCGATAAGAAATTGAATAGTTTTAAGAAATATGCATGAAATGATTGTAAGAAAAAACCAAGTTTAAATGTCAATTTGCATATAAAACAACAAAAATCATAAGACAATATTTTTTGCAACTTACACACGTTTTAAATGTTATAACTTGTATTTGAAAAAAAACTTATTTTTTTTTTTGTATTTCAAATGACCACAAATAGATTTTTTAATTTATTTTTTTTTAATTTTTTTTTCCATTTGGAATACTATTTCTAATTTATTAAATAAGTTTAATTCAAGTTAGAAAAAAAAACAACCCGCAGTCATTGGGTCTATTTGAACTGAATGCCAGTTTAACGGTTCAATGTCGCCAGAGGTATTTTGTGCTACAAAAATCAATAAAGAAATTTCTACAGAAACCACAAATCTGTAATAATTGAATTTGATTGAATTTAAAATCAATAATGGACTGAAAACAGGTGTTTGCATTGCGATAATATTTTGTCAGTTGTTCAGGAAAATATTTTCTCGTAGAACTGTTCAGCTGAAGGAACTTTAAAAATGATTTTATTTCGTTTATAAATATGCAAAACGTCATGAATTTCTGAGCATTTTTACTTAAACTTATATCTATTTACAGAAAAACTATAATTTCTAAAACTATTCTGTGAAATAAATGTTAAACACATACTGATAACAAAATGCAATTAGGACATGATGAACTAATAATTGTTTTAAAGTTTGTTTTTAAAATTTTCGAAAGTCAATACAAAGTTCTATAATTTTCCATATAACTTCTTACCGTCTAATACATAAAAATTATAACAGGTTTATAAAGCTCTTATTTGACAGATTTCCCATACAAATATGTCAAATAGCAGTCTTATAAGCCTGTAATAATTTTTATGAATTAGGGGGTTAGCATATATAAATGGCAAATACGTGCTAAAAGTATTTTGTAAATGCTTTTCCCCAAAGGAAATCCCAGTACTGTGGTTTTTCGAATATTATCATTACAAAATGTTCAGATAATTATGTTTAAAAAAATTATTCCAATTATATTAATTAATATTAATTAATATATTGAATTAGCATATTTTTTGCTGAAAAAGTGCTAGCATATCATGGTAACTCAAAATTTTTCCGGTCTACGTACATATGTTGGTAATTTTAGCACATCGCGTAAGCACAATATTTTTACTTTTCAACAAATTTTATAATTTATAGTTTATAAAAAAGTTAAGTCCATAGCTGCAAGAAAAGTTTACAAACTTTGTAAAAAGAGTGTAATTAGTTTTAAAGAAAGTTAAACAGCTGCAGAGGCACAGCAGAGTGCATAAGCAAAAGAAAACTTGAAATCTGCAAAATCTTTTCATATTGCAACAATATATTTGCAAAACGTTTTCAAAAAGTGAAAAATTTGCAAAAAGAACAGCAGTGCACAAAAGAACGAAAAAGAGCCCAAAATATGTTAAATTCGAAAAATAGATTCATCCGAAAAAATTATGCATAATTCGAAATAGTTTAAAAATAAGAGTAAGAGTTCTGTGATAATAGAATTAAGTTGACGAAATTTTACACTGTGTTTCTGTTGTGCTTGCTCTGTTATTTATACACATACATGTTTGTGTTGCCTAGTTTTCCGCTTGTTTGTTTGTTTGTTTTTAACAACAATAACAACAAAAATATTGAAAAAAACGAAAATTATTTCATAAATAAATAAAGATCAACCCCTGAAGAAGCTCACAAAAAATGGGCGAAACGTTGGGAAGAAGAGACAAAATAAAGTTGTTTTAATTTAAAAGAACCTGAAAGTGACCAAAAATAGCCAGTGTGGGAATATACTACATATTTTTTTTTTTTTTTTATAATGAAACAATCACAAAACTGCGAAGCTTTTTGCTTGTCTGCAGAAACACCCAGAGCCTTCGGCAGGAATCGAACCTGCGACCTCGAAGACACTTGGTAGAGCACTCTACCAATTCATCCATCGAGGCGCTCGTACGTATAATCAAGAAATAACCTCAGTCTAAAACTTATTTTGAGTCTATTTTTGAGATTTGCCAATATTTTGCGGTTGTTAAACTTTCTCGAAAACAATTTATTCTTTTTCTGAAACTTGGAAGTTTTTTTTGTAACTATTAAGCCTTTTTATAAATCAACTTTTGACTTATTTTTGAATTTTGCATCATTGTTGGCCTTTTTCAACTATTTTCCTTTTTATGAAATATTTGAAGTTTATATTTTAGATATTTATTTTCTTGAGGTAAAGGTATTTTTTATTAAAAATATTTGATAAATCGTAGAGATTTTTCATGCTCTAGGTCTTTTTGAACAAATTTTTTTCATTATTATTGTCCTGAGGAAGCCAACCGAAGGAGAGCGAAATATTGACACAAATAATTAAATATTTTTAATAAAAACGACCTTTAGCTCAAAAAATAACTATATGAAATATAAAAAGGGTTCGAAAAAGAAAAACAAATAATAAATTTTAAGTTTATGATTTTTTAGGTTTATTTTTGCACTTGGCAAATTTTTCGCATAGAAAAGTGCTACGCTAATTCAAACATTTATGAAACAAATTATTACGCGTTTCTTGAAACAGGTAAGTTTCTTATGTTCACATACATATGTACACATAAATATATCAATACGTAATTGCCCTTCTTGCAGCCAAAAAAAAAAAAATAAAAATTATTGCAGCCGCTCCTCAACATTAAGAACAACTTCAAGAAACAATGTTTATCTCTACGTTTATTTGGTATCGTGGTCTGAAAAAGTGTAAAGTTGTTTGTCTAGAAAAAGTTGTAAGTGTTTCTCCGAATTAGAAAAATTCGTGTGTTCATATATGTAATAAAAAAAATACATTTTGAAGCTTTAATTATTGATAGTTTTATTGGGAGAAATATATAACATGTTGGAATATACATATTGCATGGTGCTGCTAAATATAGAAACATGTTTGTCACAATAATAATATGAAAACATTGGGCCTTAACTATAACACGAAAGTCTTTCCTTTTTAAAAACAACTTAAATTTTAAAAAGTGTTGCTAACTTTTTTTTAACTATGGTCAAAATTAAAGTTGGCTTTAAGATGAACCAGCTTTAAATGGCTGCCATATTACATATCGAAAATGCCAGATTATTTATCATGGAACCATTTATAAATTTAAGTAAAATCCCAACTCTGATAATAAGATGACTCTCAAAAATTATGTACAAATGTAAACATACACATATTCTAATGTAAAATTGTTATTGTAAGTAAATAGTCGGTTGTTTCTTATCTTTAGTAGACAAAAAGGTAATTTTTATTTAGCAGTGAGTTAAAATTAAAGTATAATTTTTCGATGTCTATAGACACAATCATAACCACAAGCGCTAGGTTTGCGATTGTGCAAGAAAAAACTGAAGACTAATGTGTAGTCCCAGAGAAGAAACTGTGAAAATTAGCTGTGAATTTCGAACCATAAGACATAGAGACTTGATTGAGGTTTGCACAGGATATGTGGCTTCATCCTTGTTGAGCAACAAATACCAAAAGTAAGAAAATTCTAAGATTTAAGTTGTGCCAAATTTACAATTGCGGTATTCAAACGGTCTCATATTGTGTCATAATGTCAGAAAGTACTAACATTTTATGATAGTTAAAAAAATTTTTGTTGTGCTGCAAACAAAAATAGTCATAAATTAATAGGACTTCATCGACTGTGTTTAGTGATTCGTCATAACTTAACAGCATCACAGTGTCACCCAAGAAATAAATGCATTAAAATGTATATTTGTTCGTAAATATGAGTATATGTCATTTAAAATTTACTTGAATCAGCTATCAAAACATTTAGTAGATAATTATCACACAAACTGGCTATTATTTTAGTTTTTTCTTTTATTTTTGTCATTTTGACAAAAATATTTAAATTGCTTTAATTTTCTTTAACAGCTGATTCATATTTGATATAGCGCACTACTTTATGACAGGTTGCTCACAACAGTCATATATTTTCGTACTATTATTTTAAGACTTCTGACTTTAGGACGACCCTTTGAATACCGTAAATGTAGATGTAGCTTTCGAAGCATAAGAGATTAAATTTTCACTGGATATATCATGGTCTGGCCGCAATAAGTAACACAAGAACTAAAACCACAAAAAGTTAGAATCTAAAGGGAGCCCAATGCAAGGGACACCTCGTTTCTCCAGCCGCAGGAACAATATTACTAAGAAAAAGCTAATTTTGCAGTAACAAGGGGCTCAATATGTTGTCGACCAAGAATGAAACGAAGTTTGCTTGTCTCGTAGTGTAATGCACTGTTGGTCATAATAAACGAATATGGTTTTGTTAAAATTTCATTCGAACACTTTAAAGTAATTGTTAATATTAGTTGGCAATGCATGCAGCTTAATTATATTAAAGACCCTGCACCCCACCCACAAAAAATAGCCATAAATTGTCTATAACTCCAAAAAATAATTGATATTCATTACCGTAAAAGAGAGTGACTCTGATATCAGTTATATTGATCAAATGCACCACTGTATGATCACTACAATTGACGAAATTATTACGAATTGGACTTTGGTACCAATTCTTTGCATTGCCAACTACTACAAACTATTTGTCTCAATTACTGTTAAAACAAAAAGCAGTTAACTCAACTAACTGGTTATTAGTTCTGTTAGCAGAGTTTTCAGAAACAGATTTGAATTATATGTTAATAGTTGTTGCAACTACCAAAGTTCGATTGGAAAGATATTCGGTTATCACAACGAATCTATTATCTGTGTGTGGGATTAGCTCCCCAGACAAGCAGGAAATGTACAGTAGCGTACACTTGCATATCGTCACCGTCAATGCAAGTTGACGTAACTGACAAAGACTTCAAAATAAATAAAGTTTTCTGAAATAAATAAAGTTTTCTGAGCATTATTAATGACATTTCATTCAATCCAAATTACGATAATAGCTTCTTTGCTGCCAGTTACAACTGTTTGCATTTTGAAAATCGTTATGTAAGTAGTCTAACTAAAACCTGAGAATAAATTGTTTACTTTAAAGCTATATATTCAGTGACAATTATTTGTTTTTAATTTTGTTTTGCCTATCAATAATTTACAGTTTTAATTAATTTTACAATTCAGTAATTTTTTCAAAATAAAAACAAAAGCAATATACGTGAGAAATTAATGCACACAGAGAGAAAGAGCGCTTAAAAGTAATTTTTCCTACAGCCACTAACAAGTATTTTAATGACAGCTGTCAATGTGTCAATTGTTGAGAACTGTTTGTTAGTTGTTGTAATTTAATAATCATAAAAACTCTGTATAAAATATAAAACAAATGCATTTGCATACTTGGCGGCATTTAAAAAGTTGCTGCTTAATGCACATGCAGCGAATTGCACTGCAATGCAAAAATATTCAACAAAAATCATAAATAATGATTCGAACAGAAATCGATAAAATTAAAACTGCAAAAAGATAGAGACCAAAAGTGAAGTAAAAAAAAACAACAATCTTGTTTTTGGGTGCGGGCTATAAATCATTTTAATTAAAAAGGAAATGAAATTGAAAATTATGTCGTATTAAAAATATATTAATTAAGGCAAAATGGAGATACGTATCAACTCAATGACAATTGAAATTTAAAACATGTATTAATGAAATTAAAGTAAAGTATTAATTTAAATAATATTAAAAGAGTAGTTTGAAATGATTTTACTTAAAAATATCTCTCATAATTTCACTTAAATGAACTCATTAAGTGCTGCATTTCGAAATTGAGTTCTGTTTGAATTTCTCATAGTTCAATTAAGGCCATACAAAAGAATTCCATGATGGCGGTTTCAAAAGAAAAGCCCCTCTAAAATATTAAGAAATATTCAGCAACAAGTTGTCGATGGATGTTGTTGCCTGAATACATTAGCTTCATCAGTTGAAAACTTTACTTAAACTAATCTTCATCAACATTTTTTTTACATGCTTGTCGCCATTTATTTCTGCAAAAAAAAAAAAAATAAAGAATACTTCAAAACAATCATCAAACAACTCAAAAACTTTTAGAAAATCATCATCATTCTCCACCAACAACAATAGCAAAACAAAACCAAAAAAAAAAAAATTCTATCAAACTAACAACAGCAACAAAAAAGCTTTTTAGCGGCAACATTGTAAAGTATGGGTACGACCCAGAGTTTGAATCGCCTTGAATGCATTCATGGCAATAATGAAATTTTGCAAGGGAAGTAAACCTGGCACTCCGAATTAGAAGCTTAACTAACAAATAAATAAATAAAAAAACTTATTTTCCAAAAGACATTTAGCACAGAAATTGTTACTTAAGTGAAAAAAGATCTCCATGCGGGGCAAACCATCCGGATAGCGGATAAGTTGTTGATGTTTTGTAGTTAATTTCCTATTAATGTATATTTTTGTTACAATTGTGATGACAACAATGTTTCGCTGGTTAAACTAAACAGATCGAAGGTGTAACTTCACTAATATTGTAAATTAATTTTGGAATTTAGATAGGTATGATGTTAAAAAGAAATTTAATTAAAGCAAATTGTTAAGTAATATTCTAAATCAGGGGTGCCCAAAATCTTCTTATGGAAGCGTAAACACCAATACGTATACACTTTATTGACGCACACAAAGAAAAACAGAAATAAACTCATAACAAAAAATGATTTCTTCAAGTGTTTCATACTCACGAAATCATTAAAAACAACAACAAAATCATGAAAACAAAAAAACAACAAAATTTACGCTTGGCACCAATGTGTACCAACAAAGCCTGCGTTCGTATTGCTGTGCATATGAAAGTGTTGTTGCTTTCAACTTGGGATATGTGTGTAAGTGTTGTGTATACATATTAGAATGCTCAGCCAATGCTTCGCGCTTTTACAAAAACAAAAGCGTACCAAGCGTATAGGCCGTGGGCATCCCTGTTCTAAATAGTAACGGTACTATAAAATATATAGCAATACAATTTTAACGCTAACAATACCTCAAAGTTGTCTACAAATTGCATGTTAGTTTTTTTCTTATAAAGAACTGCAACTGCGAAGGGGTTAAGCGATTGGCCAACATTCAAGAGGTTCACGATGTTAGAAATATAGAAATGAGCCAGAGGTAAAACAATATAAAAGTTGTATATTGTATATAAAAGTCCTCATTGTTGCAAAGTGTCTTCCTCTATACCAGAAATTAGAAAATTTTACACAAGATTCTTTTTATAGCAAACTTGCAAAGCTTTCGCTTAATATTTTAAAATTGTGTATCTTCATGTAGTGATTTTTCTAAGAGGTATTCTTCCTTGTGCTATTGTTTGCTTTTGTTTTACTACAATGTTGTTGTTGATTTGTCTGCTTTTTTTTCTATTTGCAGCATTAAAATAATCTTAAGAAATAAAAAATGATAAGATGTGCTCACTTGTAAAACAGAAAACAAAAAAAAAAAAGCTCTACAACATGTGCATAAGTTGTTATTTTCTTGCGTATGGGTTTATGTGTCGGGGAAGTATACATACGTGGTCAGTCAGGCATGATAATTTCAGTACAAATGTGTGTATTCCTTTTCTTTCGCATCAGACTACGTACAAAAATAAAGATTACAACATAATCAACTAAGTATCAAAAGAAGGATAGACAAATTGATTTTCTGAATAATTCCTCAAGCCTTGGAAATGCGATTTTGTATAAATAAAAAATTTATGCATTCACATAATATAGAATTTTGGACCATTTAGCCAAATAAAGCAGTAATTTTCAATGCCATCCAAACATAAAATATTGTAAAGGACGTAATTTGTCAAGTAAAGCGTCCGCCAAATAAACTTTTTTTAACGCCGCAAAGCTGCGGCAGTGTTGCACGTAGAGCCCTCCTGTTGAAACCAAATGTTGCCAATATCCGCTTCTTCAATTTTTGTGAAAAAAAAATTTGTTCAACATGACGCGATAACGATCGCCATTGACAACGAACACTTCTTGCTCATTTTTCAAGAAAATGGCCCAATCATGCCTCTAGACCAAAATCCGCACCAAACAGTGACTCGTTTTGGGTGCGTCGGCTTTTCAATGCATGTGTGTGGATTTTCTGTGCCCCAAATGCGAATATTTATTTTGCTTGTTTACATACCCGCCAAAATCAAAATGAGCTTCATCTGAAAAGATGAATTGTGTTTTTTTGGGAAAATCGCCATCTTCTGTAAGTCGATTGCAGGTCCACTTAGGGAAGCGTATACACAACCATATTCGTTCAGCGGAAGGATAAGACTAGTTATCTATCAAATCAGACATGAGCTACATATTACCGTTCACGAGTTGAAGCACTAGTTGAAAAAACAAACGTTAGATGGCGTACTCTGTATAATAAATATATTTTTACTGAGAGTTAATTTCTTTCCGGGAGTTCTGATAAAAATTTCTAACTCAACTTAAGCGTTTTGGGACCGACATATCTTTTTTTTCACAAAAAGTGGACAACAGTTTTAAATTTACTTGCAAAAATTTTACATATTTTATTTTCTTTTTACATTGTGTTTTTTATTTAACATTTTGGCGTGATAAATTATTTACTAGTTTTGTCAATTATTCCGATTTTATAACTTTTCGAATATAATTTAATCATATATTTAGTGTTCGGAAAGCTGAATATGTGAATATTCGAAGGTATAAGGCACACAAATGTTTACTTGTATAATTAAAAAAAAATTTAATGAGAACTAACTTCAATCCTATTTTCAATACAAAGCAGATTCAATACAGAAACAAACATTTTAAAAATTAATTTAATTATTAGTTGCTGTAAAAGACAACTGAAATGTATTATTCTAGGTCCAAATAGACCTTATTATTAATGGTTTTCTGTATCTTTTAGTTTTACATGGACGAATTCGTTGCTGTTCCCCTCACTAGTTTTAAGCAGCTGATACAACGCCAGCTGTTCAGGTGGTTGAATGACATCATCTGTCGAGTAGAGGGGCTCACGGCTATAATTACAACCCTGCAAGAAATGGCTGATGGAAACTAGCACAGTAACAGCTTATTTACTAACACATGCAAAGCAATTTTATAGCTTTCAGCGTTGCCACTACAATGATTTTTTTAATATTTTGATTTTCCCGTATTAGTTTGGTAATTTCATTTGGAACTACGTTTATGCATTAATGTTTTTATAGGTTCATTTGTTTTTTTTTCTTTGAAAAAACATAGTGCTGTGGATGTTTTTTCCATATGATTCAGTTTTATATTGTTAAAACTGCTACTGACTACTGTTTTTCTCTTAATTTTATCTAAATATGTCTAAAATAATTTATTCTGTTCTCTTTGTATAGTTTTTTTTTGATTATTCGAAAAATAGCATTGCATGTAATTTTGTGGGCATTTTGAAAAATAGATTTCGAATGATCGCTTTGCTGAGGTGGTAACGTTGGTTAAAAAAATAACTCACACGTACACGAATGTTTACATCAGTTTTTTCATTTTGCCCTTAAGAAAATGATAGAAACCCTGATGTATGAATCCATCAGCAGTGTCGGTCATATGATGGATCATATGACCGACACTGTTCTTGCAGGGAAGAGAACCTTGCCTTTGTTGGATTTTCCACAACAAAGGCTTCACACCCTAGTGGCTGTTGTGACGTTGGGAAAACATGCTAGAAGACTAAATCTGCCATATAATGACTTCTACAGAGGCTGTAAAGATGAAGAGGAGGAGAGTTCCTAGCAATTCCTCTGCCGATGTACAGCTCTTTCTAACGAAAGAGCAAATTACTTGGGCAGACCGATACTACATGTGTTAGCGGATGTGTCGGAATGCGAATCAAACGAGGTGGAGGCTTTCATCCGTTCATCACAGTTTCGGATTGATTTTAAATTTAGTGTGTGCTCTTTCTTTCTGTGTAGGTGCAAAGAACAAAATATTGGGAAAAATTTGCAAAAATATAAAAATTTATTACAAGTCCTATTTTCATTATTTTGGAATTGCAAAAAGTGCAACAGAGTACAAAAGCGAGGAACAAGACAAACATTCCTGCAAACTACAAAAACTAAACTCCAATAATTTTTTAAACAAATTTTACTATATAATTGCCAAAAATGCTACTACTAAAAAAGTTTAGCAAAAATTTTCAAATTTATATGGAGATATTGATTCAACTTATATAGTTGAACTATATAATTTACAACTGCTAATATTTTCATGAAGCTTGAGTTCGATTTTACTTCCTTAAAATTGAGAAAAAAAATTGTTGTTATAAAACTAGAGTGTTTAACATTTTTAAGGAAGACAAGAAAAGAAAAGTTGAAGACTTACTGGCTGGGGTACATACTATGACTGTTTCACGAACACCACGGAGATCATCTGCACCCAAATTACTTCGAAGCCAGGTCATAACCAATTACAAATAGTTTTGAAGCAGCAGTGCTTAGCCATCCTTAATTAACAACAGAAAAATAGGATGATAAAATTCAAATTTGATCAACACATTTAAAATAGAAAGTCAGTTATAGAACACTGTATTTGAAAATGTTTCCGCCGAAGCAATGTTTTCAAGATAAGACACTACACAGAAAGAAAAAACTCGTTCTAGATTTAAGTTTTTTCTTTTTCATTTCAGTACGAAGTGTGCTCGAAAATTTAAGTACGCATAACACACAAGTGTACTTAGAACAAGCTGAATAGGGATTACTAAAGACAATCAATCCTGTTGAGCTTTAAAATGAGTAGGAAATTCTTGGCAGTATTTGTAATTAGCAATTTGTGTGTGCTTGTATAAGTATTGAATTTTGTTTAAATTTTTTAATTGCTACGATGGCTGCACTGGCAGTACTTAGATTCCAGTTTCCAATCGGCAAAGAAAGAAAATAATTTATAAATTAAGGAAGTAGAGCGGTACATTTCAGGTATGAATCTGGGATTAAATAAGCTTCAGAAACATCGAATCAGCACACTCAAAACGAATTCAATCCTTCTATACTTAACCCAAACGGTATCAAAAATATTGGTAAGTACCAATGTTGAAGAACATTGGTACTTACCAAGAACGGCGTTCTGGTTTTTAGGCATGGATTTTACCTATATTTAATCCGACAACCAGAATCGGATACGGCTAGAAACTGTCTGCAACTGTGATTTAATATAGTTAGCTAAAAATGAAATATTTAGTGATTGAAAAATCCGTACTTAAAACAAGCGCAACGTACTTTTTTTTAATGTAATCTGTACTTCACGTAGTTCTGACACCGATTGGCATTGATCTAAGTACAAATGAATAATTGAATTGTTTTATCAACGTACATGCAGGCATTTTGTTGTGATGTCATTTTTAAAAACATTGTTTCCGTAAAACTCTTCAAACGTATGTCGGAGGACATGGACTATCATACCCGTGATATCAACCCAACCTTAACTAACCTAAATTTGGACATGAATTGATTTATGAGTTTGGCGAACGCTGCGCGAATTTTGGAAATAAATTGCCGGGTTATTGTGAGGTTTTTCCTGGTCGTTTAAAAAAATATCCAGATACTGTTATCCCCATCGGACACTCTATACCTCGAAAGACCAAACACTTTTTATACTTAAGTAAATAATAATGTTCACAAATAGTTGTTTGGAGAATTTTCGCTTGCTGTTGAACATCTTCAAAACCGTTATTAATATTAAAAAATAACACAATCATATTGAATACATAAAAGCAATGCATTTCAATAAAATACAGAAGCTGCAATTTATCAACCCTGCTATGAGTAGCTTTTATTTGTATGACCAAGTCTGAGCATGTGTGTCTAGAAGGGTTATTATATTTGTGTATTTACTTTACAAGTGTAAGTGTACACACACACACACCCACACACACATGTACATGATATCTGCACATATTTATAGGTTTTAATATTAGGCCTGTAAAATGGATTATAAAGCCCAAGCAACAAAAAATCGAAGAGCCCTTAAAGGACAGACAACTGGTCATATAAAGATTTTTAGATGATACATAATTCCTTTTCGTTGGCAAGATATTTTCCTTTTTTATAATAATTTTTGTTGTTGTTGTTTTTTGGCCGAGCTTTATTGTATGATGTTACTTAAACAAAATTGCATTTTGTTTTGCAGCCAAAAATTTATTGTTGCGTCTGGGCTTATGATGAGATTCCATCACAAAAATCTGATGGCGATCATCACCGTCATCAATGAACAACCTTAACACGAGGTAAAAAAAAAAAAAAACTTTTTCTTTGTTTTACTCTATTTACTTGCAGAAGTTTTGTTTTCTTATTCGTATTCGTTGGCTTGAAAATGATTTTCAGGATCTGTAAGGGCAAAAAAAAAACAAAATTCTACATAGATCGGTTCAAAAATGATTGCTAAGTGTTGTGTTTTTTATTTGGATTCTGCGGTTGTTTGTCGTCATTTCAAAGTTAGTTTGTTGCTTGATGTTTTATTTTTCCTTATTTTAGCTTTTAGGTTGTTAGTTGTTGTTAGCCGGGCTTGTAGTTTTCCGTTTTCTTTTAAATTTCGCGGTCGCTTCTGCACGGTGCTTGTATGTTACGGCTGCTGTTGTAGCTGATGATGATTCGTGTGGCTTTTGTCATGATGAAATGAAAAGATGTAGTAGCTTTAGTGTAGTTTTGTTTTCTTCTTTTATATTCTTTTGTATTTCAAATGTTCTAAGCTGCCGCTGATGCTAATGTAGTTCATGTTCTTTTATA
Source organism: Sturmia bella (assembly GCA_963662145.1). NCBI lineage: Eukaryota > Metazoa > Arthropoda > Insecta > Diptera > Tachinidae > Sturmia > Sturmia bella. Next base: position 30,363,880 of record OY759171.1, on the reverse strand, counting down.
AGCTTTTATGTTGGCTACTGCTGTTTTTTTTTGGTTTTTTCTTTTTTTTTTTGCCAGCAACAAAATTCATTTAAGCCCAGAATATGCAGTGTTTGGCCATTTTTTATCGCCGAACGTTCGGTTTTGGTTTATATGACCATTTTTTGTTGTTGTTGTTTTGTTTTTCTAGTTGTGTCTATAATAATTCCTGCTGGAAGCTTTTGTTCTATTATTTATGTAAAAAAATTAACTGCCACTGTATTAAATTTTATTACATTTATGTTGAGGTTTCGTAAGCAAATTATATAAAATTATATAATTGCGGAAGCAGTCAAGTTAATTAAAACAATTCTAATTAAAAAACTTAATTTGAACAGGTTCATAATACACAAAACATATGCGATCAATACCAGAAACATACACGAGCTGTGGATAAAAGCTACAACCGAACAATATTTGGTCAATGTACGGTCTTTAATAAATCAGTATAAACAGCACAAAATTTTTTATATTTATTATAGCAAAAATGCTATAATAAATATAAAAAAAGAAAGCAAAAGATATAACTATTGCACAATTTCTTTCATTTTAAAACTACCAATAAGTTGGTATTAGTGTTTTAATACAAGAGAGTTTATTATTTGCTATAAAATATAATATTGTTACGAAAAGAAAAATACATTGCTATTTTTACGTGCTTACCTCACTTAGAAAACACACTGTTAAGGAAATTGTTATGTCGATAAATTATTACTTGCGTTAACTCTATTCCAACACGGTTATGAATTTCGTTTGAATGTAAAAAGCCTATAAATGTTAGCTAGTAAGCCAAGTTCATTACCAAGTAGGTACTTTAGCATTCGCTGCACAACACACTCAAACTAACACATGCTTTTGTTAGTGTAAAGTGAATTTTTTCATTGTCAGGAAATTTCGTGACAGTAAAATCACTGTTTGTCACTGCAATTTTATTCTCGATGTATTAATTTCGTACGTGAAAGCCAATTGGACTCACTCGTAAATTTAAGGATCGTGTCCTCTTCATCGTTCTATGGATGGTCTAAATCAATACTATAAGAGACCTTGCCTGACACCCAAACGATATTTACGTTTAGGTGTCGAGGTTTACGTCGAAACCCTTATCGGTTATATTGGTTGGTGAGCAGCAGTCAAAGGCAGGTGTAACATCAATTATCCTCCCGATTTTTGGAGTGAAACCTGAGGCTGCATCCTTTCCATGGGCCTTTGGCTATGCTCGCGTCGCCATATGGGCAGCAGAACGATTTACTATCAAAACAATGAGTGATGAGTTGATTAGCACCAACGAAATGTCGTCGGCATATAGACAGCTGAAAAATACAGCAAATATTTTCTGAAAAGGTTTATTTTTGGACCTGAATTAATACATCCCGCAATATAGTTATAATTCTTGTGGAGTCTTTGAACACACAATAGTCCTGTTTGTTAGTGAGGGGTATACACCATGCCAAAAGACCAATACATATCTTTAGCACTTATTTTCCTAGCCTTTCTAATTGCCCTGCGGGATAAGTGCGAGATAGAAGCTGCTTTATCAACTGTGCCTGGAATAGATAAAAGTGCCGAAATTGTTACACTGTTCGAAAGATTAGCCTAAGCCCCGTGTTTGAAAGGCGGGGATTTATGCTAGGGAAGAAAATAAGCATCACAATTTATGAAACAGCACTTATACCACTTTAGGTTCTTCACATATTCATGGTCATCAGTGCAGATTGCAATTGGTACGATATAATGTCAGAACGTGTACGCGATATCACCAGAGTAATATCGGCATAACTCCAACAGTAGCAAGCCCAAAGCAATAATCCATAAGAGTTCGAGTTGATTTCATCACTTTATTGTTGGTAAAACTCCCAGAAACATACGCCATGATGTTGGTGGAGATGTCTTAATACCATATAAGACAAATGATGAATATCCGAGTCAGCCAAGCTATTTTTGCCTCCGCACTCCTTTGCAAATGATCAGATATAATAGCACCCATGCTTGCTGGCTCATAGGAATCAAAACTGTTCAATACTCAGAGAGTGCTGTCCCTAAAAACATAGACTTAAAAATATATGAAATATTTAAAAAAAAACCCTTATTATTACCTAAATACATATGTAAAAAATGATGCTTTATAACTTTAAGCCGCCTAATAATATTTTTCTTTGCAAATATTTTCTCTAAATTTAAATACGAAAAATACTTTAGTGATGTTTTCTAGATAATTGCAAAAAAAAAAAAGAAAAACACTAAACATGGCAGAGGAATTTAATGAAATGAAAACAGCATCGGCTTTTCAAAGCGCAGCAACGGTATCAAATTACAATACAATGAAAAAATAATTGCACGAAAACGTTACGCCTAAAATGAATACGTTTTTTACGATAATTTTTATGATGTAACAGCACATTTGCATAAAACACAAAGTACCAAATAAAACAAATTCTAAAAATGTAATCTAATAAAATTGTAATAAATTGTAAAGTTAATTGCATTTGTAAGCAAATAAATAAAAAAAACACTTAAAGAAAAACTGGGTTACTCAAATTTTTTTAGAATTGTTATATTTACTAGAATTCAGTGGCTGTTAAACAAGATGCTATGAAAAGTAACTGCTCTCTAGCTGTTAGGAGACTCGAACATACATATATATAAAAATGTTCATTAAATTAAATTTTGACAGGACGTGTAGTTGTTTGACCACCGCTTTAAGCAAAAAGCTTTTAGTAGGGCGTGAGGAGGTATTTCATCATCCAGCAATTTTCCGCATCAATTTGCGGAAAAAGTGTATATTCTGTTAGAAGTCCCATCCTCAAATACTTCTTTATCTAATGTTTACTCAAAAATGTTACGAAAAAAATTGTTTATCTCTGCAAATGAAAACCGAAAAATTAAAATAATTGTAAATTTTCGCAGTACCTAATTAAATGAACCGATGTAAAAGTTTGAACGCGTTGTTATCACTGATACAATAGCAACAAATACAAAAATCAATTGGTAATCAAGTGGATGCTGGTGAAAGAAAATAGTGTATATTCCAATCAATAGAAAACCACAGTGATAAAATGGAAAGCTGATCAATAAACTTAAATATGAACAGTCAGTAATTAAAAGCTGCTGTGCGCTGCTGCTTAAAAACAATATACAATTTGTCATGATCTGGGTTCGAAGCATCTTGAGTGCTAACGAACGACGTGATTGTGGCGAATTAGCCATGGCATGTACCCCAGCCAGCAAGTCTTCTCTCTTATTCGCTACTAAACATACCATGGCTGTTTCATATCCACTCAAAAAAAAAAATTTCTTAGCATTAAATTAAAGTTTTAAAAATCTTTGCTCGTCGCGAAGGTGAAAAGTAAAAATTAAAAATAAATAAAAAAAAGTAAAAATTACAAAAATCAATTGGGAGACTGAAAAGCCCAGTGATAAAATGTAACGTTGATCAATAAAATTAAATACAAACTGTCAGTAATAAAGAGCTCCGGTGGTAGGATGGCTTTGCGCTGCTGCTCAAAATACAGTATAAAATTAGATATGGCCTGGCTTCGAAGCAATATGGGCGCTGGTAGGTACCCCAGCCAGTAAGTCTTCAACTTTACTTGTCTACTTTAAAAATGTGGATCACATCAATTTTATCACAAAAAAAGTGCTTCCCAATTTTGAGGCAGTAAATTCGAACTCAAGCCCAATAAAATTATTGAAAATTGGAAACTAATTGAATGTTGATGAGAGAATTAACAAAAAAAATATATTCCAATCAACAGAAAACCTCAGTGAAAAATATTTAACGCTGATTAATAGCATTAAACATAGACAGTCAGTTATTTATTTATTTATTAAGTCAATAGATTATTACATCCTTACTGACTATATACGTACATATGCAGTGAAAAACACAAATTACAAAAATAAATTATTCAGATATTAAGATAAACTATTAGCTTTTTCTTTAGAATTTCAATATTATCAGAAAAATCAATTATATGGTAGCATTCGTTGAAGTTCCCACAGGCACGACGGAAAGAATCGTTATTGGCATAAACAGATCGGTAGAATTTCAAAGCCAAGAATGTAAAATTACGGGTTGGTCTTACTGGAACGTTGAAGTTTATTTGACTAAGCAGGAACTCGGAGTCAACATCACCTCTTAACAGGCCCAGGACAAATAACGCGCTCAGCATCGTGCGTCGACTTTTTAGTGTTGGCAATTTAATTAAAGCCAGCCTGCTTTGATACGGAGGCAGGATATACAAATTCCCCCCCAGACCACGAAGGCAGAAAATTAAAAATTGTTTTTGAACAGATTCAATGCGGTTAATATGAATAGAATAGCAAGGATCCCATACAACAGATCCATACTCAAGAATAGGTCGAACAAGTGACGTAAATAGAAGTTTAGTAATGTATGGGTCCATAAATTCTTTTGAGCAACGTTTCATGAATCCAAGTACCCCATTAGCTTTGTTTACTATCATTGAAATATGATCACGAAAATTAAGCCTGTGATCTAACAAGATGGTTTGAACTTTATCCAATACAGCAGTTTCAAAAGAATAAAAAGTATCAATCGGGTTATGTCTAAAAAACGAGATGTGCTTACATTTCTTAATGTTTAATTCCAAAAGATTGAGAGAACACCATTGGTAAAATCTCCGTATGTCAGCAAGAAGTAAATTGTACCCGTTTATATCCTTAAGTGAGTTAAAGATTTTGACATCATCCGCATACATCAATACCTTTGAATACAAAACAACAGTAGGAAGATCATTTATAAATAGCGTGAACAATATCGGGCCCAAGTGATGATCTCAGGTAGTAGGATGGCCAACGGCATAATTGTATCTTAAAATGTTACAGTCTTCAAATTCACTACACCTTGGGTGCTGGTTATTAAAAGCGTACATCAATTCAGGTCCAAAAATTAACCTTTTCAAAATATTTACTAACGGTATTCAAACGGTCTCATATTGTGTCATAATGTCAGAAAGTACTAACATTTTATGATAGTTAAAAAAATGTTTGTTGTGCTGCAAACAAAAATAGTCATAAATTAATAGGACTTCATCGACTGTGTTTAGTGATTCGTCATAAGTTAACAGCATCACAGTGTCACCCAAGAAATAAATGCATTAAAATGTATATTTGTTCGTAAATATGAGTATATTTCATTTAAAATTTACTTGAATCAGCTATCAAAACCCCTAATAGATAATTTTCGCACAAACTGACTATTATTTTGATTTTTTCACTTATTTTTGGCATTTTGACAAAAATATTTAAATTGTTTTTCTTTTCTTTAACAGCTGATTCATATTTGATATAGCACACTACTTTATGATGGGTTACATACAACAGTCATATATTTTCGTGCTATTATTTTAAGACTTCTGACTTCAGGACGACCCTTTGAATACCTTAACTGTATTTTTCAGCTGTCTATATGCAGACAACATTTCGTTGGTGCTAATCAACTCATCAGTCGTCGGCATATAGACAGCAGAAAAATACAGCAAATATTTTGAAAAGGTTCATTTTTGGACCTGAATTAATATATAGAAGGAAATCATTCTCAAACTACACAAGGATTATTTTTTTACAGTTATTTTAGGAATTTATTTCACTATTTTACAAGCTTATGAACATATGGTAGCCCCATTTACAATTGCAGATTCTGCTTATGGATCTACATTTTTTATAGCAACAGGATTTCATGGAATTCATGTATTAATTGGAACTACATTTTTATTTATTTGTTTAATTCGACTTTTCAAAAAAATCATCATTTTGGATTTGAAGCTGCTGCATGTTATTGACATTTTGTAGATATTGTATGATTATTTCTTTATGTCTCAATTTATTGATGAGGAGGTTAATTAATTATCTATATAGTATAAAAAGTATATTTGACTTCCAATCATATGGTCTATATGAATAGTATAGATAATTTGATCAATTTTAGAAATTAGTTTAATTATTTTAATTACTTCAATTTTAGTTATATTTATTGCTTCAATTTTATCTAAAAAAAAGTTTAATTGATCGAGAAAAATCCTCTTAAAGCAAATAAAATGATGAAGTTCATATTTGAAAACGTATATCTGCAAATAAATCTGCTTGGTGTTGTAAAATAATACCAAAATTTTATGTTCACTACGTAAAAGTCTGTTTTCTGTCAATATTCTACAACACAACTCGACCATTACTTTTTTTTATAGCCATTAAAAACACTTATTTATGTAACAGATTTTGTCGTCCTAACCTTTGCGATACAACTGTACTGTTTTGAATTTAAGCGCTGCTGCTTAAAAACAGTGTGCAAATAGCTATAACCACATTTCAAAGCTATTTAGATGCTTCGATAATCTTCGCTGTAGATGTGCACCAGCCATGGTATGTTTATTCTACTAATAATAACACTGGTATTCATAAAAAATAAAACGTTGCTCAAACATATTTTAGAAAAAAATGTATATAAAAATTTGTCGTAAAATGTGTTTCAACAATGTTTTACTTTTTATGTGTACCGGTGTTAGTATTTAATTTTTCTTTCCTTGACTTCCGTAAAAATATTAATCAATGCATTCTAAAATGAATCTACAGCCCAGAGAAATAATCAAAGATTAAAACATTTGCAAAACAAATCACTAATGTATGTATGAGCGTATTGTGTATATTAACAGGTTGATTAGCAATTTTATGAACTATCAACTTCAGCAGGGTGACTCTGGTATAAGGAAAGCAATTTGATATGTTTTGATAGTTTGCAAATATTACATTTTATGACAAGTCTGATAAAAAACTAGCCTTGTAGAAACAATTTTTAAGATATGGCATAACTCGACAAAAATGGCATATGTCATAAAAAGCTTGTTTGGCTCCTTATATTGATACAATTGCACTTGCGCAGTGCAATGCCATGTAATTTTCTCATCCAGAACTCAATCACAAATGTTCGTAAATATTCAATTTTCAATAAGCTTATTTAAAAATTTAGTTATTATGATTAAAATCTCAATCAGTTTAATCAAAAGCTTCTTTCTGAATACAAACTTGAGGAATTAATTAAGTTTTTACCTTCATTTTGCTGTTGTACCCTAAAATGAATTGTTTAGAAAACTCCTTTTAGCAGACGAGTTCTTGCAACCCAGTTTCTTCGGAAAATATATTAAGGAAACTAATTATTAAAAAAAGGATTGAAAGAGGTATTACAGCTATTTAATTTTTTTTCTTTTTCTGAATTGCTTAGAAAAAGATTTTTTAACAGATTCTTTAACCGTTATAACGCAACGTCTCTTTGAGCATATTTATAGCTCTCATTGAACTTACTCTGTCGTATGTTTGAATCTTGCATGCGAAATTAGCGTTTGTTTACAGTCCGTTTTGCTGCAGCTTCTTATCTGTAGTTGTTAATCCTTACATCTAAAATATTTAAAATATTTGCACTTTAAATCATTGATTGTTGTGGAGGTATTTTGAAATCCTCAAAAAACAAAAAATAAAAGGCAAATAAAACATGTTGTCCTGTTTATGTGTTCACAACAAAATTTTACAATATGTTTTTATGTTTGCACAAAATTACCCCGCAATGCACCCAATTTAACCAGCACAAAAATTTATAAAGGAAAAAAATTGTTAAGGCAGCAAACCCAAAATTATTCTTTGGCAGCCCAACTTCTTGTGTTCCAAGCCACACAAATGCAAAAAGGCAACATCAGCTTAAGCCCGCTAAAAAATAAAACAAAAAAAAAAAAAAAAGAAAGAAGAAACAGGCATTTTAACAGAAGCATCATAAGACATCAGTAACATTTCCGCCTGCTGTGCCAAACTTATCCAAATCAATTTATAAATCAGCTCAACAGCATCAACAACAACAACAACAACAACATCGACAATAAAACAAAACGAATTAAAACAAAACTGCAGAACAAAAACAAAGAAAATAACAAACCGAGCCAGCAACAAATGCTTTAAGGTCAACAATATCAACACCATAACTTTTTCTTAGTTTGTTGTTGTTGTTGTTGTTGTTTTCCGCAGGCAAGCAACAGCAACAGCAACAAGAACAGCCGGAGCAGCACAAATTTTGGAAAAATGTATTTGGAAAAAAAATCATACAAATATTGTAGGAGACCCAAATGTTTGAACCCTGCCACCAAAACCCTAAACAATAATCGCAGGCAAAGCCAATTGCAGCAGCAGCAGCATCGACATTGGAGTCAACGAGGACGGCGGCTACACAGGACTGCTGACGCTGCAGATGATGCCGATGATGGGGACTGCGACGACAACAACACAACATAAACATGATGAGCAATTTATTGTGTCAAACTCAATTATATTCGTGTGATATTTCTTAAGACCTCATACCAAAATTTGCAAAACGTAAGAAAAACAACGGAATTGTTGCCATTCTACGCTGAGCGCCTTTTTTACGGAGTAAAATTGGTTAAGGGCAGCAGTTTTTTCCTATAGCCAAAAACTGAATTTGACTGCTAAGCATATGTTTTGGGATAGACAAATTTGATCTTAATTGGACATGTTCATGTATTTTATTTCAGTTTGTGGGATAAAATTCTAACGCAATTAAAATTGCTTTAATGTCCTTGCTGGTAATTAAATATCAGCTTATTTCGTATACTTGCTATACAAATGTATGAAAATAGTGAAATTTTCCATTTGTGACTTCAAATAAACTTACCTTGGGGGCTGTTCACAAATTACGTTACGCTTAGAGGGGGTGGGGGGGCTGTTCGTTAACACGTTAATTCGTTAATTATGTAACAAAAAATATTATTTATTGTATGCAAAATTTTGAAATCTGCAACAATTGCGTTACGTAATTTGTGAACAGCCCCTTGCAGAAACTTAACATTTGTGTAAAAAAACCGGTGTAGGCTATATAGAAGTTATGTGCTGATGTCTAGCAGTTTTTGTATTACAGCTTTAATTAACCATCTCTTATTATTAGATCACTCCTTTTGAACTAAAAATTAGTAAGTGCAAATTTCTTCAAATCTCGGATGCTGTTGTATATCGGCCACATACCATTTCTAGTTTTTTTAATGACCATGAAATATAGTGCCACAAACTTCGAAGAAAACAAAGCAAAATTTTTGGAATACATAACAAAACTTACCAAAACGGAGTTTGCTGCATTTCAAAAATAAGAATATGACTGTAATTTATTTGCCAAAGGAAAAAGTTTTTAATTCAACTTTGTGAGATTGAAATTTACCTCCTTCACTAGATCAACGCTTATTTATGATGTTAACTAATTGGAATGACAGTGGATTTTTTGTTTTTTGGATTTGTTATAATTTTCTAAGTACAAAAATCATTTTCCTAATACCCTGTTCATACATGCAGCAATATTCAAATTATAACAATTAAGACCATCATTGAGACTAAATTTTCAAATAAAAATTACAATTAACTTATTGGCAATTAGGATATAATTGTTTTAATAATGAGTAAAATTTATAATGCAACACTGTTAAATTTGTATTAACAGTAATAAATGAACAAGCTTTTACAACAACATTACATACTGAACACTCCTTGTTAAAAGTTGACTAATCAAATGACAATAAAAATAAATAAAATAAAAAAAAATTTCCATTTTTTATGATAAAGGGTGTTTTTTTCTATGTATAGAACTTTAAGTTTGAATAAAAAAACGATGGATTATTCGATTGACATGAATTTTATTTATCCGAAAGATTATCTTGTGGCATTACATTTTAAATATGATTTCTGGCATATGAACGCCACGGCTGGCGCGGATGTAGTCCAATCTGGACGTCCAAATTTCGATGACTTTTTCCAACATTTCAGGCCGTATATCGGCAATAACACTGCGAATGTTGTCTTTCAAATGGTCAAGCGTTTGTGGCATGAGATGTATGACATGTTGCGCCGTCTTGTTGAAACCACATCTCGTGGACATCATGGTTATTCAATTCAGGAATAAAAAATTTAGTACTCATAGCTCTATACTGATCACCATTGACTGTAACATTCTGGCCATCATTGTTTTTGAAGAAGTACGGATCAATGATTCCACCAGCCCATAAAACGCACCAAACAGTCGGTTTTTCTGTGTGTAACGGTGTTTTGACATGCACTTGAGGATTAGATTCACTCCAAATGCGGCAGTTTTGTTTGTTGACGTAGCCATTCAACCACAAATGCGCTTCATCGCTAAACAAAATTCGCTTATGATTTGTTTTGCACTAAAATTGCACTATTTGCAAGCATTGTTCAGGCGTGAGTTTATTCATGATGAATTGCCAAACCAAACTGAGAATAAATCACTTGACAGCTGTTAAATCGGTCACTATCTTGAACAGTAATGCCAACTTAAAGTTATATACATCGAAAAAAAGCACCCTTTACAAAATAACCAAATGTAAACAATAATTTTTTCACCTGTTAAACACTAACACCGGTATTCATAAAAAATAAAACATTGTTGAAACACATTTTATAACAAATTTTTCATATAAAATTTTTTCTAAAATGTATTTGGGCAACGTTTTATTTTTTATGAATACCGGTGTAATTGTCGTAGCAATATGAAGTATGTATGAACACCAAAAAGATATTGTCAATTAACTGAATATTGTTTCAATTAAAAATGCATATGTGAACAGAATATAAAGTATTAGGTTTTGCGGAAAGTTCAATGCGAACCTCTAATCATTAGTTAAAAACTGCGTGTCGGCATAAAGGATCAGTAAAAAGAGCCACCTTTTGTTATGCGCTGCTTTTTTAGCAATGCAAATATTTTGGTTTTGCACATATACATATTTCGCACATATATCTGGGCTAAAATTACTCGTGGAATTATTTCCTTCAATGATTTCTTTACAATGTTTTTAAAGCCGATCCAAGCTAATGAACATTATGCTGGGAACACAATTGAGACGAACGACGAATTTCGCCCAACACCACGAATACGCCGGTTAAAATTCGCCGTGTAAATTCGTCGTATGAAGCATAATAATGACGAAAAACCAAAACATCTGTTATAATTGATAAAGTTGTTTATTGTTTGTTCAAAGATAAAACAATAATTAAATGAATCAAAGAATTTCAAATTTTGTAGAAATAGTTAAAAATTTGTTCGACCCCTATTTTTATATTTTATCGCCCTTATTCACAAAAAGTATTTCAGGCTTATAACTCTCTTATTTGACATATTTGTATGGAAAATTTATCAAATAAGAAATTAGTAAACCTAAAATATTTATTATGAATAAGACCCTATATACTTATTTTCTTGAGCTAAAGGTCGTTTTTGTTAAAAATGTTTAATTATTTTTAACCTTTAGCTCAAGAAAATAAATAATTAAAATAATGAACATCATGTTCATTATTTTACCATTGTTCATGGTAAAAGCCTTATTGCTTGTACGTAAACATTATAATTTCACTTGTATCCATTTTCTTCGTTTTTTAATTTTATTTTATTTCAGCTGAACAGCTGATGGGGTAACCATATTGAAAAATTGCTTGCTAACAAAATTTAGCATTACCAAAAACAAAAAATTAAACACTACAACATGTTTTGTAATCTAATATCTTGACTTTTTATTTTAAATGCAAAAAGTCAAAGCTTAGCACTTAAAATAAAAACTATTAAAGTAAACATTAACTGCTTTTACTAAAACACTTGAAAACTAAAACCAAAATGGCCACAGGGTACTGATTTGTTCGTCGTTCGCCGGCGTAAGATATAGAAATAAATCTATTTCAAGTTCGCCGCGTACAACGACCGAGGCTATGACTGTGTGCATTTTCATATACACCAAGGTGTTTTATTTTTAATGGCGAATATTCGTGTCGAAAAATTCGTCGTTCGTCCCAATTGTGTTCCTAGCATTACATGTGAATTAACCGTCTAATTCATAAAAATTATAACAGGTTTATAAAGCTCTTATTTGACAGATTTTCCATACAAATATGTCAAATAACAATCTTATAAGCCTGTAATAATTTTTATGAATTAGGGGGTAAATATTTAGCTAAAATAAACTGCACTGAAAAATAGTTCAAAGGAAAATATGTGAGTTTTTTTGCAAGCCAAAAAAAATGTTAGGTTTTTGTGAAATTTCGTGAAGCTTCGTGAGCTGCCTTAAAATGTCATTCACGCAAGAAATTTTAAATTCAAATCGCGCTCATGCACTCACGCGTGATTTAATCGCGACAATTTCACGACAACCGCACAACTCTATACAAAAGAGAGACACAGGCTCACAAACAATTTACACTAGTTTTAAGGCAAATTCGTGCGGTAAAAATAGTTATATATACAAAAAATAAATTATATATACAATAAGTTTTAACTTAGCAGACAATAAATTGCAATCAGCGAATGTAATTCAACTGATTATTTTGAGCTGAACGGAAGTTCATAAGTCCTTTGTAGTCTTCCCTTTATACAACTCCAAATGTTAAAAAGTATTTTTCTTTCTAAACCAATTATATACCCAATAAGTTTTTTAGTTCTTAGCTGAAAACAATTTGTAATCAGGAAATGTAAAATTTGTAGGGTGTATGATACCTTGATGCAATTACCAAAACACTGGTATATAATTTGTTGACGTGTTCCCATAGTGTAGGAAGTAATAACAAAAATTTTGTGAAATTTCCCTTGTTAGAATAAGTGAGAGTCATATTTCTCATACGCTTAACTTTTGTACGATTTAGCACAAATTTATTACTACCTCTAATAAATAAATAAATAAACTGCATTATACATCTTAAAAAAAACACTGAAAAAATTTCGATTTACAAGTAAAAGTCCTGCTTTTCCCCAAAATGTTTAAAAAATCCCCAGAATATTGTAACATCCCTTTTCGAAAATACGTAATATTTTTAAATCCTACTCTTTTATTTTTTAGACTTTTGCAGCACTGATGTGGAACACTGGATGTTGCAAATATTTATACGTTTTTCACAAGAAAAAAGATTATTTTTGCTTTTTGTTTTATATTTCATTAAATTTCAGATCGTTCTTTTTTTTTTTGGCAGTTCACAGCTTATCGCCAAACAATATGTGACTAAAGCGCTAAAATAATGATGAAGCATGCAACAAATTTAAAAAGGCAACTTACATGTTGCATTTTAAGTCAATGGCAGCAAAAAAAAATTATATACATATATGTATACAACACAACAACTGCAACAACAAAACATCGCCAAATGACAATGACAGCAAACGACTATAAAAACAAGGAATTTGACATTTGCTCTTCTTAAAATAATAACAGCAACAACAACAATGAAACATCTACAAACCCAAATGACAAATGTACAGTACAACAATATAAAACAGTCAACAACACAGGCAACAGCAACACCACCAATAACAACAGCAACAGCAAGCAAATAGCAGCAAATAACGAAAATGACAATGAGAGAGTTTTAAGACTTCTAGAATATTCAAGACGAATAATAAGTAAGAATAATAAAGGATTTCTTTTTCCTTTATTTCATGTGAGACTTCTTAAGAATCAAAACTCTATACAGAAAAAAGGTCAGAATGTAATTTTTTGTCAAATAAAGTCAAGAATTAACAACAGTTCATGGAACAAGAAAGAAAAAAAAACTCCAACAAAATTTTAAACTTTAAAGCCCCCGAAATGCATCACACAGCAACAGCTTCAGAATTAAAAACAAACAAAAAACATTTGCTGAAAATGTTTAATGTCAATTTCTTTTTTATTTTCTGTTGTTAGCAATTTGGTTTATTTCTGTTTTCCTATAGAAGAGCCTGATGATTCTTAATTTCTTAAGCTTTGAACTTTTACAAAAGGATTCTTGGCAATAATCAAAAAGTCATTAGTACAACTAAAAATCCAGTCTCGTTTTAAGTTAGACGAGGGTCGATCTACTTTTCTACTCGTAAAAGCAATATCGAAAGTTTAAGCTAAGTCTACAATTATAATTAAAAAAAATAAAGTTTTTTTAATTACAATTAATCACAATTAATGCCAAAATATAATTTTTTTAAATAAATTGTTTTTTAATGCAATATCTGACTTATAACCTTTGTGAAACATGGTGAGCTATTGAGATTTAAAACTGTATTAAAATAATTTATTATCTATGATTTTCTTAAAACAAACAGTTTTTACACTTTTGTTAAAATATTCTTGCTACGAAAACCATTTTTGCTATTGATAACTATTTATTGGGCATTCAATCTCAGGCTTCTTTCCTCTATCTTGGAGAACATTCTTAGTAGTGAAATTATGGAGATCAACACTATTTAAAGAAAACGAGAAAGGTAAAGTTGAATATTTATCAAAACCACCACAACGATCATTAGCATCCAAATTGCTTTGACCTCAGGACATAGCTACATTTCAACTTGCTTTTCAGGCAGCAGCATACAGCTCCTGATTAATGACCGTCTACATTTAATCGGTAGATCCACTTTCAATTTTATCACTGTGTCTCATCAACATGATCCTTGGCGTTTATAAGTATAGAAAATCCGTACTCAATTTTGGAGCCCGCGGAATCCCAATTTCCTTAGTCTTGTTCTTCTTGCCGGCAATTTTTCTTTGGGTTAGTTTGTGCAATTAGTTAAACAGTCAGCTGTTGCAGTAAGTAAGCAAAACCAAACAAACCCGTTCAACTGAAACAACCAACATAACAACAGTTTTGAAGTTTTTCAAATAGTATTTTATATAAGAAAAAAAAACCTGCAAAGGATTTTAAAATTTAAATGCGTATAGAAAAACATTTAATTTTCCCAAAATATATGTTTCAATTTTCATTACTACTGTTAGCATTTTCGTGAAGCAAAAACAGTAATAGAGAACAGAGATGTTTACTTTTTGTGAAGTTTTGAAGGTCCCCTATAACATGGAATTAGCTGATACCAAAATGGAAAAGGAGCTAAAAAGAGCTAAATGAATTCCCAAAAAGAAGCTAAAAACGGAGCTAGGAGCTTAATCCGATTTTAGGCGCTAAAAGCAAAAAAAAAAGAAGAAACTAAATCTGGCCGTGATACACTATCCTACTCAATCGTACAATTCATTCACTGAAAATTGCTAGCTAAATCTGATAGAATTCTGTCCTACTTAAAAAAAATCGCATCAAAATGGCAACACTATTATACTTTTGTGAACAAATTCGAAAAGGTAACTCTGATCGCATAAAAATGGACAGCTTTGGAAATTTTTTAAACGATTAGCAAACCGCACTGACTTGTCAAAAAGTCTTCCACACAAATTCACTACCACACAGTCCAGACTACCACACTTTTTGGACACACATGTAATTTTTAGCAGTTCGATTCAATACAATAGTGAATCACGGTTTTTACAGAAACTTTGCAAATAAACACAAACGTTGCAATGAAAACACAAGCAAATCCAAATATATTCCAAATCTTATTTGTACTCGTTAAGCAAATAAATAATATATGCTGTTGTTATATTCACATACTTACTATGAATTCTATCGTAAAAATGCTATCATGAAATCCGACATATGTAGCTATAAAATTCTCCCGCAAATTTCGAAATTCGGGAGATTGGTATTATGAACTCCGAATGAAACGTACTTTTGGCGTTTTTTTATCAAAAATTTGTACGAACTCTTCCTACTGTCGGCAGAATAAGAACAGCAGTTGAAAATAATAACAAAGTGAAAATTAGTTTTTTAAATTGAAAAAAAAAAACATTTTTAAGTAGTTATAAAATTATATTTCCTTAATAATTAACTGGTATATTTCAAAATAATTATTGGCTTTACCATGATTTGGTACAAAAAAAAGTAACACAAATTAACTGCTGATTTTACGTGCTGTAAAAATCGCTTCATATACACCATTTGCAACAGCTGATAGATTGCTTGGAGAATAATTAACGCCATAAACAACCAAAAAAGGAAAGCCGTCTTTTATGTATAGAATTTAATGTATGTACGAAAAAGCCATTGCAACATCCACATTTTTTCCAACACCATGCTGAACTAAACACCTTCTGCTAAAAATCGAATTGAGCAGATTTCTTCAGCCGGAAGTCTTTAATAAAGCTAAACGGAAAATTTCATATGTACATTTTTTCATGATTGGTGATTTGTTTTAACAACTTACGCTTTGTAATTCAAATCAAGGGAATTCTAACCATTCCACAAGACTTTACGCTATAGTTACTAACAGCTTTGGTTTTTAAATTCCTCTTCCGTTACTGAAGTGGCTGCAGCAATCGAACTCATTGTTTTTCATTTTTACTTCTTGAAAAATATTTTTAGCGACTGTTTTTTATTTAAAAAGTTGATTGTACTAATTCGAATTTTGGTCAAGAGGTTGGCAGCACTAACTTCGAAACCGTCGAAATTCATAATACCTTTTTGTACGAATTCGTGACCGAGATTTTCTATTACGACTGATATTTACTCGGAATTCATAATAAAGCGGTTAATGTGTTTACGTTTGTTAACCCTTTTTCGGTTTGTATATAAGTATGTGCATTTTTAGTTGTTGATATCTATGAATTTGCCCTAACTGACCATATATAAAAAAAGTTGTGGTCCCAGTTGTTTTAGGCGAAAATGGACAACATAAGCTTAAGTGTCACTGAACCTTAAGGCTTTCATTAACTTTGTTGCCCTAAAATTTCCATCGAAAATTTCTGTGCCCATTAAAGTCAGCAATCGATAAATATTACAGTATTTATCGAATATAAGAAACTCGAAAAATCCACGAAAAAAGTTTCTTATAAGCGTTTCTTTCTTATATACAATTATTTTATATAAGAAACTTGTTTCTTATATAAGTAGCTATGGCCATAAGGAATTTGTTTCTTATATGAATTATCGAGCTTTTTTACCTTTTTATGTATATACGTAGATGTATGTATGTAAATAGAAAAATAAAACAAATCAAATTTCATTTTATTTACCGCTTTAGTAAATAGATAACTAGACAACTTCAATTTGAAAAAAAAAATTATATGTAGTAAATACATGTACATACACAATTCATTTTGTACTATTTATTTATTTATTTACGAGGCAAGAAACAAAAACTTCTCATGAGCACTAAAAGTTAAAAAAAAACGTTGTTGTTGTTGTAAAACTGTCAGAAAACAGAGTTGTCCATGCAAACTACATAAATTCAGTGTTGCCCTTGAAAGTTTCTTATATAAATTCTTTTTCTATACATTTTGTGGTTTTGGTGTTCAAGAAAAATGTTCTTTTATCAGTTTTTTTCTTATAAGCGTTTTTCCTTTATGAAACTTTTTTTGTTAGAAAAAACACTAAAAAGATATAGTGTTTTTGCAAATGTTTCTTATAAGCGTTTTGTTCTTATATGAGATGTTCTTATATCCGATAAATACTGTATATTGAAAATATTTGTTATTGACAGATTTGTAGTGAAAGGATTGCGTATATTTTTGCAACAATTTCTACCGATGACATGCATATATGAATAGTTTCAAGGCACCTTATTGCCTGAGAGCCGCACAACTTCAACAAACATACTACCATAGCACCAAGAATTACTTTATGTTATGTCACCCATTTGTTAACATTTGTGAGTTGGTTAAAAGTTGCATCGCCCCTCGTTTTTCTGGAGTTACTTTACACTTTTAAACAATGGAATATCAATTTAAAGGGATAAAAACAGTTTAACAGTTTTTTTTTTAATACATATTGCTCCAAAATGCCTTTGAATAAAGAAATGTATGCATTTCTTTTTGTTTTATAAAATTGCTTTTGAAATACTTGAACAAAAATATTCCAAAAATTTGAAAGAAATTATTGCAAATGAAAATGCTTAAGAAAAATATTTTCAGTTTTAATCCGGCCATAAATCTTGCAATTCAGGCCATTCGTAAAATTAATTATGCGCAAATTCGAGTGCAGAGAAGAAGAGGAAAATTCAAAAATTATTAATGTTTGGAAAATAAAGACAAACGTTTATGATTTCACACACAACCTCTATTTTTTTCTCTCTCTTTATTTCAGTATAATTTGCTGTTGGTCTGTATAATTTCAGAAGAGGGAGGCCAAGCACCAGTTTGTCGTCGGACTTATTGGCAAAAAGTGTCATATTACATTTCCTGTTTGCTAAATAATATTTTGTGCTGATTGTTTGTTGGCTGGCTGTTTTTTGCTGTGGACGCAATATTTTGTGAGCTGTTTGTTCTTCGTTTGCGTTATAAGTTGTATCAAAGCGATATCCATGATTATGATTTTTAATAATGACAAATTTACGCAGAAATATCAAGATGCACACATAAGGGAAAAGAAGAAAGAACTAAAAGGTCTTGAAAGCTTCACAAAAAATAAGAAAAGAAAAAAAAACTGTACAAACATATGTATGTATACCCGGACGTGCAGAAACATTAGCTCATTTTGGAAAAGTAAGATTTAAACAGTGGGACAAATAAAATCTGCCAGCACATTTAAAAAATTATATCAAAAACATATGCCAGCTTATAAATTGCAAATACAAAACAAACAACTTCTGTGTATGTCTACAAGTCTGGGGCCAAATCGTCGCATTCGATATCGAACGAATTCCGTCACTTATGCTGTGTGTTTGTTGTTTATTTTGTTTTACGTTATTTTTGCTCGATGGTTCATTCGATAACGAATGCGACGATTTGGCCCCTGTTCTAAATTTGATAAGAAATTTTCAGTGTCGTAAGTACCTGTGCGCTTAAAACCATAACACAAATCAAGTGACGTCAATAGTATTTGTAATGGATCTAATTTTTGTATAAAAAGGTTTTACTATAAAAATCTATAATAGATATAAATTCTAAATATTGATGATAAATTGAAAATGCTTGTGGCATGTTTTCACAATATATCACTTAGACTACTCTAGCCAGGTGTAGTTGATATGACAACCGATGTGCACTTGAGCGCATGTCAGCTTGTTGTGTGCTCCGTAGATTTAACCACAATAACTTTGACTCATAGGTCTATAGAAGCTTAGAGTCATACACAAAGTTCCTTAGTTTCCCCCAGCATATACCCCATAGGCGGAATATGTCCAGTAAGTTGTAGCTCCGTAAATGGCCTTGCTGTATATGTAAGGGGGTGCGGAGTTAGCCTAAGTAGTACTTGGATGTCTCACTATTCTCCCTACATGCTGTGCAAAACTAAAACTTAAATATGCTTCAGAGCTAAAAATACAAGGGGAATCAGTCGCATTACCGGGTATTGCATTTCTTTAGAAACCAGTTAAGTGGGCATTGCTTGCGCTGCCCACTGTCCTTTAAAAATAAATGTTATTAAATATTTTGTTTGGCACTGAGTTAGTTTACTTTAGACCTAAATGGGCAAGAAAATATTATTGTTCTTTCATTTCATAAGATTTTGAAGAGCAAACATCAACAGCAACAATAAAAAGTTAAGGGAAACAAAAAACCAAGAAAATCATAAAAACAACTACATACAGCTAAATTTATTTGAAATCAGATCCTGGTAATCTTACTTTCAAGATCGTAACGATTTCTCATTTTAATCAATTAAAAAGTCATCGACCGCTCCTTTTTACTTCAAACAAAAACGAAAGAAACAACAAAAGCATTTCATACGCTGACAACCTTAAACTTTTTTGTCGTTGCGCTCAGGTCTTTCTTTTTTACCCAACTTTGAAACAAAAGTACTCACAGAGTGAAAGAACACAATTGTCTTTTCCCGTCTTTAGTTGCAGCAGCGTGTATCTCAAAAAAAACGCTTGACAGTTGTGGCCAGTTCAAACAAAAGGTAACGAATGCAATTTTTATAATAAAATTTATTTCGTTTTTTATTCTTGGAGGGCGTTTTTTGCTTGATTAATGAGGTGAAATGTTAAGAAAAATGTGAAAAGTTTTTGGTTGACAAGAAATCAATACGTTAAAATCAAGTGAGATACAAAGCAGAGGCAAGAAAAAAAAAGGACAAGAGCAAAGAATATTAAAGCCAAGGAAAGTTAGTTGCAACTTAGTGTAGTTTTGCTGTCGTAAAGTAGAAAGAAGAATTGCAATGTAGATTAGCAAAGGCAAAGCTTGTTTCAAAATTGTACAAAATCCTTCTCTATACCTTTTATTTTCTTTCTTCTCTGCACTTCCTCACTATAGTCCTCGCTTTTTTCGGTCTTCTTTTCAATTTCCTACTTTCTTGCCATTCAAATGTCAAGTTTGAATTTGCAAAAGGAATAAATTGTTTCAAAATTATATCCAATCGTATTCTGTCCATTCTATTTACCCTCTAATTCTTTACTTATAGAGTTCCCCTTTTTTCTTTCTTTCATATGTTTCTGTCGTTGCTGGAATTTTTCCTTTGAATTCTAGCAACTTAAAATAAACATGAAAGAAAGAAAAAAGGGGAAGTCTATAAGGCCCGTATGATACTTAAGCCCGTATGATACTACAATTTTCTTGCTTTGTTTAAGCTTTGCAAATATAATGTAATAGTAGAATTTAGTATGCGCAAAGAGTTCAGCTATATTAAGATAAATGCAAGAATGTAGACTGTCAACATTTTTGTGGAACTTATCGATAAAAAATCAGGTTATGTCGAAAACAATTTAAATTTTTGAACTTAAAATTGATATTTCAAACTCGAATGTTGCTGTGTCAGCGGTTTATGGGCAATTTTTGCTATATAACGCTTCTTTTTTTGAACATATTTGTTTCCTAGCGCTTACTTGAAAATAAAAAGAGTACAGCACTTAAAAAAAGATATCAGTCAAGGCAGCTTGATACCAGGTAGCCTTACAATCTCAGCTGACTACTGCTTTTAGCTTGTATAACTGTCAAAATATCCAACACAAACGCACATACACGAACAAACGGATGACAGTTATACAGTTTTTCTACCACCAAAATACATGCAGTGTTTGTTGTAGTTATGCAATTACCTGATATCAAGCTGCCTTGATATCAGTTTTGTTTACGTTTTGTATATTTGGTCCTTTCTGGCAATTGCTGTTTCTTTCTATCAATTCTATACAAATTAATGAAAGAAAAATGAAGTAACATACGGGCTTAAGCAAAGAATTGGAGAAAACCATTCAAATGTCAGCTATAAGATCGAAGTAAAATTTTCCACATGGAGACTTCGTACAACAGCAGTGCCAGCCAATGCACCTTGCTGTTATATATTGTAGCTTGCTCTCCCAAGATGAGTTCACTACAGGACGAACTTGACTTGCTCTTGATCTTTGATTGATATCCATTTCCTCTCTTTGTTTACAAAAGTCTTCCCGACATGTGAAAAATGTTGGACTGACTGCAATTTTATCAGGCTTGAGTTCGATTTTACTTCCTCGAAATGGAGAAAAAATTTTTTTAGTTAAATTAGAGATATAAACATATTTTTAAAGAAGACAAGAAAAGTAAAGTTGAAGTTCTATTCGCTGGAGTACGCACCATGGCAGTTTCATGTCCGCCACAACGCTCATCAGCATCCAAATCACTCTGAAACCAGGCCGTGACCAATTGCATACTGTTTTTAAGCAGCAGTGCAAAATCTTATTGAAGTATTTGTGTTTAAATTGATCTTTAGAGTTGCTTTTGTTAAATTTTTATGAAAACTGTTTTTTATTTAAATAAAATAAAATATAAAAGAGAATACACATTACAATCCATTATTTTTGCTTGAATAAATACTTTTATGAAATTAACTGTTTAAAAATATAAGTGTCTGACTTTTATTTGTTAAAACACTCGACCAACCTGATACAAGTAAGTAAAGAAATCGCTTTAATAATTTAATAACAATTTAAAGAACTATTTCAGTAGCCAAAATTTTTCATCCAAAATCTGTAAGTGTGTGGCTAAATTAACGTAAGAATTATTTATTACTTGTTTTTGGAACGAAGTTCCTTAATGCGGCTTGCTGGTAGTCGAAATTAGTAGAAATCGTCACGAAAGCGTGTGAGCTGTTTATATGTATTGATGTACTGTCGAAAAGCAATTGTGTATGATTGGCAGTGTCTCCACTGACAGCAGCGGAGACACATACAACGTTCCAAAAATTTAAAAAATCATAAAATTTCAAAATTTTAAAAACAACACAAAATAAAACATACTGATTTCACCTTGTGTTACATTCAAAGATGAAAAAAAAACGTAAGGAACTTCGTTCCTAACGGGGGTCCCCCGACCGCATTTCTTTTTTTTTTAATGCAACCTCCCGGTACGAATGTTTTGCGCCTTTGAACTAGATGTAAGTAAAATACACCTAAAAAGTTGTTACTGGTCTCTCAAACATGCATAGAAGAATGTTGGTGGTACTACAGACACCAACTATATTAAAGGCGGAATAAACTAATCGATTTGAAGTAGGGTGCATTTTGTGTTATGAATTATAATTATTTTTTTTTTTTGCCTGATCATGTTTAATGGTTCTGCTGCTGGTGCAACGAAATCAACCACCATGTTTTTGGCAACAAGTGACAGTTTTAAAATAAAAAGTAATAAAAACAAAATAAGAAGATAAGGAAAAAATTTCACAAAAATAAATTGCGAGAAAAATTAAAGTAACAAATGTGAAGTTGGTGCAAAAATCTTAACGAGATAAAACAAGGTGTCAACTGCTGGGCTAATTGAAGTTGATTATGAGAACATTTTTGTTAAACAAAAAGAACCTTTATATCTTCACACCTTTACAACATTGTGTACGATACACGCACGCACTCACATAAAACATACTCACAAATGACCATGAACGACGCATCGAAATTCATTAAAACACTGCGGTATTAAATTTATCTTGTAACACGTTGCAGCAAAAAGGAATACTTTATCAATTAAATCTTAATCTGCATAATATTGTTTAATTTTCTCAAAGATTGGAAAGTTTAATAATAAAAAAAAAAAACCCAGAAACATCAACTTAATTGTGGCCATTGTAAACATCCATTGATTGCTTGACGGTGTTGTTTAAGTTTATTTAAAGTCACTCCTACTTTTAGTTATGGGTTACTAAGTAATTTTGAAACTTCTTTTCTTTTTTAAGCTGAACACCAAATAAGACAAGTTGTGCTGCAGCAAAATGTTTATCTTTTTTTATTATTATTAAATATTATCATTATCGCATCTAATCAGTTCATTTCGCCTTTGGCTTCACTGTGTGCTGGCTGTGGTGTTGTGTGTCTTTCTGTTCTTTTTTTTCATGTCATGCCATTAAAGGCCCGTTTAAAACAACACAATGAAGCGCCTTGATGACAATCAATAATGTTTATGATTTTTCACACAATAATGTCACAACTCGATCAGCAGCTGCTGTTGTTGCTCCTCGTACTTAAATCTAACAACTCCCTTTCATTTAACACCTCATTCGTAGGAATGTGAAGAGTGAACGAACAAAAAAAAACAAAATGATAGACATGTATAAAAATATCAGCGATGTATTTCCAATTACACGCGATCAATATGAGTTAAAGTGAAGCGATGTCTTGAGAAATTGTCTGCTTTCGCAAAATAAAGGAAAAATCATTTAGCACTTCAGAAACCGTTAGATATTGATTGCTGGCAATGTTCAAATTGTTGCTGCTGTTTGAGCAAATAACTTTCTTAAGGAATGATGAATGAATAGGAACACTGTAAAAAATCGAAGGTGTTGGTTTCAACGACCTAAATAGTTCATGTTCGTATCCACAAGAGAGGTAAAAATTAAAGATTCCCGCACAAATTTTGGTTGTCAAGGCACAACATACAAACTACCACACACACACCATCTGGTCAAGACAAAAAAAATTTTTTTGAGCAATATGCGCCTTATATCAATAAAAACAGTTTTAAAAAATATTTTATGACAGCAAAAAATGTTTCACAAACCAGAAGAATCGAAAATAACCACCTGCTCTGCCAAGTTCACCTGGATTCGGGCTAGTAAGTGGGGTTTTACACTTTGGCAGTTGAAAGACAAACAGACATAGTTTGAAGGCGTCGAATCGGTTTGGTAATGTGTGTAGTAGACGAGTATCTGTACGAAACATTTGTGTACAATTTTTATTTGCGTGAATGTCCGCAGCGGGCTTATAGATTTTCCGTCCGACTATTAATTTCCCAAGGGTCCAAGCTTTGGACAGACCAAAAGAGAATTCCAAAAAACATATCTCTCTTGCAGTTGCCTAAGCTTAAGACGGCGCTAACACATGCATTTCCTCAGAGTAAATGGTAACCCAATCAGATTCAATACCAGGTAGGTGCAGTAGAATTTACATACACAAACTAACAAATGCTTTTGTAAGAGTAAACTGATTTTTGTTGTCAACATCTGAATATTTGCTAAACACTTCAAAAAATATATTTATGCCTCAAAAAGTTTGAAAATAAAAAAAAAATATTACCAAAAAAACTTTTCTACCACCAAAAATTTTTAGAATAAAATGGACCTAATTTTTTTTAAGCAAAAAAAACATTGGCTTGTAAAATCGATTTGATTCAGGAAGCAAAAAAAAAAAATCAGCTGTAGTACCAAGTTCAGTAGTGCTATTCAGTAGCTTTTATCGATCCGACAATCGTTGTTCTTGTCGATACATTTTGTCGCTTGCAGTAACGATAGTTTCATTCTGTAGCTTATTTTTAACGATAGTATATATCGTTAGTTTTCTATTCTCCCAAATTCATTTCATATGACAACTCTGTCCACAAAATGTCAAAATAAGCGAAAATCATGAAGAGGAATAAAAAAAAAACAATTTGTTTTTGCCCTGCAATATATTTTAAATGCAACGGCTTATGGATGATTGGATGGAACTCAGCGATTGTCAACTCAAAAGGATTGTTCAAGTCCCGAAGAGTACGCCCATCAACTGTTGGAGGGTCAAAACCATGCTCATCTCTTGCAAAATCATACGCCAAATATTCAAAAGCCATTTCCAACACAAAATACCACAAAGTACAACAAAACACAATGTATCGTTAAAATAAACAACAAGAAAATTTTTGTCGGTTAATTATCGAAGATATTTTACAAAATGCAACAGCTGATTGTAGTCCACAGCGAATATAGTTAAAAAGTGCCACTGAATAGCAAATTCGATAAAATATCGCTATAATTATTTTAACGATACGATTATCGTAATAAAAGTTACTGAATAGCACTACAGCTTGTACGAATTAACTGTTTTCTGTATTAAAGATTTGATTTAGTATTTGTGCCTCTCATTGTGTGGGACAAATGGATTATGTTGCCAGATTTCAAACATTATTGTAAGTTTTTTTGAGTCTACTGACGAGTTGAGTTGCCCTACTGAAATGTCGGCGGCATAGAGATGGCTGAAAGGACAGAAACAATTGATAAGGTATATTTTTAGGCCTAGAATTATACATTCCCAAGCAACTTTATATTTTATTTGCTTTATTTCTTCAAAATTCTTATAAACTCAAACTTTTATGAACATTCACATCCAGATGTCTAACATCTAACACCAAAATTTGTCTGTGTGTTTTTCAAATGATCATATGAATTGTTTAAGAATTCAATACGCTTTCCAATTTATAACATTTATTGAAGCTCTCTGCACATCATTCTCTCTCTCTCTCTCTCTCTCTCTCTCTATTCATCAATATTCTCTATATCTATTGTTGCATACCAAATTTACCACAACTTTAGCCAAACAGCAGCAGAGTTAGTAAAAATATAATCAAAGAATCTCAATTATGGTTTTTAATATTTAATTCTGGCGACTGCCACCGTTAAAACTGCGTTAAGGTGCGAAACAAGTGCCTTGGGGATTGTTTGGCATTACTCTACATAATAAACAATAACAGCAACAACCAGAGCAATTGCAGCAGTGGCGGCAGCAGTTTCTTAAACTGAAGCGGTTTCTTCATCATATTGTAGTTGGTCTTTTGCAATTTGGACAGGTTGCATTCGTAGTTACTTTGGCGTAAAATATTTATTATACATTAACTACTGGTTTGTTTATTGATTATAAAGGAGGGTGAGTAAAAATTATTTATAAGCCAATTGGCGTATTTGTTGCTTTTTTTAATAAAAATTTCATGTACCAAACATGAAAAAAATAACAGAAGAAAAAGTATCAAGACACTCAAATAATTTAAAGATAAGATTATGCAGAATATTTAATCCTAAACACTTTGGGAATAGTCAGGGAGAGAGATGAACAAGAAACTGTAGTTTTAGAATAAAATAATTATTGTTAAATTGCAGAAGTCCAGCAAACATTTTAAGACATCTCTTCCCAATCTGAGGAAGTAAAGTTGAACTAAAAAAAATTTTATATAATTATTTTCTTGGAATGATAGTCTTTTTTATTTTAAGAGTATACATACATATATGCTTTTGAATATTTTGTGTCGATATTTCGCTCTACTTCGGATAGCTTCGTCAGGAGAATAATATGGAGAAATGTTTTGATTGGGTTTTTCCAAAAACAATAATAACAACAAACATATTTGAAAGAAAAACATTCACAAAATCTTAAAAGAAAATTATTTTTCTTATACACATATGTATGTACATAAAATTATACAAATAGTTTTAGAAAATCCTCATTACAAAATTATATGAACAAATATGCATACATGATATTAACAAATAATTGTAACAAATAACCAAATTGTTTACTAAGCACTTATATGAATGAAAAATGACATTCAATTTTCAAAAATTTTCTTAATAGAAAATATTTAACATTCTTACACCATATTAAATAATTAAAATATATTTATACATTGCAGGAAACAATCAATATAAACAGAATATCGCTCTAATTTTTGACTAAATACTCATATATGTATTTGTGCTATATTATCAGTATCTGCCTAAAAATTTTATTCTCTTATCTACTGATGTGTTAACAATACATAACATTTCTAATGTCCATAAGTCCGCGTTTATAACACTGTGCTAATTGAAAAAACCGACAGACGGGGCACCCAGTGACCACACCTAATTCGGGTGCGCTGAATTCAGTGGTGCTGACCGTTTACTTAGGCTAGCTCTTGTTTTTGAGATATACCGTTATTTTAAAAATGGAGCAGGTAGGACAACATAAAAACGATTAAAAAGGTTGAAAAGAACACAAAAACCGAAATTTTGCAATAAAATTATCTTTCAACAACTGTAAAAATATTTTTAATGAGCTTAGTAGTTTAGAAAACACAAATTTTTTTCGATGAAAAAAATTTGATTTTTTGCAAAAGTTCGAAAGTTTTGTTCTTTAAAACTGCATAAAAATTTAAAAATAGCTGAAAAAAAAATATGCTGATGAATTTTCACTTGTTCATAACGAATAAAGTTTCAAACAAAAACGCCATAAATTACTAACATCGGTGCACAGCTTTGGAAGTTATTCACAAAAAATCAAAAATTGCAGTTTTAAACGGTGACCAGAAGAAGCCTCAAAAATTAAAAAAAAAATTTATTACATGAAAGTAGTATGGAAGAAACATTTTATAGGGCTTGAGCATGGGTTTCCTTCCCAACAATTGAGGAAGATTTTTTTGTGATAAAAGTGTAGCTATCAATTGTATCTGCTTTTAAGCAGCAGCTCATATCCATCCATCCCACCCTCTGAGCTCTTCATTACTAACTGTCTATACTTAATTTTCTTGATCGAATTTTATCACTGAGTTTTTCTATTGATTGGAAGGTATATATTATGCTCTCAGTAACATGCAATCGACTTACAATTTATTTTCGTGTTGGTTGCTATTATATCAGCGATATTCCTAAGATCCCACTTAATTCAATCTTTGAGCCGTGTGCATTTAATTGCATTAGCAATTTAAAAAAAGACTTTAATACCAAAAAAATTACTGGAAGATAAGCTATCAATGGCGACAGCAATAATTTTAGTTTAGGACTACAATATTTTATTAATTATATCAAAATAATTTGGTTATAAATCAATGAATAAAAAAAATATTGAGTAAGTAAACATTGAACTAGAAAACCCTATAAAATTATTAAAAGAATATTATATTTGCTATTAATATAACATTTTTAAATGTTAATCATATATTGTTTATAAAGGGTGTTTTTTTCGATGTGTCGAACTTTAGTTTGACATAACTCTTCAAGATGGCGACCGATTTAACAGCTGTCAAGTGATTTATTCTCAGTTTGGTTTGACAATTCATCATGAACAGACTCATGCCTGAACAACGCTTGCAAATAGTGCAATTCTAGTGCAAAACGAGATTGCCGTTGTTACCGATTTTCATAATCGAATTTGGTTTAGCGATGAAGAGCACTTCTGGTAGAATGGCTACGACAACAAACAAAACTGCTGCATTTGGAGTGAAGCTTATCCTCAAGTGTATGTCGAAACACCGTTACATCCAGAAAAACTGACTGTTTGGTGCGCTTTATGGGCTGGTGGAATCATTGGTCAATACTTTTTCAAAAACGATGATGGCCAGAATGTTACAGTCAATGGCGATCGGTATAGAGGCATGATTACTAACTTTTTCATTCCTGAATTGAATAATCCTGATGTCCAGGAGATGTGGTTTCAACAAGACGGCGCAACATGTCACACAGCTCGTGCCACAACCGATTTATTGAAAGACACGTTTGGTGACCGCCTATTTTCATGTTTTCGACCTGTGAATTGGCCTCCAAGATCTTGTGAGTTAATACCGCTAGACTACTTTCTGTGGGGCTAAGTAAAGTCATTGGTCTATGCGGATAAGCCACAAACGCTTGACCATTTGGAAGACAACATTTGCCGTGTTATTGCCGATATACGGCCACAAATGTTGGAAAAAGTCATCGAAAATTGGACGTCCAGATTGGACTACATCCGCCGTGGCGGTCATATGCCAGAAATCATATTTAAAATATAATGCCACAAGGTTTTGTTTCGGATAAATAAAATGCATGTCAATCGATTAATCCATCGTTGTTTTATTGCAACTTAAAGTTCTATATATAAAAAAAAACACCCTTTAGATAATGTGGAAGGCAACCATATTGAAGTTTTCATTGGTAGTGAAAACAAAACATGTTTTTGTGATAACAAAATGTTTCTAAGAGGTCAGTGTACTCATTTGAGTACACCACTAAAAACTCACCAAAAATTAATTTTTTCTAATTTTTTTTTTTCGTTTTATGTTATTTTCAGTTCATTTCAATAAAAAACTAAAAGTGAATTCAAAAAACGACAAGTAGTTTTCATTTGACCTCTAATGGGTTAATGCTTTTAAACGAAAATTTCTTGTTTTCTTCAACTTTATAGTTGTATCGTTTTATAGAACATAAGACTGTTAAATAGAATTTTAACATTTACTTCTTGTTGGCGCTTTCAATTCCATCCAAATTTTTTGCTGGGAAACTTTAGAACTCTTGAACATTAAACATTTGATCTCAATTATGATTTACTGCAATAAATGAAAAAGAAAGATTTAATGTTATGGATAAATATTACAATCAACACCATTTGAAAGAAAGACTTTGTATTGCGCAGTATCGTTTGCAGTTTGAATGAATTAGAACGGGGTGGGGTGGAGTTTCAATTTAACCGACAATAAAGTAATTTATTTTTTATGAATTGGAAGTTAACTTTAAGCAACTTTTCAAATTTAATACATATTATTTCTTATGAGAAGATAAAATTAACCCAGTAACCTGCATTAAGAGTGCGAGCGAATAAGAGGAAATGAAATGAAATTAGAATGTGAGATAAGTTAATTCAATATTTCAGTTCTACAAGTTATTTAGCAAGAATTAGGCTTTGAGAGTTTTTAAAAAAAGAAAATGTAGAATAGAAAGCAAATAGAACGAAAGACTAAAAATTATAGTCAGAAATATGAGATATAATGCAAATGCCCATGTATTTCAAATGATTTAAGTTTAGTTTTCCCTAAAAAAAAAAATTATTAATCAAGGAATTCTTGCTAAATAAATAAATCTCAACAGCGTGGTTTTGATTGCATGGATGATATAATTCGTTTAAATATCATAATTTTCTTATCCCACATTTATACCACTTTTCAATGATCGAGGACTATTTTTTATAATTATTGCACCAAACTGTGCTCAGCCGTTATTCTATTGTGAGGTTTAATGGCTTAACATACAGAGACCCATTAAAACAGAGTTGCTTCCCATGAACAGAGTCGCTTCCACAAAAAGAGATGTCACCAACTTGGTGTTGCCATAAAGGGATTGTTAAATGCGCTGTGGGGCAAGTTGCTACATTTGATTTAGTATTTGATTTAGGGAAATCCCTACATACCGAACTTCTGACACCGCTGGGGATTGATTTAAGTACATATGGATTGAATTGTTTTTTCAGTGTAACCACCCTTTATTACCACCCTTTACAACCAGCCTTTATTTATTTCTTTACTGAACAGAAATGCTGACTTTGAAATTTGTTCTACACTGAAAAAACAATTCAATCCAATTGCACTTAAATCAATTCCAATCCTAGTCAGAAGAAGGATTTTCTTAAATCAAGTACGTTGTTGTTGTTTTTAAGTACGGACTTTTCAAGCGCCAAATAATTAATTTTAGCTATATTCAATCACAATTTCGGATTTATTTTAGACATATCCAATCCTGGTTTCGGGTTGAATATAAGTAGGCTGATTTAAGAACATTGGTACTTACCATACTTTTGACGCGGTTTGGGATTGATTTAAGAACGAAAGGATTTAATTTGTTTGGAGAGTGACGTATGATGGGTTATGCACTTGATTCCATGTTTCTGAAGCTTATTTAGTTTGAAGAGTAATTCTAAATTATGTTGTCTGTTTGCCGCTTTGAATCTGTAACCTAGCTACTGCCAATCCAGCCACGCTACCAATTCGGCCATCGTAGCAATTAATAAATATAAAGAGAATTCAATACTTAGAAATACAAGCTCACACAAGTGCTGGTTATAAATACACCCAAGAATTTCGTACTCAACTCAAGCCTTAACAGGGCTGATTCTCTTTAATAGTCTCTATTCGGCTGGTTTTTAAACTCAGAACTAGTTTTTCTCTCTGTGTTCCTCCGAAAATGCCGGTTATATTGATTACTTAATTTATTAGTTTAATTTGAAGCTTTTATTTTGAAGCCAAACTTTCTAAATTTCGAACACCAGCAGTGCTGTGGCCCAGTGGAAGCCAGATTATGGCAAAAAAAAATTTTATTGGCGAATGTGCTTTATCTACAAAATATCAAATTCTTGCCATGCTAGATAGTTTTTTTTTTTTTTTTTGGAAATTAACCGACAATTTTTGCAACGCACTAGCTCCTGATTTACATTGATAAACTTTTATTGATGAAAGTCTTGCCAATTCTCTTTTCAAGTGAGTAATATAAAATAAAACATAGTAGGTATACTCTTATATGTTTTTAAAGGCTCTCATTTCATGTCTGGCCTTGTTTTACACATCACCTTCGCGGTGGTAGACTTAGAAGGAGGCGTACACAAAAGTATTACTAAAATCCTAATTCAAAGCATTTTTTAAAGAAAACGTGTAGAAACCCATTTTGATTCTTATTGTTGGCATGATATCTGTAGTTTATAATAAAAAAAAAGAGTTCCAACCCCAAACATTCACGGAAAGATTAATAGCTTTTTCCCAACAGACAAAAAAGTACAGTGTTCTGCTAACTGATCCCTGTGGAAGGGAAGAAGATATAGATAGTGATAGTGTGCTGAGAGTACATTAATTTCTAAAATGGTTTAAAAAGTGAAGATCTACCAACCGCTTGTTAAAATTTGTATCTTACACTTTGCTTTTACATCATACAATTTTTGTATAATATAGAGAATTTTTTTGACATGTTGTAATACAAAACATTACCATATAAACTGGCCTTAAGTACCACACGTTTTCTACATTTTTCTACTACACAATTGTGCAAGCTTAAATAGGCTGTAAATTTAGTTTCAGGTGTAAACGCTTAAAACACCTACATACGTCCTCTTTAGGGTTTTCTACACGAATCAGTTGGCAGAACATTGTTATTTAAAAAAAATATTTTGGCTGTACAGTAAATATATTTAAAAAAAAAGTCCAAAAAAATTTACCAAAAAAATTTTTTCACACTGTCTTAATAATTAACAATATTAAGCAGTCAACTTTAAAAGTTTATGTCGTTATTAAAACACACCTTGTACTCATATTTCTTCACAAAAAAAAAACATTTTATTTGGCAAATAGTTTACAGAAAACCAAATGCCAAGCACAAAAGTAAAAAAATTATCGGAAACAAATGCGTGTATATGTCAGTGGAAAGTGTAATAATTGTATGATAGTTCGGTAACTGAGGTGTAGTAAATAATAGTTTCTCTGACTACATTGAACGAACTAACTTCGCATAATTTTTTTCGGGTAGTAAGCTCACTTTGCTTTGTTCACAAGAAGCAGCAGATCTCAAACTGAAATTTATGTATATGTTATGTATATTTTTGTATGTATGTGTGTTCGCATTACCTGAAGTTCATGAAACCGGTCCACTTCGATCATGGATCTGTCAGCCTATTTAGCGTCGGTCTGCTTAAGTACTTTGCTCTTTTTTTACTTTTGTGATGATAATAATCGACCTTATAAAATTTATATTCGTTTTTAATAGCAATTATATCTATTATATCTATTAGTGGCTGCTCTAAGTCTTTGTCTCGGAAGTCCAACAAAGTAAAAGCTATCTTGTAATAATAGCTGGGCCATGTTAGACCAAAAATTCGACAGGCGATATCATTAGATGACCTGTCCTGCACAGCGAGTACAGCTGTCGTTGTATTAGCTGTTTACAACTATTGAGGGGAACACCAACGAATTTTTGCATGTTGCGGTGTTGTAAGCATGCAGCAGATCTCGCCGGTTTGTCCGCTATTACATTTCCGGACACACCTTTGCGTCGAGGTACCCAGAAGAAGCTCCAGGCCTGCATGTCTCACTATCTCAATTAGAGATATCCGGCAATCATGAACCACGCTAGACCACAGCCAAGCTCGTTTATGGCGACATTGCTGTCAGTACAGATTAGGTTATGCTCCCCGTATATCCTATTGTACCTCATCCAGTTTACCGCCCTCCTTATCACATCAATTTCAGCCTGAATGATGCTACACTCACCTCGTGGCTTAAAACTGATCCTGCACTGAAGTCGGGGGATGTAGATACCCACCGCCTGCAACCACAGTACTCGACTCGGACCTATTCGTAAAGACCATGATTGTGTCCTCTGATTGATCTATTTCGACACATTCGACAGATTTAAGCTGAATACTTTATCGATTATTGGGACCGGTAATGAATAATCAATGCAATTCGAAAGGTCAGGTATCTTTCCAATTATCGATTCATACCCAGAAACAGCATCTTTCCACGTACCACCTGCCTTCAGCTGTATATTTGAATTCATAACTGCTTCCTTAACCATGAGAGCAGCTGGTAGCCACTGCAGCATCGTAAGGAGTGCCTTAGATGGTGTAAAGCCGGATGCAAAATACGTATGTCATACGTCATCAAAAAAAAAGATCAACTTATTCTACACACTGTTATTGCTCACATAAATTAGGGCATAAGCAAACCTGTAGATCCAAATATCGATTATACTTTTGAATTAACAATTGTTTAGGGAAATGCACCAATTTGTTGGCTTTGGACTTAGTTCATTTGGCTTCGTAGTGCATGTTATGAAGAATCATTTCCATAATTATTTTTTGATGAAGCAGTTATTTCATGGGGCCGTATTTAGATTATTAAACATCAACTTTTGTCTATCAACAGAAAAAAAATATAAAATAACTTAAACAATTTGCAATGTTTATTATTTTTGCTTTTTATATTATGGTATTTGTTGATAACTTTTTTTTTAAAGTTATTTCTTTTTAATTTTATTTCCACCATACAGTTGTTAATTTTAATAAATTTGTCAAATGTTAAAAAATATTTTTTATTCTGTTAATAAACCAACCAGCATTTGATCTTATCATTGTCACAGACTCGCCTTTTTATAACATTTACTGTTTGTTGTTTTTACTGCAGAAAAAAAGAATAAGCAGAAAAGATTTTTTTCTCCAAATGAACTCTGCATATGTTTACCTATTAAGTATTATTGTGAAATAAAGTATTGTTTTCAAAGGGGGAAAAAAATTTGCCAACAAAAAGTCATATGTAAACATAATAGTTAAAAGTAGTTGTATGCGGTCGAGTCATAGATTTAAACGAATAAAAAAAGACAGTATTTATAGACACGTCTCTGTGTAATTAATATATTTTTGTTCAAATAGGGCTGAATTGTAAACACCCTTTACGTGTAAATAATAGAAGTAAATTGATTAAATTTTAATATATTATTTCGAATGAAATAATATATTAGAGTGAAATGAAACTTGACATTTCAAGGCTTAAGATTTTTGTTCGTAATGGTCTATTCTAGCTGTATATTTTTCTATTGCTATTGTTTCGGAAGCTCTGATTCTCAAAATGAAAAATTTCATGATATCTTTATGTATTTAGACTGATTACGGCTGGCGCATTCCAGTGGAAAATGAGACGTTTTTCAAAAATGGTACTACCAACGGCGAAAATAACAAAAATCCATAACTATCATTTAAAGTATTACAATGCGCGACACCACATGGCAAACTTGCCTTAAAAATTGTGTAAATTCTGTCAACATGCATTTTAAAAAGTACATAATTAAAACTAAGAAATAAATAAAGTGAGTTGAAAGAAGCTGCCAGTATTAAAATTAGTTATAAAATATGCGTATTGCTATAAGCTTTAGGATTAAAAATAGGACTCGAAAACAATTCTTGAAGCTTCTGAAGACGATGACAAAAAAAACTAACAAAGATTTTTGCAAGCAGTCGCAGAAAATCGAAAGATGAGTGGAGTAAAATTGGGCAAGAGCCTACTGCAGTCACTAAGAGAAAAAGCTACTTTCCTGGCATGATTTCAGTTGTTGTGTGGATGAATTTTTTCATTGACAATGAGCTAACTAAGTATTTCATGCTATTGCGGAATAATGATTCATTGATATGAAATTCTTATCCGACACAGAAAAAATACAAATCAAAATAAACATTTCTTCTGCTTTTTTTCTTTCTTTTGGTACCACTGCCTTAGTTTTTATTTTTCTTATGTTCTTTCCTACTCCCTAATTTTTATACCCTTAACAAAAATGTGTAAGAATATATATAAATTTGTGATTCCGTGTGTAACGCATTGAAATAACCATATCAGACCCCATAAAGTATATATGTATATTCTGGATCAGAATCAATAGAGATTACGATTAAGCGATGTTCGTCTTCCGTCGGTAGTCGTTGAAATACCGTTTCTGAGAAAACGGTTTGAGACAAAAACCTCATTCTTTCGCTTAGATGTGTTAAACCTTGGTAGTAGGTCTGCTATTGAAATTCAGTAATATTGGTTAGCGGATAGCCGAAATATATCCAAAAAACCGGGTTTTCAGGGGCATTTTTGGCCGTTTTTTTGGTCAGATTTTTGAAAAAAAAATTATTTTTCAAAAAGTTGGCCATATTATTTTTAATGCCCATTAGATCCCAAAAATCACAGCATTTTTGAAATTGGCCTATATATACCCAAGATATAGCGTCTCCCCGTTTTTCAAGAAATCGGCTTTAAAAGCCAAATAAAACAACTTTTGGCACCAAAAAGCAATCAGAATTTATTTATTTATTTATTTATCCATCTAAGCCTATGGCTTACAGGCTAATAATAACTTAATTACAAAATATATTAAATAAATCCCTATATTCTAATAACAATTTAAAATCAGTAATCGGCAACAAAAAATCAATGCTAACGATATTATTGATGCTATTTAAAGTATTCAAGGCCCGTAGCTACGGCTCACGCATTGCATAATTAGTACCATGTCTAGAAACATAAAATAGATTACTGGATCTGAAAAAAATGGCACATATAGGCTATTTAGAGGCAAAACTGGAAAATTGTTTGACATCGGCCCATATACACTCGAGATATAGCGCCTCCCGATATCTACAGAAGTCGGTCCTGGAAGTCAAACGAAACAATTTTTGCACTAAAAATTTGTCAGAATGGTGCATATAGGCTGTTAAGAGGCAAAATTAGAACATTTTTGGACATCGGCCCATATGCACCCGAGATAACGCTCCTCCTGATTTTTCAAGAAGGTGGCATTAAAAGCCAAATAGAACAACTTTTGGTGTTTTAGTGTTTTTTTTTTTTTTAGCTCAAGTCACTTCACGCACGCTCACGATCAAATTAACTTTCCTCACGCACTTTCATGCACAATATGTTTTTTAATCACATGGCCAAGAACTTGGCCATAGTAGATGTAAACCTAGAATGCATTATGGTGAAATGTTGGGAGAAAAAGTAGAAAAACCGGCCCAGCTATTCGCCGTTATAGATAAAATGAAAAAAGTGAACATAAGGATAGGTGTGTTATTTTTTTAATCTATAAGAATTTATAATTTAGTCTAAGCATTCTTCGTTCTAGATGAGCTCTGGAAGTGGGCGGAATAGTGAGTTTTTATATTTTTAAAAATCTATTTCGGACATTTGAAAGAAAAATTAAAGAAACTCATGCAGCCTCTGTCCGTTTTTGTAATTTAAATTTCGTGGGCGAGCTCAAGTTAAACAAGGCCTCTGTTCACGGCGGATGGTGTAGCTTTTCAGCGGTGAGAAATCGTTAGAAATCGGTATATTAGTTTCCGAGCCTATTCGATGAAAACAAACAATCAAACCTTACCTCTTTATAAATCACAATGGGACCTTTCTAGGACCTAAGTGATGACCGGTAGCCAACGCAACATACCTCTTTATGATGTTAGTATGGATGTTATGTTCTCATGTTATGTTAAGCGGGCCGCCGGTAGTGATACCGGCCCACTTGGGTCCTGGAAAGGTCTCGTTGTGATACCCGAGTAAACTGTAGGGAGGTAACCCTACATGCTCTCCAGCAGTTCCGACCTGAACCAACCCGATGAATGGATAAACAAGTCCAGCCTGTCCAAACCGCATTCCGACACTTCCGGTAGCCCGTTTAGTGTCGGTTTGCCCAAGTAAACTGCTCTCTTGTCAGAGAGAGCTGGGCATCGACAGAGAAAGTGTTCGACACTCTCTTCCTCCTCCTCCTCGTCTCTGCAGTCTCTACAGAAATCTTTGTACGGAAGATTTACTCTTTTAGCATGTACTCCCAAGTGACAATGTCCCGTTAGAACAGCCACAAGGGTGTGAAGCCTATGCCTCGGAAAGTTCAACAATTCCCCAGTCCTCTATTATTTATTAGTATGGATAAGGAACAGAAATTTGCACTGAGAATCGAAATTGTGCATTTGCAATACGAATGATTTTATTCACTTCAATGACAAAAAATCTTTTAGTAGATGCTGTATGTTTTGCATCTCTTTGTTTGAAGTACTTTTATTACACGAAATTCAAAGTGAAGCATTTCGATAAATGGAGAACTCAATATTTCCATAACAAATAAATTTCAAACACATAAGTAGGACAGTTCAAGTTTTAAATCAAGTAAGAAACGTGAAATAAAATAAAAAATCTTACATTTATAGTACTATTCAAATTCCTATATAAGTCTTTATTTTCTTTATCAAAAAAATTTTTCTTGAATATACATAATT
The DNA here is from genome assembly GCA_963662145.1 of Sturmia bella. NCBI lineage: Eukaryota > Metazoa > Arthropoda > Insecta > Diptera > Tachinidae > Sturmia > Sturmia bella. The sequence continues at coordinate 30,326,325 of OY759171.1, read as the reverse complement.
TATCTCAGTCTCTGGCCGTAGGGTATTTTAAATCTTATACAAGTTGAAAAGGTAATTTGGTAAAACATTCATAAGGTGTCATTTTTACGCTTTAACACTTTGTTAAAATTTGAATTTTTTTTTTTGTTTTTACTTTTGGTGTGGCAAGGTTCGAACACTTTTTTGTGGCTGAGCACCTGCATTTAAATGGTAAGTTACTTTTAAGATATTTGTGTTAAGATTATGTGAACAAAAACAGCAACAAAGTAAAATTACTATATATGCATACATATATCACACTGAAACTACAACAGCACAAAGTTCTAATAACATCTAGATTCTTTTGACAGATATTTTAATAAGCAAATAGAAACATGGAGCCAAACATGAACAAGTTTGTTAAAATAGTACCGCAAAATCAGAGTATAACGCTGTAATATGGACATGAAAAACGTTAGAAAAAAAAGAATTATTTTCTTTTTGGTTTAAAGGGAAAACATAATAATAAATTTGTACCTCTTAAAGTTTTTATTTAGCCTGCGTGTGTTCTCTAATTCAAATAAATTTCAATTTTTCCATTCATAATTTACTGCTGCAAAATGCACTTTATTTACACATATGTACATACATATTTTGTAATATTTCTATAGAATTGTCAGCTTCTTGACAAAATTACTTATAAAAAAATTAATAAATATAAAAAAAGTATACATAAATATACACTATTAAATAACGACTTCATGTTGAAAAATTGATAGCTGCAGTGGGAATATTGGTAGTTGGTTTAGGACATGTTTACAGTCAGCTGTCGCTAAGAGCATAAAACGTGCGATTTGTCAATTTGTTAACAAAAAAATAAATAAACAAAATAATGGGCAAAAACATACACACGCCAAATAATTTTATGAAAAACATAATTTAACCATAACTTTGCTTTAAGAAATATTAAAAAAGGCAAGGAGGGAAATAATAATAAACGGTATAAAAAACTATCAAATCACGCTATATAAGTGACATTTGTATATGTGTTGTTCAGAAGCGATAAAAAAGAGTAACTGAGAAATAAAATGCTACACTAAATGTACAATTCAATCCATTGGATCAATTCCGGGCGATGTCAGAAGTACCGATAAGCAGAGATTTCTTTAAATTAAATGCACGGCGCTTGTCTTAATCACTAACCGTCTAATTCATAAAAATTATAACAGGTTTATAAAGCTCTTATTTGACAGATTTTCCATACAAATATGTCAAATAACCTCTTATGAGGCTGTAATAATTTTTATGAATTAGGGGGTAATTCTTTACATTTAGCCATATTCAATGGCGGTTTTGAATTAATCCTAGATATTTTTAATCCTAATTTCACCTTGAATAATGTTCAAAACTCGTTAGTTACCATAAGCACACCTTGATTTATCTAAAAACATCTGTACCTAATACACTTTGACATCGATTTTACGTAAAATTACCTCGAACAAACTTAATAATAATCTCCTGATGAGCTGAGATGACTTTGATTTTTTTTTTATCTTGGAGCAGTATTCAGGAGATGATGCCTACATATGCATTTTGTTGTATTAAAACTGGGAAAATAAGAGAGCGTGGAGCATGAGAAACTCGGACTTCGAATCCGAAGATTGCAGGTTTGGTCCTGTCACGGTCTCCATGTGGAGCATGAGAAACAAACCGTCTTTTTTGAGAGTCAAATACAGACTATGGACCTGTTCGTAAATGCATAACAACTCTGCATGTTATGCGCACAACGTTCGAAAATGCAAACGTTAGCAACACTGCATCGCTAATCTATTCGTAAATGCAACACTGACGTAGATTAGGCGCAAATAAAAACCAAAAATTAATCAAAAAAATGGATGATGCAATGAATGAGTGAGTATTAAATTTCGTTTTTATTCTTTAATCTCTTTTTTTTTTTTTATTGTTACACAAATTTTTATGGTTTTTTATGTCGTCTAATTCACAGATCGAATTATTTATTAATTTTTCCATTTTTACAATTTATTAGAAGAAAAGAGAAATGAAATTCTCCGTTCGTAAATGCAACAATAAAATGTGCAAACAATAACATCAGCAACAGCTGATCAGCAGTGGCATCACAAAATAGTCATATTGTGCAGGGTTGTGATGCAGTTATGAACAGGCCCTAACTCTTTATTGATTTCAATTTCCTTTGCTTATTTTTAATTACATAGTTTTGTTTTGAAGGAGTTGCCACTAAAAGAGTACCACTACCGCTCTCCATTCAGAACTAGAAAAAGTGGCATGGGGGAGTTTTTGATTGAGCAACAAACTAAAATACAAAAAGAGAACAAATATATATGCAAATTGGAGTAAATCAGAATTAGCTGCTGTTAATTTGTTTAGGCATTCAGTGTACTTAACCAACCATAGTCAACTCAATTTTATATTGCAAATATTTGATTACAGAGGGAAAAACCGGCAATACCTATTACGATCTTACTTGTTACGACTTTAACAAGACCATTAAAACGAGATATTTATTTAATTTTTTCTAAGCTCCCAGTTGACAAACACCCATACAATATTTGCAAGATAAAAAACATTTTTATAAAATAAATAAACACTCCTGTAAATAAGCATACGTTCGCCTAAAAACGCTCCACACCCTATACTAAGGATCACAAAAAACACGTCCGCCATCACCAAAAATTATTAATTTACAGACTTTTCTTTCTAAATTTAGTGATTTAGGCTTGGTGGGCAATATGTCATGCTACCACTTTATGTTTTTCGCCCATAGTGCGACAATGAAAGTGGCCAATACGCACTACAATATTTGAATTCTCTTTAATTACTATTGTGTTTATGTAAACACGTTGGGTTCATTATTTTTGTAAATAATGAACATATTAATTAATATTATTGTATTTAATGACTATTAGAATAATAGAGGTTTAAAAAACCATACCTTTTCATTTACGTCATAATGTTTTCTTGGTTTGTTCAAAAACTAATTGAATTTTATTAATTTCTGATCGGTCAAATTCCCAAACAATATTTTTAAAATAAAAATGTAGAAAAAGAAATAGGTAAGACATGCGTCAGTTTATTTTTCTTTTTAAAACAGTATTTTTTAACCATGAAAAACAAAGTAAAAGCGAAGACAAGAAATAAGTTTCGGTGCTGCCGCACAATTAGAGTAATCGTGTGACTAATTTTTGGCCTATGTGACCTTAGAGTATTTGACTGCCATAATTTTATTATTATGCACGAATTTATCACAGTAAAAGTTGGGATATATTGGTATATTGCGGTAATTAAGATATTAGCCCATGCATCACTCAACCCTGAGAAAAATAATCTCCAAGTAGTAAAACAATTGCACTTAAATTTATTTTTACTGAAAATAAATTGAAATTTGAGTTGATAAGAAAATACGAGGATGTATTTGTAATAAATAAGAAAAGGAAATTATACATGCTTAAATGGGTAGCGCATATATATGCTTTAAGACAGCAAGAAATCTATATTCCTAAAAGTATTCATTTTTTTTTTACTTATTAATACATAGCGCTAAGAATAATAGCACTAATTTTTCCATCCCTGTCCAAGAGAAGTCAGAGAAATCTACATTAAAAAAAGATAAAGATTCCAGGCAAACGGCATATATTCCTTTTTACGGAATTGAAGATGGGCGAAATCAGGCTTAAAGTGACACAAAAACAAAAAAGCTACTACAGCATTGCGTATGTACTATTTATAAGACAAACACAATAAAAAGCTTGACATTCGAACCAGCTGCCTTCTTAATATTCTACCCAACTTGCCGCTGTTGTAATTTAAGTACGCTTATATATTAAGGTCGGTTGATACTGGGCTATCGAGTTTTCGATAGCTTTTGGCATAAGAAAAAAATCCCGCTACAACATATCAGCAAAGTCATTTTCGAGGTGTCAAAGACTAAATTTTTTAAATTATGGTATTTTTGTAATGAAGTCCCCTCTAGGAGGCGTGGACGAGGTTGGTGTCTTCGACAAAAAAATATTGAACAGAAACAATTTTTTGGGGGATTGTTCTTACATTTGACTAAAGGCCCAAACTCATATTTTCTTCAATTTCTTGATATTACTCCATCACTCTAGCCAGCCCCAGGGTACCCATAGAGGGCTAAACTTTATTATAGGCTGATTTGTAAAGGCAAACATTTGTCGATTTTCTAGTAGCTTTTGGCCTGGGAAAAAAATCGATACATCAAAAACATAATGTTCAAGGCGGACGAACTAAAATTTTTTTGTAATATTTTTTGTTTTGTATGGACTAGACTGATGCAAATGTTGTCTTGAATGCTATTTAAGACATTCTATTTTTTAGCAAATACTTCAGTGCACTTACTTCTTGTTTTGCATGACACACACAATATGTGCCATCAACAATAATAAACAATAGCGGAACTCACCCTTCATTGCAAATTACCCTTGCATACCTTGCAGATATTGCAACCGTAGCATATGTGCCATAGTCTGCAACACTACAAACACAAAATGTATGAAACCGAGATTTGCATCACTTAAGCAAATATGCATAACTGAAAACCATTGCAAATCCGTATTTGCAAATGTTGCAAAATGCTAAAACAGCTGCTTGTTTTTCTACATTTCAACACGTAAACTCCTGCGCTCAAAAAACTGTATGACGGCAAGGTCGCCACAAAACATGCCTGTGCTGGAATTAAATTAATGCTAACGTTGCTCAAAGAAGCATTTACAAAATAGTCAAAAGTGAATATTATACCTATTATTATGCATAATTTTTTATTAAATTTTATAAAATAAGCAAAAAATCGGGCGGTTGCTTCACGTGCAAATTTCATCGACGGCGTTGCTTTTCAAATATTGGCTGCGGCTTAGCTTATCTCATGCGGCAAACTCGCTTTATTAAATTTTGTAAAAAAATAAATAAAACAGGGAAGAAAATGAATACGGAAGAAAGTATAAATAAAATTAAGGCAATTAAACAAAAAGTCAACAATAAAAGACGGCCAACGAAAAGATGAATAATGAAATTTTTGCAATTTGTTTTCTAAACTTCCTTCTCAATTTGCAAAACAAAAATATTTACATTTTCCGTTACTCTAAAATCAGCTGATATAATTATGTTGCTAAACACTTGAAAAAGACACTCACGCTTTGTAGCAAAAAATCATGCTATATCTGCTAAAATTGCAGATGTGCAACCAAGGGTGATTTCCGCTAATGAGAGAACATAGCTGATGAGTAACAAGCTGAACAAGCTACTGTCTCACATAACATCTTTGCAAGACTTCATTGCTTGACGAATCAATGGCAGTTGGTGTAGTCTGCAATAGTCAGATTTTATACAGTATTGTCATATACACTGCAGCATAGTCTTCAGTGTTGACAAACAACCAAGTGGTTGTGCGCAGACTTTTAGTATGGACTCAATACTCCAAAGTCAATGCGCTCAAAAAAACAAACAAAAAAAACTGGGGTACCAAGTATTTGGGGTGGGTGATAAATTTGATCCTTCTAGGGGTACCCTGGTGCTGACTAGAATGATACTAGAGGGGGGGGGGGGGGGGAGACAAGGTTGCAGAAAATAAGAGCTTGCGCCTTCAATCCCGGGTGCTGCTAGAGGAGCCAAATATACGACCAATGCCCCGCAAAATCTGTTTCTCTTCAATATTTTTTCGAAGACACTGCCCTCTACGCCTCCTTGAGGCGACTCACCAAAAAATACATTAATTCACAAACGTTTATTTTGGGCGGCTCGAAAATGACTTTATCTATTTGTCGTAGTAGAACTTTGATTTCTTATGCCAAAAACTATCGAAAAATTTATGGCCAAATATCAACCCATCCTAATGCTAGAAACACAACTGGGACGAACGACGAATTTTTCGCCGCTAATATTCGCCGTCAAAAATAAAACACATTGGTGTATATGAAAATGCACACAATCACAGCGTCGGTCGAAATTCGTTGTACGCGGCAAACTTGAAATAGATTTATTTCTATTTCTTACGCCGGCCAACGACAAACCAATCAGTACCAAGTGGCCATTTTGGTTTTAGTTTTCAAGTGTTTTAGTAAAAACAGTTAATTTTTACTTTAATAGTTTTTATTTTAAGTGCTAAGCTTTGACTTTTTGCATTTATTAAAAAAAGCCAACATATTAGATTATATATTTGTAGTGTTTAATTTTTTGTTTTTGGTAACCAATATTTTTAATATGGTCACCCCATCCATCTGATGGATCAACTATAATAAGATAAAATTAAAAAACTGAGAAAATGGATACAAGTGAAATTATAATTGAAAATACTAAACTTTATGAATGTTTATATAATCTGGGATCATGTTCATTATTTTAATTATTTTTACAAAATTTTAATTTCTTTGATTCAGTGAATTTTTTTTTTTTTTTTATCAATTATAACAGATGTTTTTGTTTTTCGTCGTTATTGTGCTTCATACGACGAATTTACACAGCGAATTTTAACCGGCGCATTCGTCGTGTTGGGCGAAATTCGTCGTTCGTCCCAGTTGTGCTCCTAGCATAGTACATGAGCGAAGTCAAATTACACCAGTAGCTGATTGGGTAGTATAGTCTAAGCGCAGCTGGTCTGAATACAGTAAATATAAAAAGCTGTAGTTACTTTTTTGTTTTTGTATATGGCTCAGTCACTAAAAGCCCGATTTTGCTAATCACCAATTCCGTAAAAAGGTAAGAATTAAAAACCGATCAATTTAAAATGCTGAGCAATAAGCTCTTTAATGACTCTAATGTGGACGTTCTAAAATAAATGGCATAACAGGTACCTGAAAATTAATCAAAAACTTTCCGAAAATGGAGTGAAGATGTTAAACATTTAATAATGTTCAAACTAAATGACTAAATATTTCATAATTTGCCTCTTAAACCACTTCAGAGGCAATTTAAAGCAAAATGTTAAAAGTTCGTGAAACTTGTGGTAAGATCGAACGTGAGCTTAAAATATTCGTGATCCAGTTTCGCAGCTACTGGATTGAATCATGATATAGATGCGAATGCCTTTCTAACTTCTTTTACTTCTATACATTTAATACTGTGTTGTCTTTTATTTTTATAAATCTTGCGTCTTAAGATATGTAAACATTATGAAATTATTGCTATCGCATGTAGGGTGCTCTAGTATTTTAATGACGAATTAAAACCACCATTTTTCACTTCTTTTATTCATGCATTCTAAAACTTTAAGGAAAATACAATTTTTCATAATTTTTACACTTGAATAGCAAGCTGTGCCATGTGGTAAATATTTATTAAAAAGCTTTAATCGCCCAAAAGTAACAACAAATTTCGTTGAATGAAGCAAAAAACATGTCTGGAAAAAATGTGAAGCATTTATGAGTTGGGAAAATAAAATTTGAGACAAATTTAAGAAATAAAAAAAAAAAAATTGAAGCCATTATTAAGACACGCACTAAAATGCTGCTTAATTTAATGCAGTATTTTTTGTCTCTTGTTTTTTTTTTTTTTGTTCTTTGCCAGCTGTAATGATAAATGTCTGAGGTGTCTGCACCATAAATTTATTTGAAAAGAAAAAAAAAATTCCACCACAAAAATATTACATATAAATTATGGAAAAAAATATCTTTAAACTTTAACCGAATTTGCATAATAATATTATGACATGTAATTTTGGGTTATTTAACACAAATAAAAGCCTTATACAAAAAAATTAAGAAGAAACTTACGTATACGTAGTATAAAAATGTTTTCATTTATTTTTTCTCCTTTTTTCTATTTCAAACTTTAAAAATAACAACATTTGCATATTGAACACATTGCAGCAAAAAAAAAAAAGAACAAAAACAAAAAATGAGTAAAAACGAAAATACGTGCAAAAATTGTTGCTTTAGGAGAAAAAATAAAAAACGACAGTGCTAAAAAATTGTTGATTTGCATAACAAAAGTTTATTATTGGTAGTAAACAAATACGTAGAATAAAACTGCAACAACAATAACATTTTCCTTTTTTCTTTTGCAAACAAGTTGCATTGTTTACTTAGACTTTATTAACTAAAAAAGACAATAATGCCTGTGCTTTAAAATTGTGATAAAAAAAAATATATGTTTTTTTTTTTCTAAACTTTAAATCAACAGCCTTCTGGTTTCTTTTCGTATTGAATTCTTGCTGTATGATCATGATTTTTCATTTTATGAAAAACAAAAGTGTAAATAAAGTTGCGCAAAGCAACAACAACAGCAAAAAAAAGAACGACAAAACCTTTAAGAAAAATATTGTTACAGTAGGCATTATTATGTCGTCGAAAATGTATTCGCATGAACGAGTATATACTTAGTGTTGATATTTTTTTTATTTGAGTGCTCGAAAGTAGAACAATTGATCAGGTGTTGCAAGTAGAATTTTTAGTTTTGAAGTTATTACGTTTTCTTACTTTTATTCATTGCCATAACTTAGGGAAAGTTAAAATTCTGGCAGTTACTATCTACAGAAAAATAAAATACATTCACCTTCATACCTTGTTTGAGTAGAATAGAACATGTGTTCAGAGAGAAAGTGAGCAACTTCCTTTGTTACGCAATATGCTGAATCAAGGACGCAAAGTGAAGTTCAATGAATTGTACTCATTTAAAAAAAAATTTACTTTTTCAGACCGATTATACACAAAAAATCATTTGTACGTATATATAAAAGTAAAAAACTTATTAATTAATAAAAAAAAAACCCCGTTCAGGTTGTTTAGTACTTAGTACTTACATACCCTTCCATAGGCATGAAGGTATAGTTAAAAAAGTTCAACAGAACACAAAAGATTGAAAGTTCTAGAGATCAAAATATAAAATTATTATTCAAATATGACCTTAATTATTTATTTGCTTTAAGAGCCAATTGAAATGTATTAATTCAGGTCCAAAAATGAACCTTTTCAAAAAATATTTGCTGTATTTTTCAGCTGTCTATATGCCGACGACATTTCGTTGGTGCTAATCAACTCATCAGTAGACTTGAAAAATTCTTAAAAGTTTTTTTCTGATTCTCATTCTGTTCATGGGAATTATGAAATAAGTAGTTAAGTTTCAAACAAACTTTTAAGAATTTTTCAAGTCTACTGATGAGTTGATTAGCACCAACGAAATGTCGTCGGCATATAGACAGCTGAAATATACAGCAAATATTTTTTGAAAAGGTTCATTTTTGGACCTGAATTAATATAAAATTATTAGTTAATTTACGCTTCTTGCTAACAAATTCTTACTCATTCATATGTTATATGTTATGATGACTTCAACTAATCCCTAGTTTGGACTATATTGGAGACAGTCAAAACAAGCAAAATATTCCTTTATTTTTTACTAAATTTTAATACTATAATATTTACTAAATTCTAATACGAAAATATCCCTTCCACATTTGCAGATTATTATATTCATTGTTAATGGTTGATACCTTCATTTGCAGATTATAATATTCATTCTTAAGAGTTGATACCTTCAACCAAAAATCACATATAGTTTTTGAAATATTTAACGATTTCCAAGTCTGCCAGCGCTCGAAACTGGTTTAATATTAGTAGTACAACTCTAGAGGTTCTTCCTGAAACACCATTTTCTGGTGTAATTTTGCTAAGCCCTAATTACATTTCATTAGCGGTACTCAGCGTTTGGTGTGTTTTCGGTTGCGACTATTTACATTTGCGATTATATTGCAACTGATATTGAGCACCCTTTTGAACAAATTTGCAAATTTTATTGCACTCCAAATAACAGCTGATAAATTAATACACAATTTTTAATTTTTCACGTTTTATTGTTTTGGTAATTACTGCTGGCTCCATCTCTACTATTTTTTGTTTGCTTTGTTTTAAAATGTCAGCTGTTCGAGTGTCAGTGTTGCAAACGCAATACTCATGCGAAAAAAGCTACACGTAATTAGCGGTGCGTAAATGCAAAAATATTGCGAGTGCAACCTTGTATATTTTGTTGTTGGGTTGCAAAGAAAAAGCAACGATTTCTTACATTCGCACTTACGCAAGACATTTGCACCAAATAATGAACTGCGCTATTATTAAAATCAACTTTTGCGTTTAATACTTCGAAGAATGCATCGTAAAACTTTGTTGGAATTATTTTTCACTTCATGACATCTTTATTTTGAATAGTACTTAAGGACAATAAAACATCAAATTTATCCCACAATATACTTCTTCCAATAGAATCATTCAGATTGATTTTAAGTATGTCGTTATCCTCTAATATTTTTTTGCGAATAAAACTGTGAGCTATTTGTTTAAATAAAAATTTTAAACGATCTAAACAAATATCAACTCTCTCTCTCACATTCTCAGATAACTAATCCAAATATATGTTGACTACAATTTTCAGGACATATTGTACAAATAAAAAAAAGGTTTTATAGAGCGGACTAGAAAACGGCTATAAAATTGAATTGATTCTTACGTTTTGGAAATCGGCTTCAAAATAATTGAGTGTAAAGTAATATGGAAGCCACTTCAATGTTACTCTTTCAAAATTCTAATAATAAATAGTTTCTTGATGTGAAAGCCAACATTTAGTTGAGTATTTAAAAACTACGTGAATATCAGTTGCATAATATTCTTGAAAGTTTGTGAAATCATCTCTTTCATTATAACTGTTGCAAAAATGATAATTGATGTCTGTTACTGCAGAATAGAGTAGTGGAGTGTAGGTTCTGAATATGTTGGTGGAAAGGGGAAATTCGATGTCCCGGTGTCGTGAAATAAAAGACAACTTTGTATGGAGGGAACACACTTCCTTTTTTTATATAAATTTAATTTATTTTACAGAAATAAACTGCTGGACAATTAGCATAATGGTTGATTGAATAGTGAGCCACTAGTGACAAAAAGAGAAAATTAATAGTCATGTCTGCGTTACACTTGTATCAATCAGCTTTCGTACATGTAGAACTGATTGACAGCAGGCAGTAGGGTCGTTAAGATATTTGATCTTTATAAATCTATTAAACCCTTCTGGGATACTGTATATCGAAGCTGCACATGGAACATATTGTTTAAGATGTGGCATATTGCTTCTTAATATTTTGCTTATGTTGAAGACTTTTAAAATGGCTTCCTAGTATTCCATTCGCACTAGAATTCTTAATAGGGACCAATTCCGAAAATCGATTACGACATTTTCCGTGCAACATAATGAAAAAATGTTAAATTGGGCGTTGGGATGCTTATACTCTTGGCTATCAAGCAGTGCAGAAAAAAGTACAATTGTACCAACTTTTGCATCACTGTGCTTAATACTTCGAGCCGTATTGTAGTTATTTTAAAGTGAGCGCCTCAGCTAATTTCCCGTTTTTCAATTATCTAACCCATCGGATGATATACCAATGCACATGCTAGAAAGGTCAGGCGCCATAATATGTATTGCTGAGGTTTAAATAACTAATAATATGTATAAATCTAATCTAAAATATAATAGAATTAATACATTCATATATTGGCATAATGAAAAAATCTTTCATATCGAGCCTAATGCAAAAGTAATAACTACATCATTAATTGTTATCATATAAAAAATCATAAAAATATCTTCTATACTTTGCTCTGGAGAGAAAAAATAAGCTGTTGCTTACAATTAAGCTCTGTGTAATCTAAAAGCTTTTAATGCGCGATTTGCCAATTCTGGATATCTATTGTATTGTATTGTATTGTATTGTATTATATTGTATTGTATTGTATTGTATTGTATTATATTGTATTGTATTGTATTGTATTGTATTGTATTGTATTGTATTGTATTGTATTGTATTGTATTGTATTGTATTGTATTGTATTGTATTGTATTGTATTGTATTGTATTGTATTGTATTGTACTGTATTGTATTGTATTGTATTGTATTGTATTGTATTGTATTGTATTGTATTGTATTGTATTGTATTGTATTGTATTGTATTGTATTGTATTGTATTGTATTGTATTGTATTGTATTGTATTGTATTGTATTGTATTGTATTGTATTGTATTGTATTGTATTGTATTGTATTGTATTGTATTGTATTGTATTGTATTGTATTGTATTGTATTGTATTGTATTGTATTGTATTGTATTGTATTGTATTGTATTGTATTGTATTGTATTGTATTGTATTGTATTGTATTGTATTGTATTGTATTGTATTGTATTGTATTGTATTGTATTGTATTGTATTGTATTGTATTGTATTGTATTGTATTGTATTGTATTGTATTGTATTGTATTGTATTGTATTGTATTGTATTGTATTGTATTGTATTGTATTGTATTGTATTGTATTGTATTGTATTGTATTGTATTGTATTGTATTGTATTGTATTGTATTGTATTGTATTGTATTGTATTGTATTGTATTGTATTGTATTGTATTGTATTGTATTGTATTGGATTGTATTATTACTAGGTTGGTCCAGGGTGGCCCTTTGCACTGCGACCAGAGATGATCTATTGCGAAACCCTTTGTCCCTCACGAGTTTAATACATCAAGAAACAGTATTAGCTCCTTCTGTGAAAGCCCTTGCAAGTCCTGTGAACCCAATGTATAGGCCTGCAACAGCCTGTGTCTTCTGTGGCCTTGTGCCACACATTCGATAATCAAGTGTTCCATTGTTTCCTCTTCTTTTCCGCAAAATCTGCAGATTGCCGTACTGGATAGTCCCATTCTGTATTGATAGTTTATGCAGGTATAGTAGCCTGTTAGTGCACCACACAGCGTCCTTAGATTCTTTCTATTTAGTTTTAGAGCGAGGTCCGCCCTCTTAGCATCAAAGCTAAGAAACTTCTTTGAGTGTTCCAGACCCCTAGTGTCATTCCACAGTTTTTCTGTGATGAATGTTGTCCATTTTCTCATCTCCCCCTTAAGGAGGAGTTTGCTAAGTCCATAGGATGGAGTGGGTCCAATGAAAGCCCCATTAGCTCCCCTTTTTGCGTAAGTGTCAGCCAACTCGTTACCCTTGTGGCCCTCATGACCTGGCGCCCATATCAGAGTAATCTGATTGTGAGTGACCAGTTCATTTAGCTTGTACACCTTCACATCCAGTATTGTCCTGGATGTGAAGGTGTAGCTGCTCTGGGCTTTGAGTACCGACTGACTGTCGGAGAGTATCATGATTCTGACTCCCGTGTATCCCCTTTCGAATAGGATCCCTGCAGCTTTCAGTATAGCACATAGTTTGTGGATATGTGGGTATTACATGTGGATTATTGAGTTCTAAAAGTGGGAAGTTTATTATCACGGTTGTGGAAGGAAATACGAGAAATATGTTGTTTCATGTTGCCTTCTACAAAGCAATAATTGAGAGACAAATTTTTGTTGTAGACAACAAGAGAGACATATTCCTTCATATCATCTCATATGAACCAACAAAATTAAGCAATTTCTTGCTGTTTTGCAGAAAAGTAACGAAACAGACAAGTAACGAATTTATGTAAGTGCATACATACATACATATATACAAAATGCATGCTAAATTATCCTTAAGAATAAGTTGATCGACAAATTGTCAAAACATGGTGCATGACACCATGAACGACATTGTCCGTCTTGTACAACTTTCGTGAGACTTGTATGAAAAAATCACAAGAGACTTGTACCAGTGGAGTGGATTAAAGTACACACATTTACATACTTTTTATGCTTTTTTACATCCTTGTTCTATAATTGCCCCGTAATTTGTGAAATATATTTTTGTTAGAAAGGTGTTGCTTGATTCTCAAAATGTGTGCTGGTTTGAGAAAAGAATGATTTATATCATAAAAATGCCAAAAATAGTACCCTTCTAATATTGATTAACTGATTGATTGATTGACTGTTGAAAAAAGTATATTAAAATGTAGAAGGAAGGACTTACGTACACTTGTTTAAAATATTGTAGTTAAGAATTTATTTATAGTTTTAAGACTTACAACCATATTCATAAAAACTATTGCAGGTTTATTACACGTTTATTTGACAAATATTCCGTAGAAATACTTCAAAAAGAAGCTTAATAAACTTACAATAATTATTATGAATATGACGCTTCGATTTACATAGTTTCGTGTTTAATGCGGTAGACACGTCAGGCTCTTTCGGTGTATGCGGAAGAACTGTCGTTTTCGTCCGACCAGCTCTCACTTGATCCCTTACAAATGCTAGCTAGTTCGCTTTTTACAGAGTTATAGGAAAAAATATTTTTGCTGTATTTATTAACACTAGAAATTCCATTTATATATATTGAACTTGTCTTTTACAATAGAAATTAAAAACTTGATTGATTCTCGACCGACATACACACTAGTATTAGAAAAACTCTTGGTATTTTTCTGTAAAGTGTTTATAATCAGTTGAATTTTTGAACATATTTTGATAAGTGGTTTCAAGTCTACTGACGAGATAGCATATAGACATGTGGAAATCTTAAAGGTTGAAAGCAACTCAAAACTGTTTTTATTTAATTTAAAATCATTATCTTCAAAACTGACTCTTTCCTAGTGCCTACCAAAGTGGACCTACTTGTTGCTAAAAATGTTTGTCACTTTTTCGTTGCTAAAGCTTAAAAGTTTTATTTATTCAGTTCGTCGTTTGGGTTTTATTATTTTTACACATATGCTAAAGTTGTTTTTTTTTTTTCTTCTTTTAGAATCTTAAGCACACTTACACAAATTCTGTCGTACACGAAACCCCCCGCTCCATATATGGATAAAAATGAATTTGTTAAATGCCACCATTTGCAAATATTGTCTGGATTCGATTCTTTGTATTTTATGATATTTTTGTTTTAGTTTCGAGATTTTTTTTTTTTTTTTTTAATTTTTGGCTTATCTAAAAAATTTAAACAAAAAGCATAGACAAAGAACTGAACGATTATTTTTAAAGCATTTAAAGTGCTTGTGGCTAAAATGTTGCCGTTTATTGTATGGCAGTGTGGATGTGTGCAACTACGAAATTGAGCCCACACACATGGCAACTTAAAACGCAACTAAAAAACAAAACTAATTATATACACACCTACATGTGTGTGTTTGTCTGATTAAATACACATTATGTGCAGCCAAAACTTGCAACGAGAATATGTTGCAGCAAGTCTGCCTGAATATGTTTTAATATGAATTATCTTTTCTTGTGTTTGAGCTGCTGTTGTTGTTTGTTGTCGTCGTGGCTGTAGGATGTTCACAGGCTTGAAGAAACAAGTATTTGTAAGGTGCAAGATTTTGTGGCACAAATTAGCATAGACATCAAAACGAAAATTGTATTGACTTTTGCCAGTTTTAGTTTCTTTTTTTTTTTCTTTCTATTTTCTATTAGCAAAACATATGCTCAGGAAGTGCATTAAGTTGTTTGATAAATAATAGAAGTTTAGCTTGACAGCCGGGGTGGGCAAATAAGATTTTCCTTCTCTTTTTCGATTAAAGGCGATAAATGAAGTAAAGCATGGTTTGGTTAGTTCGGTTGATTGGAGGAGTATGTAGGTTATGTGGCTAGAGATTATTAATGATATAATGTTTACTATAATTTGGTGGAAACAATTAAGCGCTTGCCATGTTTGTATCTCTTGAAATGAGTTGACAAACAAAAATTTTAATATATAAATTTTTTAAAGAATGGTCTTCCAAAAACCAGGACTTAGTGTCTCTTCAAGGATATTCTTTTTATTGAATTCTGGTATAAACAGAAATATTAATTCAGGTCCAAAAATCGACCTTTCAAATGTTTGCTGTTTTCCAGCTGTCTATATGCCGCCTACATTTCGTTGGTGCTAATCAACAATAGACTCGAAATATTTTAAAAAGAATATTTGAAACTAAACTAATCCACCTTGATCCATTCGTGTAACAATGAAACTTTATTGGGATCAGCAGCAGGATCTTTGAACTTTCTTTATAATATTGATATTGCATTTATATTCCATTGACATTCGCCACACTATAGAAGCATAGCGCACAATAAATAATAATAAAATAACGTAAGTCTCTATATAATAATAATAGCGGAAATCACCCTTGGTTGCACATCCGCGATTTTAGCACATATACCATGATTTTTTTGCAACAAAGCGTGAGTGTCTTTTCAAGTGTTTAGCAAAACAATTATAACAGCTGATTTATGCGGTCAGCTGTAGACCTCGAATTCATTATTTTCTTACAAAAAGTCCAATCTTTTTTTTTATTTCTGCATCTGTCCATCTTTAATTTTTGACTTTTTGTTTAATTCCCATAATTTATTTTTAATTTCTTCCGTGTTCATTTTCTTGCCTGTTTATTATTTATTTGTTTACAAAATTTAATAAAGTGAGTTTGCCGCATGAAATAAGCCAAGCCGCAGCCAATATTTGAAAAACAACGCCGTCGACAATATTTGCACGTGAAGTAACCGCCCAATTTTTTTGTTTATTTTATAAAATTTAATAAAAATTATGTATAATAATAGGTAAAAAATTCACTTTTTACCACTTCGTAAAATCTTTGAGCAACGTTAGCATTAATTTAATTCCAGCAGAGGCATGTTTTGTGGCGGCCTTGCCGTCGTATAGTATTTTGGGCGTAGGAGTTTACATGTCGGATTGTAAAAAACAAACAGCTGTTTTAGCATTTAGCAACATTTGCAAATACGGATTTGCAATGGTTGCTGGTTACGCATATTTGCTTGAGTGGTGCAAATCTCGGTTTCATACATTTTGCTCTTGCAGTTTTGCATACTATGGCACATATGCTACGGTTGCAATATCTGCAAGGGTAAATTGCAATGAACCGTGAGTTCCGCTAATGTAAGTCTCTATATAAGTACACATATCAGGTCATATAATGGAACAGATAAGTATGTCATTGCTTTTAAGCGGGGAAAAAGCTGTTCAAAGCCAAAAATATAATTTCAGGTATGGCCTATACATACATCGATATATGATTATATATCGACTCGATACCAAATCGACTCGATTACCAAAATGGTTACTGATGATAATCACAGTGGCTTTGAGACAGCCTCTCTTAATTAATATCAGTCATAAAAACTTTTTCAACTAAAGCCAGTAAATAAAAAATTACTACATAGTCTAATACTAATAATAATATTAGCTTGGCTAACCTGCATATATCCAGATAACTAAAAAATTTATTCTGACAACTTATTTCACTAAAGAAGTGCGACCAGTAATGGGCTGGAGATGTTCAAAACCGATGCTCTTGTGGTTCGCATATGTAGGGAGCCATACTAAAGTAATGTGAAAGAGATGACGAAGCTTTGACATCTTAAACTTCCACTGTTTTTCCAGAAGAGATGTGGTCGTGCATGAATTTTTTGTATAAGAAAAGCAATCTTGCTACATACAAAATTTCTTACACTAACATACGTTCATGATAAAGGTGATGAGACCTAAATATCCCGGACAGAACAACTTTCTTTGCCTTCACAACATCCTTGTGTGTCCTGTTATCACATTCATTAACTATATTGCTCTCCCAATTCTCTTCCCTGGGGGAATTCTCACTTTAAGCATTTTTCAAAATCTGTGGGAGGTAAAATATGATTTAGTATTTACTTTAAGGGACACAATAGCAGATCCGAAATTCTATCGTTTTTATAAATTTTTGGAATCCAATATCCAAATAAATTAAGGGTCATTGCATTACAAGCAAAGAAGGTAATAGTGCTGACTATTTTCATATACATTTTTAGGTTGGGCTAGGGCCCAACTAGTGCTCTTGTATACAGTTACACAGAAGTTGGCATACTATTAATCTTCATGCCACTTGTAATGAAAGCAACAACGTGAGTTTTGGTTTGATGTTTATTTACTCTTTTTAGCAATAAATAATTTAAACCTTAATTATTTTTAACAGTTCTCAAAAGTTTTCTTCATTTTGGTTTTGTTCAAGCTGATATCGAGCACATAATTTTTTATTGAAAAATTGGTCGGCCCCTCAACCAACTCAGCTGCTGCAATGCTAAAGGGAGTGACAAACGCACAATTTAAGAGCACTTGTTAAGGCCAGGACAAGTTTTGCTTAAAAGTAACCCTTTTGAGCAACAGTGCGGATACCTCTATGGGTTCCTTTCAAGTGCCCTAATTTTACTAGCAATCTAACGATGTTTTTTAAACTATGCATCGCTTAATGTTTTTACAAAAGGCGATGCTTTTGTACTTCGACTTGAAGTAACAGTAAGTGGTGTTGGTGGTTTTTGATGCATTTGACTGCTCAACTGCCCCAGAGGCCCATAGTTGTTCGCCGTGAAAACGATAAATTTCCCTCATGACTTATTATTGGGGTGCTGGGAGTAGAGTCAAGTGTTTGGGCAGTCCCCAACAAATTATTCTCTCCAACACCAACAACACACCACTCCTTTCTGTGTCAAAAAAACGACAAAGCCAAAATTAAAAGCGGATGCTTCGAAAATTATTTTTGTATTAGAACTACTTTTTCTCATAAGCAATGTCGAATCCTAAATCGACCAATCCTAATACTCAGATATGTATGTACATTGAAATGTCTTAGGCCGGAAATTTTGAAACTTTATTCGAAAAACAGTTATTGAATTTGGTAAGGAATAATCATTTTTGTACATAAAGTCTTGGTCTAACTCATGTATATTGTACAAACAAATGATCGTATTTCATCACTTTTTTCCTCCTCATTGTATTAAAAAAATGCATGCTATTTATTTGCAAATTGCTTTAATAATAAATGTTTAATAATTCTCTCAATAGCGGCCATTAAAACACACTAAACAATAGCAAATAAGTGCACAAAAAATCCAATAAAAACCTCAAACTAAATGCAAAATACCAACTAATTGAATTCATTATTCAATGCCAACGCAATTTTTGTACTTAAAGAAGGAATCCAACCAAATATGGACAATGCTGTTTTCAACGAAAAATATTTTATTCGTGGAAAATGCTATTAACAAAAAAATTTTAAAAACACATTTAATGCTTAACAATGAAATTGATACACGTAAACTTCGCTATGAAATGTGGTCATTAGGTCTTTTATATTTTGATAACAATTTAGTGCTAGTCCTGTCTAATAGATACTTATTTTCCCAATAATATTTCCATACTTTAGTCCAGTTACGTTTATTTCATGAACAGAGAAAAAGCAAAGAATCAGAGTGTTGGAAGTGAATGCTAAAGGTTTTGTTATGGGCTTGTAACATTTTTACCTGAAGCTGTTCATGCACTTCTATTTCACCTCGAATGATCAAAAAAAAAAAAATCGCAATATTGGATGAATCAATTATTGAAAAAAAAAAAAATGGATTCTAAATGTGGCTTCTAATATTGAATGAATAAATATTAAATTCTTAATTATTTTATTGGGCTTTAGTTCGATTCTCAGGCTACAGTTAGTGATAAGATCGCAGAGATCAACAAATTAGTTATTAACTGATCTCGAGGCGTATCGCGGTAGACGTGCAACAGCCACGCTACGTACTCCGTCAATAAGTTTTCAACTTTACTTTACTTGTTTTCTTTAAAAATTGATTTTATATAACATTTTCGACCGTTTTTTTTTAATTTTAATAATGATTTGTTGAGCGTGAGGTCACTCTTATCAGCCTTTTTTCGGCATTAAACAACAAAGCTTATGAGAGTGACCTCAAACCCAAGGAAAAAACCATTTTTATTATATTTTTAAAAATTTTATAAAAAATAACTTTCTCAGTTCGTACATATAAATCATATCATTGCACTATGGTCGGAAACATCACTTTTCTTGACCAAAACTATTAAAGCTTAAAATAACGGAATTTTTAGCTGGAATTTGAATTTGCAGTTAATTTTAGGTATTTTGTATAAAATAATTAATTTTTTTTTACATTATCAACATTTAGAATTAAAATTAAAAAAGAAAAATTTTACATAATTTTTTTTTCTTTTCTTTCTGAGTTTTTATTTTGTTTATCCTAAATGTAGTATGAACTCAAAAAATCTTAGTGAACGAAGTCTCTACTTTAGATTTCCATCGATAGGATGAAATTTTACGCTGCTATAATCTGTGCCTTTGAGAAAGTCAGTTTGGGTTGCTTAATCAAATACTTAAAAACCGCAAAAAACCGCAAATCGAGATAAACATTTTCACAAACCAAACACTTCAAGGTAAATTGGTGTTTAATCTTATGCTTAAGATTTTGAATTCTTGGGTGTATTTGTAACGAGCTCTTGCTTATAAAGGGTACAATAAATAATTTTTTTGAAAACAGCGCAAAACATCGAGTGTAGCTAAGGCTGTGTGGCACGTAGCGCCGTCCTGTTGGAACAAAATTCATTCAACATGTCCCGATAACGATCGAAGTTGACAACGGGCATACCTTGCTTATTTTCGGGGAAAGTGGGCCGATTATTCCTGTGGACCGAAATCCGCACCAAACGGTGACTCGTTTTGGGTGCGTCGCCTATTAAATTCATGGGTGCAGGTTTTCTCTACCCCAAAATGCGACAATTTTGCTTGTTTACATACCCGCCAAGATCAAAATGAGCTTCATCTGAAGCTCATGGCAAAATCGGCATCTTCTCTAAATCTATCGCAAGCCCATTTAGCGAAGCGTATACACAATCATATTCGTTAAGCGGAAGGATAAGACTAATTATCTGTCAAATCAGACATGAGCTAAGTGTTATCATTCACGAAATAAGCACTAGTTAAAAAAAACGTTAGATGGTGAACCCTATACAAGTATTGATTTTGGTTTAATTTTTTTAATTGCTGAGATAGGTGAATAAGTGGAGTGGCTAAACTGGCAGTAGTCAGGCACCAGGTTTAAATCAGCAAACAGACAAAATAGTTTATAAATTATTATTGAACTAAGGAAGTAAAGCGGAATATCTCAGGTATTGATTTGGAATAAAATGGGCTACAGAAACATTAAACCAAGTACATAATCAACCATCATACTAAAAACAAATTCTTAAATTAATGCCAATTAATGGCAAAAATTTTGTTAGTACGAATGTTGTTGAGTCAAGTAACGCGTGTTTGTTTTGAGGTACAGATTTTCAATAAATTCAATCGAAAATCACGATTGGATATGGCTTAAACCAATCCGAAACTGGCATGGAATATGCTTAAAATTATATATGTAGCGCTTAAAAATCCATACTTAAAACAAGTAGAACGTACTTGATTTGAGGAAATCCGTACTTACTTCTGAAACCGCTTGGCATTGATTTAAGTACAAATGGATTGAATTGTTTTCTTTAGTGTATAAGACTAAAAAATATAAATCGTTGCTCCAGCTTATTGGTGATGACATTGGATCGGTTCGAAATTGCGTATTATTCGCAAAAGAGTTTCTAAGACTTGTAATAGTTTTATAACATATGCTTATCAAAAATGTAAAAAAAAATTTTTAGAGCGGCTTAACCGAAAGTTTCTCCATATCAAAAAGCACCTCAGTCTGGGTTTTGGGGATCTTAGCTAAACTAGGTTTAGCTAAACCTAGTTCCTAGTTTGTTAATTGTTCCGCCAAAAAAATTTAGAAAACAAATTTTCCTGAAGAAGATACATAAAGGCGTATCGAAATATTGAATAATTTAACAATAAATAAAAAGTATTAATACAGGTTCAAAAATGAACCTTTTCAAAAAATGTTTGAATAGGTTCATTTTGGAACCTTAATTAATACATTTCAATTGGCTCTTAAAGCAAAGAAATAACTAAGTTCATATTTGAATAAATAAAAAGTATATTTTTTGAAAATAAAGTCGCCTTGAGCTCAATTATTAAACCAAATAAATTTATATGATACCGGTAATATTTTTCAGTTTAACTAAATGTGCTTTAACTGAATTCACAAAAACCAAGTCTTAAGCATAAAAAACTTTAAGATTTTGTTTCAAAATGCCTGAAAATAAACAAATAGGTTGAATTTTGTTAGCAGTAGGTTTTTGAGAAATTATTTAAATTATTCTGAAGCAAAAATCTACTCGCTACAACAATTTTTGAGATCTGAAACTTTTACGGATATTTCTTTTAATTCAAAATATGTCCAGATTTTGTCTCCCTCCACCTTTTTATTCTCGATTGCGGTTTGTTATTGCCGTTGTAATTTCAGCCATTAGTTTTCTGTTGCCATATTTGTTAATGTTATTTTCACGTTCAAAGGTTATGACGTTGTCGTGTCAACATTTTATTATTTATTATTTCCTAATAAAAGGGTTCTCCTTCTATTCACATGCACATGCGCACACGAGTACGAACTAACACAATGCGATCAGTACAATTTGTATGTAGTTGAACAAAGTGAAAAATGAAATGAGCGAGAAAAACAATCTTAAAAAATCAAACAAGTAGATGAAGTCTGAAAATCAAAGCAAAGTATAGAGATGAATGGAGAGAAAAAAAACACTCCTTCAATCAGTTGTTGGTTGTGTCGAGAGGAAAAAGAAAATACTTGAAACTGAGTTTATTAATAGTGCTCTAATGTTACTTTATATATGACTTTTAATGATTTAAGTTTTATTCTTTTTTCGAATTATAATTCGTGCTGAACGTTTTCTATTAGATTTTTTGTTTTATTTTGAAAACTTATAACGGGGTTAGATTTGTTGATGAAAAAAGTTGAGGAAATTAGCATTCAATGTGATTTCTAAATGAAGGTTTTTAACGTTGGTTTGTTTGTTTGTGGCAAGATATAACATTATGCCGCCTTCTCATGGAGGTGTAATAAGTGTTTCCCATTTTTTTGGAATACTCATGATTTGTGAATGTGTTGTTTTTTATTTCTTTCTTTGTATTTTGTTACATATTGTCAAAGCTCAAACAATTTATTTTACTTATAACTACAAATTATTTTAAGAACAAATTTGGCATAAATTGATAAAAATTGTAAGCTGAATTTTTTTTGGAATATTCATCAAAAAGACATAAAAAGATTGCAACTGATATTGTTCAAGACAAGTTTTCATTTCAATCGGTTTCAATTTAGTTAAATTTTAAATTCAGTTGATTTATGTTTTATTTTTCGCGTATCATCAGATTGTTTTCTGTTTTCTTTTAGCACTAAATATAACAATAAATACGCAATTAATGAATATTTAAAATTTTTTCAAGTGAATCCTTTTAGTAAAATGTAATTTATATTTGTTTCTTATTAAATGAAACAAGCAATTAATTTTTAGTCATGGCTAACACAGTTACTAAAATGCCCATATGGCTAAGGAACACGAGAATTGATAAACATTTCTTAGTAAGTTTGCGAATAGAAACTGAGACACTGACTCTTTTATTACCTACCATTTGTGATCTTCTATTCTAAACATAAACTAAAATGGTTCCAAATCTAATTTTTCATTATTTAGCTAACCAATTATTTTCTTTTTTTTTTTTACAAAAATCACGTTTTCTAAAAAAATGTCATCTAAATTGAATACAATTAAAATTAAATGCCAATTAAAATTCGAAAAAGCAAAATCTTTAAATGCACAAATTTATCATAAAACAATAGACCTTCAAAATAACACCAGAATAATTTATATTGTAAATAGAAGCACAGAATAACAACAACCAAAATAAATGTATAAATGATATAATCCAACAAGCAATACAGCACTAGAAGAAAAATCACCACAAACGATTAAAACTTTAAATAAAACTGCCAATGGAAGTTTTATATATTTCAGCAAAACTTTTTTGGCAAAAGAAATATGATCAGTGATAAAAATCTTCCTATTGAAAAATAACAAAAACCAAATACATTTATTTAAACAATTATTATTATTTTTTTTTTTCTCTTTTTCACAAAATTGTCTATAAAACGGAGACAAGTATTTATGGTGTATAAACTCATATTGGTCAACCAACCGCATTTACAAGCGATAGAATGAATTACTCGCTAACCGACTCATTCAGTTCTTTTTTTTTCATCTGCACAAAACTTGCTGCTTGAATAATAATATTTTTACGATTACAACCATTAAACGGTGTTCAATGCAGGTGTTTTTTTCTCACGTCTTCTGTCTTGTAATTATGTTTCAATAGACTACCAATTCTCTGCCGCAAAGACTGAACACTGACTACTAAACAACAGCAACAATATTAGACTTGCTTTGCAGGCTGCTGTTCGAAGACACTTTAGTTGCTGTTTCTCGAAAAAGAATAAATGCTCAAACTATTTAAGTTACATGTATGATATATATTTGTGTCTAATATCTTATTAAACACAATAATAAAAATCAATTTTGTGTGCTTCATAAGCCATAAAATCAATAAATCGCCTTAAAACGATCAACTCAAAATTACTTTTTTCTTGCTTTTTGCTTCCTTTGCATGCACCATAAATGTCCAAACTATAATCTCAATTATAAGTTGGTTGCCAAGAGATATTAAAAAAATAAATATCATTAAGTAAGTTTATTTTAATAGTGTCTTAACATACTACAATTTTAAAGCATAGCACAATTTCAGCATTTGAGTTTTTTAGTGTAAAAAACATGAAACAAACCAAGTAGCCATTTTGCGATTAAATTGAATTTATTTAACTTTTAATTTTAATTATTCTTTTATGGTTTTTAGTTTAACTCATGTTTCTGTTGTTTAAATAGTGTAATAAATAAAAGGTTAAGAATTTTTGGTCAACAATTAATGTTGAAATTTGTGATACAAACAACATTTTTATGTAGAACAATGTGTTGAAAGGTTTGTTTCTTAAGTCTTTTGTTTAACTGCAACATTAGTTAAGAACATGTGTCCTGCGCTGAAAAATGTCGTTTCTTAAAGTATTGGTATGTAAATATTGAAATAATGCTTGGCCGTACACTTCTAGAATATTTAGTTTTGTTATATTTTGTTAGGTATTAATTCAGGTCCAAACATAGACCTATCAAATGTTTTCTGTCTTTCTCAGCTGTCTATATGAAGACAACATTTCGTTGGTGCTAATCAGTAGACTTGAAAAATTCTTAAAAGAATGTTTGAAATTTCACCACTTGTTCCATAATTCCCATGAACAAAATGAGAATCAGAAATGTTCAAACAACGTCTACTGATGAGTTGATTAGCACCAACGAAATGTCGTCGGCATATAGACAGCTGAGAAAGACAGAAAACATTTGAGAGGTCTATTTTTGGACCTGAATTAATACATTTCACTTGGCTCTTAAAGCAAATAAATAATTAAGCTCATATTTAAATATACTTTATTATTATATTTGGCTTTGAAATATTAAGGAAACATATTTTATAGGAGAGCTGAAGAAAAGCGAACATTCCAATTATATTTTTTCGGATTTATTATTCTCTTACATACGTTGTTATTTCCATTAGGCCTGAGGTTCTGAAACATTTGGCAAAATATTAAAGTAAAACCATAATTTTAAAACTTTTGTTTGTTGAAATACAGTAATCGACTGAAAGGAAGCAAACTAATGTACAGACTTAGATGCATTTAACCAGTATTACATTTCTAATAACACACACAGAGCATAGAGTCTTCTATTGTACCTTATATGTACGTACATTAGGATAGTCCCTAACAAAAATAGATACTCAGTTTCTCCGGACTTAGCAAAGGTAGCACAAAGATTTAAAAAAATAATTGCATAGGTGTGTCCGTATCTTTTTTTTTTTTAATTTTAAATTTTATGAAGCCAAAACGGTTAAAAACTGCATTTTGGTACTTTTTATCAATTGCATTTACGTAGAAGAGGAATGGGCACGGGAAAACAAGTAAAAACTAAATATTACTCCCGCCCAAAACATATTGTAATAATTTTCGTAATTTTTAAGCTTGGGCATATAAGAGATAAAAAGGGCAAAATCGGTAATTTTGTATCTTCTAATTTAATTTAAGTAGCATAAAATTTAAAAAAGAGCATGTACGTGTACTAAAAATAATTGGACAGTTTTCTGGTACTTTATTAAAATTTTGAATCTGGTAAGAATTACATTTTAGTATTTTTTTCAATTGCATTTACGTATAAGAAGGATGGGAACAGGAAAAAGTAGTTAACGTAGGTGGCTGCATCGTTGACATAAACATATCATTACTTGAAAGATTCGCGGGATTGGATAAGATAAATGTGTGACATTATCAAAGTACTAGGGTAACGAAGAACTTCGGGTTTGCTATAAAAGTCGGTTGAAATTTATTATTTTGGTTAATTAATTTTTATTATTCGAGCTTTTTTTATATAATTATTTTTATATTAAGTTTATCAGGCTCTAGTTCTTTCTGTAATATTTTTGTGATTTATATTAATTAAATAAGATGAAGAAGACATCAAAGACATTTAGCAGGGTGAACAACTAGTTGTTGCGAAGCCGCTACACTTTCACGTCAGCGCCCATTTTTTTGTGTTTATTTATCAAAGCATATTTACCGGGTGAGAGTTTCTCACCACACAGAGGTAACCAAGTTGTATTACAACTTACTGTACATGTTTTTCTTATATTTTAACTATAAAGTAAGTTGTAATACAACTTGGGTATCTTTGTGTGGTGAGAGACTCTCACCCGGTAAATAGGCTAAAATAAATAAAAAAAATATTTAAAAAAATAAACATAAAAATTATGTGTTTGGTATAATTAAAACATTAGACAGAAAATATACAACAACTTGGTGGCTGAATGGCATGGTTGTCGCTTTAGAAAGACAGGTGCTGACGAGGAAGTGTGGCGGCTTTGTAACAAGTAGTAGTCCACACCCTGCTAAATGTCTTTGATGTCTTCTTTGTCTTAATGAATTAATATGAATCACAAAAATAACATAGAAAAAACTTGAGCCTGATAAACTTAATATAAAAATAATTTATTATTTTGGATATAAAAAGACGTTTTAAATTTGAAAAGTCATGTTTAGACCTACGATTATTCAGTTATCTGTATAAGATAAGAAATTTATTACGCTCAAACCATATACTTCCAACCTTAGTTGGAAAATTTCTGAAGTTGGAATACAAAAGAAAGTTTTAACAACCAAATATGAAAACAGTTACAAAAAATATTGAATTAACAAAAAAACAAAACTTCAGTTTACAAAGTATATGAACAACTCAAACATTAACAGATCTTTTCTTTTTCAACGAACAAGAACAACATTTACATTACGAGCGGTGAAAAAATATAAAACCCCCAGCAACAATCACAGCAATGTTAGATGTAAGATGTTTCTGTTGTTTCCGTAGTGGTTTCTATCGCTGTGATGTTATGTCGTTTTGCCGACCCTTGTTCCATTTATGCATTAACAAAAGTCGTCACAAATGAATTGTACAATTTCAAAAGCAACGACAACAACGGCAACATCAACATCAACAATTACAAACAATCATAAACTTGTTACTGTTTGTTCTTCGTTTTCATGAAGCTCTAAATTAAACTTTGGAGAACCACGAAAAATGGCTCATAAAGAGAGTACTAACTGTCATAATCCACCCACACCCACAATTTAATGTCGGCGTAAATTTATGTCAAATGCTGCCAGTTATAATTTTACATGCTTTTGCTTCCCCTTTCTCTCTTATTCCAACTTCCAGCATCTCGACAAAGCAGAAGACTATTTCTTCGGCAGTGAATGCAGCAGTTGCCAAACAATTAAAACTGTTACCAAACACGAAAAATGGAAAAGAAAATTATAAAAAAAAAAAAATATTTAGCAAAACGCAAAAACATGCAGCAACCTACATAAATGTTGTTGGTTGCAAACACACTAAATATTTCAGAGTCGTTGCTGGCAATGAATTGCAGCTAGAATTTGAAGATTTGATATATATGTATATATTTTTTTTTCATTATAAAAAGAAAAATCTTATGAAAAGTGTAACTACTTCATTTGAAATGCTCGTATATTTTGAAAAATATGGAAGAGAAACCGAATAACATGCAACATGCGTTCGTTTTTAATGTCACTTTTTTTCGGAACTCCATACAGATTTGTTGCATTTGTAAACAAGAGTTTCACAGGCAAACAATCAAGTCTACGCGTACATGCATTGTACGTACGTATGTGTACACCCAAAATATTATGCAGGTAAAAACAACGAAAAACTAGATACAAAACAAAATGAAATTCAATTAAAAACTGATCAGCTCAAATTAAGTTTGTTTTTAATTGTTTAAAAAGTAACCAGCGTATCACCGCTTTCAGCTTTTCTTTCAAATTAATAACTATCAAAAATTGGAAGTACAATTTTTCTAACATTTAGTGATTTTACTTTTGTTGGAAATTTATCATTATTATTAATGGTTTAGTTTAGCTTAATGTTGAAGTAATCCGAAATTGTGTGACATATTACATAATAAAATCGGTCACGCCGTTTTTAAGCTATGACTAGAGGTCTTCATCAACTTTTCCGAATATATCATATTTTAGAAAAAAAAAAAATAAAACTCTAAGAAGTGTATGCACAGAACTCAAAATATTTATGATTTTTGTGCTTAGAGACAATCATTACATATCAAAAGAATAGAATGTTCATCCAAATTTATGTTACTTATTGCGTAGGGTTGAAATTGAAATGTTTTTTTTTTCAAAAGCCACCTTCGGTATTTTTTTTTTTTTTGTATTCTACATTGTGAGATGGCGAGATAAAGCATTTCCACGATATTGGGTGGATGTGCATTAAACTATAGAGTGTGGTTTCAATCCGTAGTTTCCATTTACACTTTGTAAGAGCATGCAGTATTGCCCTTTCTTCGTTGACGTTTACTTTTAAATTCCAAAATACCATCCTATGATGAAATGCTGGTCTGTTTTGTCTTAAGATGAAATATTCATTTTATATGGCTGTCGAATATTTACAAATGATTTTTTGAGTGTACATATTTGTTGGTTACTGTTTTATTGTTACGGTTTAAGCTTATTCGTAAGTTTTCTCGTTAGCTGAAACAGAAAAGATTAGCACAGTGGAACATCACAATGTCATATAAGATAGTTACTTTGAATTTAACTAGTCTGTTCCCCGTTTCATGCGAAATTCTGTTAAAAGTCTATATAAAACAAATAAGAGTGCTATATTCGGATGAGCCGAATCTTACCCCCCGATTATGGTTCACAACATCTAAATGTTGTCTTGTAAGATTTACAACACAACTTACAACTCTTTTTGTGATTATGGTTCACAACATCTAGGTGTTGTGTATGTCATAGAGTTGTTTTTCATTTGTAGAGCATCTTTCCGCAAAAATACATGCCTGCACACAAAAAACTACCAAATAAAGCCACACTTCCAGAAAGATGCACGCGTATGTTGCTTTCTTTACACATACACAAGCGAAAAATAATAATATGTAAATGTTGATGTTTAATTTGGTTATGATAATGAAAGGACCAAAAAATTATAGATTGCAGTTAAATCCATTGCAACTACAAAACAAAACTGTTTTGTAATCGAAAAATGGGTAATAATTATGTGTATAGATGTATTTTCATTTATATTTTGTTAATAAATTTTAACAATTAATTGTTTTTTTTTTTTATATTTTTGCAAAAAATTTTGTATGCACACTTACAAATTTTATAATTTTTTCGTAATTTAACTGGTAACATCAACAAGACAACTCTTCAGTAGGTGTCGTAAGTTTTTGACAACATCTGATTATGTGTTGTAAGATTTTGACAACACTTGCCACAATAGTTGTAAACCGTAATCACTTTTCAAAAAATACATACATAAATGAACAAATGTTGTGAACCATAATCGGGGCCTTAAATACCCTTC
This sequence comes from Sturmia bella, assembly GCA_963662145.1. Lineage (NCBI taxonomy): Eukaryota > Metazoa > Arthropoda > Insecta > Diptera > Tachinidae > Sturmia > Sturmia bella. Next base: position 30,296,673 of record OY759171.1, on the reverse strand, counting down.
ACAATGATATATGTACTATTCTGATCGATTTTTGGTACCAAAAGTTGTTTTATTTGGCTTTTAATGCTGACTTCTTGAGAAATAGGGAGGTGTGTTATCTCGGGTGCAATGGGCCGATGCATAAAAATTTTCTAATTTTGCCTCTGAACAGCCTATATGTACCATTCTGACAGTTTTTTAATGCAAAAAATTGTTTCGTTTGGCTTCCAGGACCGACTTCTTGAGATATCAGGAGGCGCTATATCTCGAGTGTATATGGGCCGATATCAAAAACTTTTCCAGGTGTGCCTCTATATAGCCTACATGTACTATCCTAGTTCATTTTGCTGCAAAAAGTTGTTTTATTTGACTTATAAAGCCGATTTCTTGAAAAACCGGGAGACGCTATATCTCGGGTATATATGAGCCAATTTCAAAAATTCTTTGATTTTTGGGATCTGATGGGTGTTAAATATCATTGGTTAGCTTTAAAAAAAACAATTTTTTCAAAAATCTGACCAGAAAATGGTCAAAAATACACCTCAAAACCCGGGTTTTTGAATATATTTCGGCTATCCGATCTTATTGAATTTCAATAGCAGACCTACTGCCGGGATTTAAAAAATTTAAGCAAAAAAATTAGGTATCTATCTCAAATCGTTTTCTCAGAAACAGACAGACGAACATCACTTAGTCGTAAGCTCTATTGATTCTGATCCAAAATATATACATATATACTTTATGGGGTCTTAGATGGTTATTTTAATGCGTTACACACGGAATCACAAACTTATATATACTCTGACACATTTTTGTGAAGGTTATAAAAATTCTTATGATACAAATCTTTATTGTGAAAAATTTCGAAAAGTTAATAGCAGCTTCTTTTATTCAGCAGTAAAATTTTTCTGGCAACTTTTCTTGCTACGAAATAACATAAGCCGCATTTGTTTCGATCTATATATGTATGTTAACCATTTAGTCTTTTTAGGGCTGCGTACTCATAGAGGAAAAACGTAACCCTATTACTGAGACTTCTACGTCCTGAAATTTTTACAGGATATGTAATCATATAGGCTCTACAACAACAAATATCCAAAACAATAAAGATTTAAGAACTAAAGGTTGCTGCCATAAGGAAAGTTTAAAAATTAGCTATAACTTTTAAACCCTTAGAGCTAAAGGAATTTTCATAGGATATGCGGTTACATAGGCTCTACAGCAGCAAATAAGAAAAACAAAAAACATGTATTAACTAAAGGGCATACCCATACAAAGACTGAAATCAGCTGTAACTTTTGTTCCGTAGAAGATAAAGCCTTGAAATTTACACAGTATATACAGTTACCCAGCCTACCCAGTTAGAGACTTAAAACTTTCGCAGTATATATGTGTAGTTGGCAGGCCAGCTTAATAGCAAATAGTAACAAGAAAAAGCCAAAAGCGGGGACCCCCCCGTACAAGAAACTGCAACTCTAGTAGGGCTCTGCATTCATAGAATGAAATTGGAACCCTTTTATGAGACTTTGTTGTTCACACGTCATAGTCCTCAATATCCCAAATTATAAAACTAAGGCAAAGTAATAAAAACAACAAAAACTTTAGAGCTTAAGGAGGTTCCCATACAAAAAACTGTAAATATTAGCAAATACAGGTGTTGCTTTTCAACCATAAAAGAAAAAGACTTGAAATTTATAATATGTGGTTACATAGATTCTACCAACAACAAATACCAAAAACAACAAAAAGTTGGCATATGAAAGGTGCTCTCATACAAGAATTTGAAATTAGCTGTAAATTTTGGACCATAAGAGTCCTGAAATTTGCACAGTATATGCAGTCACTAGGCTGACTCCACAGCAAATACGAAGGTTGGAAAAAGATAAAATTTAAATGTCGCCCTTTGTACGGGAGCACCCTTTAATTTGAAAATGGTCTTTCGTTTTTGAACTGTAAGAGATAGAGACGTGAAATTTTCACAGTAAATCCAGTTCGCAGGCCTCTAAAATAACAAATACCAAAAATTGAAAAAAGTTAAATTTTCATTATTGTTCCTACGTCGGGACACCCTGCAGTTAAAAATTCAGCAATAACGTTTCAACTATATGAGATAGAGGCTTTACATTTACACGGTACATGTAGTTGTCTGTCTGTCTGTCTATCTGTCTACAACAATAACTGTTAAGAACAATAAAAAGTCCAAAACTAAAGGGTACACCAAGATTATGCTTTGTCTAGAACTTGCACGATAGTACGGAACTCCTGCTGTGCGAATCAGTCTCATATTAGGCTCAGCTTATTTTATTTATTTGAATTTAAGAAACTGGATATTTAAAAAATGAGTTCAGGTCCAAAAATTAACCTTTTCAAAAAGGTTAATTTTTGGACCTGAATTAATACATTTCAATTGGCTCTTAAAGCAAATAAATAATTTCATATTTAAAAAAATTTTCGAAATTTGAAAAGATAACAGAGAAATGTTGCAGAGAAATGTCCCTACATACTAATGTAATTGCTAAAGGGCTGCCTCTAACAATAAGTTTGTTCGTATAAGCTAAATAATTCATTCAAATGTTTAATACTCAAACAGAGCACAACGCAACTGAACTAATGTAACTACACGAAAAGCCCCGACTTGCGTCGTTTCGATTTGCGTCGCTTTTTAAAACTGGAAAAATTCGATTTGCGTCGCTGCGATTTCAAGTTGCATCGGTTTGAGTTGCGTCGTTTTGACCCCGATTTGCGTCGATTCGATTTGCATCGTTCTGATTTCGATTTGCGTTGCTAAACACGGTTACATTTTTTACTGCTTCATTGTGGCTTACCATTTTTAGCTTTTTATGAATAGTATACATATGTAAATGTAAATACGTATGTAAATGAAATTAATTTTTATGTTTGTTTCTTAATTTATGGTTTTGTTTTTTTTTTTTCTTTATAATATATATAAACATTTGTTGAATAAAATTAAATAAATAAAAACGTACTCATACTAGTATTTTTTTTTTTTATCAAAAATACAACATTTTTGCTTTGTTTTAAATATTTTGCACAACAAATTAAATTCCAGTGCATTTATATAGAAAAAAGTAATTCGATTTGCGTCATTTCGATTTGCGTCGCGTTTCTCTGGTCCCCATTAACGACGCAAGTCGGGGCTCTAATGTATTGGCTTACTTTCACTATTCATTATTGGTTTTTAAATACAAAAAAAAAAAATAACTCGGTATCAGTCATTACGAATACAAAAAATACAGAATAAGTGACAAAGTTATCCGGATTACTTTTGAATTATAAAGTTGATCAAAGGCTAGAAATGTAGGACAGAAGCACTTCGAATTAAAAAAAAAAAAAAACAACTCAGTTGGAAACGAAGTTAAGTTTTTAATAAATTTAAGCCTAACTACTTCACAGCAAGTTTTGGTTGATGCCTGGATTACTTTTCAAGGTAAACAACTTACTATTTTAACATTGAGATGTCCTAGGAAGCAGTCAATTGTTCGACGCTGAACTACTTTTCAATTAACTTAAAGTTAGCTGCTTTAAAGATAGTGCCCACAGAAAAAAAAACGTAGTAGATGAAATCGAACCCAAATCCGATCAAATTATTAACAATTAGGTTTAATAGTTGTTAAACCTTATTTTTTCAATCACTCGTAAGCTCCTTCGATTTTCGATTTAAATTCCTACGAAACCAAAACCACTGTGGCGCAGTGTGCAGAGAAGAGAAAAGAAATGCTGTGTTCCTATTTTTGCCACACAACTTTTAATTTTATTAACATTTTCATGGGGGTGGCTTTATAGGCTCATAACAATCATTAAGCGCCATGTTAGCATTCGTTCTACTCACTTTAAATGCATTTGCAACATATCTCATCGTCTTGTTGTTGTTTCTATGATTGTCTTCCTTTTTTCTCGTTTTGCTTTTGTGGCAGTTAATAATCATAGTAGTCGTCATGGCAGTTGTTGCTGTAGCTGTAGCTTTTCTCATTCAGCACATACTTAGACGTTAACAACGAGACAACAACTGCACAACAACAACAACAGCAGCAACAATCGCAAACGGTTTTCAACAAAAATTCTATGATTTTTCTATTCTTTGCAGTTTTGTTAATGATTTCAAAGCATTCTACGTTATCCGTATTGTTGTTTGTATGATTACAACTCCCGATGACTGCGAATATAATTGTATGACGATGGTTGTGTGTGGATGTATGTATGTATGAGTCTTTGTATGAGCGAACGATTCATTTGACTTTGATTTATGTATGACGCAAATTTCTCCATTTTTTGCATTCATTATGTGGCATTATGATTTAAGAATACTTACCACTAACTTTAAACAACTTGTATTAAAAAAAAAAAAAATCTATGTATGAACGTACAGCGCTTTCCAGCTAAGAACGAGCTTGTGCTGAATGTGTTTTTTTTAACAGATTTGGTTTTTTATTTGTTGTAGTTGGTTTCCTTGTTTAAATCAAGCATCTTCTGTTGCTTGTTGTGTTTCTTGATTTTTTTTTTTTTTTTCAAATATTCGTGAGTATGCAATGATAATGATGATGACGTTTGTTTCTCTTCTTTCTTTTTTTTTTTTGTGGTAGAAGGTGGGTATATAGTACGATCTTTAAACATTTGTTAAAAATACTTCAAGGAGAAGAAAAGCAAAACGAAGTTAAAATGATCGTGACAATTTCTACAGGGGTTTTTCAATTAATTTTATGCTAATTTGTGTTCTTCTGTTGCTGTTCTTCTTAGTTTGTGGCTTGTGAGAACGAGATCATAGAAAAAGATTTGAATTTAAGAAATTAATCTAAATGAGAACAGGAGTATGTACATGAACTAAATTTTTATTTGTAAAACCATGCAGTTTATTTAAAAAGTATTGGATGTTTTTATGTTAAATGTTAAAAAAAAATACTTTACACAAAAACAATAGTGGAAATAATACGTACTAACTTTATTCTCCATGAAATGGTTTTTGTAAACAAACCTGCAAAAATACATAACACAAAAAGTCAAAAACATCAACAAATGGGAGAAAGGAATATAGCTCTACTATATAGCTGAGAATATACTTACTTGTACCATGATACAACTTATAAGGTAACCTTTTCCTACAATAAGAACAACTTCAATAAAAATAATATGCATTGTGTTTGGTAAAACTTCTGAAAACTGTTAAAAGCATTTGCAGGAGAGAGATGAACAGAACTTACGCTGATTTGCTGTCTCGTTTTGGTTGCGTTGCATCTTTGCTTTCCCTTGGCAGTCTTAAGTAGTCAGATGATTAACGGTGCAGCTGATAAGGCTACCTTATTAGTTGTCTCATGACTTCTACAACAAAGAAATACCTGAAGAGTTTGTTGCTGTTGTGCTTATTATAGTTATGTATGTGGCTACCTGGTATAAAGATACCTTGCATATAACGATGCTTCAAAAACAGAAGCAGTGCTCACAGAGATTTTAAATATAGAAGGCAATTGCCAACTAGTTTAGTTATAAAATAAGCGTCGTAATAACAGATGTCCCAACAATTTCGCTTTGCTACACAATTTGGTAAAGAGTATATAAGATTTGGAGCGGCTGAATATAGTATTTCGACTTGTTTGTGATGCAATTGTAGTGAATAACATTTTAAAGCAGACAAATGTTGATCACTTTTTAACAACAGGTGGGCCAAAAGAAGTTATCCGATGTTGTTGGGCTTTCAGAATATGGATTGTGGCTCGCGCAATGTATGCCTTTACGCCGTCCTGTTGGAACCACACATCCTCCAGATATAATTCATTCAACTCCAGCATAAAAAGCTCAGTTAATACGGCGCTATAGCTTATTGTCGTTTAATCAGCTGTGTCCTCGAAGAAAATGACCCCAATGACTAATCCAGCGTGAACAGCACACCATGCAGTCTTTTTGAGCAGTTGCACGACACGTGGATTTTCGGTGACCCAGAAGTGATAGGTTTGCTTGTTCACGTACCCTCTCATGTGAAAATGATCTTCATCGTTCATTAAGATTTTTCTCGAAAAATTGTCCACTACGTCATAGACACGTTCTGCGTTCTTGGGTCTTGTATCGCTCTTTCCTTTGTTCCCTTCTATTTGACAACTGTTTAGTTCACAAATGAAAAAATAGATTTGTCATTAGCCGCCATTTGCAAAAATTAGAGCAACTTTCAACAGGGTGATTTCTTTTGGTCCACCTGTTAGTTTTTCATTATATAAAGAAATCAAAGTATTTTTATTCGGAAATAATTATTATATTTTAGTTATTAACATTTAACTGAAATTTTAATTATATTGAACTATGATATTGTAATTCATTTATATTAAATTACTTATTTAGGCTCAAGATCAACTCTTGGTTGGTCACTTTTTTTTGTATAAATTTTATTAAAAAGAAAAAAATATGTACAATAATTTGCCTCAGCGCCCAAAAGGCATTGTTATAATTGATAAAGTTGTTTATTGTTTGTTCAAAGGTAAAAAAAAATAAATGAATCAAAGAATTTCAAATATTGTAAAAATAATTAAAATAATGAACATGGTCCCAGATTATATAAACATTAATGAAGTTTAACATTTTCAATTATAATTTCACTTGTATCCATTATCTCAGTTTTTTAATTTTATCATATTATAGTCGAACAGCTGATGGGGTGACCATATTAAAAAAATTAGTTGCTAAAAAATTTTGCATTGCCAAAAACAAAAAATTAAACACTGCAAACATGTTTTATAATGTAATATGCTGGCTTTTTATTTTAAATGCAAAACGTCAAAGCTTAGCACTTAAAATATATTATTAAAGTAAAAATTAGCTGTTTTTACAAAAACACTTGAAAACTAAAACCACAATGGCCACATGGTACAGATTTGTGCGTCGTTCGCCGGCGTAAGAAATAGAAATAAATCTATTTCAAGTTCGCCGCATACAACGAATTTCGACCGACGCTGTGACTGGGTGCATTTTCATATACACCAATGTGTTTTAGTTTTGACGGCGAATATTAGCGGCGATAAATTCGTCTTTCGTTCCAGTTGTGTTCCTAGCACAACCTTCAAAATTTACAAGAATAAATGGACGACAGCTTTACTCGACATTGTATTGTTCCTGAATAAGAGTGACTGGGGATATAGATTTTTTTAATAAACAGAATGACAAAACAAATTTTTCGATTATTTGAAAAAATTTATAATCGAACAAGTAAAATTAATTGTAAAAGGACATTTATAAAAATGCATGTATAAAAAGTGAAACTAAGCACAAATTGAAAAGACTTTTTAATAACAAACCTGCAAAAGTTTTTACCTAAATGTTTTATTTTTTTAATTTAAAAATTATATTAAATGTCTTTGGTCTGGGAAATATTGTGAAAAAAAAGCGCTTAAGTATATTATAAAATCATTTTTGCTTTGTCAATTGTTTCCCATTAAAGGAATTTATTTTTAAAAAATAAAAAAGTTTATAAAAACGGTATGAGAAACATTTCAACTTTTGGTTACCAAAACGAAAAAAAAAAATTCAAATTCTTAGTTAAAACATCAACATTAAAATATAAACGAAAAAACGTCTGAAATCATTTAAGAAAATGTTAAAATGATCACGTTTTTCTTGAATTTGTTTTTTTCCTTCAACTTTTTTCCCAGTTAAGAGTGGGATAGATTTTGGGATTTCTTTTGGCCACCATAAACACATAAAAACTATAGAAACAGCAGCCAGCCTACTAAAATAAAACAAAGTTGGGAACAATTTAGCATACTTGCAAAAATGGAATAAAAACAGCCGTTGAGTGAGAATAAATAAATTGCATTTCAAATATTTCAACTAAATTCAATAGCTAAAGAAAAGAAGACAATAACGGTTGAAACAAACGAAAGAGTTGCTAAAATGGGGCCTATGACATCATACCCATATTAGTTGGGGGCCGTCTTCTAGTCTTAATATTAGAATACATTACCCAGTTATAACTGTTTCCCTGTAATTTTTCGCTCAGAGGAAAGTCCTCCAATTATTAATTCTGTGGAAACAAAAAAAAAAGTAGCCACACCTTTGTTTGCTTGTCGATTTTATATAGTTACCCTTCAGTGTTTGCAAAGGCGCTAAAATTTAATTGGTTTTGAATTCATTTAAAATGTTAATAAAAATAAAATAGTTTTTGACATTGGAAAAAGCATTTGATTACACAAGGGAACAAAATTGAACTTTTTGAGTGTTGTTTGGAATTCTATAGCAATTTTTTACTAATTTGAGGTCGCTGACTTTAAATCTAAACTCCATTTTTCTCCATCAGCTCGACATTTTGAGATATACCGTTATGTCTAAAATTAAGGCGCTTCCAGTACAAATATCTAAATAACTTGAAAACGGTTCACCATATTCAGTTAAAAAAAAAAATTGAAACTCGTCAACAAAATTATCTCTAATCCGTGCCTACATTGTTTTTAATTTGAACGAGTAGTTTCAGAAATATCGTTGTAGTTTTGAAAAAAAATGAAAAATTTTATATAAAAAAAAAAAAATTCTTATTTAAAAATTCATAAAAAAGAATAATGCAACTAAAGTCACAATGTTAGTCTTAAAGCATTTAGCTTAATATATTTTGAATCAAATGAGCTTTATTTCATTGAAATCGGTGCACAACTTTTGATTTTCTCAACGATTTACTGAGATAACTAAATTGACAAAAATCGCGATTTTCATACACTGCATACACAGCACACACACACACAAAACACAAATACTAATAAATGTTATTTCTGTATGAAAATCGCGATTTTTGTCAATTTAGCTATCTCAGTAAATCGTTGAGAAAATCAAAAAAAAACTTTTTTATTATATAAAAAATTTTTATTTTTTTTTCAAAACTACAACGATATTTCTGAAACTACTCGTTCAAATTAAAAACAATGTAGGCACGGATTAAAGATAATTTTATTGACGAGTTTCAATTTTTTTTCTAACTGAATATAGTGAACCGTTTTCAAGTTATTTAAATATTTTTACTGGAAACGCCATAATTGTAGACATAACGGTATATCTCAAAAAGTCGAGCTGATACAAAATAAACCAAGTGCAGATTTGGATTCAGCGTCCCAAATTACCTTTAAAACAACATTCAGTTCATAAACGACAAATACCTTGTTCCCTTGTGTTATGTATGGGAAAAGTCTTCTCCACAAATTTAAAAATCAGCTACCAAATGATTTCTATATAATATTAGAAAGCCGTTTACAATAAAATAAAAAACATTTCTAAGTCAAATATAAAGATGAGTTCTCACAATAGTTCTATATGAGAGCCGGGGTTCCTCAGGGGCCAATGTTTTACCTCCTGTTTACATCTGATATCCCAACTCCAACATCAAATACAAATATGATACCTACATTTGTTAATGACACCATTTCTTATTATTTCACAGAAATATTAAATAGGCTATGCAAAATCTGCAACAGCTGCTCATTAACATATTTGAATGATACTTCAGATGAAGAATAATGATAAAATAATACAAATGATCTACAAAAGTAAAAAAATACTAAGCCCCTAATACCTTGTTCATACATGCATTTCTAATTGAGATAATATTCAGTTTATTGACATAATATTTTTTGCGTTCATACATACAAATATTGCGCTAACTCAATTAATATTTGACAGCTGGAAAAAAGTTGTTGTTTTTGTTAAAAGTTAAAAAGATTGACTTTTTGGGCTAATAATGGTTTTTGTTTTGGTAGTGAGAAAGAAAAAGTGAAAAATATTTTTTTAAATAAGAAAAATGGAAGAAAAAGTGACTTTTATTAAAAAGATTTTAGTGTTGTACAATAAAAATATGGAACTTGTACAAGTAGTGCGTTCATGTTATGACTCCAAAGCGGCAATAATAAAAAGAAAGAGAAATAAAAATTTGGAAATGCTGCAATGTTTAAAAATTTTTGTTTTAATTTTTTTTTTTTTAAATTTTTGTTTTTATTTTTTTATTTTTATTTTTTATTATTTTGTTTTGTTTGCTTTTGTCGACATTTATCTCGTCATTCATCTCGCATTGTATACTTTTGCTTATTAAACACATCTTTTACAGTGTTGTGTTTTATCTTTTTCTCAATATTCAAAGCAATTTTGAGTTTATTAAGCAATAACTTTATTGACTTTTTGTATGGAATATTGAGCTCAATAATGGACTTTATTGCGATTATCTCAATAAAGGCGCATGTATGAACATGGTATAATTCATAAAAATTATAACAGGCTTATAAGACTGTTATTTGACATATTTGTATGGAAAATGTGTCAAATAAGAGCTTTATAAATCTGTTATAATTTTTATGAATTAGACGGTAAATGTACAACCTATTCAAGTAAATGGCTCGACCATTCTTATGGCTACAAAGGCAAAGAAAAGGGTCCGCCAAATAACTTTTTTTTTAAACGGCGCAAAATATCGAGTGTAGCTTCGGTTGTGTGGCACCTAGCGCCGTCCTGTTGAAACCAAATGTTGCCAATATCCGCCTCTTCAATTTTTCTGAACGAAAATTTGCTCAACAGATATTATTTGAACGTAAATTTCCTTAATACTTCCGTACCAGCTTTATATATGTATAGATACGTCTGCTTTATCTGCTGTCGATTTCAATTAATTTACGTTAATTTTCATGGTATTGTATCTGGCTTTTGAAAAAATAATAAGACTGGGAGATACTTAAGTTTTCTGTTTCCTGCGAGTCTTAAAAAATCAAAACCTCCAAATTTGTCAAAAAAAACAAAAATTGGTATAATGAACAATACTATCATCGCTGCTTAAAGCTAGCAACATTAAAAGTAATGTGACATATCGTAAAAAAATCCAAAATAACCAACCACACCCACATAAACACGCAAGCACTCTATTCGTTCAGACAGGCCTATTAAACACTGTTACGGCATTCAAACGGTCATAATGTCAGAAAGTACTAATATTTTATGATAGTTTAAAAAAATTGTTGTTGTACTGCAAACAAAAATAGTCATAAATTAATAGGACTTCATCGACTGTGTTTAGTGATTCGTCATTAGTTAACAGCATACATCTGAGGCGAACGGCTAAAACGCGTTCGTCGAGCCGGTGATATTATTTACCTGCCGCAAATTATATTCTAAAAAATATTTTATATATACATAAAAAATACCCCTTATATGCGTATAACGCTTATATGTATGTATGTACCCAAACAAGAACACATTTGTTTAATAGCTGAAGGCCTTGTTTTACTATCCTACTCAATCGTACGATATGATAAAAATTAAATGTGTGCCCCAAAAGTATGATAGTGTGGACTAAACATGTTTGTGTGCGATACGAATGTACGCATGTATGTGTTTCGCAGATATATACATATATCAACATCCATATCCATACATTTCACCTAAGAATGAGATACTAATTTTAGTACACAAACGCTTGTGTACTGACCGCCGTCCAAAAAATGAATCGACTCCGTTCAACCGGTGCCGGCTGTTTTTGTTTGAATAAACTTATTTATCCAATTTAATATTATTTAAGAAATAAATGCATTAAAATATGTACATGTGGACATATTTGATTTCAAATATGGACATATTTGATTTCAAATTTACTTGAATCAGCTATCAAAACATCTAATAGCTAGTTTTTGCACAAACTGGCTATTATTTGCACAAACTGACTATTATTTTAGTTTTAAATGAACAAAAATGTTTAAATGGCTTTCTTTTTTAACAGCGGACTCATATTTTAAATAGCGCACTACTTTATGACAGGTTGCTCACAGCAGTCATATACATATATTCGTGCTATTATTTTAAGACTTCTGACTTTGGGACAACCCTTTGAATACCGTATGTGTATATTTGTTTTATTTGGAAGAATATAAATATTTACCCATTGCTTTACATAAGTGGGCATTTATTTTATGTTTTTTATTTGCATTGGTTTAAAAATAGGCAATAAAATTTAAAAATTTTTGGATTGTATACAATATTCCGTGATTTTTTATTTTAACTTTTTCTAAGAAAAAAAGAAAGTTTTTTAATTTTGCTTTAATGAATTCCAAATTAATGATTATGCTTAAAATGAACACTTAATCGGCTTAATGCTCTTATGATTATTAATTCCTACACACATTGCGTCATAACATGGCATGGTTCATTTCAAGGTTATGCCCCTTCAAAAATTTCACAACTTAAAAAAACACTGAAATTTAGAATAATTAGAATCTTAAATTATGATGATTTTTGTGGTAAGGGGATCAGAACACAGAAAAAAAAGATGGCGGTTGTTCAGGTTTGCCATTTGTTGCGTAGTGTTATTAATTTCGAATTCTATAAAGTTCCATTAAAAACTAAAGTTTTTATATATTTTTAAAATATATGTATATTTGATTTAAGGATGTTTGTCAAGTTTTTCTTGATGTAGAACCCAGAGGCCCTGACATTTAGGTGTTGATATTTTGTTCCCCGGCTTGTCACAAGATCAAATATTTTACTAAATCGAAAAAAGTGAATGATTTTTCCTACGATTGGTCATGCAGTGCCAAATGTATTGTGTGGTTTTATTTCTTACTTTTTCTTAGAAACATTTTGTGTTGATTTTGTTGTCCCTAAAAGTAAGCCAACACACTAAAAATTGTTTTAAAAAACAACAAAAAGCAATTTTTTCAAATTCTTTTTTTTTTTTTTTGTCACAGGATGTCTTTTGGTTTTTTATGCTGTTCGATTTTCAATTTGCGTTAAAGCCATACAAAAACTTTAATTCTTTATAGTTTTTTCGTTACGATTTTTTGTATATTGGGTTTTTGTTTTTGTTTAATATAAAATTTATCTTTGGCATAAAAATGCAAATGAATGTCGATAATTCAAACGATAAGCTTGTCTTTTGTCTTGTTTTCAGCTACTGTTTAATGTTTGTTCGTTAGATTTTCCCCCTTTTGTTTTTTACTTTTGGATAAAAGTTTTTGTTATTTTTGTAAGGTAGCTGTTATTGGGCTGTTTTAACTATTGTTGTTGTTGTTGTTGTTGTTATTAGCGAAACTTTTTAACAGATTTTTTGTTTACGGTTTGTAGCCTTAAGTACTATTTCTTTTTCTTTTTTTCTCGAAGTCAGATAAACAGAACTAACTGTTAGAAAGTACCCTACACAGGGCGCTCAAATAAACTAGATAACAGTTCGATGAAAGTAACTGAAGGAAGCCGATGCCTCGAAAATGAACATGTCACTTTTATAAGCTGTGGTGGAAAGGAATGGAGATATGAAATATTTTGCTTCTTTAATTTCTGAATACAGGGCGCTATTAGATGACAACTCGCTTTTTACTCTATAGTTATACTAGTTCCAAAAAGAAAAGTTTTTAAATTATTTAGCAATAGGTATTCATTGGTATATTATTTGGCTGTAAAAAATGTAGCGTTCTCTCTCCAGTTCAAACAAAACTCTTGCTAAACTTTTTCTTTGTTAATAATCAGAAAAATTTAGTCACATATGGAAAAATACTGGGCTTGCATTAGTTTTGATTTAAATTTTAAAATTTTCTAACCAAATACTCAGAAAACCCCGTATGATGTTTTAAAGTCTTCCACTGTCTTTTCATGATTTCCCTTCCAGTAGATTTCTTTTTCTTTTTTCTTTCATCCAAGAAGCATGTAATCCTGTGATTGTTTGTAAAACAAAACAAAAAATCGTTTCTATGAGATCACGATTTTTAAGTTGAGACATTTGCTGATGATTTTTTGTTTTCCGTTTTTCTAACAGCGATTATTTTTTGTTTGTTTTAATTTTCGTTTTTTATTTAAAACTTTATTTGCCATTCTAGTCAAATGAGCATTTAGTGCATTCAAACAAATACTTAGCGGGAAAAAACCTAATATTAGCAAAATATTTTACTCCACGTTCCTTTAAGTTCATGCAGAGCAAATAAAAAAGTTTTTAACATACGTAGAATAAAACAAGGCGATTAAAAATATACATATATATTTTTTTCTGTAAACACATCCAAAATATGTACATGTAACCAGGGGGAGTGTCTAAATGCTGTCACAAAGTGGCAAATCATTTATTTTATGCAAACGTTTCTGGAATAGTTTTTGCCCAAAAAAAAAATTACAACAAAATCGATGCAATTACATCTGCATTAGGAAAAGTGTAATTAATGTTTTATGGGAATTTAAGTGTCAATAAGAAGAGGAATTGCAAGTAGAAAAAAAACATGCGGCTAACTTTGTTATACGTAAGTATTTGCAGAAAGCTCTTGCTGCATTATCTATTATGTTGCATTACTTTATATATACTTGCGAGTATCCTGCTGGCAATTAGTTAGCCGAGAAAATTTTATTTTTACTTCACTTATGTATGTGCATACTAACTATATATTACCTGCAAGAAAATGTAAGCTCGATCCGAAAACTAAAAACTAATAAGACACCAGAAAAGTAATAGTAGTACTAATGCCGGCCTATAAACTTGGCAAAATTAAATTTTTCATTTTTCCGTTAATATTTTTTGTTTAATCTTATGACCACAAAAACTCCCTGTTGCACTCTCTCCTCCCTCTTCCCCCTAATTTCATAGTTCGGGTACAATGCAATGCATATATAGGGGTCATCGCCAGGGGTCCAAGGTGCGACAGAATATTAGTTCTAAGCTGGCATAGTGAGCTGTTTGCACTTACTGCCTGTTCCTCAATGTCGCAAGAAAATATGAGCCTTCGAAGTGTAGCCGCTTCGAATGAATTTGGATTCCTCTATTTCGATAGCGAGGGCTTACATTATTTTGATACTTATTTCATAGACATACCAGATCGGTAAGTTAAAGTTTTGGTTGATTTTTATTCAAGTTTTGAAAAAAGTTACTAAATGGTTCTTCTTCAAACTGGTCAGCTGTATCTGACAAACTAAAACAAATACATACATATATAAATATGTACAAAATAAAAAAATTAATTCAGTCAAGTACGAGGCTGACTCGAACACTTAGGGTTCCGTACGTATATATGTGTAATGTACGTATGGAATGGCATATGGGAATACATATATTGTATAAATTTCATCTCTCTGTTTCTTACAGCTTGACAGTTACGTTTAATTGCTACTTTATGTTGTATGGGGACACCTAGTACTTTTCGACTTGTTGTTGTTGTTGTTGTCATTTACTGTTGTAAGGCATCTAGGGATACATACACTGTGCGAATTTCCGCTCTTTATCTACTCAAGACAAGAATAGCAGGACATAAAACTGAACAGAAATATAAGAACAGAAACTCCTCTCAGAAGACAGCTTTAGCAATTCATTGTCGAGATAAGAATCATAACCCGAAATTTTTTTTAATCGACCTCCGAACTTTGCAGTCAAATGCTGATTTTCAGCATATTGTTTATATGGTTTTCTGGCTATAACTCGTCGACTAATTAATATTTTTAAATATGTAAAAGCCAAATTATTGCTAGAGACCTGTGCAACAATTAGGGTTTTAATAAAAATTGATTTGGAAAATTTTTGCGGTGCTTATGAAGCAAACTGTTACAAAAACTATTTTTTTCCAGCTGATAATCATAACCCAGAATCATAACCCAAATTTCGAGAATTCTGTTTTAAGTATTGAGAATAACTATAGGAAACTGTTTTTGCCAGAAATGCTGCATATAACTGTTGTACCGATAGATAGTAGAATGAATTTTAGAACAGATACAGAAAACTTAGCGCAAATTTAAAGGTATTTAATTTATAAAAATAGTGCTTTCAGAGTTAATATTTTTTATAAACACTAAAAAAACAATTCAATCCTTTTGCACTTAAATCAATCCCAAGCGGTGCCAGAAGTTCGGTAAATACGGATTTCCTGAAATCAAGTACGTTGAGCTTGTTTTAAGTATGGATTTTTCAAGCGCCAAAGACTTAATTCTAGACATATTCAATCCTAGTTTCGGATTGAATATAGCTCAAATCCATGATTTAAAAGAAGAACGCTGTTCTTGTTTTAAGAACATTGGTACTTACCGTACTTCTGACACCGTTTGGTATTGATTTAAGTACGGAAGGATTGCATTTATTTTGAGTGTGAGGATTGATGCGATGTTTCTGAATTATATTTAATCCCAAATTGGTACCTGAAATATTCCGCTCTACTTCCTTAATTTAATAATAATTTATGAATAATTTTGTCTCCTTGTCGATTTGAACCCGGAGCCTAACTAATGCCAGTTCAGCCACTCCACCAATTCAGCCATTGTAGCAATTAAAAAATTTAAACAAAATTCAGCACTTATACAAAAACACACACAAGTGCTGAGTTCAAATACGCTCAAGAATTTCGTACTCATTTTAAACCTTACCAGGATTGATTCCTTCTTCGATTGATCTTGTTTTAAGAACACTTTTGTGTCATGCGTACTTAAATTTTCGAGACTACTTCGTACTAAATTCAAGTAGGAAAAACTTAAATTTAGAACGCGATTTTTCTTTCTGTGTAAAAACAAAAAAACCAAAAAAAAAAAAACTTTTTCTATATTAAAAAAGTTTTAAGAATTAAAACAAAAAATAGACAGCTGAAAAATACAGCAAATATATATTTTTTGAAAAGGTTAATTTTTGGACCTGAATTAATACATTTCATTGGATCTTAAAGCAAATAAATAATTAAGTTCATGTTTTAAGAATTCTTATAAAATTTTTTCAATCATGTTAAATGTATTATACAGAATGTTTACTGTATTTGTGTATGTTCGAATTTTTTTTAATTTTCTTTATGACAGTTTGAGAAAACTGTAATATTTGAAAAAAAAAAAACATTTAAGAAAATTTATTACTTTAGGTCTAAAAAAATAGACCATAATGCTTTCTGTCTCTTTCAGCCGTCTATATGCCGCCGACATTTCGTTGCTGCTAAACAACTCATCAGTAGACTTGAAAAAGCAAAACAGAATGTTTGAAGCCCAACTACTTATTCCAAATTTCTCATGAACAAAATGAGAATCAGAAATGCTCAAACAAATTTTTTATACAGAAAGCATTTTACGTCTTGCAACACCTTTACTTTTTATAGCACTTCCTTACAACAGGTGACATTTGGTTACCAACAACTTGTATTCTTGAAAATCTAAAAAAGCAAAACTTGTTGAATATTCAACAATGAACTTAATTATTTATTCGCTATAAGAGCCAATTGAAATTCATTACTTTAGGTCTAAAAAAATAGACCTTAATTTAAGAAAATATTATTTCCTAACGAAATTTTCTAAATTAAAACGAAATATTGAAAACAAAAATAACAAATAAGGACCTCAAGCTCCAAATTTTTTAATTGTAAAACAATTAAAATTAAATTAAATTGAGCTGAGCTGAGTTGTAAGACATAGAATTGCTGTTGTATAGCACAGAACTACTATAATTCTCGTGAAGTTGTGAGGCAAGCGAACAGAGAAAGTTTTATAATAAGTTTCAAACGATTAGCACTAACATGGTAGATATTTGTTCAGTAAAACTAAATATGAACAATTACACAAAGTTTTCCGTAAAAAATTTAATTAATTAAATAATATGTCTGGAATTTTAAGTCAGCATATGTAATTGTATAGAGATCTCTTTTTTAAGCACTCTGTGTTAAAGCACTTTTAAAGAAAAGTTCCTGTTCTCTACTTCTTGTTCTTAATTTAAAATTCGTAAGATTTGGTTTTTTTTCTTCTAAACGGTATTTTTAGCATATACGATTTTTTTTTTTTTTTCTTCGCACTGATATCTTCTTTTATTTTCTTCCCCATCTTACCACATTAAACCACAACGAATATAAATTATGGCATACGCAGCTCAGAGAAATAAAATGGGAAAAAGAGGAAAAATAAAGACTACAAATGATTAAATGTGTTGTTTTGCCAGCATTTTTAAACGACATGACAAGTCGTTGATATGAACGTTAATAATAAAAAAAAAAAAAATGAAATAAAATAATAAAAAACCGAACGCAAGACGCTTTTCCTTTTTTTGTTGTTGCAATATTGACTCGTGGTGGTGGTATGAGGCGTTCGATAGCAGTTGTTGCACAATGTATATATGCCTGTACTCCTTTGTTGCGACTTGCAACATACTGCTGTAGCAGTGGAGAAGAGATGTGTGCGAGATTTATGTGCGAATGCCAGAGTTTGTTAAATGTCTAACTGATTGTCTGTCTGATCTTAAATTCAGTGTGTCTCTGCTATTGAGTTCGCATATGGGTGAGTTGGTGTTAATGATTTAGTTGCCACATGGATAAAATGACATGTTAATTAGTAATAAATATTTTGAGAATTTTCAAAGCAGCAAATATGTACGTATGCACACATGTCGCTAATGTTCAGGTGTATTTTTTTTTTTTTTTTGGTTTTTTTAGTTGACGGTAATCTGAAATATTTGCGGGTTGCTCTTAACGACCGATTCGTACATAGTTAAAAAAGTTTTTTACAGATCTGCTATTGCCAATAAAAAATTCACAAATTATGTAGCTTGAAAGCATTCTAAATATAATTTAATATGACTAATTACATACAATAGCAACATATTAATGAAATAACAGTAGTATATTTTCATATGCAACGATGTGAGAAAGCACAAACTAATTTACATGTGTATGACTGAGTATACAGCATATTTGCAGCTGAATTTGTCACAGTACGATACTATAAAAATGTGGTGAGCTTTTTGAAAAAAATTCACTTTAATTCTGTAAGAATTGAAACACACAACTTTATACAGCTAAACGTTTTGATGATTTATTTCAGACTATCTTTTTTTTTTTTTTTTTTTTTTTTTTTTTTTTTTTACAGCTAAACGTTTTGATGATTTATTTCAGATTATATTGTTTTACAAAAGTAAAAGTAATACAAATTAAAGGCAACTATGATTGGTACAGGTTTGTAAAGTTATTATAAGCAAAGTTCATATTTTCAACACTCCTCTTCAAACCTAATACCAATTACAAAACTTAATAATCAAACACAATATAAATTCAATTCAAATTCATCAATCTTACAAATTTTTCATGTTTAATTTTCGATAAGTTCTTTGTAAAAATATCAGCTATCATAGTATCTGTACTAAGATATTTCAAATTTATTTGACTCTTCTTAATGGTATCTCTAATATGATGGTATTTGATGTCAATATGCTTGCTGCGGTTGTGAAATATATCATTTGAACTCAATTTAATAGCGCCCTGGTTATCAGCATACAATTTAACGGGAACATCTTCAATAGCATTAAGTTCAAGTAATAGCCTCTTCAAATAGATTGCTTCCCTTGCCGCGTTTGACATTGATATATACTCCGCTTCTTTGATTGCTTGCTGGACATGGCTTCTTCTGGATTTGTGGGAGTAACCTCAATTTTTGTACATAACATATTTACCATATTAAATTCTTTTTTGGGTCTTCCTGGTTTTCCATCACGGATTATTTTGGGACGACCACGCGCTCTCTTTGATGGACCTTGACTAGTAAATGGAATATTGTCATTATTATTTTGAGTTTCCTCTGGATAATCTTCGACATCACTTCTATTTTCGTATTCAACATTAATTTCATGCGATTCACCTTCATCAGCAGTATCAAACTCATCTTCATGTTCTTCATTAAATTCTTGATGCTGTGAGAGTTGTACTTTTTTATTGTCGTTACAGAACACCACTAAGAAATTGTCATCTTTTTTGACTTCATCGTTGAACTTTGCACCATTATCGAATAAATATTCATTGAATCTTACGTCACGTCTCTCAAGTACTTTCCGAGTTTCCCTATCATACAGCCTGTATGCTTTAGCTACCAAAGAGTAGCCTACCATGACATATTGCTGGCCCCTTGGATCAAACTTTTGTTTCTTACTCTTATTTAAAGATATTGCACATGATCCGAAAACTTTCAAATGGCTTACTTTTGGTTTATAGCCATACCACGCCTCATAAGGAGTTTTGAATGCCAAAGATTTTGTTGGAGAACGATTTCGTAAATATGCTGCTGTTGAAATAGCTTCTGCCCATAAATGCTTCCCCAAGTTTGCGTGTATCAACATAGCACGGGACATCTCCACCAACGTACGGTTTGCTCTTTCAGATACACCATTTTGCTGCGGTGTATACGCTACTGTCAACTGACGTAAAATACCATGTTCCTGTAGATATAGGTCAAACATCTTGTTATTATACTCAAGCCCGTTATAACTTCTCAGCATCTTGATCTTCCTTCCTGTTTGACGTTCTACTTGCAGCTTAAAAATCTTAAATTTTTCAAAAACTTGATCCTTTGACTTCATAAAATATACAAATATCATTCTAGACTTGTCGTCAATAAAAGTGACGAAATATTTGGAACCAGTTATAGACGGCGTATCTATTGGACCACATACGTCCGAGTGAATTAAGTCCAAAACATTCTCAGAACGTTGTTCACTTGCCTTTGGAAATGGTGAAACATGAATCTTGCTTAACATGCACGTCTTACAACAGCTCTTCATTACTTCATTCGAAATCATCATTCCATGAGACAAGCAACTTTTACTTACTTTCTTTAAAGCATCAACATTTAAATGTCCGTATCGATAATGCCAAAGCATATTATCACTGCCAACTGCTAAAACACGTTGCATAGAATTCAGGCAAACCACAAATAAATTATTTTCCTTTTTTGCTTTTAAATAAACGTAGCCATTACTGCCTCTGATTTCAGCTCCCTTTGAATCGAATTCTGCTCTATATCCATTTTCAACTGCCTTGCTAACGGAAATAAAATTCCCTTGCAACTCCGGGCAAAATAACACATTTTTTAGAACAATCTTATTTTTCCCATTGAGAACAATTTCTCCTCTTCCAGATGCAGTCACTTTCTTGTCAGCTGCAAGAAAAATATTTTCTTCGCATTTTTCAAGTTTTTTGAACAATTCTCTTTTATTGCACATATGGGATGTTGCTCCGCTGTCGATATACCATAAATCATGATCAAAACCTTTTGCTGCTGCAATCATTGCGCATGATTTTTGATCGAATGTTTTCTTTATACGACAATTTCGGGCAAAATGACCTTTGCGACCACACGAAAAACATTTTCCATCGTCCATTTTATTTGCTTTTGAAAACTTACTGCGATTCTTGTACGCTTGTACTGCATATGCTTGCTGTGAACTACCTTCTCCAGTTTCTTGATTATCTTCTTTCCGGCGCTCACACTCTTCAAGCAACTTGATCTTTAAAACATCCAATGTCGGCAATTCATCACGAGTCTCCACTGCTATTATAAAGGCTTCATACAATTTCGGCAAACTGGATAGTAAAATTATAACAACCAGCTCGTCTTGCAACTTTATCCCGATATCAGCCAGTCTCTCTACTATTCCCTCGAATTTGTTTAAATACTGGGCCATCTCTTCTTTGTCCTCCATTCTTTGATTCATCAATTGCTTGTATAGCATTACCTTTCGTACTGGACCTTTAGGTTTGTGTATTTCTGCCAACTTTTCCCAAGCCTCAGCAGCTTTTGTACATCTTCTTATGTAATTCAATTGTGTTCCCTTAACACCCAAAATAATTGTAGCCAACGCCTTCTCATTGTTTGAGCTCCATTCTACCTTCTGCGCCGCAGTCCAATCTTCAACTAGTAAATGCTCGCCGTTTGCGTATTTCCACAACCCGCCATGAATTAAAACGCTCTTCATCTGCATATACCAGGAATCATAATTTCTTTCATCTAATTTTTCAATATTAAAGAACGGAGACGTCATCTTTCTCTGTTTTTTGTACAAATGCACCAATTTACATGCCTGGGCCCATAACCAATGTAAGAATTGAAACACACAACTTCATAACTTTGCTTAACAAATTCATTATAGTCACATATATAGCAGACAGTCTAATTACACTGCAGATCAAATTCAAGTTAGCAAAACTTAGGTCGCTTCTGAGAGTGTAGGGTGAAAATGGCGGCTAAATTAGAAGACCGGTATCGCGACGTTTGTTTAGATTAGTTCGAAGTTTTTTCTAATCGACCTACGAACTTTGCACTCAAATGCTGATTTTCAGCATATTGTTTATATAGTTTTCTGGCTATAACTCGTTGACTAATTGCTATTTTTAAATATGTAAAAGCCAAATTATTGCTAGAGATCTGTGCAACAATTAAAGTTTTAATTAAAATTGATTTAGAAACTTTTTGTGGTGCTTATGAAGCAAACTGTTAGAAAATCAATTTTTTCCATGATGCAAATCGACGTTTGACTGCAAAAATCTAAGGTCGATTAGTAAAAAAAAAAATTTCGAACTAACTTAAACAAATGCTGCTATGCGGGTTTTCTAATTTAGCCTCTATTTTCACCCCTCACTCGACCTAACTTAAGCTAACTTGAATTTGTTTCACAGTGCTATACAACAATGTAAATAAAACATTACTTCAATTGATATATATGTACATATATAATATACTTAAGCTAGGTATAGACGATTATAAGATCGTACAATATTGTCAGAAAATGTATAGAATATTTTTAACCGATCGTGAGAACTTACAATTTCTTCCTGACAATATTGTAATCAAAAGCATTGGCAGGCCACCTACCTAACAATTAATTGTCAATTAACTGTCAATTGTCTGAACACTTTCGCATCATCATTGCTAGTACATTGTCAGGCATTGGCATATTGTAAGATGCATAAATTCTCAATACCTTACAATGGCGTCATTGTCAGAGTAATGACAAAAAATATTAAAGAAAAATATGTGTGTACGAAAGGGAGAGAAAAAACAAGAGAATAGTAAAAATGTGAGTACCAGAGATAAAAAGTTGCAGAAAAGAGAATAAAAAAATTAAAAGCATGGCTATTGAGCGAGAAAAATAAAAAATTAACAATGGCATGTGTGTGTATTTTGATAATAACAATTGGCTGGCAATTTTTGGTATGCAGAAAATCTTACATCCCTGTAAGCTGACAATTTTCGTTGGTAGCTAAATTTATTGTCAGGCAATTGTCTGTCAATGAAATTGCAAGACTTTCTTGCAATTGTCTGAACTGATAATTTTCTTAATGCTGACAATTTTGTATTTCTAGTAGATTGCCAGCACGTTGTTAGGTCTTACAATATTATAAGATCTGACAACCGTCTATACGAAGCTTGATACAATTAAGCTTTATGAGCAAACTCGACTTTATCATTAGACTTTATATGTTATGTAGTGCAGTTAATTTTTCTACTACAAAATTTGTACGTGCAGCGCGCAAACGCACAAAAAATGGATTACGTATATTTGCAAAAGTTTTTATTTAAAGCGTATTCTATTTTCAACTGTAAAAATACTTCAAAGTATCTACTTTGCTGGTCTAGTGTTTGTGATCAGGCAGAAGTACACACATATGTTAAACTCATTTGATATGTGATAATATTGGAAAAGAAGACAACGTTTTTAATTAACTAAAATAAAATGAAAAGTGAATTGTTTATTTAAGCCTGGCTCGTACTTGCTATCACAGGTTATGGGAGAAGATATCAAAATTTTAAGCCGTCTGGCAGTATATTAAAACTCTTCTTTCTAGTTTCCATTTGAAACTAGGACGAAAAAAACTTGTGTGTGTGTGTGTGGCGGTTTCGAACAAGCTAAAGACATTTGATGTTTTCCTTGTCTTGATTAATTAATATACATACGTCACAAAAATAATAGAGAACGACCTTGAGCCCGATAAATAGAATAAAAAATTTAATAGTTAAAGCCGATCTCCCTTGTAGGTAAATTTAAACGAGGGCACACAACTGGGACATTTTTATTATCTTTTAAAATCTTAGGTGGAAAATGACGAAAATTCAAAAGAATAACTTTGTAATTCAGTGAAATCTTTCTTAATTTTAAATAAACAAGTAAAATTGGCGCAACAATGCATTTATGTATATTAAAGCATAACATGTGACATGATTAAAATTTACATGAAAAATTTTTAAATTTTATGCAGCAGTTCTCCCTTTTAGATGAATTAAAAAAGTTGTGAGTAGAAATAAAAGTGGTAAGTTGTTATTAGTAAAAGCCTAATGCTAGGAACACAACTGGGATGAACGACGTATTTCGTCCAACACGACGAATACGCCGGTCGAAATTCGCTGTGTAAATTCGTCGTATGAAGCACAATAACGACGAAAAACAAGAACATCTGTTATAATTGATAAAGTTGTTTATTGGTTGTTCAAAGATAAAAAAAAATTAAATGAATCAAAGAATTTAAAATTTTGTAAAAATAATTAAAATAATGAACATGATCCCTGATTATATAAACATTCATGAAGTTTAACATTTTCATTTATAATTTCACTTGTATCCATTTTCTCAGTTTTTTAATTTTATCATATTATAGTCGAACAGCTGATGGGGTGACCATATTAAAAAAATTAGTTGCTAAAAAATTTTGCATTGCCAAAAACAAAAAATTAAACACTGCAAACATGTTTTACAATGTAATATGCTGGCTTTTTATTTTAAATGCAAAACGTCAAAGCTTAGCACTTAAAATATATTATTAAAGTAAAAACTAACTGTTTTCACTAAAACACTTGAAAACAAAAACTAAAATGGCCACATGGTACTAATTTGTTCGTCGTTTGCCCCCGCAAGAAATAGAAATAAATCTATTTCAAGTTCGCCGCGTACAACGAATTTCGACCGACGCTGTGACTGTGTGCATTTTCATATACACCAATGTGTTTTATTTTTGACGGCTGATAGTAGCGACGAAAAATTCGTCTTACGTTCCAGTTGTGTTCCTTGTAGCATGAGGTGGATTAAGTCGCTTCAGCTGGTATCTATTTTAGCTAAGAGAACGTGAGTTAAGCTACTTGTTAACGTGAAAATGCATTATGACGAATATTTGATAGAAAAGTTAGACAAATTGGTCCAGCTAAGTCCAGCTAGATCCTGTTTCTCAAAAAAATTGCTGTTTAGTATTTTTTTAATTACAAAAAAAAAAAAAAAACAATACAATACAGGTGACTACCTTTTGTAAGTGCATATTTAGTTCGTAATTTAGCGCTAGTAAATTTTGAGAAACAAAGTCTTGGAATGATGATGACATTTTTCTTACCCTTCATTCTGAATTATGTGAAACTTTCAGAAGGATGAATTAAAAGAAAGAATTAATTCATATTAGCTTTGTGAAATTGAGCGCACGATTCAAGCAAATAAAACATAATGCCCAACGCTTATGATTATAAGCCGACATATTTTATTTGTGTTAACCAAGTCGTCAGTAGATTTGACAACACTTATGAAAATGTGTTTAAATTTTCTACTTCATATTTTATTATTTCTAAGCAGTTAATGAGAATTATAAAAATAAAAGAGCAGAATTTCACTGAAAAACAGAGTACATCTCAATCAGATGTGCTCTGTTTTTATATGAAATTGTGTTCTTACCTTTTTGGAGTTCTCACTAGAACTGATAGAACTTGATGTAGAAAGTTGAAGTATATTTTCGTAAGAGTTTTCAAGTCTACTTATGAGTTGTTTGGCACCAATAAAATGTAGGCCACCAACGGCTATAAACGTTTAGGCTCTTAAGCATAAGCATAACGCAATGCTCAAAACTACAACAAATATTGTAATTTCGTATAAAAAAATGTTTCATCGCCTATAATGAATATTATTTATTGTTTAAAAATTCATCTAAGAGGTGTAGACAGCCAGCAGCTGTTCTCATGGAATTTAAGAAAATTATTCTGATATAAAATTGTAATATACATTTTTTTCGTAAGAACCTCTTATTCTTCTTTTATAATTTGCAAGCGAAATGTTCTAGCAAAATACATGTACTTACCGCCAAGAAAAAAATATAAATTATCTTCAATGTTTAAAAAGATGCAAATCTTTTCGGTTTGTAACTCTACCAAAAAGTTGACTACCAACTGCAGTGCTTTTCCAAACACAATTTCTGCCACTACTTTAGAATGCAAAAAAAAAAACAGAACTTTAATATATGTTCGGCGGCTACAGCTGGTGCTTAAGAACATCTTCGAAAAATAACTTTGCAACGAAACAAAAGCAAAAGTATTGCTAAAAAAATAAAAATGAAAATGACTGCGATGTATGTACTTGTGGGAAGTTTTTGTCTTTCGGTTTTCTGAAAAAAGGATTAAAGCATTTTATTTGAGAGATGCCGCTTGTCAAAAGAAGATGGACATTTAGAAGTTTTAAATAGTAGCAACGACAGCCCAGCAACGACGACGGCAGCGTCGTATCAGCTTTAGTTGCATCAACATCCTGCGAAATTCGGGATAAATTGAAAATGAAAATGAAAAGGAAAAGACGATGAATAAGTCATTGTTTGAACAGTGAAATCATACTTGTTTAAAATGTGATAAGTGCTACTGCCTGCCGCTGCTCTTTTAAAATACTTGCTCACATACATTTAAGTAAAAAATGTATTTTTGCCCTGTGTTTTATTGCCCACTATCCATGTAGTTGTGTCTGGACGACTAGTATAAACGGTTTTGTAGTATGCAAATGTCGAAAATGTCGTTAATATTCCACCTTGGCTTCGAAAAGCAAGCAAAGAGAGCAAACTGATGGGTGTTTTTGCTTTTGTTGTTTCAACTGTCATTTCTAAAAGAGTTAAACGAAAAAAAAAAACAAAAAGAACAAAAGAGAACAAAAAACCTGAAAAATAAAAGCGAAATACATGGATTCTTTTGATTAATTTATTGCGCTGACATTGTCGAAATTGAAGTTGTATGCAAACAATACTCTCATCTATAAAATGAATACAAAACATAAAGCAAATACTTTCAGTGACACAAAATGATGCATGTCTTGGCTCTTCAGAATTTTATAGATTTCAAGCAACATATCCTTAGTTCTCCGGATCATACATGTATTTTCGATTTCATGTGTTATTACAAGTATTTTTGATTAAAGCAGAAAAACCTTTATTTTATTTAATAACTAGGAAGCAGAGTTATATTTTTTATACTTTATTTATAGTCAATACATATACATACATACATACATATTTAAACTCTATTTTTAAACTATTTTTGATTAAAGCTGAATTCAGAAAAACCTTTAGAGTTATATTTTTTATATTTTATTTATAGTCAACACATATGTACATATATATGTACATGCATATTTAGACTCTATTATATGAATATGCACGTCAATTATGTATATAAATGAACTTACTTAAGCGAGAAAAAAAAATATATTTTCCCTTTTCTGGTCCCAAAAGGCCACCATTTTGCAAGTTTGTTTCTTAAGTCTTTTTATTATCCAGTTTTATCTGTTAAAAGATTTTTGTGAAAGTTTTGTGAATTTCCTGAGTTTTCTTTTTTCATTAAACGAAATTTAATTAAATTCATTACAAGCAAATAAAAGTATACATATACATACATACATATATATATTTTTTGGCAAAACAATTCAAGATCTATATCTTTTAACAACTTAAATTGTCATTGCATTTTAAAGTTAAGACTTTGAAATCTGTGTGATAGTTTGCAGTTGTATGTGCTTTTTCGTTTTTTTTTTCTAATTTTCTTTTTTGTCTTCCATTTTCCACTACGAGACTAGAAAACTACAATTGTGTCAAAGATCATACAATGCTGGCTTAATGTGTGGCATTTTAAATTCTGTTTGAATTGTCACAAAAGTGATTATAATGAATCAAAAGATAAAAACGACTCCAATGCTGCTGTTGTTGTTGCTATACTCCTTTAATTTTTAAGGAAGTGCAACTTTTTCAAATCAAAAAAAAAAAAAACAGACCTTAAAATTATTCAGATTGTTGCAACAAGATATCGAAAACCAATAGGAAAAAGTTTTATTTGC
Source organism: Sturmia bella (assembly GCA_963662145.1). NCBI lineage: Eukaryota > Metazoa > Arthropoda > Insecta > Diptera > Tachinidae > Sturmia > Sturmia bella. The sequence continues at coordinate 30,268,877 of OY759171.1, read as the reverse complement.
AGTAAAATATTTATGTAAGCAATATGTCTATAGTTATATAAGTTTAACAAAATAACAAAAAATGTTTTTTTAAATAGATTCGCCTAATGAGCATTAAACATATGTAAGTAAAGCACGTGATAATCTTTTTTTAACATGATAGTATATTTAATATGGCAAGATGGTAAGGAAATTTTTAGTTTTTCTCAACGGGGTGTAAGCAAACGCATTCTAGATTAATCTGTATTATTCCTGCATGCGTTTGCTTAGACCCTGGTATAGAGGTACTGCTCTGTTCTGTTTATCTGCTTTATTCGTCACTTTCTAATCAAATTTTTTGTAAAACTTCCAATGCTATTCAGATAAGCAGCAATATTTTTGGCACCAAGTTTTCAAATCATCGCTTATAACACTCAGATTTTCCACATAAAATATCATCTTGAGCTCCTAGTAAATTTTTGTTAACAGAAATGTGATCTCTTTGGGATTTACTACCACCTGCAGTTCAAGAAAAAATTAACATTAAAAATGTTTTATTTAACAAAAAAAAAATAAAGCAGAATTGTTGCAACTATTCAGATGCTACTGTAACTGAGAAGAGCAAGAAACACAAGTTATTTTGCAAAGTTGTCATTTAGCATTTGGTTGCTGTAATTTAAGTAAAACTATTAAAATATCGTACTTGTGGAAATCGATCCTCTGACCCTTAAATGGTTCTAGAAGTTGTTGTAATTGTTAAGTAGCAGTTGTAGCAGCAACATAATTTGATTAAATTTATTTTAAAAAAACGTTTTTCTTAATTCTTTTTATGTTTAACAGCTTAACTGCTGTTACTGTTACTGCTGCTGCCGCTGCTGTCGTTTGACAGTTGTTGTTGTCGGCTACCACTTCCAACGTTATATAAAACAACTCATTGTCTTGTTGCTAATGCTGCCACTGAAGGTTGGCTTCATTCTTTCCTCTTTGCTTTTTGAAAAATATCTCTTTTGTCCTGTCACTTGGTTGTTCCTTTAGTAGCAGCTTTAAAGGCCGTAGAAAAATAAAGCGAAATAATGTACCTAAGAAATGTGAAGCGAATAAAATGCTATTTTGCATACATAAATTTATTTTAAAGAAGCAAAGTATTTGAAAAGTAAAATACACTGAGAAAATGCACAGAGCAATGGGTTGAATATAAACAAAAGACCATATAAAATTATGTAATTAAGTGGAGGTATTTAAATTAAAATAAAATATACCATAGCTATAAATCTGAAGCACATTCCTTATTCTTCTTGTTTGTTATCTTGAACCAGTTCTCAGGGAATGACCCCTGCATACTGCATAATACCAGAACTATCACAATAATAAAATGTTTCTTTTTTCAACTAACTACTGTTAAATTATTTTTTCTAATAAAAATTAAATATACCTTCAACACCTTCCAGTCAGCAAAACAGAACGCCAACTCTTTAATATTTCAAGTACAAACACCATACAGAGAGAGAAGTCACAAATACGACGATAAGATCTATTACGAATTCACTATTACAGATTTATACTTATACGGTTTTATTTACTATGTTTATTAAGCACTTATTCGACAAACATATATGCAATCTCTATTACTATTCATTTTGTGCTCGTTCAGCCCGCACAACATTATAATAATAGTCGAAGCAATTTTCTCTCTTTTTAATGAACAAACCATATTTTTAACATTTAATTCATTTTTTTTTTTTTTTTTTTTTTTTGAAAACAAAGTTTGTCATCAGCTACAACAGCTGTTTCTCAGAGTTGCCGTATAATATAACAATCTTGTGACTATAATGCGGCAATTATTGGTACTAAATTGTTTTGCGGCAATTTGCGACAATAAAATTTCAGTAAAATGTCACAATCATGTGATTGCAGAGAATTTGATTGGGACAAATTTTTTATTATGCTCCAATTCAGCCCAATAAAAATTGTGTAAAATTGGTGCATTGCGGCAATTGTGTGATCCCACCTTAAGATTTAAACAAACATGAACCATTTCTTTAAGCAATTGTGTAATAAGTAGTGCTTGAAGTAACTCACCATATTAAGTTTGTACGAAAACTGTTCTCGTACTCAAAGTTCGACCAAGTGAGAGAGCTTTTGAGAGAAAACTATAGCGCAGTTCATTATTTGGTGCAAATGTCTTGCGTAAGTGCGAATGCAAGAAATCGGTGCTTTTTCTTTGCAACCCAACAACAAAATATACAAGCACTCGCAATATTTTTGCATTTACGCACCGCTAATTACGTGTTGCTTTTTTCGCATGAGTATTGCGTTTGCAACACTGACACTCGAACAGCTGACATTTTAAAACAAAGCAAACAAAAAATTGTGGAGATGGAGCCAACAGCAATTACCAAAAAAATAAAACGTGAAAAATTAAAAATTGTGTACTAATTTATCAGCTGTTATTTGGAATGCAATAAAATTTGCAAAGTTGTTAAAAAGGGTGCTCAATATCAGTTGCAATATAATCGCAAATGCAATCAGTCGCAACCAAAAACGCACCTAACGCTGAGTACCGCTCTTATTATTGTTGAAAATTGCAAAAATTAACTTTACCAACTTTTGAAAACGTCACATAGTAGCAAAAATTATATTACTGCGTTTACACTTTTACTGCATCTTTTGAACAAAACATTTATTGCCAAAGTTGACTTTAAAGCAGTTTTTTAGAACTTATAAAATATTAAAAGAAGCACAACAATGTGCCAAGTCGAGCAAATTTTTCTAAAAGTTATAAAATCAAAACATTTACTTGAAATCATACTTTAAAAGCGCCAAACGGCTGCAAAACTGCACAAACCTGCGAAAAATTAGTAAACTGCAAAAGCTAAATTCAACATTTCAAAATAAAATTTAAACAGTGCAACAGTTGAGAAAATTGGCAACGCTGCCAAGCTGCAAAAATTGCCGAACTTTTTTTTGTTATATGTAGTATGCAGGATCCAAGTGGGCCGGTTTCATGACCGGCAGCCCGCGTAACATAACATAGTTATATGTAACTTATTTGCAACTTGCAATTCGAAAGTTGTTCTTGCACTTATTTACATTTTCAAAACTATTTTCGGTAAATTTTCTGCAAACTTAAAGGGAATTTTCGTGTTTTTCCACCCAATTTTGGTCTTTGTTAATTTAATTTTTAAGCTAATTTTTTCCAATTTGTAAGTTTACAAATTGTGAGTGTCTGCGCTTTCGCAACCTGTTGTGCTCTTTGCAAGTGTATTGTGTTTTATGTTTTAAAGGTCTGCTTGTATTCAATGTCTATATTTTGCCAATTTTTCAAGATTTTCGCATGTTGGCACTAGTTACATGTTGTCCGATGGCATAGGTTTTAAAAAACTATCTTAATTCAAACTTTGCATGCAGAGATTGTTTGCGAACTCTTGCATATTTGCAATAATCTAATATATTGCAATAGTTTAGCATCTTAAAAAACCGTTAAATTAAATTTTTTGCAGCCACTATTATATTTACAATGCAACTCCTTAGCAATTAGAAAAGTGTTTACATTCAATTTAAGCAGTTAGCAAGTTTGTGCTTGTTTTCAGTGGTAATATTTTTGAAACTGAAATACGCCACACATGACGTGTTTTTCACATTGTCAAATTTTACACGTGTAAGCAGCTACATATCGTGTGTTACCCTTAAAACATGCTTCTGTAATAAGCATGAGAAAAAGTCATAAAAAATATTTTTAAAAAGAGAGTGTTCTATTTTGCTGTGTGCAAAGATACGTCATCAAATATTTGCCATGTGAAAACATTCGTCGGTCATTGATTATGTGCCGGCTGAATGAAATATTTTGCAAGATTTAAAAAAAATGTTTTTCTAAACAGCATTAAAACAAGTAAGAGTGCTATATTCGGATGGACCGAATCCTAAATACCCTTCACAATGATATATGTACCATTCTGATTGATTTTTGGTGCCAAAAGTTGTTTTATTTGGCTTATAAAGCCGATTTCTTGAGAAATAGGGAGGATCGTTATATCGGGTGCATATGGCCCGATGCATAAAAATGTTCTAATTTTGCCTCTGAACAGCCTATATGTACCATTCTGACAAATTTTTAATGCAAAAAATTGTTTCGTTTGGCTTCCAGGACCGACTTCTTGAGATACCAAGAGGCGAGATAAATAATCGAACTTGGGTAGTGTCAAAAAGAAAAACAAACGATTAATCCTTATTTATTTTATTTATTTTGTACTCTATGATGGTTGAACAGAAACTAAAACTATTAACGAAACTTTCCATATTTTTATGCAACGTTTTTAGAAGTTCTTTTCTTCCCAGAAAAAATTACAAAAGTAAAAGTGATCTACTTATCAATAGTTTATCTTCAGCAATTAATTGTTCTGATTTTTATTTATTATTGCCCACACAAGTGTTCTCAGAAATTTGACATTTATTTGGGCCAATTAAGAAACGATTAATACTTGCTTCAATGCATGAGTGAATGTTTGTGCATTTCGTTGTGACAACCATTCACAGCGACGGGTATTTCCAAAGAAAATTAATAAATTTTAAACTCAAGTGCATTCATAGTTTTAGTTGGAAATAAACAAAAATTCTAAAAACATTTAAGTGGCTTTAAGTTCATATGTGTGCCATGGTAAGTATGTATGTACAAGCATATGTATGTGATGTTTTGAGGGAATGTATCAAATGTCATATTTCTTTACAAAAAATAAAATGAACAGAGTTGCGGCGTCTAGATTTTATTCAAATTACAACAAGTTTTTAAAAATGCGATAAAGTCATTGAGTGGACGAACTCACGTTGAATTACGAATTTCTTTTAGAAATTCTTCTATGTTATCCACTTTGTCGCTATTAGGTATATATGTAACTGGCGCTATATCTCGAGTGTATATGAGCCGATATCAAAAACTTTTCCAGGTGTGCCTCTAAATAGCCTACATGTACCATCCTGGTTGATTTCTGGTGCAAAAAGTTGTTTTATTTGGCATATTTGATTTCTTGAAAAATCGGGAGACGCCATATCTCGGGTATATATGAGCCGATTTCAAAAATTCTTTGAGTTTTTGGGATCTAATGGGCATTAAAAATGTATGGCTAACTTTTTAGGAAACAAATTTTTTTTTTTTCAAAAATCTGACCAAAGAAATGGCTACAAATATCCCTCAAAACCCGTTTTTTTGATATATCTCGTCTATCCGAGGATCCATCTTACTGAATTTCAACAGCAGACCCATTACCCGGGATTCAACACATTTTAGCGAAAGAATGAGGTTTCTATCTTAAACCGTTTTTTTAGAAACTGTATTTCAACGACTAAAGACGGACAGAGGGACAGACGGACATCGCTTAATCGTAATCTGATCCAGAATATATATACCCCATGTCTTAGATGGTTATTTCAATGCGGAATCACAAACTTATATATACCCTAACACATTTTTGTGAAGGGTATAAATATATAATTTATTGATGCAACTAAAACATCTTGCATTTTAAAAAAGTAACATCTAAAAGAAAAACTGAATAGCCTGCACGCAATCAAAAATAATTTCGTGGGCCACAAGTCGTTTTGGAAACAACCGAGTTGGATATTTACAACCAAATAAAATATTGTGATTTTTCTGTAGTTGTACATTGTTATTGATAAAAAGGTTGCTGTTAATAACATTTTTTTGTAACATTTCCTTTCAAAAAATTGTTTATCAAGCAATAAAATTTTAGTTTTTGAATAGATCAGCTGTTGCAAATAAACATGGCCGCTATCATATGTATTTGTATTTATTGAATTAAAAACCTTATGTAAATTGAAAAATTGTATATCTAAATGTGTGATATTTTTTGCAACTTGTGAATATTGCTTTCCTGTACTTTAAATGTAAGATTGAATCTTGTCGTACAGGATATAAACAAATAAATAAATAAATAATTAATTATTATTTGATCCTCTTAATTATTGAAAAAACTAATTTATACAGCTTCAGATGTTTTTTTTTTATAAAAATGTTATTAACAATATTATTCAATATTTCTCTAACAGTTAATAAAATTTTTATAAAAAAAAATCAATTTGAAGCTGTATAAATTAGTTTTTTCAATTGAAAAATTGTGATAGACATAAAGAAAAACATGTGACTCGCGTCGTGTGGGGGTGCTACTTAACCATGGTTACTACTTCAAAACAAAACAAAATAGGTATCACTGCTGGTGTGCTAATTTTTAATGATATTTTTTTGTCGTTTTGCTGTAACTTCTGCCACCAAAATATTTAAGCAGCTGGCTTCAAGGTAACATTTCAAAACCAGCAACATTTGTAGTCTTGTATTAGTGTTGGATTGATGGGCAAGGTTAATAAGATGCCTGGGCGTAATCCAAATATGGCTGTTCAGCGTGATAATATATTTGATGCTATAAAAGTAAGTTTTGTCACAACAATAATGAAGTTGGTCCTTGCAACATCAGAGAGTAGATATAATAAAGTTGGTTATCAGAGTTTTATTTCGAATCATAAAACAGCGTAGTTCGTCACTGCAGTGACATGTTTGATCTGCCATAGAGTATGGTTAGTGATGGTACTCCATGACTGTTCCTGCTTAAACATTCCAACTAAATACATACTACGTATGTATGTTCGAACAAGTCCTTTCCAACTATTACTCTCAGTGTTATTAGCAGCGGTGTTTTCTGTAGGGTTTACAACTTTTTTTAATTTTTTTATGTTTTTTTTTTGAGAAAAAATTCAATGTTATTTGTGAGCAATGAGTTTTTTGCCTCAGAGCTCTGTTACTTGTGCTTCTCTCCTGATCAAATTTGTTCGCCCTGCCTGCTTTTATTTAGTGATCTAAAAAGTTTTTTGATTTTATTAAAATACAAGTTGGGAAAACTCTTCTTTTTCTTTTAGAGAAAGAAGTACAATGTTTTACTCTCTAAATTAAATTTTTTTCAAGTTCAGACATTAAAAAAGATCAGTACGTATGCAATTTTTTTTTTTGCTTTTTGGCATTTCTGCTGTCAAATTTAATGTTGTTTTATTTTTCTGAAGCATTTATTTTATGCTCTGCACTTTTAGTTGTATTTATTATATTTTACTTGGTCGCCACTTTGTTCAAAAGACCCTGGGTGCCATTTGTTTTTTTTTTTTTTTTCTCTCAACTACGTTTTAAAGACACGTTTAGTTTTGTTGAAATTCTGAGCCTTTTTCTAAAGAATTATATAAAAAATTTTTTTTTGCCATTTTGCAGGTTGTATGTTTTCAATAAATCTTTGAGTTTCAAACTACAAGTGTTCGTTCTTTCAGTGGGGACCTTATGAATTGCATTGTGGTGGCTGTTTTTGTTGGTCCGAACAATTATTTGTAGCATTTAACAAGGCAAATAGATACTAGAAGTCACTAATTATCCCCCAAAAACATTCAGTCAGCCTGTCTGCCAACCAGTCTTAGCAACAACACACACACACACACACACACGTGTACAAAATACATAAACGTGTGTATATGTCATGATTAATACCCAGTCATTATTTGTTGGCGGATATTTCCACTTTTTTCGTCAAGTATTTTTCTAAAGAAAAGAAAAACTTCTTGGCAGTTTGCGGGAAAAAATGTTTCTCGATCAGCATCTGCAGCCTTGCCACGGACGTTTTTGTTGTTGTTGTTGTTGTTGTTGTTTAATGTTTGTCGTTGTGTCGTCGCACTCTTTTCTTTTGGTGGTTGAGGAAAAAAAATTTGTTTGTGTTTAAAAGTTAACAGACAGTAATTTAATTACTATAAATAGTGACTTTATGAACTTTTTTTCTTCCTGTTTTCGCTTATTATTTATGGTTGCTAGAATTTGGGTGGAAATTAGCCAAAATATGTTGTCATATTTGAAGAATATGAGATATGTATGTTTTTTTTTGTCATTTAACGTTTTTTTTTTATAAAAAGTTCTATACATAACCGCAATGCGTATTATGCGAAGTAAAATAAATTTGTTTCCACAATTTTCTTATAAAGCTTGAACAAACCGAAAGTAATTTTTATAAATAGGGCTGCTAAGCTCTAGATTCAATGATGGCAGCAGATCAGAAAAATATCAGTTATTCGTACCAAGAATTGGTCAGATGTGGAGTGATTTACGTTATAAGCCGGCCCTAACCTGACAGTGGACCAAGAAACATGGTATAACTCTGATGTTACACCACCTCTCCCGAATAGTAACAGAGCCCCTTGCTGAGGAGTTCGAGCTATCCAAACTCTACTGTAGTGCAATTCCCTGGACGGCATTGTGAATACAGGCTGCGGTAGCTGGCCCGAAACCCCTTCCAATTCTTCACAAAAGCTGTTCCTCATAAACTGTTCTTATAGTGGATACCCAAAAGAAAAAGCGCATTCGAACAAAAATGCAAAAAAAAAAGTGGAGTGAAGTGGAGCATAAATTGCCGTTGGAAAATGTGGACATTGAAGTAGTGTAGCACTATTTTGTATATGTTACTTTTGTGTGAAATTATGCCAATGATTAGCGATTGATGTGCTTTCTCCAGAGGATCCCAATCTAAACACAGCTATAGCGAGTTGTAAGCCTATTGGAAACTGCTTGCCGATACATTTGGTAAAAACTTTGGCGCTACATATGAGTGATAATAGATGAGCAAATTGCTCGCGATGCACGCGTAACATCTGGCAGAAGCGATTTTCATCCATTGCAGACAAAACATCTTCGCGCCAATGAATTGATTTTGGAACTGCATACACAACTCCTCTGTGACACTTCATGACAGCATGTAAATCTTCATACAGCTCGTCCAATACATTTTCGGTTTCATCTTCACAATCGTGGAAAATTTCAGCATTAATAAATTATTTGAAATTAAACTATTAAACTTCGATAAATCTTGTCTACTTACCGTCAGCAAATGTTATTTGTGTCAAAGCATGAGTAATTAAATGGCTTACAATTGTTTTTTTTTACACTTTCTCGTGGCATGTTTCGTCTTTTCAGAATAATGAATTGTGTCGGAACAATAAATCAGCTGGTTTACTACGAAAGTTACCAGACTAACAAAGTTTGAAAAAGGCCGTCGTTCACAGTTGCTAACTGTAATAAATTAACAAACTACCGAGTAACCAATTAAAAAGTTCGGTGTGAATACCGCTATTATGAAAAGTCCAGGTAGTAGGATGGCTAAGCGCTACTGATTAAGAACTGTATACTGTATATTAGTCATGAGCTATGCTGAAACCAATTTGGCTGCTGGTGAGAATCGTGGTGGATGTACCCCAGCCAATAAATCTTCAACTTTACATTTGTTGTCTTCTTAAAAAAAAAATATTTATCACTTTAATTTTACCAAAAAAAAATATCTTTCTCAATTTTGAGCCAGTAAAATCAAACAAAAGCGCGGCAAAATAATTAACCATTGTAAATCATAAGTTAAAGAAATCGTTTATATTTTTTAGTATACATCTACTGCAATAAAAAAAACTGCTAAGTTTCTGAAAAATTTATTAAAACAATAAGTTTTTTGGCAGCGTTTTTAGTAAATCAAGTGAAAGTCGCTTTTCTGTGAGATATTTTTTACCTTTGACTGCAGTGGGCTTCACGGAATACAAAACTTGAAGATGATAAATTTTTCAATTTTCAATTTTATTTATTTATTTACGATCTTTTTACATTTGGTTTTAACTATAATTTACATAGTAAAGTGTTCAAGATTTTTCTTTTCCAGCTTAATAATTATAAATTCTTATATTATTTTGACTACGTACATAAATGATTAAAGGAATTTCGGAGGTAAAAAATTTACAAACAAAAACCTATTTGAATTTTTTTTTATATATTTTAATAAAAATAATTTAAACTAAAACTAAACTAACTAAATAACTACTACTATGATGGTACGAGCTATGATAAGTTTTTATTTCCTACCTATTTAAGGTAATGTGTTACCTTTACAGTAATTCTTATGACATAAATATTCGTAGCATTTGTTTGTATTTATTTTTTAGCTGGGACAAATCACTGTCAGATGTGGCCACTTATGAAATCATTTGGTAAGCAATGGCACATGAATGCACATTATTTTTTGTAGTTACAATAGAAAATTTCAATTACAATTTCGTTTTTCAATTACATATTCACAAAATCCCAATTATAATGAAGTCAATGCAAAATTATGTAAGATTATTTGAGAGAGAACTTGGCATTATCCAAACAAGAATATTGGTAATATTTGTTGTATTGTCTGAAAATACAGACCGAATAGAAAGTAGTGGTCATGCATTTATCCAGCGAATACGTTTAATGGTCATACAGATTTACACCACATGCAATTGAATGGCGTTTTTAACAACATCCGAAACTAGATTTGTTTTTCCCGGAGATATTTTGTCAGAATTTTCTAAACTCATTTGATATTTCTTCAGTCTCTTTTTGCTACAGCACTGCTGAGTTTAGACGCCAGTAGATAACCAGCCTATACATTCTTGCTGTAAAATTTTAATACAATTCATTTATTTATTTCTTTATTTTTCGATAAACATTCTTATTTGCAACAAAATAGTCTTGCCGTTGTTCTGCATGTTTAAATTGTAGAAGCAGCAAAAAAAAATGTCATTCAGGATACAGAACTGAAACAGAAAAGAATTGGTGTATTGTTGTCTTTGAATCACGTTTCTAACATTTTTATCAAACAAAATAAAACGTTAGAAACAACAACAAAGGGTATTTAAATATTAAAGAACGGAAAAATATGTAGTCTTAGTATTAACTTAAGTATTTGAAAATGTCTGCTATCTAACACTATTCAGAATTAAAGCTGTTTGTTTTTCAGTTGCTTTATTTGCTACTTTTTTCTACACCATCTTCATGGATCGCTTGTAAAATTTTCTTTGTGGAGTTTTGTTTTTTATAAGCTGAGTTTTACATAAAGCTAAAAAGGTGGCTGTAACCACATAACAAGCTAAAGGTTAACACTTCCTTTTTTCCAAACAAGTAAAAATCTCTATGGCTGCGGAAAAAAATATGTACAAACACAAAAGGCCGAAAACACCAACAACTTTGAAGAACAAAAACCGATTCAACATTAACATTCAAATATTACATGTTTACAAATTACACTGAAAAATAAACTGACAAATTCCTCGACTGACATATGTAATTGTAAAAAAAAAAAATTTAAGAGCACTTACATGTAAATAGAACAAATTAGTTTAAGTATTTTAAAGTTTGAGGGTAGATAATTCTTTAAGCAAAAATGTGTACTGAATTTCTCACAGTGCTTTTGCACCTTTTTTCTCAAAATTGTTATTTTTATGCGTTTTTGTTCATTTATTTGCATTTGTTGCCAACAACATTCACAATAATAAAAACAAAACATCAGCCGCGTGCAAATGATGCTATTTAAAGCGGCGTTTAAAATTTAACTAACAAAAAAAAACAAACGTTATCTAGGCTTTTTCATTTTTCGTTTTTTTTTGTTTTTTTTTTGTTTTTTTTTTTTTTTGCTGTTGCCATTTTGGCTTAAACTAATAGTTTAGGCAAAAATTGGCAAAAACAAATAAGAAAACCCCTCTTTAAACATAAACCGCAACTATGCAAAACACACAACAAAAATTTTTAAGTCTAACAGCAACAAAATACTGCTTTTATCGATTTAACAATTTGGGCTGTTTATGGTATTTTCGGCAAAATTTCTTAATGCTTTTAACTTTAAATTGGAAGAAAATATATTGAGTTTATAACTCCGAAAGAGACAACAGCCACTATGGCTGCAATAGAAGAATAAGAACTTAAATATAACAACAGCAAAATGTTCCCAGAGTAAAAGCTTTTCAAAAAAAAAAATAGTTGAATATTAAAAAAGAAATTTTTTTGAAAAAAAAAACTCAATAAAATCCATTACTTTATTAAATTTTTTAGAGCTCAAAGTCAATATATTAAAAATATGTAAATTAAAAATTCAATTTAAATTAAGAAAGATTAAAAAGTAACACACAAATAATCGCTGTTTTTTCGATGTATAGAACTTTAAGTTGGCATTACTGTTCAAGACGGCGGCCGATTTAACAGCTGTCAAGTGATTTACTCTTAGTTTGGTTTGACAATTCATCATGAATAGACTCACGCCCGAACAACGCTTGCAAATAGTGCAATTTTAGTGCAAAATCGAGATTGCCGTTGTTCCCGATTTTCATAAACGAATTTTGTTTAGCGATGAAGCGCACTTCTGGTTGAATGGTTACGTCGACAAACAAAACTGCCGCATTTGGAGTCAAGTGTGTGTCAAAACACGGTTACATTTAGAAAAGCTGACTGTTTGGTGCTCTTTATGGGCTGGTGGAATCATTGGTCCATACTTCTTCAAAAACGATGATGGCCAGAACGTAACAGTCAATGGTGATCGGTATAGAGCCCTGATTACTAACTTTTTCATTCCTGCATTGAATAACCATGATGTCCAGGAGATGTGGTTTCCACAAGATGGCGCAACATGTCACACAGCTCGTGCCACAATCAATTTATTGAAAGACACGTTTGGCAACCGCCTAATTTCACGTTTTGGACCTTCGAATTGGCCTCCAAGGTCTTGTGATTTAACACCGCGCATAAGCCACAAACTCTTGACCATTTGGAAGACCACATTCGCCGTGTTATTGCCGATATACGGCCACAATTGTTGGAAAAAGTCATCGAAAATTGAACGTCCAGATTGGACTACATCCGCGCCAGCCGTGGCGGTCATATGCCAGGAATCATATATAAAATGTAATGCCACAAGATTATCTTTCGGATAAATAAAACTCATGTCAATCGAATAATCCATCGTTGTTTTATTGACACTTAATTTTCTATACATCGAAAAAAACACCCCTTATAAGACATGTGTAATTTGGAGTTCGTATGGTGAGAGGAGTTGTAGCTTCAAAACAGCTGTCCTCCGGCTTTAATAATTATTATTTTCCAACTAGTTTAACGCATGTAAATCATTGAACCACAAAAAATAGGTATGAGCCCCTACTTTTTGTGAAAGATCTGGTAAAATAAGACCAACCAAGAATTTTCCTCAATAAGAGACGAAAATGTACAAAAATACGGGAACACTAAAATCGATATTTCCATCCAAAAACTAGTATCTAGTATGTTTTGGTAATGCAATGAAAACTGAAGCACAAGTTTTGGGAAAACTCAGTGCTTTTCTGGACAAAGTCTTTTGCGCGTACCTTTATATAAAAAGCTAATTGATAGACATACAAATTGTTGTTTGATTTAGATGAACTTTTTTTGTAGGTTATTTCTTGGTTTTTGAAACAGCTGACTCTTTAACTACTTTTCCAAACAAGCCCGAGGAAAAAGCGTGGGGTATTTCGTGCAAAAATGGGGTGATTTTGTATCAGTACCTGTCTCGAAACTCTAACCTGATGGTAGATCAAACCAGCTGGTGTAATTCTGACGTTACTCCACCACCCGCAAGCATCTCTGTACACTGCTAGACTGACAATTTATTTGCTTTTGTTCTTGGTCCATAGCAAAACTCTTTGCTAAGGAGCTTGAGCTATATAGTCTCTGTTGCAGTGAAATTCTCTAGATGGGATATGGAAATCACGACTGTTTGTCCTTCAGTTGCTGGTAGCCCGAAATTCCAGGCCCTTGTACAGCGCTGATGATCACACCGTTTCAGTTCCTTACAAAACACCGTCTGTTGCTTAGCAGTAGCACAACAGGCCCATTTGCAACCCCGAACACAGGCCTGAAGGCCATGTGACAGTTTGGTTACAAACGTGTCCTTCCATGCGAACTTATGGTACCAGCCATAGCCAGTACGTTTTAGCCAACAAAGGCTTTTCAACCTATAATCGGGATAGCAAACTCCTAAGAGTCATCCCGTGGCTCCGATTCCAGTACTAGTGAATTGCCTTTCGGTGGAGACTTTCACCAGTTCCCTCAGGACCTACCTGAGATTCTTCGGTACTAAGATAACCGAGGTATTCTGCTGGAAGAAGCAGCAAGATGCGTTATGTGCTCCCCAGGGGAGGTTATTTGGTACAGGAAGAATACCATTTACGTCTTAAAGTATCTCCTTATGGTAAATTGCGATCTCGCGGGATAATATGTTGAATACGGGCTCATAGCTAATAACTAAAGAACTTTAATTCAAATTAAACAGGGAATATGAATTTAATTTGATCCACAGCATAATTGTCGAAATTGCTCTGTACTAAAGGAAACGTCATTAAAATTTATCTACACAAAACTTAATGTTAACAAAATGTTTAACAAAAAAATTGAAATTTATTACTTTATGTCTAAAAAAATAGACCTTAATGCTTTCTGTCTTTTTTTCAGCCGTCTATATGCCGTCGACATTTCGTTGCTGCTAAAGAACTCATCAGCAGACTAGAAAAATCTAAAAAGAATGTTTGAAGCCCAACTACTTATTAATGCTAAAGTAGGTCTATTTTTTAGGTCTAAAAAAATAGACCGAAATGTCGGCGGCATATAGACGGCTGAAAAAAAGACAGAAAGCATTAAGGTATGTTTTCTTAGACCTAGAGTAATAAATTAATTATTGATAATGAAATCATTCGATGAAATAAATATTGACTCTTCACATGCATGTAAAGAGTCCTCCAGAAGAGACCAGGACTAGTCCAAAAGGGTTAGTCTCGAAATTAATTCATGTCACTACTCCATGGATTACCATATGATAATCATGTGTTGCGAGTATTGACACATAATTTATTTTTATTCAACATGTTCCTTATCCATGGCCCATGTTTGCTTTACATCGGATCATGTGGTAACTACTCCGTTTTACTTAAAACGGATCATGTACTCCAATAATTTCTGCAGGATATGGATAGTAAAATTATGAGAATATAAAATTTTTGGTAATAAAATTATACCAACTAAATTTTTTCTTCAAAATATTATGGCATAGAGAAAACAGTACCCAATGAGCACTGAATAAATAAGAACGAAACTAAAAATATTTCTCAATGTTTTTATTTCAACAAGCAAATGCTTGTTGAAATAAAAACATTTGCGAGCAAGCAAATGCTTGGTAAAAAAAGCCATGAGGGATAATTATGACCTTTCTTAGGTGTTCTTACTGATTTTTTTTAAGTTTTTTTTCAATGTACTCGAACCCTAAACACCTTGCGATTGTCGGTTGTCTACTCAGCTAACTCAGTCATCAAGACACTCCAAGAAATGTAAGCAGATATAGTACATGATTTATATACGGTTATTATTAACTCATTGGGAATACATTTTTGAAAAAATTAATAATGTAATCTAAGGAAGTACAATAAGAAATACTTCTACTAGAAACCCAAATAGAATCAGTAAGATTTCTTGAAAGAATTTTTTTGCCTTTTTGGTATCAAAAATAACAGCAATTGAATAATAATGTGAATGACAAGCTTTCTCCTTGATTTTATATGTTTTCTTTGTTCATAAAATTAGTAAGACTAAACACAAGAAATTGGCAAAGCATACCTATTTACAAACAAATATTTGCTTCATTCTGCTGCGATACTCATTAGCCTGAAAACGTTTCATAGGGAAAATTTTATTGGCTCCATAAGTTGGTAGTGTTGGTGAATTAGAATACTTATTATTAGTCAATGGTACCCATCACTTACTAGTTGGATACTGAATACTTTTGCCGGTTCTATTGGATATGTAAGAAATACGTAGCTTCTCTTACATGGGCATGTATACATAATGCTTATCTGAAATTTGTACACATATGTATAGATTTATCTTTAGTCCAAAAAATTTGCTTTTATTTTAACAAAAGCAGAATTAAAAGCACATTATGCATTCCTCTTATTATCACTTCTGTTCCCTTATGAGTTGGCATTGTCACAGTGTTGTAACAATGATTAGAGTTGGTTTTCAAGCAGAGTTGAATTTTATTTAGGATTTTTTATTAAATTTGGTTGAAAAGTGCAACTCGAAAAGAATTGGGCAGCTGCTTTTGAGTATTGAGTATCGAAAACGAGCTCAAATATCGAGTACTCGATACCTTAATTCTTTTCACTCTGTGCGATACAAACCTTCTCTGTTTATAGATACTTCTAATAGCTTTTCTTTAATTACAACATTAATGGATAAAAAATGCTTCCACAGAAAAATTATTGAGTATACAACAATTT
Source organism: Sturmia bella (assembly GCA_963662145.1). Classification (NCBI taxonomy): domain Eukaryota; kingdom Metazoa; phylum Arthropoda; class Insecta; order Diptera; family Tachinidae; genus Sturmia; species Sturmia bella. The sequence continues at coordinate 30,252,758 of OY759171.1, read as the reverse complement.
AACGAAAAGTTAACGACAATAACCGCCTTCTGTTGAAAATTTGGCAGTAATACAATTCTTCTATAAAAACATTAGCGATATCAAAACTTTTTATTTTATTCATCGAAAAAAAAACTTTTTCATCCAATAATGCAGTTTTTCTACAAAAACCTCTATTAGAAGTGTTTTCTGCAGCAAAATTGTCAATAACCAAAGATTTTAATAAAACACGTGTATATAATTTTATATAATTTTAATAATATGCTTGTATTAAAAATTTACACCGTGCGACACATGAAGACTACGAAGAAAAACAAAAAGATAGAGGGTGAACGCGTAACAAAGTTTCTGTGGAGAAAAATATGTACTTCTTTCATAATTTGCAAAAGAAGAGTTTTAGTAGTCTAAACAGACCAATCTAATTGTTTTTTTTTTTATTTTTTTGCTGTCTATATTCTGCTGATATTTTGTAAACCTTTTCTATAATTTTAGTGAAAATAGTGAGAGCTTCAAATACAGCGTGATCGCCGGGAAGGTACGCTACTTCTTTTTCTGATATTTTTTTATTAAATGAAAGCAAATGGATCTTATATTGATATATGTCTTATCTAATCTAGGCAATTTTATATGGAATACAATATCAGATAAATTTCCGCTTCTGTTAGCCTCACACATGAGTTGATTAGCATCAACGAAATGTCGACGGCATATAGACGGCTGAAAAAGGCAGAAAACATTAATAAGTTTATTTTTAGAGCTAAAATAATACATTTTTTCAATTGGCTCCTAATGCAAATAAATAATTAAGTTCATTTTTAAGAAATAATTTTTGTATATATTTTTAATTTTCACAATCGATAAATTAAATCAATAGTAATTGAATATAAGACTTATGTGAATAAATAACAATTATAAACGATGAAAAACCATGACCCATAGAATAGATTTATTGGTATTGATAATATAATGCTAGGAACACAACTGGGACGAACGACGCATTACGCCCAACACAATAACGACGAAAAACAAAAACATCTGTTATAATTGATAAAGTTGTTTAATGTTTGTTCAAAGATAAAAAAAATTAAAAGAATCAATGAATTTCAAATTTTGTAAAAATAATGAAAATAATGCACATGATGCCAGATTATATAAACATTCATGAAGTTTAACATTTTCAATTATAATTTCACTTGTATCCATTTTCTCAGTTTTTTAATTTTATCTTATTATCGTTGAACAGCTGACAGGGTGGCCATATTAAAAAAAAATTGTTGCTAAAAAATTTGCATTACCAAAAACAAAAAATGAAACACAACAAACATGTTTTATAATCTAATATGTTGGCTTTTTATTTTAAATGCAAAAAGTAAAAATTAACTGTTTTTACTAAACCACTTGAAAACTAAAACCAAAATGGCCACATGGTACTGATCGTCGTTCGCCAGCGTAAGAAATAGAAATAAATCTATTTCAAGTTTGCCGCGTACAACGAATTTCGACCGTTGCTGTGACTGTGTGCATTTTCATATACTCCAATAAGTTTTATTTTTGACGGCGAATATTCGCGGCGAAAAATTCGTCGTTCGTCCCAGTTGTGTTCCTAGTTTAATCGAATTTATTCTGCATTGTTATGTGTTAAGAGTAGTAAATTCTTACATCAAATTACGCAAGATGTGTGTTAGTTGCCATTTCCCACTGGCCTTCTTTGTCCCTCTCTGGCTACTCATTGAGCGATTGAATTACAGTGCCCGTAATGTTGTGTAACAGTCCCTCATGGTCGCATCTTACCAGACACCAACAATTTCTGCATGTTTCTATTAAAATTCTTTTTTCTCCTTTCGAACTGGCCCGTAACTCTTTTCGCTGTTTGTTTTTGTTTTAAAATAACAAAAGATAGAAATCCGTTAAAAATAACAGCAACAAATGGAAAAAAGAAAACAAAGGAAAAATTAAACAAAGATTTTGCAAATGTGATTCTTTGTGGCAGTTATTTGGGACAATATTGTTAAACAGTTTCAACGATTTTTCCTTTTTTTTTTCTTCTTCTTGTTGTTATTTTCTTTCTTATAAAAGACCTCCTTCTATTTAATTTTCGGTTTTTGCATTTTGTCACAGTCGCGCTGAGGTGAGTTGATGATGTTGGCGTTTAACAAAATAGTTTTTAATTTTTTCTCTTCATTTTATACAATTTGACTCTAGTGTTAAATACTGTACATTGAGTCAGTTACATTCCTTCATTTTTTTACTCCCTCTTCCTTTTCGTTAATACAACAGCAACTTGTCTGTTAGGAAAATTTCCTCAAGTTTTTCTTTACACCTCAATTGGCTCGTATGAAATTACAAACTGTTAAACTTTTACTAATACGATTTTATATTGTAGCAGTTGCTGCTGCTCTTCCAAGAGTTCAAAGTGCTGGTGCTGTTTTTAGTTTAAACTTTAGATTTCCAAGATAAAACATTTTATTTGGTAATTAGTTGTTTTTTATATGCACGATATTGAAATTTAACAAAATCGCTCTTTTTCATGCATCCTCAAACCTTTAAAATATATATGTACATATGTACATACATACAGAGATTTAAACTAAACAGCCAGTAACTACGCCAGTTGCAAAAACGATGAAAAACAAAAACCAACAAAACAACAGCGAATTTGTTAGCGATAGTATTTAAAGATTTCATTTTGTTAGTTGGCAAAATATCCGTTATCGTTTGTTAATTTAACAAGTTTAAAAACATGTTTTTAGCACCCCCTGAATGCAGATAAATTTTCATTAGAGAAAGTCTTCAAAATTAAATGGTTTAAGGAAAGAAAAGGTACAAGGATTTGCATTTGGGAACTTGTTAGAGAATCTTTGTCTTACGGTATAAGAAAACACATTTGCAAACGTCTAAGTTCAAGCCGAAAGAGTTGATTATTTCATGTGGAAAGGAAAGTAGAGATGAAGCAAAGCTTTTTCGTAATTTAATTTAAACTGTAGTTTAAGCTTAAACAAGACTAACGGTAATTTGTTTTTCAATCAAATCAAACTAAAAGCAATATTTACAGGCTAAGAAAACGAAAACGGTAGGCATATTAACGAAAAAAGAAGTTGTTTGTTTTGTCCTTAAAAAGAAAAAAGTTTTTGATAGTAGTGATAGCGATTGTACCTTTTTAGTACTACTATACGACTTCAACAAAAATTCCACGCTTGTCACAAAATGTGTCAAGCTGCTGTTTCGTTTTTGTCAACTGGTTTCAGTTTTTTTTTTCTCCAACTACTTTCTCTTAAGAAACCAACCATACAATTTTTTTAAGAAAAAGGCAAAACAAACATTGTAAACGTAATATATTATAAGCAGTCAATATAGTGGTTGGTATGAAATGAAAAACTAAAGTCTTTAATAACTGAAAATATTTCAACCTGTATCTATGAACAAATTTGATCAACTTCTATAAGAAGAAATCGATGCAAATAAGAATTAAATCAAAATGGTGTGAGATTACCAATTTGTTAGAGTATAAGAGTGAAACTGGCTTGTAGGTCATATATATATTAAGTTGAGGTCGTTGTGGTCTACACAATTTTTTACGCCTTTGCATATAAGGGAACTTCTGGCTAAAACCTACCTTATTCCAGGTTTACTTTATGGTTGTGAGTTTTTTGCAAATTGCTATTATGCCAGTAAACTAAAACTAAATGTACTATACAACAATATACTAAGATATGTGTATGGATTACGTAGATTCGATCATGTCTCTTGTCTCTCTAGAAGGCATTATGGCGTATCTTTTGATAACCTGCTTAAGATTCGGGTTCTTTTTTTTTTTTTTTTTTTTTTTAATTGTTTATTTCAGCAAAATATTATAAAAGGTTATTATAATTATACTTAGAAATAAACAAAAGAGTAGTTTTAATAACATGTATATTATACACTGTCCCTTAATCGAGCTCTCTAGTATAGAAATTATAAGTAATATTATACATTTAATACATTTTTTAAATCCAATTATAATCTATTTGCAAATGAATACATGTAGTGTTACCTGTAAGCGAAAATTACACACGTAAAGAAAAAATATTGAAAAACATTACTTTTTTATTTGATTTAGATAAAATGGTCAAATGTTAAAAGAGAAGAATTTTTAGTAGTTATATAAGCCACCAGTATTTATCATAGTTCACGTTTGGAAGGATATTTTTATCTGCACGATAAATGCTGGTATCAAATCTTCTATTTTCGTTTGTCATTTTGTTAGTTAAGACATTTTTTATATTGGCCCTTCTATATATATGAAAAAATATAGGGACTCCAGTTGTTTCGTTTTGAATAAAACCATTTTTATCTAAGTAAACAAAGGCTTCTGGAGGTACATAGCCAGTTTGTAATGTCTGTGCTATGTATTCGTCATTGACATAATAAGGAGCCATGATTAAGTTATTTTCATAGCAGCTGCAACAATTTCTTATATGATTCCTAGTTAGGTGTATAATAAAGTTATCAATTCTGCTAATTTTAGCAGCAGAATAAAGTTTCCTATTGCTTATATATTTTTTGAAATTACTGTTTGAAGATCTGTATAGAGAACAACATGTTCTTAGGCATTTTCTTTCGAATTTTCGTAGCTTTTCCATATAATATGGTGAAATATTAAACCAAATTTGGCAACCATATGTTAAAATTGGTCTAATTAAAGTTTGATATAGTAGAAGCTTAATCTCTGGTTTAATATGTTTCGAGAAAAAAAGATTTTTATACATAAAGAAAGCTTTTCTAGCTTTTTCAATATGTATATTAATATGTTCATTAAAATATAAAAATTTGTCTAAGTTGATTCCAAGATACTTAACCGCTTGTTTATTTGCTATATTTACATTTTCGTTTGCTTGGATGCAAAAGGATTTCCAGTTTTGTCTTATATTACTGTTGCACTTTGCTACAGGGGGACGAAACAGTATTGTTTCGCATTTATCTATGTTTATTTTCATTTTCCAATCAGTGGCATATTTTTTTACGATATTGAATTTATTTTGTAGATTTTCATTGATTTTCTCAATTTTTTTATCAGCATGATATACGATAATATCGTCAGCGAAACCAATAATGCTATTAATACTATTTAAAAGGTCGTGAATGAACAAATTAAAAAGAATAGGTGAATTTACTGTACCCTGCTGAAGTCCATTGACTATAACAAATTTTCTTTCACTTACTTCATTACCATTACAGACAACAAATGTTTTATTTGAAAGCATGTTTTGGATCAGATATACCAAATGGCGAGGAAATTTATATTTTAAAAGTTTATATACGAGACCGGGAATCCATATATTATCGAAAGCTTTTTCAAAGTCAACAAGACATGCTCCTGTACAAAGGAATTTGTTTAAATTCCAGTTAACATTGGAAACTAGCAAATGAACACCGTGTATTGTGGAATGCTTATATTTGAATCCGAATTGCTTATCATTTGAAAGGTAATTGTTCCTGCAAAAACTGGTTATACAAATGTTTATGCAGATTTCAAATATTTTACTTATGTTTGGTAGCAAGCTTATAGCTCTTAAATTTTTAGGATTTCTCGTGTTTTTATCTTTTTTGGGTAAGACCACAACTTTAGCCAATTTCCAAGCACGGGGAAAATAGGAGTTGTTAAGACAATTATTAAATAAAGTGCAATATTCACTTATGCACTCGTCAGGGATGTTCTTCAAAACAATATTAGGGATATTGTCTATTCCAGATGATAATTTATTTCTAATGTTTTTAAAAATATAAAAAATGTTTTCTTTCGTAATAAGAAAACTCTCTGACTGTGTATCATTTAATTTATTTGCCCTTTTTTCTATGTTAAAGTTTGTAAAAGTTGATTGATTGCATTCATAATTAGATTTACTTTGCAGAAATCTACTGAAGCAGTTGTCAACTTCAATATGTAATGCGTTGTCGAAATCAATTTCTTTATAAGCATGAGTTTTTTCGAAGGAAGCTCCTATTATATCTAAAATTTGTTGCTTGTCTTTTATTATGAAGTTCTCGTTTTCTTTTTCAGTATTTAGAGGATCGATTCCAACATATCTAAGTAGGTTTTCTTCCTCGTGGCTTATTGATATCATATCTATATCTAATGTAGGCTTAGGTTTAAATAATTTTTTGACTTCACTAAACATGTGTGATGAATTTTTTTTATCAAAGTTTGTTAGTATATCTTTATAATATTTATTAACGGATACCCTAAAGTTATCAATGAGTAATTTTTTAATTAGTTTCAGATTAGATTTGCAGTGTGCAATTGTTTGAGGGGTGCATATAATTTCGAATCTGTTGTGTTTTTTTATTGTAGTTAATAGTTTAGTTTTTTCCATTTGCAACTTTTTTATAATTGGATTTACAAACTTGTTTGTCGGATCATTATTTTTAAATTTTGGTACTACATTATTTACAGTGTCTATAATAATGTCGTTCATTTTTTTTAAGTAATAATCAATTTCAGAGTTTGAAAGATTTTTATCATTAGGAATGGTATCAATATTTTTTAATGTATTAGACATGCTTTTTCTGAATTTATTCCAATTCGTTTTTTTATAATTAAATTTTTGATCTGGACATTTTGTAAAAAAGGATAACGGATGGTCACTTGTGTCATTGAGAAGTACAATTAATAATGCATTGTGATCGCTGTCGTAATCCAGACACTCAAGAGAATTTACAGAATTATTTGTTCTGAGAATAGGTAAACGAGAATCGGCTAAACACAAATCCAAATACGAATCACATCTTGGATAAGAAGGGGATGTGGATGCATAAAGGCTACATTTAAATCTGGTTTCATTATTCTCTAACCATGTCTTCAAGGAGTTACCATTTGTATTATTTATTGAATTACCCCAGTAGGAATGCTTACAATTTAAATCACCGGACAAGATATAATATATGTCAGGATTTTGTAAATTTAAATAGTTGAAAATAGTATTTAAATCGGGTATTAAGAAACTGTTGTTATTTCCGGAGGAGTAATATGCAGATATTATATAAAAGCTCCTGTTTGACAACAATGGTATTTTTATTACGCAAACTTCCAGATTTTCAAGTGAGTTACTGATTAAATTTGTATAGTTTTTAAACTTTATATCTTTTTTTATTAAAATAGCAGTTCCGCCACCTCTCATAGAATTTGGCCTATCTCTTCTTATTACTTCGTAGTTTTCGAAAGAAAGCTTGTGTTTCGCGTTTAGCTTTGTTTCATTTAACAAAACGATATCAGGATTATGCAAGCTTAAAAATTTTACTAAATCATACCTTCTATTTATTTTAATTAAAGAATTGACATTAATTTCGATAATCTTAAGTTTTTTTGCGTTTGACACATCCATCTTATTCTAACATTGAAAATATAGTATCTATTCTACTTGTCTGTAATTGAAGTTGTTTATGTAAATTAATTAATTGGTTCGATAAATTCTGCATTGTACTGTTCAGCTGCTCTAGTGCTTGGGTTATGGGATTTACACTGTTGGTGGTTTGAGTATTGTTCTTCAAGACGTTTGCAAAGGTCGCAGAGGGTTGAAAATTTAGCAATTTTTCTGGAGATCTTCTTTCAGATAAAACATTTTTTTTGGCACGCAGTTTTTGTTGCATTTCTTTATATTTTTCGCAACCACGGTAGGAAGCAGGGTGTCCATATTTTTGGCAAAGAACACAAAATAATTTCTCTCTTTCATTATCTGGAACTTTTTGTACTTCACATTCTCCGATGTTGTGATTTTTATCACATTTTACACACCTTGGTTTTAAAAAGCAATTTGAAGCGCTATGGAAAAAGCTTTGACATTTCCTGCATTGAGGAATGTCCGATTTTTTTATCGGTTCCCATCGTATACAGCGGTGAAAAATTGCCTGTATGGATTTTAATTCATTTAAATTGCTGTCGCCGCTAACTTGAACTAAATACATTGGAAGTTTCTGCCCATTCGTAATAGATTTTTTGGTTTTAAATTGGTTGACTTTTAAAATTTTTAAATATTCGTTGTTATATTTGCTGAGTTCCTCACAGATTTCCTCAGTTTCCATATTGGCAGAAAGGCCTTTTAAAAGCAGAGTTTTAGTTTTCAGACTTTTAGGTGTGTAAGTAAAAAATTCGGTTTTGGTTTTTTCAAGGTAAGCTTTTACCCGTGTGTATTCATCAATTGATGACATAAACAATGCCGTCTTATTTTTATTTATTTCTTTGATTTTGAAATTATTAATATCTAAACCTTTTTTTATAAATTTTATTAGTTCATTAGGTTCCACATTAAAGATATTAAGTGGTGGAATTTTTTTATTTTTGTTTTGATTTGAAGTTTTAGCAATTTCGTTTGTAACATTTTTCATTGAATGCTGAGAGGCATTTTGTGATGTTGATGCACATTGATTATTAACATGCTCTTCGTATTTTTTTAAATATTCTTTATTGCAATGATTATCATTGTCCAAAACTGCATAATAATTATTTTTAATCTGTTTGTTCATTGTGATATTTGGTATTTCGCCTTTTCTTTTTCTTAAATTCGAATAATGATCATTAACATTTTTATTAGCTGAATTTAATATGTGTTTTTTGTCATTGTTAAATTCTGAGCTTCGAACATTAAGTTCGCTCATTACTTTGGGTATTTTATTGCTCTTCTTTTTTTTTTATTTTTTTTTATTTTCGTTTATAAGAGTCTCTGTCTCTAAAGTTAATGTGTTGTAATTTAAATAACAACAATATATTTATGCAATTGCACGCACTACAACAATACTTAAATTGAAAAACATATTGAAGGAATGCAAAATATTTTTTTCCGCTACACGTCCGTTTATCATGACAATCACGATCGGTCTCCAAGATTCGGGTTCTGTTATTATACCCTTCACATAAATGTGTAAGGGTATATATGCCACACGTCTTTGGAATCTTCTTCCACAGTCCCAACAAGTTAATAGCAACACAACTAGTTTTAGACAATTTTTATTTAATAACTTTTCTGACTAACTTTTGTTTTTCTTGAAATATCTTTTGTTTGTTTTTGGAATTATGCTATTGAGTACTTTTTTTATCGTTCCTGTCATCTTAGTTATTATTATTATTAATCTCGTTTTACATTATATATTGTTATCTGTAATTCATATAAAGTAACAGCTATGCTTTTCTGTACTTTAATTATAAGAGTTATCTTGTTGTACAGGAAATGGATAAAATAAATAAAAAAATAAATAAATAAAAAAAAACTGGTTGGCAGGGCTGGGATTTGGCCAACGCTATGACAAACTTACGTGTGTAAAGAATGTTCTAAAATTATTAAAACCGCTTAGTTGGTTTTCTTGTGGAGTAACTTACATGAGTATTTATTGGAGAAAGGGAATGGACTTGACCCAAACAGTTGGGGTTGATTCGTCCTCGTGAAGGTTCCGTACGCTACTAATATCATTAATTTAACAAGTTAGAGTGCTATATTCGACTGTGCCGAATCTTATATACCCTTTACCAAAGTGTAATTGGAGGCTTTTCTATATAAATGTATAATATCAGATCGTATATAAACTTTAATATCTCTAAGTTTATTTCAAAAATAGGCACTTATGTGTATTAAAATAATGAATTTTGACCAAGTATTAGGAAAAATCGGAAACTATAAATGCCTTTTTTTAGATAAGATAAATTATAATATGTTTATAAATTACTTTAAATAACAATCTATTTTTAGTAACTAATGTTTGTAGCATACCACCGAAAATTATTAAGCCAACTTTTAAGCCAAGAGGTCCGAGTTCGAATCCCAGATGGGACGAACATGAAAAATTATTATACCCTTCACATAAATGTGTAAGGGTATATATAAGTTTGTGATTCCGTTTGTAACGCATTGAAATATCCATCTAAGACCCCATAAAGTATATATATTCTGGATCAGCATCAATAGCGATTACGATTGAGCGATGTCCGTCTGTCCGTCTGTCCGTCTGTAGTCGTTGAAATACCGTTTCTGAGAAAACGGTTTGAGATAGAAACCTCATTCTTTCGCTAAAACGTGTGAAACCCCGGTAGTGGGTCTGCTATTGAAATTCAGTAAGATAGGTCCACGGATAGCCGAGATATATTCAAAAAACCGGGTTTTGAGGGGTATTTTGTGCAATTTTTGTATTCAGATTTTTGAAAAAAAATTTTGTCTTAAAAACTAAACCATATCATTTTTAGTGCCCATTAAATCCTAGAAAAAAAGGAATTTTTGAAATCGGCCCATATATATCCGAGATATAGCGTCTCCCGATTTTTCAAGAAATCGGCTTTATAAGCCAAATAAGACAACTTTTGGCACCGAAGATCAATCAAAATGGTATATATAGGCTATTTAGAGGCAAAAGTGGAAAATTTTTCCACATCGGCCCATATACACTCGAGATATAGCGCCTCCCGTTTTCTCAAGAAGTCGGCTCTAAAAGCCAAATAAAACAACTTTTGGTATCAAAAATCGATTAGAATGGAACAAATAAGGTGTATAAAAGCAAAATTGGAAATTTTTTGAAATCGGTCCATATATATCTGAGATATAGCGACTCCTGATTTTTCAAGAAATCCGCTCTTTAAGCCAAATAAAGCAATTTTTGGCACTAAAAATCAATCAGAATGGTACATATAGACCATTTAGAGGCAAACGTGGAAAATTTTGGACATCGGCCCATATACACTCGAGATATAGCGCCTCAAGTTTTCTCAAGAAGTCGGCTCTAAAAGCCAAATAAAACAACTTTTGGTACCAAAAATCGATCAGAATGGTACATATAAGGTGTTTAAAAGCAAAATTTGAAAATGTCTGCAATCGGTCTATATATACGTGAGATATAGCGTCTCCCGATTTTTCAAGAAATCGGCTCTATAAGCTAAATAAAACAACTTTTGGCACCAAAAATCAATCAGAATGATACATATAGGTTAGTCAGAAGCAAAACTGGAAATCTTTTTGTCATCGGCCCATATATGTTCGAGATATAGCGCCTCCCGATATCTCAAGAAGTCGGGACTGGAAGCTAAACGAAACAGTTTTTTTGCACTAAATATTTGTCGGAATGGTACATACAGGCTGTTTAGGGGCAAAATTAGAAAATTTTTGGACATCGGCCCATATGCACCCAACTTTTGGTACCAAAAATCAATCATAATGGTACATACATATGTATATAATATTATATACATATGTATATAATATTTGCGATCATGTATGAATGTATGTATGTATGTATGTATGTATGTATGTATGTATGTATGTATGTAGATACGTTTGTATGCATGTAGGTATGTATGTATCTACATACATATGTATGTATGCATGCAAGTATGTTAGCATAAACAATTTTTTTGCTTTGTTGTAAAAATGTGTATGTATGTACATATGTATACACGAGCTTGAAAATGAAAGTGATATAAAGAATTGTTGAAAAAAGGGTACGCAATGAAATTCTTTTAAACAATTGCGTCTTCAAATTCATTCACACAAAAAATCATTTTGGGTTTCCCTACGTACTTACATATGTACATACACACACACATGTGTATGATGATACGCAATAGATCATCAACAACGTGCACAAGAAAAAAATAATTTTGTAAAAGCAAGCAATGTAAATATGTATGTATGTATATATGTATGTATATAATCATTGTTTTATGGAACACACTGAAAATATTCAATAATAAAGAATTTATTTTAGAGTTTTCTATTATAGATACATACATACATACGTATGCATGTACCCACATACGTAAGTAAATTGAAAAGAAAATCACACTTAATGGCAATGTTTAGCATTATAATTCAAAAATAATGCAATTATATGCAATTTTTTGTTAAATAAATTTTACTATAAAGTTAACTGATAAATAATTAAGAAATACATTTTGCTTTTCTTTATTTCATTGATATTAAAAAGAATTGGTGTTTTAACTAGTGGTTGAACTTGAGCATATTAGGAATTATTTAAATAAAAGTTTTGCAGCCTGTGTTAAATCCCGGTAGTGGATCTGATATTGAAATTCAGAAAAAATCGGCCCATTTAAAAGCCAAATAAAACAACTTTTCGCACCAAAAATCAATCGGAATGTTTGTACCATTGTGAAGGGTATTTAAGATTCGGCCCAGCCGAATATAGCACTCTTACTTGTTTTTATATAAGATTGTACATACCCAAACTCCGCGATATCTCTTTGACAAAATAAGATTTGCCAGATCCCCTAGGGGAAAGAGGATCATAACACCGTGCCATCGCTTTCTTGTGTCTAAATGGCACTTTTTCTTGCATGCCACACGTCTTTGGAATCTTCTTCCACAGTCCCAACAAGTTAATAGCAACACAACTAGTTTTAGACAATTTTTATTTAATAACTTTTCTGACTAACTTTTGTTTTTCTTGAAATATCTTTTGTTTGTTTTTGGAATTATGCTATTGAGTACTTTTTTTATCGTTCCTGTCATCTTAATTATTATTATTATTAATCTCGTTTTACATTATATATTGTTATCTGTAATTCATATAAAGTAACAGCTATGCTTTTCTGTACTTTAATTATAAGAGTTATCTTGTTGTACAGGAAATGGATAAAATAAATAAAAAAATAAATAAATAAAAAAAAACTGGTTGGCAGGGCTGGGATTTGGCCAACGCTATGGCAAACTTACGTGTGTAAAGAATGTTCTAAAATTATTAAAACCGCTTAGTTGGTTTTCTTGTGGAGTAACTTACATGAGTATTTATTGGAGAAAGGGAATGGACTTGACCCAAACAGTTGGGGTTGATTCGTCCTCGTGAAGGTTCCGTACGCTACTAATATCATTAATTTAACAAGTTAGAGTGCTATATTCGACTGTGCCGAATCTTATATACCCTTTACCAAAGTGTAATTGGAGGCTTTTCTATATAAATGTATAATATCAGATCGTATATAAACTTTAATATCTCTAAGTTTATTTCAAAAATAGGCACTTATGTGTATTAAAATAATGAATTTTGACCAAGTATTAGGAAAAATCGGAAACTATAAATGCCTTTTTTTAGATAAGATAAATTATAATATGTTTATAAATTACTTTAAATAACAATCTATTTTTAGTAACTAATGTTTGTAGCATACCACCGAAAATTATTAAGCCAACTTTTAAGCCAAGAGGTCCGAGTTCGAATCCCAGATGGGACGAACATGAAAAATTATTATACCCTTCACATAAATGTGTAAGGGTATATATAAGTTTGTGATTCCGTTTGTAACGCATTGAAATATCCATCTAAGACCCCATAAAGTATATATATTCTGGATCAGCATCAATAGCGATTACGATTGAGCGATGTCCGTCTGTCCGTCTGTCCGTCTGTCCGTCGGTCCGTCTGTAGTCGTTGAAATACCGTTTCTGAGAAAACGGTTTGAGATAGAAACCTCATTCTTTCGCTAAAACGTGTGAAACCCCGGTAGTGGGTCTGCTATTGAAATTCAGTAAGATAGGTCCGCGGATAGCCGAGATATATTCAAAAAACCGGGTTTTGAGGGATATTTTGTGTAATTTTTGTATTCAGATTTTTGAAAAAAATTTTATTCTTAAAAACTAAATCATATCATTTTTAGTGCTCATTAAATCCTAGAAATGAAGGAATTTTTGAAATCGGCCCATATATATCCGAGATATAGCGTCTCCCGATTTTTAAAGAAATCGGCTTTATTAGCCAAATAAGACAACTTTTGGCACCGAAGATCAATCTAGATGGTATATATAGGCTATTTAGAGGCAAAAGTGGAAAATTTTTCCACATCGGCCCATATACACTCGAGATATAGCGCCTCCCGTTTTCTCAAGAAGTCGGCTCTAAAAGCCAAATAAAACAACTTTTGGTATCAAAAATCGATTAGAATGGAACATATAAGGTGTTTAAAAGCAAAATTGGAAAATTTTTGAAATCGGTCCATATATATCTGAGATATAGCGACTCCTGATTTTTCAAGAAATCTGCTCTTTAAGCCAAATAAAGCAATTTTTGGCACTAAAAATCAATCAGAATGGTACATATAGACTATTTAGAGGCAAACGTGGAAAATTTTGGACATCGGCCCATATACACTCGAGATATAGCTACTCAAGTTTTCTCAAGAAGTCGGCTCTAAAAGCCAAATAAAACAACTTTTGGTACCAAAAATCGATCAGAATGGTACATATAAGGTGTTTAAAAGCAAAATTTGAAAATGTCTGCAATCGGTCTATATATACGTGAGATATAGCGTCTCCCGATTTTTCAAGAAATCGGCTCTATAAGCTAAATAAAACAACTTTTGGCACCAAAAATCAATCAGAATGATACATATAGGTTAGTCAGAAGCAAAACTGGAAATCTTTTTGTCATCGGCCCATATATGTTCGAGATATAGCGCCTCCCGATATCTCAAGAAGTCGGGCCTGGAAGCTAAACGAAACAGTTTTTTTGCACTAAATATTTGTCGGAATGGTACATACAGGCTGTTTAGGGGCAAAATTAGAAAATTTTTGGACATCGGCCCATATGCACCCAACTTTTGGTACCAAAAATCAATCATAATGGTACATACATATGTATATAATATTATATACATATGTATATAATATTTGCGATCATGTATGAATGTATGTATGTATGTATGTATGTATGTATGTATGTATGTATGTATGTATGTATGTATGTATGTATGTATGTATGTATGTATGTATGTATGTATGTATGTATGTAGATACGTTTGTATGCATGTAGGTATGTATGTATCTACATACATATGTATGTATGCATGCAAGTATGTTAGCATAAACAATTTTTTTGCTTTGTTGTAAAAATGTGTATGTATGTACATATGTATACACGAGCTTGAAAATGAAAGTGATATAAAGAATTGTTGAAAAAAGGGTACGCAATGAAATTCTTTTAAACAATTGCGTCTTCAAATTCATTCACACAAAAAATCATTTTGGGTTTCCCTACGTACTTACATATGTACATACACACACACATGTGTATGATGATACGCAATAGATCATCAACAACGTGCACAAGAAAAAAATAATTTTGTAAAAGCAAGCAATGTAAATATGTATGTATGTATATATGTATGTATATAATCATTGTTTTATGGAACACACTGAAAATATTCAATAATAAAGAATTTATTTTAGAGTTTTCTATTATAGATACATACATACATACGTATGCATGTACCCACATACGTAAGTAAATTGAAAAGAAAATCACACTTAATGGCAATGTTTAGCATTATAATTCAAAAATAATGCAATTATATGCAATTTTTTGTTAAATAAATTTTACTATAAAGTTAACTGATAAATAATTAAGAAATACATTTTGCTTTTCTTTATTTCATTGATATTAAAAAGAATTGGTGTCACCCAGTGGTTGAACTTGAGCATATTAGGAATTATTTAAATAAAAGTTTTGCAGCCTGTGTTAAATCCCGGTAGTGGATCTGATATTGAAATTCAGAAAAAATCGGCCAATTTAAAAGCCAAATAAAACAACTTTTCGCACCAAAAATCAATCGGAATGTATGTACCATTGTGAAGGGTATTTAAGATTCGGCCCAGCCGAATATAGCACTCTGACTTGTTTTTATTTCTTTTTTTTTCATTTTATTGATGTTTGGTAACTGAAATTAGCATGAGCGAAATTTGATTAAAAATCATGCCAAATTCGTACAGAAATAATTACTTGATTCAATATCATTGCTTGTTGCACCTTTTTATTACGATGGCGTTATAAAACCTACCAGAGGTAAATGCAAAAATTTGCAACACAAAAGACAATATGGTAGAAGATGGAAAAAATCAATAAAAAAACAATTACTCCAAAAAAAAATTTTTTTTTAAGTATTTTTATATTTTTCGAGAGCAATGATTTCGACCAGTTTTGTAAGCATAAAACCCCTGGTTTTTTTAATTACACATTTAAAAAGTGTAATGCATATGGTGGTCATCCATAGTTTTTTTTGCTTGTTTCATAGCGTAAGCAATTGAATTTTATCACAAAAAAATCTTTCACAATTCTGGGGAAGTACAAATTGAACTCAAGCCCGTTGAAATAATTAACAATTGTAATCCATGTAATTTGGTTATAAAGTTAAATAAATGCTCTTTTAAATATATTTATATTGACTGCTATATATAAGTTACGTTATGTCATTACGTATAACACGCTCATCACGTAATTCATCTCTGCTTATCATTTACCAGAATTTTGTGTCAGTGGAAAATAATACTTAACATATATAACATTTCCTTGTTAAGACAAATGTCGCAGGGCCAGCGCAAACTCCTAATGGAAATAAATAATAGCATCTTACTCTATGGATGTGAAATATGGGCAGATACTCTCAAGGTGAAAAGAAGAGCGAAGACCTTGTTGGCGGTACAACGAACAGCAGCACTGAAAGTCACATCAGCGTATCGCACCATATCAGGTCCAGCGGCCAGTACCATATCTGATAGCCAGTATGGTCCCAATTGATTTACTTTCACAGGAGCGCAAACAAATTTATGAATTAAAGCAGAATAACGCTGACCCATCGGCGATAGACGACATAAGACAGAAAACTATTGACGAATGGAAAGCACGATGGAACGCTTCAACATGTGGAAGATGGACTGTTAGGATTATCCCAAACATTGATAGATGGCTGAAAAGGAAAAGCGGAGATGTTAATACCTATGTTACCCAGATGCTATCAGACCACGGGTATTTTACGAAATATTTACACCGAATGAAGAAATGTGAAACACCGTTCTGCTTATATGAAAATGATTAAGTACTGGATGATGCTGAACACACCTTATTACTCTGCACACGCTGGGAAATAAAACGAGAAACGCTACAGGCACAAATCGGACCGTTCACGGTAGAAAATATTGTAGAAAAGATGACAACAAATGATTTTCAATGGATGGCAGAAGCAAAATACTGCGAACAAGTACTCCGAGAGAAGACAAAAGACATGGACGAGCTCAACATCAGACTCGTAGTGATATAATGCGGGGCCATGACGCAGGCAGATGAGACGGCGAGGCTTACAGGCAAAAAGGGAACCACCCTGAAGTAATGCATACCAGTTCCGGGGTGGAAATCTTTTTCACGAGGAAGACAAGGGGAGGTTTTTTAAGTCGGTAAATGCTATAGCGGAGTCTGACATACCAGTGTGGTGGCGACCACAGTGCATGCATAAAGCATTTTTGCCTCCCTACCCAAAAAAAAAAAAAAAATATAACATTTCCATAATTTATAAATGTTTATTATGTTCCTTTGTGGCAAATTTTGACACAATATATGTTAAATCCTCATTTAATATATATGTATGTATAAAATACTACTTATTTAAAAATCGATTTTGCATTAACCATAATTATTTTTAACGAAAATTATTTTTCTGTTGCAGTTAAATATAAATGCTGCCATTGGTTTTTATGAGGCGTTAACTCGCATATAATCCCACATAAAATTATTTGATAATTTTATAATAAATGTCTATACAATATTGCAATTAATCAATTTTCTAAAAACTTTAAAAATTCTACTGAATTAATGGTGAACACTCGAATTTTAAGCCAACAAAAATTCAATTAACATTTTTTTTTTTTAATTTAAGACTTGTATAAGAAAAAAAAACTGAACAGAATTTAACCCAAATTAATTGAACATTTTAGAGAGAGAAAAAAATTAAAGCTACAAATTCAATTAAGCTTAATTCAAAGCGACAAAACAGAGACGAAATATTATACAGCCGCCGCCAAACGGTGTAAATGAATAAAATTGTTTGTATGACAAACAACTGGATGGAGCGAAGGGAAGGGAAGGGAAGTAATGAGAAATAACAACCGCAAAAATGAAGACAAATTTTTGTGAAGCAAAAGGAAAACAAGAAAACTTTAACAACAAAATAGATTTTTATCGAAACCAGCATATTTAATACCAAATTTGTTTTATGCAAATTGAAATGTAAAATGAAATGCGAAACACCAGCATTTAAAAATTTGCAATAAATATTTAAATTCGCATAGTGGAAAATAATGGAAAAATACTCAAGGTATTAGATGAAAAATACAAAAAAAAAAAAAAAAAAAAAAAAAAACTAGATGACTGGAAGACAGAACATCACGATTAAAAATATTTTAGTGTAAAACTGAAGCATTATAATCTTAAATGGTGTGAGCCAAGAAAATGTGTAGTCGATTATGTAGACCATTGTTTTCCCAAAGTCCACCAGAAACGTTCTTTTCAGCTGTTTAAAAGTTTCTATTAACAAATATTAATTTATTTATTATGTGCTATAAGAGCCAACCGAAGTGAATTATTCTAGGTCCAGATAGACATTATTAATTTGTCTTCTGTCTTTTCCAGCCATCTATGTATATGCCACCAACACACAGTGCTTTTTGCTCATTGCAGAGAATTGACAAAATTTGGATCCTCATTGTAGAAAGACGAAACTTTGTATACTGGCATTTATGGAGTAAGCTAAGAAAATTGAAGATTAGGAAAATCGGTACATGGACACACCCGCCTGCTATACACAATTTAAGTCGAAAACTAAGTGCAACAAAAATTACGCATTTTAGATCCTCTGCAAAATTTGTCAAACTCGGTGTTACGACCGACCGCCACCTACACAAGCCGACCTCACACAAGCAATTTATTCATTGCGTTATTTTGTCTGCGGTTTGCTTGTAAGAAAACTCACGCTTCTAAAATTATGCATTCTAGTTCCGCTGCTAGTTTTGCCATAAGTGGTACAGGAACACACCCACCTTCAACATAATACTTTTTTCAAAAAATCCTGAAAATTCCCAAGTTCGAAAAACAAACGAAAAACGTTAATTTATTTCCACACTGTTCATTAGATCCCTCTGCGGGGTACTAAAATCAACAATTGAAAACCACCAAATTTTGGCCTTCTCTTCAGGGTTCCGTAGAGTGAGACTATTAAATCCACAATTGCAAACCCCCAAATTTTTACCTTCTCTTCAGGGCTCTGTAGAGTAAAAAAGGAAACCTGTAAGTGAGACTTCGACGTCCGTCAGTCACATACACTACTCCTCCAAATGGTTAGAGCCAGAGAGCAGAAAGTTTTACGGTACCTGCCGTAACCTGTTCGCTATAACAAAAAATACTAAAAATGACAAAAAGTTGAAGACTAAAGGGGTTCCGTATACAAGAAACTGTAAAAATCAGTGAAAATTTGCTATAACTTTTGAACCATAAGTACTAGAGAGCTGAAGGATGCGTGGCTAAATACATATGTATGTTCTTCAAGTAGAAGTACCCAAAATAACAAAATCTTAAGAACTAAAGGGTGCTCCCATTTAAGAAACCGTGGAAATTAGTTAATACTACCGGTAGCTATTGGACCAATAGAGCTAGAAATCTGAAATTTTCCCACTATGTGTTGTTACATAGGCTCAACAACAACAAATACCAAAAATCAATAAAAAGTAAAACACTAAAGCGTGCTGCCATACAAGAGACTCGAATTAGCTGTAACTTTTGAACTGTAAGAGACAGAGATTTGAAATTTTGCTCAGAATATGCAATTATCAGGCCTGCATAACAATTACCAAAAATAACAAAAGTGAAAATTTAAATGTTGCCCTTTATACGGGGACACACTTTAATATGAAAATTGACTTAAGTTTTTGAACCGTAAAAGGCGCAGGCTTAAAATTTTCACAGTATATATGGTTCGCAGAACTCTACAGTAACAAATACCAAAAATAGTAAACAGTTCAAATTGAATAGGCGTTCTTACCACTTTAGGTTAAAAATCAACTATAACTTTTAAACAGTAAGAGATAGAGGATTGAAATTTACACGGTGTATGTAGTTGTTTGGCCTTTACAATAGCAAATAGTAAAAGCAATAAAAAGTTAAAAATATACGGTACCCCATACCAGGGTTACTCTTTGTCTACTGCTTGCAAGGATGTACGGAATCCCTACTGTGCGAATTAGTCTCGTACTTGTCTCATTTTATTCATATATCGTCAACTCTTGTGAGCTTTTAGGGTGTTCGCAAAAACTTGTATTTCTGGCAATTCTAGTTCCTATTTTTGTTAATAAATAAATCATATTGTGTTGTAACCACACGTCCTCGCTGGTTGCTGGGGCAGTTCAGCCGAGGCCAGGGTCCTATATTATGAGCTGGCGGCGTCATTTTTTCCAAAAATTAAGCTAACGAGCCATTGTGCTCTTTTGCGCGACAAATTCAATGTTCGCGTTATCTCACGTGGTGGCGATATCAATTAAACGCAAAAATCAGGCGATTTGACACCATTGAACTTCTTTCTTTAGGATTATTTAAAAGAAAAAATGCGATTCTATAAGCCAGCAACAGTTCAGGAGCTAAAGGATGAGATGGTTCCGCACATTAACTGCATAGAACCGAGCAAATATGCTTTGTGCAAATTTGCAATGCGTTTTATAGTTGATCGTGAGCAAATATGCACAATCTGTTTGGTTTATCCCTGGCTCTTTTCTTGCAATCTGTACTTGTTGAAGGTTTTTTTTTTTGCGGGTTGGGGAGGGGAAATACTTTTACGCATGCCTGCCAGGTCGTCACTCTTCACAACAGGCGATGTTGGACTCCTCGAAAGACTACCAACTAAAACCGCCCCCCCATCTACCATGGGAATCATCCACACTGGAACTGCTCTCGTATTACTTCAGTGTGGCTCCCTTCACTTGGGCTATAACTGCCACTCTCTGCATGCTAGTTCCCCGTCGGGCCCGCTTTGTCTACTGCAGATTTAACTGCCTCCATTCTCGCGTGCGTCCAGGTCCATCTTTTTCCTACGGAGAATGCCTTCGACGAAAACCGCTATAAGTTGCCAGCACTCCTCACTCCTGAGCATGATTCCAACGACGCTTTGTGTCGTCAGTGGGCCATAGCTCGTCTCGATATCAGCTCTATCGTGGTTCCATTTACAGCACTCGAAAAAGGTGTGCTCAGCGTCATGCATATCGGCATCTCCGTATACACAACATGGACTATCGCTTTTCCCCATCCGATGCAGGTACTTCCGGAAATAACCATGCCCCGACAATAAATGCGTTAGGTAATAGTTAACTTCGCCAAAATTCCTGTCTATCCACATTGATAAATCTGGGATAAGCCTTGCCGTCCATCGGCCATGTGTTTGGCTCTGCCACCTCTGCTGCCACTGCTGGCTGGATGCTCTGCCTTCTTAGTTCTGCCGGCGTTTGTTGACCCTCGGTCCAATATTTCTGGTCCCATCTCTCAGCAAGTAAATCCACGGGGATTGAGCTACTAATAACGAGCACAGCCGCCTCAGATACCGTTCTACAGGCCGACGCTGCCCTTTAGGCTGCCGTCCTCTGTATCGCGCCTAATGCTTTCCTGCGGTGTTTCGCCTTTAGTGCGTCAGCCCATATGTCACATCCGTAAAGAAGGATTGACTGCACGGTACCCCCCAGAAGTAATTTCCGCTTACTTGCAGTTGGGCCACCTACGTTAGCCATCAGTCTTGATAAGGCTGCAGTGGCCTTCCCAGCCTTCTCGCTTGTTGAAGGTTTGGAAATTCATAGCTTTAGGTAATAAATTCTTTTCTTTCTTTCTTCATTTATTTTTTTCATTTTATTTTTAAGAATAACATTTCATCTATACTTTTTCACAATTTTGATACAACAATTCGCATAATGGCTTGTTCTGCTTAATATTATTATTATTTTTCAATACGAATTTAGCACTTGATAGTCGGCTCCAAAGAACGCATTCAACTAAATGCATTAATTATTTTCTAAGAAAGCGTTTACATTTTTTCAGACTGCAAATTTTTCCTTGAATTGTGGTAAATTTCGTTTAGATTTTTTTTTTCTCACAGATCCCAATTGGCAGTTATCCAAGTTGCATTTTTAAAATTGATGTTTAACCTTGAGTTTTTCTGCTTTTTTAATATCTCAAGTTATTGATACTTAAAAAAAACTGTAATCAGCTGCCGCTTACTAAATGAAAGCAGTTGGTGTTAGAAATCTTAAAAGAGAAAACCATAAATTCAATTCTTCGAAACTAAAGCGGGGAAAACACACACAAACTTGTTATGAAATGCTGCTGCAAAAGTTGTTGAAAGTGATATCGATGATGTTTGCTCAATACCACTCACCGCTTAAAGAAGTTTGGCAATCGATAGTTAATTTAAGTATTTTATGGTTATTTTATGCAACAAGTTGTCTACCTATTGAATGCAGAGTGGTAAGTGTGAAACGATTGTCAATTTCTGGGTGTACGACGAGTGCTGTATAAATGTCTGGCAATTGGCAAACAACTGCTGCTGTTTGGTGTATTTTATATACAACAATTTTTGCAGCATTAAAGCATGCAACAAATTTGATTCTTAGTGGCATCTAATGTATTGACTTTTAACTTTAGTGTGGTAGCAAGTTGTGGTAGTAGCTGTTATAAAGCAAGTATCTGGTAAATGCTTATTCAAATAACTTGTCATGCTTAATTTGAGATTTCAAAAACTTGATAAGGGTTTTTATTTTTCTTGGCTAGTTTAAAAAATTAAAAGAATTTTGCGGTCTGTGGCAGCAACATCTAATCATAGTTTTGGCAGAGAATGCTACAATTACTTATTGCTTATTGCGTTTATATTATTTTATTATTTCGTTTTGAATTGGAAATGTTAAAGCGGTCGTGGCGTTTGTTGAAAATTTTATTTGAGCCACATAATTTAAAGCCATTTAAATTATTTGCAATTGTCTACATTGACGGTCTGTGTTTGCGTCAGACCGTCTGTTTTTCGGCTTGTGCTTTTTTTTTATATTCTATTTAAGATTAATAATGTTGCTGTAGCTCAAATTGATCATGTTTGTTCATGCTTCTAGGTCAGATTAATCTTCGAGATTGACTGGGGTGTTTTATTTTTCAAAAAATATTTCATCTACACAGTTGTAGTTTTAACAAGTAACTTTTGACATGCTTTGGCTTAAAATCAATGTTAGAGTTATTTCTAAGCCCAACAGGAAAAACACTTGTAAACGCAACAATGCTGCTGGTTTAATTCACTGGGGAATACGTTAACATATGTACGCATATAAATTTTTTCAGAATCGAAGCCAATTCAATTTTGCTTCATTAGTTCTTCGCGCAACGCAAATTAGTACAAATTTATTTCAAATCTGAATTTTTTTATTTATTTGCTAGCCAACTGAAATTTGTTATTTTGGGTCCAAAAATAGACTTTATTAGTGTTTTCTGTGTTTTTCAGCCGTCTGTCTAAGTGCCGCCGACATTTTGTTAATGCTAATCAACTCATCAGTAGGCACGAAAAATATTAAAAGAATATTTGAAAGCCAAATACTTATTCCTAAATTCCCATGAACAAATTCAGAATCATGTTCATGGGAATTTTGAAATAAGTAATTGGGTTTCAAACATTCTTTATAAGTATATATAATGAGGTAAAAAAAATTTTTAATTTTTTCTTTTAGCAACACTTTGAAATTTCGATCTAAATATCTTATCATTACAAAAATTGACTATAAGAACTTCTCACTCGAATTCTGTTCTCCGCTTGAAACTACAAATTTTTCTATTGACCCTTTTGTAACCATATTGATTTCCACTGAACTGAGTTATTTAGCTGAACTGCGTGTTATTGCCAAGTGCATGTTTGCGTGTTATTTTTCATTTTTTCGGCTTTTTATATTGTGCTCATGAATTTAATCAAATTTTTATTTAAAGGAAATTATCTGATTTCATTATGGAGGAGAAAAAAATACACACAAAATGCATTCAATTGCTTAATTTGAGTTTTCTGATTGAGCACAAATGGCAAACAAATTTTTAGTTTGACCATTTTAGTTGTGTTATCGTAACATTGACCTTTGATGATAAAATATTAAATAAGTAGTTTAATGTTTTTCAGCAATTCTCTGGCCATATATATTAGTGGCTTAAGTCTTATTTTTTAGCTTAGTAGAGAGACCAGTTTTAAGTTTAAGATTAATTTCGATCAAATTGGTATAGAGCAGGGATGCCCACGGCCTATACGCTTGGTACGCTTTTGTTTTTGTAAAAGCGCGAAGCATTGGCTGAGCATTCTAATATGTATACACAACTCTTTGTATGAAATACACACATACACACATATCCCAAGTTCAAAGCAACAACACTTTCATATGCACAGCAATAAGAACGCAGGATTTGTTGGTACACATTGGTGCCAAGCGTAAATTTTGTTGTTTTTTGTTTTTTTGTTTTCATGATTTTGTTGTTTTTTTTTAATGATTTCGTGAGTATCAAACACCTGAAAAAATTATTTTTTGTTATTATTTGTCTTTGTGTGCGTCAATAAAGTGTATACGTGTTAGTGTTTACGCTTCCATAAGAAGATTTTGGGCACCCCTGGTATAGAGTTTAGATCAATAGCTTACTTTTCCCTTTAACTTGTGGTATTATAAGAACGAGGTATTGTGCGACAGAAAGCTTTTTCGTCTACAGCTTTACAAGTAAGTTTAAAATAAAACTTGGATTGAATCTACAAGCCATTTTGCATCGATATAATATTGTATTTGGAGAGACAATTTCTAACAAAATTTCGTTCTGAATATTTGAAAATAATACCCGACTGTTTTTTTTTAGACTGGGGCCAGTACTCAGATGATGACTCCTATATATGGTTCGCATTATACTGGAACTGGGAAAATAGGAAAGCGGGGAGTGTTTGTGGACGTTTGATTAAGCAAAAAAATTATAGCATAAAAATAGAGCATTTATTTTTGCAAAGCTGAGTAAGTCAGGATTAGCAGTTGCTAATTTGTGTGTTTAGTGTAAAGTTTATATACCTTCGACACTATCCAGTTAGCAATTTTTAACGTAACCTCTTCAGTATTGCAAAACCTTGCCTATATAGAACAAAAAGATGTCATAATAACTAAATAAGACCTATTACGAATGTATACTTTGATGGACTCATTTTTAAAAATATATATACATAATTTGCCAAATAAAAGTTTAATAAACATAAAATATTTTTTTAAAAAAGTCAATCAATAAAAAAAAGCACGCATTTACCTATTACGACTACAAAGGTAATTAAATTCTATTATTCGAACTTTTTCTTATATAATTATTTCTGCATTAAGTTTATTAGGCTCAAGTTCTTTCTATATTATCTTTGTGATTGATATTAATTAAATTAGACAAGAAAAACATCAAAGACATTTAGCAGGGTGGACAACTAGTTGTTTGAACTCAGGAGCTCATGTTTCTAAAGTCTTTGATGTTTTCTTTGTCCAATTTAATTAATATCAATCACAAAGATAATATAGAAAGAACTTGAGCCTAATAAACTTAATACAGAAATAATTATATTACGACTACACATCACAAAAAACACGTCCGCTCAGATCAAAACTTCACAAACTCAGGATACCCTTGATCTCAATTGATTGGCTGATGCCATTAAAAGGTGTTAAGCTTTCAGAAAAAAAACCTTTTGCACTGATCATTAACAAGTCTTAAGGTCAAACCTTCTAAATAATAAGGATCGAGCTACGAAAATAAAGTTTTACTATTGGCCAACTCTATGTTGCCTATCGCGGGTTGGAGTCCCACAAAATCACCTCCTTTTCCGGTGCAAAATACATCAACATCAAACTTCGTGTATATTAAAGTTCTAATTCAATAAATCTAATGGCTTTTGCATTGTGAACATGTCTTTTTAGAAACATTTGAAATAAAATAAAAAAAAAAATTTTTACATATTTTGTGTGTATATTTTTGGTTGCATAGATTGCATAGCCGAGTCTTCTGGGCCGGTGATAATGGTCGCTACAATTACATTGTCTTTCAGCTCTTTGATAAGAACACTTGTCCAGTTACTCAAGTAAGGAGGGCTTAAACTCTTCAAAAGCAACATCTGAGTTCTAAATTTCACCGCCAATTTATGTCCAGAAGGATTTAGTGAATTCAGAAAGTTCTGTGAGTAGTGAGCTGATTCTTCGATTTGAAAATTTTTATTTGATAGCGGCTTTTTTAAACAATCAGATTGTTTAGTTTGTTCACATACATATTAATTTCTAGGTGACGCTATTGCTCTAGAGCACAACCAACTAAAATGCTTTTTCTGCATATTTGGACCATTGGGCCTAAATATTCATTCAGAAGAGTTTCATAATTTGGTTATAAATTTGAAATGGCAAAATTTTAAAAGCTATTGTGGGAAAACATCTACAATTGCATAAAGATGGGCCGGCATATTTGTACGTAATTTTAAATTTGAATTGAAGTTCATAGGGGAGATGATTTCAAGCATACTTTGATGATATCTCCTCTGGTACGTCTATTAACGCCCCATCCACAACATCGGATGAGTTTCAAAGACCGTTTAAGATTCTGTAAACTTCTTTTTATGTGATGTAATCAATGAATTGTCTTTTACATAATATGTACATACATACATATAAATATATACATGCATTTATACAGGGTAGCAAAGTAAAAATTAAAAAAATATCCTGCCGCACGGTTAGAAGGTGTTGCCATATTGAAAAAATCACCCTGTAATGATCGTTTTATTCCTGAGATCACAAATGTAGAATTAAATTTTTTTCTCTAATAATATCGTCAGCGAACCTACTTCTATCTACATTTAAGAACTCGAGACTATAATTGCCGAATTCGCAAAGAAACTCTCACATTTGGCGACTTTTGTACTCAAAATTAAAACAACATCCAACTTTAATTAGCAATATTGAAAAAATAATTTCACTAGGTACCTCCAACAAGTTCCTCTAAAACTTGGGACAATTTGTCCCAAATTCCAAAATGTATAACATATCGTACATTTTGTCTTTCAAACTGCAAAAAATAAATTTGCACAAAAACCTGTCATTATTTGTTTATTTTTTGTCTCAAGACTACATGGCATGAGTTACAAATTAATTTTTTTTATTTCTTTTTCAGTTAGGCGGCAATACTTTAAACTATGCGACAAAGAGTTTTCTATAATTTTTCTGGGAGCAGTCACCAACTGACCTAACACCAGTTTTCGTTTGGACGTCAAGCTACGAGACTACAGGGTGTCAATTATGTATAAAGAAATATATGTATGCTCTATATAATATGAGTATAGATGAAATATCTGATTTTAATAGTTGAAGCCGTTTTCCATTGTAGGTAAATTAAAATAAAGACGTATAGCTGACAATTCAAAATAATACGTATAATTGACAAAACAAAATATCTTACAAGTTTTCGAATTTAGTTTTCTTCTCTTTTTTTCAGAATGTTGATTATTTTAATCTTTCTAAATTTGAAGTTAAGGAAATCTGAGCTTAAGCCCATTTGAAACGTAACCATTTTAAACTATTAAGTTCGACTAAGAACTAAAACTGCATGTATGTATGTAGAAAAGTTTTATATATGTAACAAACAGGAAACATGTTTGTCAAAAACTTCTTATCAAATGTATTTCAGTTATCCTCAGCTCCCACAATACCATTGTGAACAATCAAATATATGATTTTAAAAATTGTATGGTTTAATGTGGTTAAAATATGATTATCAATGACAATAGTTTGGTTCATTATGTTGATTTTCAAACCAAGCTTTTAACTTAAAGTTATCACTATGGACACCAGGTTCATAGGTCTTTGGAAAATAGAATATTTCTTCTACGTTTAAGGTGTTGTTTGAAACTGCATCCTGCATATTACTTTTTTTTTATTATTTTCCAACCTCAAACATTATGAACATCTGTTATTGATGTGAGCTCCAGACAATAGACTTGAATAGAAAAAACCCACTGAGCAGTCTTAAAATTTCTTAATATTTGTTTCCATATTAATCTTATCAAGCTCAAATTTCAAATTCTATTTTTTGTAAAAAATGAGAAAAAAAAATGCACTGCTACAGCTGCACTTAAAGAGAGTTTTCCGGTATCAGTTCAACTATTTGATTCTGCAAAACAAAACAAACAAAAAAAAAAAAACAAATCAACAACAGAAACGACAAAGAAACCCAAAAGAATTATTTATCTCTGTAACATTTTCCTTTGAATAGAAAAAATAAATAAAACGAAAAAAAGAAAACATTAAATAAATTGTTAAATCACGATGTTGCAACAACAGAAAACACAACTGCAACAGTTACAGCAGCGAAAATACAAAAAGAGCTTTCAAAACACAAGGTAAAATAGAATTATATGGTTGGAAAGCAGGGAGTCAAGGCGACAATCAAGTTAGGCTATATCAAGTGAGAGAGAGAGAGAGAGTGAGACAGAGGGAAAATATTTACAGAAAATCTAAACTTCAATACGGAAGGTGTCAAAAATCAATGAGTAATATAATAAACAAAAAAAATTTTTTGTCAGACCCTGTTTGATTTTTACTCTGAATGAAGATCAACAACTCAGTATTTTGTTCACGGCCAATGTTAAATAAAAACTAATGGCCGCAACAGATATTTGGTTGTAACAGTTGCAAAATACAAGCCTTTTCAGAGTCACTGCCGTGAAATCGACAACAACAACAACAACATGATTTCATTAAGATCGAGGTTATGCAAACAATCACATGCAATCTGTGCGAATGCTAGAAGAAGAAAAAACGTTAATAAATATTTTGCAGGAAAAAAGTAATAAAAAGAAAGCGTTACTGCTCATAAGAATGCTGAAATTATGTCTTTCTGTATCCAACGTCAAAAGAACTACTGTTTATTTTCAGGCCTGCAATTGCTGGCAGAAGAAAAAAGTAGAAACAATAAAACCAACATCAACGACAGCATCACAACAAATAATCTTGGGCATGAAAAGCAGTTAACAATCACCATCATCAAGACAAACTGTAACACACAAACACATGCACTAGACCTTAAAGTCGAGTATTTGGGCAAACGAATTTTAAACAACACAGCGCGATGCATATAAATGAATGAATGAAAAGTTGTTTATGAATTTTACGCTGCTGTCTGCCACTACTCGTTCTTTCTGAATTGTTATTTGAGATCTAGACCATATATTTAAGGATTTTATTTTCAATTTGCAGCAAATTTTTATTAGACTACCGCAATCCAAGGAGCAGCACCGTTAAAACCAAAATCATAAAAACGAATCACATTTTTTATCTACATGCAAAAAAGAAAATTGTTAGATAAAACAAACGGTTAAAGAAAGAAGTGTGCTAATTTTTTGAAATTCGATAAATTAAAAATAGTTATTACTCGTAATAGCTACTGCACTGTACTCGAGTTGGAAAATTTTTGTAACAAGCGTAGGCCTGCCACGTTTTGGTGAAACAAATAACCATAATCTCCAAAATAAACAAATAGGAATGCTATACTGTATACCCTTAGCCAAGGTACGTGAAACTCAGGGGACACGCCTAATCATTACTCTTATCCTATAACTGGAAAATAATGTTTCCCAATGAAAACTACATCGTGCTGACATAGACATATCTTTATGTACACTTTTACAAAAATAGTCTTAAATGGGTGCACTTCAATTGAAGCTTGAAATTGAAAAATACTAAAAAAAATTTACATTTCACAGTTTTAAAACAACAAAATTCACTAAAAAATTACTTTTTCTGTGCATGAAATCAGACAATGTTGCTTGAAATTATTAAAATTTAAGAACAACTTAATTTTATTCAATATTTTCATTAAAATTATCCTGGCAGCACAGCTAAAGTGCTAATTAAGTTGTTGGGGTGGTATTCATTGTAGCAACTTTTGCACACCTGATCCTAAGCAAAAAAGTAAATAAATAAATTCAGTCAAGTACCAGGCTGGCTCGCACACTTAGGAGTTCGTACGTATATGCAATGTACGTAGGGAAAGCTTACATATCCTAAGGGATATATGACTTGTTGTTGTCATTTGTTGTTGTAAGGCATCTGCGAATACATACACCGTGCGAATTTCGGCTCTCTATCTCTTACGGTTCGAGAGTTATAGCTAACTGTTACTGTACGTTGTAAGCTGACACCTGGTACTTTTAGAGTTGATGTTGTTCTTAGCATTTGTTGTTGTGGATCGTATGTGAATACATATATTATGCAAATTTCATCCCTCTGTCTCTCACGGTTCGAGACTAACGGCTAATTGTTACTTTACGTTGTATAGGGACACCTGGTAGTTTTCGATTTGTTGTTGCTTTTAGCATTTGTTGTTGTAAAGCATCTGTAAATACAAACACTGTGCGAATTTCAGCTCTCTACCTTTTACGGTTCGATATTTATAGCTAATTGTTACTGTTCATTGTATGGATACACCTGGTAGTTTTCCACTTTTTGTTATTTTTATGCACTGCTGTTGTAGTGCATCTGTAGATACGTAGACTGTGCGAATTTCAGCTTTCTATCTATTACGGTTCGAGAGTTATACCTAATTATTACTTTTCGCTGTATGGAGACACCTGGTAGTTTTCTATTTGTTATTATTTTTGGTATTTGTTGTTGTAGCGACAAGGTACAACAATATACTCTAAAAATTTCAGCTCCTTAGCTCTTACCGTTTCGGAGAATTGACGCTGTGACTGACGGACGGACGGACGTAGAAGTATCGGTAATAGAGTCACATTTCACTCTGATGAGGGGGTGTCCCATACAAACACACAAAAAGTTTCGAACTTTGCTGTCAAATGCCGATTTTCATCACATTGTTTATGTAATTTTCTGGCTATAACTCGTTGAATAATTGATATTTTTTAAATCTGTAAAGGTCATATTATTGCTAAGGACCTGCGCAACAATTAAACTTAATTTGGATTTTACAGAAAAATATCAATTAATCGACGAACTTTTGCTAACTTGTATTTGTTCCACAGTGTAGTGGTAGTAAAACTTTTTTACTCATACCTAAAGCTATCGAAAAATCGATGGCACAATATCGATAAACCAATTAGCTGCAAATATGTAATATACATATGTGCTTACAAGAAGAAATATGTATGTGGCACAGAGCATGATACAACTAACAAGGTAGCCTTTTCGCTACAATAAGAACAACTTCAATAAAAATAACATGCATTTTGTTTTTGTACAACTTATGCAAACTGTCAAAAAGACGCCACTTCTACATTTACAGAAGAGAGATGCACTGAGCTTACACGGATTTGCTACCTCGTTTTGGCTGCCTTTCATCTCTGCAATCTTTTGACAACCTAAAGTAGTCAGTTGATTAACGGTTTAGCTGACGAGGCTACCTTGTTAATTGTATCATGGTACAGAGTATGAACAGAGCTGAAACGCAACCAGAACGAGATAGCAAGTCAGCGCGATGCTCTGTATGTGTCGTTTTCACAATCGCTCGAGAACTTGTAGTCAAAACAAAACAAAAAGCATTTTTTACAGAAAAAGTGGTGGTCTTTTTATTATAAATTTGTGAAATGTTTAAAAAGTATATTAAATGGTTTTTTATAATAGAAAACTTAATAGTATTCACTGTTTATAATGTGCTAAACAATATTTAATTATGTTTTATTTTGAGATTTTAAAGACAGTGTTTTAATGGTACTTTGTAGTGGCGGTTTTGTAAGGAAAAATACATGCTCTTCGTAATCAATTTCCAAACAATCAAATATTATCAAATCCTAAAACAAAGAGGATTTTTAGTTGTCCACTTTTTACCAATCTTTTACTTGTTATTAAAGCTTATTATACTACATTTTTCTTGCATTGTTTAAATTTTGGAGAACAGTGCAAATATAATGTAATAGTAGAATTTAGTATGAGCAAAGAGTTCAGCTGTATTAACATAAATGCAAAACTGTCCACATTTTTGTTGAAGTTATCGATAAAAAATCCGGCTATGTTACAAAAAATAAAATTGTTCAACTTAAAACTAACATTTCAAACTTGAGTGTTGCTGTGCCAGCGGTTTTTGCGATTTAGCGCTTCTTTTTTTGAACGTTTTTATTTCCCAGCGCTTTCTTGAAAATAAAAAGAACACAACTCTTAAAAAAAAGATGCCAGTTTTGCATATTTGGTTCTTTCTAGCAATTGCTGTTTCCTTCTATCAATTCTATACCAATTAACACTGCAGTTACACGATCAAGTTTTGCTATCAAGTTTTTTTCACATACTGCTTGTCGAAATTCAATAAAATTGATAGCTGTGACGTAGGCTGCACGCAATTTCATAACAATTCGTTTTCAAGATGCCGTCAAGAAGAAAATTAAAAATAGCTGCTTCATAAAAAGTACTATCAGAAATAAGGAAAATGAAAGAAGAAGAAAAAATCCAGAGGGCGGAAAGGAGACGATATGACGCCACATTCATATTCCAGAGAACTTCGTGGCTTCTGTATAGCATCATTATATTTGTTGGTTTTTCACGTAAACATTTTTATTTCTATTATTAAGCTTGAATCTGTTTAATTTTTATCACTTTTAATTGCAACTTTCAAACAAAACAAAAAAATATTTGCAGACAGAACGAAAAAAAATTGTTGTCAGCTGTTTTCTTGATTGTGACTTGATGCTCTCTATGGAAAGCAAAAATTGTCATCAAGTTTGTATGAATTTGCAAAATTGTGAGTGTATTAGTAAAAAAGAGTGAACGTATGAAAACTTGAAAGGCAAAGCTTGATCGTGTAACCCCCAAGTAATGAAAGAAACATGAAGTATCATACTGGCTTAAGGAATAGAAAATCTACTTCAAAATCGGAAAGTGTTTAGAAAAATTACTGTTCTATAACTTGAGATGACATCCCACAAAAGCTTCCAAATACCGCACTAGCGCCCGTCTGAGTCATTGGTGCTAATATCTGAGTACAAATAATTACATAATTACATTACATAATTGTCCTTGCACACCAAATCTTAAGTTGGGCAATAAGATGGTGTAGCAAAGTTTACGGTTGAGAACCAGTACTGGTGTATTGCGTACTAGTAAAAATGTAGTTCCATAATAGTGCCATCTTCTGCCAGATACTTTTTATATTTACTAATTTGTATTCGTACTGAGAAATGTTAAAAAAAAAAAAGAAATGCGGTCGGGGGAACCCCATTAGGAACGAAGTTCCTTACGTTTTTTCTTCATCTTCGAATGTAATACAAGGTGAAATCTGTATGTTTTATTTTGTGTTGTTTTTAAAATTTTATATACATACATATGTATCTATTTCTTTAAATTTTTGTTTTATTTTTTTACTTTTGACACATGCAGTATTTTTTTGTCAATCTGCTACAAACCGAAGAAAAGCAACTGTTGGTCAATTTTTCAATATTGCTGTTTTTTGTTGTGACATACTTTACTTTAGCGACATCTAGCAACTGGTAGTGGCAGTTTTTGCAACTAATTAATATTTATTGGTAGGTGTCTCCGATAACTTCAAATAGTTTCGCTACTTGCCGCCCGTCATACACGATTGTTTGTCGAAAGATACACCAACGTGTGAGCACACGCTTTCGTGACGATTTCTACTAATTTGCCCTACCAGCAAGCCGCGTTGAGGAACTTCGTTCCAAAAAGTAATTTTAATATTTTAATACTCGTATGTATATTTGAGCTGAATTAAGCCATCATGTGTACGTATGTATGTATGTATGCATGTATGTATGTATGTATGTATGTATGATTAATTTTTCCAATCTTTCGAAAGCATACAAATCGCAACATCCCTTCACTTTAATTTCAACTTCCTTAAAAAGCTTTGACATTTCTTATAAGTGGCACAACTTTCTTGTGATTTCTTTTTTCGCAAACCTTAAAAAAGTATTGATCTACTTTTGTCATTAGCCACAAATGTTTTTCCCACATAGTTTTTCGTCTAATACCCCAGACACGTTTGGTTTCGAGCGTTTGTACGTACAAGAAGTCATAAGTAGAAAATGTTTTTAATATTTTTTTGAAGCCTTATTTACTCTAGTGATGACACAGAAATCAGTTTCAGCACATTTTTTGAGTTGAGACATTCTCTATGTTCCCCCTGTGTGGACGACTATTTTGCTTGTAATCATGCTTCGATGTTGTTAGATCCTTAACAGCAAAATGCGTTGCCAAAACAATGGCAAAGGCATCGTCATTCGCTGGCAAAGATAAAGTAGTAACAGCAACAACAATAACTGTAATGATAATGACAATAATAATGAAGTTGATGGTGGTGTTGGTGTTGGTGTTGGTGGTGATGTGCCACAGCCTGGTAATGATGATTTTAACAAAGCAGCACAGCACGTTTATCTCGTTCTTCCTCTCAATAACTTTTAAAGAAAAATATGTGTCAGCACAAACAATCTACACACTGATTTAAGTATGATTTTAGTTATTTTC
Source organism: Sturmia bella (assembly GCA_963662145.1). Lineage (NCBI taxonomy): Eukaryota > Metazoa > Arthropoda > Insecta > Diptera > Tachinidae > Sturmia > Sturmia bella. The sequence goes on along the minus strand of OY759171.1, from coordinate 30,218,472 downwards.
GTTTTTTTTTCTAACTAAATACATGCATTTATTTATTTATTTGTTGTTTGTTTTAAGTATCGAAATAAAAAATACGCCTACTTCTTATTCGAAGAAAACATTTGTGTACTTAAATTACACAAAATAATTCACAAAACGTGATGTACAGTTTTGTGTTGTAGCTGTTATTTTACCATAAAATATAATCAATTATCATTATGAATGAACTTTTGGTTAAATCAAAATCTCAACGACATGCATTTAAGTAAGAAGCAATTTCATTTACAATCCCAATATTTTTTAATGAAAATAAAGTTGTAAATATTTTCATAATCATACAGGGGTCAAGAAATGCTTTTAATATAATCACTTTTCTAAGCGAAAAAAGTCTGAAACTTTTTCCATTGACCTCTTACGTGTTGAAACGAGCAGGCGATCTGACGTGGGGGAAAAAAACACAAATTACATTGTTGCAGTTGTTTGTCTAGTAAAGTTTCTTTTTGTTCTCTTTTCAGCTTAAAACAAAATCATACAATTAATTAAACTTAAACCTATTTCATGGACACTTTACTTAAGTTTTATAACCTTTGCTTGAACAGCAATCAACCTCTCAATGGAACAATTTGGTGAATTAAAGAGAGGAACAAAAACTGGCTATGAAAACAAGACAGACGGTTGCCATAAAATGAGAAAAAGTCAAAAGCTACACTCGAAGATTGCTGTGGTATGGTTACAAATTTTATATCAAAGTATTATTATAGATTCAGTTACTTTAGTTAATCGAATGGGAGTGATTTATTGATACTGGCGGAGGTGGCATAATGTAAGGTAAATAATAAGCGCTGCCAAGTTGTGGATCGAGTGACCTCAAAGGTTCTCGCAAATGTTGTCACATAAATCAAGTTTTGGGTCAAATAGCGAAGGTTCTTGTCTTAGAATTTTCCAGATTTGTTTCGCTATTGACGGCTACATATATTTTTTTTTTTTTTGACTGAGGCCACTACTCAGGGTGTGACCATTATATATGCATTGCATATACACTGTGCTTGAATTTTAAACTTTTTAACGCGGCTTGCTGGTAGTGCAAATTAGTAGAAATCGTCACGAAAGCGTGAGAGCTGTTTATATGTCGACAAACAATTGATATTAAATATTAATTAGTTGTGAAAACGGACACTATCAGCAGCTAGATGTCGCTAAAGTAAAGTACATATGTCACAACAAAAAACAGCAATATTGGAAAATTTTCTTCGTTTTGTAGCTGATTGACAAAAAAATACTGCATGTGTCAAAAGTAAAAAATAAAACGTTCCCAAAATTTAAATAATCATAAAATTTCAAAATTTCAAAAACATCACAAAATAAAACATACAGATTTCACTTTGTATTACATTCGAAGATGAAGAAAAAACGTAAGGAACTTTGTTCCTAACGGAGGTCCCCCGACTGCATTTTTGGAACGAAGTTCCTTAACGCGGCTTGCTGGTAGGGCAAATTAGTAGAAATCGTCACGAAAGCGTGTGAGCTGTTTATATGTATTGGTGTATCTTTCGACAAACAATCGTGTACGACGGGCGGCAAGTAGTGAAACTATTTGACGTCAGCGGTGACACAAACCAATAAATATTAATTAGTTGCGAAAACTGACACTACCAGTTGCTAGATGTCGCTAAAGTAAAGTATGTCACAACAAAAAACAGCAATATTGAAAAATTGACCAACAGTGGCTTTTCTTCGGTTTGTAGCAGATTGACAAAAAAAAAAATACTGCATGTGTCAAAAGTAAAAATATAAAACAAAAATTTAAAGAAGTATATAAAATTTCAAAAACAACGCAAAATAAAACATACAGATGTCACCTTGTATTACATTCGAAGATGAAGATATATCTTTGTTTTAAAAATGGAGGAGATAGGACAACATATATTCTCTTAACTCAAAAACGGTTAAAAATATTGCAAAAAATACAAAAACCGAAATTAAACAAATTATAAAAATCCTTTCAACAATTGTAAAAATATTTTTAATCGGCTTAGCTGTTAAGAAAATACAAATTTGTTTCGATGAAAAAAATAAATTTTTTTTGCAAAAGTACGAAATTTTTGTGTTTTTAAAACGGCATAAAAAATCTAAAAATAATGTTATACTGATGAATTTTCATGCATTTGTAACAAATAAAGTTTTAAACAAAAAAAGCTATACATGACTGATATCGGTGCACAACTTTGGAATTTATTAAAAAAAAAATTTAAAAATTGCAGTTTCAACCGTTCACCAGACGAAGCCTCAAAAATTAAAAAAGAATTTTTATTAATTTAAAGTAGTATGGAAGAAACATTTTGTTTGCCAAAATAAAGTAATTTCACATGATGTAAGTAAGAAAAAACTTACATATCGATACCCAAAAAGCGAAATTCCGTAACTAACTAATTTATAATTAATGTTGTTATATATTTCAACAGTAATATGTTTCTCTTCGAATATGATTAACTCAACCATTTTTTTTTACGTGCTGGCAAATGTCGTACTGTGCTTCTAGGGTTCAATCTGTGGTATATTTGATATTCAGCTAAGTGAAAGATAAGTGAATACACAACAGCGGAAGGAAGTTCATTCAGAAAATTAGTATATATAGTAGAAACTAATATGAATTAATGAAATATCCTTAAATTTATCTTGCACTTGTTTCATTATATCACATCTATAATGAAACATATCTTACAGTCTCTAAATGGGGAGAATTTGTAATCCAGAACAAAAGCCATAATTTCACTAGACGTAAATTACACTGTGCTTGAATTTGGAACTCTTTTTTGCCGACAAACGGGGCACCCAGTGACTAAACCTAATTCGGGTACGCTGAATTCAGTGGTGCTATCCGTTTTTCTAGGTTAGCTCGCGTTTTCGAGATTTACCGTTATTTTAAAAATGGAGGAGGTTGCACTACATGTATTGAACTAACTAAAAAAAATTTATTTATTAAATTTATTGAACGTTAGTAAAAAACCGAAATTCCGCAATAAAATGACCTTTAATTTGATATATAATTCATTAAAAAAATTTTTTTTTCTAGAAAAAAATTTTTTTTTTTAATTATTTTTTGCAAATTGTTGAAATTTTGTGATCTTATGCAAAAAGGTTTCATAACACTTTTTTTAACACATCTTAGTGTTAGATAATTACAAAAAACTTTTTATATGAACATGCACTTTAATTAACAAGAAAATATTTTTTTCAATTTTTGAGGCTTCGTCTGGTAACAGGTTGAAACTGCAATTTTTCATCTTTTGTGAATAAAATCAAAAGTTGAACACAGATTTTGGTCATTTAAAGCTCGTTTTGTTTCAAACATAATTTTTTATATATACGGGAAAATTTGTTGGCATAGCTTAATTTTTCAATTTTTTATGCAGTTTTAAAGATCACAAAATTTCAACAATTTGCAAAAAATAATTTTTTTTTTTTTAAAAATTTTTTTTTTCTAAAAAACAAAAATTTTTTTAATGAATTATATATCAAATTAAAGGTCATTTTATTGCGGAGTTTCGCTTTTTTATTAAAGTTCAATAAACGAAAAATTTTTTTAGTTAGTTCAATACATGTAGTGCAAGCTCCTCCATTTTTAAAATAACGGTAAATCTCGAAAATGCGAGCTAACCTAGAAAAACGGATAGCACCACTGAATTCAGCGTACCCGAATTAGGTTTAGTCACTGGGTGCCCCGTTTGTCGGTTTTTTCAACTAGCACAGTGTTATTAATGACCCTGTTATTATTTCCTCTGAGGTTCAGTACTACAAACTATTTAAGAAATGTGTGTAATTTTTTTGGGTGTAATTTACGACCACCTACATAACCTTATTTCTTTTTTCAAACTACACCAGTATGTGGCACATATAATTCGAAAATATTTGGCTGACTGGTTCAAGTCCATAATATACTTAAACATTATATTACTGTAACATGTGGCATATATTTATTTTTTTTTTTATTCTCGTATAAGAATTGTTGGTGGCAAGAAAGATACAGTGGTTGGTTGGTGGCTTGTGGAGGTTGTGGTGGTGGTAGTTGATTCTTTAATTCATCCTGTTGCTGACTTTGATCACCAGCAGCAACAACAACCATAACAATGAAACGTTGGTAACAATTGTGGGTCATGTTATGGTTTTCGCAAAATGAAGAGAACAAAAACAATAACAACAAGTAGGAAACAAAAATACTCGTAATAAAAAAAGGAAGATGAAGAAAATGCTTAAGCTTTTGTGTTGTTGTTGCTGCTGCTCACAGAATATTGCTGCTGCTCACAGAATGGTGTAATCAAGCTAAATTGTTATAAATCTAAGCAAACAGCGTAAAAATGTTTAAATGTTAGAACCGTTAAAATGAAATGTATTGTATGAGTATTTGTAAAAATGTTTGGATCTAGTCGCAAAATGGTTGTTGGCTTCTTTCTTCATGTTGTTGCTGCTGCTGCTGCTGTTGCTGCATAAAGTGAAATGAATGTTGTACAGGACTGTTTTTGTTTTCTTTTTTTGCAGAAATACAAATGCCATCAATGAGCAATGAGTCTGTGTTATTTTGGAGGCAGCGTGTGTGTGGCAGTTAAAACGTTTTATTTATTTTTTATGCAGCAGTTGCCAAAACTATTTTATGGTTCAATGTTGCCGTAATGAAACCAGTTAATCAAACATTTTTGTGTGTTGAAAAGATGAAAGAATGTTTTTAAGTTTTTATTTTTTATTTGCTTTTCTTTTGGTTGTTTGGGAGAGAAAATGCTTTTGAACTTGGCATAATGATATGATAATGAAAAGCATTGTGGAGTTAAAAAGATATTGTAGATTAGATTAAAACATACTCTGGTTTAACAAATAAATTCATTTTAATGCAGTGAAAAATGGCATATTTTATTTTAAACATTTTGGAAAGTTGAAATTTCTTTTGCAAGTTCTAGATTCGTACATACATATATTTATAAATAATAATCTTTAAGGAAATTTATGACAGATTGCAAAATTCTCTAAGCAAACAATGGAGCAGTGTCCACAACACACATATGATATTTAACAACTGAAAGGTTCACTATCAGCAAAGTATGAATTCGCTATATATTGTTAACATAAACTGGGTTTTTTTATTTCGGTGCCGATTTGTAGTTTTTTTTTTATTACTCTGCGCAACAAATGGAAAACATTTCTTAATGCGTTATGATCCCCTAACTACAATGATGATGTTCATTATTTTAGATTCTATGGATCAAAGGTTTTTCTAGAATTGTTTTTCTAAAAAATTACAGCTTTTAAAAGGCTGCTGCAGACACCTTATCACAACATTAAAATGGCGTGTTCAATGTTCTTACACCACATGTAAGGGAATTCCAAATTATACTAGCGTCAAACTGTTTCAGCATAATGACAATTTTATATATTTATTTATTTTTTTTTTTTTTTAGCTAAAGGTCTTTTATTAAACTTATTTAATTATTTTTGTCGATATTTCGCTCTCCTTCGGATAGCTTCTTCAGGACAATAATTATGGTTCTCTTCCTGAAGAAGCTATCCGAAGGAGAACGAAATACAGTAGACTCACGAAAACGCGACCCTCCAATTACGTGAACATCCAAAAACGTGAACATTTCTATTTTAACATTGACTACTCTAATACATGAACAAGTGATGATGGCTCTAAAACGTGAACTTTTTTCTAATGATTTTTTATTTTCTTAAGTCAGTTCTGTAGTTTTTATAAATTTTGGGAATAGCGATATTTTAATGCAGTGACAAAAACATCTTTTAGAAATGTATACACACCTACATACATATATACATATGCACACATATAATACTTGATTTCAGTATTCATGTGGTGATTGTGGTGGAAATATCTCTACGCGTTTGAGTATAAATAAAGTGTACATAGAAAAAAAAAAAGAAAAATGTCTGCCAAGAAACCAAAAGTTTTAACTCTTCAAGAAAGGTGTGATATTATTGAACATTTAAGAAAAGGTGCTTCAGTAACGTCCACTTTTTCATAGTTTTACATCAATTGAAATGAAGTATTGCAGTAAATCTATTAAATAAAATTTGTTATTTATGATTTAGCCTATTGAACGGTTCGACATACTGATTTTCAACGTAGTTTCATGCCAAAAATCCAATCTAAAACGTGAACAAAATCCAAAACGTGAACATCCTCGGTAAAAATTAGTTCACGTTTTCGCGAGTCTACTGTATCGACAAAAACAATAAATGACCTTTAGCTCAAAAAAATAAATATATACACTGGTATTCATAAAAAATAAAACGTTCCTCAAATACATTTTAGAACAAATTTTATATGAAAAATGTGTTTCAACAAGGTTTTGTTTTTATGAATACCGGTGATAAAATATAAAAAGGTGTCAAAAAAAACCAAAAAATAAATCCATAATGAAATGTTTTTCATTTAAAATCAAGTGAAATACGAGGTTTGATCAAAAAATAACTGTTTTTTCAAATTTCGTAAGTTACGTATGTTCGATTTTCGCATTTTTTTCTGTTATGTCGGTACACATGTCTGTTATATATGTTGGCAATATCAGCCATTTTGAATTGTCGGTTTGTCGTGTTTTGGTGCACTCTTTGATTTTTTACTATTTAAAAAAATTAATCAAAGAAACTGTATTAAGTTTTGGGTAAAAAATTAAATTAAATGCGCAAGGACATTTGAAATGTTGACTGTGGCGTTTGGCGAGTCCACTGTGAGCAGAACACAAGTTCAATTGTGTTTTAACCGATTTAAAGAAGGCCTTGAAGATGTCAATGACGATATTCTTCTTGGTCGCCCGAGCACGTCAACAACCGATGAAAACATTGAAGCAGTAAAAAAAATTATATTGGATAACCGTCGAATCACTATCAGAGAGGTTGCTGATGATGTTGGCATATCGTTCGGCTCATGCCAAGCAATTTTTTCCGGATGTTTTAGGTCAGGAGCTGTTGAACATCGTCAACGACGATCCAGTTTTCCCCAAAAAGGTCATAACTGGTGACAACTCATGGGTGTATGGCTATGACATTAAACCCAAAGTCTAATCATCCCAATGGAAGCGTCCAGAAGAGCTAAGACCGAAAAAACCATGACAAGAAGGTCAACGTGTGATATAACAGGGTGGCTCAAATTTCAGTACTCTTAAAGACTAGGTCCTTCGCTATGATTCATTCATACATTGTTATATAATCGCTCGCTTGTCTCAAAGATACAGATTTATTGGCCCCACTGTGCGTGGCAGCACTGGTCAAAAAGTAACAAATTATTAAACTTATAACATATGTACATACCAGCTATGTGCTCTACAAAATAGTTGAAAGAAATAGATTTGAAAGAAGTGGATTTGAGAAAAAATTGATTTGAGAAAAATGAATTTGAGAGAAATTAATTCTGTGGCATTATGGATGGTTTGACTGCGTAGGTGGGCATAGTCAAAGTGAGAGGAGGCAGTGAAGATTGCTTAGAAGCAACTCTGACATTCTAAGCTTGCACGAAGAGAAGCAATTTATTTTAAACCTTACAAACTAAAAACATTTTTTTATGCTTTTTTTGTCGGTGTCATAAAAAAATTTATATGTAACAAAGAATCATTTATATATATTTTAAGCAACACTAACTTGAACATAATTTCGTATATTATCAAATTAGTGGCAGCACTAAAATTTTCCCTGCAAAGTGGCTACCAAAATAAAATTGGCCCAAATCATGATCTTGGATTATCGCAGCCAGTAGTATCGCGGTGTTTGTTATACCCATAGAAAAGAATATATATCCAAAATATACTACATTAGAAATTTTGTTTGTTTAGAAAAGTACCTGGTGTAATTGGTGTGGTAGATGGTATACATATCCAGATTCATATGTTATATTTGAAGCAGATCTTAAACCACTGGACAATTGATTATGATATTTTAAAAATAGTTGAATTAAGAAATATATTATTTTGAGCTTACTTACTTGTAATTCTGGTTTGATTTCGAATGTATATTCCCAGTAAGAACAGTACCGGTCAAACAACGCATTAAATAACAAGTACTCATAACCAACGTTTAGGTTAGAAATTCTAAAACTTTCAGTTATTTTGTACTGGCCTTTGGGAAAAATCTAATCTATTCTCGGCAGCTATAATCGGTAACTTTTTACTTAACCATTACTAATATTGGTTAGTGCTACTGAATACTACCACTTATTGTATTCCTAAAAATTGGTTATTGCTACTGTATTAAGAAAAGCTCGTTTTAATGTTTTTAATTTTATTTTAAGAAAAAAAAAAACAATCACCCCTATCGTGAGTAAAATGTGAAATTTTTATTCCCATAAAATTTTCATTTCCCAAGTAGGGAAAGTTGCTATCATGAATATTGTTACAAATTTGGTCGTGAACGGACCGATTGTGATTGTTCTATAACGTACTAAATCATCGTTATTTTATATGTGCGTATATTGTCTTGTTATTAATTGTAAATGAACACAGGAGGTATATACACACATGCATACATAGAAGCTTGTTGATAAATAAAACGGCAGCACAGCGAGTGTGCACATACTGACACACATGTGTGGATAAATAAGCACAACAGCGAAATAAAAGAAACCACCACCGCACGATACAATATTCGTGTGTGCATGTATGTGCGCGACTCAGATGCTTGAGTTTTGCTGCCGCGTGTATGTATGTCGGTGTGTGTGTATATCTTTTGTTCATGATGAGTCATCGCACATCGCACTATAGATGTGGCGTGATTAGCTTCTGTAAACGTCTAGAATGTTCTAGTAATGATCATTGGAGGTATAAAAGCAGCGAAGCTTAACGCTGAAGAGTCAGTCGATTTTTAGCTGCGCTAACGTGTAAAGTGTCTTAAGTAATAAAAAGTGATTAAGTGAAAGTGTTGTTCCTTTAGTAAAGTGTTCTTAGTAAAGTGTTTACAAGTATAGTGTGTTAAAATAAATAAAGTGTTGAACTGTTGATTATTGTAAACTGAAGACGTGCGTGTTTTAACTTCATTACAATTAAAGAATCTACGGAAAACGTTTTGAAAAGGTTAAAACGTAACAATTGGTGTCAGAAGTGAAATTGTAAAATGAAGTTCGACGAGCTTAAAGTGGAACAACTGAAAAAGGAGTTGTGCAAATTGGATCTGCCCACATCTGGTAACAAAGTGGAGCTGCAGAACAGGCTAATGGAGGAGTTTGATCGGTTGGGTCTGGACATCAATACTCATGACTTCGAAGAAAAAGAAGAACTGGAGATGAGTACACGATCAGCTACAAGCAATATGGACTTCAACGCTATGTTTGCAATGATGATGCAGAAAATGGAGGAAAACTCCAAATCCATCATGCTGGAAAACTCCAAGTCCATCAAAGAGGCGTCCAAAGCAACAAATGTAATGATGAAATCGAATAATGAAATGCTTCTAGCAGAAATAAACGCAAAGCATACGACAACGAATGAAAATTTGATGAAACTGTCTTCGGCTATAGACCAGAGAGTGAATGCCATGGAGGAAAAATTGTGTGGCTTAGAACGAAATGTTCACGAAGTGGGTGAAAAATTTACTGCCCTAGAAAATGATGTCGATCAAAAGCTTCATAGCCTGGAAGCTAGAATGAATGGCCTTCAACTGCAGGAAATGCCAGTCCGAGCTATTCCTGAATCTGTGAGCAGAGTGAAAGCGCCCACCTTTGATGGCAGCACACCTTTTAACATTTTCCAGTTTCAGTTTGAAACTGTAGCCAATAAGAATGCATGGAGCGAAGATGAGAAATGCATTGAGTTAATTTTGGCGTTGAAGGGTGTCGCTGCACAGGTCCTGGAAACTGTGCCCGCTTCATCTAGAGACAATTATGAAATCATCATGGCAGCTCTGCAACGCAAGTATGGTGGAGAGCACAAGAAGGAAATCCACAGAATGGAGCTAAGAGGCAGAGTGCAGAGAGGCAATGAGACTCTTCAGGATTACGCAATGGAGATTGAGCGTCTGGTGCAGCTTAGCTATCCTGGAGAGAGCTACTCGTTTTTGGACCATTTCAAGACGGAGGCATTTGTGAACGGAATTCGAGATCCCGACATTAAATTTGCTGTATGTGCAACACAAAAGCCGTCATTCGCCGAAACCGTCTCATTTGCGTTGGCCCAGGAGACAGCCAGACTAATTTCAAGGCCACAGGTCCACAAAATAAGGGAGCTAGAGGTAGTTCATAAGCCAGGAGATGGCTTGGCCGGTATCATTAAAGAGGCAGTGTTGCAAGCGTTGGCCGAAATCTCGAACAAAGGCCGAGCTAAGTGTTTTAACTGCGGAAAGACAGGCCACTTTCAACGCAACTGTAAAGCTCCCAGGAAGCGTACAAGTTCAGTATCACGACAGAGGCCGAGCAAAAGGACAGGCCAACAACAGCTGACCAAGAAGTCACGATCATACCAATGGGAAAACGAACAGAAGGAGTGCGTCATTGATGTTCGGCTAACGCAGATAGACTCTTACGAAGATTGGCCAACGGCGCAGAAAAATGACCCGGTGCTCAGCAAAATAATAGCTGCTAAACAGAGTGATAGCAGGCCTGCACGCAATGAAATTGCGGCTGAGAGTCCCCTCGCTAAAGCTTATTGGGCACAATGGAGCAGCTTGCAGCTGGTAGATGGATGCTTATACCGTATATGGGAAAGTGCGGATGGCAAAACAACTTCTAACTTAATAGTTGTACCATCATCTAAGATACCGGAAGTTCTGCGAGAGTTCCACAATGGTCCCAGTGGTGGTCACCTTGGAGTTAATAAAACACTGGAAAAGGTAAAGCAGCGTTTTTACTGGGTTGGAGCGCAACAATCAGTAGCCGACTGGATAGCGAACTGCAAGGAATGTATAGCGGCGAAGGGTCCAGCACGGAGAACTCGAGCACACCTGCAGCAGTACAATTCAGGTGCGCCCTTTGAGCGAATAGCTATGGATGTAGCAGGTCCTTTTCCAGTCAGTACTGCCGGTAACCGTTATGTCCTTGTGGTGATGGACTATTTCAGCAAATGGCCAGAAGTATACCCCATACCAAACCAGGAGGCTCAAACTGTGGTAAATGCTTTCATCAATAATTGGGTGTGCAGATATGGTGTTCCAATGGAGTTGCATTCCGATCAAGGCAGAAACTTTGAGTCTGCAATTTTTAAGGAAATGTGCGAGCTCTATGGAATAAGAAAAACCAGGACAACACCGCTTCACCCGCAATCCGACGGTATGGTTGAAAGATTTAACCGCACGCTGGAGGAATACCTGAGGAAAGTAGTGAGCGACCATCAGAGAGACTGGGATGAGCACATTCAAAAATTTTTGTTGGCATACAGGTCCGCTGTGCATGACTCAACGTCTAGAACACCAGCAAAAATCGTTTTTGGAACAGAGCTCAGATTGCCTGGCGATTTGGAATTTGGCATAAAACCTGTACCGAAGAATGAGGATGCCGAGAATTCTTCCCAGGACAAAAGTGACCTGCACGACCTTCACGAATTTGTACGCAACAGAATTCGTACATTTTATCGCTGACTATAAAATGAAAGCCAGGTACGATCGAGCAGCAAATTCCGAAGGATTCCGCGAGGGACAACTGGTTCTACTATATAACCCACAAAGGAAGAAAGGATTGTCTCCGAAATTACAAACGCATTGGGATGGACCGTATAAGGTGATTAAGAGGTTAAACGACGTTGTATACAGGATACAGAAGCATAACAGCCACCGATCCAAAATGAAGGTTGTACACTTAGAACGACTCGCAAGGTACGGAAGTAGTGGTTCTGGGCCTGTTCGGGACGAACAGGCTTGAGCGGGCGGCAGTGTTACAAATTTGGTCGTGAACGGACCGATTGTGATTGTTCTATAACGTACTAAATCATCGTTATTTTATATGTGCGTATATTGTCTTGTTATTAATTGTAAATGAACACAGGAGGTATATACACACATTCATACATGGAAGCTTGTTGATAAACAAAACGGCAGCACAGCGAGTGTGCACATACTGACACACATGTGTGGATAAATAAGCACAACAGCGAAATAAAAGAAACCACCACCGCACGATACAATATTCGTGTGTGCATGTATGTGCGCGACTCAGATGCTTGAGTTTTGCTGCCGCGTGTATGTATGTCGGTGTGTGTGTATATCTTTTGTTCATGATGAGTCATCGCACATCGCACTATAGATGTGGCGTGATTAGCTTCTGTAAACGTCTAGAATGTTCTAGTAATGATCATTGGAGGTATAAAAGCAGCGAAGCTTAACGCTGAAGAGTCAGTCGATTTTTAGCTGCGCTAACGTGTAAAGTGTCTTAAGTAATAAAAAGTGATTAAGTGAAAGTGTTGTTCCTTTAGTAAAGTGTTCTTAGTAAAGTGTTTACAAGTATAGTGTGTTAAAATAAATAAAGTGTTGAACTGTTGATTATTGTAAACTGAAGACGTGCGTGTTTTAACTTCATTACAATTAAAGAATCTACGGAAAACGTTTTGAAAAGGTTAAAACGTAACAATATTATGGAAACATTTGGGAAGAAGAAAATATAAATACAAAGGAATTTTATTGCAAATTTGTGGGTAAATGATGTAAAAAGTAATTAAGTTTATATTTTATAACTAATAAACAGAAATTTGTAGTTTAAAATGTAAAAAGAGTGAATAAATTTGAATATTTTGACAGATTCTCTGCCGGAAACAAAACATATCATTTGGTATTCCGCCCATCATAAAACTAAGGGCATGCTTACGTTTTTATGCAGAGGGTGGATACCAAAATAGTGTTGGAAGAGATTACGAAGTAGGAATGGCGCCACCTTTTGCGAAGTGCTCTCTAAAGTGTTGAATGCTTTAGAAAAGTTTGCCGTTCATATTTATTAGTGATGCCATCTAAAATGATGAAAAGAATAAGGTATAGCACGATTCTTTAATTAAAAACGCTGTTTCTTTTTACCTTAAGGTGCCTATGGAATATAAGTGTGCGTATGTTGAAATTTTAAAATCTTTGAATGTATGGGTGTTGATTAAATCAGTTTTTGAGCGGGGGCGCTGGTGAACACGAAGAAATTAATATGTGCTAGCAGAGCCAATGGAATAGAAATGTTGTAGACTCAGCGTAAACCTCAGTCGAATTCGAAGGAAAAGAAAATAAAACAAATGGTTTTCAGAATTCACTTAATATATAATATATTTTTATTCAAGAAAACAGTTTTGGAAAAGACCTGTGCCTGGCCTTAACAGGTGTACTGGTTAGGTAAGTTTTACTGGGTTGTGATTTTGACATTTCAGAATACTAAGCTCAACCAAGTTTTTGCATTTAAAATATAGAGTACCACTTATTAGCATAATAAGCGAAAAATGTCTCTTACTTGTAGTTAAGCCTTATGTTTTGGCTTAGCAATACATGAGATACATCAAAGAAAATTTGGTTGTTTTGATACAATTTTGATGCTCATCAATAAAACTTCATAATAAAATGTATCACTCTCTCTTTCTCTTTCTCTTTGTCTCTCTTATGTAAATTTGAAATGAAAATTATTGTTTTATAAGAAAATGTTGTTACATTTCTCATAAAACTATTTAATGTTCATAAATTTTTTTATTTAAATCTCTGCTAAAATCCACATAGAATTGCATAAAAAGTTGTATAACAATGTTGCTTCTTCATCTCGTTGGTTTTAAAGGCTGCTTGCAGTTGCAACAGTGAACCTCAAAAACATTTTGAGTGAATGATAAGTGACAGGTTTGCAACAAGGCAAAACAGCGTAAAATGTCAATATATTCAATTGACAATTGCATGCAACACAAAAACATGTGAGGACACAGGCTACTAGAAGAAGTAGCGAAAAAAATAACGACAATAACATTGAAATTGAACATGAAATTTTCTGAAAACAGTAGCGCATCTTTTGCTTTAAAAATAGTTTTTTTGAGCAGCAGCAGCAGCAGCAAAAGGAACCGAACACAGCAGACAATCATCTCTAGCAAAAGCAAATCTTAGATTCAATGTTTTTTTTTTTTGCTTTCGCCAGCAACAAAAAGCAATTTTTAATACAAAACGTTTTATTAACAAATTCCCTTTTGACAGTTTTACTTTTCACAGAGCCACATAAACGTTTAGAAAAATTGAAAAAGAACAAAAAAAAACACAATAAATAAAAAATAACTCAAATACAAGATTTTAATAGAAGGACTTTTCTTTTTATTTGCTGCTTCCCAGAATACTTGTTTAGACTTTTTTATTTTTGTTTTCTATTCCATGTTGCATTATTTGACGTTGCAATTTTATTTTAATTTTTTTTTTATCATTTTGAAAGTTAGAACATGTTGGTTTCTTTAGGGCATTGATTTTTGTATATTCTACAGTGCTACTGTGTGTTTTTACACAGGACTACTGTTTCTTAGTGATTTAGCAATCTGTTTTCGGTGTGAGAGTATTTTTGGGAAAAGAATAAAAATTAGACATTTCAATTATTAAAAAATTAACTTATTTATTTGATTTAAGAGCCAATTGAAATGTATTGTTTTTGGTCTATAAATAGATCTTAATGCTGTCTGTTTTTTCAGCGGTGTTTTCGTTGAAGCTTATCAATTCATCAGTAGACTCGAAAAATCTTAAAAGAATGTTTGATATGCAACTACTTATTTCGAAATTATCATGAACAAAATGAGAATCAGAAATGTGTAAACAAAACTTTAATACAGAAAACGGTTTTTCATCTTGCAACACTTTTACTTTTTTCTTAACAACTTCTTTACAATGAGTAACCATTGGTTACTACGATTTGCATTTTTGAAACTGTCAAAAGGTAAAAGATTTTGTATATTAAAAAATGAATTTATTTATTTGCTTTAAGAATCACTTGAAACGTATTATTTCAGGTCTATAAATAGACCTTAATGTTTTTTTGAAGACAACAGCTGGGCTCTATATTTAACCGACCTTTGTTAGATAACGTCGTTTGTTCAATAGCTACGGAGGCTATAAGAACAACTTAAACTAAGTTCGTATATATTCACTTGATCTGGATTCCAGTTGATCTTATGGCAAGAGAATAGGTATTAGGAATTGTAGCAAGACTAAGAGCCACAGGAATATGGACTTCAAGACCATGCCGCCGTATTAGTTGATTGTAAGCCACTGACCCGGTCCCAAAACTGAACGATTGCAATATCTATTTAAAACTTTTTTTACAAGGGGACTTTATTTTTAAATTAAAAGTAAATATCATCTGAATCCTAAATGTATAAGCCGAGGGATGAGAGGTGTGAGGTATGACTTGAAGATTTCGACATAGAGAATTTTTACATCAAGATATCTATTAGGTTACCAGATAGATGTAGCTTCATATCTGTAGCCGTGATGTCTGACATAACAAGAGCGGGCAGGTGGTTTTGTTTTGCACAGAATAATTAAAGAGATGTCCCGATTGCTAGTGGGTTACTATAAAACCCTTGACTGAAGCCTACAATACGTCCAGGTTTTTACAATAATGGCACTTAAGGTTAAATATAACCTTTATGTTTAAACCTTTATACTTAAAGGTTAAATATAACCTTTAAGTAAATATTTGGACATGAAAGAAATCATAGCAACAACATCGCTGACAAATGACCTAAATTAAGGACGTCTATTCAGACTGAGAACATTTATCTCTTCTGTGGTTTATTTATTATTTTCAATACATTGGAAACTAATCATTTTTAAGTCTGACATACTTTATTCACAAAAAAAAGCAATTGAGTTCTACATCAACCAACCACCTATTCAAAAACGCCATTTGGCCAGGGCTCGCCCACATGAAGAAAAAGTCAACGTTCTGGCAAATCATTTCGTCGAAACCTGTACAAAACTAATGGACGAAAAGAAGAGATCTTTTCAAAGCACCCCCAGCAGCAATGATAAGTCTGAGATCAAACGAATTTCGATCAACGGTCATAAGGCGCACATAAAAGACAACAAACTCCTGGTTATGATCAGATCACTGGTAAACTCTTATGGAATTGCCTAATAAAACCCGTTACTATTTAAGAAATATGTTTAACTCTATAGTCCGCATAAAGTATTTCCCAAAATGTTTAAGTCGCTGTGATAATCGCTATCATTAAATCAAACAAAGACGTATCAAAACCAACGTCTTATAGGCCAAATAGCCTGCTGCTACTGCTCTCGAAGCTCCTTGATAAACTCTTCTTTGAACGTATGAAACCAATTCTTATAGAGAGGCAAAACTTATTCGTAATCACAAGTTTGGTTTAAGACGAACGCACTCTATTATTCAGCAAATACATCAAGAAACGAATAGAGTAGCGGCCGACATTGACAAAAAAAATTTCTCTGTTGCAACATACCTCAATTGCAAAAGCTCTTGATAGCTTATGGCGCAACGCCCTCCTTCACGAACTAAAATATCAAGTACCAATGGATTTGTACCCAATAATACTAAGTTATTTACAAAGCAGTTTTTTCTATGTTAAATCCAAAAAGCGAGACTCCTGAAATGTTCTCTATCAGTGCTCAGGCACCTCAAGGCACCTTCCTCGTGAAGCACCTGCTTTACCTTCTCTTTATATCTGATATTCCAAATCCAGCTTCCAATAACAACATGATAGCTATCTTTGCTGATGATGCAGCCTTACTCTCATCACATGAAATTACTAAATGTGCAATACCAAACCTAAAACAACTGCTCAATAGCATGTTGGAGTGGTGCCGCAGTTGAGGAATGCAAGTAAACAACGGTAGAACAGTGCAAGTAATTTACACAAATAGGCAGATATCCAATATTCAATCCATCCAAATAAATGGCTCTTTCGCATACAACGGTGAAATACCATGGCAGGATCATTGACTCCAAACTTATATGGAAAAATCACATCACACAAAAGAAAAACGTGTTAAAGAACAGGTTCAGACAACTATGTTGGCTGCGAGTCCAAGCTTAGAAACGGCTTAGAAATCGGGTTCACTGCAAGCACAGTAATGCTAACTTAACAAAAATTCACAGAATCCAATATAAAATACTGCGAACTATTGTCATCGTTGAATGGTAAAAATCAAAACAGTAAATTAAGTCATTTGTGACAACAGTCATAAAACTTCTTTGATACAACATTCCAACAGGAAAGTTAAACAATTGCCGGCGAAGGAAATTTTGGCACCCAGCGCTACACATCAACAGAACTAATTAACCGTTCAAAGTCAAGTTACCGCATAAAAAATTATTTATATTAGAATTATTTAAAATTATTTATATTAGAATATGATATACAATTCTTATTTACATACGATATAAGTTATATTAAGAATTGAATTAACGTAATTAACAACCCTACAAAGTACAGCCAATTACTTATTGTCACTTTGGTGACAGGTGTAATAAAAAGGGATAGTAAGAAAAACATACTTTATCTCGTGGAATGTGAAGCCTCAGTTAGAGGCGAGAAGAACAATACAGCTACTAGATCATTCTAGATCTGATGTAAGAATCCTTATTTCAATTATCGCTGGATTCATTGCGGTCTCTTTGGACAACTCTAGAGAACTGAACCTACCTTTCAATGACTTCTGTAGAAGTTGTCAAGTTTAAGAGCAAATGACTAGATTAGTTTTAAAAGTAATGAGTTAAAGCTTTTCTGTTGATTTGTTTACAAAGGTTTCCTGCAACCCTACAAAAATACAGAACACCAAAAATTTTAACGCGAAAACATTTACTTTCAATTACACATTTTTGTACAACATTCTTTGCACATTACAAAAAAATTTAAACGCGAGAGCGAAACTTAGGAAGAGCAACAAAGTATTGTCAACACTTTGCACATAAACAAAACATGCTACAAAACATCAGACTTCTTTAATCTCTAAATTGGTGGCAAGTCAAAAGATGGTTCAGAAACAACAAATTAAGCAACTGAAAATATAAAGACTTTTTAACACCCTCATGCCATAAAAGGTGGCAACAACAAACAAAGTTTAAGCAATGTTTGCTAACACGTCATCAAAGACATCAAAGAGCAAACAAACATCTATCAAAGTACATGCAGTATGTGAAGCTAAAAAGTAGCAACAATTTTTAAGCGAGGGTGGTTCATTTGTAAAGGACCTAATTGTGAAAATATCTAAGCTTTTAGTTTGTATTCGATTATTTTTGGTCAATATTGCTACAAAGAACTTTATTTAATCATAATAGTACAATAGAAGCGCAATGAGCAGAGAAACTACAATCGTGATTAATGTGCTTTTGCGAACGCTACCAGGCAGTGTGACTATAAACTTAAACTAAAGAAGTTCTCATAACATGACATACAGTTCGTTAAATTAAATGGTACTAACACTGCATAGTAATTTGACATCGGAGAATAGGCTACTGAATATCTAAACGCTGGACGAACAGAATTTGCTAAGGCTCCCGTTGAAGAATCTGCTGCTGTGCCTCACTATACTAATCCCGTAAGGAGTAATGGATGCAGAATAGATCAACTGTTGGTGGCAGTGTAAATCGCTGATTTGGATTATAATCCACAGTGTTAATACACTACAGTACACTACATAGTATTAAGTAACTGCCTTCTTAAGCTTTGCCAGAAAATCTAAAGGTGGAATCACACGATTGCCGTAGTGCACCAATTTTACACAATTTTCATTGAGCTCAATTGGAGCACAATAAAAAAATTTTTGCAATCAAATCCTCTGCCATCACATGATTGCCACATTTTACTGAAATTTTATTAGTACCAATAATTGTAGCTGATGACAAACTTTGCTTAGCAAAAATAAAAATAAAACAGTTAAAAGTTAAGAATATAGTTTGTTCCTGTTGTGCGTGCTAAAAATAGCAAAAACTGAAAACGGAAAAGGATAAAATCTAAACGAAATACGTAGGTGAGAGAATTTTACAATTGCTATAATATTAACACAATTGAATTTTACCTGTTGAAAAACAAAAACTATGTTTGGAAGACGCATTTAAACAATTTTGAAACTAAATAAATGTATACTTATGTGTATGATTGGCGCGTACTGTCTGCTTTGGTTGCCGCATGAAAACACAATAAATATTGGTGCATTTTTAAAATTTTTATTGGTGAATAGTTGCTTAGAAAGTGTTCACATGGTTGTCGTATCAGGGTTGTATTTGATTGGAAAAAATATGAACAACATTCGTTTTGCGGCAATCGTGTGATGCCACCTTAAGACTTTTAGGTACTACTAGCAAAACCCCGAAACTCAAAAAAGAAGACAAAAAAAGAAATTTAAGTATAAAAATAGAAAGTAAAATTGCGTGAGCTTTGGTTGCCGAGTGGTTAAAGCGGCTGTGCCAAAATTGTAAAATTTGATTCGTCCAAAGTTCATAGGGTGCTGATGAAGGGTGTTTGCTACCCAGAAACAGCCGGTTGTCCACCTAGCTATTAAATTTTACTTTTCTTTGCTTAATTGATATTGATTTAAAAGTGACAAACCAAGGGTTGAACTTGAGCCTGAAAAGGTAATTTAATATAAATATATGTAGATTATCATAGTTCAATACAATTAAAATTTTCAGTAAAATGTTAAATTCATTTAAATCAGTGATAAATTGCTTTGTCGTTTTTGCATTTTCGGTGCAAATATACAACATAAAACTGTCCATCATGTGAGAAAACTGGATACCCTGCATTTACTCCACAAATTCCTAAGAATTGCCCTGGTGCCTTGTTAATGGTAACTACAAACGCAAGCCGAGCAGGAAACTGAAGTCGTTGAAATTCAAATGTCATATCAGACGGAATCATTACAAAGCGTGAAATGAATATATCTTCGACTTTGAGTTTTTCAGCTAAATAGTAGCTTCAATTACATAAGACATCAACCCTTTAATAGCAAATCTTGTACCATTACCTAAACGGAGGTGATTAATATTGGGAAGCATAATAGTGGCTCCTACTTTCAATTAAAGATTATGCGGAGGCAATCCTGGTAAGTCCAATGAATTCAAAAATTCTGTTGAATACTTCTTAACGTACTCTGCATTGGTAACAGTATCCACAAACTTAAATGACACCAATTCGCCAGGAATTTTTTATTGTATAACCATGTTTAATTCAGTAACATCTTTGTTATTTGCCGCTATAATTGCACTGTCACTCAACCAAACATGTCATATATGTATGCATATTGTTGTGCTAGGTTAGGGAAAACACATTCTATCAATTCTACTTTTGACTGTACGAAACGGCAAAAATCATTTGACAATGTTATCATTGCTACAGTGTCACCAACAGGCAACCCACCATTCCCGATTTGCAGCTCATTGCTCAGAGAACTTATCAGCAGATTGATCATTCTGCAACTGAACACGAACGTTGGAAGTGTGTTTCAATGTTTAACAAATGTCCAGAATTTTGAAGACTTTAAGCAAGCAGTTATTTTATGGGCAGCTGTCAATCTAGGAATGACGGGCCATGTTTGCCTAAAATCGCCTGGTAATTAAATTAACGCACCACCAAACAACTCAAAATTATCTCCGAGATCTGCCATTGTTCTTTTGAAAGCTTCAAACAGATTTCTTACGATTTCTTATTCGACATAGGGCATTAATCTTAAATAATGATGCCGCAACGTTTCAGTTATTTTGGCGTTCCAGATGTGTTTGAAACATTACATGTAATACAGGTAATTCAATTGCATTTTCAAAGCAGAATGGGCCGTCCGACCACCATCTAACAAAGTGGCTGCAGAGCACCAATGCCAATGCAATATTATTCTGGAAACGTATCGTTGCCAACAATAATAAAATTAAAATCATTTTTCCAGTGTCTCCAGGAAATAAAATCCACTGGCTTCACTATTAACAACTTGCATAATAGTATCGCATGCCATTTTTTGCTTCAATGTCGAAAGAAAATGAATTGTATTTCAGTTTTCAAAATCTAAACTCAAATATTTTCCAATATTTAAGTTAAGATATCGAAATAAATGCAGTGTTCATTATAACTCATGAACCAATGTGCAAACGTTTTAGAAAAACCAGCAATAAGTTACAACCGCTAATCAATCCTCGTATAAGTTTTGTTTCATACCGCAGAATGATAAAAAATCGACAAAAAGTTAACTGAAGTAAAATCAATCATTTTAAGTATTGAAAAGTTCATGAAAATGATTTACTCATTAAAAAATAAAAACCAAAAGCGGTCTTAAATGGGGGGCAAAGAAATGCAAACCACATATACAACAAACTTTGTATATGCATATGTATGCAGTGGAATAAACTAAGTTTTAATACAGTTTAGTTTCTTGCCAGCTGATTTCCCTCGTCTTGAAGACCATACCTGGCCCGGCCTCCGTCTCTGCATTGAAAAATATAAATCAGCTAGATCTTTGGCGCAATAGGAATAAATTTAAAGCGGATTCATCACCATCATCCTCATCATCAAGGAGACATCATACATGTTCGAATTGTGGCTTATGTTCTAGGTTTTCTCTGGAGTGTGTAAAAATATATAGATTTTTCTTTTATTTTCATTCTAAAACAACCAGATAGCATGTGCGTCGTCATTAAAACGACAGCTACATGATGCGTATGCACACAAAACTCTACATGAAATCTTTCCGAAAACAACAACTAAAAAACGACTGCGAACTTACAATCAATGTTCACATTAAATAAAGCAAAAAAAAAAACAAAAATCATTATACAACAAAATTAAATACAAACGAAACACAAAGACATGTCTTCAAAATAACTTAAGCAAAGCAAAGTTAAGCTTCAAAAGTATCCTTAATATCCCCAGGGATATATAAGTGTACCTTCTCCTTTACTAGAAAAGCTCAGGAAACTTTTTATGCGCTTTAGCTGTTCTTACTTTAAAGTTAATACTACTCACATTAAAACAGTCACACAGTCACTCACTCATCCTTCTCTTAAAAAAAACCCCACACTACAAGCACTGAAAGAAATTTATAGTCTTATTTATAAAAGGTTTTTTTTATTAATTTCTTCTACAGTAATCCTCCTATCAGAAAATACTATGAATTTTGCGGGCCAATCGCAATAATGTCAGTTATGTTTTAACATTTGTGTAGTAAACACATGCGAAATACACGTTAATAAACAATGTTACGCTACACTGCCCCTGAGCGCGGAATATTGGTGACTATTTACTTGACCAATAATCGGTCGGTGACTTTGGCACAACGTGAATTTCGTCGCAGATTTCCTGGCCATCCAACGCCTACTGGTGAAACACTGCGACGTTTAGCCGCTCGCCTCGAAGAGACTGGCACAACACGAGATGCTGCCAGGCGTGGCAGACCCCGGAGTAGCCGTTCTGCAGAGAATATTGCTGCTGTAGCCGAGGATGTCATGGAAACGCTGTCGACATCGACCAGACGACGTGCCACACAAATGGGTATCAGTCGACGGTCCTTACAGCTAATTTTGGTACAAGATTTGAAGATGTTTCCGAACAAAGTCCAAATGGTGCATCAGCTGTTAGCTGCTTACCGCCAATCGCGTCTTACATACGCTCAAGCCATCCTTGATCACCAACAAGAGGAAGATGATTTTTCATCAAAAATAATCATGAGTGATGAGGCCCACTTCCATCTTAGCGGGTACGTAAATAAGCAAAATTTACGTTTTTGGGCCATTTCGTGTAACCCAAGAAGAGCCATTACATCCGCTCAAGGTCACTGTATGGTGTGCTGTTTTCGCTGGAGGAGTCATTGAACGTTTTTTCTTCGAAGTCGTCACGGGCCAAACGGTTACTGTGAATGGTGAGCGCTACAGAGCAATGATCAACGAGTTCTTTTTGGCGCAACTTGATGAATTGGGATTGGAAAATATGTGGTTCCAACAGGACGGTGCTACGGCACACACTGCACGTGCCACAACCGATATGCTGAAGGATGCATATCCCGGGCGCCTAATCTCCCCTTTTGGCGATTTGCACTGGCCAGCAAGATCGCCTGATTTTACAGCTGCAAACTTCTTTTTGTGGGGCTTTTTGAAGTCCCGGGCTTATGTCAACAAGCCTCAGACTCTTGCAGCTCTTAAAAACAATATCCGTCAAGAATGTGAGGAAGTTTTGGCCAATGTGATGGAAAATGCTATAAAAAGGTCTCAAATGACAATCAACTGTGGCGGCGGCCATTTATATGACATCATATTCTCGACTTGATGTAAAAAATTAAAAAACCAAATAAAAATAACCCACAAGAAGAATCAAAGTTTTTCATTTTTTTTTTAATTACAGCCAAAAAAAACATCGGAAGGTTATTTTTGCGCCACCCTGTAGACGCCACGTGGTAACTGAATCAGTGCCAAACTTTTCAACTCAACCCTAACTATCTTGAATTTTGGTTGCCGCCATCATAGAATTTGACAGCGTTAAACTTCTTTCTTTGGGGGTATCAAACACAAAAAACTTTATGTCAATTATTATTAACACACTATTAACATTGAATATTAAAAATATGGACCATCGTATAGAGAAATACATAATTGCCGTAACTTTTTCTATCGTAATAAAAAATACCAGAAAAATGCTCTAAATACTTCTTGTTTTACTGCCTGTTCCTCAATGTCGAAGTCGTGCGAATGTTCGCATTCTAAGCGAAAGAAAATTGTTTTGGGATCCTCTATGACGTTCTCTTATTCTAACGATGACTCGATCGACAGGTCGAAAAGGTGTGTTTTCATACAAAATCCGATAACTCTATTTCGATCAGCACTACGAACACAAATGTCAAAATCAATCACTTGCTGTTTTGCTATCGAGTGGATATTTTAATTAAAAAAAATTGTATGTTTATTTGCTAAAAAGCTGGGAAATAAAACTACAAAACCCACATATTTTTCATTTTTATTTTATTTAGTAAATATAATAAACAATTTGTCCAAACAAGTTTGGACAAATATTACATTAATAAGTTAGAAAACTGTTTAAATTTGAATTTGAATGCAGTCTTTTACTTACCTGAAGTTTATATTGTGAATTTGAATAATCTTGTGTACTAAATCTTGCTGGCTTTAACAGATGGAAACTTCCGTATGAAAAGCACGAACTTTCCAAAGGGCTAAACTTTTTTCTTGAAATGAATTTTTATACCATTACCAAAAATCCATTAAAGCTAACAGCAGCTTCAAAATCTTAAGTTTTTACCAATTTATTGTAAATCCTAAAATCTACCTAAAATCTAACTAATTAAAATTAGAAGTCTAAAGATAAATATTAACAAATAAATATCTAAACTCATTTCCTTTTCCCACTTCAAATATAATTTACTCAATTGGTAGGGAGTCCTACTAAGAGTCCCCGAGGTCGCAGGTTCGATTCCTGCCGAAGGCTTTGGGTGTTTCTGCAGACAAGCCAAAAGCTTCGCAGTTTTGTGTTTGTTTAAAAAAAAATTGTATTTAATAAATTTGTTTAAGGGAGTTACTTCAAACAAATTTATTTAGCACAGAACTCTCATCTCCCGAATGTTAATTCTGTTCACAATTACCATATGTATGTATGTAGATTTTCTAAACAGTTCACTTGTTCGCTGGAAGGAAGAAAATCCTGAGTTTGCCAGAGGAATACCAGTGTTCAGTGCATCAAAGTACTTATAAAATGTCTATGCAAAATAAGAAAAAACGTTTAAATATTAAAACACCCCAAAAACTATTTACGCACTTTCGAAATGTTTGCTTTTTTATTTTCTACTTATCTATGTATGCAAATATATGCTTTGGCCTGTCAGTTTTAAGAAGGGTTGTATTTACACAAGAACATTTTAGTAGTTGTTGTCAATATTTCAATAAAAAATCAAGCAAAGCTTTAATTTAGCAATCTAGTCTGTAAAGTAGAAAATTTCAAAAAATTCCATGACGTAAGCCCTTGCGAACGCAAGCTGTCGAAATAGAGGAACCCGAAATTTCGAATTCGAAATCGTGCGGCTACATATCAATCGCTTACATTTGTTTGTGACATCGAGTAGCAGGCAGTTATTTACAATCAACATTGCGCATTTTGATTGGGTTTATTTGCCCCCTAATCGAATCAAGCTCGCTCAAGCCAATCTTCTCTCTCTCTGTGTACCACTCACCAAGAAAATGAGGTATTAGACGAGTGTTAACATTCTAGATTGCGCCACAATTTTCACAATGACCAGTGTAAATTTGCTACAAAAGAGCACAAAAAAAAGCAAATGATATAAGAAAAAAAATATATGTACACATATATATAAAAATAAGAATCGAAATAGCAACAACTGCCTTTGGCATTTCGATACACTTAACTGCACTTCATCAATTGCGCCAAAGACGTGCGCTCGCTCAGCGAGTTTGTTGTCGTCTACAACATGTTGTTCGCTGCTCGAATATGTCGTTCATTGTTTTCATATCTTTTCTTCGTTTTTGTTGCTGTTGTGTATTGTGTTTGGTGGTGGTAATATGTGAGTGGAAAAGCAAAATGAGAAATGCGTCATAAATACCTTTAGATAACAATTGCAACTCATGTGCATGAAGAAAAATAAAGTTTCTATGATGATGCGAGTTAAATCCTTCGGCAAGGATTGAGTCAAAAAAGAAATATATTTTTTTTACTACACCGAAACGTGTGTTTTATTTTGATATATTCTTAAGACTAACACAAGTATTTCTTACCAGCTATTTATATGAAAAATATCTTTGTTCTTATCTTAGGGTTGCTTGTAAATACTTATTTATCAATTATGATATTTACTGTTTGTTGCGGTTATGGAAATATTTTATCAGATATTTGTTTAGGACGTTTACTAAAGGTAATATGTGTTTTGGACTATTTATTTAGGCTTACATGTAATTAGTATCTTATATACTTGAGGTGTGTGAATGTTCTTATCTCGTTAGCTGTTTGTACAGCTGCACTAAATCGAAAAGAAATATTAATGTTAACTCCCCTCCTTCTTAAGATAAAGTGTCCTCACTTTCTTACACGACGTTCATTTCGGCTCGTAATCTTGCTAATTCTATTTCGTAAAGGTGTTTAGCAAGTAGTCTTCTTTCTGATTGTTTTTTGTCTTTGCAGTAATTAAATAATTTTGCTAGAATGTATAAAAATAATATTATTCCGAAAATTATGAGTATAAAATAAATGGCATATTGAATGGGATGTTGTTCTATTGGGATTAGATATTTTGACATTTCCTGTATGTTTGAAAATTTATGGATAGAGTCTGAAGATAGTATTTGAAGAATTTCAATCTGTTCGTTGTGTTTTTGGTGTATGGCTTCTTTTATTTCCTTCCGGTGGTTGAAGTAATTTTTGCCGTCTATATTTGTAGAAATGTTAAACTGAATTAATTTCGGGCCTTTAATTGGTTGACCATTCCAAATATGCTCATTGTCGGAGAGTATGTAGCCGTTCTCAAGGATTGTGAATGGTGCATTATTTTCTTGAATTATGTCGCATGTGGCTGGCTTATTTTCTAATACATTTATGGTGCAATTATTAGGACTATTAATTTTACATATATTGTTTCCTATATAATTTTTACATTTGTCAACTGAAATATATTTATTATTACAAACAGCAATTTTTTTATCTAATACCAATTTTCCTTGCTTATATGCTAGTGGGTATATATTGTATAATTTGCACATATTTTTTAGTATGGGATATTTATAGATTATAACTACGGCTTGGTTAAATAAGCATACATGAATGTTTGAATATTCGAGAATGTTTATTAATGGTAAGTCAAAAGCTTCATTAGATATTATTTCTTTAATATCGTCTAAATTCAATGTTCCTGAATAAAAATTTCCATTTTTTGCAAAATTTATTGTGTTTGTTATGGCTTCAAGTTCTCGATATACTTCGTTAATTAAAATACTATCTGAAATAGCCTTAGGATCTAATGTCTCTAATATTCGTTCGAATCGTGAGTTTATTGTTTTTTGTTTATTATTATTCTCAATTAATTGGTTAAGTCCTGTGTTAATTTCGATCAAATCGTCATGATCTGGTGTGCCAGTAACGAATTTTAACACTGAGCCTAAAATATTTAATGCTCTTTTTGCACGGTACGTATTAGGGAGTAATTGTACTTTTAAGGATTCGATTCTATTTATTAATATCTGTTCTTCCTGACTTTTTTCAGTATTGTAAAAATTTTGCATTAAGTCTTCATATGGTCTCAGTATTTTTGTCAAGTTAGTTATGTGATACAAATATGTTGTATCTTCGTATAGATATGCGGGGTCTGTCTCAACTATTACGTATTTCTTGTCTGTTAAGTCAGTTATTTTATCACTAAGTGCTAATGTAAAAAATATAATTAAGAGTCTTGCTGATTGGTACATGTTGTGGCTTGTCTGCGTATACTATCTTTATGTATAACCTTACCCTTCACTGTTAAAATTGTGTCCCCACAATCTTTTTTTACCCTGTGTTGCAGATATTTGGTCGAATTTTTATTACGGCGGTGTGTTTTGGCGTAAATTATGTCTCCTTCTTTGTAAACTATTGAGTGTCGATTTTTATTGTGGTAGTTTAGGAGTTTTTCCTGCTTCTCTTCAAGTCTTTTTTCAATATCAGGATATCGCTCTCTATTGAAAAAGACGTCTTCAGGTCTATATCCTGTTGTGGAATGGATTGTTTTATTGTATTGCTTTACCGCGTTGTATAATTCGTCTCCTGGTGAGGTGTTATTTTGTTGAGCCAGTGCTGTTGAGATTTCGATGAGGGTGCTGTGGACTCGTTCAACTTGACTGTTGGTTGTTGAATGATGGATTGGTGTTGTTGTGTGCTGTATATTTAAGCGTTCGTAAATATGCTTTGCCACTACACTAGTGAATACGTTTTCATTATCAGTCATTAAATGTTTGGTGTTTGGGTATATTTGTGTAAGAATTTCTTCAATGTACTCGTGGAAATTTGTTTTGTTCTGTATCCTTCGTATGTAACAGTACTTAGAATATTTATCGATTGTGCTGATATGCATTTGATTATTCATATAGAATATGTCCATCTGTGTGTATTCTCCTACTTTCGTGGGTATTGGGGTTTTCCCTATTGGTTGTTTGTTTGGTCTACGTTCATAAATATTTTGTAGGCAAATATTACAATCTGCACATTCTTTTTTACACATTTCTTTGATGTTTGGCCAGTAATATGATAATAAAATTTCTTGTGCGTTGTTTTTATAATTTCTATGTGCTCTTCTGTGTGTTTGTTGTACTATTTCTTTTTGTTCGTCTATATTAGTAACGTCTTGCAATTGTGTTTGTGCTATAACAAACAAATTATGCGGAAATGTAGAGATAATGTCGTCTTGTAAGTGAAATAATGTTTCTTCGCTTAATTTTAATGCATTCTGCACTTTTGGATTCACTATTTGTTTTAATCTATTTATCAGTTCATTTTTTGTTTTATAGTATACAGTATGCCTAACACGATCTGGGAACACTGTACATGTATCGATTTCAACTATTTCATTTTCATCCAATATTGGTATAATTTGATTTCTAAAAGCATTTAGAGGTTGCTTGACTCTTTTAATACCTTCTGTTGGTGAACTTTGCGCTGAGTGCTGTGAGCAACTGGATGTATTATTTATTTGTTGGCGTGATAAAGCATCTGCAACAACATTTTGGTGTCCAGGCTTGTACACTAATTTTGCACCGTATTCTTCTATGAAATTTTTCCATCTTTTAAGCTTGGTGTTTGGATTTTTATCAGAAATGGAAAAAATTAGTGATTGGTGATCCGTATATATTGTTAGATCAGCAATGCCGTAAAGATAGTTCCTTAGTTTTTGCAAAGCCCAAACTATAGCTAACAATTCTTTCTCATTGGTGCTATAGTTTTGTTCTGTTTCATTCAAAGTTCGTGAAATGAATGCTATAGGTTTCTTATTCTGGGAAAGAACTGCACCGATAGCAAAATTGCTTGCGTCGGTAGTTAGTTCGAATGGTTTAGAGAACTCAGGTTGAAATAGTTCAACTTGTGCTTGCAGAGCATCCTTTACTTTATTTAATGCATCTAATGCTGCTTGATCAAGACTAATTTTTACTTTTGCGCTTTGGTTTTTACTGATTCCACCATTTTCTCCTCTCAAATGCACAGTGAGCGGTTTCACCATGGCTGCGAAATTTTGGATGAATTTCCTATAATAACTTGCCAAACCTAAGAATGATCGAAGTTCTTTCAGATTTGTAGGAATGGGATATTTTTTTATTGCCTGTACCTTATTAGGATCTACTGTTATTTTATTATGTTTGATTATATGTCCTAAGTATTCGACAGAGTCTTGGAAGAAATGTGATTTTTCGTCGGATATTTTCATGTTTGCATTATGGAGTGCATTTACTATAATACGGATGTGTTCCAAGTGTTCCTCAGGTGTGGAAGAATATATTAATACATCGTCTATATAGACATGCGCAAATTTTCCTATATATGGACGGAGAATGTCATCAACGCATCGTTGAAAAATAGAAGGGGCGTTTTTAAGTCCAAACGGCATCCTTAAGAATTCATACTTTGCGCCATTCACGCTGAATGCTGTTTTTTCTCTATCCGATTCTTTTATGAGGATTTGATGAAATCCTGACTCTAAATCTAAAGTAGTAAATACTTTTGCTTTGCCTAAGTTCTGAATTGTCATTCCAACATCTGGAATTGGGTAGCGGTCAGTGATTGTCTGAGCATTTAGCTTCTGAAAATCGACTACCATTCGCCTTTTGGGCTTACCTTGATCATCGGTACCCTTTTTTGCGACTGTCCAAATGGGGGAATTGTACGGACTCCTACTTGGCTGTATAATTTCGTTATCTAATAATTTTTTTATTTCATTGTTAATAAACTCATTATCTGATATTGGATAAGGGTATTGTTTAACATAGATAGGATCTTCTGACTTTGTCCTAATCATTGCCTTAATCGTTGTAGTGAATGGTAATATTTCATTTGTTTTATTATTTCTTTCCATTATCTTTTCGATATCTTCCCTATATGTTTCATTACTTATTGTATAATTTATTTTCTGTTCACTGTTTACTAATTGTTTTTTATATTTATATTTCAAACTATAGTCAAAGAGATTAATTTCTGCTTTCGCTGTTCGTAAGCCTTGTTCACCGAGAAGCATATCGAACTCTTGAAGTGTTTCTGTTTCATAAAAGGTTAAGTGGTGATTTAAAACCGTGATTATTTTTTTTGAATTTATTATGGAACTTCCATGAAGTGTTCTGACCTTTACAGGATTTATTTTAATTGACTTCCCTATCTTACAACTAGTACTAATATAATTATTTGTAGCACCTGTGTCTACTAAAATATTTAATGATCTACCTGTTTCTCTGCAAGTTCGTTGTAGGCAAGGCAGACCATTTACTCGCCTTAAAAAAGCACTTCCAGTTTCGAAATCGTCGTTGCTGTGTTGCGGTTGAATGGAATGAAGATCCTCATCTTGTGTTTGGTGGATTCTCTGGACTTTGTTGAAATTGAAGTTTTGAGATGAAGCGTTCCTATCCCTCTTCATGGATTGGTGGTTGTTGGATCTGAATGGATTGTAATGTGGCTTACTACTTGTGGGTTGATTGTTCCATCTGTTTGTTTGTTGGAAGTCAGATGGTCTCACAAATTGCTTCGAATCGTCTACTTCCATTGGCTCGGCGTAGTTTCCTTGTAGTGGAGGAGGATTGACTTGTCTTTGCTGATTTACCTTATATGCTGGCCTTAGGTGTCGATCGTTTTTTTGGTGATGGGCTGTAGATTGTCTTTCATGGCGCTGTGATGTTATACTTTCGAAGTGTGAATCATGATTATCATGGTAAATGGTACAAGCTATTGCGTAGGCTTCTCCTAGGCTTTGAGGTTTATTCGAGTATAATATACCTCTGGTATAGTTGCTGCGTAATCCCATGATAAAAACTCGGATAGCGTCGCTATTGGCATCGGACAGTCTCCCTGCTTTCATATTTTCTTCCATCGTTTCTATTTTCTGCTGGATTAAGGTTAATGCCTGATGAATCTCATCATGAAACTCGGTTAGAGTCTTACTCCCTTGTCTAATTCTTGACATCCCGTCTTTCAGCACATATAAGGGACGTTTGTCGGAATATGTATAGTCCAATCGACTAATTATGGCATAAAAGTTTAACTCTGTTCCGTTAACAGATAAAACTCTGGATGCGGCCCCAATAATTTTTGCACGGATAATGCATACACAGTTATAGTATTCTGGACTATTTATAAACTGTTTGATGTTTTCCATTTGAGTCCATACCTGGTTTCTCCATGGATTGTAGTCGCTTCCTACGCCACTGAACGTTGGCAAACACTTAAAAATTTCCGTGTTTATTTGGCTTGCTAATGTTATGTTCGGTCGGAGTGCTGGCATGGTAGGAACTGTTGCTACCTGGAATGGTGTCTGGTTCTTTATTGTCTCCATTTCTGTTTTTAATGATGTTAATTGCTCGGTTAGCGCTTGAATATGAGCTTGGAGGGTTGCAGTTTCGGTCATGCTGATATTTTCTTCTATTCCCCGGAATAATTTAAATAATTGTTGGCGTTTTGTTCGGGAACCCAGTTTTGCTTTTTAATTTGTTTTGCTTGTTTTTAGAATTTCGAATTTTTTCACTTTTTATAGAAAACACTTTTAGTTCATACAAAAACAGTTTTAGTAGGGTTTTATTTTTTGACAATTTTAATATGTTTCCAATGTTTCAGGAAAACAAAAAATTTTATTTTATCCTTCTTCAGGATTGTGGAATTTTTTGGCTGGACACAAGGTTATTTCACCTGTATCCCGGTTTTTGAGCCCCCAGTTAAATCCTTCGGCAAGGATTGAGTCAAAAAAGAAATATATTTTTTTTACTACACCGAAACGTGTGTTTTATTTTGATATATTCTTAAGACTAACACAAGTATTTCTTACCAGCTATTTATATGAAAAATATCTTTGTTCTTATCTTAGGGTTGCTTGTAAATACTTATTTATCAATTATGATATTTACTGTTTGTTGCGGTTATGGAAATATTTTATCAGATATTTGTTTAGGACGTTTACTAAAGGTAATATGTGTTTTGGACTATTTATTTAGGCTTACATGTAATTAGTATCTTATATACTTGAGGTGTGTGAATGTTCTTATCTCGTTAGCTGTTTGTACAGCTGCACTAAATCGAAAAGAAATATTAATGTTAACTTGCGTCCATCGTCTGCCGTTTATAATGATAATGATGATTGTCGTCATCATCATTATCATCACGATGGCAATAATGATTTTACATGTTGAAGGAAGGCCTAAGCTGGATGTTCCAATCCGAAAAGTTTATTGGAGTTAAGATTTCTCGCTTTGGTTGACTGTTTGTTGTCGTTAACTCTCTTCCGTTTTGGCACTGGTGGTATGACACAAAGACTTGCGAATATGATAAATTTCATTGGCACTTTGTTGGAGATGTTGTAATAGATTCATACTTTACATTGCTGCAAGGTAATGATCATTGATCATGTTATCATTATTATTGATTTTTTTTTTTTTGTTGATTTTAGTGTTGTGAGAGATTTTGGACGTTGTTGGTTTTGTTGAACGAAACAACACATTTGTATATAGACATATGGATTTGCTATTGCAAATGACCGTCCGTCGTGACGTCTGGTTGTCGGTCTGAATTCTGCATGTGTTTGTTATTTATTATACGGTACAAGATTGATTTGTTTAAGGAAACATAAAATAGAATGCGGCAAGGTTATCGCTCTAAAACCCATTCAAGAGATCATTAAATGATTGTGATTTGCTGGTAGAGAGAAATGGAAAAGAGGAAAATAATGACATTTTTAATTAAGATTGTGTTTATTATTGTGATAATTTTCGCATAAAATTTAAGCACAATGAAGTTATGATTTATATAAATCGTTATTGATGGGGAAATCTTTTATAAACTGTAGATGAAAATTTATTGAAGAAAATTTCAAATTCTCTCTTAAGGACATACATATTTTGTTAAATACGGTTTGGCAAATTAACCAAATGTCTTAAAAGCAAATCAACTACATAATTTTAAATGACGAAAGCAACATACATACTTATAAAAAAAAACTATAATTAGTTTACGATGCAAGGGAACAGACTGGTAGACACCGGAAATACAGAGATGAAACAAGAAAGCCAATCAGCGTACGCTCTGCACATCTCATTTCTACAAAAGGGCTAAAGCTCGTGAAATAAAAGAATACGTTTTTAATGTTCTGCAAAAGGCCTAAAGCTCCTGAAATAAAAGAGTACGTTTTTTAATGTTCTTCTAATGCAAAAAGATAGAGTATACAACGCACGGTATATCTTTCTCTTTTTAACACAAGTTCTATCAGCTGGCATGGGCTATTTTCCAAATTCACTTTTTCACCTCTGTCTACTCTGTGCTAATAGCTCACACGGTAAAAATTAAAACGACATAGAAATCATCCATTTGGTGTTTTCAAAATTATAGGACTGAAATTCAACATCTGTCGAACTAAGTTGTGAAACCAATTTTTTTCTTCTAAGTTGAAAGTCTGAAATTGACGAAAATAGATCAAAACTTTTCCTATTTTGGGTCCTTAAGTAATTGAAGAGAGGCCATTTCATCCAGAAAAAGTCACTGTTTGGTGTGCTCTTTGCTCTGAAGGTGTGACTGCATGGCTTTATTGCGAGAGACATTTCCTGGCCGCATAATTTCTCGTCGTGGCGCCAGCAACTGGTCACCAAGATCATGTGATTTGTCACCATTAGACTTTTTTTTGCGGAACTACTCGAAAGACCGTGTCTATGCAGATAATGTGCTGTTTTAATTTTCTTTGACTCTATTTTTCTTATGCCCTGCCTATAAATTGTGCCGGCGCTCAAAAACGCCACTGGCCTAAACTGATTTCTGGCAGGTTTTTATGCCAAAGTATATTTTTTATTTCAGCAAGTGTATGCTGAAGGTCCCTTTGGGTTGATTAAAAGCCAGTTTTAGGCTGAATCAGTGAATCTTTTGCACTTAAAACCAACAGTCTTCAAGTTATGGCTGAGATACCGCCCAATATGTGTCAAGAAGTGGTCGAAAATTACCTCAAAAGAATGAATGCTTGCAACACTTCGCGTGGTGGTCATTTAAGTGATGTTGTATTTCACACATGTTCAAATTTTATAATGAAAAAGATATATCATGCAAAAAAGTATTTTATTTAGGTGTACTTTTGAAACCGCAAAACGAATAACTGATTAGGTTTTGTCCCCTGGCTACTGACCCCAGTCTAAAAAAGCCACAATTGATTGATTTTGACGTTTGTGTTCGCAGTGCTGACGACATGATGGAAAACTGCTACGTCGTTTCGCTTTATCGATCGGGTCATCGTTTGAATAAAGGAACATCATAGAGGAACTCAAAATAATTTCTTTTCGCTTAGAATGTGAACAATCGCACAACATCGACACTGAGGAACAGGCAGTTAAAGTTGGAGCCTTACTGAATGGGCTACATACCATGGCTGTTTCACCTCCACCACTACGCACATCAGCATCCCAATTTGCTTCGAACACAGGCCATGACTACTTATTGATGAACTTTCGACTTTGTAAGTGTTTGTTTCTGTTGATTCGAATACATTTTAAATTCTCTTACCATGGATTAAATACACTTCCTATTGATTTTTGTATATCTTGCTATTGTATCAGTGATGACAATGCTCTTAAGCTTTGTGCTGGGCCCAAAAATGTGTAAACATTAATTCTATTTTATTTTAGGTCTTGGAGATTTACGTTTTTGCGCTTTTAGTTAGACTTTGATACCGCAATTTACATTACGATTTGCAACAAAAAAAAAATTGTAAAACTTTAAATTCTGCTAAGGAAATAAATTAAAGTTTAAAAACGTTAACATGTGTATCGATGGATATCATTCTGGATTAAAGAAAAATTTTATATCGTTGGCTCCAGTTTGGGTCGAAAATTTTTGTTGTGCATATTTCTTTCAGTGCTGTAAGATGAATTTCAAACTTGTGACTCTAGATTGAATATTGAATTAAAATTTCCGACCATTTCCGATAAATCAAGAAAATTGAACCATAGATCCACATTTAGTTGGTTAGATTAGGTTGATTGCAGGGGTTTGTTTTCCCATGTCTCATTTAGTTGTATCTGACACCCAATTCCAGACTTAATGGCCACTTTTTGTCAGGTGTCTAGTTTCTTACAACCTCAGATCAGTTGCTAACTTGTGATTGGCTTTCAAAATAGTAAGCGACTATGATTTGTATCCCAAGGCTTAACAATTTTTTTATAAAATTAATTTGTCGGGTAGACACCAGTAGCGAACAGCTAAAGTAATGGTATTAAAGCCCCTCAGCAACTTGTGTATAAGGCACCAATCATAATCCAGAATCATTGATTTACACAATTAACATCTTATACAAACAAACCTCACCTGTTTCCTACATCATATATTGTCAAATTTATGCATAATTTCAAATCAATACCATTAACAACTGAACTTAATGCCATTTTAAAAGTTCAATTGATTTTGATGCGCTCCTTTACGTATTTAGTTTTTATGCTCTGTCTCAGCTTTTGTTCCCGGATTTGTTTATTTCTTAATGCCTCTTGATGAAATCTTAATGCTAATTATGATGTTAATAATGAACAACTTTCCAATTATAAAACAACTTGGAGCAGCGTAACAGACGGCAGAAAATAATGCCACAACCAAATGGACAAATAAACCAAACCCCGACCGACCAACCAGCAAATAAACAACTAATAAAATATAATTCTTTTTTTAATTTCACAAAAAGCACAAAATCATTGAAGAACTCAAAAATGAAGAAGAAGAAGCAAATTATGGTAGAAAATAAAAAGCATCGGAGCATTAGCAAATGGATACTAGAAAGGGGCACTGAGAGGGGTCACTGGAGGCTGGTAGTCATTTAGTAAAGTGGGAAGGCAGGTGGGTAGGATGAAAGGAAGGTACGAATATGGGTATTTAAACTGAAAGGAATGTGATGCGTTTAAATTAACTCGTCAGTTGCAACATCATCAGGCTTAAATGAACGAAGAAACGGAGAGAAAAATATACGAAAGTAAAACAACAACATGGTGGTAGCAATAATAAACAGATGGACAGACAAAGTTAAGGATTTTAAGTAATAATTTCGCAGCAAATTAAGCCCAGTGAGTTGAGCACCAAATTGTTAAATATTTCTAAACTTGATCTCTTTGGAACGGCATCATTTTAAATTCGGAATAGAGCAAATTCTAAATAGAGCAAAACAGACAGATATGAGGCTTATGTCAGGAGGAAGATAAACAATTGAACTAAGGATACCATTTTTCTATAAAATAATTTTCAATGCAGCAAACTGTATCCTTGGACAAATTTTACATATTCGTAAAAAATCGTTACCCAAAATCAAAGAAGAAGTAAGTAATACATGTTTCGGGGCTTACTTTTCAGAGAATTTAAATATTTTAAAGCTGGTTTCAGTCTTTTAATTTTCCAGCAAATTTATATGCCGCCGAAATTTTGTTGATGCCAACCAACTTACCAGCAGACTTGAAGACACGTATAACTAGTTCGTGGACACCAAAGAAATCTCCGTACCATATCAACATACTAGAAAACTAAAAGACCAAAAGCTCTTTTGTTTTTTTTTTTTTTAATTTGCTTTTAACTTTAAAAGCAAATAATAAACTATTTGCGGTTTTCACGCTTCGTATTAAAGTACAATTGTAGATCTTGGAGATATTTTAAATGTAATAGATCTTAATAAATTTAAAACTCGGCAACAACAAACCTCATAAATTTTTAATTTACTAAATTAAAACCTCTGCAATGCAAAAAACAGTAGTAGATTTACTAAATGTAGTAAGTGGATTTATTTACAAGTATCAAACAGCTGACAGATTTGGGGCCACATTGTTTTTTGCTCACGTATAACAAAGTGAATTGTAAACATTTCTTAAATTTGCAATGAAAAAGACCAAAAAAGTAGAAAAAATTAAAACAGTTTTAAAAAGAAATCGCGAAAAAAGCTGGAACAAAAGATGGGCTGACGAAAAAGTAAAAGCACTGCTAGAATACTTGCGCTCTCTCCAAATGATCCAAGTCTGTACAGAACAATTACCAGTTGGTACTCAACTGGGAATTGTTCACATGAATGAGGTTGGTTAAATTCAGCAGTTTCAACTTTTTTACAATACCTAACAAGAAGTCGTTCACACTTGGAAGTTTAAAATAGTATTATATTTAAAAGTATTTTAAATATAATACGAAGTGTGAACACCGCTATTGTTTTTCAAAGAAATATTTAAGTCTAGCCTTTACAACTCTCCTTTACCTAAAGGTAAAACTTTATGGGCCTTATAAACTATCTCTTAGGGCCGTTATTAAGGCTTGGCAGACAATTGGCGTTACCTAAAGGTACCTTTAATTGAAGTGAGCGATAAACTGGCGGGTAAGCAATTTTCTTTTTTGCAACTTACCGGTAAGAAAAATTTGGTTTTTGTTAAGTTCAAGTCTGCAGGAAGAATAAATGCAAGAAAAATTTATCTTTTTGTTTTCATCGAAAGTTTTCCAATAAATAAACCATTTAAGTTTAATATTACACAGACACCACCAGACATGGTAAATGCAAAAGCTATAACTCCCGTTAGATTCTTGTTCTGATAATGCCACTAAGGGCCATTATTATCACTTGCCACTAGCTAAAAGTATGATTTTTTTGAGCAGATAAACCATTTTTCCTTATTACAACTTCCCTTTAACAAAAAGCTAGCGTTAAATTATCGGAACAACAATTCTACTGGTAAATTAAAGGGAGCTTTAGATTTTGCATTTACCACATTTGGTTATGCCTTTGCTATATTAAACTGAAATGATTAATTAATTCCAAAAATTTACATTTACTTTTTCCCCAGACTTAAAGCTTTCAAAAATATCGCCACAGTTTAACAAAAAATAAATTTTTCTTGTGCAGTAATGGAAATTGTTTAACGGCCAGTTTATCGTTCACTTCTATTAAAGGCACATTTGGCTAATGGTAACCTTATCGCCAAGTCGCAATAATGGCCCTTGCTTTTAACATAAAAGTAAGCAATAAGTTATAGGAAAGATAGTTTTAATTTTTATTTTTGCCAAAAAAAAAGTGGTGGGAGTATTGGATAATTTTCTATCAAATAATTAGTTTTTTTTGTGGAATAATTACCTCGCTCGGCAGACTTATGCCATGTTCATACATGCGACTTTATTGAGGTAATCGCAATAAAGTCCATTATTGAGCTCAATATTCCATACAAAAAGTCAATAAAGTTATTGCTCAATAAACTCTATATTGCTTTGAATATTGAGAAAAATATGGAACACAACACTGTAAAAGATGTGTTTAATAAGCAAAAGTATACAATGCGAAATGAATGACGTGATAAATGTAAACAAAAGCAAATAAAACAAAATAATAAAAAATAAAAATAAATACAATAAAAA
The DNA here is from genome assembly GCA_963662145.1 of Sturmia bella. NCBI lineage: Eukaryota > Metazoa > Arthropoda > Insecta > Diptera > Tachinidae > Sturmia > Sturmia bella. The sequence goes on along the minus strand of OY759171.1, from coordinate 30,180,016 downwards.
TAAAAACATTGCAGCATTTCCAAATTTTTATTTCTCTTTCTTTTTATTATTGCCGCTTTGGAGTCATAACATGAACGCACTACTTGTACAAGTTCCATATTTTTATTGTACAACACTAAAATCTTTTTAATAAAAGGCAGTTTTTCTTCCATTTTTCTTATTGGAAAATATTTTTCACTTTTTTTTCTCACTACCAAAACAAAAACAACAACTTTTTTTCAGCTGTCAGATACTAATTGAGTTAGCTCAATATTTGTATGTATGAACGCAAAAAATATTATGTCAATAAACTGAATATTATCTCAATTAGAAATACATGTATGAACAAGCTTTGAATAATATTACTACACTTTAAAAAAAAAAGATAAAAATTTATTATTTCGATTTTTCCGAACGATTGTTTTTTATATTTAATATAATTATTTTCTTGAGTTGAAGGTCGTTTGTATTATAAGAGTATATCTATATGTTTTTTTGAATATTTTTGTCTCAAACATTTTCATATACTCTTATAATAAAAAAGACCTTCAGCTCAAGAAAATAATTATATTAAATAAAAAAAAATATATTGTCTTAGTGGTCAGTTATAAAAACGAAAGTCTATTAATCAGCAGTTTCTAGCTCACATGTTGTTAAGATACCTTTGGCTAACATGAACTTTATCAGCAAGTCGTGAAAATGGTCCTTAGCATCATATCACTAAATTTTAATAAGGAACATTGAAGAACATTTTTATTAATTTTAAATAATTATTTTAGATCTAAAAATATACCTTATTAATATGTTCGATCTTTCTTCGGCGGCATGTAGACTACGCCGCCGACATTTCGTTGATGCTAACCAACTCTTCCGTAGATTTGAAAAATTTTAAAAGAATTCTTGTCACCCAACTACTTATTCCAAAATTTCCATAAACGAAATGAGAATTAGAAATGCTTAAACAATTCTTAAATAAATACAGAAAACCATTTTTCTCATCTTGCAACACTTTCACACTTCTTAATAACTTCCATACTACGAGTTACCATCGGCGACATACAGACGGCTGAAAAAGATCGAAAACACTGACAGCGTCTACTTTTAGTCTTAAAATAATACACTTCTTGTAGCAAATAAATAATGAAGTTAATTTTTGCATTTCAAATAATCATTTGAATTAAATGTACCTGTTACTAAATTTATAACACCCCTGTTACATCTAAATCTATTTGTTTCCCCCTTGCTAAATGACAGAATATAAGCAAACAGAAAAAGGATTTTAATAAGATCAGAATTTTGCACATGGAAAAATAGTAGTCAATACTGATTCTCAAACATTTTTTAAACCAAATCCCCGTAGAGCTGATAGATCGCGGGCGGTAGTAAAAACAGGACTTGGTATTTATTTAGAAAAAACTATGGAACTGTTATTTTGTCTACCGGACTATTTTACAATTTTTCAGGCGGATGTTCGGAGAGTTACGGGATGTATTAAGGAGCTCAGTGAAATGAGAAAGCCAGGAATTTTGAATATATTCACTGATAATCAAATGGCAATAAGAGCAATATAAGCTGAAAGAATTAAATCAAAAACAGTTTAGAATTGTAAAAATGCTATTAACAATTATTCGACTCATGATGAGCTTGCTTATCATATGGGTGCCATGGGCGTGGGAGAATAACTGGAAATGAAAGAGCAAATTCACTTGCTTCAAGATCAAGAGAGCCCAGCAAGATAAGCGTAGTATGCGTGAAACCTTTCGATGCAGTTAAATATGAGCTAAAGAACCCATATAAAGCCCATTTAACTCTCTGGAATAGGGAAACCGTGGGAGTCAATGCCAGAATTCGAGAGGGGGGTAAAAACGGGGGACTGCTAAGACTCAGCAAGTCCGAATTAATTAGAAAAATGAGAGTTATGACAGGTCACTCCCAACTACTGGCACATCGAAACCACATAGGAATAGCGGCAGGAGGTGACTATAGAGCATACGTGAAGGAGAGCGAGTCATTGGAGCACTATTTATGCCTGTGCCCCGCCTTCTCACAAATACGGTCTCGATATTTTGGGAGCGACACCTTATCAGATATAAACAAATTGCAGGGGATATGCTGGAGCAAATTAAGTACCTTTGTGATTGACATGGAGTTTCTATGGACTTATGGGTCAACCGTTCCGGGTTAAATCCACGGAGCGCACAACAAGCCTGTATTGGTTTAAGTGTATGTCGCAAGACATTGGACAACAAACCTAACATTTTTTGAATAGAATTTAGTTGATTTCTTAACATTTTGACACTAGTACTTGGCGTTACATGAAGTCATGTCATTAATATCAAACTGTTTCCAGACATGATTTTCAAACAAAAAATATATCCAAATATAAACATAATTATTTATTTGCTTTAAGAGCAAATAAATAAAAAATATTTGCTGATGAGTTGATTAGCACCAACGAAATGTCGTCGGCATATAGACAGCTGAAAAAGACAGAAAATATTTTTTAAAAAGGTTCATTTTTGGAACCTAAATTATTACAAAAAATATATCTATGTATATATTTTAGGATTTGATTAATTCATAATGCATATGTTTCCTGGTTTTTTGGCATAATCGAGATATAGTGTTGTGGTGCCTGTTACCAGTTGTGCAACTTTAACACATTTCTGTAGTTTAAATATAAGTGAAATCTTGTTGTACAAGAAATGGAAATAAATGAATAAAAATAAAATAAAATAATGTTGTAGACAGGAAAAAAGATGTATAAAAACACAACAAACGCAGTAAAGGGGTTGGCAAAATGTTTAGTATTGAAATCTGACGATATAAAAAATTAAAGCTTAGAAGGCAGAATTTTATTTCCTGATCTGGCCCAAAGAGCTGTTTGGAATCTTAAAAGTTCTGTAAACATATATTGCTAATGACTGATTTGATTATAAAACCTGAGCATATCGAGCAGAAACTCTAATTTCAAAGGCGATTAGGATCATTGAGAGCCGCGTTCTCGGAATAGCTTTGTTAGTCTATACAGTTTATACAGAATATAATACTTTTTTTTAGTTTTGCATTAATATAATATCATTTAAAGAATTGGCTAACAAATATTTTGCTGGGTTCTTACTTGTATGGCAGTACTCTTTTAGTCGCTTTTGTAGTATTATTCTTAAGAAAATAATTTCAAAATGAGTTTAACATCTCTCATAAAAAGTTCAATGTTATGGCTGTGTATTGGTTGGGCCGTCAGTAAGCTGGCTGGTTGGCTGAATGGAAGACATGGCTGGTTGCAATCTCACAACTGTTGTTGTAGTGATCATGAATATGATGCATTTTATGGTTTTTGTATACGGTGAGTGAATATGAAATCTTTTTGATTTAAAAGAGAATGTCAAAATGAAACTACTGACGCTGTTGCAGCAGCCGCCGATGATTATGGCAATGATGATGCTGATAATGAAGATGCTGACGACGTCTAAAGCTTATTATCCTTTTTGTTAAAGGATTAAAATTAATGCCACACGCTTAATCATGACACAATATAAGTAAGAACTAAAGAAACTAAAGACAACATATGCAATGATGGACATGTATGAAAATTAACATTCAGCCAAACCGCAATGCAGCTCAGAGCGGGCTTAATGATGTGTGTCAACTGCGACACACAACTAATACACCTTAAATGTGAAAAAAGAAATACAAGCAAAATTACAGAATGATAACTAAATCTCTGCAAATCAAATGCCACCTTAATGATTTAAATTTTAAAGATAGACGAGATTTTGGCCAGCAATTTTGCACTAAAAAAAATAAAACATTCAATCACAATTACCGTTTCATTCAAAGTGAAAACTTATCACTGTTATCCAAATGATTGGAAAATCATTAGATTCTTTTTAAGGATTTCCACATATGCGTTAGTTGCTAAGGCTTTTCTACTGCAGCGCAAGAAAAACAAAGCATTGACTGATTAGTTGCAGGTAATTACTTTTCTATAAAATAGCACAAGTATACATATGTTGGAGCCTTTAAAATCCATCTCGACTTACTCTGATACGTTCAACACTGTCATTTGAAATCATCATCATTATTAACATCAACTTCTTGGTAGACTTCGTCATCTTTATTATAACTGGTGTTATTATTGTATTTCTTATTATGTATTTCAAAACGACAAGGCGAATTTATTAGGAAAAATGAGGAGTAGCAAGAAAAGGCCTTAATAAGCCACCACCAACACATATACACATACAAACACAGAGTCGAATTGCAGCAGTTCATCATCTCATCATTACTTTTTAGTTTAAATAAGTCCGCAGTTCTTGTTTATTGAGAGGTACAAAAGTGTGTGCAACATTTTTCTAGTTGTTATAAGTAATTGTTCTAACGCTGTTTTGTCATCTTTGGTTAGAATGTAATTTCTGTCAATTGTTGTCGGTGTATGTGCGTGTGTGTGTGTGTGTGTGTATACTTTCTTTTATTTTTTTCTCGCCTAGTATTTCAACTCTTATTATTTCCTTTTAACTTAACATTAAGAAAATGCTTAAAAGATCAATGTTGTCATAAGCAGGAAGAACGTTAAATAAAAAATCTCCGCATGGGGAAGCATTCCCCGCCATTTTCGTAAAACACCCACACGAAGGAGTGAAACAGAAATATTCAACATGTGAATTCGAAAACAAAAATTTTAGCTTTGAGTGAACTGGTGTAGATATAATTAATGCTGGGAACACAACTGGGACGAACCAGGAATTTCGCCCAACACGACGAATACGCCGATTAAAATTCGCTGTGTAAATTCGTCGTATGAAGCACAATAACGACGAAAAATAAAAACATCTGTTATAATTGATTAAATTGTTTATTCTTTGTTCAAAGATAAAAAAAAAAGAAATGCGGTCGGGGGACCCCCGTTAGGAACGAAGTTCCTTACGTTTTTTCTTCATCTTCGAAAGTAATACAAGGTGAAATCTGTATATTTTATTTTGTGATGATTTTGAAATTTTATATGCTTTTTAAAATTTTTGGAACGTTTTATTTTTTGTCCGCTTTCACAACTAATTCATATTTATTGATAGGTATCTCCGCTGACAGCAGCGGAGACACCTACACAATTGTTTGTCGACAGATACACTAATACATATAAACAGCTCACACGCTTTCGTGCCGATTTCTACTAATTTACACTACCAGCAAGCCGCGTTAAGGAACTTCGTTCCAAAAATTAAATGTATAAAAGAATTTCAAATTTTGTAAAAATAATTAATATAATGCACATCATGTTCATTATGGTAAAAGCCTTTTTGCTTGTACGTTAACATTATTATTTCACTTGTATCCATTTTCTCAGTTTTTTAATTTTATCTCATTATAGTTGAACAGCTGATGGGGTGACCATTTTATAAAAAATTGGTTGCTAAAAAATTTTGCATTACCAAAAACAGGAAATTAAACACTACAAACATCCTTTATAATCTAATATGTGGGCTTTTTATTTAAAAAGCGAATGTCAAAACTTAAAACATAAACAATTAAAGTAAAAATTAACTATTTTTACTAAATCACTTAAAAACTAAAACCAAAATGGCCACATGGTACTGATTTGTTCGCCGTTCGCTGGCATAAGAAATAGAAATAAATCTAATTCAACGAATTTCGACCGCATATGCGACTGATCGCTTTAAGCTTTATTTTATGATTGTTGTTTTAAAATTATTCTAAGGCCTTAAGCTACGTATAGACGATTGTAAGATCTTACAATATTGTCAGAAAATGTATAGAATATTTTTAATCAGTCGTGAGAGCTTACAATTTCTTGCTGACAATAATAAGGACAAAGTAAATATAGTAAAATAAGAGCCAGTTAATCACACTACAATACTATTTTCAAATAGAAAATACAAGCGTATATATATGTACATATATCATTAAAATTTTTAAACACCCTTTTTGTAATAATAATATTTGTTACATAATAATCTTATTTCGTTTCTAGTAGTTACAGTTTTTTCTGTTGTAAGGAAGTGTTATAAAAGGTAAAGGTATTGCAAGACGTAAAATGCTTTCTGTATAAAAAGTTTGTTTGAGCATTTCTGATTCTCATTTTGTTCATGAGAATTTTGGAATAAGTTGTTGGGCTTCAAACATTCTTTTTTGCTTTTTCAAGTCTACTGATGAGTTGTTTAGCAGCAACGAAATGTCGGCGGCATATAGACCGCTGAAAGAGACAGGAAGCATTAAGGTCTATTTTTTTAGACCTAAAGTAATGTTTTTTCTTATAATTAATTTTTTGTTATCTCATCTCAATACGACAAAAATGTTGGTACAACAGACACACACACAAATATTTAATCACAACATTCAATTGGGGTAAAATTATCTGCCATTGGCGACTATAAAAACCTTGTGAAAAACCACTATAGTTTGCTTATTATATCAACATATTTTTCTCTTTGCCAGCCAGACACCAGAGCCATAAGTCAAAATATGGCACTTAGCTCTTTTGAGTCAATGCAGCATCGTTGTAGTGTGGAATGCCTTACACTGCCTTAATGCTACTGCAGGGTACTATAATCTGGCAAAATATGAAAACATGTTGTTCGGAAGCCCACATATTTTGGCAAAATACACGTGCATTGTCCAGAGATCAAACATTCGTAATTTTATAGCCAGTAAACTAAGAAACACATTGCAGATAGGATTCGTTCTTTTAGCATAAGGCGTATCTGTAAACTAAATCAGTACCGGATGTTTTCCCTGCCATTCACAATTTGAAGAAGTTCGAGATAAAAGTATATAAACACTGCTCCTCGTTCGTTTATAAACTAGTTCCAGCTAAGTGCGTTGTGTATGAAGGGTTTGTTCCAATAATTAAAGTTTTATTGCCTTCACTTTTGCTAACAAAAGATTTTCGTGAAGTAAAAATTATAGCTTTTGAGGTTACATAAAATCTCGCGATGTTTTCAAGGAAAAACAAACTTCAGCTCTTGGTTTCACATTTCCCGAATAAAAAACATTGAGAGCATTGTAATTGCAGATAAAATAGCAACAAATACTAGAACCAATAGAATTTTAGTGAGAGAATGCAAAATGTATTAAAATCAAGAGAAAAATAGAGTGATAAAATTGAAAGTTGATCAATAGACTAAATATGGGCAGTCAGTAATTAAGCACTCAGGTAGTAACATGGCTAAGTGCTGCTACTTAAAAAGAGCCTGCAATTAATTATGACCTGAACTCGATGCAGTTTGTGTTCTGATGATCATCTTTGTGAATGCGAAAAAGCCATGTTACATTCCCAGCTAATAAGTATTCAACTTTACTTTTTTTGTCTTCCTTAAAACTTTTGATCCCTAGAATTTTGCCACAAAAACTCTTTCTCAATTCTGAGAAAGTAAGATCGATCTAAGGGCCCAATAACGTAATTAACAGTTCATGAAGTTCGACTATTAAGTGACATCAGTAACTAAACACAACAACCGGTCTGCTCAGAATCTCAACACCTTTCTTTGGCTACAGCTGTATTTGATTTGAACCATTCAACTCTTTGCAATAAATGACGTCCCCCCACTTCAATACCGGTACTCAACAGAACTTAAGTCATCATCAACAATTTAAGCGCTTTTTAATTGCAACCAACTAAAGAATGCACATATGTATTTGATAACAGCAACTGCTTGACATAATACTCACACAGAGAGAAAATTAATCCGCTAACCCATCCTTAAATAATCTCTTAGAACTTTACGTATGGAGGCAATTTTGCAAACATTCTCTGCATAACAAAGAAAAATGTCTAAGATTTTTCTTAACATGAAATACCACGACTTCCTTCCCCAGTTGCTTTGTGTTTGTTTCCTTGGTTTTTATTTGTGCTTAATTCCTATTACGTTCTTTGATTTACTTAATGATTTTGTTTTCAACCATCCTTTTTTTTTCTTCTCCATTTTTCTCTTGTTTTTCTCATGTATGGATTTTGTTATTTCCAATTGCTCCAACTTGTTAACGTTTTCCAGTTCTCATCATGTGTCATATCTTATAGATATTTTCATATGTATGTATGTAGTTGCAACACACATTGTCAATGACGGACGGTTGTTGTTGCTCTTATAACTTTATGATGTTTTCTAGTTGAGTGATATTGTTGCTGTTGCTGTTGCTTTTTATCGCTTTGACAATCTTATGAGTATTGAAACCATTGCAATCTATAATTGACATCTGAAGTATTTTGATTGAGACTTGGCATATTATTTAATAGAGAAACCATACGTGATATAGTTTTAGAAAAAGCACAAGTATTTTAGCACGAAAGCTATTGCTGGATGGCAGACAAACAACAGCAAATAAGGAGTGCGAACAAAAAAGTCTTGGCACATAGTTTTTTGTTTTAATTTTTCATTGGCTATATGAAAACTCGCCCAAATGAAAAACGCAGGTAAGAAATAAATTATGCTCACAAATGCAATTTTTTGCTCGTTTTAAAATTTGAATATTTCTTCATGTTTTTTTTATTATCTGTCATGATAATTTTTCTCTGGAGTTTTAGACTTCAGTAACAAGCATTAGACTCGATTCGCACTTAGACAGGTTCCTCTCAGAAATTCGGAGTTTGTAGGTGATAGCGGGTAACAGAGGAATGAGACGAATGCAACTGAGTTTAAATTTTCTTGTGGTAATTAATCCATAATTGTCAAACTAAAAACAATGTCGAAACATATAAAAATCTCGGATTTCACTCAACAATTTCCAAGTGTAGGCACGATTAGGCAAATTAATAGGGAAGTAGAAAAAAATTCAGAAACAAAGCTTTCATGGTGCAAATGGAGACCTACTGAAGAAGTTTTCAAAAGGAAAATGAAATGTTTGTGGTGCCTAAAACCAGTTGTGCCCCTTTAACGCATTTCTGTACTTTAAATATAAGTGAAATTTTGTTGTACATGAAATGGAAATCTATATATACATATATAAAATTAAGTGGCAAAACTTCCTGTTCGCATACTCCTCCTAGACGGCTTGCCCGATTTCAATGAAATTCTCAGGGGTGATTGGAGGGTGCACATAAGAAATTTAATGTGTGTATCTTTGCGCGTTTTGCAAAAACAAAAAAAGAGTTTAAATCGATTTAGTTGCGCTCCGCCACCGGGTAAGAGCTATTCTAGATCAAACCGATTTGTTTTTTCAAAAATTTATGTTATTATTGTATTACTTACTTTTCATTTCATAATTTGTTTAATATCCTAATCGCTTGAAATATCATGCAGGACAACGACTGTTATCACGATTTTGCAACGGAAACAGACATGCAGTCAAAATTAAATTTGAATGCAGAACAACGCTTGCCGGGTCAACTAGTAAATTAATAAAAATAAAAAAATTAAATAAATGTTAATAAAAATTATTAATATCGGTATCTTATAAAAATATTAGTAATTTAACAATTTATCAAGAAGAAACAATTTGTAACAATAGTTCTGTTTCGTTACTTTTTGGGCAAAGCTCTGTAAAATGAGAGTAAACTATAATTTCTCTCAATAAGAGACAAAAATGCACAAAAGTACGGGAGCGAATAAAACAAATATTTTACCACAAGAGAAAGCGTCAGGGTTCTGACAGCTCAATTTATAAAAAAAAATATTTGTGTATTTTATTTAATTTTTGTACAAAAGTTTTCTCCAAAAAATTAAAAGGAATGAAATACATAAAACTTTTTACGACCATATTCACACAAATTCACATAACTGCATAAATGAATTTGGTAATATAAATACATACATATGTATGTATATAACAATCAACAATTTTTACAGAATATTTTTGCACACCAATTTCCAATTTTCCTTTTAGCTTCCGCAAAACATTTATTTCATCTACATATGTGATTGTTTATTGCTTGAAGCAGATGACAGCTAAACTACTTGCCCAAACTAGCCCGAAGAAAAAGTACGGGCAGTTTCGTGCAAGAAGAAGAAGAAGCATAATGTTCTCTCACAAAAGCTCTCATTTGCCCAATTTTAAAGTACGGGAACGCTTTTGGTGTAAATTGGGATCACACGGCATCCCAAAGTAGAGTAAAGAAACAGAGCTAATCGGGTCTGTTCTAGAATCCGATTCGGATTGATTTAGCAAAATTTTTTTAATCCGAATAATTTAGAAATTGGTGTTCTCAATTCAGAATGTTTTTAGATATTCGAAGTTTCTGTTCGAAAAAAAATTCTGAATGTCAAATACATAAACAACAGGTTTTTATGTTTTGAAAAGAACTATCAGAGGACGAAGCCGATGATAAAAGATAGCTTAACATACAAATAGTCGCGGGCGGCAAACCAAAAACCGACGGTTGACGACCATCTAAACAATGTTTTTGCAATCACGCAGAAAAATTTAAAAATTAAGTTAAAATATGACAAAAACTAAAACATTAATAGATTATTCTGAGAAAGCAGCTCTACCGCAAGCAGCAATCAGTCGCTCTTGACCGCGACGGGTGTAAGTAAGGTTGTGAAATTACCGGCGCGGCAGTTTGCCGGCTATGAGCACATGAACTACGATCTATGACAACCATATGTATTGCCGGACTATTACAATGGAATTTGACCACTAAATACAATCATATTAATATAAATATTGCTTAAATTAAACTAAATATAAGAAATTTATTATAATTTCCTTTGAAATGTCAATTTTTCTTTTTCAATAGATTCTGATTGCATTAAGCATTAGCCCAAAAAACATTGACATATCACACTTTAATATGTAGGGCAACTTCGTGTTTTCGATCATAAGCAAAATTTTTATATTTTTGTTTTGCGCAGGTGCCATTTGACAAAACATACAACATTTTTGGAAGAAATTAAAGAAAAGGATTTTTTTTACTAATAATTGTGTGTAAATTCAAATTTTTTTTTACTATACTTAATAAAAAACACTTCAATTTAAAAGAGAAAATTTTGTTTTTATTAAAAAAGTTATCACTTGCATGAAAAAAAGCTGAATCTATTTTGCTGTAAATTTTAATTTTGTTATTGAACTTCTGTGTTGTAATACATTTATATTAAATTACTTTTTAGGCTCAAGTTCAACCCTTGGGTTTTCACTACTTTTTAATCAATATCAATTAAGTAAAGATAAGTAAAAATATCATTGCTTTGGTTAATGTTAATTAAGTATACAAACAGAAAGTAGAATTGCGTGAGCTTTGGTTGCCGAGTGGTTAAAGCGGCTGTGCCAAAATTGTGAAATTTGACACGTCCAAAGTTCATAGGGTGCTGATGAAGGGTGTTTGCTACCCAGAAACAGCCGGTTGTCCACCTAGCAAATAAATTTTTACTTATCTTTACTTAATTGATATTGATTAAAAAGTAGTGAAAACCCAAGGGTTGAACTTGAGCCTAAAAAGTAATTTAATATAAATGTATTACAACACAGAAGTTCAATAACAAAATTAAAATTTACAGCAAAATGTTAATAACGCAGGGCATGGCGAACATGTTCAAATTGTATCAATAAAAGAGCATCTAGATCTCAATGATGCATAACAGAACATGTATTAAAAAGCTTTCATATAAACAGAGAGCAACAGTCTTCTGAGACGACAAATATCGTCCAAGACTGCAAAAATATCATTGCTTTGGTTAATGTTAATTAAGTATACAAACAGAAAGTAGAATTGCGTGAGCTTTGGTTGCCGAGTGGTTAAAGCGGCTGTGCCAAAATTGTGAAATTTGACACGTCCAAAGTTCATAGGGTGCTGATGAAGGGTGTTTGCTACCCAGAAACAGCCGGTTGTCCACCTAGCAAATAAATTTTTACTTATCTTTACTTAATTGATATTGATTAAAAAGTAGTGAAAACCCAAGGGTTGAACTTGAGCCTAAAAAGTAATTTAATATAAATGAATCTATTTACTTTCACTCTCCCTAAATACTCTCATTGAAAACGAATAAAAACATGGGGATTCGGATTGCAGAACACCAAAAATTCTAAAGTAATCCACTTTAGAGTGAATTCGGATTCTAGAACAGACCCGAATGACTACCCGGTATTTATTTCTTTGTTTCGAATTTTGTTGAAAGATTTGAATTTATAAATTTTCGTTATTTTTTTTTTTTTTTTTTTTTTTTGAAAATATTAAAATATCTAAGTAAAATGTTGAAACATTTTTTAAAGGTTTTTAACTTCATTGATGAAATTGCCGCCGATGTGTCGCTTTAAAGCAGTGATCCTCTAGCCTATTTTTTTTCTGGAAGGAAGGGAAAATGCCTACCGCATTCAGAACTGTCCCCACAGTTCTGATATGTGGAGGTTGTATCCACTAAAAACCCTCCCTTTTCATTTGAGTCAATCATTCCACCCTGGGACCGCTCTCGCATTGCTTCAGGGTGGGGCTCCCTTTTTGTTCTCATCGAACCGCTGCTGTTATGCCTACGTCTAGGTCTTGCTTCTTGTGTCTCAACGTCTTTTCAATGAAGACCGCTACATGTCTCCATTTGAATTCACTCTCCAGCATAATTTGCGCTATATTATCCTATACCCACGGGTAATACATGTGCATTAAGGCCGTGTCAGATAAAACGTTGTTGCTTTGCGTGACGTTTATAACTTTGAAAGAAAAGCGTAGAACAAAAGGTGTATGTCACAATAAAAACTTTGACAAGACCCGCACATTGTTTGTTTATCAATAAAATATTGAAGTTGTATATTTTATATACATATGTAGTTTTATATACATATGTACTTATTTGTAGTTTTGTTTATTATATTTTTCAAGTGAATTTATTCATTACATTTATAAAATTTATTTATTTATATGGAATTTTTTTTGATTTCTGTTGAGGCCAAGAAAAAATAAAAAAAAATGAAAGCAGCAAAAAAGATGAAAGATGCCCAACTTTTTGCTTTGCTTTGCGTCAAATAAAATTTATGTGACAAGTGCCATATAAACATGTACATTTACCTTAAATGTCAAAGCGTGTATGTAACGTAGGGCGAAGCAAAAGTTTTATCTGACACGGCCTATAGGGTCCTGTACATGTGAGGACGAAGTTGAATATCGAAAACAAGAAATAATTTAATTGTTGTCAATGTTAAATTTGCCTTGACTAAGGATTTTTTTTTCGTAAACATTTTTATTTTGGTTGTTTTCATCATAGAGGTAGATTACCTGGATAAAGAGGCGATATACAAGCTAACATGCACTGGTCAGCACAGCCATATTGGACAAACGGGGCGAAAATTAAAAGACTGACTACAAAGAAATGAAAAACCCGCCGTCAGCTCCGTATGAATGTCTTCAGACAAGACAACTCTTGGTATGCACATAACATTACGTTATTACGCTTGGGCGAAAATAAAACAAAGCTCTAAATAGATTACAAAGAAAATATGTAGAAGAAAAAAGCCCAACTATACAATTTCGCTTACAACCATTTCTTAAAACTTTTTTTTTGAGCTGTGCAAATTTTTAGCATGATTTTATATTTTGGGTGATTTTCCGTGTAGTTTTTTTAAAAACTTTATATTTTAGAATGAGGAAAGACTTTGATTGTCTTCTAGAAGTAAATTGGTTTTATGGTTGCTAAAAATTTTACAGACCAACCGAAATTAACTTATGTAGAGTAGTAGAGTAAAGCAACTAAGCTTTCTCGCTACACAAAAGCGGAAATCACCCTTGGTTGCACATCTGCAATTTTAGCAGATATATCATGATTTTTTGCTACAAAGCGTGAGTGTGTTTTTCAAGTGTTTAGCAAAATAATTATATCAGCTGATTTTAGAGTAACGGAAAATATAAATATTTTTGTTTTGCAAATTGAGAAGGAAGTTTAGAAAACAAATTGCAAAAATTTCATTATTCATCTTTTCGTTGGCCGTCTTTTATTGTTGACTTTTTGTTTAATTGCCTTAATTTTATTTTTACTTTCTTCCGTATTCATTTTCTTCCCTGTTTTATTTATTTGTTTACAAAATTGATTAAAGCGAGTTTGCCGCATGAGATAAGCTAAGCCGCAGCCAATATTTGACAAGCAACGCCGTCGATAAAATTTGCACGTGAAGCAAACGCCTGATTTTTTGCTTATTTTATAAAATTTAATAAAAATGATGCATAATAATAGATATAATATTCATCTTTTACTACTTTGTAAATAATTCTTTGAGCAACGTTAGCATTAATTTAATTCCAGCACAGGCATGTTTTGTGGCGGCCTTTGCCGTCATACAGTTTTTTGAGCGCAGGAGTTTACGTGTTGAAATGTAGAAAAACAAGCAGCTGTTTTAGCATTTATCAACATTTGCAAATACGGATCTGCCAATGGCTTTTAGTTTTGCATATTTGCTTAAGTGATGCAAACCTCGGTTTCATACATTTTGTTTTTGTAGTGTTGCAGACTATGGCACATATGCTACGGTTGCAATATCTGCAAGGTCTGCAAGGGTAATTTGCAATGAAGGGTGAGTTCCGCTAAAGTAATTTTAAAAAACAGCGCCAACAATGTGTCATTTGTCTAAAACCCGAAACACAGAAGATTAGCCAATATATATTTACTGTATTTTACGTAAATGCTCATTGCTTGAGAAAGAAAAATATAGCCGGGATTGGAGCTCTAGAAAACCTCAAAACTAAGCAGCAAAATGTTTTTGTGTTGTAACAGAAATTAATTAATGTTTCTTAAAACCACATTTCTTCAAATCGTTTTTCCACATGATTATTACGATTCTCTTCACAAATTAATCACTTAATTTTGAAACAAAATCACCAAAAAATGCTCGTTTAACTGTAATAAGCAATTAAAGAGGTCTTAAAAATTTTCTGAATTTTGAGATGAATTTAAGGCGCAAGTTTTTTGACTGTTTGAGATATTTTAGTTGTGGTTTTTTAACAGGAAATTAAAATGTTTCCTTACAATGTTGCAGCAACCTTTAAAAATAAAACTGAAGTTATTCAGCTGAGTTTTTAGTGTATCATTTATACGTGACAATTGTTTGCAACTTGTTATATTAATGCCATCATTGGGTTGGAAGTTAAATTGATACTCTTTTCACCACAAGTTTTGTGGCAAGTGGTAACTGAGTTAGTTTATATGTATGCGCGTACGCATTTATGCGGCATTAGCAGCCAGGCAGGCCCTTGAGATGAAGTTGCTGTTTGTGTCAATATTGCTGTAGCAGTTAATGTTTGCCATTATTGCAACTTATACACACATATTTGCAGTTGTTAAATGTCGCTTACATAGAAGCCCGCAAAGCAGAAGGCAAACAGACCGACGGACGGGCAGGCAGGCAGACAAACAAACTCAATACTATATTTCATATTTAATAAGTTTTGCACTATTCTTGTTGTAAGTTATACAGGTATGTACGTTCGTCGTGGTTAAGTTCTCATTTATATCATTCAGTAGTTTGTGGTCGATCCTCTCTGCATCTTTTTCATTCTGCCATGCTAGTTGTTGCATGTTAACTGGTATGTTGCATGGTATGCCCAAGTTACGCACGTGCTTTTGAGAGGAGTTTGTCGTAAAAAACAAAAATGCACAATATACTACAACTACAAATCGTAAATGAACGTTGCTGGCCACTAAACGATCAAGACTTTTGAAGAGGACACGAATTGTTTTGTAATTGAGCCCTGCGTTAATTACTCAATGTGTGTTCGAATTGAATGGGAAATGAACCAGAGGACAGACAGTCAGAGCGACAGACAGACAGACAGGCAGATTTGTTCGCTGCATTTTCTAAATGAATTCCGATAAAATAAGACAGGAGCGAAAACTTTAAGAAGAATTATGTTCTACAACTGGGCTGAATTGTCATTCAAATGTCAAATTAAAAAAAAAATAATAACATGAAAGTGTTACACATAAATTCTCGCAATGAAATTGATACATATGTATTACGCCTTAAATGGAAAAATTGCAAATAACCAATAGTGTTTTCCTTTATTTGTGACTTACAATTTCCTACTAGTTGGGACTACTGAAAAATTTCAAGTTTTTGGTTGAAATATTTAAACAAATAAGATTTCAAAAATTCAATTCAAACAAATTTGAATTAGTAAAGTATTTCTCAACTATTACTATTATACCGAAACCGAACAAATCATTCTTGAAAGAGCCCAAACCAGATACAACTGTTGTAGCTCAGCTGTGCAGAGTAAATGTCAGCTTCAAGCGAACTCATAAGTTTAGATCTGAAGCAAATCAAGTAAACAAGTAATTGTGTTTTCGATGCCAGAATGGCAATGAAATGACAGCAAAGCCTAGCAAAGGGTGTTTTTTTTCGATGTATAAATCTTTAAGTTGGCATTACTGTTCAAGATGGCGACCGATTTATCAGCTGTCAAATGATTTATTCTCAGTTTGGTTTGGCAATTCATCACGCCTGAACAACGCTTGCAAATAGTGCAATTTTAGTGCAAAACGAGATTGCCGTTATTGTTTAGCGATGAAGCGCACTTCTGGTTGAATGGCTGCGTCAACAAACAAAACTGCCGCATTTGAAGTGAAGCTAATCCTCAAGTGTGTGTCGAAACACCGTTACATCCAGAAAAACTGACTGTCCGTACTTCTTCAAAAACAATGATTTCCAGAAAGTTACAGGCAATGGTGATCGGTATAGAGACATAATTAATAACTTTTTCATTCCTACATTGAATAACCATGATGTCCAGGAAATGTGGTTTCCACAAGATGGCGCAACATGTCACACAGCTCGTGCCACAATTGATTTATGGAAAGACACATTTGGTGACCGTCTAATTTCATGTTTTGTACCTGCGAATCGGAATCCAAGATCTTGTGATTTAACACCGCTAGACTACTTTCTGTGGGGGCTATGTAAAGTCATTGGTCTATGCGGATAAGCCACAAACGCTTGACCGTTTGGAAGACAACATACGCCGTGTTATTGCCCATATACTGCCCCAAATGTAGAAAAAAGTCATTGAAAATTGGACGTCCAGATTGGACTACATCCGCGCCAACCGTCGTGATCATATGCCAGAAATCATATTTAAAATATAATGCCACAAGATTATCTTTCGAATAAATAAAATTCATGTCAATCGAATAATCCATCGTTGTTTATTGCAACCAAAAATTTTGTACATCGAAAAAAATATCCTTTAGTTATCTGTAATAACAACATGGGTGGACTTGAGGAAAAATATAAACGCATATGCTACAATATACTACAAGCAGAACTTCATATAATCTCCATGGCCGTATAACGTTTGTTTACATCGTCACAAAGATTGATATCCTTAATAGTCCTATACAATTTGCTTTAAGTGCCAAAATGTTCTAGAAGATTTTATTAAATCTTGAGTGAGTTCTTCAATATTATAATCTTCACTTTATCCAAAACTCCCTTTAAATTGCCCATTTTAATTTTTCAAAAGAAAAATTTTCCTACATTAGAAATACGGCTCTCTCGCAACCATATTATAAGACTTATGCTGATACCCTATCAGACCACAGATATATGTATGTAAATGAAATATAATATTTTACATTTTTATTTTGCTTCAATGCATCGTGAGAATGTTTGAAATTGCGTGATTTAAAAAGGTTCATTTAATTTTAGATGTTCCAATTCGGAATACAATCATTTAGCAGGGTTAGCCCCTTCTTTAGATTAGTAAGTAAGTAAAGTAGATCCTAAGTTTTATATAAAAAAACAAAGGTTTTTTGAAATTTTTCACCTTCAATCTATTATAATCTCAAACCAAAAGTACAAATAATACAAAATCAGAAATATATTTAAGTAGAACAAGGAAATATCCTTAAACTCTTGTAAAAATGTATATATACGCTACATTAAGCAATTTTATAAAGACCATAAATTGAAATAAATAAATTTAATTGAATTGAATAAAAAGGTTCGTGATGTGTAATTGAAAAGATTTTGCTCGTGTGCCAGGCCCAAAAACAATTGTGGTGAGTGAACGTGCTTGAGGAAATTTTTTCTCAAAGTGGGCGTGGGTGAGGTGAGCCAAAAACCACTCACGTCCACATCTCCTCTTCTATTACTATTATTTATTTCTTATTATTTACAATTTATTATTTAATATTTATTTCTTGTTAACAGACTAATGAAAACCCAGTGTGTTTCGCTATTCGAGTACTTTGATTATGTCACACCCACTTCTTATCTAATTTCGCCAACCTTTCAAGTGGTGATATATTTATGTCAAGGATGCAGCGGCTTACACTAACTTCTTGTACCTGTAAACTCAATTGAAAAAGTACCAACATGTAGTTTTTACCAGTTATATTCCATTAAAATTCAAAATTTCAAAAAAGTACCAGATACCTGTCCAATTATTTTTAGTACACATTCTTTTTGAATTTTTATGGTTCCTGTATTAAGTCCGCAGATACAAAATTACCGACTTTGCCCTTGTTATCCCTTATATGTATAAATTTAAAAATATAGAAAATTATTACTGCATATTTAGAGGTAAGTAATATTGACTTTTTTCCTGTTCTCATTTCTCTTCTGGATGAATACAATTGAAAAAAGTGCAAAAACGCAGATTTTACCTCTTTTATCCCCTTAAAATTCAAAACTTCAAAAAAGTACCAGACACCTATCCAAATATGTTTAGCGTGATTTAAGGTAATTTTATCCTATTAAAATTCAAAACTTCAAAAAGTACCAGACACCTATCCAATTAGGTTTAGTGGTCCTTTTTAAATTTTCTTGCCACCTTTGCTAAGTCGAGAGAAATTGTGTGAGCGATTTTATCCTTTTTTACCCCTTATGTGTTTTAGTTTAAAACAATGGTGAAATCCATTTTAACACCTTTCCTTTTCTACGTAAATGGAATTGTAAAAAAAAGTACTAAAATGAAGTTGTTACCCGTTTTGTTTCCTTAAAACTTAAGATTAAAAAAAAAAAATACCAGACACCTGTCCGATTAATTCTGGTAAACCCTTAGGACTTTTTTAAATCTTTGTGCTACCTTTGTTAAGTCCAGAGAAACTAAGTTACCGATTGTACCCATTTTTACCCATTATATGTCCAAATTTCAAAAAAAAACTTACAAAACCTATTCAAGAATTTTTTGGATGAAGTAATATTTAGTTTTTATTTTTTTCTTTTCCCATTCCTCTTCTACATAAATGCAATTGCAAAAAGGTACCGCAATGCGGTACCCGTTTTTAACAATTTGCGATTTCAATTTTTAAAATTCATATAGCCTATAGTTCCTTGCAGCTGTCTATAAGCTCACTGCAGTGAAAATAACTTGTTTGCCACAACTTAAAAGATGGTCATAGAGAACATAATGTTGTTATGGCCACCAGACTTTAAAATATTTTTTCTCTGCGTCTGTAGCGAAAATGAAATTGGATTCAGGATGAAACCTTGTTTCACTGCATCTTCAACAGGAAATGAGTTGGAAAAGGTATTATAAAGAATTTTACTCATATAGATATTGTACTCAAGTAGATATTACAGCAATCTAAGCGCGTCAACTTGTAAAACAAACAATTTATGGGAATAGTATCGAACGCACATGAAAGGTCAACAAAAGATGCATATATATTTTTTCCGTTGGCCTTTGCTGATGTGTAGAATATTTGAGAGGTGTAGAATATTATCCACAGTGAATTGTATTATCTCTACTTTCTATGACAGATTGCACAGTGCACAGAAGGCACTGTCTGTATTGTGATTTCATGTTTCTGTCTGCTTAGCTATTTGAAACGATGCACCTTATTTCACTTGCCATATTTATGATACTGGAAAAAGCTTTAGCTGATGATATTGCGTTTGCAATTTCATTCTCGATTTCAGTGTGAATTTGGAAACATGCAATGTGGATGGCATAGGGCGTAGCAATCATAAGGCTCAAATAATAAAGGGTACATAAAAAACTAGCTTCCACTTTGCAAGTATGTGTGTAGGTATGTACTAAAATTGTTTTTTCTGTACTAAAACAAATTAACATAACTTCTATCATTCACTCAGCCATTATGACAATGGTTATTCAACAGAGAGTGTTGCATGTGGCATATTGTAGCCTTTCATATCCACATACATTATTGTTGCCACACAAGAAGTCATCAAAAACTAGCAGCTACATAAAATTCACACTTGAGAACATGCCACACACTTAAGCTTTTAGGTGAAGCAGCAGAAGATCAAAAAAAAATCACAAGACCAAGAGAAATAAAGAAAAAACAAATAATGTTAGTCATACATATTTATTTTTTAACATATTGTACGTGTACATTACGAACATGTATCACACACACACACACCGACATACGCACAAATCTTTTATATAGACGCGGTGGCATGAACAGTTTTTACTAGATTTCCAGCAAAAATGATGTTTTTCTTTTGGTTTTGCCCAACAGCAAGGCAACACAACACAAAACCAATGAGATACGCCAAATAACACTTTCAGATACTTGTATATGCAACTAAAAAATACATACAAGTTGCATTACTGAAAATCATGTACAACATACAAAAATACACGAAAAAAAAACAAGTAAGACAAAAATGAAAAGAAAAGATGGCCATGTTGTTGCACTATTAGATCCATGCAACGCACTGGTATTTCAATTAAGTTCAAAAGAGTGATGGATACGCGCGGCATGGCTTTCTTCACAAACATTCACTTACATACGAGAGCAGATGAAAAAAGTTCAACCATGATTGAGTTAAAGGCTTCAAGGAATTACCAAACACAAGTTTTACTCTTACTCATTGTGTATGTATTTTATATCTTAAAAGTTATGACGACTTTTCCGTGTTTTTTCTGTTTAATAAAATCGCCACAACAAAGAAGCTGTCACAATTTTATTTCCATTCATTTCTGTTGTTCTTTCGTCAGCAGTGCTGGCTGCTAAATACTACAAACGGAAAAAGAAAAGAATAACACAGTAAGTTTGTGCCACAAAATGGAAACTGATGAATCTGTGAGTTTTATTAATTTTTTTTTTCTTAAGCGAACGACAAGCAAGTGGGGAATTTTCAACATTTTTCTGGAGACCAAAAGGAAGTTGTTAGAAGTCAGCAAATAGAAAAACTATTTTAAGTGTTTTGTTTTAATCGATTCAAAAGAACATTTCGATATGTTTAAATTTGATGTTGCATGTTTTATTCCTGTGTGCTGCTTTTAGCATTCAGCAGTCATCATCATCTTGTGTTTTCATACAAAGATGCTGCATGTAATATTATTCAGTATTCTAACAGTTTTTCTTGTCAGTTGTATTAGCGGTAGGGGGCAAAAATTTTTTCGTTGCTGACTGAAATTCTTTATTGAAAATTTGAAACCGTTTTTCTTATGTGGATATAAATAGATTTTTATAATTATTGTATGGAGGATTGAAGAAAAGTAAAAGTGTTGAAAGAGAATAAAATCTTTTCTCGTTTATTTGAGCATCTGCGGTTTTCATTGTGTTTATGGAAATTATAGAATAACCGTCTAATTCATAAAAATTATAACAGGTTTATAAAGCTCTTATTTGACAGATTTTCCATACAAATATGTCAAAAAACAGTTTATAAGTTTTGCTATAATTTTTATGAATTAGGGGGTAAACATTTAGATTTTCCAAATTCTTTTTAGTTTTTTTCGGGTCTACGACAAAATACCGGCACCATATAGTCGCCTCAAAAAAAGAGAAAACATTAATAAGATATATTTTTAGACTTGATATAATACATTTTAATTGGCCATCATAACAAATAAATAATTAAGTTCTGGCTTGGGTTCGAAGCAAACTCGGAGGCTGATGAGCAACGTGGTGGCCGTGAAACAGCCATGGAAATATAGATTTAACTAGAAAGTCCAATAAAATTATTAACAATTGTAAATCATGTAACTCATTATAAAATTAAATTAATGCTTAAGAATCGCTGGGCCTGGCAAAAAGTTATCACTGATACAATAATATCAAATATATTCCAGTCGACAGAAAAGCACAGTGATAAAATGGAAAGTTGATCAATAAGATTAAATAGAGACGGTCAGTTATAAAGAGCCCACCTGGTAGAATGGATATGTGCTGCTGTTTAAAAACAGTATACAATTAGTCATGACCTGGGTTCGAAGCAAATTTGCTCGTCAGCTTTACTTTTCTTCTCTTGAAAAAAAAAATGGTGACCCAATTTTATCACAAAACAATCTTTCTCAATTTTGAAGAAGTAAAAATTTAGCTGGAAAGCCCAATAAAATTATTAACAATAATGACTGAATTCATTTTCAAATACAGTTATATATTAAAATCCAGTGAATTTGTTACCTCTTATAAAAGTTTTCCTGATTTAAATAATTTGCACTTGAAAGTTTCTACCGTATATTAAACACATTTTCTTAATGGAAGTGGTAGTTTTGAAAATCTTTACTGTTTGAAAACTTTCTAATGAGGACACATTTTGAACTGTAACAACAATTTTCCATATATAGTATGTATAGTATATTCTAAAGTTCTAACGCACTTGCTACTTAAACTTTTCTTTTATTTTAATTATTTACTTTTTTCCTTGCATTATCAAGAAAAAATTTTCCAAAAAACTATGAAACTGGACTGCCACTGAATAAATTTTTTAACATTAAACTTGCCATACTTTTATTAAACTTTTTAAATCATTTTCGATCTGAGCCAATGTTGAAAAAAGTTTGCTGAAAACGCATCAATGAGGAACATTTTGAACTGAAGAGCCCATAATCATGGAAAGTTTGGGATTGCAAGAACACTATTGAAAATACTCGAAAATATTGAAAGGGATAACTGAAATTGGGATAGCAAATTCATTTGCTGGCGCGAAACCCTTCGAAGCAGTTAAATCTGAGCTAAACAAATGGGTACAGAGTGACCCTTTCACTCTGAAATATTTATATATGTCTCCGTATTTTTTAGAAACCGATCAATGAGTGCATGAACGCAGTCGACATCTTGACTTAATGAATGCTCCTCTGGTTTAGGAAATTTGTGTGAAATTAACTAAATATCATGCCGTTTGAGGAACATTTTGTTATGTTGAATATAATTGTGTTAAAAGTAATATCTTCGTTGTTAATTTTGATTATAAGATTTCTTAGATTTCAAGCTTGAGGTGCTTGTCTGTTATATTTATTTCTATATTTATTTTCAATATTTCATTTTTCTTTGGAAAACTTCTTCAGGAAATAATATTTTCTATGTATATTTTTTTTCGTTTCGAAAAACTTTAAACGAAATATGGAAAATAAAAACACAAGCAACAAACAAGAACCCACAGCTCGAAATCTTAGAAATCTTATAATTAAAAAGGAAAAAAGTCGAATCCAATAGGACAAAAAAATAGGCTTTAAATGTTTTATGAAAAACATGCTGCAAACGCCAAACCTTGACAAATACAGCAAAACAATGCAGCAAAATTTATAATAAATGTACAACAAAAAGTCAGTAAGACTGATTTAAGAATCAGAAAGACAGATTTCAAATATACATACATAATTATAATAAGCACTTTTTTCCAAATGGTTGATGACCCAAACTAATGACAAGCTGACAAAATATCAGCGGCATTAGTGTTGTTTCCACTGTTGTGAGAGAAACTTTACAATTTCTTTATGTTGTTATGATTTTCTACAAAGCTAGTGATCTTCTATTTAAGGGGTTTAAATAAATTTAGGTTTTGTTTATGTTACAATTAATATTAGCTACTGAATTATTGGTGGCAAACAAAAACAAAATGTGAAGAATTGTTTATGTTTTCCATACATTGCAAGAGTAAAATCAACGAGGCAAATGAGAAGGCATTTCTCTCTCCCTGGTAAATGGTTACTTTTCTATGAAACGCAAAACCAATTTGCTCGTACTCTTGAAATTTTGTTTTCTTTTTCTCCGTATACATTCACTTCACTTGTACGTTTTCTCAAATATGCACCATTATTTTGAAATTATATAAGGGCCCTGTTAATTTATACGATAAGTTTTGTTCCGTTCTATATTTTTTTTATGAGAATTCTTCCACTGTATATAAAATAAAGCACTTGTGAAGAACTCCACATTTTATCAACTAACTAGCAAAAAGGCGATGTGCTTCGCTACCCCTGTACTTTGATTATGTCACACCCACTTCTCATCCAATTTCTACATTAATGTAGAGTTTTTGAGATTTCAGTTAAACTTGGTTTATTATTTGGTTGTTTTCGACCCCTTTTTTATATTTTATATATTTATTTTCTTGAGATAAAGGTCTTTTATTAAAATTATTTAATTATTTTTGTCGATATTTCGCTCTCCTTCGGATAGCTTCTTCAGGACAATAATAATTAGGCTGAAAATAAATCCCAAGTTTTGGTCTATTTTAGACCTAAAATATTAGCAATTTTATATAAATTACCAATTTTATATAAATTTGTTTTTTGACGGAACAATTTAGTTTTGCTTAAAATATTCTTCTTTAATAAAATAAATTTGTCGTAATGACAGCGCATATCAATTTTCAGTTTAACTAAACCTAGTTTAACTAAGAACCCAAAAACCCAGAGAAAAAGTAATATCAAAAGGTGTACTAAAGATCAAATCTATCAAAATATTCTTGAAAAATTCTTACCAGTGAACATTTCCAGTAGGACACTAGGACACATGCATAACTTTTGAATGTTATGCATGTGTCCTAGTATCTTACAATTTTAGCTTGTGACATACATATTTCGGCTGTTTACTGAACTAAATGGATATGGTAAATATTTGTTACAAGTGTGACCTCAAAGAAAACAGTTTGTATTTCAAGCTATTTGATTGTATTGAATATTGCCATCAAACCAATTTTGTAAGTACTTGAAGTAAATATGGGCAAACATGTACCTTAAGAGGTATTTTAAAACGAACACTATTTTTTAATTAAGTTGCTCTTTGCAACTTAGTTTACTTCCTAATAAAATTATTTTAATGAAAACACATATAAATAGTTCATATTTCATTTTTTATATATATTATACAGAACATGAAATATCTTTTACCCCCTACCAATAAATGATTTGGTTGACAAAACTATTTTATATTCAGACAACCGTATTTTTGCCTCTTTTTTTTCCTGGCAAAAATGTCACACAGATCGATTTGATGGTATGAAAAAAAAAGAATAAACTTCAACATCAACAATAAAAATAAAAATAAAACCCGCAACAAGCTATTGTTTGGGGAAGCTTTTTCTCAGTTTTTTCATGCATGCTGATGTTGAAAGGCATTTAACAGAATGCAAATTTAAATAAATGATGGACACCTTGATGGTGCCACATACATAACACACTATATGTAGAGCTTAAGCCATGGTAGCAGCGAAATTTGACATTAAAGCAATCATCAAATAATCTCAGACTCACAAAAGACACTACAAAGCGATTAATACACATACACGTACGTATGTATGTACACAACGGGGCAGACATTTAAACAGTCAAATAAAAAGCAATAAATAATTGTTTATAATACAATCATTATCTTCATCATCATCATGATCATCATCCCCTTCATCAACTTCCACATCATGAGTGGCGTAATTATTTTAAACGTTATTGTTTTCGTTGTTGTTATTGTCATCATCTGTTTAAAATACATACACACAAGGAGCTGCTGCTTGCTGGCTCTACGAACATCAAGTTGCTCTCTTAAGTCTTTTGTTTTAAGTATTTTCAAACACAGCAGCAACAAACAACCGCATCCATATCCGTACCTACTCACTTTTATTCTCATGAAGTTACATGCATATACATATAGACTATATAGAACAGCGCCAGCAAAAAGTCTTTATTGTACAAAGTTGTTGTTAACATATTTCATTTTTGTTGTTAATTTGCAAAAGTAAAAACAAAACCTTCAATTTCTTGCCAACACAAAACAGACAAAAATATTGGTATGGACAATAATCAAAATTTTTTATTGCACATACTGTTTTCTAGTATTTTAATTTTCGAAGGTCATTTTAATGGTTTTTGGCCACCAGCCTTAATATAAATGCTTTACCAGCAATATGCGATTTTTTTTACATATTTTTTTCCCTCAACATGGTTGCTTGTATTTTTAAATTTTGAACAATTACATGTTCAAAAGCTGTGTTGTTATTTTAATTCCTTTTTAAAAGCTGACTACATGAGCGGTACATTCTTTTAAAAGCTTTGAAATTAAGTCAACCTGGTAATCCAAGTGCTATTGTTGAGAATTTAAGTTATTGTTGCATCTTCAAATTGCTATTATAGAGATCTACGTTTGCTTTATTATGCTTTAAAGTAAATTAAGTTATCAAATTAAGTGAACTATTTATATCTTGTGTTTTTCAGTAATTAACTATATGTATTAGAAATAAGTTGAATATTAAGCAACAGCATTAATTCCAAAGGGATTGCTTTAAACATGATGAAGTGATTTACAAATTTCCCAGAATTATTGAGAAAAATTTCGCTTTTAGATTAAAAGAAGTTTTATCATAATATCAATTTGGTTTTTATTAAGAAAATGCATGCCATTTATGCATGCCAAAATATACTTCCCCTGTTTTGTGGCATTTGATTTGTGTGTCTTTCATATTGCATACGATACGCAATGCAAAAATATGAGAGGAACTCCATTGAAGCAAATAAACTTTTTCGAAAAACTATATATAGATGAAATATTATAACTATATTTTAAACACAATTTCCAGAAAACTCGTAAACTTGCATTTTTTTTAATTTTTAAATATTTCTAGCCCTCAAAACAATTAATTTTATCCTCAGTAACCCTTTGCGCGACAACATCCATTGTCACATTACTGGCACTTAGACAAGAATAATTCAATTCGAAGTAGCCAGGTCGTTAAGTTTTTTATAATATTCTAGAACTTTTATATACATAAAAACACAAGTATTGAGAGCCTTTGTTGATTCAACCACGAATTGAAGTTATATTTCACGAGGAAAGTAGTAGAAAAGAAAAGTGATCATATTTCTGACTAAATTATTGGAAAAGACTTTTGGGATTTTATTTTGGAAGACCAATAGTTTGGGAATAGTATTGTGACATCACTTTTAATTAGGTTAATTAGATCGAATGTCGAATTATCGTAAGTCAAGCTGCATCTTTTATTAAATAATTTTGAAAGATAATGCAGATAAACTTGCGAAATAAATTAGAGAAGGCAGGAATTTTTCGTGCTTCGCATGTAGTTTCAACGTGAAGCTACACGCTAATTTAAAAATTAAGAATTTTTCAAGTCTACTGATGAGTTGATTAGCACCAACGAAATGTCATCGGCATATAGACTCAGCTGTCTAAGAAAGACAGAAAACATTTTCAAAAAGGGACCATATTTTTTTGGACCTGAATTAATACATTTCAGTTGACTCTTCAAGCAAATAAATAATTAAGTAATAATTGTTGATTTTTCGACCTTTTTAGTTTTAAAATGAAAATGCTAAATGTTTCTTCAAGCTTGAGGTCCAAAAGGAAAAAAACCTTTGTACTTATTTATGGATTTATTTATTGTTTGACATTAGCCCTGATAATGCTACCCATAGGTTAGCGAAATATTGGAAAGGAAATTTTTTTAAAATAAATTATAAAATTGGACCTCAAGCTTGAAGAAACATTTAGCATTTTCATTTTATAAATAATTAAGTTTGTAATACAAAATATTTAACATTCTTACATCATATTAAATAATGAAAAAGTATTTATGCATTACAGCAAACAAAGAACCATAATAATGAACATAAAAACAATACCGCTCTAATTTTTAACTAAATACTTATATATCTGTGCTATATTATCAGTAGAGGTCGTAAGTCTGCGCTTATAATTACTTTCCCTGCTCAATATTGATTTGTCGTTAAACTTTGGAAACTGATCTAATCTCGCACAATGTGCCGTCAGTGCTGTCTTGTGCGTTAAATTTATCGTCCTATACTTCTGATCCGATCTACATATGTCTAGCTAATCTAGTTTTGAGCTTATTTTTTTGTTGTTCCTATGCACACCTCCTTATAGTTTTCTCAGTCCTTTCCACCCAGGGCTGGGCAGTATTTGAAATACATGTATTGGAAATACGTATTTAAAATAAAAATACGTATTTGGTATTTGTATTTTAAATACGTCTCACAAATGTATTTGTATTTTGTATTTTAAATACTAAGCGATTGAGTATTTTGTATTTTGCATTTCAAATACTTGTGCTCTCAAAATACATTTTTAATTGATGTTAGAAAATATGCGCTAAAAATTATTCCATTCATACATCAACTAAAATCCGACAATTTTGCTATTGTTTTATTTCCAAAAAATAGCAATACCACAATTTAATTACCAAAGTACCAGTGTAAAGTAAACGCAACTGAATGCACCTACATTGAGAAAGTCGCCAAGCTGTCAGAAAGTTAAATGATGAAAAAATAAAATACAAAGAAAAACAGCGTTCCACATTTTAATCTAAAACTATCAATCAAATGATGACTTGGATAGACTGACTATATATAGTTATATAGCATTTGGTGAAACGTTTTTTAATTGTCACTTTTTTCTTAATTCCGTTATATGTGTTTCAATAAAATATCGTTTTCTAATAAGAACTCATTGAGATTTTGCCATTAGCTGGGTTTCTTTATTCGCCATCAAGCGATTGTTTGTCTGATATCACTTTTGAAAAACTGGTATTTATGAAAGAAAATAAAAACTTTTTTGATTACAAGTATTTTGTATTTTAAATACATATTTTTGTTGCGCTATATTTTGTATTTTATATTTCAAAAACTTGCTTTTGGAATGCAGTATTTTGTATATTGTATTTTAAATACATGCGAAAAAAGTATTTGTATTTTGTATTTTAAATACACAACTTTCATGTATTTTGTATTTTAAATGCATCAGAGCATGTATTTTGTCCAACACTGTATCCACCACATGGTATACTAGAAACTACATTTAACAGCTCTATTTTGTCCGCTCTATTAGAAAAAAATGTAAATATCAGAAAAGTTTATTTAATATTTTTAACAAAGAAAAGTATATGATGGCCCATAGAGCTTATAAAATCTTAGCTACATTATTAAGTGAAATGGAGGAGAAATTTAAACAGCCTCAAAATATATGGCAAGCCGTACAAACTAATCATAGAAAGTACTCGAATTACTTATTGATTACTTTTGACTCATTCTGGCTCGTTTTCAATAATCAAAAGTACTACCAATTATTTTCCGATTTTTTGCAACTACAACCAATTACAAATCGAAAATTGTCGAAATGATAATTATATTTTTATAACGGCTCTGTCAGAAAAACAATGTAGTTGATTACTTATTGAAATCAAAATCTAACAGGCAAACATTCAACCACCATGTTCAGCAACAAATTGTTTCAAAATTATTATTTTTAAGCACAAACTTTGCGAAACCAAATGATGAAACACTTCTCTGTTCACACCTTTATCACAAAGAAAATAATAACTCAAACACACCAGCATTTCTTAATTAAACCAAAAAAAAAAAAAAAAAACACATGAACAAAATTATTTCATGAGATTCCTTTCACTGCACATATTAATTCACCAGCTGAATAAAGTTGCCTTAAATTACAAAACAAAAAGCTAAATCTATTACATCTGTATCAATGACTTCTATCCGTAAACGTCCTTGAATTTCAATCGAATAAATGTACGACGATATTTGTTGTACTCCAGCAACCACAAAATTACTTCTCCTTCTTGCCCTTTGAGGGGCCAAGGTCTCACAAAAGAAGCTGAAACAAAGTTACACTCAAAATGCTACAAAGAAAATAGCAACAACAAAAAAACCTTCCATGTTAAGAATTTTGCTATTGCTGATGCAGTTGTAACCACAAATATTCAATTTCATTACAGTTGCACTGTGGTTAATGCCACAACTATGACTTCTTGCGACTGTGTGTGTGTGTGTGTGTCTTGCTACCGCTTACAAGATAGTTAAATCATTATGTTCCTTTTCCCTTTTTTATGCTTTATGTTGGCTTACATAATGGCATTGTAAAGATTGTCAGGTTATATGATGGTAATAAAACTTTTGTTAAACACTATTACACACTCCCGATTGATTCTGGAAATGGCTACAAAAATATTATAGCCATTTTATGTGTATGTTCATCCTTTGGTGGCTCATAAATAACTTTTTGGTTTTTGTTCTCTGCTTTTTCGTTGTGCTGTTCTAGTCTACGTGGCATTTTGTAAAACATAAATATATAGAACAGTGTATTATAATGTATTCTTCGAGAAGGTAAAGAGTACATTCGTAAAATATATCAAAGCATTAAAGCGAAGTTGCACAATTACTCACTGCTGTATGCGACTACTTTAGGTTGAAGTTTTTGAACTTTGTTGCATAGTATTCCACTTCCTAGTGTATTAAAAAAGATATACAGAAGAAGTAGAGACAAATATGACAGTTTGGGTATCGCTGTTGTTTGTTGGGAAAGTCTTCAACACTTCGTTTTTAGGGTTCCGTACTCGTACAGTAAAAACGGAAACCTATTACTGAAACTCCTACTCTACGTCCTACGTAGACTAGCTGTACGGCTGGTGAAATTTTCACATTACAACAAATACTGAAAACAACAAAAAATTAAAAACCAAAGGGGATCCCCCATGCAAAATTAGTTAGAATTAGCTGTAACTTTTGAATTATAAGAGTTAAGGAGCTGAAATTTTCACAGGATATGTTATTACATAGACTTTACAACAGCAAGTACTTTAAACAACAACAAAATTTAAAACTAAAGAGTGCTTTCATACAAGAAACTGCAATTAGCTGCAACTTTTGAACCGTAAGAGATAAAGACTTGAAATTTTTGCACAGTATGTTTGCAGTTACCAAGCCTACACAAGTAACAAAAATAGCAAAAAGTAAAATGTTAAATGTTGCACCCTGTACAGAGTCACCTAGTTACCAAGCCTACACAACAACAAATACCAAAAATAGCAAAAAGTAAAATTTTAACACCGGTATTCATAAAAAAATAAAACATTGTTGAAATACATTTTAGAACAAATTTTTCATATCAAATTTGTTTTAAAAGGTATTGGAGCAACATTTTATTTTTTATGAATACGAATGTAAATGTTGCGCGTTGTACAGTCACCCTTGAATTTGTAAATTGTCTTTATTTCTTGAACCGTAAAAGGTGGAGACTTCAACTTTTCACAGTATATGTAGTTTGCAAACCTCTACAGCAACAAATATCAAAAATAGCAAAAAGTTACAATTTAATTGGAGGTTGACAATCAGCTATAACTTTTAAACCGTAATAGGCTTTTTACACTTACTCACATATTACATCTTTCATCATTTTGGCAAGATGTTAACATCTTCTTATACAAATTCTATACGAAAAGAGCTCTACATCTATCAACATCTTTACAAGGTGTTCATTTCTCATTTTGCTGTATTCAACATCTTTCGATAATTTTAATGTCTGTCATGACTAAAAAGAAGTTAAAAAAAATGATAAAAATTCATATCATCACTAGAAAATATACAAATGTCAAAAAATTTTACAATGAATATTCTTTTCCCAAAAATTGTCATTGCGATCCTAATTGTGTAATTTTTTATTAGTTTAAATCTTAATAAATTATAAAAAATTCTTACAAATGTCCACAGGCGTCTTGGACTCGAAATATGTTGCGCATAACGCAAGATTTCATCCTCATCGTCGCCGTCACCTTGCATAATTTCTAATAATTCCACAAATTGAATTTGGAATTGGTTTTGGTCTCTAAGGGCAATAATTAATCCGAGAATTGCACAATTTTTAAATTCCATTTTGTTTAATGTTTTTTAGTTTGCTCATATACATACGTGAAATAATATTTGACAGATGAAAGATGTTGAAAATGTAATGTAAACAGCTTTTTTCAATTTTCAACATCTTCAACACACATCTCAAAGAAGTGAGTAAATGTAAATCCGCTATAAGAGAGAGAGAGAAAGAGAGAATTGAAATTTACACAGTATATGTAGATGTCTGGCCGCTACCACATACCTTATACTAGGAGTAGCCTTTGTCTACCACTTGGATGGTAGTACGGAAGCCATGCTGTGCGAATCAGTCTCATACCTGATTCAATTTATTCATATTAATAATCCATATCATTTTAAGTTAATGCTTGAAGTCCTTACCGATTATTACTAATTGTATCTAATTAAAACTAAGCAACTCTGATTTAGCTAATGATATAACTTTTTTCTACTAGGCACCAATGAAAGAAGACTTTATAAGTTTTCTTCAATTTGTTGGCGTGGTTACAACTGAGTATTGCCAATATTTTTAAAATAAACTGATAGTAGAATTTAGCACACTAAGCATGGCGTTTGCCAAGGTTTGCCAAATAAGTGTCTTATTTGCTGTTAAGTACAATTCGTTGTTATAAATCTGATCCGAAACTTAAGGCAGGACTTTGTGTTTGTTTTCTGTCATCCGTAACTTTAGCCACCCCTAAGCTTTGCAAAAATGTTCAAATATTTTAACTAATGTTCTAATAATTCGAACAAGTAAAGTGGCAAAAGTCACGAGAAGCATTTGCACCTATTACTTTGCTTAGCAAATTTCATCCGACGAGCAACCATTGTTTACTACGAAATATAAAATGTATAAATATGTCAACCACTGTTCTATGATATTTAATTCATATTCATTTTTTAAAGGTAATATATATAGCACAATATAACAGTTTTTAAAAGATTTCAAGTCCACTGACAGTTTGAAGGACACCAGTTAAATATCGGTACATCAACAAGTCCACAGCAAACTGGACAGTTTGTAGGGCGTGTGTTACCATGCATTTTGTTTTATATCAGCAAAATTCGATTTATAAAACTTGTGCATAATATGAAAAGACCATCAGGGTTGTTGTAGAATCTGATCGCTATCAGAATCAGAATTAAAATCGATACAGAATTAATTTTGGTGTTACAGAAGCAGATATTTCTCATTTTTGTGTTCGAATCAGAATTGTGTCAGAACTAGGTGCCACAGAATCTGCTTTTATTGTTTTTTTATCAGAAATAATCTGATCAGCTGACAGGTGGCAGATTTGTATGTTTGCTTTAGGCTGGTAAATACAATTCGGCTCACAATGAAAGTAAATTTATTTTTTTATTTATTAATCTAAATAAGCAAATATTTTCATTATTATTTTATCACCAATAGGGGAAATCATAGGAATCAAACACAAAATGAGATAGATGCAACCAACTATAGAAGGAATTCTATATTTGGTGAAGAAATGGTTCCTACATCTTCCTTTTTCATTATCATCTATTGTTAGCTTCACCCACTGAGGGCACACATGCCTTTGCAAAACTTTTAGTATTAAGTTTCCAAGTAGCAGAATTCAAAGTTTCTAAATCTTATAGAAAAGTTCTTGTTCGTCAAAGGCTTTTTGCCCTCACCCCATAATAAAACGAAATATTATAAAACTGGAACTTTTTGTGGGTTTGATACTGACAAACTGCCCGTCTTGGGCTCTTAAAGAAGTTATTTTTTCCAGCAGTCACAGACACCCTGTTGATTTTGGTCTCCTCACTAGTTTTGTGCAGATCAATCAGTTTACGATGGCAGATTTGTGTACCTCATTTATGAGGATCATAAACAATTTTTATACATTTTTAAAGGGAATTTTCATGGATATTTTCTTTCACAGTTTCTTCTGACAGCAAATTACGGCGATTAAATACTATTAATGTTGAACAAATTATTTGCTAGAAAAATTTCAATGAACGTACATATATTTTCTTTTTCAAACTAATATTTTGCAAGAAGAAATTGTTTCAAAAATGTTAATTTTCTATTAGCAGATTTTTTAATCCATTAAATGCATTTGACCGAAATTTTGTTTCTTCTTTTGTTTAGGAACTTTTTTCTTTCCTCTTTAACTCCTGCTGTTTGTGTATAGACAAGTTTTTGTCGCTTTGGCGTTCGTACGTTAATATTTTTTTATCATTTTTATTTATTTTAATGCAAACTGTTTTTAATTTTTTACCATGTTTGGCGTTTTGAATTTTAAATGATGTGTCAATTCGAGGCAACAAAGCTTTTGTTTTAGCTCAAAAAATTTGTGAGATGTTTCTGCAAATCATTTCTCACACAAGCAAAAATGGATAGAAAATGATTTGTCTCAAATGGGCAAAACAAAATGAGCCAGAAAAAACGGGACCACAACTATTTCTGCTTCACGACCACCAAGTGGTCGCTCTTCAGCATCCAAGTTTTTTTCGATGCTGAGCAATAAGATTATAGACAGTCAGTTATGAAGAGCCCAGTAAAGATCGCTTGCTTAAAAGCCGTATAAGCTTAGAGTCTTATTCATAATAAATATTTTAGGTTTATTAAACTCTTATTTGACAGATTTTCCATACAAATAGGTCAAATAAGAGTCTTATATGCCTGAAATAATTTTTATGAATTAGGCGGTTAAGCTTCGTATAGACGGTTGTCAGATCTTACAATAGTGTAAGACTTAACAACGTGCTGGCAATCTACTAGAAATACAAAATTGTCAGCATTAAGAAAATGATCAGTTCAGACAATTGCAAGAAAATTTTTGCCTGACAATAAATTTAGCTACCAACGAAAATTTTCAACACGGATGTAAGATTTTCTACTTATCAAACATTGCCAGCCAATTGTCATTATCAAAATATACACACACACCCACACATGCCATTATTCATTCTTTATTTTTCTCGCTCAATAACCATGTTTTGAATTTTTTTATTCCCTTTTCTGCAACTTTTTACCTCTTGTACTCACATTTTTACTAGTCTCTTGTTTTTTCTCTCCCTTTCGTACACACACATTTTTCTTCAATATTCTTTGTCATTACTCTGACAAATTTTGGCATTACTCTGACAATGACGCCATTGTAATGTGTTGAGAATTTATGCATCTAACAGTATGCCACTGCCTGACAATGTACTAGCAATGATGATGCCCAAGTGTTCAGACGCTTGACAGTTAACTGACAATTAATTTCTAGTAAGGTGGCCTGCCAATGCTTTTGATCACAATATTGTCAGGAAGAAATTGTAAGTTCTCACGATTGGTTAAAAATATTCGATACATTTTCTGACAATATTGTAAGATCTTACAATCGTCTATACCTAACTTTAGACTTCAACTTTACTTTTCTAGTCTTCTTTAAAAATATTGATTACTCTAATTTTATCACAAAAAAATCTTTCTCAATTTTAAGCAAGTTAAAACTGAAGTAGAAAGTTTTGGCAGATACAGCTACGATATTTTTCCCTTTTCACTCTCTAAGCCTGTATTTTGGTGACTTAATGTCCAATAATATAAATTTTGTGAGATATTCGGTCACGAGACTCCAGAAGGGCCATAAAGTCAATTCACGGTTGAATTATAGACCAAATGGAACATGTCTAGCAGTAACACGTTACACGAAAACAATTGAGCAGCCGCAAAACGTTTAGTTGTCAAAATGAAGTTGTAAAAAAATCTTCCATTATTTTGTTTATTCATAGTTCATGCTCTCTTTAGTGGTGGTTAAGGTTGTTCAAGTATTAAAGGCATTCAATTTAATAAGTTATAAGTTATAACAGTGTTCAGTAATTAAGTTAACTCCTTAGGCACATGTTTCTAGACTGACTCAATTCTATAAATAACTAACTCAATTCTATAAATTGTATAAATAACCAGTAATGAAACCGGCCCACTTGGGTCCTAGAAAGCTGCCGTTGTAAATAACTAGTAGAAAAATTTGAAATAAATTTTTGGTTTTCTGAGCATAAACTTTAGTTTCAAGAATTTTTTTAGCCAGAGCCGACTGAAAAAAAAATTGTACGCTTCACTGTTTTCAACATGATCCAACTAATGTTACATGCTCCTTTTCTTACAAAGATTTCTGATTCAACTACATTGTTATAACCCCTATTCTGCGTTAATTATAGATAAATTTTCCCGTCTGGCAACATTGGTATTCTTCGTTCCGTTCCCTGCGTCATTTCGATTTCTTTTTCGATTTTACGTATTCTGTATTACGATCGTAGAGACATATTTGCAAGTTGATTTATTTTAGTGTGAAATTAAATAAAATATAATTATAAAATGCTATAAGTTTATTTTTTAATAGCGTTTTTGCTAATTTAAAAGATTTATTTAATTTATTACAGGTTAAAAACGCAACCTGAACAATATGAAATGCTGGCAAATTTAATGACCACAAAAAATCTATATAATTATATTAATTATTTCAAAATTACATAAAATAAATATCTTACAATTTATCATTTATCTCGAATGGATTGCAACTATCTCTCAAGTTCCGACTTTCAATCCTTGACTCTGCATTCTGGAGCATGGCGTTCGTTTCTTCTAACAACAACGCTGCTGCTATCGATTCCATTTCTTCACGAAATTACAATAAATTGTATTTTTCTTTTGCTATAATATGTAGAAAATGGAAATAATACCCCTGCCTCGACAAGATTTTTCACACTGGAATAGTTTGGCCACAAATACCGAAATACAAATACAATTTTATATTCTGGTATTTTTTTTTTATTCTTCCTTCTGCACTTCACTGATGTGTTCATTTAATTATATTATCACAAAAATCAGTGTTCATTAATTTATCACAATTTTTTCACTAAATTTTACTTTTTACAATTTTCGCTATCACAATATTTAAAAAATTGCTTTATTTTTTGTTTCTATATATAGTTATTTCCGCTTAATTGAGTTTCCAAAAATACACGACTTTTGACGCAATTAAGCGGGAACTCAATCAAGCAATACTCGGTTGATTGAATTGCCGACGCAATTAAAGAAAAATTGCTTAATTGAGTAATATGTGCAATAAAGCGAAACACATTCATCGCACAATGTTTATAAAGGAACAGAACCATGACCTTTTGCCGCAAAATAATTTTTTTTATGTTTGTGGAGCAAAAAAAAAATAAGTAGACGGAATCAATTAAGCGAAACATTTGAGCTTGATTTTTGCGAAAGAATTAAGCGGGTGACGCAATTAAACGGAACTCAATTAAACGGGTATTTTAACATAGACAGGTATACTGAATGATTTCGTTCCATGATTTTTAGAGCAATAAATCGGGGCTCAATTAAGCGGGAATAACTGTAATACGTTTCATAGCAAAAGCAGCTGTTTTAATTACACCCTACTCTTCTTCTTTTTCTTTCGATTAGGTTTTTTTTTGCAGAATAACATTTTTCGATTCGAGCGTAACTGAATACGGGACCGTCTTCGAAACTCAGAATAAGGGTGATTATCATTTTCTGTTTAATTCTATAGTAATCAACCAATAAAAAACGTGTGCAATTTTTTGGTGTTTTTAGTTTTTAGATTATTCTTGAAAATAAATGCCTTAATCTCCACTTGTCCCTTTGTTTTTGGTTTTCTTTCTTATTTATACATATATAAGAAATTATTGAGTTCTCAAAGAGAAGCCGATTTCGTAGGATTAAAATATTTCCTTAAATGTTGATTGCAGCCTAAAAAATATATTTAAGTACAAAATAATGATTTCCTTCTCTGCTTTTATTTCTTAACGCTTGCATTTCCTAAAAGTTTTAATAAACAATTAACTGCAATTGTCAAGCAAAGTGTTGTTACCACATACCAAAAGAAAATTCAATTTCGTTGATGCAATAGTAACGACTGCAGCAGCCACATGCAGGCAAAATGAGGCAACGAAGCGTGTACGCATGCCCAAAATTTTCGGCATACATTTAATACACCTTTTTCACCTCTTAAATAAAAGCAAAAAGCTTAAGAACTTTAATATAATACATACATACATACATACATACATACATACATACATACATACATACATACATACATACATACATACATGAATATATCGCATTTATACTCTTTAGGTAATTGAAATACGAGTCTTCAACGATATAATACGCAATATTCTTAAGCGTTGTCAAATTACGACAACAACAGCAACAAACCAAGGCGGTGTATGAGCTTTGTTTTAGCTGCAACAAAAAAGTCGAAAAAAGTTCTTCATCCTGCAAAAAAAAATATCCACTGCAAACGATGAAATGATTTTGTACACTATACAACATACAACACGACAAACATTTAATTTGAACGAAATACAATAACGAAAACTGATGCTGATCATCAGGTACAAAACCAACCTTTAAGACCGATGACATTTTAGTCTGTCTCTACAATGACGAGTAGTTTTATGTCAATGCAGCAGCAATACACGGAGCTAAGAAGAGAAGTACAATCCTTTTGTATTTTTGTTCGTGTCCATGTTTAATTTGTTGTTGTTCGTACATCTAAATGGAGCACAAACGCAGCTGGATTACGTTTAAATCAACATCAATATTGACATTACTGTTTGTATTATTATTGCAAATACCCCCGTCCCTGCCGTTTTCCCTTCAATGATTTCTGTATTTGTAATCGTTGTTTTTGTTTTTTTTTAGATTTAATTTTATTTGTTGTTTTACTTATTATTAGCCGGTAGCCCTGGCCTTTACCTTCTTTAGATAATGTTTTGGGTTTTATTATTAATTTTTTGCAGCATGTGCCTTTTTTCAACTGCAATCTGGGAATATTTTAGCAAAGCTTATGATGAAGTTATGGAAAAGAAAATGTGCATGAACAAAGTTTAATACGAATTGAAAAAGCACTATTCCATAAGCTGGGTAGCGGTTTGTATAGCTTTAAAAAAAAGGTGTAATGACTTCATGCAGAATGAAGCATGAAAAGCTGTGTTATTTGTTCCCTAGTGCCATTTAAATGTAATATTCTCCAATGCTTTATTTGTTGCAAATTAACTTTATATATTGCCGCCACTTTCAATACTTCATCTGATATCCTTGATTTCTGATTATCACTGAACATGGTTTGGCCATCGAATGTATTTAAATGTCTCAATAGTATAGGTCATCACATCATACAATTTTCTGGGCATCAAGGCGCTTTCAATACACGGAATAGAGAAAATTTGAGAATAGTTTTCTGTCGGTCAGAAACTACTAAGCAACGAGTGGATTGCTCTGGATAGAAGGAAGGCTATCACAGTTCAAATCTTCTTTAAAAGCTTTTTGGAACGAAGTTCCTTAACGCGGCTTGCTGGTAGTGGAAATTAGTAGAAATCGTCACGAAAGCGTGTGGGCTGTTTATATGTATTGGTGTACTGTCGACAAGCAATTGTGTATGATGGGCGGTGTCTCCACTGACAGCAGCGGAGACACCTACCAATAAATATTAATTAGTTGGAAAACGTTCCAAAAATTTAAAGAATCATAAAATTTCAAAATTTCAAAAACAACACAAAATAAAACATACAGATTTCAACTTGTATTACATTCAAAGATGAAAAACAAAAACGTAAGGAACTTCGTTCCTAACGGGGGTCCCCCGACCGCATTTCTTTTTTTTATTTCAAACCGTTGATGAGCTTCTGTTAAAATGTACATAATTATTACAAAATGAACTTATTAAAAAAAAAAATACTGAATATTGTTTTTGGTATAGACTCGCCTATGGCTGTTAAAATTTGTTGACGATGCACTTCGTGTCCCTGATCGATCGACTCAGCCATTACCTTTAATCGTTTCGCTGTGAGAGCCGCTTCATATTTTATACGAATTTCGATTGGCTGGACGCATAATATTGCTTCCATCACCCTTGATGGTGCCATTTTGAGCTCCCCACAATCTGATGACAAAAGACAGCAGAAAATTTTGATATAAATTAAGAGTCATCAATGGTAAGACTGCGGTGGCATCAATTCTTTAGTATATAATACTAAGAACTTTTATATGTACTACCAAATTAGTTTGCTTTTGTGCTCTGTGTCTTAAAGTGTTTAGAATAAGGTCAGAAGTAAAGGGCGTTTTTTTCGATTTATAGAGCTTTAAGTTGGCATTACTGTTTAAGATGGCGACCGATTTAACAGCTGTCAAGTGATTTAAGGCCGTGTCAGATAAAACTTTGTTGCTTTGCGTGACGTTTATAACTTTGAAAGAAAAGCGTAAAACAAAAAGTGTATGTCACAATAAAAACTTTGACAAGACCCGCGCATTGTATGTTTATCAATAAAATATTGAATATATAAAATATTTTATATACGTATGTACATACATATGTACTTATTTGTAGTTTTGTTTATTATACATATATTTCAAATGAATTTATTCATTAAATTTATAAAATTTATTTATTTATTTAGATTTTTTTTTTTTTGATTTCTGTTGACGCCAAGAGAAAATAAAAGAAAATGAAAGCAGCTAATTGTCAAAGCGTGCAAAAAGATGAAAGATGCCCAACTTTTTGCTTTGCTTTGCGTCAAATAAACATGTACATTTAAGATAAAATGTCAAAGCGTGTATGTAACGCAACGCGAAGCAAAAGTTTTATCTGACACGGCCTTTATTCTCAGTTTGGCTTGGCAATTCATCATGCATAGACTCACACCTGAACAACGCTTGCAAATAGTGCAAAACGAGATTGCCGTTGTTGCCGATTTTCATAAACGAATTTTGTTTAGCGGTGAAGCGCACTTCTGGTTGAATGGCTGCGTCAACAAACAAAACTGCCACATTTGAAGCGAAGCTAATCCTCAAGTGTATGTCGAAACACCGTTACATCCAGAAAAACTGACTGTTTGGTGTGCTTTATGGGCTGGTGGAATCATTGCTCCGTACTTCTTCAAAAACGATGATGGCCAAAACGTTACAGACAATGGTGATTGGTATAGAGCCATGATTATTAACTTTTTCATTCCTGAATTGAATAACCATGATGTCCAGAAGATATGGTTTCAACAAGACGGCGCAACATGTCATACAGCTCGTGCCACAATCGATTTATTAAAAGACACGTTTGGTGACCACCTAATTTCACGTTTTGGACCTGTGAATTGGCCTCCAAGATCTTGTGATTTAACGCCGCTAGACTACTTTCTGTGGGGGCTATGTAAAGTCATTGGTCTATGCGGATAAGCCACAAACGGAAGACAACATTCGCCGTGTTATTGACGATATACGGCCAGAAATGTTGGAAAAAGTCATCGAAAATTTGACTACATCCGCGCCAGCCGTGGCGGTCATATGCCAGAAATCATATTTAAAATATAATGACACAAGATTATTTTTCGGCTTAATAAAGTTCATGTCAATCGAATAATCCATCGTTGTTTTATTGCAACTTAAAGTTCTATACATCGAAAAAAACACCCTTTACAACCGAGATATATAGCAAAAGTTCATTTCTAAGAAGTTCAGCGTGTACACGAAGCAAAATGTTTTATGCCAAAAAGTAGATGGAGAAACTAAATAAGCTAATGCAAAAGCAAAAAATAAAAATTTCCGACATCAGTCCATATATAGCCGATATATAGTGACTGATTTCTTAAGCAGCTCGACCTGCACAGCAGTTTAAACAAGTTGTTTCAGTACTAAAACAACCGTACGAATGACAAAACATAAAAAAAAGTTTTGAAATCGTATGGTAATCATCAGATCTGATTGTTAGATGGTTTGATTGTGAAGGGTGCTGAAGATTCGGCCCAACTGAATATAGCACTCTTACCTGTTTTTTTTTCTTTTGTTGCTGTATTTGTTGTATAAACTGCATAGTTATTGAGGCTTTCGTTTTTTTTTCAGGCTCCTTTCTGGTTGGCAGTGGAGGGCAGCAACAGTGCGTATATTTTTGTTCGTTTTGTTCGTTATTAAGTTGAACTAGTTTTCCATTGTAGACGCTTGTTATTACTTTTATTGAAATAGTTTTTGTTGTTGCATTTGCTGTTGTCAACAACATCATCCTTAAAGTTTGTTTAGTTGTTTGTGTGTTCGTATTCGTAGTTGTTCAAGTTTGTTTTTTTTTATAATTTTTCGTTAATTTTATTTACTTATTTATTCTATATAAACCGGCGTCTGTCGGTTCCGTCATCCTTTAGCGTCTCGAATTTCTTGTTGTCGCCGTCTTGTTTTGTCTGGTCGGTTTTCATATGACTCTCCATGCCATCATAAAGGATTACACGTGTGTGTCTATTTGTATTTTTGCACATACCAATATACACACATACACACTTTTAGCAAGAACGTACGTTCGCTCCTTGGGTTTTGGCCAGCCTGACCGGACTTGGGTTTTTTTTTTCTAAATAAGTTATTATCGTCTCTGATTTTAATTGTTGTAATTGAAAGTGAATTTTTTCATTGTTCATGCACTAATTTGAAAGAATTCGATAAATGTACACCGAAATGAGATAAATAAATAAATACAAAATACGAGTAACATGTGATCTTAACTGTTGAGAGCTGAGGATTCTGAAACCAGCTTTTTAGCTCAAAAAAAAGGTGATAATGATATGCATGTGAGAGACGGGAGGCTGCGATAAATTTATTGATGTTTATGGGATATTAAAAAGAGAAACAGAACTAGATTTAAGATAAAGATTGAATGCTGCAAACTGCTAGGAAAATATACATATGATTTTTGTGAATATGATGACATAGTTTCCAAATGGTGATTAAGTTCTAAAGATTATACATAACGTTTTAAAGCTGATAAGCGGGTCGAAATTTATTTTGATGCCATTTAATAAGATTAATGGTTATGCAATTTTTCCACAAGATAAAAGACATTGCTGTTATTTAGAACTTTGTAATACATCCAGAGGAAATCGGTAAAAGCAATTAGCGGATTCATATCTGACAAAAACAGCTGAAAACTACACGCTTTCAACATGCACTACACAACTTCACTGCATAATTTTGCAAACTTGAACAAATATTACCGCAATCCTGCGTAAAGGCCGTGATTCACTATCCTACTCAATCGTACGATTCATTCTTTGAAAATCGATATCTAAATCTGATAGAATTCTGTCCTACTTTAAAAAGTCGCATCAAAATGGCCACACTATTATACTTTTGTAAACAACTTCAAACAGGCAACCCTGATCGCATGAAAATTTTCAAAAGATTAGCAAATTGGACAGACTTGTCAAAAAGTCTTTCACACACATACACTTTTAGTCCAGACTATCACAATTTTTGGACACACATGTAATTTTTAACAGATCGTACGATTCAGTAGGATAGTGAATCACTGCCTTAAATGGCACAAACTTTGCCATACACTATATCCAAGCGCTGCACAGTGTCAGACTTGAGCACTATACCATAATAAACGTGCTGAGAGTATTTACGCAGTAACTGAGATTAGGGGCCTGTTCGTAAATGCATCACAACTCTGCACAATATGATTATTTTGCGATGCCACTGCTGATCAACTGTTGCTGATGTTATTGTTTGCGCATTTCATTGTTGCATTTACGAACGGAGAATTTCATTTCTTTTTTCTTCTAATAAATTGTAAAAATGGAAAAATTAATAATTAATTCCGTCGGTGAATTTTTTTTATTTTCAGACGAGTCAGAAGATAAGAAAAAAATGTTAAATCAGAAGTACATATTAAAAAGCAAACAATTTTTATACTCACTCATTCATTGCATC
Source organism: Sturmia bella (assembly GCA_963662145.1). Lineage (NCBI taxonomy): Eukaryota > Metazoa > Arthropoda > Insecta > Diptera > Tachinidae > Sturmia > Sturmia bella. The sequence continues at coordinate 30,136,565 of OY759171.1, read as the reverse complement.
AGCCATTTTTATGATTAGTTTTTTGTTTTCATTTGCGCCTAATCTACGTCAGTGTTGCATTTACGAACAGATTACTGCTGCAGTGTTGCCAACGTTTGCATTTTCGAATTTTGTATGGCATAAAATAAAGTCTTTTTATTGGTAAATCGCTTATTAGCGAAATAAATATATTTATAATTTTGTGGGGGAAATATCCATCCCCTCCACCTGAATCCGCGCCTGTTAGTAACATATGTTATATAGTATGTAGAAACCAAGCTGTAAATATCTTCACACAAATGTATCTGTAATATGGTTTGCATGTATGTTTTCTGATTATTGAGATCGTTGAGTAGGTATGATAGCTGCCTTGCACTCGTGAGGTTGGTTGTTCGAATTTCAACAGAAAGTTTGCAGTACTAAAGTGAAAAATTTAATAAAAAAAATTAATTAGTATAGCAAAATACAATAAAATAATGTCAAGTGCAAAATAACCACCGAAGGCAAAATAAAAAACAGTCGATGGGCTATACACACATTAAGTTTGTTCCCGTATTCAACAATGGGAGCCCGCACGAAAAGTGTTCCCGTACTCAAAGTTCGAGCAAGTGAGAGAGCTTTTGAAAGAAAAATCTTCTTTTTCTTCTAGCACGAAACAGCCAGTACTTTTATTTCAGGCTAGTTTGTGTGAGTAGTTAAACAGTCAGCTGTTGCAAAGAGCAAACAATAACAAATGAAACAGTTCAACCTGAATCAGCCAACATAACAACAATCTTTTTTCTATAGATCTTAATAAACATGATATATTTTTAACAATAAGTCCGCCAAAGTAAACATTCGTAATAGGTCTTATCGTGGTTATTGTGTCGTCTTTTTGTTCTGTAAAGTCAACATTTTGCAATACTGAAGAGGTTTCGTTAAAAGTTGTTAACTAGATAATATTGAAGGTATGTATAGTCTATATATATATATATGTACACTGGCCACTAAATAGATAAATTAGCAACATTTAATCCTGGCTTATACACAACTCGAGCGAATATGGCTTTATTGCAAGAGACATTTCCTGGCCATGTAATTTCTCGTCATGGCGATATCAACTGGCCACCAAGATCATGCAATTTGACGCCGTTAGTAGGGCAACGCCAAAGACCGTGCTTATGCAGATAAACTTTTAACTCTTGAACACTTAAAAACCAACATTCGTCAAGTTATGGCTGAGATACCGCCCAATATGTGTCAAAAAGTGGTCGAAAAAAAACACGTACCGTGGTGGTCATTTAAATGATGTAGTGTTTCACACATAATGGCAACGTTCATACTTTATAATAAAAAAGAAATATAAAGAAAATATTTCTTAGGGTTTGTTTTATTTACGTTTACTTTTGAAACCTCAAAATGGATAACTGCGCCTTCTTCTTTCATAATATTGTTATGTCTTTACCCTTAAATATAAACAGTTTGCGGATTTCTAGTTGCAATCGATAATCAGACAGACAGCTCTGTTATTTTTAACACTCAACTCGGTTAAATAAGAAACACTTTACTTGAACATTTCTCTTCGTTTTGTTGGCGCGTTTAACAATATCACTGTTCACCAGACTATTGTTGTTGCGAAAGAGAACTTCGTTCGCATCGTTCGGGCAAATTGCATCTTTATTTAATTTCGTAGCATACACTTAAGCATTAAATTATTAGGCATAAGTTCATCTAGTAATCAGCTCTATTGCTAAAGTTAGTATGTAGTTCTATTTTATTTCCGTGTTTGAAGGGATAGTATAGTAAAATTGCAAAAATATAATAATGTTGCTACACTAATAGCATGTTTCCATTACGAGTTGAATCACCCGCTTCGCTCTCTCAATCATATTTATGAATCACACTGTTTACACGAGTCGTCTATGTGCTTCGATTTGACTTTTGTGTTTGATAAGCCAGCATAGGTTAGGTTAGGTTGATTGGAGGCGTTTGCTTGCCCATGTCTTGCGACATACAACTAAGCCAGTATAGGCTTGTTGTGCGCTCCGTGGATTTAACCGTGATACAGTTTAAGCCCATAGGTCTATAGGAACTCCGTGTCATTCACAAAGTTCATTAATTTCCTCCAGCATATGCCCCGTAATTGGATTATGTCTGGTAAGGTGTCTCTCCCAAGATGTCGGGATCGTATTTGTGAGAAGGCGGGGCACTGGTATAAATAGTGCTCTAGTGTCTCGCTCCCTTCCCCATATGCTCTACATTCATCTTCTCCCGCTATTCTCATGCGGTTAAGATGTGCCAGTAGTTAAGAGTGGCCTGTCATGACTCCCATTAGTCTACTTAATTCGGGCTTGCTAAGTCTTAGCAGTCCCCCTGTCTTTTCCTCATCTGGATCCCCCCATAGATCCTTGCATTGATTCCCACGGTTTCGTTATTCCAGAGAGTTAAATGGGTCCTATGTGCCCAGTTCTTTAGCTCAGATTTAACTGCATCGAAAGGTGTCGCGCATACCAAGCTTTTGTTACTTAACTCTCTTGCTCTTGCAGCAAGTGAGTTTGCTCTTTCATTTCCAGCTATTCCCGCATGCCCTGGCACCATATATGATGAGCAGTTCACCATGAGATAAGCCAGCATAAATTTTCCATTAATTTTCTTAAAGAAAATTTGTTGTTGCAAAAAACCACATTCATATGGAAATGTCTTCGGAGTTGGCATTGCAGGGCACTAAATACAGCGCAGAACTTAACTTTTGTTTTTATGGGAGAATTACTTTTTTGTTTGCTTTTTATTTATTTTATTTTTTTTTTTTTTTTTTACAATATATGATTTTGACAGATAGTGCAGATAAATGTGCGATATAAATTAGAGAAGACAGAAATTTTACGTGCTTCGCATGCAGCTTCAAGTAACTTCATTCGCTCTCAAAATTGTGTATGGCGAAGCACGTTGCTTCGCTCCTGATTGGGGTGTTAAGCACAAATAGAGAGCGAAGTACATGTCGTGGAAACATGCTGTAACATGTAAATATATCAGTGGTCTCAGGCCTAAATCGAATATTTTTCAAAGTCATGTTTTTTTTCTAAGTACAAGATTCTTTCATCATCAAATTATGCAAAAAACTCGAGTTTGAAAAAATTTCGAGTTAAGAACTTTCTACAAGAGATGATATGTTTCCTTGACCACTTTTGATAGCAATTCTTACTTCTGTTTTACATTTGCTCACATTCCTTTTCATTGCTTTTCTCAAAGTTATAATTTTTCTTTTATTTAAATAATTTTTCATCTTCTTTGCCCAACACAGCTTGCGCCAATAAAATTCCGTTGTCATTAAGATATTAATAGTAAAATAAATAATCGCAAACAAAGAAAATACATACGCATGTATTGAGAATGACTGTTTTAGCTATAAATTAAAATAAACAAATTTAAAAAACATGAAAACAACAACAACGACAACAAGAGACAGAAAAAAAGTACATGCAAAAACATTTTTACAAGCACCACCAGTTGAAATCGTGACCAATGTAAGCGTTAGAATAGGTGCTAATTTATGTCATTCACTTTTCATTAAATCACTTGCTTAAAAAGCACAATTTCTTATTAAAGCAAGGAACCACCGCACCGCACCGCACCGCACCGTCAGCCAGCCAGCCAGCCAGCTTCTCAATAGACTTAAGCTCCGAAACTTAAACTGAAACCAAAATCAAATTCACTAATTCATTCATTCATTTATTCACTTCACTCACAATGCAGTTGAAATTTAAGCGAATACATACTGAATATACGATCAACTACACACAACGTGAGCAGCACAGATACTTGCAGTGTAGAGTGCAAATTTAGGAGTAAAAAATTTGCAAGAAACAATAGAAGAGGTAAAAATTATAGTTCAAAAAAGTGTTCTTCAAATGTGTAAATCGAAAGCAATAAGCGTCACTTCTACTAAGACGACCTTAATAAATGTTTTCTGTCTTACGTTTATACGTACGTGCTTATTTGCGAATAAAATTATTGTGAATAGAAAAATTTAGCGTATAAGCAGTAAATAAAATTTTTATTTGTGAATAGCTAACCCCGGATTTTTGACTTGGGATTTAAATACAAAATTAGTAAATTTTCCTTAAAATTTAAGTTGGATTTAAAATAGCTTTATGCTTTACAGTCTGATACCCTAGACAGACGACAGCGTTAATGCGCATTAGTGGCGATTTTGCGTATTTAGTCGTGCATTATCTACATTCGAATGTGAATTTAGCTCTGTCATAAATGCACAAATTCAAACTGCATTTATACTAAATTCAGTAACATAATATGGCAGCACCGTCGAAATCCGTCAGCTGTTGATATTTTGTTTACTATTGTGAATAGATAAAATGGAATCACAGACAAAAAGGCAAGCTGTATTAACTGTTACAACAAATTTTAATTTGTGATTGCTAGTGCACACCCAATTTTTGTATTATAGAGCAGTTTGATGAAAAGAAATTTTAACTTTCTTGAAAATAAATGTTCATTTCCTATCAACAGCATACCTGCAAATTTACACTCTGTTTTTTATCCATTTTGTGTGTAAAAGTAAACTCTAACCGTCTAATTCGTAAAAATTATAACAGGTTTATAAAGCTCTTATTTGACAGATTTTCCATAGAAATATGTCAAATAACAGTCTTATAAGCCTGTAATAATCTTTATGAATTAGGCGGTGAGTAAATATTTTAAATGCCAAAATAAAAAATCAATAGCAAACAACAGCTGTTTTTTAAATGCAGCTGTTTACTAAATGCAGAAACCGTCGTCTGTCACCGTAAAATTTTAATTCAAATTAGTGAGCTCTTAATGCAAATTAACTCTGCCGTCTGTCTAGGCTATAAAATTATTTTTGGTAATTAATTGTAATAAAAGTACGGCAGCACAATGTAAGTGTCAAAAACTTATCGATAACTCAATACAAAACAGCTATTTAAACAAATTTGGAAGCAAGTGAAATTGTAAAAAGTTTAGAAAACAATAAATTGTTTTGTAAAAATTATTAAAATGAGTGGTAAAATGGTAAAAGGACACCCAATTTCACTGCCACAGAAGTTGATCACCTTCTGGAAATAATAAAAAATCAAATTATGAAACAAAAAAAACATGTGTAATTTTCTTAATTTGCAGAACAAAATCAAACTGTCAAAATCATATGGCAGTACGAAAATTTTAAATCGATTTTAAATGGGCACGGCAGGCCGTTTAAGTTTAATTTAAATAGCAACTGTTTGACTCAATTTTGTATATAAATCAAATTTAAATTGAAATGGCATTTAAAATCCAAGTCAAAAATTGGGGGTAAGTCACGAAAACAAGTACTGATTAAAAAGCTATTCGCAAATAAAACACAAAAGGTTGCCACTTTTTTATCGGTTTTATAGTTTTCTTCGATGTGGCACACGTACAATCATATGACAGAAATTACATAATTTACTAAAACTTGCACCGCACGAAAGCAAGTCTGCGCCTTCTTCCTTCACTAGCGATTACAAAAGTTGAAGCATGCCATTTTGTTGAACCGTTCTTGCAGTATTTCGTGGCTTTTCTGCATTAATTGAATTGTAAGTAACATCATAATTTTTTGTTTCTCCATTATTATTTTAGTAATCACGTCTTTTTCTGAACATATGTTGTGCTTAACAGCGTTACCAATTAGTTACATTTTTACCGTCTGGCTTCACTAAAAAATACATATTTTCTGCATTCGCATTGACGCATAAACAGTGGGTTATTAATTTGCGAATAGTTTTTATTTGTGAATAGGCTACGTATATAAACGTAGTATATGGTAGGTGCCCGAGAAAGATCTTTCACAGGACCCGAGCAACCAAGTAAGTGCACCTAATTTCTTTTATAAATCATTGCTTGTAATTATAGAAAATATAATTTGCATTCAATTAAATTTTGATTCAACACAAACATTGTTGCTAACGGTTTTAATATTAGCAACATTAATAACTCTGAGTTGCACTGTTATTAACAGAAGTTCATCATCTACATCAGAGGTGCCCACGGCCTATACGCTTGGTACGCTTTTGTTTATGTAAAACCGCGGAGAATTGGCTGAGCATTCTAATATGTATACACAACTTTTTGTATGAAATACACACATACACACATACCCCAAGTTCAAAGCAACAACACTTTCATATGCACAGCAATACGAACGCAGGCTTTGTTGGCACACATTTGTGCCAAGCGTGAATTTTGTTGTTTTTTGTTTTTTTGTTTTCATGATTTTGTTGTTTTTTTTTTAATGATTTCGTGAGTATGAAACACTTGAAGAAATAATTTTGTGTTATTAGTTTCAACTGTACAGTTTATTTTGTAGATCGAATCCCACGTGGGAAACCGACTTTTGTTCGCTAAAAATTTTGAAAAACGAGCACAATGTATGATTTGCTTTCAAATAATCAAGACGATTAGAAAATATGATTTGGAAAGGCATTTTAATACAGTACATACATTGTGTGAAAATGAAATTTAATTTTTTTTCCCAGTGTACCTAATGAAATATTTCTGTTTTTCTTTGTGTGCGTCAATACAGTGTATACGTATTGGTGTTTACGCTTCCATAAGAAGATTTTGGGCACCACTGATCTACATGATTTGAGGTGATTCCGTTAGATGCATTCTATTATATTTTCTGCAATTAAATCTAATTCGCTTTAAATTTTAAATTTAATGCTTAAATTCGAATAGGAAATTACGAGTTGATAATTTTGATACTAAATACGCTAATTTATTGATTAATTATTCTAAAAGATCTTCGTTTTGATTATAAAACAAAATTAACGCTATCGGTCAGAGATGGAAAAACTTGCTTACCCATCTTACGGTAAATTTAAGGTTGAATTGAAAAAATCTGGTTTTCTTAAATACGTCAATTTTAAACGTGATGATTGAAGTATCTACTGTAAAGTCTCTTCCACTATCTTGGTACTCAAGATTTTAGAGTGGTTTATTTATTTGCATAGTTTTTCTTTATAAAAGCTTAACCCATTAAGTGGTGTCATTTTTGTTTTACATATATCTAAATTTATTGGATTTTTTTTTAGCATTAAACTAATTATCTATTCTATCAAAATAATCAAAATATAAATATGAATAGTTTTATAGAATTTGAGGAAAAACGTAATTTAATATCGTAGTGTAAGGGAAATATTTATATGGGTAAAGAAACCGCATTTGTATTTAAATATGAAATGTATCAAACATTGAATATTATAATGAAATTCTACCGGTATTATACCGGTATTCATAAAAAATAAAATATTGCTCAAATATATTTTAGAAAAAAAATTTATATGAAAAATTTTTTATAAAATGTTTTTCAACAATGTTTTATTTTTTATGAATACCGGTGCAATAGTTTAATTTTTGGTTTCTGGTAAGGTTGAGCAAACTATAGGAATCATGTTTTTGAAAACATGATCATGATTCCATTAAAGACCCATTCACGTACCAAAAGGTAATACTCAGAATTTATTTTCTCCCACTATCACTTCTTTATGTTGATAGCATGCAAATTAAAAATAATATCTCTGTGGATCAAAATAGCACGTTTAGCAACCGACAGACACCTACTCCATTAGCCGACGAGTTAGAAGCCGGAAATTCATTGCATGCTCGCTAAATGCTTTTGTGTCACCACGCAATCGTACAATCTTCAGTTATATGCTACATCCGTAACTAATGAACCGATTTCTGAAATTCTTTCGCCGTAAAAGAGTTAAGCTATCCGCGTTGAAGGTAGGTGCTCTTTAGTTTGACCAGACCCATTTTTCCGACCACAAATTTTGAATTACTGTAACGACCCAATTAATCTTTCTAGCCTTAATAAAACCCCAACTACTGCTCCTTTAGTTTACCATACTGTATGCGTGGCGCCTTGGTTAAAATTGAGTGTAAGCAGAAGTGTTTCAGTGGTTGGCCGATCGTATGTGTTGCGTTGTGTTGCTCCTTGCATTCTGAGCAAATATATTGTATTGACTTTAGTGATGCCTGCTGCCTGCATGGATTTGCTGTCGATGGCTTACAACTAATTAAAATGAAATATTTTGGATACGCAGTCAACATGCATTTAAAATGACAACGCATTTAAGAAAAATACACAAATTTACGTATGCAGATGCGAACATACATACATACATACACACAATCATGGTGTATACTTTGCTACACACACATATTTAATTTGCCTTCAGCTCCTCTAGGATTGGAAAAGAGTTAAGCCGATGTAAGCAGCTAGTTTAGCGTAAATTGAGTATATCCCATTCACTATTGTGCAATTACTTCACTTTTAGAGTTTCTGTGCTCTTCGTTGGCATATAAAATAAAATACATGACATGAGTTGCTAATTTTACGCGTGCTTAGAGATACTTTGTTACAATTTTTTTTTTTATACTTTTTATGGTATTTATACAATTTTGAACCAGAGCTGGTTCAAAATTAAAGAAGAAAAAATATTAGTAACAAGAGAGTGTGTTACGGGATGACATCATAGTGAAGCAAACCCTTCTAGGTGGTAAATGTCCTGTGCTGATAGGAAAATTTGTCCAGAAATCGTCAAAGTTTTGAGAAGATAAACGCCAAAAACGTAAAGAAATATTTAGCAAATCGTCAAAAAAGTCATTTATAAAAATTTCAAAATAAACACAAAATTAGCTAATTTCATTTTATAAAATCGTTCATATTTTACAAAACACAATTCAGCATGCATTTTACTAAAACAAAACAAGTACAATATTAAATAAAAATTTACAAAAGCATCATTGCTTGCAACCAGGGCCCGGAAATAAGAGTTATTTTTCAATTTTTTAAGAAATAACTCAAACATAAATGAAAGTGTAGAAAACTTTTAATTACACCATCAAATTTTTATATATGTATTTAAATTTGTATGTTTCTCAATGAAAAATAAAAGTTATTTTTGATTTTTATATTTTTATATCAATAATAATAAATTAAGTCAAGTACGAGGCCGGCTCGCACTCTTAGGGTTCCGTACGTATGTATGTGTAATGTATGTATCGAATGGCGTTTGTGAATACATATGTATATTTTATAAATTTCATCTCTCTGTTTTTACAGCTACTTTATGTTGTATGGGGACACCTAGTAATTTTCCACTTGTTGTTGTTGTTGTTGTTGTTGTAATTTGTTGTTGTAAGGCATCTGGGAATACATACACTGTGCGAATTTCGACTATCTATCTCTTACGGTTCGAGAGTTATAGCTATTACTCTATGTTGTAAAGGGACACCTGGTAGTTTTACAGTTGTTGTTTTTAACAAGTGTTGATGTGGAGCATATGTGAATACACATATTGTGCAAATTTCATCCCTCTGTCTCTCACGGGTCGAGAGTAACGGCTAGTTGTTACTTTACGTTGTATAGGGACACCTGGTAATTTTCGACTTGTTGTTGTTTTTAGCATTTGTTATTGTAGGCCACATGTGAGTACATATATAGTCCACATTTCATCTCTCTGTCTCTTACAGTTTGAGAGTTATGCCTAATTTTTACTTTACGTTCTATTGGGACACCTGGTAGTTTTTGACATGTTGTTGGTTTTAGCATTTGTTGTTATAGAACATATGCAAACACATATATTCTGCGAATTTCAGCTCTTTATCTTTTACAGTTTAGCAGCTACGGCTAATTAATACTTTAGGTTGTAAGGGGACACCTGGTATTTTTCAAGTTGTTGTTGTTTTAAGCATTTGTTGTTGTAAAGCATCTATAAATACATACACTGTGCAAATTTCAGTTTTCTATCTTTTACGGTTCGAGAGTTATAGCTAATTGCAACATTTCGTTGTATGGGGACACCTGGTAGTTTTCGACTTGTTGCTTGTTGTAGCGGCAAGGTACAACAACATCCTGTGAAAATTTCAGCTCTCTAGCTCTTACCGTTTCGGAGAATGGACACGGTGACGGACGGACGTACTTGTCTCCGTAATAGGGTTCCGTTTCACTCTGATGAGTACGGAACCCTAAAAATCAATTCAAAACTCTTATTTATTTGTTGATGCCGTTTATATTATAATATGCTGCTTCATTCAAATTTCTATTTGAATATAATATATTATGTGACTTATCCATTATCAGCTATAAAAACATGAATGCATAGAAATAGCTGGCCCTGATGGTGTACCAAGCTGTATCCTCAAAAATTGTGCTGAATCATTGTCTGCGCCTCTTACGACACTATTTAATATGTCTATTGAATACTGTTATTTGCCCCCAGTGTGGAAGAAATCATATATCATTCCTTTATTTAAAAATGGCAACAGATCTGATGCAACTAATTACAGAGGGATTGCTAAAATTAATGAAATTCCAAAACTTCTCGAAAAAATACTTACTGATTACCTCTATCATCAAATTTCATCCTTGTTATCGCCTTTTCAACACGGATTTCGTAAGTCTCGTTCAACAACAACTAATATTTTAGAACTCACTACAATTGTTAATGAAGGTTATAATAACAAAATGCAAACTGACGTAATATATACTGATTTTAGTAAGGCGTTCGATAAGGTCAATCATAATCTATTGCTGCACAAATTATCTCTTATGGGTTTTAGTGACTCTGTATTAAAATGGCTGAATTCTTATCTGTCACATAGAACGCAACAAGTAAAATTTAGAAACGTCTTATCAAAAACCATCCAAGTACATTCTGGTGTTCCGCAAGGCAGTCACTTGGGCCCGATATTGTTCACGCTATTTATAAATGATCTTCCTACTGTTGTTTTGTATTCAAAGGTATTGATGTATGCTGATGATGTCAAAATCTTTAACTCATTTAAGGATATAAACGGATACAATTTACTTCTTGCTGACATACGGAGATTTTACCAATGGTGTTCTCTCAATCTTTTGGAATTAAACATTAAGAAATGTAAGCACATCTCGTTTTTTAGACATAACCCGATTGATACTTTTTATTCTTTTGAAACTGCTGTATTGGATAAAGTTCAAACCATATTAGATCTTGGCATATTGTTAGATCACAGGCTTAATTTTCGTGATCATATTTCAATGATAGTAAACAAAGCTAATGGGGTACTTGGATTCATGAAACGTTGGTCAAAAGAATTTATGGACCCATACATTACTAAACTTCTATTTACGTCACTTGTTCGACCTATTCTTGAGTATGGATCTATTGTATGGGATCCTTGCTATTCTATTCATATTAACCGCATTGAATCTGTTCAAAAACAATTTTTAATTTTCTGCCTTCGTGGTCTGGGGTGGAATTCGTATATCCTGCCTCCGTATCAAAGCAGGCTGGCTTTAATTAAATTGCCAACACTAAAAAGTCGACGCACGATGCTGAGCGCGTTATTTGTTCTGGGCCTGTTAAGAGGTGATGTTGACTCCGAGTTCCTGCTTAGTCAAATAAACTTCAACGTTCCAGTAAGACCAACCCGTAATTTTACATTCTTGGCTTTGAAATTCTACCGATCTGTTTATGCCAATAACGATTCTTTCCGTCGTGCCTGTGGGAACTTCAACGAATGCTACCATATAATTGATTTTTCTGATAATATTGAAATTCTAAAGAAAAAGCTAATAGTTTATCTTAATATCTGAATAATTTATTTTTGTAATTTGTGTTTTTCACTGCATATGTACGTATATAGTCAGTAAGGATGTAATAATCTATTGACTTAATAATAATAAATAAATAAAAATAAAGTTTTGGCTGCCATTCAAGTCAGTGTTAAGAGGACGTTTTCAGGTGTTCAATTTTACCATCATAATTGATTTTAAATGTTCCTCAGATAAATTATATCTCAAATCTCCCAATATTAATCTGAGTGCTGAAAATTACCTTTCTACACTGACTTGAGTGGCAGGTACAGAATGAACAATTGAAACTAATTTTCGAAGCCATGGAAACACAAATTTTTTGCTCTCCCAATATTCCAATAAATTAGCAGAAGTATCGAAGCGATTTTCTTTGTAATTGTCTATTTCAAAATAAGCTTTGCGGACATATTACCCATGTCACGAATTTTGAATTGATTTTTATTATTGATATAAAAATATAAAAATCGAAAATAACTTTCATTTTTCATTTAAAAAAATAAATATCAAAAATAACTCTTATTTTCTATCTAAAAATATAAAAAACAAAAGTAACTCTTATTTCTTGATTTTTTTGATAAAAGTCATAAGAGTTACGGCCCTGCTTGCAACACTTCGCGAGTTGGTCATTTTAATTTTTTTGAAGGTTTTTCATTAAGTCTTGAGTACTTAAGAACTAACATTGGTCAAGTTATGACTGAGAAACCGCCCATTATGTGTCAAAAAGTGGTCGAAAAAAACCCTTCGCGTGGTGAGTCATGTAAATGATGTAGTGTTTCACACATAAGCTCTGTTTCTTTACTCTACTTTGGGATCCCGAGGGATTTAAAATGAAAGATAAATAGGACGGTTTTTAAATGAAGTTTCATTTATTCTCAAGAGTGTTTTCAGTTAATTTTATTGGAAAAATTCTCTGAGTGTTTGACAGTAAAAGCGTTTATCAGTAAAATGGATGCATAAATTATATTCGCAATTCTACTCGAAAATAATTTTTAAATAGCCCGGTCATTTATAAACCGATTTTAAAACTCTTATTTGCTTCTTGTCAGTTAAGAAGCAGATCAGCTAGTAGGTTAGGTTAGGTTGATTGGAGGAGTAACGCGACATGCACTTAAGCCAGTATAAGTTTATTGTTCGGTCCCTGGATTTGACCATAAAAACCGCCATTGGGTTTTGTCTGGTATGGTGCCGCTCCTAAGATAACGAGACCGTATTTGTGTGCGGCATAAATAGTGTTATAATGTCTCGCTTTCCTCCCCACTTGCTCTACTTTCATTTCCTTCCGATATTCCTATGCGGTTAAGATGTGCCAATAGTTGAGGATGACCTGCTATAACTCCCATTATGCTACTTATTTCTGGCTTGCTAAAGCTTAGCAGTCCCCCTGTTTTTGCTTCATCTGGATCCTCCCATAGAATTCTTGCATATGTCAGCTAGTATACATATATCAAAGTTTTTTTAAGCACAGGTCCATGTTTCTTAGAGCAAACAACTGTTGTATTATTAGTAAAATATGCACCTATAAAATTTTATTTTTTTTTTTTTGTGCTTAGGAAAACAAAAGTACACATTTAAAGTTTTGAGAAACAGGGGCCCTGTTTACTATCGAGCTGAATTAACTACAATTTTCACAATGATTAAGACCTATGTTATGTTATGTTATGTTACGAGGGCCGCCGGTCCAGAGACCGACTCACTTGGGTCCTAGAAAAGGTCCCGTTGTGTTACCCGAAAAAGACTGTGGGGAGTTCTCCCTACACAAGCTCCACCGGTTCCACCCTGAACCAGCCCGATGAACGGATGAAGGATTCCACCCTGTCCAATCCGCATTCCGATACTTCCGGTAATCCCTCTAGTGTCGGTCTGCCCAAGCAATTCGCTCTCCTGTTAGAGAGGGCCGGACATCGGCAGAAGAAGTGTTCAACACTCTCCTCCTCTTCCTCATCTCTGCAACCTCTGCAGAAATCATTGTATGGAAGATTCAGTCTTCTCGCGTGTGCTCCCATGTGGCAATGTCCTAATGATTAAGACCTAACGATTGCTTTGACTACAACTCTTATTAATCACATTCAGTTTTAATCATAAATTATGAAAAGAGTCGCAGCAAAATTAAATTTCCAATGCAAATAAAAGCCTTTGATTTGTCATCTCAGTAACTTATTTTTTCATCACTTCCACATTATTTATAACTTAATTTTTTATTTCTGTGTATTTTTTCCACTACATTTGCCGCAACATATATTTCTATTATATTTTTTTCAACTTTTATGTGCAGGTGTTTTTTTGTTAAGGATTTATTAAGCTGTTAACACAAGTACGGCAAGTTTTTGTCAAAGAAAAAGAAAGGTCAATTGCATTTTGTGCACTTTAAAGGAAAATATATCACAGCTATTGTCATCTTTTCTAATGCTTTGCTTTTGCCTTCTTTGATCATTGTAATTGCAATAGTAAAAGTACTTTCGTGACCCACAAATATTAAAAGTAAATTTTCTTCTTTGCTAATTTCAGTATCTGAAGACATAGACTAAAGCTTTGTTTTTAATAAAGATGATAAATAATATTTGTTTGTTTATTTGTTTTGCTCCTGAGCAAAATATCCAGGCCAAATGGTTTGCGAAAAAAAATTTTAAAAATAAAACAAATAAGGAAGCGAAGATGTTATAAAGTTTAAATTTTTATTACAGCTTCGTTAAATTGACATTGTTAAATTAAAATTTCAATGAAACTGGGTTAAGAAATTATACTAAGATATTTGATTTTTAGTAGTGGAATTTGTTTATATTTATATATATAACATTCTATCCATTTCGTGGTTTCAAAAGCACAGGACTGGAATTCGACATTTGTCAAACTAAGTTGTTAAACCAATTTTTTTCTTCTCAGTTGACAGTCTGACATTGACGAAAATGGATCGCTTAACTATCACTCAAGGCATAAAAATGATTAAAACATATTACAAAAATGGTGATTCTGCCACAGCCATATATCGTGCTTTAAGAGGAGATTATGGTTTACAACTACGCCAGCAATTGGCAAAATTGTGAAGAAATTCGAAGAGACTGGAGCGAATACAAATACTGCAAGGCCTGTGCATCATCGTTTCGCTCGTTCCGCTGAAAATATCGCTGCTGTAAATGAAAGTGTTGCCGAAGACCCGATTGTGTCGACTCCTCGTCGTTCTCAGGAATTAGAACAGGGGGCAAATCACCGCATTCGAAATCGAGTGCTTTGTCATCGAAATGCTGTTAACGTGGATCACAGGACTCGTTAGCGAAACCCATCTAATCGATGTTGTACTCGATTGTTACTACACTATCGAAAACAAATAAACTCTAGCTTTTAGCAGCAAAACAAATAAAATATCAAAGAAGCGACAAAAAATTAAACAAATAATTTAAAAAATATAAATTTTATTGTTTTTAGGGAAAGTGAATACCAAGAAAAAGATTTTCCACTAAGTAGTGTATTTCATTTGTTACATTTATCACCGCTTTGCACATAGTGCTTTTTGTAACCCCACTAAAAATAATTCCCGGCCGTGTGCTGAAAGCTGCCACTGGCCAAAAGGGACAATGTAGCGGCAAGTTGTAATACGGGTGATACGCTCGTCGACATGTGACCAGAGATATTTATTTCCAATAAAACGTATTCAAAAGCTTCCTTAGAGAGCCAAAAACCTCTTTTGAATCTATGTACAAACGATGAAACATTTAGTTATAATCTTTTGCTTTAAACTCACAACTTACTCAGCTTCTGGCAATGAAACAGGATTGCTTTTGTCACGAATTTTTCCACTTATAATGGCAATATTGGACTCATCCTCCGATTCCGAAGAAGACATTTGGATTCATTTATCTTGAAGTTTTTTACCAATTGATTTATATTTTGTTTTCCTTTTTCGTTTTGTTTCTTTACTTCCATCTGCGTGCTGCGATGTAAAAAATAGTAGTAGACAATATTAATTGCGATCGAATACTGTGATCCAAAAAATTGCAGCCATCGAAATATTTGTACACACGAAAGAAGACTCGACTTCGAATGCGGTGATTTGCCCCCAGTCTTACGGCACATTATGGCGTATTTTGCATTTAGATTTACACCTACATCCATATAAAGTGCAGCTCGCACAACAACTGAGGCCAGCTGACCATTCACAATGTCATAGATACGTGGAATGGGTGCTTGAACTACAGGCGGTGGACGACGATTTTTCGAACAAAATTTTCTTCAGCAATGAAGCACATTTTTCACTGTGGCTGGGTATGTTAATAAACAAAATTGTCGTATTTGGGGGGCTCTGAGAATCCTCAAGTAATTGAAGAGAGGCCATTACATCCAGAAATAGTCACTGTTTGGTGCGCCCTTTGATCCGAAGGTGTGATTGGACCTTACTTCTTCGAAAACGACGATGGAACGACTGTCACCGTCAATTCTTAGCGTTATGGTCTTATGATAACCGACTTTTTTTGCCTGCTATTGTAGAACACGACTTGGATAATCTGTGGTTTCAACAAGACAGTGCCACATGCCACACAACTCGAGCGAATATGGCTTTATTGCAAGAGACATTTCCTGGCCATATAATTTCTCGTCATGGCAATATCAACTGGCCACCAAGATCATGCAATTTGACACCGTTAGACTTTTTTTGTGGGTCTACTCGAAAGATAAACCTTTAACTCTTGAGCACTTAAAAACTAACATTCGTCAAGTTATGACTGAGACATCGCCCAATATGGGTCAATAAGTGGACAAAAATTACCTCAAAAGCATCATTGCTTGCAACACTTCGCGTGGTGGTCATTTAAATGATGTGGTGTTTCACATATAATGTCAACGTTCAAGCTTTATAATAAAAAAGAAATATATTTTTTAAAGTTTTAGGTCCTTATATTTTTCTTTCTTAATTGGTCGATATTTCGCTAACAATTCGTTAGCATCGTCAGGAATCTTTAATTGTTTTTATTTTCTATTTATATTCTATTATTATTATATTTACTAAATAAATGCTAACAAATTGTTAGCGAAATATCGAACAGTTAAGAAAGAAAAATATCAAGACCTAAAGCTTTAAAAAATAGTGTTGTTAATTTTAACAATAAAGGTAAAAAATTATAGATAAAATAATATATAAAAAAGAAATATCATGATTCTCTGAAAATCTTTTGTTTCAGTTGCAATTAAAATTCAGAAGAAAAGGCCCTTTTCTTCACAAAATCTGCTTTTCTGAAATATTTTCCATTTTGTTGCATGAAAAAGTAAGTACAAATAAATAGATTAAACTGCTTATTTGCCACCACAATGAAGCCAACATCAAGCGTTTTTAGAGTTCATAATTAAAAGCGTTTCCTATTGTTTTTACTGATCATGTGCACAATTAGCAGTGGAAATTTTCACAGTCACATATAATACCTAAAGTGTAAAATCACCTTTTAGAGAGCGATATGCCAGCAGTAGCACCACTTTTTTGACTCATTCTTCATTTGTTAAAAAGGAAAAGGCCCTGAGTAAATAAAGCAGCTGTATTTGATTTGTTTACTTTAATTGATATTCAATAGAAGGCAACATTTTAGTGTCTCCCAACACAATCTCCTTAATTTGACAAACGGAAACTTCACGTAGTACATAACTACATTTTGCTTGGCAAAACTAAGTTCAATAGCTTTGGCCAGCTCTGAGGCATAATATTTTAGAAATTTTGCAATTGTAAGTATGTCAATGATATTTCTAAAGTTGGCGTCTAAGAGGCAAAAAATCTCAAAGCTTAATGAAAGCTTTCATTTAGCATAGACAATATATTTACTCCACTTAAAAGTCCCCAAATAGAAATACGTAGTTAAATCGATAGGCAAAGAAACCGGCAGACGAAGGGTGTCACTGGCATCGTTTATAAGCATGGATAACTTGCCAAAATCACTTTGTTTGAACAGAAGAGAAAGTAACAATTTCATTACGATTTACTGTTGATGTTATTCTTTTTTATTTAAAAATTGTTGGCAGTTAAATTATCTCGTTTAATTTCTTTTTACCCCTCTCTTTTGCTGATTCGTTATATGCCTGTTCAAGAACTCCGCCTCCTTTTACTTCAGCTTCAACTTCGTAGAGTTGAGCTAAAGAAAGCAAAAAAAGAAAAACAAACGATTTAATGGGAGAAAAAAAAACGTGTTGCAATAAAAAGAAATCATGTTTAAGTTAACAGCAGCAAGTGCACAAGACACACACTTCACTGCTGCAAGTGCAACTAATGCAAGAACACACACGGGCAATCATCACACACAAACACTTTAGAATTGTTGACTGTCATCTTAAGTAGTAGTTGTTGTTGTCGTTGTTGGCCAAGTAAAAATAAAGACAGTAAAGAAACAACACAACACAGCCATCATAACTATTAACTTTTAATGACGATGATGAATACTTAATGCATTCACTCACACACATTAACACAAATCCTCGCATACATCTGTAAAAATGCAAATAAACACCTCTGGAGGATTGTACATATAGGCGAAGACACGCATGCACAGTCTTGAAATTTCGTAACAGAAAAATATGGCAAAAGAGTCTAATAATTATTTATGACAACAACAAAAATTGATACAAAAAATTTTATTTGATTCAGGTCGAACTACGGGAACAATACAACTTAACGGAGGGCAAAAAATGACAAAGAGTCGTAAGATTTAACAGCTAATAAAACACCACAAAAATTGCAATGTTAAATGAACATGACAAGCAGTTGATTAAAATCGTGTTAACTTTTGCAGAAAAATAATTAAATAATTTAAAATTAGCTTTATGCTTAAATTGTGCAAGCTATTCCACTCGTTCTAATTGTTGCAATAGCTGAGTGCGCATGGTGGCCGATCAACAGTCGTCGTGCAGTTACGGTTCGATCCCCGTCGGACGCAAGTGAAAGAATTTACAGTACAAAAATAAAATGAGCGAAATAGCCAAAAAATAGAATTAAATATAATAGAAGAGCAGAAAAAGTTTTTCTTTTAAATTCCTCTTTTTATCTTAGACCAGTACTCACATGACATATGCCTTGCATTGTATTGGAGCTAAGAAACTAGTTTGATGGAAAGAAGTAATGAGTAAAAAGGGGAAAATAGAAAGTGTTTGTCAACGTTTGAGCACCGTTGTAATTTACAAGAAATGAAAATATAATTGTAATATATTATGTTTCTCCAATTCATTAACATATTTACTTGTTTATTCAAAAAAAATTATACAATGTTTATTGAGGGGCTGTTCACAAATTACGTAACGCAATGTTTGCAATAATAAAAAATTTTATTAAAAAAAACAATAATGTAACTCATTTTATGTACATGTGTATATACAATATAACTCAAGAAATTAATTTCATGTATTTAACGTGTAATTTAAAAGAAAATTCTATTGATAAAAATTAGGGATTAAAAATTGACACATTTCAATTATCGGTCCATGGAAAGGTAAAATATTCATCCGTTGAAAAAATATGCATTTTATTTCCTGCAACTATGTATATCGTCTATAATCTTTTCACAATTAGTTTTATCAATGTTCTCATCATCAATCCATTCAACATCTTCACAGCCTTCTTCCAGAGAAATCATGGCCATTAGCTCATTCTGTATCTGGCTGCAATACGTACCGCTTTTGTTTTCCAATAAATAATAGTTTTTTGTTATATAACATTTTTACGAACTCCCATTTCCATTTTTTTTTTTGTTTTTAGTATTTGTTGTTGTAGGGCATCTGTAATTATATACACGTGCAAATTTCAGCTCTCTATCCCTTACGGCTTGAGAGTCATAGCTAATTGTTACCTTACATTGTATGGGGACACCTCGTAGTTTTCCACTTATTGTTGTTTTTAGTATTTGTTGTTGTAGCGGCAAGATACAACAACATCCTGTGCAAATTTGAGCTCTCTAGCTCTCACCGTTTCGGAGAATGGACCCTATGACGGACGAACGGACGTAGTAATCTCGGTAATAAGGTTCCGTTTCACTCTGATGAGTACGGAACCCTAAAAATGATTATAAATAACACTGTACAACAGTCAAAATGGGCTCAAGAACAAAAAATGTGTAGGTTATATGTATTTTGGTGCTCTAAGTCCAAATCTGCTTTCAGTTTTCTCTATCACGTAAGGAGTTTTTAATGGGCGTGTCTAATTTTGCCCCCTAAATTATAGAGTTGCGCCCATATATTTCACCATTCAATTCGGACAAGTAAATAGCTCACCAATAAATGCGTTATAAAATTTTATTTTATTTACTACCATGCAATTTGTTTCTATCTTTTTCCGTTTCAAAGTTATTCAGAAATTAATGGCGAAAAAAAATGTTTTTTCATGCAAATCTCGCTTTCTTTTTTGTTTTTAATATTCAATAAAAAAAAATCAAAATGGGCAGCATTTTACATTTTCCTAAATTCAACATGTCTAAGAAACAAAATAAATAAAACATAAAAATCTATTCACAATTTAAAGCAGGTATCTGTCAAACTGTCTGCATAAATGCATTTTTTGTAGGGTATAATATAGATTTCAAAAATGGCTGCCACATCATATCAAAGACTATTCGTATTTCCATAATTTGTTGTTCTTGTCTTCTTTAGAGGTATTCATAAAGCAAAATATGTATGTGTATTTTTTAGATCTTTTTTTTTTTTGCGAAAAAGAACTAATTAAAGGGGAGTGTACTTACACGTATATTCATGCATGTGTGTGTGTGTGCGTGTGTGTGTGCATTGGTACCGTCTTAATTCGTATCAACCTGCAGCATGACAAAGAGTTTACTCTCATATCATAATCACCAGAAAGAACTGATGAGAATTCACACATGCCCCAATGTACTTTTATGCATATTTATTAAAATGCATTATTAAGTGCTCTGTTGTTATTACTCCGATAACTTTATTGTTGTTGCTTTCTTTTATTTTCTACAAATTATTTCTTATGCTCATCACATTTTTCTTTGTCAGCATATTTTTGTTACTTTACTGACCATTTTTTTTAATATTACTCATACTTGGCTATAATTTTTTGTATAAATATGTATGTATGTCTGTTGTATGTATGTTTGTTGTAACTTGTTGCAGCTCAAATGACTGTCATGTTGCATGTCAAGACGCCATATTGATATTTAATGTTTTAGTCAGGTTCAAGTACTTGCTGTTGGAGACACAGTATTTTTTCTTTTGTCGTTTTTGTTTAAATGCCTGCTCACACACAAATTAAGCATTCACACAAACACATGTGCAAACAGGAAGAGAACCGCAAACTTGTACACATGTAAACGAGTGTATGCAAAATAGCCACACAATTGTGGCTTAAATATTTATTCAAATTTGTATCTTCTTGCTTCCATACCGCATAGAAATACACTATTAAATGAATGTAAAAGATAATTTTGCTTATTCAAAAAAATTAATATCAATTTAAAATGCATTTTAATTACACCTATTTATATACAAGTATTTTCTTATACACATTTCAATCATATATTACTTTTTTTGAATATGTATAAAAACATGTATTCATTTCTCCCTGGTTACTAGGTCCGGACTGTTTGTGTGGCCAAAAAATTCCCAATATTGCGCCAGAGCTTTTGGCATGAGAATAAAAGAAAAAATAATTTTCAAAGCGTCCAATTTAAATTTCTTTTGTTTTTTTTTTAATTTTTTTTATTGGCCAGACGTAAGTTTTTTTAAGTGTTTTTAAGTTTCTTCTGTAGCTGGTGAGGCCTAAATTCTTTTTATGTCAATAAAAATACATTTGATTTTTATTACATATTTTATCCCGACGTTTCGTGAATTTTATGTTCACTTCTTCAGGCGATGTGTCTATTTATTAATACCAAAAAAGAGAAAACAACAACATCAATATTACATTTATACAATTATAACAACATAGAAGTTTTATATCAAAGTTGACTTACACTTAGTTCGTTTACATTAGTTGGTATCGGTAAAGATTTGCTATTGGAATATTGTTCTTTTTTTCTTTTGTTTTTTTTTTTTTTTTATGGGAGCCACTTAAATACGAGGTCAGTGTGTTTGAAAAAAAAAATAGTGAGCCAGTGATACAATTAACTCCTCCAAGGGCACCCTGGGTCAAATAATGTGATGCAGGGAAATTACATTTTCGATGCGCTCAAAATTCAATAGTTATACAAACACACATAAGTGCTGGTTTTAAATACACCCCAGGAATTTCGTACTCATTTTAAGCCTTAATAGGATTGATTCTATTTAATAATACCTATTCGGCTTGTTTTAAGTACACTTGTGTGTTATGCGTACTTAAATTTTCAAGTACACTTCGTACTAAAATCGAATAGAAAAAAACTTTAATTTAAAACGAGCTTTTTCTTTCTGTTTATGAACTTTTTGTTTGTTATTGTCAGTGAAACAGCTGATTGCTTAACTATGTGAACGCATGATGCAACTAATAAGGTAACCTCATTAGCTGAACTGTTAACCATCTGACTTTCGTTAACTGTCCAGAGAATACAGGAATACAGCCCAAGTTAAGGCTCTAAGCTCGTCTAGCTTCATTCTGCCGCAGGCCTAGCTCATGTGATTGAATCAATATCTACAATTCACACTTCTCTATCACACTCCTCAGTGCTTCCGGTCTCAGCTGATGTTATGATGTGTTGTCAAGCAGTTATTGATTAATTTTTTACAAAGCAATAACCTTCAATTTACTCATCACGCTGCAATTTGATCAAGAAGTTTGCCATTTGCACGTTCCTTTCTTGGCTTCACAAAATGTACTGAATAAGTTGCAGCCAGTTCGACTGCATTTGATTGAATAAATGTTCACTATCGATTGACAACATCCGCAAGTTCATTGAAAAGATCTATTTTTTTTTTCTTTTATTTTATTTTATTTTATTTTATATGTATTATAATTAAAATTACAATAAATCTAAAGGATAAAGTGCTAGCTACAGTGGCTATCTGCTCGAAAGACCCTTATCTTTGTTCACGCATCGTTTCCGTTCGAAACGATACTTCGCTAGCAAATAAAGGGTCCACCATCTAACTTTTTTTTCAACTAGTGCTTATTTCATGAATGGTAACACTTAGCTCATGTCTGATTTGACACATAATTAGTTTTATCCTTACGCTGAAAGAATATGGTTGTGTATACCACAGACAAACCAGATATCCCAAAATGACTTTCGTAAAATGGCCATATCATTTGTTTGGGGACCAGCCAATAGTGAGCAGTGTAGAAAATCGTGGCAACATGAGTGTGTGAGAACAACTAGTGTATACAAAAACAAACATAAACAATGAAAAAATTTTGTTGTAAAGTGTTTGGAAATATATTGGTTTTGTTGTAATTTTTACGAAAAAAGTAGAAAACATAAATGAAAAGCTTTGAAAACTACGTTTTAAACATATTCCATGTATTGCTAGTGATGTACTCAATGCAAATAAAATATTAAATACAAATAATTATTACTTGTGTGCTTGTAAAGCAGTTTTGTTTGCATTCGATTTGCACTGAATTTTTCTAACCAAAAATCAAATGCAAACAAATGCAGAGGCTACCAACAGAGAAAGCTATATAAATATTTTCATGTTTGCTGTCCTTCACTAGACTCACAGTACTGCAAATTGGTCATTTTTGTAGTCTGGTAGAGCTGGTGACCCTTCTGGTAGTATTCTGTGGTGTATACGCTTCGCTAAGTGGACCTGCGATCGATTTACAGAAGATAACGATTTTGCCAAAAAAAAAAAAAGAAATCATCTTTTCAGATGAAGCTCATTTTGATCTTGGCGGATATGTAAACAAGCAAAATTGTCGCATTTTGGGGTAGAGAAGACCTGCAGACATACATATATACATTGAAAAACCGACGCACCCAAAACTAGTCACTGTTTGGTGCGGGTTTTGGTCCAGAGTTATAATTGGGCCATTTTTCTTCGAAAATGAGCAAGGCGTGGCCGTTACAGTCAATGGCGATCGTTATCGAGCCATGTTGAACAAATTTTTGTCCAGAAAAATTGAAGAGGAGGATATGGGCAACATTTGGTTTCAACAGAACGGTGCTACATGCCACACCGCCAAAGCTACACTTGATATTTTGCGCCGTTTTCAAAACAAAAAAAAAGTTATTTGGCGCACCTTTTAATTATTCCTTCAAAAATTCCATAAGCCGCCAACACTTTACATTCTCCTTGATGTTGTGGCTTAAAATTTAATCTTAAATTTACACTTGTTACAGGTGTTAAAAGAAACTGTTTCGAGTTTAAAGAGTCAGTGTTTTATTTTAAACAAGGCTCACCTTGAGTCACATGATAACTGTAATAAACACAAGCTAGATCTTATTCGTTTTGAGTCTTTATTTCTAGAACAAAATGCCTCAAACCCTTTTTCTGAGAAATTTTTTTTCTACCATTATTTCTACCACAAAAGCTTAAGCTTTTTATGTAAAAATTTAAACTTAAGCTGGAAATTTCCAAATAAAACGTAAATGACGAGACAAACGATTGCAAATAAGATGAACTTATAAGTCGACAATTTATCTGCTAAATTTCAACGAACTCTTTCACACATTTAAGTTTAAAGGCGCAGATATGGACTTAATGAACATTTCAAGTGGCTGAAAAGTAACAATATGAACTCGAAAATCCTTAATGAATTTAAAAGCAAAATAAAAAAAAAACACTCGTCATTTTCAAAACTAAACCTTCAGACATTTGTGCATGTGTTTAACCACCAACAACACGGTACGATACAAAAGCATGAACAATGTGTCTTGTTGCACTCAAGATTCCGTAGCATGTAAGTCATATGTCTCCCGCTAATGAAGATGGAAAAGAATTGTTAACATTTTCCAAAAAAAAATAAATAAAAAGAGCTATAAACTTCTATAGTCTTGTATAAAACTTTTGAGGGTATTAACGTGCTTATGATTAATGTGTGGTCATATATTAAATTCATATTTCGTGCTTTCCCGAAAAATACAGCTAAAAAATTGTGAATAAGATGAGTTAATTTTTTTGCTTCATTTTCTCTTAAGGTTTTTTGAAGCTTAAGGAACAAACAAAAAAAAAGAAAACAAAATCAAAAATTTAACTTGAAAATAATTGTTGCAGTTATTTATTTTTGTTCCTTGTTTTGGTCATTAACTTGAGAAATCAACGCTTAAACTTCAGCAGTTTTAGCAAAATGTGAACAAAGAGTTAAATGATAAAAGCCAGCACACAGAATTGAGAGTTGAATGCTCGATTTCATTTCTTAAAGACGTGAACACAATAACGACTTAATATACATATGTATGTATGTATATATTTTTATTTCATTTAACGGTCTATCCTTTAATATGAAAAGTATTTTATAGGATTTTTCCTTTGACTGAATGCCCTACAACACAAATTGTTGACTGCGACTCAACTCAGACTTTGGAGCAGAAAGCATTTTTACAGCATTAGGGGGTGGGGGCGTATGAGTTTTGTTACGATTTGTTACGAGGGGGGGGTTCGTAAAAATGTTACGTAACAAAAAAATATTGGTAGCTATTCTGAAAAACACGCCGAAGAGGTGAAACTTTCCTTGGCAAACAAAAACAATATATGAAGAATTGTTTGTGTTTTCCCTACATCGCAAGAATCTGCAAAAATTGCGTTACGTAATTTGTGAACAGCCCCTTATTTAATTTTTTATTTTAGGTCTAAAAATGGACCTTAATGTTTTCTGTCTTTTTTTCAGCCGTCTATATGCCGCCGACATTTCGTTGTTGCTAAACAACTCATCAGTAGACTTGAAAAATTCTTAAAAGAATGTTTGAAGCCCAACTACTTATTCCGAAATTCTCATGAACAAAATTAGAATTAGAAATGCTCAAACAAACTGTTTATACAGAAAACATTTTACGACTTGCAACACATTTACTTTTCTTTTTCTTTAACACAGTAAACATTTCTTTTCGCTTTGCAACTCTTTTACTTTGCTTTGCAACCTTCTATACTTCTTTTGAAACCAAATTACGCCTGAAGTGTTTAGTTTTTGAAAATGTTTATCTCGATTTGCGGTTTTTTGCGGATTTTTGTATATTTGATTGAGCAACCCAAACTGACTTTCTAAAGTACGGACTGCACTCCTGGATTAGACTTTTTGAGTTCGTACTACATTTAGGATAAAAAAAAAATAAAAACTCAGAAAGAAAAGAAAAAAAATGTATGTAAAATTTTTCTTTTTAATTATAATTCTAAATGCTGATAATTTAAAAGAATTTCATTATTTTATACCCGACACTTACACCTGTATTCATAAAAAATAGAACATTGTTGAAACACATTTTAGAACAAATTTTTCATATAAATTTTTTTCTAAAATGTATTTGAGCAACGTTTTATTTTTTATGAATGCCAGTGTTAAAATATACTGCAAATTCAAATTCCAGTTAAAAATTCCGTTATTTTAAGTTTTAATAGTTTTGGCCAAGAAAAGTGATGTTTCCGACCATAGTGCGCTGGCAGAAGAAGCATACCTCTTTTTCGTTTTTTTTTTTTTTTTTTTTACTTAAGGTGGGATCATACGATTGCCGTAATGCACCAATTTTTGTTACATTTTGTGTGCCAATCGTGTGATAGCGGCAACCAAAACGAATGTTGTTCCTATTTGTCCCAATCAAATACAATCCTGATGCGACAATCATGTGAACACTTGACATACAACTAATCACCAATAAAAATTCTAAAAATGCACCAATATTTATTGTGTTCTCATGCGGCAACCAAAGAAGACAATACGCGCCAATAATATGCATATGTATATATACATGTATTTAGTTTCAAAACTGTTTAAACGCGTCTTCCAAACATGATTTCTGCTTTTCAATCAGTAAAATTCAATTGTTGTTACTATTCATTTTTTGCTTTTTTCAGCCCGCACAACATTATAATAATAGCCGAAGCGATTTTCTTTCTTTTTAATGAACAAACCATATTTTTAACATTTAATTTGTTTTTTTCTTTTTTGGAAAACAAAGTATGTCATCAGCTACAACAGCTGTTTCTCACAGTTGCCGTATAATATAACAATCGTGTGACTATAATGCGGCAATTATTGGTACTAAATTGTTTTGCGGCAATTTGCGACAATAAAATTTCAGTAAAATGTCACAATCATGTGATTGCAGAGAATTTGATTGGGACAAATTTTTTATTATGCTCCAATTCAGCCCAATAAAAATTGTGTAAAATTGGTGCATTGCGGCAATCGTGTGATCCCACCTTTATGCCTATCTCACCTCTATTTACTACGCCATAGACAACCAAGTTTGAGAAATCCTTAAAGTATGTTTATCTACATAAGTTTACACTATATGTTGTCTGAAAAGATATGAATGAAGCGCGTTTCAAATTCGTTTTTACTTAATCTATTCAATTATAATCCGAAATTTTCTTAAATACCTCTTGCAGAAATGAAGATATTTTGAGATGTAAGAATGACTCTAAGTATATGTGTGTGTGTGTGTGTGTACTTTTTTGAAATGTGTTAAAAATTTAAATTTATTTGCTGTCATTAATTTGGCACCTTGCGCGAAATTAGTTCACCGTGATGACTTTATCGTCAGTTTTGCATTGTTATGGAAACAAATGGAGATTTCACAATTTGACTGAATTGTATTCACACAATTTGGCTGGATGGCGATGGCGATGACGATGGCAATGATGATGATTATGATGATGACGTTGGTGCACGGGACTCAGCAGAGTGCTTTTGTTGTCTGTGTTGTCTTTGGTAGCCGCAAGATTTTACATAACAAAATGGCCCTGGGTTAAAATAAGATTTTAAATATAAAGACCACTTGATTTAAAATGGTGTGTAAGTAGTAATGTTTCCATTCCAATAATAATGTTAGAACTGGAAATCGAATAAAAATATGAGAATGTTTGTTTGTTTGTTTGTTTTTTGAATGTTGCAAGAGTATTCTTGTGGTTTCAAGTCATACGTGGTATTGCGTTCGTTCTTTAATTGCGTAAAATGAGAAAAATGGTAGGGCTTAAGCAACAAAGTACAAAAACATTTTGTTGCATCTAAACGAGATAACACTTGTACGCACACAAGCCAATTTTTAACTAAAAAGAAAAGAACATACCTATATACTATAGACATATGTAGGTATATAGAAGTATCTGAGCAATTTGACAGAGACAAGATTAAAAGTAGTGTGTGGAAGGAAGAAATAAAAATACAGAAGAAACTGCAAAAATAAATTGTTACAAATTATGTTATTAAAATTTAAGTGAGAAAAATGAAATTAAAAACGCATTTAAGATCATTTTAGTTTTGTGCATTTATAAATCATTTTTATTAGAAACACAATTTTGGAATATTCATGGCAATTCTTTGAATCGCTATTGAAGGGAATACAAATTACTTTTGAAGGAAATAAAAATTATGGAAAAAATTAAGTGCGAATGGCAGGCAAACCAATAATTATTTCATTTAGATCCAAAAGAAAAACACAAAGATTTCTATAACGACATAATGTGTTACTTTATTATTACTTTATTAATGGCAGTCAAATTTGTATTTAATTAAAGTATGAACTGGAATGCTGAACTACATAAATTATGTAAGAATGATGTTGAGTTATCAAAATATTTGCGGTCCAATAATTTCTATTTCTCAAATTAACAGCCAGTCCCAGGATGTCACGCACTAACGCTCGCAACCATTTTAGTCGTAAAACAGCTGATTTGCGTCTCTCTTAAAATTTCTAGCACGACAAGTCGCAAATCAGTGACAACGTAAGTGTTTCAGTACAAATTTGCGCTTCAAAAATAATTTTGGCTGTCATCTGTGCGCAAGCAAATTTCGATATCAGGTACTTACATTTTTGCCGTCGACAAAATAATAGATTTCAAAAAATACAGTCAAACCCCGGTTCAACGAATGATATAATGTTCAGACCATTCGTTATACCGAGATATTCGTTATATCGAACAGTAATTTTTTCCGCAGTTATAACCTACAAAGGTATGAGTTATTGTATAATTTCCAATATGGATTCAGGAAAGGCTGTGGGACATACGAAGCTGTAATTAATGTAGTAAACTGTATATGCAAAGCACTTGATGATGGCCACAATGGAGTAGTCGGTATTTTCTATGACTTGTCAAAAGCATTTGATTTAGTTGATCACAACATATTATTGAGCAAATTACGAGATTATGGAATACTTGGCAGGAATTTGGAACTTTTTGAGAGCTATTTAAAACACCGTAAACAATTTGTTCAAATCAAATCACACAAAAGTTTCATTGGCCCTGTCGAATGCGGAGTCCCTCAAGGTAGTGTTTTGGGTCCGCTATTATTTTTAATATACCTAAACGACATAAAAAATCTTTCACTATCTGGAAAACTTTTCATATATGCAGATGACGTATCTCTATTTTATCCCTACAGGCATATAGAAGAAGCAAAGGCGAGCGTTGAGCGCGATGCAGCTCTATTGGTCAAATTTTTCAGAATAAACAAACTAGTATTAAATACTTCTAAGACCAAAGTGATCAAATTTACACCTAGAAATCAAAATGTTAATTTCAGTGTCTCCGTCGATGATGAAACAATTTATGAAGTAAACTTACTCAAATACTTAGGCATACAATTACAGAGTAATCTCTCTTGGTCCCTACACATACAGAGTCTTAAAATAAAAACTGCAAATGCCATTGGTCTTCTCTATAAATTCAAAAATAAATTTAGCCGTATAACAAAATTAATGATTTACAATGCCATAATACAGAGTCACTTTAATTATTTAGCAATTTTGTACGGTTGGAAAAAAAACCAACGAATTGAAATCACTACAGCGACTGCAAAACAAGGCTTTAAAAATAGTAGCGAATCTTCCGTTCACCTACTCAACACATATGCTATTCAGTACGCAGTTTAACAAAATTTTGCCGATACATGGTCTCTATAAAATGCAAATGATGCTATATATTTATAAATGTGTACATAATCTCGGACACCACACAATGCGATTTAATTACAATCAGCAAACTGTAATCACACGAAACAGTAATAATTTAACAGTTACCAGATGTAGACTTGAAGTAACCAAGCAGCGCGTTGAATTTATGGGTACAATCGAATTCAATAATCTACCCCACACTTTAAAATCTTTAAACAGAATATCGCTTTTCAAAAACTCTCTAAAAATGTATATTTTATCAAATCTTGAAGAACTTCTCAGTTAATAATTATTATTGATCTCATGAGCTGCTTAGCTTATACATATATTTATGTAAATTAACTTTTAATAACTTTTTTATGAATTTTTATGTTTATAAGTTTGTAAATAATATGTTATGTTAAATTATTTGCCAGCTTACCTCAACAATGCCTTTAAGGCGCTGAGGTCTTGTTATGAATATGGTCTTTATTTACAAATATAAATTACTAAATAAATAAAAGAAAAAAAAACTGCCAATACACACAACACAAACACACATACGCGAACAAATGGGTGACAGTAGTTCAGGCATTTACTTTCCCGTCTAAATGCCCCGTCAAGTAATAAATTTCAATTGGTTTTAAAATTACATGTTATATTAACTTTTTGAAATTAATAAAACAATTGAAATTTCTCTTTTTCATACATATCTATGTTCTGCTAAGCCCAGAGACTGTTAAATTATTAAATATTTATTATTCGAGCTCTTTCTTATATTATTAGCGGTTCTCACTCTTGATACTAATTTTACCACTCTGCTATATTCACTACGATTTTTACCACAAAGCTCGAGTGACTTTCTTACCTCAAAGTCTGCATGTTCTTGCAAATATTCTAAAACTTGCTGAATTTCTTTATCTGTCCACCTTTTGTTGTGAATTTTGTCACGTTTTCTCTTTAACAGTAGATATATTTTTATTTGTTTTTTCCATATTTTTTATTTTCTCAACACAAAATTAAGTTTTGCCGGCAAAAGGGATTCACAGCACAGAATATCTGTGATTCCCAGCAATATTTTTACAATGTTTACCACAGAATACTACCAGAAGGGTCACCAACTCTACCAGACTACAAAAATTACCAATTTATTGCCAAATATATCGAAAGTGGCATCCTTACGGTACGTGTGGTTCTAGTGAAGGACAGAAAATATGTAATTGTAGATATTGTTTTCTCTATTACTCATGACAATGTTTCTTTACATTTTTAGTTTTAGAAGAATTTTCAGTGAATTGGAGCAAAAATTGTGGAAATTTATTTTTATTGGCGCAATTTCCCATTTTTTGCGTCCATTTAATTGGAAAAAATCATCTTGTTAGAAGTGTGCTTCGTTGGTGTTAAACAAATTAAGAATACTAGTGTCTGCGATAAAAAATAATTGTGATATTTTAAGCATATGTCTGTGATGTTTACTAAAGCTTTTTGTTTGATTTTTTAATCACAGCGTAGAAAATAAAAGTTCAGTACATTTTGTTGCTGCAGTGATGTAAACACTAGTACAGTCAAAGCCCGGTATAGCGAATACTCAGTTTAACGAATATCGGATATAACGAATGGCGACATTTTTACATTAACTGTCTTATGTAGCGAATGACAGAAAAAAATAAATCTCGATTTAACGAACGGCAAAGCAAAATACATTTAAAAAATCGTTACAAATCTGCATTTGCAGATTTGCAGGCACTTTCCCGTATAAGTTGTAATTTGACAAATATTCAAAACCAAAAAACTGTATAGAAAACCCCTCCCCACGGAGGCACAACTTGGTTCTACTGTATTTTCTAAAATACTTCTTCCTCACAAAATTTGAAAACGGAGGTATTTAGAGAAGAAGACCACAAAACGACCTGCATTTGCAGATTTGCCGGCACTTTCCCGTATAAGTTGTAATTTGACAAATATTCAAAACCAAAAAACGGTATAGAAAACCCCTCCCCACGGAGGCACAACTTGGTTCTACTGTATTTTCTAAAATACTTCTTGCTCACAAAATTTGAAAACGGAAATATTTAGAGAAGAAGACCACAAAACGATCTGCATTTGCAGATTTGCCGGCACTTTCCCGTATAAGTTGTAATTTGACAAATATTCAAACCCAAAAAACTGTATAGAAAACCCCTCCCCACGGAGGCACAACTTGGTTCTACTGTATTTTCTAAAATACTTCTTGCTCACAAAATTTGAAAACGGAAGTATTTAGAGAAGAAGACCACAAAACGATCTGCATTTGCAGATTTGTCGGCACTTTCCCGTATAAGTTGTAATTTGACAAATATTCAAACCCAAAAAACTGTATAGAAAACCCCTCCCCACGGAGGCACAACTTGGTTCTACTGTATTTTCTAAAATACTTCTTGCTCACAAAATTTGAAAACGGAAATATTTAGAGAAGAAGACCACAAAACGATCTGCATTTGCAGATTTGCCGGCACTTTCCCGTATAAGTTGTAATTTGACAAATATTCAAAACCAAAAAACTGTATAGAAAACCCCTTCCCGCGGAGGCACAACTTGGTTCTACTGTATTTTCTAAAATACTTCTTGCTCACAAAATTTGAAAACGGAAATATTTAGAGAAGAAGACCACAAAACGATCTGCATTTGCAGATTTGCCGGCACTTTCCCGTATAAGTTGTAATTTGACAAATATTCAAACCCAAAAAACTGTATAGAAAACCCCTCCCCACGGAGGCACAACTTGGTTCTACTGTATTTTCTAAAATACTTCTTGCTCACAAAATTTGAAAACGGAAATATTTAGAGAAGAAGACCACAAAACGATCTGCATTTGCAGATTTGCCGGCACTTTCCCGTATAAGTTGTAATTTGACAAATATTCAAACCCAAAAAACTGTATAGAAAACCCCTCCCCACGGAGGCACAACTTGGTTCTACTGTATTTTCTAAAATACTTCTTGCTCACAAAACTTGAAAACGGAAATATTTAGAGAAGAAGACCACAAAACGATCTGCATTTGCAGATTTGCCGGCACTTTCCCGTATAAGTTGTAATTTGACAAATATTCAAAACCAAAAAACTGTATAGAAAACCCCTTCCCACGGAGGCACAACTTGGTTCTACTGTATTTTCTAAAATACTTCTTGCTCACAAAATTTGAAAACGGAAATATTTAGAGAAGAAGACCACAAAACGATCTGCATTTGCAGATTTGCCGGCACTTTCCCGTATAAGTTGTAATTTGACAAATATTCAAACCCAAAAAACTGTATAGAAAACCCCTCCCCACGGAGGCACAACTTGGTTCTACTGTATTTTCTAAAATACTTCTTGCTCACAAAATTTGAAAACGGAAATATTTAGAGAAGAAGACCACAAAACGATCTGCATTTGCAGATTTGCCGGCACTTTCCCGTATAAGTTGTAATTTGACAAATATTCAAAACCAAAAAACTGTATAGAAAACCCCTCCCCACGGAGGCACAACTTGGTTCTACTGTATTTTCTAAAATACTTCTTGCTCACAAAATTTGAAAACGGAAATATTTAGAGAAGAAGACCACAAAACGATCTGCATTTGCAGATTTGCCGGCACTTTCCCGTATAAGTTGTAATTTGACAAATATTCAAACCCAAAAAACTGTATAGAAAACCCCTCCCCACGGAGGCACAACTTGGTTCTACTGTATTTTCTAAAATACTTCTTGCTCACAAAATTTGAAAACGGAAATATTTAGAGAAGAAGACCACAAAACGATCTGCATTTGCAGATTTGCCGGCACTTTCCCGTATAAGTTGTAATTTGACAAATATTCAAAACCAAAAAACTGTATAGAAAACCCCTCCCCACGGAGGCACAACTTGGTTCTACTGTATTCTCTAAAATACTTCTTGCTCACAAAATTTGAAAACGGAAATATTTAGAGAAGAAGACCACAAAACGATCTGCATTTGCAGATTTGCCGGCACTTTCCCGTATAAGTTGTAATTTGACAAATATTCAAACCCAAAAAACTGTATAGAAAACCCCTCCCCACGGAGGCACAACTTGGTTCTACTGTATTTTCTAAAATACTTCTTGCTCACAAAATTTGAAAACGGAAATATTTAGAGAAGAAGACCACAAAACGATCTGCATTTGCAGATTTGCAGGCACTTTCCCGTATAAGTTGTAATTTGACAAATATTCAAACCCAAAAAACTGTATAGAAAACCCCTCCCCACGGAGGCACAACTTGGTTCTACTGTATTTTCTAAAATACTTCTTGCTCACAAAATTTGAAAACGGAAATATTTAGAGAAGAAGACCACAAAACGATCTGCATTTGCAGATTTGCAGGCACTTTCCCGTATAAGTTGTAATTTGACAAATATTCAAACCCAAAAAACTGTATAGAAAACCCCTCCCCACGGAGGCACAACTTGGTTCTACTGTATTTTCTAAAATACTTCTTGCTCACAAAATTTGAAAACGGAAATATTTAGAGAAGAAGACCACAAAACGATCTGCATTTGCAGATTTGCCGGCACTTTCCCGTATAAGTTGTAATTTGACAAATATTCAAACCCAAAAAACTGTGTAGAAAACCCCTCCCCACGGAGGCACAACTTGGTTCTTCTGTATTTTCTAAAATACTTCTTGCTCACAAAATTTGAAAACAGAAATATTTAGAGAAGAAGACCACAAAACGATCTGCATTTGCAGATTTGCCGGCACTTTCCCGTATAAGTTGTAATTTGACAAATATTCAAACCCAAAAAACTGTATAGAAAACCCCTCCCCACGGAGGCACAACTTGGTTCTACTGTATTTTCTAAAATACTTCTTGCTCACAAAATTTGAAAACGGAAATATTTAGAGAAGAAGACCACAAAACGATCTGCATTTGCAGATTTGCCGGCACTTTCCCGTATAAGTTGTAATTTGACAAATATTCAAACCCAAAAAACTGTATAGAAAACCCCTCCCCACGGAGGCACAACTTGGTTCTACTGTATTTTCTAAAATACTTCTTGCTCACAAAATTTGAAAACGGAAATATTTAGAGAAGAAGACCACAAAACGATCTGCATTTGCAGATTTGCCGGCACTTTCCCGTATAAGTTGTAATTTGACAAATATTCAAACCCAAAAAACTGTATAGAAAACCCCTCCCCACGGAGGCACAACTTGGTTCTACTGTATTTTCTAAAATACTTCTTGCTCACAAAATTTGAAAACGGAAATATTTAGAGAAGAAGACCACAAAACGATCTGCATTTGCAGATTTGCCGGCACTTTCCCGTATAAGTTATAATTTGACAAATATTCAAAACCAAAAAACTGTATAGAAAACCCCTCCCCACGGAGGCACAACTTGGTTCTACTGTATTTTCTAAAATACTTCTTGCTCACAAAATTTGAAAACGGAAATATTTAGAGAAGAAGACCACAAAACGATCTGCATTTGCAGATTTGCCGGCACTTTCCCGTATAAGTTGTAATTTGACAAATATTCAAAACCAAAAAACTGTATAGAAAACCCCTCCCCACGGAGGCACAACTTGGTTCTACTGTATTTTCTAAAATACTTCTTGCTCACAAAATTTGAAAACGGAAATATTTAGAGAAGAAGACCACAAAACGATCTGCATTTGCAGATTTGCCGGCACTTTCCCGTATAAGTTGTAATTTGACAAATATTCAAAACCAAAAAACTGTATAGAAAACCCCTCACAACGGAGGCACAACTTGGTTCTACTGTATTTTCTAAAATACTTCTTGCTCACAAAATTTGAAAACGGAAGTATTTAGAGAAGAAGACCACAAAACGATCTGCATTTGCAGATTTGCCGGCACTTTCCCGTATAAGTTGTAATTTGACAAATATTCAAACCCAAAAAACTGTATAGAAAACCCCTCCCCACGGAGGCACAACTTGGTTCTACTGTATTTTCTAAAATACTTCTTGCTCACAAAATTTGAAAACGGAAATATTTAGAGAAGAAGACCACAAAACGATCTGCATTTGCAGATTTGCCGGCACTTTCCCGTATAAGTTGTAATTTGACAAATATTCAAACCCAAAAAACTGTATAGAAAACCCCTCCCCACGGAGGCACAACTTGGTTCTACTGTATTTTCTAAAATACTTCTTGCTCACAAAATTTGAAAACGGAAATATTTAGAGAAGAAGACCACAAAACGATCTGCATTTGCAGATTTGCCGGCACTTTCCCGTATAAGTTGTAATTTGACAAATATTCAAAACCAAAAAACTGTATAGAAAACCCCCTCCCCACGGAGGCACAACTTGGTTCCACTGTATTTTCTAAAATACTTCTTGCTCACAAAATTTGAAAACGGAAATATTTAGAGAAGAAGACCACAAAACGATCTGCATTTGCAGATTTGCCGGCACTTTCCCGTATAAGTTGTAATTTGACAAATATTCAAACCCAAAAAACTGTATAGAAAACCCCTCCCCACGGAGGCACAACTTGGTTCTACTGTATTTTCTAAAATACTTCTTGCTCACAAAATTTGAAAACGGAAATATTTAGAGAAGAAGACCACAAAACGATCTGCATTTGCAGATTTGCCGGCACTTTCCCGTATAAGTTGTAATTTGACAAATATTCAAAACCAAAAAACTGTATAGAAAACCCCTCCCCACGGAGGCACAACTTGGTTCTACTGTATTTTCTAAAATACTTCTTGCTCACAAAATTTGAAAACGGAAATATTTAGAGAAGAAGACCACAAAACGATCTGCATTTGCAGATTTGCCGGCACTTTCCCGTATAAGTTGTAATTTGACAAATATTCAAACCCAAAAAACTGTATAGAAAACCCCTCCCCACGGAGGCACAACTTGGTTCCACTGTATTTTCTAAAATACTTCTTGCTCACAAAATTTGAAAACGGAAATATTTAGAGAAGAAGACCACAAAACGATCTGCATTTGCAGATTTGCCGGCACTTTCCCGTATAAGTTGTAATTTGACAAATATTCAAACCCAAAAAACTGTATAGAAAACCCCTCCCCACGGAGGCACAACTTGGTTCTACTGTATTTTCTAAAATACTTCTTGCTCACAAAATTTGAAAACGGAAATATTTAGAGAAGAAGACCACAAAACGATCTGCATTTGCAGATTTGCCGGCACTTTCCCGTATAAGTTGTAATTTGACAAATATTCAAACCCAAAAAACTGTATAGAAAACCCCTCCCCACGGAGGCACAACTTGGTTCTACTGTATTTTCTAAAATACTTCTTGCTCACAAAATTTGAAAACGGAAATATTTAGAGAAGAAGACCACAAAACGATCTGCATTTGCAGATTTGCCGGCACTTTCCCGTATAAGTTGTAATTTGACAAATATTCAAACCCAAAAAACTGTATAGAAAACCCCTCCCCACGGAGGCACAACTTGGTTCCACTGTATTTTCTAAAATACTTCTTGCTCACAAAATTTGAAAACGGAAATATTTAGAGAAGAAGACCACAAAACGATCTGCATTTGCAGATTTGCCGGCACTTTCCCGTATAAGTTGTAATTTGACAAATATTCAAAACCAAAAAACTGTATAGAAAACCCCTCCCCACGGAGGCACAACTTGGTTCTACTGTATTTTCTAAAATACTTCTTGCTCACAAAATTTGAAAACGGAAATATTTAGAGAAGAAGACCACAAAACGATCTGCATTTGCAGATTTGCCGGCACTTTCCCGTATAAGTTGTAATTTGACAAATATTCAAACCCAAAAAACTGTATAGAAAACCCCTCCCCACGGAGGCACAACTTGGTTCCACTGTATTTTCTAAAATACTTCTTGCTCACAAAATTTGAAAACGGAAATATTTAGAGAAGAAGACCACAAAACGATCTGCATTTGCAGATTTGCCGGCACTTTCCCGTATAAGTTGTAATTTGACAAATATTCAAACCCAAAAAACTGTATAGAAAACCCCTCCCCACGGAGGCACAACTTGGTTCCACTGTATTTTCTAAAATACTTCTTGCTCACAAAATTTGAAAACGGAAATATTTAGAGAAGAAGACCACAAAACGATCTGCATTTGCAGATTTGCCGGCACTTTCCCGTATAAGTTGTAATTTGACAAATATTCAAACCCAAAAAACTGTATAGAAAACCCCTCCCCACGGAGGCACAACTTGGTTCTACTGTATTTTCTAAAATACTTCTTGCTCACAAAATTTGAAAACGGAAATATTTAGAGAAGAAGACCACAAAACGATCTGCATTTGCAGATTTGCCGGCACTTTCCCGTATAAGTTGTAATTTGACAAATATTCAAACCCAAAAAACTGTATAGAAAACCCCTCCCCACGGAGGCACAACTTGGTTCCTACTGTATTTTCTAAAATACTTCTTGCTCACAAAATTTGAAAACGGAAATATTTAGAGAAGAAGACCACAAAACGATCTGCATCTTGCAGATTTGCCGGCACTTTCCCCGTATAAGTTGTAATTTGACAAATATTCAAACCCAAAAAACTGTATAGAAACCCCTCCCCACGGAGGCACAACTTGGTTCTACTGTATTTTCTAAATACTTCTTGCTCACAAAATTTGAAAACGGAAATATTTAGAGAAGAAGACCACAAAACGATCTGCATTTGCAGATTTGCCGGCACTTTCCCGTATAAGTTGTAATTTGACAAATATTCAAACCCAAAAACTGTATAGAAAACCCCTCCCCACGGAGGCACAACTTGGTTCTACTGTATTTTCTAAAATACTTCTTGCTCACAAAATTTGAAAACGGAAATATTTAGAGAAGAAGACCACAAACGATCTGCATTCTAAAATACTTCTTGCTCACAAAATTTGAAAACGGAAATATTTAGAGAAGAAGACCACAAAACGATCTGCAAACCCCTCCCCACGGAGGCACAACTTGGTTCTACTGTATTTTCTAAAATACTTCTTGCTCACAAAATTTGAAAACGGAAATATTTAGAGAAGAAGACCACAAAACGATCTGCATTTGCAGATTTGCCGGCACTTTCCCGTATAAGTTGTTATTTGACAAATATTCAAACCCAAAAAACTGTATAGAAAACCCCTCCCCACGGAGGCACAACTTGGTTCTACTGTATTTTCTAAAATACTTCTTGCTCACAAAGTTTGAAAACGGAAATATTTAGAGAAGAAGACCACAAAACGATCTGCATTTGCAGATTTGCCGGCACTTTCCCGTATAAGTTGTAATTTGACAAATATTCAAACCCAAAAAACTGTATAGAAAACCCCTCCCCACGGAGGCACAACTTGGTTCTACTGTATTTTCTAAAATACTTCTTGCTCACAAAATTTGAAAACGGAAATATTTAGAGAAGAAGACCACAAAACGATCTGCATTTGCAGATTTGCCGGCACTTTCCCGTATAAGTTGTAATTTGACAAATATTCAAACCCAAAAAACTGTATAGAAAACCCCTCCCCACGGAGGCACAACTTGGTTCTACTGTATTTTCTAAAATACTTCTTGCTCACAAAATTTGAAAACGGAAATATTTAGAAAAGAAGACCACAAAACGATCTGCACTTGCAGATTTGCCGGCACTTTCCCGTATAA
This sequence comes from Sturmia bella, assembly GCA_963662145.1. NCBI lineage: Eukaryota > Metazoa > Arthropoda > Insecta > Diptera > Tachinidae > Sturmia > Sturmia bella. The sequence goes on along the minus strand of OY759171.1, from coordinate 30,097,439 downwards.
GTTGTAATTTAACAAATATTCAAACCCAAAAAACTGTATAGAAAACCCCTCCCCACGGAGGCACAACTTGGTTCTACTGTATTTTCTAAAATACTTCTTGCTCACAAAATTTGAAAACGGAAATATTTAGAGAAGAAGACCACAAAACGATCTGCATTTGCAGATTTGCCGGCACTTTCCCGTATAAGTTGTTATTTGACAAATATTCAAACCCAAAAAACTGTATAGAAAACCCCTCCCCACGGAGGCACAACTTGGTTCTACTGTATTTTCTAAAATACTTCTTGCTCACAAAGTTTGAAAACGGAAATATTTAGAGAAGAAGACCACAAAACGATCTGCATTTGCAGATTTGCCGGCACTTTCCCGTATAAGTTGTAATTTGACAGATATTCAAACCCAAAAAACTGTATAGAAAACCCCTCCCCGCGGAGGCACAACTTGGTTCTACTGCATTTTCTAAAATACTTCTTGCTCACAAAATTTGAAAACGGAAATATTTAGAGAAGAAGACCACAAAACGATCTGCATTTGCAGATTTGCCGGCACTTTCCCGTATAAGTTGTAATTTGACAAATATTCAAACCCAAAAAACTGTATAGAAAACCCCTCCCCACGGAGGCACAACTTGGTTCTACTGTATTTTCTAAAATACTTCTTGCTCACAAAATTTGAAAACGGAAATATTTAGAGAAGAAGACCACAAAACGATCTGCATTTGCAGATTTGCCGGCACTTTCCCGTATAAGTTGTAATTTGACAAATATTCAAACCCAAAAAACTGTATAGAAAACCCCTCCCCACGGAGGCACAACTTGGTTCTACTGTATTTTCTAAAATACTTCTTGCTCACAAAATTTGAAAACGGAAATATTTAGAGAAGAAGACCACAAAACGATCTGCATTTGCAGATTTGCCGGCACTTTCCCGTATAAGTTGTTATTTGACAAATATTCAAACCCAAAAAACTGTATAGAAAACCCCTCCCCACGGAGGCACAACTTGGTTCTACTGTATTTTCTAAAATACTTCTTGCTCACAAAATTTGAAAACGGAAATATTTAGAGAAGAAGACCACAAAACGATCTGCATTTGCAGATTTGCCGGCACTTTCCCGTATAAGTTGTAATTTGACAAATATTCAAACCCAAAAAACTGTATAGAAAACCCCTCCCCACGGAGGCACAACTTGGTTCTACTGTATTTTCTAAAATACTTCTTGCTCACAAAATTTGAAAACGGAAATATTTAGAGAAGAAGACCACAAAACGATCTGCATTTGCAGATTTGCCGGCACTTTCCCGTATAAGTTGTTATTTGACAAATATTCAAACCCAAAAAACTGTATAGAAAACCCCTCCCCACGGAGGCACAACTTGGTTCTACTGTATTTTCTAAAATACTTCTTGCTCACAAAATTTGAAAACGGAAATATTTAGAGAAGAAGACCACAAAACGATCTGCATTTGCAGATTTGCCGGCACTTTCCCGTATAAGTTGTAATTTGACAAATATTCAAACCCAAAAAACTGTATAGAAAACCCCTCCCCACGGAGGCACAACTTGGTTCTACTGTATTTTCTAAAATACTTCTTGCTCACAAAATTTGAAAACGGAAATATTTAGAGAAGAAGACCACAAAACGATCTGCATTTGCAGATTTGCCGGCACTTTCCCGTATAAGTTGTAATTTGACAAATATTCAAACCCAAAAAACTGTATAGAAAACCCCTCCCCACGGAGGCACAACTTGGTTCTACTGTATTTTCTAAAATACTTCTTGCTCACAAAATTTGAAAACGGAAATATTTAGAGAAGAAGACCACAAAACGATCTGCATTTGCAGATTTGCCGGCACTTTCCCGTATAAGTTGTAATTTGACAAATATTCAAACCCAAAAAACTGTATAGAAAACCCCTCCCCACGGAGGCACAACTTGGTTCTACTGTATTTTCTAAAATACTTCTTGCTCACAAAATTTGAAAACGGAAATATTTAGAGAAGAAGACCACAAAACGATCTGCATTTGCAGATTTGCCGGCACTTTCCCGTATAAGTTGTAATTTGACAAATATTCAAACCCAAAAAACTGTATAGAAAACCCCTCCCCACGGAGGCACAACTTGGTTCTACTGTATTTTCTAAAATACTTCTTGCTCACAAAGTTTGAAAACGGAAATATTTAGAGAAGAAGACCACAAAACGATCTGCATTTGCAGATTTGCCGGCACTTTCCCGTATAAGTTGTAATTTGACAAATATTCAAACCCAAAAAACTGTATAGAAAACCCCTCCCCACGGAGGCACAACTTGGTTCTACTGTATTTTCTAAAATACTTCTTGCTCACAAAATTTGAAAACGGAAATATTTAGAGAAGAAGACCACAAAACGATCTGCATTTGCAGATTTGCCGGCACTTTCCCGTATAAGTTGTAATTTGACAAATATTCAAACCCAAAAAACTGTATAGAAAACCCCTCCCCACGGAGGCACAACTTGGTTCTACTGTATTTTCTAAAATACTTCTTGCTCACAAAATTTGAAAACGGAAATATTTAGAAAAGAAGACCACAAAACGATCTGCACTTGCAGATTTGCCGGCACTTTCCCGTATAAGTTGTAATTTAACAAATATTCAAACCCAAAAAACTGTATAGAAAACCCCTCCCCACGGAGGCACAACTTGGTTCTACTGTATTTTCTAAAATACTTCTTGCTCACAAAATTTGAAAACGGAAATATTTAGAGAAGAAGACCACAAAACGATCTGCATTTGCAGATTTGCCGGCACTTTCCCGTATAAGTTGTTATTTGACAAATATTCAAACCCAAAAAACTGTATAGAAAACCCCTCCCCACGGAGGCACAACTTGGTTCTACTGTATTTTCTAAAATACTTCTTGCTCACAAAGTTTGAAAACGGAAATATTTAGAGAAGAAGACCACAAAACGATCTGCACTTGCAGATTTGCCGGCACTTTCCCGTATAAGTTGTAATTTGACAAATATTCAAACCCAAAAAACTGTATAGAAAACCCCTCCCCACGGAGGCACAACTTGGTTCTACTGTATTTTCTAAAATACTTCTTGCTCACAAAATTTGAAAACGGAAATATTTAGAGAAGAAGACCACAAAACGATCTGCATTTGCAGATTTGCCGGCACTTTCCCGTATAAGTTGTAATTTGACAAATATTCAAACCCAAAAAACTGTATAGAAAACCCCTCCCCACGGAGGCACAACTTGGTTCTACTGCATTTTCTAAAATACTTCTTGCTCACAAAATTTGAAAACGGAAATATTTAGAGAAGAAGACCACAAAACGATCTGCATTTGCAGATTTGCCGGCACTTTCCCGTATAAGTTGTAATTTGACAAATATTCAAACCCAAAAAACTGTATAGAAAACCCCTCCCCACGGAGGCACAACTTGGTTCTACTGTATTTTCTAAAATACTTCTTGCTCACAAAATTTGAAAACGGAAATATTTAGAGAAGAAGACCACAAAACGATCTGCATTTGCAGATTTGCCGGCACTTTCCCGTATAAGTTGTAATTTGACAAATATTCAAACCCAAAAAACTGTATAGAAAACCCCTCCCCACGGAGGCACAACTTGGTTCTACTGTATTTTCTAAAATACTTCTTGCTCACAAAATTTGAAAACGGAAATATTTAGAGAAGAAGACCACAAAACGATCTGCATTTGCAGATTTGCCGGCACTTTCCCGTATAAGTTGTTATTTGACAAATATTCAAACCCAAAAAACTGTATAGAAAACCCCTCCCCACGGAGGCACAACTTGGTTCTACTGTATTTTCTAAAATACTTCTTGCTCACAAAATTTGAAAACGGAAATATTTAGAGAAGAAGACCACAAAACGATCTGCATTTGCAGATTTGCCGGCACTTTCCCGTATAAGTTGTAATTTGACAAATATTCAAACCCAAAAAACTGTATAGAAAACCCCTCCCCACGGAGGCACAACTTGGTTCTACTGTATTTTCTAAAATACTTCTTGCTCACAAAATTTGAAAACGGAAATATTTAGAGAAGAAGACCACAAAACGATCTGCATTTGCAGATTTGCCGGCACTTTCCCGTATAAGTTGTAATTTGACAAATATTCAAACCCAAAAAACTGTATAGAAAACCCCTCCCCACGGAGGCACAACTTGGTTCTACTGTATTTTCTAAAATACTTCTTGCTCACAAAATTTGAAAACGGAAATATTTAGAGAAGAAGACCACAAAACGATCTGCATTTGCAGATTTGCCGGCACTTTCCCGTATAAGTTGTAATTTGACAAATATTCAAACCCAAAAAACTGTATAGAAAACCCCTCCCCACGGAGGCACAACTTGGTTCTACTGTATTTTCTAAAATACTTCTTGCTCACAAAATTTGAAAACGGAAATATTTAGAGAAGAAGACCACAAAACGATCTGCATTTGCAGATTTGCCGGCACTTTCCCGTATAAGTTGTAATTTGACAAATATTCAAACCCAAAAAACTGTATAGAAAACCCCTCCCCACGGAGGCACAACTTGGTTCTACTGTATTTTCTAAAATACTTCTTGCTCACAAAATTTGAAAACGGAAATATTTAGAGAAGAAGACCACAAAACGATCTGCATTTGCAGATTTGCCGGCACTTTCCCGTATAAGTTGTAATTTGACAAATATTCAAACCCAAAAAACTGTATAGAAAACCCCTCCCCACGGAGGCACAACTTGGTTCTACTGTATTTTCTAAAATACTTCTTGCTCACAAAATTTGAAAACGGAAATATTTAGAGAAGAAGACCACAAAACGATCTGCATTTGCAGATTTGCCGGCACTTTCCCGTATAAGTTGTAATTTGACAAATATTCAAACCCAAAAAACTGTATAGAAAACCCCTCCCCACGGAGGCACAACTTGGTTCTACTGTATTTTCTAAAATACTTCTTGCTCACAAAATTTGAAAACGGAAATATTTAGAGAAGAAGACCACAAAACGATCTGCATTTGCAGATTTGCCGGCACTTTCCCGTATAAGTTGTAATTTGACAAATATTCAAACCCAAAAAACTGTATAGAAAACCCCTCCCCACGGAGGCACAACTTGGTTCTACTGTATTTTCTAAAATACTTCTTGCTCACAAAATTTGAAAACGGAAATATTTAGAGAAGAAGACCACAAAACGATCTGCATTTGCAGATTTGCCGGCACTTTCCCGTATAAGTTGTAATTTGACAAATATTCAAACCCAAAAAACTGTATAGAAAACCCCTCCCCACGGAGGCACAACTTGGTTCTACTGTATTTTCTAAAATACTTCTTGCTCACAAAATTTGAAAACGGAAATATTTAGAGAAGAAGACCACAAAACGATCTGCATTTGCAGATTTGCCGGCACTTTCCCGTATAAGTTGTAATTTGACAAATATTCAAACCCAAAAAACTGTATAGAAAACCCCTCCCCACGGAGGCACAACTTGGTTCTACTGTATTTTCTAAAATACTTCTTGCTCACAAAATTTGAAAACGGAAATATTTAGAGAAGAAGACCACAAAACGATCTGCATTTGCAGATTTGCCGGCACTTTCCCGTATAAGTTGTAATTTGACAAATATTCAAACCCAAAAAACTGTATAGAAAACCCCTCCCCACGGAGGCACAACTTGGTTCTACTGTATTTTCTAAAATACTTCTTGCTCACAAAATTTGAAAACGGAAATATTTAGAGAAGAAGACCACAAAACGATCTGCATTTGCAGATTTGCCGGCACTTTCCCGTATAAGTTGTAATTTGACAAATATTCAAACCCAAAAAACTGTATAGAAAACCCCTCCCCACGGAGGCACAACTTGGTTCTACTGCATTTTCTAAAATACTTCTTGCTCACAAAATTTGAAAACGGAAATATTTAGAGAAGAAGACCACAAAACGATCTGCATTTGCAGATTTGCCGGCACTTTCCCGTATAAGTTGTAATTTGACAAATATTCAAACCCAAAAAACTGTATAGAAAACCCCTCCCCACGGAGGCACAACTTGGTTCTACTGTATTTTCTAAAATACTTCTTGCTCACAAAATTTGAAAACGGAAATATTTAGAGAAGAAGACCACAAAACGATCTGCATTTGCAGATTTGCCGGCACTTTCCCGTATAAGTTGTAATTTGACAAATATTCAAACCCAAAAAACTGTATAGAAAACCCCTCCCCACGGAGGCACAACTTGGTTCTACTGTATTTTCTAAAATACTTCTTGCTCACAAAATTTGAAAACGGAAATATTTAGAGAAGAAGACCACAAAACGATCTGCATTTGCAGATTTGCCGGCACTTTCCCGTATAAGTTGTAATTTGACAAATATTCAAACCCAAAAAACTGTATAGAAAACCCCTCCCCACGGAGGCACAACTTGGTTCTACTGTATTTTCTAAAATACTTCTTGCTCACAAAATTTGAAAACGGAAATATTTAGAGAAGAAGACCACAAAACGATCTGCATTTGCAGATTTGCCGGCACTTTCCCGTATAAGTTGTAATTTGACAAATATTCAAACCCAAAAAACTGTATAGAAAACCCCTCCCCACGGAGGCACAACTTGGTTCTACTGTATTTTCTAAAATACTTCTTGCTCACAAAATTTGAAAACGGAAATATTTAGAGAAGAAGACCACAAAACGATCTGCATTTGCAGATTTGCCGGCACTTTCCCGTATAAGTTGTAATTTGACAAATATTCAAACCCAAAAAACTGTATAGAAAACCCCTCCCCACGGAGGCACAACTTGGTTCTACTGTATTTTCTAAAATACTTCTTGCTCACAAAATTTGAAAACGGAAATATTTAGAGAAGAAGACCACAAAACGATCTGCATTTGCAGATTTGCCGGCACTTTCCCGTATAAGTTGTAATTTGACAAATATTCAAACCCAAAAAACTGTATAGAAAACCCCTCCCCACGGAGGCACAACTTGGTTCTACTGTATTTTCTAAAATACTTCTTGCTCACAAAATTTGAAAACGGAAATATTTAGAAAAGAAGACCACAAAACGATCTGCATTTGCAGATTTGCCGGCACTTTCCCGTATAAGTTGTAATTTGACAAATATTCAAACCCAAAAAACTGTATAGAAAACCCCTCCCCACGGAGGCACAACTTGGTTCTACTGTATTTTCTAAAATACTTCTTGCTCACAAAATTTGAAAACGGAAATATTTAGAAAAGAAGACCACAAAACGATCTGCATTTGCAGATTTGCCGGCACTTTCCCGTATAAGTTGTAATTTGACAAATATTCAAACCCAAAAAACTGTATAGAAAACCCCTCCCCACGGAGGCACAACTTGGTTCTACTGTATTTTCTAAAATACTTCTTGCTCACAAAATTTGAAAACGGAAATATTTAGAGAAGAAGACCACAAAACGATCTGCATTTGCAGATTTGCCGGCACTTTCCCGTATAAGTTGTAATTTGACAAATATTCAAACCCAAAAAACTGTATAGAAAACCCCTCCCCACGGAGGCACAACTTGGTTCTACTGTATTTTCTAAAATACTTCTTGCTCACAAAATTTGAAAACGGAAATATTTAGAGAAGAAGACCACAAAACGATCTGCATTTGCAGATTTGCCGGCACTTTCCCGTATAAGTTGTAATTTGACAAATATTCAAACCCAAAAAACTGTATAGAAAACCCCTCCCCACGGAGGCACAACTTGGTTCTACTGTATTTTCTAAAATACTTCTTGCTCACAAAATTTGAAAACGGAAATATTTAGAGAAGAAGACCACAAAATGATCTGCATTTGCAGATTTGCCGGCACTTTCCCGTATAAGTTGTAATTTGACAAATATTCAAACCCAAAAAACTGTATAGAAAACCCCTCCCTACGGAGGCACAACTTGGTTCTACTGTATTTTCTAAAATACTTCTTGCTCACAAAATTTGAAAACGGAAATATTTAGAGAAGAAGACCACAAAACGATCTGCATTTGCAGATTTGCCGGCACTTTCCCGTATAAGTTGTAATTTGACAAATATTCAAACCCAAAAAACTGTATAGAAAACCCCTCCCCACGGAGGCACAACTTGGTTCTACTGTATTTTCTAAAAAACTTCTTGCTCACAAAATTTGAAAACGGAAATATTTAGAGAAGAAGACCACAAAACGATCTGCATTTGCAGATTTGCCGGCACTTTCCCGTATAAGTTGTAATTTGACAAATATTCAAACCCAAAAAACTGTATAGAAAACCCCTCCCCACGGAGGCACAACTTGGTTCTACTGTATTTTCTAAAATACTTCTTGCTCACAAAATTTGAAAACGGAAATATTTAGAGAAGAAGACCACAAAACGATCTGCATTTGCAGATTTGCCGGCACTTTCTCGTATAAGTTGTAATTTGACAAATATTCAAAACCAAAAAACTGTATAGAAAACCCCTCCCCACGGAGGCACAACTTGGTTCTACTGTATTTTCTAAAATACTTCTTGCTCACAAAATTTGAAAACGGAAATATTTAGAGAAGAAGACCACAAAACGATCTGCATTTGCAGATTTGCCGGCACTTTCTCGTATAAGTTGTAATTTGACAAATATTCAAAACCAAAAAACTGTATAGAAAACCCCTCCCCACGGAGGCACAACTTGGTTCTACTGTATTTTCTAAAATACTTCTTGCTCACAAAATTTGAAAACGGAAATATTTAGAGAAGAAGACCACAAAACGATCTGCATTTGCAGATTTGCCGGCACTTTCTCGTATAAGTTGTAATTTGACAAATATTCAAAACCAAAAAACTGTATAGAAAACCCCTCCCCACGGAGGCACAACTTGGTTCTACTGTATTTTCTAAAATACTTCTTGCTCACAAAATTTGAAAACGGAAATATTTAGAGAAGAAGACCACAAAACGATCTGCATTTGCAGATTTGCCGGCACTTTCCCGTATAAGTTGTAATTTGACAAATATTCAAACCCAAAAAACTGTATAGAAAACCCCTCCCCACGGAGGCACAACTTGGTTCTACTGTATTTTCTAAAATACTTCTTGCTCACAAAATTTGAAAACGGAAATATTTAGAGAAGAAGACCACAAAACGATCTGCATTTGCAGATTTGCCGGCACTTTCCCGTATAAGTTGTAATTTGACAAATATTCAAACCCAAAAAACTGTATAGAAAACCCCTCCCCACGGAGGCACAACTTGGTTCTACTGTATTTTCTAAAATACTTCTTGCTCACAAAATTTGAAAACGGAAATATTTAGAGAAGAAGACCACAAAACGATCTGCATTTGCAGATTTGCCGGCACTTTCCCGTATAAGTTGTAATTTGACAAATATTCAAACCCAAAAAACTGTATAGAAAACCCCTCCCCACGGAGGCACAACTTGGTTCTACTGTATTTTCTAAAATACTTCTTGCTCACAAAATTTGAAAACGGAAATATTTAGAGAAGAAGACCACAAAACGATCTGCATTTGCAGATTTGCCGGCACTTTCCCGTATAAGTTGTAATTTGACAAATATTCAAACCCAAAAAACTGTATAGAAAACCCCTCCCCACGGAGGCACAACTTGGTTCTACTGTATTTTCTAAAATACTTCTTGCTCACAAAATTTGAAAACGGAAATATTTAGAGAAGAAGACCACAAAACGATCTGCATTTGCAGATTTGCCGGCACTTTCCCGTATAAGTTGTAATTTGACAAATATTCAAACCCAAAAAACTGTATAGAAAACCCCTCCCCACGGAGGCACAACTTGGTTCTACTGTATTTTCTAAAATACTTCTTGCTCACAAAATTTGAAAACGGAAATATTTAGAGAAGAAGACCACAAAACGATCTGCATTTGCAGATTTGCCGGCACTTTCCCGTATAAGTTGTAATTTGACAAATATTCAAACCCAAAAAACTGTATAGAAAACCCCTCCCCACGGAGGCACAACTTGGTTCTACTGTATTTTCTAAAATACTTCTTGCTCACAAAATTTGAAAACGGAAATATTTAGAGAAGAAGACCACAAAACGATCTGCATTTGCAGATTTGCCGGCACTTTCCCGTATAAGTTGTAATTTGACAAATATTCAAACCCAAAAAACTGTATAGAAAACCCCTCCCCACGGAGGCACAACTTGGTTCTACTGTATTTTCTAAAATACTTCTTGCTCACAAAATTTGAAAACGGAAATATTTAGAGAAGAAGACCACAAAACGATCTGCATTTGCAGATTTGCCGGCACTTTCCCGTATAAGTTGTAATTTGACAAATATTCAAACCCAAAAAACTGTATAGAAAACCCCTCCCCGCGGAGGCACAACTTGGTTCTACTGTATTTTCTAAAATACTTCTTGCTCACAAAATTTGAAAACGGAAATATTTAGAGAAGAAGACCACAAAACGATCTGCATTTGCAGATTTGCCGGCACTTTCCCGTATAAGTTGTAATTTGACAAATATTCAAACCCAAAAAACTGTATAGAAAACCCCTCCCCACGGAGGCACAACTTGGTTCTACTGCATTTTCTAAAATACTTCTTGCTCACAAAATTTGAAAACGGAAATATTTAGAGAAGAAGACCACAAAACGATCTGCATTTGCAGATTTGCCGGCACTTTCCCGTATAAGTTGTAATTTGACAAATATTCAAACCCAAAAAACTGTATAGAAAACCCCTCCCCACGGAGGCACAACTTGGTTCTACTGCATTTTCTAAAATACTTCTTGCTCACAAAATTTGAAAACGGAAATATTTAGAGAAGAAGACCACAAAACGATCTGCATTTGCAGATTTGCCGGCACTTTCCCGTATAAGTTGTAATTTGACAAATATTCAAACCCAAAAAACTGTATAGAAAACCCCTCCCCACGGAGGCACAACTTGGTTCTACTGTATTTTCTAAAATACTTCTTGCTCACAAAATTTGAAAACGGAAATATTTAGAGAAGAAGACCACAAAACGATCTGCATTTGCAGATTTGCCGGCACTTTCCCGTATAAGTTGTAATTTGACAAATATTCAAACCCAAAAAACTGTATAGAAAACCCCTCCCCACGGAGGCACAACTTGGTTCTACTGTATTTTCTAAAATACTTCTTGCTCACAAAATTTGAAAACGGAAATATTTAGAGAAGAAGACCACAAAACGATCTGCATTTGCAGATTTGCCGGCACTTTCCCGTATAAGTTGTAATTTGACAAATATTCAAACCCAAAAAACTGTATAGAAAACCCCTCCCCACGGAGGCACAACTTGGTTCTACTGTATTTTCTAAAATACTTCTTGCTCACAAAATTTGAAAACGGAAATATTTAGAAAAGAAGACCACAAAACGATCTGCATTTGCAGATTTGCCGGCACTTTCCCGTATAAGTTGTAATTTGACAAATATTCAAACCCAAAAAACTGTATAGAAAACCCCTCCCCACGGAGGCACAACTTGGTTCTACTGTATTTTCTAAAATACTTCTTGCTCACAAAATTTGAAAACGGAAATATTTAGAGAAGAAGACCACAAAACGATCTGCATTTGCAGATTTGCCGGCACTTTCCCGTATAAGTTGTAATTTGACAAATATTCAAACCCAAAAAACTGTATAGAAAACCCCTCCCCACGGAGGCACAACTTGGTTCTACTGTATTTTCTAAAATACTTCTTGCTCACAAAATTTGAAAACGGAAATATTTAGAAAAGAAGACCACAAAACGATCTGCATTTGCAGATTTGCCGGCACTTTCCCGTATAAGTTGTAATTTGACAAATATTCAAACCCAAAAAACTGTATAGAAAACCCCTCCCCACGGAGGCACAACTTGGTTCTACTGTATTTTCTAAAATACTTCTTGCTCACAAAATTTGAAAACGGAAATATATAGAGAAGAAGACCACAAAACGATCTGCATTTGCAGATTTGCCGGCACTTTCCCGTATAAGTTGTAATTTGACAAATATTCAAACCCAAAAAACTGTATAGAAAACCCCTCCCCACGGAGGCACAACTTGGTTCTACTGTATTTTCTAAAATACTTCTTGCTCACAAAATTTGAAAACGGAAATATTTAGAGAAGAAGACCACAAAACGATCTGCATTTGCAGATTTGCCGGCACTTTCCCGTATAAGTTGTAATTTGACAAATATTCAAACCCAAAAAACTGTATAGAAAACCCCTCCCCACGGAGGCACAACTTGGTTCTACTGTATTTTCTAAAATACTTCTTGCTCACAAAACTTGAAAACGGAAATATTTAGAGAAGAAGACCACAAAACGATCTGCATTTGCAGATTTGCCGGCACTTTCCCGTATAAGTTGTAATTTGACAAATATTCAAACCCAAAAAACTGTATAGAAAACCCCTCCCCACGGAGGCACAACTTGGTTCTACTGTATTTTCTAAAATACTTCTTGCTCACAAAATTTGAAAACGGAAATATTTAGAGAAGAAGACCACAAAACGATCTGCATTTGCAGATTTGCCGGCACTTTCCCGTATAAGTTGTAATTTGACAAATATTCAAACCCAAAAAACTGTATAGAAAACCCCTCCCCACGGAGGCACAACTTGGTTCTACTGTATTTTCTAAAATACTTCTTGCTCACAAAATTTGAAAACGGAAATATTTAGAGAAGAAGACCACAAAACGATCTGCCAAACCAGCTACATCTACATTAACGATGAACTCACTTTCAGCAATCGACGCCTTCTATGGCTAGCAAAAATAAAAGCTAAAGAATTTAATTGGAAATTCGTCTGGGTGCGCAATGGAAAAATATTTGCACGTAAAAATGAAAATTCCCCTTTAACTATTATAAACAACCCTACAGATATTGAATCAATCGTGACAGCAAACTAATAAGCCACTTAAGATAAAAACAAAGTTAAATCATTATCTCCTTTTTTTTAATAAATTCTGTAAAATGATAGAAAATCAAGCACAAACTCTAGACAGTTTTAATAAGATTAATAAAAAATTTATAAGTTATCCCTTAACACTTATTTACATGAACATTCGCTCTATGAGAATAAACTTCACACCTTTCCTGGCCACAATAGAAAATATTATTAATAAAATTAAAATAATTGTACTTGTCGAAACAAACATTTCCGATGATGAAAATAATTTATATTATATTAAAGGTTTTAAAGCAATCTTTCTAAATAGAGAAAGTAGGGGAGGCGGGATTGCAGTGTATATTGCAGACCATTTACAGTGTAAACAAATAAAACACAACGCCAACTCTTTTGAAAATATACAGATTGATGTAATATTAAATAACAGAACAATATCTCTTATTAGTATTTATAGACCCCCACACGAACGTATTCCTTTATTTATAACTGAACTCGATGTTATAATAAACAAAATAAGAAAAAAACAAGAGTTACTAATTGTTGGTGATATAAATATAGACATATTAAGAGAAAATTATACGTCAACAACATACATAAATATGATGACAAGCAATGGAATGCAATGTTTAATAAATGAGAGCACACGAGAAGATGTAAAACGAAACACAAGTACATGTATCGATCATTTATTTATAAAAACAAATAAGCCAACAACAGAAATACATACTGCAATTATTACAACAACAATATCAGACCACTACGCGCTCTTTTTCTCTTTACACGAAATAGTAAACAACAGAAAAGAGGAAAATATTACGGATAGGGGGCCGCAGTTAAGCAATTACAAAATAAATAAGCTAATAAAACAAACAAATTGGAACAAAATATCAAGCGAAACATCAGATACAGACACCTTATACAAAAAAATACATGAAACTTTTAGCCAAATATATCAAAATGCGACAACAAAACAAAAACAGTTCAAAAAAAGATCAACAAACCCGTGGATTACGGATGAAATTGTTAAATATTGTGAATATAGGGATAAACTTTTCAAAAAATGGCGAAATAATCGCAACAATGTAAACTATGAACAAGAATACAAAAAATTTAGAAACTTTTTAAACAAAAAGATCTTTTTCGAAAAAAATAAATATTATAAGAATAAATTTATTGAAAATAAACACGATATACGTGCAACATGGCAAATTATAAACGAAATAGTCGGTAAAAGAAAGGCTTTAAATCTAGACAGTATTATTATAACAAATTTTAAAGAAACCAACTTGAACACTATTTTAAATAATTTCGCTGCAAGTTTTAGTAATAACGTCAAAAACATAGTACATAACTGTAACATAAAAACAGTCAACAATCCTTTTAATAATATACAAAACTCTATGTACTTAGAATACACAAATGAAGAAGAAATCTATAATATCCTTAAATCCCTTAATATAAAAAAAAGTCCAGGAGCCGATGGAATTAGAGGATGTGATTTAAAAGCAAACGCTCATTTATTAGCTCCAACTCTCGCAAAATTAATAAATTCAAGCCTTCAACAACTAGTGGTTCCAGAAATATTGAAAACTTCAATCATACGGCCAATATACAAAAGTGGAAAAATGTCAGATGTGAACAACTACAGACCAATAGCCATACTATCCACAATAGAAAAAATTCTTGAGGAAATCGTTGTCCGAAGATTGACTGACTTTTTAGACAAATATAAAATAATCAATAAAAATCAATACGGATTCCAGAAAGAGAAAAACATAAACAAGCTGTTGGGAAACTTTTCAAATTACATAAACGAATGTCTAAGCAAACAGATGCATGTGTTAGTTTTATTTCTAGACTTCAGTAAAGCATTCGATACTCTTTCACACAACAAACTTTTACAAACTTTAGAAAGAAACGGAATAAGAGGTAGCATATTGCAATGGTTCAAAAATTACTTAGAGTCGAGAACATATTTCGTAAAAATAAATAATACTCTTAGCGATAGAACAGCATTGGACTGCGGAGTACCACAGGGGTCAAAACTTGGACCAATTCTTTATTTAATATACGCAAATAATATGTTACAGAATATAGATGAAAATGAAGTATTTGCTTATGCAGATGATACAGCTATAATTGTAGCCGATAAAAATATAAAACACGCAACAGAAAGGATGCAAGCTAAACTCGACATAGCAGCAAAATGGTGCCACGATAATAGCCTGGTCGTCAACACAAGTAAAACTAAAGTTATACACATAAAACCCCGTCACCTTGAAAACTCAAACATACAGCTGATATTTCACAATACAGAATGCCTGCATAACAAAACATATAACAACAACCACATTGAACAATGCACAACAGTAATAGAAAAAGTCAACACCTACAAATACCTGGGAGTAATTATAGATAGCAATTTTAAATGGAAGCCACAGATTGAAAACCTTCAGAAAAAACTAAGAAAAGCTTCATATATGCTTTACCATTTAAGCAACTGCTGTAGTTACAGTGTATTGCGGCAAGCATATTTCGCCTTAGCTGAATCATACATACGGCATGGTATAACGGCCTGGGGAAATGCAAAATACAATAGTACCTTACAAAACACACAAAATCGTATTCTAAAAATATTAGGAAAAAAGCAACTGTCTCAGATGAATACCAACAACAACACAACCGAAGCAAATGTAGACAGTAACACAAATACAGAAAGTGTGCACAACAACGACATAATACGTCGAAATCAAAATAATTCTGCTAAGGACCTACAAATCCTCAACATAAAAAACATCTACTATACAACGCTTATCAAGGAATTTCACAAAGAGACTAGGTTTCTAAAGCGCATCGATCACGCACATAACACAAGAAGAAGAGCACAAAAAAGGTTCAAAGTGGATAAATTCACAAATGAATATGGTAGGAGTACGCTCGCCGTTATATTACCAACAATTCTTAATAAAATGCCTCCAAACATTATAAGCATAACAAATAAATTCGAAAGGAACAAAATGATAAAACTGTACTTAATAAATAAGCAATGAATTTAAAAAAAGAAAAAAAAATATGAAGTAAAATATGTAAATTAAAAGATGAGAAAACTTTAAAACATCTAAACACATAATTGTAAACAAGAAAATATAATGATTTTCTTATTGTCATAATTATTGTTATTGTCCTGCAGACAAGCTAATGAGCTTTGCGGGAAAGAATAATACTATGTACCCACTTTTTACAATTTAAAATCAAAAATTAATTTTATTTTAATTTTAATTTAATTTTTAATTTATTAATTGAAATAAAGAAAAAAAAAAAAAAAAAAAAAAAAAATTTGCAGATTTGCCGGCACTTTCCCGTATAAGTTGTAATTTGACAAATATTCAAACCCAAAAAACTGTATAGAAAACCCCTCCCCACGGAGGCACAACTTGGTTCTACTGTATTTTCTAAAATACTTCTTGCTCACAAAATTTGAAAACGGAAATATTTAGAGAAGAAGACCACAAAACGATCTGCATTTGCAGATTTGCCGGCACTTTCCCGTATAAGTTGCAATTTGACAAATATTCAAACCCAAAAAACTGTATAGAAAACCCCTCCCCACGGAGGCACAACTTGGTTCTACTGTATTTTCTAAAATACTTCTTGCTCACAAAATTTGAAAACGGAAATATTTAGAGAAGAAGACCACAAAACGATCTGCATTTGCAGATTTGCCGGCACTTTCCCGTATAAGTTGTAATTTGACAAATATTCAAACCCAAAAAACTGTATAGAAAACCCCTCCCCACGGAGGCACAACTTGGTTCTACTGTATTTTCTAAAATACTTCTTGCTCACAAAATTTGAAAACGGAAATATTTAGAGAAGAAGACCACAAAACGATCTGCATTTGCAGATTTGCCGGCACTTTCCCGTATAAGTTGTAATTTGACAAATATTCAAACCCAAAAAACTGTATAGAAAACCCCTCCCCACGGAGGCACAACTTGGTTCTACTGTATTTTCTAAAATACTTCTTGCTCACAAAATTTGAAAACGGAAATATTTAGAGAAGAAGACCACAAAACGATCTGCATTTGCAGATTTGCCGGCACTTTCCCGTATAAGTTGTAATTTGACAAATATTCAAACCCAAAAAACTGTATAGAAAACCCCTCCCCACGGAGGCACAACTTGGTTCTACTGTATTTTCTAAAATACTTCTTGCTCACAAAATTTGAAAACGGAAATATTTAGAGAAGAAGACCACAAAACGATCTGCATTTGCAGATTTGCCGGCACTTTCCCGTATAAGTTGTAATTTGACAAATATTCAAACCCAAAAAACTGTATAGAAAACCCCTCCCCACGGAGGCACAACTTGGTTCTACTGTATTTTCTAAAATACTTCTTGCTCACAAAATTTGAAAACGGAAATATTTAGAGAAGAAGACCACAAAACGATCTGCATTTGCAGATTTGCCGGCACTTTCCCGTATAAGTTGTAATTTGACAAATATTCAAACCCAAAAAACTGTATAGAAAACCCCTCCCCACGGAGGCACAACTTGGTTCTACTGTATTTTCTAAAATACTTCTTGCTCACAAAATTTGAAAACGGAAATATTTAGAGAAGAAGACCACAAAACGATCTGCATTTGCAGATTTGCCGGCACTTTCCCGTATAAGTTGTAATTTGACAAATATTCAAACCCAAAAAACTGTATAGAAAACCCCTCCCCACGGAGGCACAACTTGGTTCTACTGTATTTTCTAAAATACTTCTTGCTCACAAAATTTGAAAACGGAAATATTTAGAGAAGAAGACCACAAAACGATCTGCATTTGCAGATTTGCCGGCACTTTCCCGTATAAGTTGTAATTTGACAAATATTCAAACCCAAAAAACTGTATAGAAAACCCCTCCCCACGGAGGCACAACTTGGTTCTACTGTATTTTCTAAAATACTTCTTGCTCACAAAATTTGAAAACGGAAATATTTAGAGAAGAAGACCACAAAACGATCTGCATTTGCAGATTTGCCGGCACTTTCCCGTATAAGTTGTAATTTGACAAATATTCAAAACCAAAAAACTGTATAGAAAACCCCTCCCCACGGAGGCCCAACTTGTTTCTACTGTATTTTCTAAAATACTTCTTCCTCACAAAATTTGAAAACGGAGGTGTTTAGAGAAGAAGACCACAAAACGAGCTGCATTTGCAGATTTGCCGGCACTTTCCCGTATAAGTTGTAATTTGACAAATATTCAAAACCAAAAAACTGTATATGATAAACCTACACATGTTAATAGCATCCAAACATAGCTAAATATGTATATGCCTCTATGTACATTTATGATTTTTAATGAATTTACATATTAGAAATAAAAACAATTCTTAAATGAACGTTAAAATATCAATTAAAGTTTTATTTCTACACTGAGTTGTCATTATAATTAAATTTTGATGTTTTTAAAACTGCGGACCACCGTCTTTTATAAAATTTTAAGATAAAAAATTACTGTTCGATATAACGAATATCTCGGAATAACGAAAGGTCTGAACATTCATTAAACCGGGCTTTGACTGTACTTTAATCAAATCTGCTACTTTAACAAAATGTGCAACCGAGTTTACTATCAAGAGTGAGAACCGCTATTATTTTGTATTACGTTTACCAGGCTTAAGTTCCTTCTATATTATTTTTATTCAAATGTTCGCTGGGCATAGCAGAACATTTGAAAAAAAGGTATAAATTGAAAAATTAGAATTAACAATAAGTTGTAACCCAACTCGCTTAACTTTGTGTATTAGGAAACTCTGTCCCGGTATATATGCGATGATACATATAAATAAATATGTAATAATGGGTGTGTTTGATATAATTAGAAGCTGGCTTAAGTCCGTTTTTAGAAAACTGAGCCCCGGAGCTCAAAGACGGGTGCTAACGGGAAGTTTGGCGTCTTCGAAACTGCTAGTTGTCCACCTAGCTAAAGGTCCTTAATGTTTTATTTGTCTTATTTGATTAATATATGTATATCACAAAAATAATATAGAACAAACTTAAACCAGATAAACGATACAAAATATTAAGTTAATAGCAAATAATAAACTACTTTTTTGTGTACATATTTTGTTAATTTTCTTTCATCGGCAAAAAATCACACCGAAAATTTAAGCGTCGAAAATTACAAGTGCCCACAGGATCTAATTTTGTTATTACCATTTTTATTTATGTGCCATATACATAATTACTTTCAGCCTTGAGTTTAGTTATTAAGCACATCTTTTTTATTTTTGTATCTAAATATCGTGTTGGGAAAAAAACTTTTTTTTACTTAAATGTTGATTTGTTTTTATATTATTTGATCTTTAGCTTTTGATCTTAGGTTTTCTTTTTTATAAAATATAATTTTAAACAATTATTTATTTATTTTCAATATTTCGTCAACAATTTGTCTTCATAATTATTTTCCTGAAGATGTCAACAAATTGTTGGCGAAATATTGAAAATAAATAAATAATTGTTAAAATTATTTTTTATAAAACACCAAAGATCAAAACCTTGAATAATTAAATGTTGATTATAATTCTATGTAAACAAACAAGTCTGTTACTGTGATACACGCATATACATATATTATTACAAAACATTATAATTTTAAGTGCTCTATTATTTTGTTCAGTGTCATGAGTGTTTGGTTTAGTCTCAAATAAAGTTAACTTAACTTGGAAAAAATCATATTTGAGTATAAAATAGAATCAAAGGCAAAAATATGCGAAACAGTTCCCCTGCAAGAACAGTGTCGGTCATATGATCCATCATATGACCGATACTGCTGATGGGTTCATACATCAGGGTTTCTATAATTTTTTTAAGGGCAATATGAAAAAAATGATGTAAACATTCGTGTACGTGTGAAAAGTTTTTCGAAAAAATTTAATTAAACAATTCAATTCTAAAATAGAATAAACTATTTTAGAAAAACGTATAGATAAAATTGAACGAAAAACAGTAATCAGTAGCAGTTTTACCAATAGAAAACTGAGTTATATGGAAAAAGCTATTTTTTTCAAAGAAAAAAGGACAAATGAACCTATAAAAACATTAATGCATGAACGTAGTTAAACAGTAAATTACAAAAAAATCACTATAATGGCAACACTGAAAGCTATAAAATTGCTTTTCATGTGTTACACTGCAGTTACACGATCAAGTTTTGCTATCAAGTTTTTTTCACATACTGCTTGTCAAAATTCAATAAAATTGATAGCTGTGACGTAGGCTGCACGCAATTTCATAACAATTCGTTTTCAAGATGCCGTCAAGAAGAAAATTAAAAATGGCTGCTTCATTAAAAGTACTATCAGAAATATAAAAAAATAAAAGAAGAAAAAGCCAGAGGACAGAAAGAAGTCGATAAGACGCCACATTCATATTCCACAGAACTTCGTGGCTTCTGTATAGCTCTATAAATCGCAGCACATCATTATATTTGTTGGTTTTGCACGTAAACATTTTTATTTCTATTTTTAAGCTTGAATCTGTTTAATTTATATCACTTTTAATTGTAACTTTCAAACAAAACAAAAAAATATTTGCAGACAGAACGAAAAAAATTTGTTATCAGCTGTTTTCTTGATTGTAACTTGATGCTCTCTATGGAAAGCAAAAATTGTCATCAAGTTTGCATCAATTTTCAAAATTGTGAATGTATTAGTAAAAAAGTGTGAATGTATTAAAACTTGAAAGGCAAAACTTGATCGTGTAACCCCCAAGTTAGTAAATAATTTGTTAATGGGTTAGTTTCCATCAGCTATATCTTGCAGGCTTCAATTTCCCTTGACAGCGGAAAGGCAACTCCCCGACTGTAAATTATGTTAATTTGTTTCACCCTGTTCTTCGAAAACAGTTTCATCTGGCAGTACCTACACAAAGATACAACATCAACATGCAGTAGACAAAATCAGCTGTGTGATTGTTTTGGTTATTTGTATTCTTGAAGTGATTAGGCAAAATACACCCACTGAAAATTTAATTATTTCGGAAGAAATTATTTACAATATCTACTGAAAATGCCACACGGTCATTCCCATGACCATGGACACGGTTGTGGCCATGAAGCCACCGATATAGATAACGCCTTAGAAATGGGAATAGAATATAGTCTATACCAAAAGATCGATATGGAAAACTTAAAGTGTCTAAATGAAGAATCAGAAGATAGTGGTCGAAAAGTATTCAAACCATACGAAAAACGTTTGGATTTGACAGAGGTAATTGAAAAATAAGTTATTAACAGTAATGCAATTATTAAAGTACTTGACACATTCTTCAGTTTGTTAAAAGTGATGCGGATGAGGAACTACTTTTTAATATACCGTTTACCGGAAATGTTAAACTTAAAGGAATAATTGTGGTGGGAGCTAACGATGACACACACCCGAACAAAATGAGATTGTAAGAGTTAATATACATATGTATATCCGTTTTGAATTTGTATAATTTTCAGTACATTTTAAAGGTTTAAAAATCGGCCCGCCATGACATTTGATGATGTTCAAGTAAAAGCCGATCAAGAATTTGAATTATCCAGAGACTGTCAAGGTCAAATTGAATACTCTCCAAAGTATGTTAAATGAAATGAAAATAAAGTCAAATAATTGTTTTCACTAATTTCTTAACAGAGTGGTAACTTTTTCATCGGTTCATCATTTGTCTATACATTTTCCTTCTAATTTTGGTGATGACAATACCAAAATATTTTATATTGGTAAGTAGATTTTTATCTAAACGGTATGTTTTGCAAACATACATACATATGTATGTATTTAAATTATTCATGTTATGTGCAAATCTAAAAGTGAGCCTCATATTTGCTATTACAGGCAACCGAAATGTATTACTTTAATTTTCTGAAAATAAATGTAATACAACACAGAAATTCAACGAAATTAAAATTATCAGTAAAAATGTTAATAACGCAGGGCACGGCGTAAATGTTCAAATTGTATCAATAAAAGAGCATTTAGATCTCAATGATGCAAAAACAGAACATGTAGAAAAAAGCTTTCATATAAACAGAGAGCAAAAAATAACAGTCTTCTCAGATGATAAAATATCGTCCATGACTGCAAAAAAATGTCATTGCTTTGGTTAATGCTTGTTAAGTATATAAACAGAGTGTAAAATTGCGTGAGCTTTAGTTGCCGAGTGGCTGTGCCAAAATTGTGAAATTTGACACGTCCAAAGTTCATAGGGTGCTGATGAAGGGTGTTTGCTACCCAGAAACAGCCGGTTGTCCACCTAGCTATTAAATTTTAGTTTTCTTTATTTAATTGATATTAATTAAAATAGTGACAAACCAAGGGTTGAACTTAAGCCTGAAAAAGTAATTTAATATAAATGTAAAAGAAACTTATTGAACATTTTCAAAAGATTAGCAAATCGGACAGAGTTGTGAAAAATACTTTCACACACATACACTTTTAATCCACACTATCATACTTTTTGGACACACGAGTCATTTTCAACAGATCGTACTATACAGTAGGATAGTGAATTACGGCCTTATAGTGTTTTCACACCTAAAGATAAAAGGTCATATTCATAATAATTATTGTAAGTTTATTAAGCTCTTATTTGATGTATTTCTACGGAATATTTGTCAAATAAACCTTCAATAGTTTTTATGAATATGGGTGTAAATCTGGTTTTAACGTTAAAACAATAAAAATATGTTTTTGTGTTCACACTACAAATTGTATAAAATTAAGTTTTAAGTCAAACTGGCAAGATCTGGTACCCGCCTTCAGCAGGAGGATATAGACGAATTCGTCGGTGTTCCCCTTAATAGCTGCAAACAGCTAATACAACGACAGCTGCTAAGAACTGCGCAGGAAAGGTGGTCGAACGAGATCACCTGTCGAATATCGGGGCTCACGTGGCCCAGGTATGAGTATAGGAGGGTTGTGGCCTTGTTGAACTTTCCGAGGCATAGGCTCCATACCCTTGTGGCTGTTCTAACGGGACATTGTTACATGGGAGTACATGCGAGAAAACTAAATCTTCCATATAATGATTTCTGCAGAGGTTGCAGAGATGAGGAAGAGGAGGAGAGTGTCGAACACTTTCTCTGTCGATGCCCCTCTCTCTCTAACAAGAGGACAAATTACTTAGGTAGACCGACACTAAATGGATTACCGGAAGTTTCGGAATGCGGATTGGTAGGGTGGACTCCTTCATTCGTCCATCGGGCTGGTTCAGGGCGGAACCGGCGGGGCATGTGTAGGAATATCTCCCTACAGCGTATCCGGGTAACACAACGGGACCTTCCTAGGACCCAAGTGAGCCGGTCTTATGACCGGCGGCCCGCGTAACATAACATAATAAGTTTTAACTCGTAGTCCGTCCAATAAACTTGTTGTTAAAACAAAATATATTTCAAATATTTGCTATTAAATATTAGTATTTTTTGAGCTAAAGCTCTTTTTATTATGTAGTATATTCTTTATATTTCCTCATACATTTTTGGTGATATTTCGCCCTCCTTAGGATAGCTTCCTCAGGATAATAATATTGAAATTTGTTTTTCCTAATATTATAAATATTAAAAAAATACATACATATGTACATCATTTGGTTTTTTCCGACGCCTTTTTTATATTTTATTATATTCCTGAAGAAGCTATCCGAAGGAGAGCGAAATATCGACAAAAATAATTAAATAATTTTAATAAAAGAACTTTAGCTCAAGAAAATAAATATATAAAATATGTACATCTGTAAAATAAAAAGCCTTTTAGCTTAAGAAAATACTAACATTTAATACAAATTGGTCGAATAAAGCCAAATATTTGCTATTGCAGTTAAAGTAAATTTTCATGTAATCATTCAATAGTTCTACTTTTATTTTCCTTCATATATGTATGTACATATGTATAATTATACAAATTTAAAAAAAAAATGTTTATTTGCTGCTTCAACACATTTTACAAAATCTCGCATTGTTTAAAAAAGCAAAATTGTATCTTAATTTTAGGTCTGCGAGGCGAATTTAGTGAAGCTCATCACCACGGTGTGACAATTTGTACATACGAAGCCCGCCCAAATGTTAGTGATCATAAGCAAGACGCATTTGATGCAGTTAATCGCACAATACAATGAGTAAAGTAAATAGTCTGTAATGTGATTTTTTCTACTGAATAAAACTTAAGCAAGCAAATATAAAACTGAAGTGTGTAAAAGCAATATTTTGGAAACAAGAGGTAAAAGAAGAAGAAAGCAAGAAACCGAGGTAAGCAACGGCATCGATGATGGTAACCATGTTTATTGAATAACATTTCAGAAGTGAAGAAAAGCAAAAAATAAATATTAAACTTAATAAGTTTGATCCCGCAATTTTTGGACAAAGTTCGCTACAACGAGAGCAATCATGAATTTCTCTCCATAATAGAAAAAAAAAAAAAAATACGCAAAAGTACGGAAACACTGACAACCAACCAATAATATATGGCATATTTTTATACTGTAACGAAAATTGAAACATACTTTTTGGGAGAATGAAATGTTTTTTTAGACACAAAAACTTGATTGGAAAGTTCGCGATGAAAAGAGTTAACGTGGTCTTCCGGCAGGGCTGCATCAACTTGGGGGTTACACGATCAAGTTTTGCCTTTCAGGTTTTAATACATTCACACTTTTTTTCTAATACACTCACAATTTTGAAAATTGATGCAAACTTGATGACAATTTTTGCTTTCCATAGAGAGCATCAAGTCACAATCAAGAAAACAGCTGACAACAATTTTTTTCGTTCTGCTGCAAATATTTTTTTGTTTTGTTTGAAAGTTACAATTAAAAGTGATAAGAACTAAATAGATTCAAGCTTGAAAATAGAAATAAAAATGTTTACGTGCAAAACCAACAAATATAATGATGTGCTGCGATTTATAGAGCATATCTACATTCATTATAATTTTTAAATATTTACCAACCTTCTTACTAATAAGGGCTTCACCCAGTATTTCCCCTGCCAGCAAATTGGTAGTCGACTACAAATAAAATCGACTTATAGTTCATCCCTGTCGGACATTGAGTAGTCGACTACTAAAATAATTAACTTTACGTTAACTTTTATGGACTAGCTTCAAATTAACTACAATACAATCCATTTGTAATTCACTTTTTATGTACTGGCTATAAGCTAGCTGAAACGTAGTGCAGAGTTAACCCAAAATTCAAATAATAACATACACACACATACACGGTAAATAACTCTTTAATTGAATTGCTTATTGTCGCATTCGTTTTAAATGTTGCGATGGCTGAATGGGTTAAGGTGGCTGCTCACCAGTCTTGAGGCTTAGTGGTTCGATTCCCACCAGAGGCTAACAAAAAAAAGTAGGATGAAATTTAATAAAATATAATATTACCACCGAAAAATGTACAATCAGCCTTGATTTGTACATTTTTTTCTGTGGGTACTGACTTTTAAGTAGCTAACTTTAAGTTAGTTGAAAAGTAATGCACAATCGGGCAATTGACTACGTCCTAGGACATCGTAATGTGAAAATAGTCAGTCATCTCCATTAAAAATAAACTAAGTGTCAACCACCACCAGCTGTAAAAAAGTTAGCTTATAATTCATTACTAGTTAACTGAGTTGCCGGCAGGGCCCTTTCTGCCCTCTGGTTTTTTTCTTCTTCTTTTATTTTCTTTATTTCTGATAGTACTTTTAATGAAGCAACTATTTTTTATTTTTTTCTTGATGGCATCTTGAAAGCGAATTGTTATGAAATTGCATGCAGCCTACGTCACAGCTACCAATTTCATTGAATTTTGACAAGCAGTTTGTGAAAAAAACGTGTAAAACAAACGTTTGAAGTAAAAAGTGCTGCCAAGTTTCGCAGCAGTTACACGATCAAGTTTTCATTGGACATTTTTGCCTGCGGTAATAAAACTTCTGTTTGTATATTTTTATAATATTTTTAAATTTTTATTGTGTTTTTTCTTTTTTTGTTTTATTTATTTTCCATATGAAATATCATTATCATTGTATTCTTTTTTTTTCTCTCTTTTTTGGTTGATAACTTTTTTCCTTTTTGTTTTGTGGTGTTTTTTTTTATAGTTTTTTGTTGGTTTATAAGAAATTGTGATTTGTTTCTTTTTATTTTATTTATATTTTAGGTTATCATTTCATTTTTTAAGTTTTCTGTTTCTTTTGATAAAAAGATAAATTTATAATAATAATAAATTTGTTTGTAACAAAATTGACAAGAGTGTAGAAAAAATGACAAAGGTTGAGTATATTATGTATGTATGTGGGAGTGTGTGTATATATATGTAAAGGTTAATTAATATCGTGAGGTGAGGTGAGGTGAACTGGGCTGAGCTGAGCGTGTGTTTTTGTTAGTGAGCGCATGTTCAAAGTGTATGCAGGCGTGAGTGAGTGAGTGAGTGTTAAAATGATAGTGAGAGCAGCAGTAAGTATTTTATGTATAAAATAACTCAAAGAAGTTGTTCGACAACAGAACAGGAAAATAAATAAAAATTTAAAACATTTGGCCCTATTTCCTTTAATTTCTTTAAATGAAAACTCCTTTCAATTGTTTAGTTTTGAACTATTAAAAAACTATTTAGAACAGAGTACGTACGCTTGTATGCACTGTTTTGAACCATAATAAACATATTTGTCATAATTTAATAAAATGAAATCAATTTCAACATTCTAAATTTATTTAATTTAAATAAATAATTATCTTTTGCGTTTTTAAATTTTTTGCATTTTTTTCTTCTTTTTTGGTACAAACTTAACAATGTTTCTTTTAATATTTATTAAAGACTATAATTATGATTTTTAATGCTTTGGTTTGTTTATAAAAACAATTGGATTTATGCATTCATTTCTTAATAAATTTATTTTAAATATTAATTAATGTGTGTTTTGTTTTCGTTTTTGCGGGATAATATGTAACAATTGCAATTAATGTATTTTTATTTCATTAATTTATTAATAATAGGTTGTTGTTCTGGTTGATGCTTTTATTTAAATGAATAAATTTATTTCTGTTACTTTTTACTTTTTATTGATATTTATTAGAGTTATTTTAATGGGTTTTTGCCTTTAGTGTTATTTACTTTTATTAATTTTAAATGAAATTTATTTAGCATTACTTTATTATCATTTATTACACTAGTACTTCTTAAGGGTTCCTTCAATTAATGCATAGTTATTTGTTAGTTTAGCTTAGGTTTTCTCTCGCGTTGTTTCTATAATTATTATTTTCTTTCTTCCTTTTTTGTTTTGTTTTTTGTTTTGTTTTCATTAAATCTTACTATACAAGCTCTCTAATAAAGTTTTTCGTCTTATTAGTAATGCGTATTTTATTTTTTCAATGATCATGATTTTAAATTTGGATTTTTGGTTTTCTTAAAATATAAGTTTTAGCTTTTTTTAATATGTATAATCATGCTTTAACAAATATTTTTAATTGCGTCAATTTTTTTGCTTTTTATAATTTTTTATTGCTAATGCCTAGAAAATTATTTATGTTATAATTTACTTTTTATAATAAAAATTTAATTAAATTTCATCAATTTCGTTTTGTTTTACTTCCTATATTTTTTATATGACTTTAGTTGCGTTTGTGTGAATGTGTGTGTGTGTGTGTGATTTTTTTTTTTTTTTAATTATGGTAATGATGGGCTCTTAGAGATTATTTCTAATGATTAGATTACTTGTAATGCTTGTTTGTGAGTGATTGATTCATGTATAGCTTTTTTTTTTTTATTTATAATTAATTTAATAATGAACTCTATTTTCGCTGTGTTTTCATTTTTCTTTATAGAAATGTGAAAAATATATATTTTTTTATTTATAATGCTCGCTTCTGATGATCCTCGATCTGTTGTGTGCTAGTGCATATCAATCGAACATAATTTGTATTTCGGGGCTACCCCGGGCAAACTACAAGCAAAGACGAATTTATACAAGGTGGTAGTGTGGGCGGGGTCATAATCTGAGGATTATGGTGAATGGATTTCATCAACACATAAAACGAAATGAATTAAATTTGATTAAAGAGTGTAGGTATAAAAAAAAACCTTAAAAAAGATAAGAATTCGAGTTCGACTGGCAGTTACAAGGTGATTTCTTACATAACCTAGGCTGCACTTGCAGAAAAATGCACTTGTGAAAATTTGAAATGCAGCACTGACACTTGGAAAATTAATTGTTCTTGTTACTGCCAACTTTTGACAGACAAAAAGTTGTTTGTGTTTTGATAAGCTCGTTGCTAAAATAAATATTTTTGTTTTCTTTCTATCATGTATTACTGAAAGTGCAAAAAGAGTAAAATTGAGCTTTTAGCGCACGCACGCACACTCTGTACCGGTTTCTATTCCTCTTTCTTTGCCAAATTCAAATACTGCAAAGCAAAAGTTTTAAAACATGAAGCACTCCTTCGCCCCCCGTCTAGACACAGTAAATATTTTTAATATATTGCGACATGTATTAATAATTTAGGTCTAAAAATGAACCTTTAAAAAAATTTTTTTTTAAAAAGGGTAATTTTTGGACCTAAATTAATACATTTCAATTGGCAAATAAATAATGAAGTTCATTTGTTGCGACATACATATATTTAGCATTTATGGCAGCTTAAACGAGCTGCAATAAATCTTACGCATATTAAGTTTGATCCCGTACTTTTCGGGCAAACTTCGGTAAAATGAGAGCAATCATGAAATCCTCTCAATAATAGACAAAAAATGCATAAAAGTACGGGAACACTAAAAATCACATTTCTATCCAAAAAATATAACATATAGTAAATATATTTTGATGCTGTTATGAAAATTGAAACATACATTTTGGGAATATGAAACATTTTTCTGCATGTAACAAGGTAAACTTGTCCCTACAATAAGAACAACTTCAATAAAAAATAACATGCATTTTGTTTTTATACAACTTCTGTAAACTGTCAAAAGACGCCGTTTCTACACATGCAGAAGAGAGATGAACAGAGCTTATATTGACTGCCTTTCTCGTTTTGACTGCCTTTTATCTCTGCATTCGCTTGACAACCTAAAGTAGTCAGATGATTAACAGTTCAGCTGACGAGGCTACCTTATTAATTTCATCATGGTTTGGGCTAGCTTGCCCAAACTAGCACGAAGAAAAAGTGCGGGCTATTTCTTGTGCAAGAACAAGAATATTTCTCTCTCACTTGCACGAGCTTTGAGTACGGGAACAGGTTTCTTACAAATTGGAATCCCGCGGGCTCCCAGTGTTGACTACGGAATCACAGCTACTTATTGCTGGACTAGACGGGAGTTCAACTTCAGCTGATAGGCACTAATTGAATAGTTTCATTAAAGCAAGCGTCAGGTTTGCTTTCGCATTTATACGAATACATGTTACAATATTATAAAGTCTCATATACTTGTGAATAGCTATACCCAGTAAAACCTACCTAACCGATACACCAATCCATTGAAAGATTTTAAAATTTCAACATATACATACGCACACTTATATTCCATAAGCGCCTTAAGTTAGAAAGAAACAGGCTTTTTGATTCAAGAATCGTGCTATATCTTACTCTTTTCATCATTTTAAATGGCAGCACTAATAAATTTGAACAGCAAGGAACAAAGAAAAACAAAGAAAAGTTTTAAAAAATGTGCATAAAAATATAAATAAAAGTAAAAAATCTAAACAAAATGCTTTAAGCGTTTTGCTAAACAAACTGCTTTATTTATAAAAATATAAATAAATTTGCAATTATTGATAGAGCGGAAAGTGTAGAGAGTAGTCCGTCCATTTTTTTATTTTTTTTATTTTTATTACATTTTTAAATAGTTTGAATTAATTGCTTTTATTATATTTAATATACATACATAACTATGTTTTCTTCTAAAAATAAAATGAATTAAAAACATTAAAACGAGCTTTTCTTAATACAGTAATAATAACACTGTGCTAGTTGAAAAAACCGACAAACGGGGCACCCAGTGACTAAACCTAATTCGGGTACGCTAAATTCAGTGGTGCTATCCGTTTTTCTAGGTTAGCTCGCGTTTTCGAGATTTACCGTTATTTTAAAAATGGAGGAGGTTGCACTACATGTATCGAACTAACTAAAAAAATTTTTCGTTTATTGAACTTTAGTAAGAAACCGAAATTCCGCAATAAAATAACCTTTAATCTGATATATAATTCATTAAAAAAAATTTCAGTTTTTAGAAAAAAAATTTTTTTTTTTGAAAAAAAAAATTTTTTTTTTGCAAATTCTTGAAATTTTGTGATCTTTAAAACTGCATAAAAAATTGAAAAATTAAGCTATGCCAACAAATTTTCCCGTGTATATAAAAAATTATGTTTGAAACAAAACGAGCTTTAAATGACCAAAATCTGTGGGCAACTTTTGATTTTATTCACAAAAGATGAAAAATTGCAGTTTCAACCTGTTACCAGACGAAGCCTCAAAAATTGAAAAAAATATTTTCTTGTTAATTAAAGTACATTTCTGCATGTTCATATAAAAAGTTTTTTGTAATTATCTAACATTAAGATGTGTTAAAAAAGTGTTATGAAACCTTTTTGCATAATTTTGCATAATAGTACAAATTTCAAATTCAAGAATTTGCAAAAAATAATTTTTTTAAAAAAAAAAAAAAATTTTTTTTTTCTTAATTCAGGTCCAAAAATGAACCTTTTCAAAAATATTTGTTGTATTTTTCAGCTGTCTAGATGTCGACATTTCGTTGGTGCTAATCAACTCATCAGTAGACTTGAAAAATTCTTAAAAGTTTGTTTGAAACTTTACTACTTATTCCACAATTCTCATGAACAAAATGAGAATCAGAAATGTTCAAACAAACTTTTAATACAACAAACATTTCTATTTTCGTCTTGCAACTCTTTTACTCTTCTTTGCAACCTTCTATACAACGAGTCACCATCGGTTACTACGATTTGTATTTTTGAAAGTATCAAAAAGTAAAAGTTTTTGAATATTCAAATATGAACTAAATTGTTTATTTGCTTTAAGAGCCAATTGAAATTGAGAATTGTGGAATAAGTAGTAAAGTTTCAAACAAACTTTTAAGAATTTTTCAAGTCTACTGATGAGTTGATTAGCACCAACGAAATGTCGACATCTAGACAGCTGAAAAATACAACAAATATTTTTGAAAAGGTTCATTTTTGGACCTGAATTAATACATTTCAATTGGCTCTTAAAGCAAATAAACAATTTAGTTCATATTTGAATTTTTTTTTTCTAAAAACTGAAATTTTTTTTAATGAATTATATATCAGATTAAAGGTTATTTTATTGCGGAATTTCGGTTTTTTACTAAAGTTCAATAAACGAAAATTTTTTTTAGTTAGTTCAATACATGTAGTGCAACCTCCTCCATTTTTAAAATAACGGTAAATCTCGAAAACGCGAGCTAACCTAGAAAAACGGATAGCACCACTGAATTCAGCGTACCCGAATTAGGTTTAGTCACTGGGTGCCCCGTTTGTCGGCAAAAAAAAGTTCCAAATTCAAGCACAGTGTAACCAATTTTTAGAAATACAATAATTGGTAGTATTCAGTGGCACTAACCAATATTAGTAATGGTTAATTAACTAACAAGTTATTTATAGTATATTACTACCGGTTATCGCTACCGTTAACTAACCGGTTATATATGTTCATGTTAACACTAATGTGTGCGAGCGAGAGAACTATAGTGTTCTCTGTTCTAAACAATAATGTAAAAGAAAGAGATATCAGTTCACACGTACAGAGGAGAATGGGTTAGTTTTTTTCCAAAGGCCTGTACAAAATAATTGAAAGTTTTAGAATTTAGAATAAACAATACTTTGGTTATGAGTACTTGTTATTTAACGCATTATTTGACCGGTACTGTTCTTACTGGGTACATATGTATACTGTTTATTCGGTTTAGAATAAAATTAAAATTATGTGATTTTGGCTTAGAGAACACCAATAATAAAAATTCGTTTTGAAATTCCGAAATTTAGAGGGATCAAAGTTCGAGTGCGAATGACGGCATCTGTTGCCGAATATATTTCTATGGCGTGGCAGAGATCCCCGATTTCTTTTTAGGGTACCCTTTGACTTTTTTCGAAGTTTTAAACCTAAAAACAAATCATATTTACAATACGTAAAGATCGAAAAACTCGCCAAGCTGTCTACAAAATAAAACCCAGGGAAGTTTAGAAACTTTTATATTTAGAAATGAAACGAGGTAGAAACGACAACGATATAAAAACGAGAACGACATCGAGCATAAGGCCGATTTATTTTATTGTTTTTTGTTCGGGCAATGCCCACACATTTTGAATGAATAGAAATTCATTTGTGTAGTTATGAAAAAGAAAAAACTTTTTATTACTTGCGATCAATATCATTGTCTTCGAAAAATTTCACACAATTTTTCTACGTTCTTCCTTAATTTTAGATGTGTTTACAAAGTCTAATAACTTTTATCAGATATGAAATAAAATTTAATGTCCAAAGAGTAGAAAAGAAATCAGGCTTCAATTCAATGTACAGCCTACACTACTAGACCTCAAATTCATAGAGCTTTGAGTTGGAAAACTCAAAAACAGTTTAATAAAGTCATTGCCATTTTGTACTTACGAATAGGCTGTTAACGGTTTTTGCTTCTGAAAAAATAATATGACAACGCTGCTTCCAAAGCACTAATATAAAATTCAAATGTCGTTCAGAAGTGAACTTGATTATTTATTTACTATAAGAGGTAATTGAAATGTATGATTTTAGGTCTAAAAAAGATCTTAATAATGTTTTCAGTCTTTTTTAGCCTCCTATATGCCGCCGACTGTTTGCAGCTAAGTTTCAAACATTCTTTTAAGAACTTTTAGAGTCTACTGATAGTTGATTAGCATCAACAGAATGCTGGCGGCATATAGATGATTGAAAAAGAACAGAAAATATTAATATTAATATCGTTCATAAACTTATCAAAAAGGCACCATATATTAAAAAAAAAGTGTTCCCAAAAATATGAAGCATCCACAATTTTATTGATATTAAACATACATGGGCATACTGCATTACTTTTTTACTGCATTACGTGTTTCAGTAATCAGTAAAAAGTACTGAGAAGAAAAATCAGTATTCAGTAAATTTTACTGGTTACTGAAAAGAGAAATTAGTATTCAGTACATTGAATAATTAATATTATAAATTATTCAATATTAAAGCAAAACGAAAGGTGGACAGATAAAGAAACTCAGCAAGTTTTAGAATATTTGCAAGAACATGCAGACTTTGAGGTAAGAAAGTCACTTGGGGTTTGTGGTAAAAATCGTAGTGAATATAGCAGAGTTGTAAAATTAATATCAAGAGTGAGAACCGCTTATGTATTCTGATTTAGGCGCTTAATTCACGAAATTGTCATAAGCGAAGCCAAGTTTAAGTTATTTACACTGTAGAGCTTCGTACTATTACAGCTGGGCTCAACAAAGCATTAACGAGTTTTTGCAAACAAACCCCTCCAATCAATCCAACCTAATCCTGCTGCATGTTAGTTTTGCACAGATTTGTCTCACCACTTATTGAAACTCAGTTTTATTAAACCTAAATTTGCCTGCCCACAAAGGTTAGGAAAATTATTCACTCGTAAATAAATATATTTCTAAATTATTAATTCAGGTCCAAAAATGAACCTTTTCAAACTATTTACTGTATTTTTCAGCTGTCTATCTGGACAATCTAACTAAACATTCCGTTAATGCATGTTTCATTCGTACAGAAAATTATCTTAATGAAAGCAAATCTTCTGGTATGGCATGTTGTTCAGAACATTGCTTTCTACCAAGGCGAATCAACTCCAGGTGGTCGCAATTCAATTCGCTCCAACATTTTCTCTCGAGACGTCACAAGTTTTGTTGTCATTTTCTATCGGCTTTGACAACTCAGAAGATAAATTCGTGGAAAAATGTCGAAGCGAATTGGTATGCGGGCACCTGTAATGGATTCGCCTTGCTTTCTACCATGGGACACACAGTGATGGGTAATTAATTTTTCAAGTGGCAGCAAATCTTTAAGCCCTGCCAGAGCAAAACGTGAATTCCACTGGCGCAATAGAAACGCAAACTTCCGTGCAACTTTAAAATTGTGTGTTGTAAATGAAATTTTAGAGAGCCTAAAATGATTTCTTTTTCAACAATTTTGCAATATTTTTCATACCAAAAATATGGAAACTTTTAAATTGTATTTGGAAATAATTTGTTTTTCTATTCTGCAAATACTTATGCAATATAAAATATGACACTCATTTTGATTTTGAAAAAAATGTTCAAATCTGTTTAAGGCAACAACAATCAATTATTGAAAAACAAACTCAAACAGTTTAGAGAGTAAATAAAATTTCGTACAAATTTCGCCATAATTTGTGTTTCCTTTAACACAATTTAAAAGCAAGAGGTTATTTACAATTTTTTTTGTTTTAAAGCCATCAACATGACTAAAATTCTGCAAAAATAAAAACATCAAATAAATTTAACTCGAACAAAAAAGAATTTATTAATCAAACCCAAACTTAACAATTAATGATATTTTAATTATTGCAAGTGCGAAATATTAGTACTAGTTATTTCTATAAAAAAAAAAGAAGTTTAAAGCCCAAATTTAACCCAAAATAGAAATAAATTATATTAAATTGATATAAAGGATAAACAAAATATTAACTTTAGTTCCAGAAAATGATATAAGATATATTATGCGTCACAAAACTCTGATTTAATTAAATATTATTTATTTAAATGCGTTTTCTTTTTCATTTCTTTACTATACATATTTAATGGTCTTTTTCGTTTTAGTTTTAAACATTCAACGATATTCGTGATTGGAAAAAAAAGAGATGATGATTATTAACTTTTCATTTCATTCATGTTTTATGATAAAATTTTATTTTTGCTTTAATTTGTTTATAGTAATTTTGCATTTTTTTTACTTTATTAATATCATTATTATAAAATATGTTTTAACAACAAGAAGAAGAGATGGTGAGAAAACTAGTGTTTTTGGAAAGATTTTTAGGGGCGCGATAGAGGTACGTACATATATATAAACTTTTCAAAAAAGTTATGCAAAAAAATTATTAAATTTCTTTTAGTAAAAAAAACAAAAAGAAATTCAATAACATTGATTTCACTTAAATAGTTTTGATGTTGTTGTTGTTGTTGGTGTGTTGTTGTGTTTAACACTATTTGCTTCTTGGTTGGCATAAGTCTAACCGCCGATTTTTGACTTGGGATTTAAATACAAAATTAGTAAATTTTCCTTGGATTTAAAATAGCTTTCTGTTTTACAGTCTAAAATTATTTTTGGCAATTAATTGTAATAAATGTGCGGCAGCACAATGTAAGTGTCAAAAAATGATCGATAACTCAATAAAAAAACAGCTGTTTAAACAAATTTGGAAGCAAGTGAAATTGTAAAAAGTTTAGATTGTTTGGTAAAAATTATTAAAATGAGTAGCAAAAGTGATAAAAGGACTCCCAATTTCACTGCCACAGAAGTTGATTACCTTCTGGAAATAATAAAAAATCAAATTATGAAACAAACAAAAAAAAACATGTGCAATTTTCTTAATTTGCAGAACAAAACCAAACTGTCAAAATCATATGGCAGTACGAAAAACTTAAATCGATTTTAAATGGGCACGGCAGGCCGTTTAAGTTAGATTTAAATAGCAACTGTTTGACTCAATTTTGTATTTAAATCAAATTTAAATTGAAATGGCATTTAAAATCCAAGTCAAAAATTGGGGGTAAGTCTTAGAACATATAAACTCCTCACTACGGACAATATGCGAAGTAGCTATAGCTGGCCGGTAAATCTGTTTATCAAATAATGGTTGGCAACATTGTCTCAAGACTAAACTAGCACCTGTATTTGTAGTGTAATTGTAAGTGGAGTTTCGTTTAAATGTTCATTGTCAGCTTACACTGAATATACAGATTATCTTCCACTGATTTTTCAGGCATAAGAAGCTAAACTAAGTTTTCTATTCTAAGCTTGAAAATATTCAGCGACATTTAAAACCCATAAATTATCTACAATACATACGAATTTTGATTTACTAAACTGAGGGCTGTTTCTCATCTATCAGCGATTGGTAAATGATGAATTTTTCATAATATGTATTCAATAGAGCACAGTAACTAAGTTGGGGAATGTTATTCACATGAATACAGCCATTACGTGTGGGTAATGACGTTTGTTCTGTTCAAAACTGTCAAAAATTTTGAACAACATTGATTTTTTGCATATGGAAAATTTGACATGTTGCCAATGTGGCCTGTCACGTGAACTTTATTAATTTAATAGGATTTTTTTTTTCATTAAAAGTATATTATATTAATTTACGCTTGCAATAAAACCCAGCTGTTATTAAAAATTCCACGTGGAACAATTGGCACTTCATTTATTTCGCAGCAAGAAAATGTAGCTGAATACATTTCACATGTATGTATGTTTCTTGCAAAATCAAAATACACTGCAACTTTTGCAGTATATTTTATGATTATTTCAAGTATGTGCTTGTTGCATATATTGCAACTTCGTGACAAGTTGCATTCCAAAGACAGTATTGAGCTCAAATTATTAGCGAAACTCACGGTTCATTAGCGCAGTTCATTAGCGGTACTCAGCGTTTGGTGCGTTTTTGGTTGCGACTATTTGCATTTGCGATTATATTGCAACTAATATTGAGCACCCTTTTTAACAACTTTGCAAATTTTATTGCACTCCAAATAACAGCTGACAAATTAATACACAATTTTTAATTTTTCACCTTTTATTTTTTTTGGTAATTGCTAAACAATTTTTTGTTTGCTTTGTTTTGAAATGTCAGCTGTTCGAGTGTCAGTGTTGCAAACGCAATACTCATGCGAAAAAAGCAACACGTAATTAGCGGTGCGTAAATGCAATAATATTGCGAGTGCAACCTTGTATGTTTTGTTGTTGGGTTGCAAAGAAAAAGCAACGATTTCTTGCATTCGCACTTACGCAAGACATTTGCACCAAATAATGAACTGCGCTAATGATAAAACAGCTGCTTGTTTTTAACAAACCCACATGTAAGCCCATGCGCTCAAAAAACTTTACGACGGCAAGGCCGCCACAAAACATGTCTGTGCTGGAATTAAATTAATGCTAACATTGCTCAAAGAATTATTTACAAAATAGTAAAAGATGAATATTATAACTATTATTATGCATCAATTTTATTAAATTTTATAAAATAAACAAAAAATCGGGTGGTTGCTTCATGTGCAAATTTTATCGACGGCGTTGCTTTTCAAATATTGGCTGCGGCTGGGCTTATTTCATGCGGCAAACTCACTTTATTAAATTTTGTACAGAAATACATAATAAACAGGCAAGAAAATGAACACGGAAGAAATTAAAAACAAAATTATGGGAATTAACTTGGGGGTTACACGATCAAGTTTTGCCTTTCAAGTTTTAATACATTCACACTTTTTTACTAATACACTCACAATTTTGAAAATTGATGCAAACTTGATGACAATTTTTGCTTTCCATAGAGAGCATCAAGTCACAATCAACAAAACAGCTGACAACAATTTTTTTTCGTTCTGTCTGCAAATATTTTTTTGTTTTGTTTGAAAGTTGCAATTAAAAGTGATAAAAATTAAACAGATTCAAGGTTAAAAATAGAAATAAAAATGTTTACGTGCAAAATGATGTGCTGCGATTTATAGAGCCATACAGAAGCCACGAAATTCTGTGGAATATGAATGTGGCGTCATAGCGACTCCTTTCTGCCCTCTGGTTTTTTTCTTCTTCTTTTATTTTCTTTATTTCTGATAGTACTTTTAATGAAGCAGCTATTTTTAATTTTCTTCTTGACGGCATCTTGAAAACGAATTGCTATGAAATTGCGTGCAGCCTACGCCACAGCTATCAATTTTATTGAATTTTGAAAAGCAGTATGTGAAAAAAACTTGATAGAAGAGAAAGATTTTGCAGCCTGAATATGAAGTCAAGCAATGTTTTGCAGAATATTTCATATTTCTCGTTTAATTTAGAAATTCACAAATTTACAATTTTGAAACAATAATTTTAATTATAGAATTAAAGTATTGCCTGCAACACTTGTATTCCTTTTTTATTAAGTTGAAAGCGCAAACATTTCCACAAGAACGCAAATAGTGTTTGTTGTTGGTGTATTTTAGGTTTTTTTAGGTAATTTTTTAATCTATTAAAGAGGTTATAAAAATTAGTTTTTTACGTAATTAAATGTTATGGATTTTTCGTGTTGCTCTTACAAGACAAGGAAATAGCAAAAAATTGTTGACATCGCAAAAAAATTATTAAGAGATTAGTTTTTGTATTTTTTTTTTTCGTTTTTTGGTTTTTTGTTTTTGGAAAAAGAGATTTACAAAAATAAGACAGCGGCGGCGTTCATTTTTTGTTTGTTGTGTATTTGTTTCTTTTTGTTTGTTTGTTTGTTTTTGTTGTATTAAAGTGGGCGGCAAAAATTTCCATTATCATATGTTTTTTTTTTTTGGTTTTTGTGTTTTATTTTTTATACAAAAAGGAAAACTATAGTGTTGTTCTGTTTAAGGTATAAATGGCAGAAAGCAAGCAACATTTTTACATAAAAAAACTGTTGCTTTAAAGGCATTTGTCAAACTGCATAAGGTGCATTATTTTTATTATTATTTTTCGTTAGAGATTGATCTTGATGGTGGTGATGGTGATGCGGATGCGGATGATGATAATGTTGTTGCTGAGTTTGAGGTTGTACAACCAATGTTGATGCAGTAGTAGTAGTAGTAGTTGTTGTTGCAATATTACTATTTTGAATAGTAGTGCTGCAGCCAGTGCTATTCGAAGGACCACCAACAACAGCAACACTATTGTTTTTCGTATTGATCTGCTGCAGCTGCAATTGATGTGCTGTGTTTGATTTTTTTGTAGTTATAGCAGCGGCAGCAGCAGCTGTAGTAGCAGATTTTGTGCGTTGTTGCAAAGAGCGCTTTTCTCGCCATCTATCCAGAGGAGTGTAGCAACATTTAAACAGCGGTTGTTTACGTTTTCGCTTTTCTGACGATGATAACGATGAACTCAGGCTTAAGCTTTGCGCTAAAGAGGAAGCTGTTAAATCAGTCTGTACACCGCTACTACACAAACGTGTTTCCATGGTGTAAAGCGGTTGCTGTTTTAGTTGTCGCTGGTAGTGTGTCGAAGAAATCGAACGCTTCGAGCCCTTCAGAGGTGCTGGAGCTTTACATATCACTGTGGGTGGCTCTGTTTCATGCAGTTCGAATGAATGAGCCGACGAATGGTCTTCGATATAATCGCCCTCTTCTTCTTCATAGAACTCCTCGTTGGAGGTGCGTGTTGTTGTGGTGGTTGATGGTCGAAATTCATGAGAAGATGACTCGACCATGGCAGTGCGATAGTTGGCAACAAAATTATTTGTTTCCAAATAATGGCAGGATTGAAAAATGTAATCGTCTACAAACTGTTGCAATATTAAAGGATTGGCGGTTGCTGCTTGAGCGGCAGCCGAGTTCAACATGGATCCCTCGGAACAGTGTTCGTGGGGCAAATGCACATAATGTTGATGATGCTGGTGATGATGATGACGGTGTGGCTGATGATGGTAGGGATGATATGAGGCGACGGCGGCAGCATGCTCTTCTTGGGAGGCATACCGACGTATGCCTTTGTGCGATTGTGACGAGGGTGAGTATATCACAAGTGATGTTGCTGTTGGTGATGTTGCTGCAGTTGCTTGATAATGTTGCTTGCTTTCCGTAGTATACGTTTGCATGCCAACAACAACTTGTTGCTGTGAACCATCAACATGATATTCAGAGGACTTTATTACAAATGGCGTTTGAGCAGACGCCTGCATTTGTGTTTCCAAAACACACAATTGATCTGTGGAAGCATGCTGTGGCAATGGCTTAGTTGTATCCACAACATAATCAACATATTGCTGTTGTTGTTGGTTAATACGTTCAACATGTTGATATTCTGTGAAATTTAAACATGTTTCTCTTTCTTCATGTTGCTGTTCACTTGCTTTTTCATCAGCAACATGATGTTGCTGCTGGCTGTATGCCATTATATAATTTTTCTCTTTGCTGTTATAGGGTTGCTGTTGCTCTTGAAGCTGACGCTGTTTTTGCTTCATATCAACAATTTCTATTTCTTCAATATCACTAAAACTATTTAATTGTTTCAACAAATAATGAACATCATTTCGTTCTGATTGTTCATCTTCATCCAAAGACATTTTTATTGTTGTCTCAGTTTCTTGTTCTTGTTGTGACGAAGATGAAGCCGCTGCCAACATGGCTAAAGCAGTAGCGGCAGCTTTCGATGTTGAGGGTGAAGCTGCTGCCGCTGCTGCTTGTTTAGATGTTGGTGCAGCTGTTTTGGTTGTTGTTGTTGCTTTTGATGAGAAATTAATTTTAGAATTATTTACAATTAGGTCGGTACTATAATATTGATGTTGGTTATTGGCCAATCTACGTTTTAAACTATCACTTAAAATGGGCATCTCTACAAATTGTTGTTGTTGTTGTTGTTGTTCATGTCGAAAATGTGGATGCTGTTGTGAACTTTGGGCTAATGTTTCGGCAACATGCTGCTGATAGTTGTATGTATTTATAACCGGCACTGTATTGTCAATAATTCGATTAAATTTAGCTAATGCCGTATTTTGATGTTGTAGTTGTTGTTGTTGTTGTTGCTGTTGTGTCAATGATTTATTTACTAAAAAGTATGAAGACGACGACGACGTTGTTGTTGTAGTTGTTTTTGCTGATGATTTTGCTGCTGCTACACATGTTTTTGTTAATGCTTCTGTTGTTGTTGTTATTGTAGTAGTATAAGTTGTAATTGCTGCTTCATCTATTATATTAAATTTATTAAATTTTTGTTGTAATTGAGGCACTGTTGTGACGGTATCTAATTTATTTAAACCCCTTCTCAAACCAGAAATTTTATGGTCTTCCAAATTAACTTTCTCTTCCTCTCCCTTTCCATTATCACGATCACGATCACGATCACGACGAAGATCGTGTTCACCATTGTGTCCATTATTACCATATTTAATATTTGAAGATTGTGGTTTTTCATCAACGTTTCGTCTTATGTTATCCATCATTTCACTAACATTTATATTTAATTTTAATTTTAATTGTTGTTTTAATAATAATTGTCTACTTTCATTCAATAATGCGCTAGTTGTTGGAGTTGTTGCTGTATTAGTTGTAGTAGTAGTAGTTGTTGTTGTTGTTGTTGTTGCTGTTATATCGGCTGTTGTTGACAACATGACACCCAAGGAACTGGCTGTCACTTGTCTTCTATTCATCTTTTTATTTAAATTGGTATTAGCTAAATTTCTAGTCAAAATTAATTTTCTCGACGAAATGGGTTCATTATTGTCGCTCCCCCGCGATTACCGACTATCACGGGTGGAGCGAGGCCTTCCCTAACTGGATGTGGAAGCAATTGGTGACACTGGTGACAGTGGACTACGTGCTGTTTCCCGCGGACACCCACTTAATGTTATAACTAGTTTGCGGGAACCAGCTTGATCACGATGTTCACATAACCAAACACCTTGCCAGGTGCCCAATGATAATTTACCATCCGTTATGGGGATTGTCAACGAACTACCAAGAAAGCAGGCTTTTACATGTGCAGGCTATAAAATACATATTTGAAACAAAACAGAAAATATTCAATTAATAATTCATTAATTCATTAAGTTATTCATTATTTAAATATATATGTCACCATATCATCGGGTCCTTCACATGAATGCCTGTAGGGCAAACCCTCTGGAACTATTTTGTTTAACATCATTTCCATGTCGTCTCTGTTTTAAGAAAATT
This sequence comes from Sturmia bella, assembly GCA_963662145.1. Lineage (NCBI taxonomy): Eukaryota > Metazoa > Arthropoda > Insecta > Diptera > Tachinidae > Sturmia > Sturmia bella. Next base: position 30,055,620 of record OY759171.1, on the reverse strand, counting down.
TGAATAAATAAATCAGTTTACTAACATTGAGAATGCAAATTAATCTCTCACCATCGTTTGCTGTTAAAAAAAAATAAAAATAAAAAATAAATTCTCCTACGAAAAAGCTGCAGTGCAATATTAACATGACCAAATGTTGATTAATAATCATGTTATATTTGTAGAAAAATAATGATTCGCTCTTTATTTAAACTGTTTATTGTTCCAATCGTTCAAATTTGTATATACGGTGGCTATTCAACAGTCGTGAGGTTTCGGTACGAGTTCCGTCTAGAACAGACTTTGAAGTACAAAGGCCGATCCCTGAGACTAATCAGCCTACAGATGAGTCAAATGTATTACCAATTCCCCCTTTAATTTTTCTTTCAACACACTACAATACAATGCAAAAAAATTGAAAATCAGACGGGGTAACAAATCAATGTCAGATTTACGTCATCAACACTCAGTGAAGTGCCAGAAGACTATTTATATCAATATGGACTTTGTCAAAAAACCACCATATACAGGCTTCGAAAACCACTTTCGTTCAAATCACCTGATTTTTAAAAACGAATTGTGTTAAAAATCTGACTTTATACAGGGGGCAAATCACCGCATTCGAAATCAAGTGCTTTGTCATCGAAATGCTGTTAACGTGAATCACAGGACTCGTTAGCGAAACCCATCTAATCGATGTTGTACTCGATTGTTACTACACTATCGAAAACAAATAAACTCTAGCTTTTAGCAGCAAAACAAATAAAATATCAAAGAAACGACAAAAAATTAAAGAAATAATTTAAAAAATATAAATTTTATTGTTTTTAGGGAAAGTGAATACCAAGAAAAAGATTTTCCACTAAGTAGTCTATTTCATTTGTTACATTTTTCACCGCTTTGCACATAGTGCTTTGTGCCAACCCCACTAAAAAATAATTCCCGGCCGTGTGCTGAAAGCTGCCACTGGCCAAAAGGGACAATGTAGCGGCAAGTTGTAATACGGGTGATACGCTCGTCGACATGTGACCAGAGATATTTATTTCCAATAAAACGTATTCAAAAGCTTCCTTAGAGAGCCAAAAACCTCTTTTGATGAAACATTTAGTTCTAATCTTTTGCTTTAAACTCACAACTTACTCAGCTTCTGGCAATGAAAAAGGATTGCTTTTGTCACGAATGTTCCTACTTATAATGGCAATATTGGACTCATGCTCCGATTCCGAAGATGAGAAACATAAAAACACATTTGGATTCATTTATCTTGAAGTTTTTCACCAATTTATTTATATTTTGTTTTCGTTTTTCGTTTTGTTTCTTTACTGTCATCTGCGTGCTGCGATGTAAAAAATAGTAGTAGACAATATTAATTGCAATCGAATACTGTGATCCAAAAAATTGCAGCCGTCGAAATATTTGTACACACGAAAGAAGACTCGATTTCGAATGCGGTGATTTGCCCCCAGATCTTTTATAGTTTTTCTATAGCTAAGTCGGTTAAATTGTTATTCCGCACTTCACTAGTAATATAAAATTTTACCATTTACTTTGGTTTATTAAATTGAGCTCAAGGTCACTGTACTTTCAATAAACATATATTTTTTTATTTATCGTTAAATTATTCGATATTTCGATACGCCAGGAAGAAGAAGAAAATTAAATAAAAAAGGTCGAAAAACTAGTATCCAGAAGACATAAAATTTTACGTTTTTAAAGTAACGCATATTTTGCACTTCGAAATCATGTGATTTGAAAGCACGTGATATGCGGATCAGACCCGATATTCGTATTTTTTTAGCTTGATAAAAATACAAGATTATTTAATTTATCATTCTAACATTTTTTTTAATGAAATAATTTTTCTACTTTCGTATTTTAATTGTTCGAGCCTTTAGGTCACTTGTTTTTTTATAAAAATGTTTATTAAATTCGATATTTCGATATCACAATGGATATCTTCTTCAGGTCGAAAAATTAGCATCAAGAATATATTTTTCTACTTTCCAAAAAAAAAAAAAAAAAAAAAAAATTTGTCCCTCCAGTCTCTTTTTTGTGTACAACAATGATAATGATGTTTTTATAAGCACAATAAATTTTTGAAGGTCTTGCTATCGGACGACACCTTTTCACTCAGAATTCCGTTGTGGTTTTTTATATGAAACCCTTTGCAATAATGACTTTTTTCCAGGACTATGTAAAACCTTGTTTATATTGAGTTCTTCACTATAGTCCTGCAGAAATCGGGAATACTGCTTACAAGCGTGTAAAAAGAACTCCACAAGGGACCAGGACTAGTCCCAGAGCAATGCTCTATTTTATATTTAGGACCATGTAATCCAAAAAAAACATTAAGTCAGAGTAAGCCAAAAACTAGTCCAAGTAACTAATCCGCAAATTATTAGCACAGGGCTAGTCAGGAAATTACTTCATGTCACTACTCCATGAATTACCACATGGTAATCATGTGTTGCGAGTGTTGTCAAATAATTTTGTTTTTTATTCATCATGATCCATATTTGCCATACATCGGAAGATATACTTCAATAATTTATGCAGGGAACAAGGATCGCTACAGCGAAGTTTATCTGTACCTTGAGAAAAAGTAGATTTTAGGCATTGGATAGATATTTAAAAATTACTTAATAATAAATTCAGTCAAGTACGAGGCTGGCTCGCACACTTAGGGTTCCGTACGTATGTATGTGTAATGTACGTGTGGAATGGCATATGTGAATACATATATTGTATAAATTTCATCTCTCTATCTCTTACAGCTTGAGAATTATGTTTAATTGCTACTTTATGTTGTATGGGGACACCTAGTAGTTTTCGACTTGTTGTTGTCATTTGCTGTTGTGAGGCATCTGAGAATACATACACTGTGCGAATTTCGGCTCTTTATCTCTTACGGTGCGAGAGTTATAGCTATTACTTTACGTTGTAAAGGGACACCTGGTAGTTTTAGAGTTGCTGTTGTTGTTTTTAGCATTTGTTGTTGTGGGTCATATGTGAATACATATGTATATTATGCAAATTTTATCCCTCAGTCTCTCACGGTTCGAGAGTAACGGCTAATTGTTACTTTACGTTGTATAGGGACACCTGGTAGTTTTCGACTTATTACTGTTTTTAGCATTTATTGTTGTAGGGCATATATGATTACATATATTGTGCACATTTCATCTATCTGTCTCTTACAGTTTAGGAGTTACGGCTAAGTTTTACTTTACGTTGTATAGGGACACCTGGTAGTTTTCAACATGGTGTTGTTTTTAGCACTTGTTGTTGTAGGGCATATATAAATATATGTATTGTGCGAATTTCAGCTCTCTGTCTTTTACAGTTTAGGAGTTACGGCTAATTTTTACTTTAGGTTGTATAGGGACACCTGGCAGTTTTGCACTTGTGGTTGTCTTTAGCGTTTGTTGTTGTAACAAATCTATAAATATATACACTGTGCGAATTCCAGTTTTCCATCTTTTACGGTTCGAGACTTATAGCTAATTGTAACTTTTCGTTGTATGGGGACACCTGGTAGTTTTCGCTTTGTTGCTGTTTTTAGTATTTGTTGGTGTAGCGGCCAGGTACAACAATATCCTGTGAAAATTTCAACTCTTTGGCTCTTACCGTTTCGCAGAATGGACGCTGTGACGGACGGACGGGCAGACAGACGGACGTAGTAGTCTCGGTAATAGGGTTTCGTTTCACTCTGATGACTACACAACCCTAAAAATTAATGAATTTGAACTAATAGCTTTTTGACTCTGGCTTTTACTTGAAACTATTACTTAAATTCAATTTTTGTTTCACTAGTCACTAGCAAACTCATGGTGAGGGATTAAACATTTGCAATATGCATATAAAATTAAATGTTTTATTCGTAAAAATGAATTTGTTTCAAAATAATGTGTTACCTGACGTCTGGATCCCAACTCTCATTTAACGCTAAACTCGCTGATGTGTGTAAAACTGCAAAGAAAACGAAAAACAATGGAAACAATGTTAATTAAATTGAAATATTCTATTAAAAGATGTATCTGCAACATTTTACAGCAACATAATCAATCCTGCTATTGATCACTTAAGTTTGTTTGCAAATTTTTTTCTAAAAATGTGCACATATTTTTGTGGGTTCTTAATGAAACCACAGCAATAAATCATTTTCATTTAAACCGGAAAAAAGTTTTCCTAAAATTGCATGAATTTGAAGTGCAACTTTTTTATTACCTTAAGTTTTCTCGTTTAATAACGTTTACATTTTGCAACCTCAGGTGCATGGCAATATTGGGGACTACAAACGCACATTCAACTACAACAATAACAATAACAAACAAAAAAAGCCAGTCAGCCATTTAGCCAACAACAACTATTTGGACTGCCAGGTTTTTATTGCTTTTTTTGTTTGCAATTTCTTCATTCTGTTTTTCATAGTGCAATAACACCTTGCCGTAAAGTAATTAACAACAACTTGGGGTGGGTGTGTAAAACATTTCTTTAAATAAATATTGTACTTGTACTTTACAATCGTATATGTATTTCTCAATTTCGTACTCAACTTTATTTAACCTGTAAACGAAAACAAATACACAGTAACAGCCACACGCAGCTTAACAGGCTGTTGCTGGACATCAAAATGTTAACTATAACAGACACTTATACAGCTAAGTTAAAAAAAAGAAAGCGAAAAAGTGCCCCAGTTTAGCGATTTACATGAAATCAATTTCAAAAAACGTTTGCAAAACCAAATAACGGGCAATCCATTTCGTGGTTTCAAAAGTATAAGACTGGAATTCAACATCTGTCAAACTAAGTTGCTAAACCAATTTTTTTCTTCTCAGTTTAAAGGCTGACACTGACGAAAATGGATCGCTTAGCTATCGCACAACGCATAAAAATTATCAAAACACACTACAAAAATGGTAACTCTGCCCCAGCCACATATCGAGCTTTAAAAGGAGATTATGGTTTACATAATCGTCCAACCACGCAAGCAATTGGCAAAATTGTGAAGAAATTTGAAGAGACTGGAGCGGTTACAAATATTGTAGGGCCTGTGCATCATCGTTTGGCTCGTTCCGCTGAAAATATCGCTGCTATAGGTGAGATTGTGGCCGAAGATCCGAATGTGTTGATTTCTCGTCCATCTCACATACCAACTGAAACCAGCTGACCATTCGCAACGTCATAGATACGTGGAATGGGTGCTTGAACTACAGGCAGTGGACGGCGATTTTTCGAACAAAATTTTCTTCAGCGATGAAGCACATTTTTCACTGTATGTTAATAAACAAAATTGTCGTATTTGGGGGGCTCTGAGAATCCTCAAGTAATTGAAGAGAGGCCATTACATCCAGAAAAAGTCACTGTTTGGTGCGCTCTTTGGTCCGAGGGTGTGATTGGACCTTACTTCTTCGAAAACGACGATGGCACGTCTGTCACCGTCAATTCGAAGCGTTATGGTCATATGATAACCGACTTTTTTTTTAGCCTGCTATTGAAGAATACGACTTGGAAAATATGTGGTTTCAACAAGACAGTGCCACATGCCACACAAGCGAATATGGCTTTATTGCAAGAGACATTTCCTGGCCGCGTAATTTTTCGTCGTGGCGATATCAACTGGCCAACAAGATTCTACTTTTTTTGTGGATCTACACAAACCACCGTGTTTATGCAGATAAACCCAAGTTATGGCTGAGATACCGCCCAATATTACCTCAAAAGAAACAACGCTTGCAACACTTCGCGTGGTGGTCATTGAAATGTTGCAGTGTTTCACACATAATGTCAACGTTCACACATTATAATAAAAAAGAAATACATATCATGAAAAAAAAAACATTTTATATGTGTTTGGTTTACATTTACTTTTAACCCGCAAAATGGATAACCCGTTATAAAGATAAAAATGAAGATGGTGTGATTTCCTTTGCATTAGATTCGGGTGCAACCAATCATTTTGTGAACAACAGAAACAACACCACAATCATATCATATCCCCAAAAATATCCTGGGGACTTTAGCGAAATTTGTATCCTCAATTACGAAAAAGAAAAATCTCATATTTGAAGACAAATCCCGAAAACTGAGAACACTGTCATCAAATATTAATTGTCAGAAATTGAGCATGTTGAGAGTATGAGACTTGAAGTTACAAGAGAACGAGAGTGAAATGAATACTAGGAAAAATATTTTTAATTTTCTAATTCCAAAATGATATGGTCAACCAGTTTGGCTTAAATGGGGGGAGTTTATTTAATTAGGAAGAGTAAATTAATTTTTGTTTTAAATACCTTGAGAAATGCAAAACTAACACGCACAATTTTGTGGTACATATTTGAGTTTGAAAAGGTGTATGACTTGTAAAGACCTTGTCAAAAATGTACATGGCACAAAATCTTACACACGTATAAATGTTTATGAGGATGCCGGACATTGAGTAATCGGCTATAAAAATATAACCGATAACTTAAGGAAACTTTTTATGGACTGAAGCTTACTGAAAAGTAAGGCGCAAAGTTGACCCAAAACAGTGTTGCCAGTTTAGGGGGTTCCCCCTATATTTAGGGATTTTTTCTTTTAGGGGTGAATTTGGGGTAGAAATTTTAGGGGAAACAATTTATTTTTGGGGTATTTTTTGGAGATTTCTGTGTTTGATTGAACGGTAAAATGGCAGAAGTTAGAAGATTTTTCAACTGATAAATTTGAAGATTTCAACGATTTTTAAAGTAAAATTAAATGAGATATTTTATGTACATCTGGTAGCTTCAAGTACAGCATTTTGCCACTGGTAATTGTAAGAACTTTTTTTGTTGAGTTGAATGAACTTTTTCCTTATGGGTCACATCTTTGAATTTTTTCCGTTTCTTAAGAACCGGAAAATTAAAATATCTAAGAACCTTTGATTAAATTGAAACTCTTTTTATGAAAATGCCAAAAAGAACGTAAAGAGCGAAGAAGACTTACCCCCAATTTTTGACTTGGATTTTAAATGCCATTTCAATTTAAATTTGATTTAAATACAAAATTGAGTCAAACAGTTGCTATTTAAATCAAACTTAAACGGCCTACCGTGCCCATTTAAAATCGGTTTAAGTTTTTCGTACTGCCATTTGATTTTGACAGTTTGGTTTTGTTCTGCAAAGTAAGAAAATTGCACATGTTTTTTTTTGTTTCATAATTTGATTTTTTATTATTTCCAGAAGGTAATCAACTTCTGTGGCAGTGAAATTGGGAGTTCTTTTATCACTTTTGCTACTCATCTCAATAATCTTTACAAAACAATTTATTGTTTTCTAAACTTTTCACAATTTCACTTGCTTCCAAATTTGTTTAAACAGCTGTTTTTTTATTGATTTATCGATAATTTTGTGACACTTACATTGTGCTGCCGTACTTTTATTACAATACCAAAAATAATTTTAGACTGTAAAACAGAAAGCTGTTTTAAATCCAACTTAAATTTTAAGGAAAATTTACTAATTTTGTATTTAAATCCCAAGTCAAAAATCGGGGGTTAGAAACTCTTAATATTTTTGGAGAAACTTAATTTTAACAATTTCCAGCTGCCTATAAATATGTACTAAGATCTCAAAATATGTGAATACAAATAAATCGAAAATTTATATTAAATATACATCATAACATATGCACTGAAAAATACATATAATCAGTTAATTTTCACTTTTTTTTTAATTGGGGAAAGTTTAGCAATTTTATGCATTTTCAATGCATTAATATTGGTGATTCACAAACTAAAACGGAATGTTTACCAAAATGTTTAAGGGGGATTTTGTAGAAAAACATTGAATTTTAGGGGGTTTTAACATTTTTCAGGGAGGGGGAAGAAATACATTGACCTGGGAACACTGACCCAAAATCAAAATAATAATACATGGTTAACTCTCTACTTAAATTCTCTCTTGTTATATTCGCTTCAATTGTTGCGATGGCTGAGCGGTGGACTTGTGGCGAACTCGTTCTTTGTTCGTTTTTGCCACGAACCAATGATCGAGCACATTTTCGATTGTTGGTTTGTGGCAAAAACGAACAAAAGGACGAGTTCAACACTGAGTCTACTGAGTGGGTATGATGGCTATTCATCAGTCGTGCGGTTAGTTGGTTCAAATCCAGCTCGAGTTAAAAAAAAAAGAAGTTGGGCGCTAACTCTTAAAGATTAATTTACTCGGTAATACAAAGTGGAATGGCTTGGATGAAATTATCTCAGTATTTAAGAAAAAGAGAGCAAAAGTCTGTTGTAAGTATTTTTCCTGTTTACAAGTTATTATTTTGTGTGAAGGTACATACATATTTTGTTTTAGCCATACAAGAAAATGAATAACAAACAGAAAAATCTTAATTTTGATTTTTTCTAATTCTTTAATAATTTTTTATAAAGATTTATGTTTCTAAAGTAAGTTTATCATAAGCTATAATTTTGCGATTCTTTTCTTTGTGGCTTGTTTGTTTGTTTTGCCGATGCGAATTATACCATGTTCATACATGCGCCTTTATTGAGATAATCGCAATAAAGTCCATTATTGAGCTCAATATTCCATACAAAAAGTCCATAAAGTTATTGCTTAATAAACTCAAAATTGCTTTGAATATTGAGAAGAAGATGGAACACAACACTGTAAAAGATGTGTTTAATAAGCAAAAGTATACAATGCGAGATGAATGACGAGATAAATGTCAACAAAAGCAAACAAAACAAAATAATAAAAAATAAAAATAAAAGAATAAAAACAAACATTTTTAAACATTGCAGCATTTCCAAATTTTTATTTCTCTTTCTTTTTATTATTGCCGCGTGGGAGTCATAATATGAATGCACTACTTGTACAAGTTCCATATTTTAATTGTACAACACTAAAATCTTTTTAATAAAAGGCAGTTTTTCTTCCATTTTTCTTATTTGAAAATATTTTTCACTTTTTCTTTCTCACTACCACAACAAAAACAACAACTTTTTTCCAGCTCTCAAATACTAATTGAGTTAGCGCAATATTTGTATGTATGAACGCAAAAAATATTATGTCAATAAACTGAATATTATCTCAATTAGAAATGCAGGTATGAACAAGGTATTAAGCTGACTGTTTACAAAAACAACATGAATATCCCCTGAGTTGATGATGATTGTTTTTGTAGCTATTGTGTAGAAATAGTTAACACCTTCAATTTATAATGTGGGTGTTGCCAACCTTTACTTTAATATTCACCTCTGATGTGATGGGGGTACATAAGTTGCTAAGAAATGGAGATTCACCGACCGCTTGTCACATTTTGTATCCGTATTCTCTCCTAATCAATACATTTTGTTTTTACAGGATACGATTTTGTCCAATATACAGAACTTTTTGACATCTCCTAATACAAAATATTACCATTTAAACTGGCCTTAAGTAGTTCGCTTTGAGTAACATAAAAAGTAATGCAGCGCCGTACAACCGACCACTGCCTAGGGCACTGAGCAATGTTAAAATATGTAGTTAAACGTTTCCATTGACAAGTCTCAACTAGTACTTATTGTGAAATAGTTTTTACTATTAGTGAACTTAGTTTCCGACTGGGAGCTTACATATATATGTATATATATACACACAAGTACATATGCATACATATTATGTATGCATATACTACATACAAAATAACGAAAATATGCAACTGGGTCAATGCCATTGTGTTTAACATTTTTCGTTTAAAGAAGAATTACTCTTTATTTTGTGGAATACAAAAGTTAACAAAAGGATTAAAGCAAATAATTAGCCAAAAAGTAAATAAAAACTTTTGTTATTAAAAGTACAAAAAGAGATGTTTAGTCCTTACAATGAAATTTCAAAACATAACTTTTATTAAAACAAATCCGTTTCTAAGCTGTTTGTACAGAAATTAAAAATTTAGCTTAAGTCTACTTACTATCCTAAGCTAAATAGTTTGTTCATCGTTTCGTTTGAAATGCTGTCAAAAGTTCGTATAAAAAATGTATGCAAAATAAGTACGACATAATGTTGGCTGTTTTGTTGTTGTCTGCAGATATCAGGAAAGCCAGGAAAATGTATCCGACAGCATGTTTAATCAACTGTCTCTTTTCGGGCAACATTTTTTCTGAACATGAAATAATAGGTCTGTTCAACCACTTTACTTGCAGAATCTGGCAACGAGAAAGCAAACAGGAATTTAGAAAAATTGCTCTTCAAAATATCAAGCAGTAATTGAAAGCCTCAGCAGCCAACGTTTGCAAGCTAAAGTAGTGTTGCAACACAGAGGCATAGATGAGTTATTAAGAAATACTTTTAAGCTTGAGAAATTTTACGTTTTTGTAAAAAGTAAATAGTGTTAATTAATTTCTATTATTTGAACTTTTTCGTATATAATTATTTCTGTATTGAATTAATCAGGCTCAAGTTCTTTCTATATTTTCTTTGTGATTGATATTAATTAAATTAGACAAAGAAAATAGCAAAGACATTTAGCAGGGTGGACAACTAGTAGTTTCGAAGCCGCCACACTTTCTCGTCAGCACCCGTCTTTGAACTCAGGTGGCTGAGTGGCATGGTTGTCACTTTAGAAACATAAGCCTCTGAGTTCAAAGACGGGTGCTGACGAGAAAGTGTGGCGGCTTCGAAACAACTAGTTGTCCACCCTGCTAAATGTCTTTGCTATTTTCTTTGTCTAATTTAATTAATATCAATCACAAAGATAATATAGAAAGAACTTGAGCCTGATTAACTCAATACAGAAATAATTAAATAGTAAATAGTTTGATTTCAAGCATTTGTGTGCTTCTTTTTAATGAAATGAATAAAGAAATATCGTAATCGTGTCCCCCTCATTCAACAAGATTGAATAATGTCAAAGCTTTTGATATTTCTAAGGAAGCAAATAATAATTTGGTTTAACATTAAAAATATACGATAAAAGAACTCATAGTCTCGTCTTTTTTCTCGTCTACACGCAAAGAGAAAACATTTTACAATATGGTTGCGACAACAATATTATGTTGTTTATAACGATGCAAAAAGTTGTGGCACACAAAATATTTTTATTAAAAATGCTGTAAACAATTTTTGGCGACCGCAAGTACAGTTTTTTCTTTACAGTTTGATAATTTTGTTGCCTCTATCCATAAAAATTTATAAAGGGACCGGCAAATAATTTTTTTTTTAAACGGATCAAGACATCGAGAGTAGTTTTGGCTGCGTGGCACGTAGGGCCGTCCTGGTGAAACCAAATGTTGCCAACACCCTCCTCTTCAGTTTTTGTGAACAAAAATTTGGTCAACATGTCCCGATAACGATCGCCATTGACTGTAACGGCCCCTCCTTGCTCATTTTCGCAGAAAAATAGCCCAATTATAACTCTGGACCAAAATCCGCACCAAATAGTGACTCGTTTTGGGTGCGTCGGCTTTTCAAAGTATGCGTGCGGGTTTTCTCTACCCCAAATGCGAAAAGTTTGCTTGTTTACATACCCGCCAAGATCAAAATGAGCTTCATCTGAAAAGATGATTTTTTTTTTACAAAAATCGGCATCTTCTATAAATCGATCGCAGGTCCACTTAGCGAAGCGTATACACAACCATATTCGTTCAGCGGAAGGATAAGACTAGTTATCTGTAAAATCAGACATGAGCTAACTGTTACCGTTCACGAAATAAGCACTAGTTGAAAAAAAACGTTAGATGGCAGACCCTTTATATGGTTACATTCATTTGAAAAAATATTATCTACAACCATTTTATAATTTTATAATTTTTGATCTATCAAATAGTAACCATATAATAAACAAAGTATTGTTTTCAACAAAGTTTCTGTTCTTGCCGTTGACAGCTGATTTTCCTCCAATTTTTTAGTTGTTGTTGAAAATTTGTGTGTGTTCATAAATGATAATTTTTCTTTTATTGAAAAGAAACAATAAAAAAATTCAATAAAAAACCGCAATTAGTAAAACCGAAATAGAACAATTGTGCAATACAAATTACACTGTGGAACAAATTCAAGTTAGCAAAAGTTTGGTCGATTCTGAGAGTGGCGGGAGAAATATAGAGGCTAAACTAGAAGACGCGTATCGCGGCGTTTGTTTATGTTATTGCAGGTAGCAAAAGAGTGCGAAAATAAGAAGTCTACTTGTTATTGAAGCTTATGCTTCAGTTTTTTGCAATGACAGCAAAAAAATTTTTTTTTTGCCAAAATGGGTATTTTTGCTTTTTCGGGAATAAAATTAACATTAACACACAGAATTTAATACACTAAATGCAATAAAATGAGTCCTATTTTATTGCTATTACATGCAGCTATATGAATAAATAAAAAAACTGGAAAATATTTGCAAATTCATATATATTTTATAAATTTTCCAAAATCAAAAATTTTGCAATTTTTCCAACAAAAAAAAAATATTTTTTTCCTAATAACTCTAAAATTATTAACGATACCAAAAAATGATTTTAGGAAAACTAAAAGTAGGCATAATTTATAATTTTTTGACGTATTACATGATAAAATCGGACAGGCCGTTTATAAGTTATCACTAGAGGTCTGGATCAACCTTTACGAAAATCTCATATTTTAGAAAAAAAAAATCTAAAAAAAGAACTGGTCCATAAAATTTCATATTTTTATAATTTTTGTAGTTAGATAGGCATAACACATCAAAAAAAAAATATAGTGGTCACTCATGGTTTTTTTTTGCTGTTGGGTTGTGGTATTGCTAACACTACTTTTGTACACAGATTTTTGTATACCCTTGCAAGAAATATTGAAAGCTATCCCAAGTGTCTCAATTTTAATTTAATAATAATTTAATGTTGCACATGAGTAACTTTAGGCAGGTTAAATTTTAGACTTGGAGAGTTTTTGTCGATTTTATTTTTTACAGTGAAAAAATAATTGAATGTAGAATGTCAAGAAAATTGAAATTTCTTTACAAAGCCTGAAGAGTTTGGTAACTAATTTCTTTCTCGATTGTATTATATGCAGAAATGTTAGAATAATTAAATATTTCATTATCTAATATCAAACTGAAAGCAAATTGATAATAAATTTTAAACGCTTTCTGTTCCCAACTCAATATGTGTTTGCACAATTTTTGTAGCATTTAATTTTTTTTTTTTTTTTTTTTGCTGTATGTACATATTTATCAGAACACAATATACATATGTGCATATGTATATATTTACATGTATTTGTCGATATCTTTAGTTTTAGAAGCTTTTCATTTAGCTCCAATTAGAAAGATATGGTTAACTAGTTTTTAAAAATGCGTTTTATTAATCAAAATTTTAAATTTAATTATCCAATAAATGCCAAATAAAAACTTGCTTAATATAGTTCCCTTACAACGGGAATAGCGTATTGTGGCACGATATGGGAGTAGGCACCAGCATGACCCGACGAAGCACAATTCACTGGTGACAGTGTCGGTTGACAGCTAAACAAATAGTTTTTAGGACAGGGTGGCGCTGAGATGGATGAAGAGGATGAATACGATGGAGCTGCTGGTCTGGAATATACTGGAGCTGAAGAGTATGAACCTCCTGATGAGCCATAGGAAGGTGCTGAATATGATGAGCCTCCCGATGAACCATAAGAAGCTGATGGCGCTGAATATGAACGAGCTGCTTCAGCAGGAGAAGTATTTTCTTTTTTCTCTGATTTTTCTGGTTTGTCTGACTTTGAATTCTCTGGTTTTGAGTTTTCTGGCTTTGAGTCAGATGCTGATGTACGAGATGGGGAAGCAGAGGCCGAAGCGGAGTTTTCATGAGATGCCGATTTATATGAAGATGAAGAAGGCCCTGAAGAGGCTGGAGCAGAATAAGAGGAGGTAGCAGCAGCCGAATAAGACGAAGCGGCAGCTGCAGGTTTTGCGTAGGATGAGGATGCTGCTGGTGCTGCAGCAGGAGCTGAATAAGATGCTACAGATCCCACATAAGATGGCATTGGCGAATATGCAGCATACGGTGAACGAGCCAAACGCAATGACTCTGCAACTGGCGCCGGTATTAATATGCCTTCCGAAGGTTCCAACTGTATAGTGGTGCATGCAACAGACGACATCACTAAACAAACAACGGCCAACAAACTGCAAATTTTCATTTTCACAATTTTCTTTAACACGTAACGCTTAGAAATGAACGAACACAATAATCTGATAATAACTGACTTAAAAATATACAAACACTTCATTTTATACTTGTCTGAAAGCATTTCTAAATCTAGGACAGTGTTTCAAAAAGTGCTAAAATAGACAAATATATGTATATTTTACAATCATTACAATATGTTAATAATAAAAAAAAACCTTTAATAAGAATTCGCCAATAATAAGGGGTCAGTAAAACTATTTAACAGTAATGCTAAACAAAACGTTCAATTGGAATTCAGAGTCGTCGTAAAAGTGAGAAGTAAATTTGTAATTGCTGTTGTATTAAATTCAGCAGTTGCTCCGTACAAAAAACGTTGTGCGAGAGAAGCAACATTTGCAAAACGTTTACGACAGCATGTTTTTTCAACAGCTTAAATAAGTTGCACATTATGCCAACAGCTGATCAGTGTTGCATACTTGAGGGCAATAAAACCAATCACATTTTTCTAAACGCTGATAAGCCATTTTTCATTAAAAATTGAGAAACTTTTATATTAACTTGAGACTTTCAATTTGAAAATGAGATATTGACCGATAACGAAAATGTCTAATTTTGCCTTTAGATAACCTTTTTCAAACTACTGTTTTCCACTAAATTTTGCTTTAGTTCCCTTACAGTTGGGTTTGGCATACAGGAGTTCAGAGGAAAATTTTCGAAATCTCGCGGGAAACCGGAAAATTTTTCAACGTTTAATTAAATGAGATAATATTTTATTTAACACATTTTTATATTAGATTTTGTTGAAATTAAAGTTTTCATGGTTTAATAAGATAACCAGACTATTACAGCTGACGCATCAATAGCAAATGAGGTGCCAAAAGGGTATATCTAGATTCGTCATAAAACACCTGTTTTCGGGCACCGATTGTGAAGCCACCAGACACTTTATTGATCTAAATATTACTTTAATCGTTTTATAAATGTCCCCTCTGTTTGGAGATTGAAAATAAGCAAACTCGGGTTTATAATTACAGAGATGGGTGTACCACTTAATCCCCAAAATCAAAATCCCCAAATCAAAATCCCCAAACACAAAATCCTCAAAATTGATGTATTTTACACAGAAAATGAGGATTTTGTGTTTGGCACTATTTCTGAAATTAAAAATCAAAACAGATTGTATGATAAATTCACAAATATTTAATAAGTATGTCACGAATAGTACAAAACTAAAATATATAACAATAAAGAAAAACAAAAAAACAATATTTAATGTTTAAAAATAGAACAAGAATACACAAGGAAAAGGTTGTAGTGAGAATTGAGAGCGAAGAAGAGAAAATAAGTGAATGAGAAATAAAGTAAAGAGAAATTAAGAAGTTGTACTTTTGTTGATATGATTTTGTGGGGGATTTTGGGCACATTTCTTGAGTGTAACTCAACTGGACCACATGGAAAAAAAGCCAAAGATGTGGTCTATTTAGTGGTATTTAGTGCCGTTTCTCATTGATTTTTCACTTAGTCGAAATTTCAAAAAAAAAATTAAAAAATTCTCAAATACAATTGAGAAACGGCACTTATACCACTAAATAGACCACATCCTTGGCTTCCTTTTCCATGTGGTCCAGTTGAGTTACACTCAAGAAATGTGCCCATATATGTCCAAATTCTTTCAGAGATAATCGATTTTTTACGGTGCCGCTGTTAAATTTTTTTTTTTTTTAGTTTTCTCAATTTTAAAATTCTGATGGTTTTTATTAATATTTTTATATATTCTTTTATTTTATAACAAGTTACTTATATATATTTACGGACATTTTTACTTCCACAGATAAACATGTTGGTACAATGTTCGCTTACGAAAAACATATTTGACTTCACACTTAAATATGTCGTTACGTTATTACGTTACGTCAAACATATTTAACTCGGCATATTTATCTTCACACACATGTCCAATGACCACCACTACTGAACTCAGTTACTTCCGGTTGCTTAATCATATTGTAAATACATACAACTTTCTTCTTCTTTATCTTCACCCGAGTGCCTTTTTAAATAAATATGCTTACGCCCCTGCTAAACGCTTCTTCAACTTCTTTAGTTCATTACTTTTTATATATAAAAATTAAAAATGTCTATTCAGCAAAACCACTTGAAAACTTTAATTTCTGGATTTTTTTGATTTGCACTTTGTTTAATATTTGGAACACAAAGTAGCACAACACTAACACAATTGTATCAATATAAACTTAAACCAAATATTTATTGCATAAAATGTTCTTTTATAAAATAATTTTATTAAACTCTGTTCTGTTCTTATTAAATTTTTCAAAACTCATGGCACAATCGGAATTTTGGGAAACTTCTGTGCAAGATAATTCCTCAAGCGACGAAAATTGGTTGCCATCGAATTTTTATTCAGCCATTAATCATCAGTATTTGCTTTACTATCGTAGAGGAGATTTTGACTTGCTGCGGAATGCCATTTTTGAAAGAGCCAAATACGATTGACACGAAGATATTATTTAAAATTAATTTAGACCTGCTAAGCATTCAATAAATACTATTAATACAAACGCTATTTATCAACTTGCAAGTCTTTTTATAATTAAGAAATATTAGTTTTTAGTTCATTTTTAGTTTTGACTTTAAGGTCAATCCCAATATACATTCGCAGCAGGTACATTAATGAGTTTTGGATCGGATATGCACAATTTTGTGGTGTTGGGCAAAAAGAAAAGAAAAAATGCTTGAATTATATAATGAGGACAATGGGATGGCGGTAAATGGTAGGGCTATACTATACAAAATCCAGTAAAATTTGTATAACTGTCCCTGGGTGGGCAGTATAATGTAAGACCGACTATCACTCACTTTTTCTTGGCAACACCTATTCTGAGCATATCTACTCCCTGTTTCAGCTCTTTGGGGGCCTCCCATGCAAATATAATATTTTAACGAAATTTATCCCCATTGTCATAACTCATCCCGCGGTGTCGCTAGATCCCCATTAGTTTTTCCTCACCAACATTTTTTTTCTCTGTCTCTTCTCCTTAAATTATTTTTAAATGTTTCCTCATGGTCCTAACTAGCCCCAGTGTGTAACTCGAGCAGTCTAAAGTACGGCCAGTCCTCTTTACATTTTATCTCTGACATTTTACCCAAGACACCCACCCTGTGCCACTGCTACCATAGAGCCTGCTCCTGGTTGGCTCTAGGGCATCGAAATGGAGAAAAACTTAATAATAATAAAAAAAACTTTTAGTTTTCTTTACTTAATTGATATTGACTAAAAAGTGACAAACCAAGCGTTGAACTTGAGCCTGAAAAAGTAATTTAATATAAATGTCATAGTTTAATGTAATTAAAATTTCAGTAAAATGTTTTTATATGGCAGACTCCAATGGAGGTGGGACAAGGGCTCGATATGTTCCAAAAAAAAATGTTGGGAAGAAAAAACTCATGGGGTTCGGTCATACATTTGACTTCTCTAGGGACATGGTAACCCACTAGACACTGGGGGAAAATTTGGTAAAAATATTCACCCCTATCGTGAGTAAAATGTGAAATTTTTATTCCCATAAAGTTTTCATTTTTCAAGTAGGGAAATTTGCTATCATGAATATTATGGGAACGTTTGGGAAGAAGAAAACATAAATACAAAGGAAATTTATTGAAAATTTGTGGGTAAGTGATGTAAAAAGTAATTAAATTTATGTTTTATAACTAATAAACAGAAATTTGTAGTTTAAAAGGTAAAAAGGATGAATAAATCGGCTTTTTCATGCCTGTTGAATATTTTGACGGATTCTCTGCCGGCAACAAAAAAAAAATTAAAAAAAAAATCACGCCCATCGTAAAACTAAGCGCATGCTTACGTTTTTTTTTTTTGCAGAGGGTGTAATACCAAAAAAGTGTTGGAAGAGATTACGAAGTAGGAATGGCGCAATCCACTTTTTGCGAAGTGCTCTCTAAAGTGTTGGATGCTTTAGAAAAGTCTCTGCGTAGAATGGATAAAATATCCATGGCTGAAATTAATAGAAGGCCAGCTCTTTTTAGTTCTTCTGTAAGCGAATACCAAAATTCGGCCACCACATCTTTAGAAACCTTCACAAAAACACATGCACTGGGTCGGTTATTTTGCACCTTATTGAGAAGCATGTCATGTTGCACATTGTATCAATAAATATTGATTTAGACCTAAAAATAGTTTTCAGCTAATTTATATATCCATTAAAATGTAGGAACTACTTGCATTTGTTTCTAGTTCCCCCAAGAAAATAAAATGAACAAATTGACACAAAAAATGGAAAAAATATCTTTGAAAAATCCATTCACGATAAGGGGAAATTTCAAATGCGAACACATTTTATGGGAAAAGTTATTCATGATCGCACTTTTGGGAAATGGGAATAAATTTTAGGGGAAAAATTATTCATGATAGGAGTGACTATATTTGTACGAAGCCCCTAAGGAGTAGGAATAAGGGTTAACATGTTTAGAGACATGTTTGGCCCCACTGCGAAGCATTGGCTCCTGTAGTGTTAGGTTAAAGCCAACAAAATACGAAGCTCTAACGTTTTGAAATCTTGTTGCTAAGAATCTCCATACACCACTATGTCATGCCTAATGTACATACATAACGGGTTTTTCAACAGCAACGCTACAAAGGTACAGCGACAGGAACGGCAGACGACGCCATATTTCTGCGGTTCGTTTGACACTTCACTTCAGTAAGGTTTGCCATTTCATGATGGAAACATATACGAGCCAACAACGAGTCGAAATTATTAAAATTTATTACCGAAATTCAGAGTCAGTGGCCTCAACTTTAAGAGCGCTACATCCAATTTATGATTAGGCTCATTTCTGCCTGAATAGCTTCGTCAATAAACATAATAATATGCACTATTGGTCAGGCAGCAATCCACACGTACTCCATGAGTCATCATTGCATTCCGAAAAAATTACGGTTCGGTGCGGTTTATGGCCCGGCAGCGTTACTGTGAACGGAAATCGCTACCGTTCAATGATAACCGAATATGTCCGAATTGGATGATATGGACTTGGAGGACATGTGGTTCCAATAGGACGGCGCCACAAGCCACACAGCGAATGTCACAATCAATTTATTGAAAACCAAGTTCGGAGAACGTGTTATCTCACGAAATGGTCCAGTCGATTGTCCGCCTCGGTCGTGCGATTTGACGCCGTTAGACTATTTCCTGTGAGGCTACGTCAAGTCTATGTATGGTCTATGCCAACAAGCCAGCCACGATTGATGAACTTCGTACGAATATCGAACGTGAAATTGCAGCAGTATCGGCCAATTTATGCTTGAAAACCGTCGAAAATTGGGTTCAGAAGCAAGCGTACCCGTGTTGGTCATGCAAAAGAAATCGACTTCCATACATAATGGCGTCATATGTGCTTTTATCGGGATAAAGAATTTGATTGATATCCAAACCCGTTTTTGTTTTATTTAAAAAAGAACTTTTGTAGCGCTCTTATTGAAAAACCCTGTACATACATACATACAGACAGTTATGGACAATACAATAGAATCAGTACCAAATTTTTCAATACACCATGATGTTCTCGCAAGTATTAAGAAAATTTGAAGTTTTGTTGGAAACAATTGCTAGTACCTTGAATGAATGAGTATGATTGAATTTAAATATAGCTTAAGGGCAATTCAGACTATTATACTGTGTATTAATACCTGCCAAAAATTCAAGTAATACGTGCAAGTGTGACGGTGTGAATGCAATGTGTTATGAAAACGAGAAATAATACGATAAAAAATTGACATCCCATAAGACTTTACCGTTTTCTGAAAATGTTCTAAACGATAATACATTTCATTCGATCAGGGTTGTTTTTTTTAACACAAGCAGCTGTTGAAAAATTTACTAGCCTGTTGTTTCACAGCCGATGGCGTGCCGTCACTGATGGTATTTGATTTCGCTATACAAGGGTTCGAAATTTGGAATTTGGTTACCGTATACAAATGTATTTTTGTGTTAATCAATTTGGTTCTGTTTTACATAACTATTATTTTAGCTGCTGAATATTTTTTAGTGCCGGCACGTCCACCGCCAACATGAAATTGCTCTTCTGCCGCCGTTTACACGTTTTATGTTGGCGCGTTTATTCTGTGATTAAATGTATGTATGATTAACGTATCTACATACATACATAGCAACAGCTGTTTTCTTTTCCACTCAAATTTTTTATTTTATTTGAAGTGTGATGGTGTGAATGTAAAATGTAATTTACGTTAGACTTTTTGACAGTCGCAAGAAATCTAATTATACTTTCATCTCACAAAACTCGATTAAAGTATTTATACTTGTATAATAGTCTGAATTGCCCTTTAGTATGTTATAAAAAAAATTTCCTGTGTTTTAAACTGTATCAAATTCAATGTTACCATTAAAATTATATGGTAAAATAAGTGGCGACAATAAATAGAATCGTCTTGAAAAATTATTCAAAACTTTTTTTTTATTTTCAAATTTAAAAAAGATGGCTTTGACTTTTCTTTATTTGTTTCATATTTTCAAAAATCAATTTTTTAAATTAAACACATGGTTAAATATCCTCAGTTTGAGACAATCAAGTGCGCAATAGTGCACACGAAAAAACAAACGAAATCTTAACACTCGTTTTGCAGCGAAGAAACAAATCACATGTTTAACTTTTGCAGCACTGCACTTCGTCATTTTAAGCGTCTCTTTTAGCATTTCCTAAGAAAACTTGTTAAAAATGAAAAGCAGTTTGCTCTAAATGAATCAGCATACATTATAAAAATTCTTAAAATTAAAACTACATACATATGTAAATATGTATGTATGTATGTACATTGACCTTAACACAGAATTTGTTCCATTTAATTTATTTAATACGTTAACTGCATTTAACAATTATTTAATTGAAAACTTGCATAAATAATTAGTTACATTAATTTAAATGGGGGAAAAGTTAAAAAAGAAAATTAACTTTGTTTTAACTATTATGCAAATGTGTTTTTGCAAAGTAAACATATACACACACCCACACACACACAAACTTCAAATAACAAACTCTTCTCCAACAACAATAAAATTACACAAACAATAACGCAAGACACAACAAAAACAATTGTAGTGTTCTTTTTTACCATAATGTTGTTTTTGTTGTTGTCATTGTCGTTTGACGCCATTGTCATTATAAATTCTTTTGGTTTCATTTTACAATTGTAGTCACACCGCAAAAACATATACCGACCATTCAACGGTTAAATTTGCCAGGCCTTGCTTAAAGTGCCTGCCATTAAAGAACCTGCCATCACATGGTAGAACACCCAACCAATTCAAACAGCGCTTTCTCCTTTAAAGCGCAGTTTTCTGCTGCAGGTTTCATGCGAAATGCTGTCAACAGTCATTGATATTTTCTTCAATCTTGATTTACCCCACCATCACACTAACTAATCAGTCGTAGGGTGCCTGTATACATATAACCCTGCAAGAAATAGCTGATGGAAACTAACACATTAACAACTTAATTACTAACACATGCAAAGCAATTTTATAGGTTTCAGCGTTGCCATTACAATGATTGTTTTAGTATTTTGATTTTCCCTTATTAATTTGGTAATTTCATTTGGAACTACGTTTATGCATTAATGTTTTTATAGGTTCATTTGTCCATTTTTTTTTTTTAAATATAGTTTATTATATTCTCTTTGAATTGTTTTTTGAAAATTTTCGAAAAATTCTTTTTTTATTTATCAATACAGAAATTAATAGCATTACATGTAATTTTGTGGGCATTTTGCAAAAAAGATTTTGAATGATCACATTGCTGAGGTGGTAACGCTGGTTCAAAAAAGAAATCACACGTACACGAATGTTTACATCAGTTTTTTCATTTTGCCCTTAAGAAAATGATAGAAACGCTGAACCCATCAGCAGTGTCGGTCATATGATGGCTCATATGACCGACACTGTTCTTGCAGGGTATGCGTCCAATACTTTTTTCGCAAACAGAGACCGGTTGCTACACAGAAGTGTAGTAACCTGTTTAAGTACCCCACAAACGACATGTTTTTCACACTGTATCTGTCAAATTCTACGCATGTAAGCAGCTACAAAACGTGTGTTGCCTTTAAAACTTTGCTTGAGTAAAAGTCTTACGACATATTTTCAAACAGAGCGTGTTCTATTTTGTTGTGTACAAACATTTACCTATGCCAAAAGCCTATGTCATGTGAAAACATTAGTCGGCGTTTGATTATGTGCAGTATCATTAGTCGGCTGAATGAAATATTTTGCAAGATGAAAAAAAATGTTTATTGTTTTTTTAATAGCATTGCCGTTTTGACAGAAAGTAGTTATATTAAAAATATATAATTTTTTAATGCAACGAAAACATCTTGTAGTTTAAAAAAGCAGAAAAACGGTTGCATTGCCGTCAAAAATAATTTCGAAGGTGACAAGCCATTTTGCCTACGAACGTCTTGGATATTTACAAGGTGAAAAAGAAAACGCAAACAAATAAAAAAAATTTTGACTTTTTCTGTAAGTGTAGATTACACTGTGCTAGTTGAAAAAACCGACAGGGTGCGCTGAATTCAGTGGTGCTAACCGTTTTTTTTTTTTTTTTGGTTAGCTCTTGTTTTTGAGATAAACCGTTATCTTAAAAATGGAGAAGGTAGAACCACATACATATATTCGCGTATCTCAAAAACGATTTAAAATCTTCGAAAGAACACAAAAACTGAAATTCGGCAATAAAATTATCTCCCGACAACTGTAAAAATATTTTTAATGAGTTTAGTAGTTTAGAAAACACAAATTTTTTTCGATGAAAAAAATTAAATTTTTTGCAAAAGTTTGAAATTTCTTGTTTTTTAAAACAGCATAAAAAATCTTAAAATAAAGTTATGCTGATGAATTTTCACTTGTGCATAAAAAATACAGTTTCAAACACAAGAAGCCTTAAATGACTAAAAACGGTGCACAACTTTGGAAGTTATTCACAAAAAATCAAAAATTGCAGTTTCAAACGGTCAGCAGACGAAGCCTCAAAAATTAACAAACAAAAATTTTTATTATATGAAAGTAGTATGGAAGAAACATTTTGTTTGCTTATCAAAATAAAGCAATTTGAACTGACGGAAGCAAAAAAACAACTTACATATCGATACCCAAAAGGCAAAATTCCGTAACTAACAAATTCGAACTAGAGAGCGAAGCGCATGTCGTGGAAGCAGGTTATAAACATAACACTAAAATGTATTATCTTGTATAGTTAACTGAAACATCATACTGCAAATAACTGTTTAGTATCGTTTGGCTGAATTATTCATTCATTCTAAATTGTAGTTAGGTGTAAATATTAATATGATTCTGTCACAGTACAAATACAAAATCTCTTACGATTTTATTAATATTTTTAAAATTTTTCTTTTTGTTAACACTAAAAACAATAAAAACAAAAACGCACAAAATTAACAACAAACACAGTTCATATTATTTCGCAGTTGAAAAAATATCGCCAGAAAAGTTTTGTTGTTGGAAAAACATGCTGCCGAAAATATTTCCCAACTTATTATAATATGAACGGCAACCATGATTCAAGTAAATTCCGTAGGACAGCATTTCGCACGAAATGTGAAAAAATTACATATGTACTTAGCTGAACAAGCTTTGTTTCATAAAAAAAAAAAAAAAAATAACTTCTGGTAGATTTTTCAAAGTAAGGTTCAGCATAACTAGCAACTAGCCTCTCCGGAAGAGAGCATTCGAAAGTCCCTGCTTCACCAGGACGTTGTATCGTAAAATAAAGACACCAACGAAAGGGGCTTCTTTTACTTGTATAATTCTTAACCGGCTCAAGTTCAACCCCTGGATGATTTTTACTTTTATAAATATTTACTATTTTATGGTATGTTTCTGGGTAGCAGCACCCTTCATCAGCACTCTATGGACTTTGGGCGTGCTAAATTTAACAATTTTATCACTGCCACTTAAACCACTAGACTACCAAAGCTCCTGCAGTTTGACTTTCCATTTATGTACTTAATTACCGTTAACCAAAGCAGTGATGGTTTTTATTTTATTGTCTCCGTTTGGCAGATTATTTTGTCATCTCAGAAGACTGTTTGTTGCTTTCTACAACTTTCTTTGTTTTGCATTTACCCTTTTGTATACTGTAAGTTCTAGATGCTGATATTCTGCTGAATTCTAGATGATGATACCTGGATATGTGAAAGATATATGTATGTATAAAGGGAATCAGGCCTTACCGCCCTTTCTTTCACTGCTGATTTGCAACTGCAGCTGAAAGTATGAATGTGTTAGTGTCTGCAAATAGTTTAAACAGTTTGCCATTATTTTGTTTTATTTTCTTTTCTGCATTTCTTGTAAGTATCCTTATGGTTGGTTTCGTTTTGAATACAACAAAAGTGACAGAGATGAGAAACTATGAACCAGAAGCTTAAATAGCAAAAAAAAAAAGTACTTTTTCGCTTAATTCAAATATAAAATCCGTAGATTTGATATACACAACCACTTATGATGCATAATACAGTAAAATCCCGGTTTAACGAATGATATAATGTTCAGACCTTTCGTTATACCGAGATATTCGTTATATCGAACAATAATTTTTTATATTAAAATTTAATAAAAGACGGTGGTCCGCAGTTTTAAAAACATCAAAATTTAATTGTATTAATAACTTAAAACTTTAATTGATATTTTGATGTGTATTTAAGATTTGTTTAATTTCTAATATGAAAATTCATTAAAAATCATAAATGTACATATGTAGGTGCATCTACATATTTACTTATATTTGGATGCTATTAACATGTGTAGGGTTATTATTACATTTCATTCGTATTATTAATTTCTTAAGAAATCGACATCTCGTTTTCACAATGAACCTACCAAAACTATTGAAATTTTAAGGAAAAAAGCAACGCATCACACGCGTTCTTTCAATACAAAGCAAAGAAGCCAAAAACACCCACAATCTTACGATTCTGTAATGAGTTTTAAATGTATTTTGCTTTGTCATTCGTTAAATCGAGATTCTTTTTTTTTTTTTTTGCCATTCGCTATACAAGGCAGTTAATGTAAAAATTTCGCCATTCGTTATATCGGATATTCGTTAAACTGAGTATTCGCTATACCGGGCTTTGACTGTACTGCGAAATAAAGTTTTTCTTAAAATTCATTGAATTAAAATGGCATGCGTTTTTAATTTTAAAAACGTTGACTGCATAAAGAATCTGGTAGTAAAGTTTAAACTTACTAAGTCGAATATATTTTAAGCCCGTATGATACTTAATTTTTCTTTCATTAAATGGTATAGGATTGATAGAAAGGAACAGCAATTGGTAGAAAGAACCAAATATACAAAACGTAAACAAAACTGACATCTTTTTTTAAGTGTTGTATTTTTTTTTAGTTTTCAAGAAAGCGCTAGGAAATAACAATGTTCAAAAAAAAAGAAGCGTTAAATTGCAAAAATTGTCGATAACTTGGGGGTTACACGATCAAGTTTTGCCTTTCAAGTTTTAATACATTCACACTTTTTTACTAATACACTCACAATTTTGAAAATTTATGTAAACTGGATGACAATTTTTGCTTTCCATAGAGAGCATCAAGTCACAATCAACAAAACAGCTGACAACGATTTTTTTTTTCGTTCTGTCTGCAAATATTTTTTTGTTTTGTTTGAAAGTTGCCATTAAAAGTGATAAAAATTAAACAGATTTAAGCTTAAAAATAGAAATACAAATGTTTACGTGCAAAACCAACAAAGCGATTTATAGAGCATATCTACATTCATTATAATTTGTAAACATTTACCAACCTTCTTACTAATAAGGGCTTCACCCAGTATCGAAAATGTTTCTTATCTGAATCTAAGTACCCTTTACACCTCGTTGTATGAGCTGAAAAGATGCTGTCAAAAGTCCATTTGAAAAATTGAAGCAATCAGCATGAAATAATTCTGCTGGAGTAGTATTTTGTTCATATTATGAAGTGTTTCCGGCAGCATTTCTGTGCTGGCAACATTTGCCAACAGCTGATCAGTGTTGTATACGTAACATCAATAAAAGCGACAATTTTCTACGTAATAATGACAACACTAGCTTCTTTATGTTATGTTATGTTGTGTTACATAACAAAAGTTTGTCAGCAAAGTGTTTGCTTTCAATTTAAATTTGCAACTTTTTGCACTTTGTCCTTTCATCTAAATAAAACGTACTGTAAAACGACCAGCAATTTTATTCCAGCTACAAATGCACTTGTCTACTTTTTAGGCACGTTACATATGTATTTTGTGTTTCTTGTACTCATAATCATTTCTTTCTCCAACTTCCTGCATAATTTTCCTGCACGTATACGAAAATATAACTTGCAGCTATTTTTGTCTGTCTGTTGTGGAAAATGCTTCTTCTTTTTATTTGTTGTTTTCATTATTTTAAAAGGTAGGTACAACTTCAAGTAACTTAACAGACCAACACAATTGTATAAACACATATGAACGTATGTAATTTACACATTACACATACAAATACGAGTGTGTGAAGAATTAATATGGCTAAATGATGGGGAAGAATGTTTTTAAATTAGCACAAAATCGTTATACGAAATTAGTCTCAGAATTATGTTGAACATTACTTTTAACTTTATAGTCTAACTATAATTGTTAATAATTTGATTAGACTTGAGTTCGATGTTGTTTCCTTAAAATTAAGAAAGAATTTTCTGTTTCTTTTTTGATAAAATTGGAGTGATTAATATTTTTAAAAGAATTCAATTCAAGTAAAATTAAAGACCTATGGGCTGGGGTACATGCCATGGGTGTTTCACATCTACCACGATGCACCCAAATCGCTTCAAACCCAGGTCATGACTAATTGTATACTGTTCTTAAGCAGCAGCAGCAGTAGCCCATAGTCATCCTACTACCCGAGCTCTGCATTACTGACTGTCTGTATTTACTTTTATTGATCAGCTTTCAATTTTATCACTGTGTTTTTCTGTTGATTGGAATATATTTTATATATATCTCACCAACATCCAATTGTGTGCTGATGAGCATCATGATGGACGTGAAACAAGCATAGTATGTACCCCAGCCGGTAAGTCTTCAATTTTACTTTTCTTGTCTTCTTGAAAAATATTGATCATTTCAATTTTATCACGAACGTTTTTTGTCAATTTGAGTTTGAGTAAAATCAAACTCAAGCTTGATAAAAATATTAACAAATTTAAATTACGTTCATCTTCACTTTTTTTTACCAACTTCAATGCATCGGGTGGGCGATTTAAAAGTTTAACTTTAAAAAGGAAAAGTTTGCAAGAAGTACATTTTTTACGGTTAGAGATGGCATATTATTTCATTCATATGGCTGCAGCGTCTGGCCTCACATTCGATAGTACCAAACCTTGAGGATTTTTCGAGTGTATGGGTTCGCATGTTTGCAATGGAATCACGAATGTTGGCCTTCAAATGCTCAATTGTCTTTGATTTATCGGCATAGTACCTGTCGCCAGACATAAATTAATCCAACGGTGTCGAATCGCGCAGTTTCTTGCCAGCCTCATTTCGGCAATCAAACGTTTGACGTAAAACATCGATAGTGGCAAAGTGCACCAGCCGATTAAAATCAAATATAGTTCACATCAATAGCATGAAAAACGGGTGCAAAAAATCGATTATTATAATGCAATAGGTGTCTTCATTGATGGTAGTGGTTGCTACGTGTTTATTTTCAAAGAAACAAGGCCAATGGTAACTTCGCTCCACAAGCAGCACCAAACAGTCGCTCGGTATGGAAACATTGGATTCTCTCAGGCCACTTGTGGGTTTTCTTAGCCCCAAATTCGAAAGTTACATTTGGTTTTTTACTCGAATGCTTAACAAATGTCTTGTTACAGATGTAAATATATGTAACTTTAATTAATGCAAACGAGAAAATTCACGAAAGATTTGCAAAACACAAAAAATGTATTCTTAATAGTTTAGAAGGGATTTCAGCAGATGCAAACCACACAACTGGACCAAAAACGATTTAGTCAGTAGCAAACAATGCAGCTGGACTAAGGGCACGAAAATTCGCAAAAAAAAAATTGCAGAACACAACAAATATATTCAACCGCATTCATACATGCAGCAACAACCCGTAACCCCCCCTCCCCCCTTTTCACGCGCAAGTACAAGTGCAAGTAACTCAATACATTGACATTTTCTTACATAATTCTGCAATTTGTGAGCTCACCTGCAAGAGGTTTTGATGCCCGGTAATTTTTTTTTACTTGCATGTCGGTAAAATGACAAAAAGCAAAAACAGTGTTACCTTATAAAGTTAATATTTTTATTTTATTAGATAACTTACAAATAGGGTTTGGGGTTCGGGAATTCCCGAAAAATTTTCATCGGGAATTCCCGGGAAAACGGAAAATGTTTAAATTGGATTTTATAACAGTAATATTTCATTTTTCCACATTTTCATTTACTTAAAATTAAATCTTTCATGTAATAATAAAAACTTTTGTTAAATTAATTACAAAAATAACGAAATTTCATTTTGAAATTACGCTGTTTGTACATAAACATCACTTTTACAAAACACCGCTAGAGTCGCCGAGAGACTCTAACCTCTTAGTAGCTGATGCTATAATCAATACTCTTTTTGCACAGCTAATGTTAATGAAAACACCAGCTTCTCAAAACAAAGCTGAGTCAATTCGAGATAAAGTTGGCCAAAGACGTAATGAAAAAATTATAGCATTACTAAATTAAAAAGTCATGTAGACAGACAAAAACAGAATAAATAATACACAAAAAAGGCAAAATATAATGATTTTTAAATATAAAAAAATTAAACGGTGATTTTGTAAATTTTTTCGCATAATTGTTTTATCATTATTGCTTTCATTTAATTTTTTTTTTTTTTTTTTTTTGTAAAGTAAAACAATTTTCTTTGACGACATTTTAAAAATGAACTTGCACTTGCCTATGTAAACAATCAAACAAGTAGCAACAGCTTTTATTGTCCCTGTCAGTGTATTGGTTGTTAATACGTACACACAACTTGCAACAAGTTACTTGCATGTGTAAATGGGGGGTAAACGATTTGAAATAAATTTTTCGGTTGCGCTGCATGCAACTCCCTAAAGGCCGTGACAGATAAAACTTTTGCTTCGCGTTACGTTACATACACGCTTTGACATTTAAGATAAATGTACATGTTTATATGGCACTTGGGGGCTGTTCACAAATTACGTAACGCTTGGGTTTTGTTACGATTTGTTACGAGGGGGGGGGGAATGTTACGTAACAAAAAAACTGCAAAAATTGCGTTGGGCATCTTTCATCTTTTTGCGCGCTTTGACAATTAGCTGCTTTCATTTTCTTTTATTTTTTCTTGGCGTCAACAGAAATAAAAAAAAATTCCAAATAAATTTTATAAATTTAATGAAT
The DNA here is from genome assembly GCA_963662145.1 of Sturmia bella. Taxonomy (NCBI): domain Eukaryota; kingdom Metazoa; phylum Arthropoda; class Insecta; order Diptera; family Tachinidae; genus Sturmia; species Sturmia bella. Next base: position 30,026,054 of record OY759171.1, on the reverse strand, counting down.
AAATTCATTTGAAAAATATAATAAACAAAACTACAAATAAGTACATATGTATGTATATAAAATATACAACTTCAATATTTTATTGATAAACAAACAATGCTCGGGTCTTGTCAAAGTTTTCATTGTGACATCATACACTTTTTGTTTTACGCTTTTCTTTCAAAGTTATAAACGTCACGCAAAGCAACAAAGTTTTATCTGACACGGCGACTTAAGGCCGCGCCATTTCGAATACATTTTTTGTGCTGTACAAATTTTTGTGCAAAATTTTCGCACTTTTCATCCAGTTGTGTTATTTGCAACTGTTTAAATATTTTCTAAACTATTTGAAATAAATTTTTTACTTAACAGCTATTTGTTTAAGTAACACTTTTTTGTTCTTCATGCAAAAACTTTTCTGTGAAACTGTGAAAAAAAAACTTTTCATATGAAGTAGTGTTGACAATTGATTGCACTGTTTCACAAAACCAGAATCGCCAGAGTTGTGTAACGATGAAAAAATCCCGTTTCGTTCCAGTGTTGTTTTCATATCAAGAAGCTGTGACGTATGTTTTTATTTTTTCACAGAACGAAAATCAGAACTGCTATGAAAACGTGAAAAAAAAACTTTTCATTTCACCGTTTGTTTCACAGAACCGGAATCGACCCCCGAAGTTTTATAAACTTCCTTTACAAATATTTTTCTAACTTTAAATGCCTTTTGAGTCGAATATTGTAAACTTAACATATTGGCATATGTTTTCAGCTTTTAATTATTCAAATTAATTTTGCAGCAAAAAAAATTTATGAAACAAATATAAAAATAGCAAATGATCGATTTAAGCAAATTTAAGCAACTTTTTAAGTTGCATTGCGAATTTTTTGCAAATTAAAAAAATTGTAGGTGATTGTGCAAGTGAAAAGAAAACCATTCAAGAGTTTTTATGTGTTGGTGGTGTTTTAGATTGTAATTTCTAGTGTTGTAATTGTTTTTGTTGTTGTTTCATTTCCGGTATGCAAATTATTACTGTTTTTTGCTTTTGAGAATGAATAAAAGTTTTTAATATAAATGTGTTTTCCATAGAAAGTTGTATAAAGTATGTAGTATTCAAAACAAGGAAAAACTATTTTCTACGATACATAAATACATATGCACATACACTAATACGTATGTACATACACCTAAAAATTGGAAAACCAATTTGGAATATGTGTGTATGAAACAAATGCATTTTTAGTGTAATGCTAGGAACACAAAGGGTGGGGACAAACGAACAATTGGTAGTGATAGCCATTATATCCAGTACTTAAGCCCCGTTGACCTTTTGTTTAAAATGCCTATAGGTTTTGAGCAATCGGGAAATGAAGATAGGACATACTTAATGCTAGGAACACAACTGGGACGAACGATGAATTACGTCGAACACGACGAATACGCCGGTTAAAATTCGCTTTGTAAATTCGTCGTATGAAGCACAATAACGACTTCAAACAAAAACATCTGTTATAATTGATAAAGTTGTTTATTGTTTGTTCAAAGATAAGAACATAATAAATGAATCAAAGAATTTCAAATTTTGTAAAAATAATTAAAATAATGAACATGATCCTAGATTATATAAACATTCATGAAGTTTAACATTTTCAATTATAATTTTACTTGTATCCATTTTCTTAGTTCTTTAATTTTATCTTCTTATTATAGTTGAACAGCTGATGGGGTGACCATATTAAAAAAATTGGTTGCTAAAAAATTAAGCATTACCAAAAACAAAAAATTAAACACCACAAACATGTTTTATAATCTAATATGTTGGCTTTTTATTTTAAATGCAAAAAGTCACTGTTAAAGTAAAAATTAGCTGTTTTTACTAAAACACTTGAAAAAAAATAGATATAAATTTATTTCAAGTTCGACTGTGTGCATTTTCATATACACCAATGTTTGTTTATTTTTGACGGCGAAAAATTCGTCGTTCGTCGCAGTTGTGTTCCTAGCATAAAAATTTGGAAAAAATAATAAGTATTTTTTTGACTCATTTTGTAGGAACTGAAACTTTTGTACGCTTTTTGTTTGACAAGATATGATAGAAAATTAAAAAAAAAATTGACAAAATGTTGCCAATACCAAGACTTGGAAGAAAATTCTCAGTTTTATTGTCAAATTTATCGGTTTTCCGTTTTCTTTTTGGCGACAACAAAAAAACTCAAGAAAATTTTCATATATTTCTTCTTAAAGGGCCTGTCTAATTTGTTTGCTTAATTGATTTTTACATTTTGGACTGATAAAGTAAAAAAAAAAACACCAAAACTGTATGATAGAACTTGCTCAGATGACAAAACAAGTAATTAAAGGCATGTCTTACCAAACCTAAAAGTGAAGCAGCCCAAACACTACAACTGCACGCTCGCGCCATCAAGCGATTTCAGCTATCAAGCTCACACCACATAACTTACCGAGAAGCTCGCACAATATTCAGTTCTTTACCCTATTTATATTCACGCAAAATCTAATACAAACGGGATTTCAAGCTAAATTCGGTGATTTTGACGAGATTTCTCATATAAAATCATGAGCGCCTCGATGCATGAATTAGTAGAGAGTCCTACTAAGAGTGCCAAGGTTGCAGGTTCGATTCCTGCCGAAAGCTTTGGGTGTTTCTGCAGACAACCCGAAAGCTTCGCAGTTTTGTATTCGTTAAAAAAAAAATATCTACTATTAGACTAGATTTTGTGTAGTGATGCAAATGTTATTTTGTTCATAAATTATTTAAAAATACTACGTTGCAATAGCAAAAATATGCACTTAGACATGGTGTACTCGCCACCACTTTGCTCTACCAAATACCTCATGAAAATAAATTTGATGGAAAGTCCTAGATCACGTCTACCGCCTACATAAAACTGCTCGTATGCCGCCGATGCCATGTAATTTTTATTTGAATGGAAAATGTAATTTACATTACAACTTTTGACAGTTACGAGGCAAGTCCAATGAAAGTATCAGTACTTGTACAATAGCATGCAACGCTAGTCGCCAAGTATGCAACGCTAATCGTCTGCTGGCAAAATTTCGCCCGCAATATGTAAGTGCTTATGATTTATGTTTTTGTGCTAAAAAAAAAAATACTTTTAATATAAGGTTTATAGCTTTTTGTTTGTTTTGACAGTACTCCACTATACTGTATGGCATTATTCTTTTAAGAGTTATACTTAGTTCAAATTTATTTTATTAAAGAGTTCCATTAGTATTGACATTACAAATCCGCTTTTTTTTTTGCAGAGAGCAACGTTTGCCTTATTTTTCAACATTTTCCTTTCGACAGCAACTTAATGCATGTTGAAATAATGTTTTAAAAATCCTACAACAACATCAATAGTAAAAAAAAAAAAAAATAAACCTGTAAAAATACATTTCAACAGTGACTGTATGCACTTAAACATATGAATATGTATTCATTTGTGCCATTAGGAAATACGAGTGAGTGTCCTTTAACAGCAAATACTGTTTGCCAAAATTTTTGGATATGCAATTTTTGTTAAGAATGTTTCAATGATGTCGTCAAAGTGTACATTAAAAAATTTCTTTTCTCAATTAAACCAAATGAAAACAAAGAAACCAAAAAAAAAAAAATACATGTATTTCTAAGGTTCATAGGGTGCTGATGAAGGGTGTTTGCTACCCAGAAACTGCCGGTTGTGCACCTGGCTATAATATAGGGTGTGCAAAATAACTTTTTTTTTTTTTAAATGGCGCAAAACATCGAGTGTAGCTTTGGCTGTGTGGCACGTAGCACCGTTCTGTTGAAACGTAAAGTTGCCAATATTCTCCTCTTCAATTTTTCTGAACAAAAAATCGTTCAACATGGCCATTGACTGCAACGGCCACTCCTTGCATATTTTCGAAGAAAAATTGCCGAATTATGCCTCTGGATCAAAATCCGCACCAATCAGTGACTCGTTTTGGGTGCGTCGGCTTTTCAATGTATGCGTGCGGGTTTTCTGTGCCCCAAATACGACAATTTTGCTCGTTTACCCGCCAAAATCAAAATGAAAAGATGTTTTTTTGTTTGGCAAAATCGGCATCTTCTTTTCAAAGTAATATCGCAATATTTCCCAGCGTTGTTCAAGCGTATACACAACCATATTCGTGCAGCGGAAGGATAAGACTAACATGCTTGTTATGAATTCCGCCGGAGGCTCCGACAGAATTCCGTCGTAAAAATGCTATCATGAATTCCGACGTTGCTACGAAATTTTCGAAATTCGGGAGATTGGTATTATGAATTCCGAATGAAACGTACATTTGGCGTTTTTTTACCAAAAATTTGTACGTACTCTTCTTACTGTCGGGAGAATACAAAAAGTAGTTGCAAATAAGAACAAATAAAAACAAAAATAAGTTATTAAATTGAATAAAAACTATTTTTAAGTAGTTATAAAATTATATTTCTTGAATAGTTAATTGGTATATTTTAAAATAATTATTGATTTTGCCATGATTTGAAACAAAAAAAAAGTAAAACAAACTAACTGCTGATTATACGTGTTGAAAAAATCGCTTCATATACACCATTTGCAACAGCTGACAGATTACTTGGAAAATAATTAAGAATATAAACAAAGAAAAAAAAAAACAAAAGCAGCATCCACATCTTTTCCGCCACCATGCTGACAGCCACCTTCTGCTAAAAATCGAATTGTGCAGGTTTGTTCAGCCAGAAATTTTTAATAAAGCTAAACGGAAAAATTTACATATTTTCATAATTGCTGATATGTTTTAACAACTCACGCCTTGTTATCCAAATCAAGGGAATCTAACCATTCCTCAAGGCTTTGCGCTCTATTCGCTAACAGCTTTTGTTTTTAAATTCCTCTTTTGTCACTGAAACAGCTGCAGCAATCAAATTCATTATATTTCGTTTTCATTTTTTGAAAAATATTTTTAGCAATCCTTAGAATATCGGGTTTTCATTTAAAAAATTGGTTGTACTAATTCGAACTTAGCTCAAGAGGATGGCAACACTAACTTCGAATCCGTCGGAACTCATGGTACCTTTTTGTACGAATTCGTGACGGAGATTTTCCAGTGCTAGTGATGTTCACTAGGAATTCATAATAAGGCTGTAATTATCTGTTAAATCAGACATCAGCTAAGTGTTACGATTCACAAAATAAGCACTAGTTGAAAAAAAAGGTTAGATGGCGGACCCTATATTTTACTTTTCTTTACTTAACTGATAAAAAGTGACCACCCAAGGGTTGAACTTGAGCCTGTTAAAAAGTAATTTAAAAAAATCTTTCGTTTGCTCAAAAAGGTTGTGCCTCGTTGCGAGTGAAGTGAAATATTGAAATATTCGTAGTTTGGTACTTTTGCAGAACAAATTGTATCCCTCTGAAAAGTATATCCCTATTTGTTTCGCTTCGCTCTAAAGTTCTTAATAATTTATCTGAGGAAAACTTGCTACATAAAAGATTTGCTATAGAAATGTCTATAACATATAATTTCTGCAGAGAAGTTAGATGATCGATAACTTAGCTGGGAAAGTAATCGGGATCTTTTTGTAGAAAACTTAAGTTATTTCAGGGTGCCATAGAATCCAAGTCGGTTTTGAAAATCGATTAATGAATTAATTTGATTATAGGAAAACAAATCGGTTTTGCTATTTTCCAAGCCAAATAATTTTGATTAATTAGTTTTTATTACCTGAAGTTTTATTTTTCTAAAACTATTCTGTATTACGTTTATCAGACTATATTATTGTTGTGATTGATATTAATTAGACAAGAAGACATTATTACTTTGAGCAAAGACTTTTAGCTGGGCGACAATTAGCTGTTACATCAGCTCTCGTCCTTGAACTCAGAGCCTCTTGTTTCTAAGGCGACACTCCAGCCACTCAGCCACACAAGTTGTTGTATATTTTCTGTCTGAATTTTATCAAAACACCACCAATTATTATTTTTTATTTATATTTTTTCTTGCATTACTCATTAACTCATTGCACTTATTTTTCTTATATTGCTACTAATCCTAATTTTAATTTTCTACCTTACAAATATTCTGCTCTGCTCAACTGCTGTTAATTTTTTATTTTGTTTAAACATTCGACGATCAATAGCACAAATTATATAATTGAACAATTGTACTGTTGGACAAACCTTTTTTCTTAATTTTAGTCAAAACGAAACGTATCCAAATAGTTTACTATACGGGTGATTCAATAGAATTTTATTATATTGTGTTAGTAAAGTCTGGAACAACTTTTTAGCCGACTTAACTTAAGAAAAATCATAAAACATGAGGTTTTCAATGCAATTTGTTTTTAGAAATCATGTCATTTCAAGCCAAATGCTGTTTAGAACAGAGTTATATCAAAAAAAAAAGTTATCAAAATTGTTTCTTTTTGATAATTTATTAGCATATTTCCTTTATGCTATTTATGCTGCAACATACAGAAGTGCTCTTAAAAATTTGCATTAGCACCCTCATAAATCGAATATGATTTCAACATGTTTTTCTTTTGCTTTTAATGCAAACATAATTTCCATAGGAAAAGCAAATATATTTAAAATTACTTATGATGATACTGAAACGAATTTTAATGTATTACGAAGAACACTTCAAACAAGTACTCTTCTTCAAGATAAATTTACACAATGCTTTTTTTCTCGTGTAACAAATACAGAATTCGTTATCTGCATTATTGTACGGATATAAATTCGAGACTATTGTTTATGGTCTTTTCTAGTTCTTTGATGTCGTTATTTTAATTTTTTTATGCCTATTGCTTCAGAACAAAATTTTTATTAGAACAGAATGTTTGTAGTTTAACGTATACCTTTGACAGAGATTTTGAGCTCAAAGTGGTTTAGTTTTTAAATTATTATGAATGTAAACAGTCTTTTTCAGCCGTCTATATGCCGCCAATATTTCGTTGATGCTAATCAACTCATCGGTAGACTCGAAAAATTCTTAAAAGAATGCTAAGAATGTAAAATCGTCGTATGAAGCACAATAACGACGAAAAACAAAAACATCTGTTATAATTGATAAAGTTGTTTATTGTTTGTTCAAAGATAAAAACAAATTAAATGAATCAAAGAATTTCAAATTTTGTAAAAACAATGAACATCATGTTCATTATGGTAAGAGTCTGGAAGTTTAACATTTTCAATTATAATTTCATTTGTATCCCTTCTCTCAATTTTTTAATTTTATCTTTTTATTATAGTTGAACAGCTGATGGGGTGACCATATTTAAAAAATTGGTTGCTAAAAAATTTAGCATTACCAAAAACTAAAAAAAATTAAACACTACAAACATGTTTTATATTTTAATATGTTGGCTTTTTATTTTAAATGCAAAAAGCCAAAGCTTGGCACTTAAAATAAAAACTATTAAAGTAAAAATTAACTGTTTTTACTAAAACACTTGAAAACTAAAACGGAAACTGATTTGTTCGTCGTTCGCCGGCGTAGGTTAGGTTAGGTTAGGTTAGGTTGAATGGAGGGGTTCTTCTGCCCATGTCTTACGACATACACCTAAGCCAATATAGGCTTGTTGTGCGCTCCGTGGGTTTAACCGTGAACCAGTTTGACTCATAGGTCTATAGGAACTCCGTGTCATTCACAAAGTTCCTTAGTTTCCTCCAGCATACGCCCCGTAATTGGGTTATGTCTGGTAAGATGTCTCTCCCAAAAAAAAAAAATAGAAATAGAAATAAATCTAGTTCAAGTTCGCCGCGTACAACGAATTTCGACCGAAGCTGTGATTGTGTGCATTTTCACATACACCAATGTGTATATGTATTTTTGACGGCGAAAATTCGCGGCGAAAAATTCGTCGTTCGTTCTGTTGTTGTGTTCCTAGCATAACATGTACACTTTTTCAAGGGTCAAAATATCACCTTTTGATATACAGTAGAAACAAGTTGTGCTCTATGTTAATGCAATACACTAGAAATGTTAGCAAACAGATCATTCTGTTAAAATAACAGCGTTTGGCTAAGGAAATGTAAACAAAAACAGAGATGTTAAAAACATCTCTACCATCTAATTTTGATGAAAACAAATTCACTAGAAGTACTACATGTAGAAGTACTACATGTACTACATGATGTAGTAAATATTTAATTTTTCTTAACTCCTTTCAAAATATCAAAAACAAAAATTTCAGTCTTAAAGCTTTGACATCCAATTACGGAAAAGAATCAAAATTTTTCGATGAGAATTCGCAAAACTCAAACAAGTATTAAATGATATTAAATTCCGTATTTCAGTTTTGCACTTGAATGATGTTTGCATCTGTATGAGAAAAAAAAAATTAAATTATCAATTTTGCTTCATGAGCGTAAATTTATTCATTTTATTTAATATAGTGTAGTTTGACTGAAATGAACGAAAATTAAAATCAATTGTATTATTCTTCTTATCACAAACTTTTGAAATTTCTCTATACAAAGAGTGTTTTTTTTTTCTTGTCTTTCGTTTTGCACAAATTCCTTAAGTCATTGGAAAAATGTGCCATCAAATAGAAATGTATGCCTTTCTTTAACAAAATACCATACTTATCTACATCATAAATTGCACCTTATAACTAGCATATAAGGAGATACACCACACCGATACAAAAAAAATAGTAAAGACTGTACACGAACAAATACGTATCAGAAAACGAAAAGAAATAAAGTAGACATTTATCGCGGTTTAAAAAGTCATTTAGACGGGAAAGTAATTGCCTGAAAGTTGCAGTACATTCACACTTTTCTTACTAACACACTCACAATTTTCTAACATTCAACTCAGCTTTCAACAAAATTTTACTGAAAGTAATTTTTTGACATTTACTAAAACTAGTAAACACGGTTACCTACTCCACGGCACATATGTACACATTTTCAGGTTGTCAGTAGAATAATAATTGTGCATCTTAAGTTATTGGAACGAAGTTCCTTAACGCGGCTTGCTGGTAGGGGAAATTAGTAGAAATCGTCACGAAAGCGTGTGAGCTGTTTATATGTATTGGTGTACTGTCGAAAAGCAATTGTGTATGATTGGCGGTGTCTCTACTGACAGCAGCGGAGACACATACCAATAAATATTAATTAGTTGGAAAACGTTCCAAAAATTTAAAGAATCATAAAATTTCAAAAACAACACAAAATAAAACTTACAGATTTCACCTTGTATTACATTCAAAGATGAAAAGAAAAACGTAAGGAACTTCGTTCCTAACGGGGGTCCCCCGACCGCATTTCTTTTTTTGTACATTAGAAACTACTTAAAACATTTTTACAGCAAATATGAATAAAGAACACAAATGAAGTATATTTATAGTGATATTTATTGAATTAGTTAATAAAATAAAAGCAACAAAAATTATTTTCGAATGTTGCCCTATAAATTTTGTTACGATTTTTTTTTTTGTTTGGCGAAGAAAATAACTTTTCCCTGTTGTGCTACACATTTGTAATTAATCAGTGGGTTCTATCCCATGAAAAAATTTAAGGAATTTTTTTTGTTTTGTGGAGATGCTGAGATGCTCTCACATTTATTACAGCACATGTAAAATAAAGCTGCAAATAAGCGGGATCTTATTTTTTTATTTGCTACAATAAGTTTTACGACCATTCTAGTTTCTCATTGGAAGTAATTGCGCGGTAATTATAACAACAGTCGCTTAGTTTCAGCAATGTATGAAAACCTTCAGTCAATCGTAGAAGTAAAGTGGTAGTGTAAAGAAGTGCATAATATCAAAAAGCAAATAAAAATTTAAGAATTTCAAGGAAAAAAAGAAAGATTTACATGTGACTTGGAATTCTACCATTAAATATTGTAACATTCAGTAAGTCTTATTAAAATTCCATTAAACCATAGATTGTATAATTCATGGGGAAAATGTTTCCAATATTTAGATCAATCAGGCATTTTTATAAATTGAAGGATATAACTTACGCATTCCAAAGTAAGGCCCACATGTGGCTTCAATCGGTCGATTACGTGCTTGGAACCACAACTAGTTTAAACAATAAAGCCTTGGGAGCCTAGGAAAATCTGGGAGACAAAAGCCTGCTACCACTATTTTTATCAGAGCCAGGCAACTTTCAATATTGTTTTAAACTTGCAGGCACAGACATATGTCTCGCCCTATTCACATATTAAAACTCAAACTAACCTAAAAGTATCACGTCTGAAACTCTTACACAGTACTTTATACAAGGAAAAACTTAATGTCTTAATAAGGTGTAACAATATTTTACTAACATTTGAATATCCCCACCCACTTCCTATTTTGTTTAAATCTTACCTGAATGAAAATTATTATATATCCTCATAAGAAAGTAAGAAAAAAAAAAACAAATTGAAACCTCATTAATTTTTACACATGTAGTAAAGCTATTATTTCATATCACTTAATATAAAGCTTAGTTTAGACGATATGTTGAATCAGTGTTTGTTTAAGTGCCATCATATCGTGTAAACGCAAAATCTTTACCAGCATATGTATGTTTAACAACGTTTGCAAACCAACAAATATATGTTGGCAATTTGAGCATATCGTGTGAACAGTATGTTTTTAGTATTTGACTAATTTCCTGCGTATGCTAGCTGATATGCCATTTGTTGAAAATGCTGTTTAAGCTGTTCAGCATATATCTAATTTGTGTGCATATTTGCCGAATGGCTTTGTTGAGCCGCCGACAATTTTCGTTTATGTAAATATACGTATGTATATCTTCTTCAAAATTTCCAAACGAGCACAAACGTAATGAAATGAAATTCAATGAATTAATTGCTCTCAAATTAAAAAACAATAAATAGCTCAAGGCGAATTCATACCAGGTGGTTGCAAGGAAATTTGCAAAATGAAAAAAATACATGTATTTCATTACATATATTTCAAAGTGAACAAACAGCTAGAAGCCAAAATAATCACCTGTGTTTCAAGTCCAACAATCAACGGCAAGGCGTTGATTACATGCATGCATCCGGATTTCAACCGCCGCCCCACTTTTGTTTTCAGCGGCTGCCACGATGAAAATTAATTGGCACAGATCTTCGAACGTCTTACAATTCTTTGTATAATTTTGCACAAAAAACTTCATCTGCCCGCCGTTCTACCCATTTTCTTTTCCAAACTCGGCTTCTTTTTCCTTTTACTTCACTTTCAAAAACAAGGACTGCACAAGCAATAGCAAGCGATATTTCTTCCGAAGACATTTTTTGTTTTATATTAAAAACACGAATTTTCTGCAATAACGCGTTGTATAAATAGAAAGTAGTATCAAACTTATTTTACAAGCAAATGTTTATACGATTCAGCATACATATCACCATGTAATTATCAACATGTCATATAAACACAAAAATTGTATGCTAACTCTTATGTTGACATTCCATTTGCTGAAATATGTTGAATTAAAAAATTTGGTAGTTTCAGCATATAGTGTAAACACCTAGCATATGATATGTGATGACATATGCATTTGATGTTATTTTTAAACATACAGTTGTTAGCATATATATGCTGATTCAACATATCGTCTAAACTAAGCTTAAGTGAATTGCATACTAACCTGATTTCTAATATTTAAAACATTAGTTTCGTTGTTAACGCCAAAATGTGTACTTGGTGTTAACAACAGTGATGGGCAATATTTCACTTTCGGTGCATTCATTATATATAATCGCTGAATGTTGCGAAAATCGTGCTTTCTCTTTCACGTTTAAAGCCTAACGTCTCTTGCAAAACTCGTACAAAATGATCTAAAAGGTTGTTCCGTTTTCTACAAAAATCTTGTAATCCTTCTTGTGATTTCAAGCGCCATCAGCAAAAGATAACATTTCTTCATGAAATAAATATTTTGTTCAACAACACTAACCGTCTAATTCATAAAAATTATAACAGGTTTATAAAGCTCTTATTTGACAGATTTTCCATACAAATATGTCAAATAACAGTCTTATAAGCCTGTTATAATTTTTATGAATTAGGAGCTAAATCTTTGTGTTTTCTTCAATCTTTTCATTTGCTTGATGTACCTCAACTTACAATTGGGGTAATTGCGGTCATGCTACTCTAAGCAATTAAGTTACATTTTCACATACTTTTATTGCTCAGTTCGGCTACCAGAATCAAATTTATTTTATTCCCCCAGCTTCCCCAGAATAGAGAAAATCTTCATCTTTACAGTAGATAGTAGTCTTGGCACTTTCATTTCAGTAATAAACAAAACTATAATACTTGCAACTCTACGCTTTGCCTACATTATTAATATGAACTTTCACGTTCCTTTGAAATTGAGCAAGCAATTTTCGTGAAAGTCACAGATTTCATTGAAATTTTTATTCATAAAATTTTAATGAAAGTACTTTCGCCGTCTAAATGCCGGGTAACGTGTTACACGAAATCAGCTGGACTGCCAAAACTGTGTTGCCGGGAAAGAAAATTGTTAAGGAATCACGCTTTAAGCCCACTAAAGACACCCGGTGATTAGGTTAGGTTAGGCTGAATGGAGGGGTTCTTCTGCGCACCCGGTGATTAAATAATTTTATAATTAAAATATGAACTAAATTGTTTATTTGCTTTAAGAGCCAATTGAAAAGGTTCATTTTTGGACCTAAATTAATAATTTTATAATTGTGATGTAAAAAAATTATAATTGTATGGCAGAACCCGTAAGAGAATGAAATAGGGGGTATACATTTTCAAAATAAAAAAAAAAATTTGGAGCCGGCAAAAATAATTCCCGCTGAGACATGATCTGTCTTCCATTGTATTATTCGCGCCTGTGAAATTATCCTTTTGAATAATACCCCGTTTTTTATATTTACCACACTATTTTTGCCATATTATGTAACGTTTCTGTTTGCTTAACGGACTAGTGGCGCGCTGGTGGTTATCGCAGCTGTAGCTCGCCGGAAATGGTGGTTCTTATCCGTTAGTTTGCATTACAGTTTTCGTGCCAATTTGAAATATATTCGGAAATTGTTTAATCCACTAGAAACTGCTGAAGACAACCTAATGTCGGGGACAGCATTTTGTTATATTATGAAGAAGGTGCATGAATGCAAAAATAATATGACGGACGGACTAGTTTGTTACTTTTTCATTCTCTATATACAAATATGTGTGTACATATGTACCTGCATAGGTTTGATACGTACATACACATGAATATGTTTCTGCATTTATGGTTCTATTTATTTGATATAGCTTTTCTTTTGGTTCTTTTCTTCTAAGTGTATATTTCTCTATTTCTATATCCACGTTCGTACAGGTAAGTATTTAGATAGGTCAAGGTCAATCTGTCCAAAAGATCGAAAGAATTTACTACCCTAAATACCAGGGGCGGTCCTACTTTCTACCCTTCTATGGACGAGTTAAAGACAATTGTAAAGCTTTTTGTTGCTAACACTATGAGCGGTCTATTACATCTGAATCCTGCACCTAACAAACTCTATATAATACTGCCCTATGGATAATGTACACACATTCACAAGTTTACTATAAAATTAAATGGAATTTTTTTTTCGAGAAAACTCTTTAAATGAAGAACAAACAAACAAAAAATTGCAAAACTAAACCCAATAGCGCAGCACACAACTAAAAGCACAATAATAAGTTCAGAATAGATTACAACAGCAAAACAAACAAAAAATCAATATGGATGTCTCGACCTCAATTGATTATGTTGTTATTGCCGTAATTGTTGTTGCTGCTACTGCTGTTGCTGTCTGTTCGCCTGCTGATGTTAATAATTAAAGTGGATTTGTTATTGTTGTTATTGCTGCTGTAGAGTCTCATCATCATCAACGTAATATTTTTAGCATACATAATAAATCTTGCCTTTCTTCAGCTAAACAACATGCTAAACAGTGACTTACCGACTGAGTGACGACTAACTGACGGAGTGATTTAGCAGCAACCATCTATGCTGCTGGTACTTGCTAACAACATGACTCACGACAGCATGAGTCACTTTGTTTCTCTGCTCAGTATTTAATCAGTCATGCCAGATGCCAGAATTTATAGTCAATTGTTTATCACTTTCCTCAGTAAGTCCTTTAGCCCAGTAATCTCGTTAGTAAGTCAATCAATTGTGTACTTCAAATTTGTATTGCAGTGTTTGATAAAATTCTCACAAGTTGCTGGTTTTTTTTTCCATAAACAATTTTCAAATGCATTACAATTTTCTGTTGTTTTTGTTTTCTTTTTGCATTCGCTTTTGAGATATGAAAAGTTTGTCGTCATCATCTAAGTTGGCTTAATTAAACTGCTTTTAGTTTTATTTGGGTTTAGTGTTGAAAGCAGTTTTATATGTCAGAAAAAGATATTGTGGACGAGTAAAGAAACATGTAAATGTGTGCGTGTGAATGTTGGCTGGCCCTGCAGATAAAATGTTTAGTATGTGTTTAGAAGCATAGTGGCTGTACATCTCTTTCAATTTTCGTAAATGGTGGTCCAACCATGGTACAGTTATTTCCGCTTTATTGAGTTTCCCGCTTTATTGCACTAAAAATCATGGATCGAAATCATTCAGTATACCTGTCTATGTTAAAATGCCCGTTTAATTGAGTTCCGTTTAATTGCGTCGCCCGCTTAATTGTTTCGCAAATTAAGACCGCATTGCAAAAATGAAGCGCAAATGTTTCGCTTAATTGATTCCGTCTACTTAATTTTTTTGCTTCACAAACATAAAAAAAAAATATTTTGCTGCAAAAAGGTCATGGTTCTGTTCCTTTATAAACATTGTACGATGAACGTACCTGATTTTTATTTCGTTTTAATAAATCTAAACAATTTTCCAACTTAATATGTAAGTAAAGAAATTAGTATTATTTTCCATCTTCGCATGGGTGTTTCGCTTTATTGCACATATGGCTTAAGAAAATCGCTTATTTTCGTTTAATTGCGTAGGCGATTCAATTAACCGAGTATTGCTAATTGGGTTCCCGCTTAATTGCGCCAAAAGTCATGCATTTTTAGAAACTCAATTAAGCGGAAATAACTGTACTAATATCGTGTCAGTCAAATCTTAACGTTGGATTTTTTGCCCAACATAGTTTTACTTTTTTGAAGCACTTGCTTCAATATTTAACCAATTCGACCCTGGAGATTAACATTGGTGAGGCCTTATACATAATTTCTTTTTTTCAACTTTGTGAGTTGACCACACTTTGACCTCATTGGATGCCTCAACAAGCAGAATTGTCACAGCTGGGCAAATAAGCATCCATGAGTGGTTGTTGAAAAGCTAAAGCATACAATAAAGTATAGAGCGTAGTGGTGTGGTTTATGGGCTGGCAACGTCATCGGTTCATACTTCAGCAAAAATGAGGTCGGCTAAGCAGTTACCGTGAGTGGTATTCGTTATCGTGAGATGATAATGGACTTCTTGTTGCGCCAAATTGAGGACATCGATCTGTATGACATGTGATTCTAATAGAATGATGCCACCTGCCATACAGGTAACAAAATGAAGGCTCTTTTGGGCGAGAAATTCAATCGGTTTGCTATCTCACTTCGTGCCTATGCTAATTGGCCGCCACGGTCATGTGATTTGACACCGTTGGACTTCTTTCTTTTGGGATATTTAAAAGAAAAACTGTACGTCAGTAGTTCAAGAGCAATTCAAGAGTTAAAGGATGAAACATTTAATAACATTCAACCTCAATTATGCCTCAGAGTCACTAAGGATATGAATCAAGGGAAGCTGTGGAGAGCTTCTTAGCACCACCCTATAAAAATAAATAACTTATGATTGCTGCTACATTTTTGAAATTCTGGATGAGAAGAATTTGAGAATGAAAAGTTCCTTTAAGCAGGTGAAAATAAGATATTGGTATTATTTATAAATATTCACACGCCCGAGGTGCCCCACTTTGACTGGACCTCAAAGCTGATCTTCTTTAGCACTGTATAGTCCAAACTCACAACTAAGGTTGTTTACACCTTGCGGTGTAAAATTTCACAGCAATAGAGCCAACCATTAAAAAATAAAATATCTATTTTCCATTTTTCCTGACATTCTCACATTGCGACCACTAACCAGTAAATAATACATGTGTGTGAAGATAAATACGTATTTAAGTTCCGGGACTCAAACCACAATTTTTAGCAAAGCTACATTTTGAAGTTAGCAGAGCCCTGTTAATGAGTTACCAGCGCTATTTTTATAACAGATGACAATTGTGGAGAAGATAAGTGGGTTTTATGGAAAAATTAGGACTTGCGAAGTACTGACCAAATGGAAATGGTGATTCAGAGGGTTGGCTATAACCTCTGGTACCTGGGATGTCTGTAATAACTTTTGGAGTCCCACAAAAAGACTTTTAAAAACACTCCATTTAAGAAATTTCTGGAGAAGAGGAGTGGGCTCATGGAAAAAAGAGGACTTCTGCGAAGTACTGGCCATATGGAAATGGTGGCCTGGAGGGTTAGCTATGACTTCTGGTACTTTTAAATACAAGTACTATTTTTCCCTCAATTTGTGCATAAACTTACGCATATTATTGCCAGGCCTTAATTAACAATGTAGTATAATATCTTCATGCGTGGAAAACAGCATTTATCGCAGCAGGATGCAGAACAATTTCGGTTTAATGAAAAGAAAATTTAATAAAAACGTTTCGTTTCGTTTCTCAATTATGCCAAATTAGTAAAATTGTATCCATTGGTCTACAAGCAGTAATCTGACAGCCCCAAAACGTAATTATGCATCTACAAAGTTAGCTGCAGGGAACTAAAATTCATACTACTACAAATGTATTTATTTCTGTTAGTATTGGTATAGTATTTCATGTACAAAAAAAATGAATTGCTTGCAATTTTAAATAAGACTGTTTAATAACGTCCATACTTTAAAAGATATTTGATACATACGGAAGTAATGGCTGTAGTAAAAAAAACGTTACTGGCGGTCGGGGTTCTTTGTTTATTTTTTGATTAAAACTTGTAGTGAAATTTAATAGGAAATGAAAGGAAACAACAATTATTTTAAGCAAACTAGTACACAGAGCCAACACTAGCTAATGCAATCAAAAAGATTTTCTCTATGAAACCTTTTTAGATTGCTGGGATAAGATGTGAACTGATTTACATCGCTACCTGACGTTACGCGCTAACCCGACGGTGGACCAAACCATGTGGTGTAATTCTGACGTTACATCGCTGCCCCCGAACAACTGTTCCAAATGCTCGAGAGGTAATTTATCTGCTACTGTTCTTGGCACGCAACAGATCCCCTTCCTGGGGGGTCTGTGAGCTATCTAAACTCAACTGCAGTGCAATCCGCTGAACGACATTAGGATCACGACTACGGCTGGTCGACTAATCTTGATGATCCCACAGTTCCAGTTGCTCACAAAGCAGCGTCTGTTGCATGGCAACAGCACCTCGGACCCATTTAGAACCCGAACATATGCACGAGATCTCAGCGATTACCAATGTTCGCTTCCATCCGATTTTTGGTAGCAACTATAGTCAATATGTTTCAACCTACGATCAGGCAGCATGACCCCGTTTAGTCATCCTGGGGCTCTGATTCCCGTACTGCCGAATTGTTTTTCTGTGAAGAAGAACAATTCGGCAGGTCCCTCATGATACACCGCAACCCCTCAGTACCTGCCAAAGACAACCGAACAATCCTGCACCTGATAAGCCCCGGTAAGCACAGCACCGAGCTGGCTAGGAACGGCAGGTGCCCCCGAGGGATCCTAGCAGAAAGATGTGAAGATTTTTCCAAACAGATTCCTTATACAAACAGCTGAAAACTAAAGGGTGTCCCCGGGCAAGAACAGAAAATTAGCCATGAGAGATAAATACTGGAAATATTCACAGAATATGGACAACGTATACCACCACATACCAAATAATGCTACAATACTAAATAATAAGAACAAAGTTCTAATAACCCATACAACAAACCGTGTTTCACATAATAAATATATTAAAAGACATTTTCAAATGATTTTTAAGAAATGGTACAAACAGACAGGGCGAAATGGGTTAAGCCACTTGTACGGTGGTTATTTTCTTTTTACGCCAAGGAATCATACAGCAACCAAAAAACTTGGGTTAGAAAAATTATTTAAAAATACAGTAGAGACTCGCAAAAGTTAAGCAGTTGTTTTGGGGGTAATGAACTTTTCTGAACTATTAACTTTTTCATAGTCAAAAAAAAAATGCATGTGGGTTTGTGTATTTATATATTGTTTATTTTTAAATTAGAATTACATACATTTATGTACATACATAAAAACGGCTGACATGTCGCTAGATAAAATTTCTCCACAGATCTTAAGAATGCGTATTCCATACCGACGCTTGTATTTCAAAAACCTGCCTTGACTTGCTCTAAAATCATTTATATTTTCATCTGGATAGACTTTATGTAAAAGTTCTTTAGCCTTAGCATTTAAAATTGGACCACTCAATGGACAGTTCCTTTCACGTTGGTCTAGGAACGGTCTCTTCTCCAAATCTACATATTCTGCCTTATGTAAAGTTTTACACTTAATTTTTGTAATTGATGCTCTAGAAACATGAAAATCAATGGCCAATTTATTTGCAAGAACGCCTTCATCTAGCTGTTTTTTTTTAAATCTTGGATTTCTCGGCTATTGATAACCTTTTTTGCTGCTTTAGTGCTAACATTGTTGTGATCAAAACATATTGAACGACTGTTTTCTTTTACATATATCCAAATGATGAGAGCAACCACATTATGTGTGATTAATTTTGCATGTGCATATGTATAAAGTTCGCAAAAAATTATAACGGTTCATATAATTTTGATACGTATGTCTACAAGTGTACATCCCTCACGCTATATATAAATATGTATTAAGTATTTCAAATGTAAGAAGATAAAATGTCTTTGCAAAGAGAAGAACAAAATAAAAAAAAATGGGCCTTAACTATAGTTAAACTCTAAGGTCGGTTCTTTTTAGAAACAACTTAAACAACTTAAAAAAGCGTTGCTAACTTATTTTTAACTATATTCAAAGTTAAAGTTGGCTTTAAGTTCAACCACCTTTAACAGGGTGCCACATTATTTATCGGAAATGACAAATTATTTATCATACAATCATTTACAACTTTAAGTAAACTCCCATCTCTAATAAGATGACTCTCAAAAATTATGTATAAATGTAGACATACACCTACATAAATGTAAGGTTGTATTAGTAAGTAAACAAAAAATATCAAAGCGTATTGAATAAAAGTAAAATTTTTAAGAAAATTCTGATTGATAAGAGTTATTAAAAAATCTTTAATTTAATTATGTAATTTAAAAAAATTTACATTCAAAAACTTTTACATGTAAAAGTGACATTTGTTTGAGCAAAGCTGTTGCTAAATGAATTAAAGACAACTTCTGGTAGTTTTAAGTTTAGAGCAGACTTTTACGGGTAAAGTCGGGTTTTTCTTGTCTATAGTAGACAAAAAGCATACTTTTATTTAGCAGTAACTTAATACCTTGTTCATACATATATTTCTAATTGAGATAATATTCAGTTTATTGACATAATATTTTTTGCGTTCATACATACAAATATTGAGCTAACTCAATTAGTATTTGAGAGCTGGAAAAAAGTTGTTGTTTTTGTTGTGGTAGTGAGAAAGAAAAAGTGAAAAATATTTTCAAATAAGAAAAATGGAAGAAAAACTGCCTTTTATTAAAAATATTTTAGTGTTGTACAATAAAAATATGGAACTTGTACAAGTAGTGCGTTCCTGTTATGACTCCCACGCGGCAATAATAAAAAGAAAGAGAAATAAAAATTTGGAAATGCTGCAATGTTTTTATTTTTATTGTATTTATTTTTATTTTTTATTATTTTGTTTTGTTTGCTTTTGTTTACATTTATCACGTCATTCATTTCGCATTGTATACCTTTGCTTATTAAACACATCTTTTACAGTGTTGTGTTCCATCTTTTTCTCAATATTCAAAGCAATATAGAGTTTATTGAGCAATAACTTTATTGACTTTTTGTATGGAATATTGAGCTCAATAATGGACATTATTGCGATTATCTCAATAAAGGCGCATGTATGAACATGGTATAAAATTGCCTAAAGTATATTTTTTCGATGTCTATAGTTATGGCTCAATGTCGCTAAAAAGTTAAAAAGTACTTAACTTTTTAGAGCATAGATGCCCAGTAGTGGCTGATATCAGCAAATTAAACTCACACGTATACTTACGCTCTTTTGTTTGATCGTCAATCAACCAATAGGAAATCACCATGTTGAGTGCGAGAGACAAACTACACTTGAAGAACTTCTGTGTGTTATTTTACATTTTAATCGTCATCGAGACTGCTGTCAGTGAACATGTTTATGATTCATGAACATGTATATGATTATGTTTAAAATTCTTTCGAATTTTAAAACTCAGCTATTTTTACTTGCAGCTCAAATTGATTCTGCAGACTTTTCGGACTTTCCGAAAACTTCTGTTATTTACGACAAGGATTTTGATAATATTAAGCATTTACTGGATATTTTTCAAAACTCTTTTAAATGCGATATATTAAAGTACGAATTTCCAAACCAAACAGAACTAATTATTCTTCGAAGTCAATTAGATTTCCATGATAATTTTATCAATATAGAACTCTGGAAAAATCTGGATGGTACAATATATCCCGAAATAAAGAAGATTTCATTGAAATATTTATCCTTATTTCCCTCAACGTATCTTTGCGAACAAATATTTTCAGATATGAATTATATTTGCTCAAAAAAACGCAATAAGCTGAATTCTTCTAATTTGAGAAATATACTTTTATTGCGTAACTGCAATAAGAGTATCCATAGAAGATTTCATTACTTTTTAATTGCAAGATCAACAATGATTAATTGAGGGAACATTTATAAACACTTCGAAGAATCTTTTTATTTCAAAATATTTCAGACTACCAAGAGTATTACTAAAATAGGTACAACACCCGCCACACATGTGTCACAATCTCGTTGACGACTAAATAAAATGAATAGCAAATTGTTTTCTTCCAGTGTTATTTTGTCACTCTCACCAATACTACTACATTGGGCATCTATGTTTTGGAGTCATGTGTGTTGAGTAAAAATGGCATAACTTTTCTGTGTCTTAACTTTTCTTAGTTTCCACTGTAGCACCTGGAATAGCCAGTTGCCATTCTTAATAACATTTTGGCCACTGGTAACGCAACTGAAGTTTAATTGCTATCGATAGTCGAGTATTTGATCAACTACGGGGATAAATTTACACTATACACATACATATGTGCCTCATTATTAAATTAGTTAAGATTGAAATAAAATTACCTTTGTGTGAGTGCAAAAATACACTCGCACTCGCACTCACACATACATACCTACATACATACATATTACAACATGAAACTCGAATTGTTCTTCGTCTTCATCGAAACTAATTTTATTTTATTAAAATAGTTTCGTACTACACAGTTTTTCTCTTCTCTTTTCTTTGATTGTTGTGAAATATTTATGCATAAGTGTTTTTAGGCCATGGAATCTTGCAGTAAAATTTCACACAAACACAGAGACAATTCTAGACAGAGTTGGGTTAAAGTTGAGCAGAGAATGGAGTATAGAAGAGCCAACCAAACTGAATGCGGTTGAGCTCGAGTAGAAAGAATATTTATGCGTTTGTTTGTTCAGTTTTGTGTGAGCGCAATGACATACTTTTTTTTTTGTTTAATACTTTAACCTTAAGTTAATTAAACACACAAAAAACACAAAACTGGGGTAAGCACATGTGTGTATGTATGTGTGCAGTTCAGAAGTAGAAAAGCAAATAACTGCTTAAAAAGAGGAAGTAATTTAAGTGCTGCACAGTTGCATAAAAATGTGTTTGTATAAAAAATGTTTTTGTTAATTTTTTTTCTTTTTAATTTTAAGCCATAATTGATAACAATTCGTTTTTGGCTTTGGCTTTAAATTTAGTGTATTAGTTAGAAAACTTAATATGTATGTACAAACAGAGAAAGAAAAAGCTCTTACCAAATTTAAGTATTTTCTACTTGATTTTAGTACGAAACATAATACAGGAAAATTTAAGTACGCATAATACACAAGTGCAATTAAAACAAGCCGAATAGGGAATCAGTCCTGTTATGGCTTAAACTGAGTACGACATTTTTGGTTGTGTAGGTAACCAGCACTTGTGTGTGGATTTTGATTAATTTTTTAACTGCTGCGATAGCTGAATTGCTAAAGTGGTAAAGTAGTTGCGTAAGTTCCAGGCTCCAATCGCAAAGAGACGAAATAATTTACAAATTTAATATTTGGTTTTTTTCGGCCAGTTTTTTTATATTTTATATAATTATTTCCTTGGGCTGAAGGTCTTTTTATTGGAGTAGAGTATACTTAAATTTGAATGTATACAAGAGTAGAATACAAGTCATTCTACTCTCGTAGAAATAAATTCTACACTTATCAAATAAATAGAACAGCATAAATGTTATTTCTGTATGAAAATCGCGATTTTTTTCAATTTAGTTATCTCAGTAAATCGCTGATAAAATCAAAAGTTGTGCACCGATTTCAATGAAATAAAGCTCATTTGATTCAAAATATATTAAGCTAAATGCTTTAAGACCAACATTGTGACTTATTGTTGCATTATTTTTTTTTCATGAATTTTTAAATAAGAATTTTTTTTTTTTTTATATAAAATTGTAATTTTTTCCAAAACTACAACGATATCTCTGAAACTACTCGTTCAAATTAAAAACAATGTAGGCACGGATTAAAGATAATTTTGTTGACGAATTTCAGTTTTTGTTTTTAACTGAATATGGTGAACCGTTTTCAAGTTATTGAAATATTTGTACTGGAAGCGCCTTAATTTTAGACATAACGGTAGATCTTAAAATGTCGAGCTGATGGAGAAAATTGGAGTTTAGATTTAAAATCAGCGACCTCAAATTAGTAAAAAATTGCTATAGAATTCCAAACAACACTCAAAAAGTTCAATTTTGTTCCCTTGTGTTATAATTAAATTTGTGGAATTAAAAAAATTAAAATCTTGATAATGCAAATATTCGTTTGATCCTTTTTAGTAGCCGTGGCTTTAAAAACAGCTGCTAAAATGTTCATAAAAAAAAAGAGATTCATTAGTGATAACAAAATCAATTATGACTGTTGCGTATGAGTGATGTTTGTCAGCAATTTTATGCAATAAATCAGTTACACATACGCATGTTTGAAGTGGTATTATTAGTATGAAATTATTTAAACAGCAATTAAGTCTGAACGCGTTTAAGAATATATAATTGATATAATATAATAACAATAATATATTTTTTTTCCATCCAATACATACATTGTATGTATGTATGTACGTATATCGAATTAAGAATTAATAAATAGCAGCCAACTAAGAAGAAGTAAGTTTTTAATGTTGAATATCTAAAACAAAAACACTCTTTATCAAAGTTCAAGAGTATTGATAGATGAAAAGTCAAATAAACAACTACAAAACATTATTAAAATAAACTACTTAAAGCTGCACTTGTAATAAAATTCACTGAACTCGGAGAACTATCCAACATATTTTCTTGTTATTTGCTTTTAAAAAAAAAAAATAATAATAATAATAGGAATTGTAAACAGAGTGTGACAACAGTTGCAAAGAATCTTACAGGCCAAAAAGTACAACCAGTCTTAAGATTCGTATTTATTTAACTTTATAACAAAGTTTATACATTAATAGCAAATGCAGGCAGGCATTCATCCATCCATCCATATTGTAAATAGAATACGAATTAAAATTAAAACAACAGCAGTGGCACAACATGCAACTCACAATTCCCAGCATGTTCCAACATCAACATCCGGTTTTTATTTTTATAATCTATACACTACTGACATCACAAGCTACAGATGTACATACATACATATGTATGTATTCTAGAACATTTATTTATTTCTACATTTTTACGCAACATTTTAACTCATGACTGGTTGATTTTTGAATAATTAATGAAACTGTTGTAACTTATAGTTACGACAAAACGTGTTTACGGTTTGATTTTACAGAAACAAATCTTTTAATAAATTTTCACCATATTTGGCCGAGTTTAGAGGAAACTTTCAAGATGCACAAGAAGCGATACAAAATTGAATAATTTAAACTTCTTGATTCGTTTTTTAAGGTCACGCGAAGTAAGGTAAAAAAATTGTAATAAAGCCCATAAGAACGAACATATGTATATGAAATAAGCCCCAGAAAAAATTAAATAAAAACCAAAACAAAAAAGGCTCAAAGTAGAATATAAAATAACAGCCAGTCCCAGGATGTCACTCGCTAACGTTCGCAAGCATTTTAGACGCAAAACAGCCGATTTGCGTCACTCTTAAAATTTCCAGCACGACAAGTCGCAAATAAGTGACAACGTTAGTGTCTCAGGGGACAAATTTAGGTCCCAATAATAATTTTGGTTGTCATCTCACTATCAGGCACTTACATTTTTGCCCTCGACAAAATAATACATTTCAAAAAATACAGTCAAAGCCCGCTTTAACGAATGATATAATGTCCAGACCATTCGAATCTTGAAATGAATTCGCACTTCTGTAATAAATACTAAAGCGCCTCCCTGGCGTGGCAAAAGTCGACTACACAGAGCGAAAACTTCCTAATAGATTCAATAAGAATTTCTCTTTGAAACGTTTTTAGGCTGAGGGGTATCCCAGCAGAGAGAAAAGAAGATTTTTCTATGGGTATTTTTTATTATTTCCATGTTGCAAATCTTATTAATTGTCTCAACAAGAAAAATACATAAAACCAAGAAGAAAACTTGTTACTCACGTTTGTTTTTACTCAGTTTCCGATTTGCATGGTACCAAAAAAAAATTCTATAGAGAAGAACTTATTGATTATATTAGGTTTTCTTGTAAATTGTATACAATAAGGATTTCTTATTGATTTTATTAGGTTATCCTATTAATTTTTCCCTATTGGTTTTATTAGTTTCCAATATAAACACACGTAAATCATATTTTTAATTTCATTAATTGTTGTTTTGTCAATAAGGTTTTCCCATTTAAAATAATAAGGAATCCTTCTTGAAAAAAAAAACATAGATATATCTTATTGATTTTGTTCTACTTTATTAGGTGCTTTTTTCTCTGTGTACTTTTGCGTTTGTTCTTAATTTTAGATAAAATTTAGAACATTTAAATATATATGTATGTTTGCTTTACTCTCAAAAAAGCAATTATGCATACATATATGTTCATAAATATGCATGAATGCCATTGTAAGTGTTAAAATGTGAAATAACAACGAGAGATCATAAAAAACTATGAGAAAATAACGTGAAGAGTTTATAAAATATTTGAGAGCAACACATATGTTCGGTTTTAAATGAGAGTCATATATAACATGAGCTTATTTTATTGTAGGGAGTTGTTTTTCTGCAAAAAAAAACTGTTGTTCACTATTTTAGAGTCATAAAATTATGTTCACTATTTAGAGAGTTCATATAAGAAAATGAATGTTCACATTAGTGAATAGTTCACTAGTGTGGACTGTTCATATTACCGCGAGTTACCTGTATTCCTTTTGCCCGTCTTTTATTTGGGAAAAAAAAATTCATTTGTTTTCAACACAAAAACCAAATATTAAAAAATGAATTAGTTAAAAAAAAATTATTACCGAAGAGCACAACAGTTCCGGGCAGAAACAAATTTGGAAAAAGAAATCAAGATACGCCCTTTCTATATTAAGCCATCGATACGTATGTATAGCAATTTGAGCAAAAAACTCTACGTTTTACTTTCTATTGTTAGTTTAGTTTGTCATGTTTTCAAAATGTTTTCCACACAGGTTCTATTAGTTGATTTCATTTCATTTACAGTTTATTATAGTTATTTTATATTTCTGTTGTACACTTTTGTCAGTAAATCGATATTTATTGTATGAAATAAATAATAAACAAGTAAGAGTGCTATATTCGGCTGGGCCGAATCTTAAATACCCTTCACAATGGTACATACATTCCGATTGATTTTTGGTGCGAAAAGTTGTTTTATTTGGCTTTTAAAGCCGATTTCTTGAAATATCGGGAGACGCTATATCTGGGGTATATATGGGCCGATTTTTTCTGAATTTCAATATCAGATCCACTACCGGGGTTTTAACACAGGCTGCAAAACTTTTATTTAAATAATTCTTAATATGCTCAAGTTCAACCACTGGGTGACACCAATTCTTTTTAATATCAATGAAATAAAGAAAAGCAAAATGTATTTCTTAATTATTTATCAGTTAACTTTGTAGTAAAATTTATTTAACAAAAAATTGCATATAATTGCATTATTTTTGAATTATAATGCTAAACATTGCCATTAAGTGTGATTTGCTTTTCAATTTACTTACGTATGTGGGTACATGCATACGTATGTACATATGTATCTATAATAGAAAACTCTAAAATAAATTCTTTATTATTGAATATTTTCAGTGTGTTCCATAAAACAATGATTATATACATACATATATACATACATACAAACATATTTACATTGCTTGCTTTTACAAAATTATTTTTTTCTTGTGCACGATGATCTGTTGCGTATCATCATACACATGTATGTGTGTATGTACATATGTAAGTACGTAGGGAAACCCAAAATGATTTTTTGTGTGAATGAATTTGAAGACGCAATTGTTTAAAAGAATTTCATTGCGTACCCTTTTTTCAACAATTCTTTATATCACTTTCATTTTCAAGCTCGTGTATACATATGTATGTACATACATAAACATTTTTACACCAAAGCAAAAAAAATTTTTATGCTAACATACTTGCATGCATACATACATATGTAGATACATACATACCTACATACATACAAACGTATCTACATATATACATACATACATACATACATACATTCATACATGATCGCAAATATTATATACATATGTATATAATATTATATACATATGTATGTACCATTATGATTGATTTTTGGTACCAAAAGTTGGGTGCATATGGGCCGATGTCCAAAAATTTTCTAATTTTGCCCCTAAACAGCCTGTATGTACCATTCCGACAAATATTTAGTGCAAAAAACTGTTTCGTTTAGCTTCCAGGCCCGACTTCTTGAGATATCGGGAGGCGCTATATCTCGAACATATATGGGCCGATGACAAAAAGATTTTCAGTTTTGCTTCTGACTAACCTATGTATATGTATCATTCTGATTGATTTTTGGTGCCAAAAGTAGTTTTACTTAGCTTATAGAGCCGATTTCTTGAAAAATCGGGAGACGCTATATCTCAGGTATATATAGACCGATTGCAGACATTTTCAAATTTTGCTTTTAAACACCTTATATGTACCATTCTGATCGATTTTTGGTACCAAAAGTTGTTTTATTTGGCTTTTAGAGCCGACTTCTTGAGAAAACTTGAGGCGCTATATCTCGAGTGTATATGGGCCGATGTCCAAAATTTTCCACGTTTGCATCTAAATAGTCTATATGTACCATTCTGATTGATTTTTAGTGCCAAAAATTGCTTTATTTGGCTTAAAGAGCGGATTTCTTGAAAAATCAGGAGTCGCTATATCTCAGATATATATGGACCGATTTCAAAAATTTTCCAATTTTGCTTTTAAACACCTTATATGTTCCATTCTAATCGATTTTTGATACCAAAAGTTGTTTTATTTGGCTTTTAGAGCCGACTTCTTGAGAAAACGGGAGGCGCTATATCTCGAGTGTATATGGGCCGATGTAGAAAAATTTTCCACTTTTGCCTCTAAATAGCCTATATATACCATTTTGATTGATCTTCGGTGCCAAAAGTTGTCTTATTTGGCTTATAAAGCCGATTTCCTTAAAAATCGGGAGACGCTATATCTCGGATATATATGGGCCGATTTCAAAAATTCCTTCATTTTTAGGATTTAATGGGCACTAAAAATGATATGGTTTAGTTTTTAAGAAAAATTTTATTTTCAAAAATCTGAATACAAAAATTACACAAAATATCCCTCAAAACCCGGTTTTTTGAATATATCTCGGCTATCCGCGGACCTATCTTACTGAATTTCAATAGCAGACCCACTACCGGGGTTTCACACGTTTTAGCGAAAGAATGAGGTTTCTATCTCAAACCGTTTTCTCAGAAACGGTATTTCAACGACTACAGACGGACAGACGGACAGACGGACAGACGGACAGACGGACCGACGGACAGACGGACAGACGGACAGACGGACAGACGGACAGACGGACATCGCTCAATCGTAATCGCTATTGATGCTGATCCAGAATATATATACTTTATGGGGTCTTAGATGGATATTTCAATGCGTTACAAACGGAATCACAAACTTATATATACCCTTACACATTTATGTGAAGGGTATAAAAAGGTGTATATTTTTGTGATACTTATGTATATACATACATATGTATGTATGTGTGTATATTACAAAGAATTTACAAAACTATGATTTGTTTCTGTCAGGTGATAGGATTTGTAACTGTTCTAAAAGTGGCATTTGTTTCGAAATTATTCTGTTTCGATTAGGAAATTCTTTACAAAATATTTTCTGTTACATATTTATACACTAGTAAAAACTAAAGTAGAGCAACAGCAACTTTAGATACTAAATGTGAAAACGCAATTGAATAAAAAGGAATACCAATATAGTTGAATTTAATTGAATAATTAAATACAAGAAAGAGAAGTAATTACTTTCAATTGTTAACTTAATACATATGTATGTATGTACATTAATTGGACCTCTATTAAAATTTAAATTTTAGTAAAATCAAGCAAGTGCGACCACTGCCCCAAGCACAAGTGGTATTGAAAGCTTTCATCGTTTAACACAGTATATTAAATGTGAGGTTAAGTCAACCAACTGGAATTGATGATGAGTTATTCTTTTAAATTTTTCGTAATAAATCGAAGACAAATATATTCAAAAAAAATTAGACTAGCCTTGAGTATACTTAACTGACTGAGTGTCTGCCAGACAAATGCACACATGTTCATGGCTGCAAACACATGCACATACACATTCATACACTTGCCTGTACATACATGTGAATAAAGTTATGCAAATGTATGAAATGTAGGTCGCCAAAGTGTTGACACAGAAAATCTTTTAGCGCCTATTTTTTCAAGTTTCATACATATAATTTCAGATTGATTGTCTTTTTTGTTTGTTTCATTTGTTTTGTGTTTCTTGAAAGAATATTAATTTTTTGCATCTGTTTCGTTCTTTTGCTGACTTAATGGTTTTTTATTGTTTGTTTCACACAACTGTTATTTGTTCATCATATGATAATATTTATTAAACTTTTGTTTGAAAATTCTTTTGTTGGTTGTTCTGCTTTGCTTATTAAAAAAACAAAAAAAAAAGTCTTAATTTAAAAGATTCAACAATGTAAAACAAGGTCAAATTTGTTTTGAGTGAACAAATGTTGAACAGAGGACAAGGAATACAAAAATTAGTTGGGTTACCTACACTCTACCAAAAGTAGCGTAAGGACAAAGAAGGGGTTGAAGTTGAATTATTTTTCCATATTGGTTTTCGTTTCATAACTAGTTATTGTTTTTTTTTAAAGCGTATTAGAGAAGTAAACATTGTACATTCGCAACACCTATTATTTTCACAGAAAATTGCTACCAGGCTCTTAGCTTCCACACTCTAACCCTCAATTTTTGACTTGGGATTTAAATACAAAATTAGTAAATTTTCCTTAAAATTTAAGTTGAATTTAAAATAGCTTTCTGTTTTACAGTCTAAAATTATTTTTGGTAATTAATTGTAATAAATGTGCGGCAGCACAATGTAAGTGTCACGAAATTATCGATAACTTAATAAAAAACAGCTGTTTAAACAAATTTGGAAGCAAGTGAAATTGTGAAAAGTTTAGAAAATAATAAATTGTTTTGTAAAAATTATTAAAATGAGTAGCAAAAGTGATAAAAGGACTCCCAATTTCACGGCCACAGAAGTTGATTGCCGTTTGGAAATATTAAAAAATCAAATCATGAAATAAAAAAAAAACATGTGCAATTTTCTTAATTTGCAGAACAAAACCAAACTGTCAAAATCATATGGCAGTACGAAAAACTTAAATCGATTTTAAATGGGCACGGCAGGCCGTTTAAGTTTGATTTAAATAGCAACTGTTTGACTCAATTTTGTATTTAAATCAAATTTAAATTGAAATGGCATTTAAAATCCAAGTGAAAAATTGGGGGTAAGCACCTCTGCTTACTTGATGACGAAAAAAAATAATGATTTACTTTTAATGCCATTCAAAACATCACACCAATTATGAATACCCTCATGGAATTGCACTTCCAGGGAAGAAAAAGCACTCGAATAATTTATAAATTTATAGAAATAAGTGGCATCATCTCGCCATTTTGTCTGGCGGCCCATTATGACAGCATGCAAATAGTTAATTTTAGGATAATATACGACATTTTTCTTTATTATTTGAGCTACGAGTCCAAAGTGAAAATTGTTAGATTTCAATTGAAATCTGTATCGTTTCCACTATTGTTTTCTGATACTTGTCAACATTTCATAACAAAGCCTTTTCTTTTTAAAGCTGCGTTTGCTTTAATTGGGCAAAGAAGCATACGAGGTCTGATCAAAAACTAACCGTTATTTTTAAATTTCCCGAGTTACATATGTTCGATTTTCACGTCGTTTTTTTCTGTTATATTGGTACACATGTCTATTATATGTATTGACAATATCAGCCATTTTGGATTGTCAGTTTGTTTTTGACAGATAAAAAGGTTAGTCATGTTTTGGTGTGCTCTTCGAATTTTTACTGTTCTTGAAAATTTATCAAAGAAACTGTATTAAGTTTTGTGTAAAAAAATTAAACTAAATACGCAAGGACATTTTACATATTGACTGTGGCGTTTGGCGAGTCCACTATGAGCAGACGACGAGTTCAATTGTGGTATAACCGGTTTAGGGAAGGCCGAGAACATGTCAATGACAATGCTCGTCCTGGTTGCCCAAGCACGTCAACAACCAATGAAAACATTGAAGCAGTGAATAAAATGATTTTGGATAATCGTTGAATCATTGTCAAAGAGGTTGCTGAAGATGTTGGCATATCGCCAAGCAATTTTTACAGATGTTTTAGGCATGAAATGTGCGGCAGCGAAGATTGTCTCAAAATTGCTAAATTTTTAGTAAAAAAAAAAAAAAAAAAAAAAACTGCTGAACATCATCAATGGCGTATGTATGTATCATGTACATGCGAAGGACGTAAAATTTCTGTCTTCTCTAATTAATATCGCAAGTTTATCTGCACTATCTGTCAAAATCGTATATTGTAAACAAACAAAAAATAAATAAATAAATAAAAAACCAAGAAAACATAATTGTGCCATAAAAATAAGACTTAAGTTATGGGTTGTATTTAATGCCGTGCCATGCCAACTCATTTCTATATGTGCCAAGACATTTCCATATAAATGTGGTTTTTTTCCAAAAACACTTTCTTCTTTTGTCCATTTAGAAAAATTTTCCTCACAAAATTAATGGAAAATTTATGTTGGCTTATTAAAAACAAAAGTCGTATCGAAGCACATAGACGAGTCGTGTAAACAGTGTGATTCATAAATATAATTGAGAGAGCGAAGCGGGTGATTAAACTCGTAATGGAAACATGACATTAGGTCTAATAATAAATATTAACATTATGCTAGGAACACAACTGGGACGAACGATGAATTACGTCGAACACGACGAATACGCCGGTTAAAATTCGCTGTGTAAATTCGTCGTATGAAGCACAGTAACGACGAAAAACCAAAACATCTGTTATAATTGATAAAGTTGTTTATTGTTCGCTCAAAGATAAAAATATATCAAAGAATTTCAAATTTTGTAAAAATAATTAAAATAATGAACATGATCCCAGATTATATAAACATTCATGAAGTTGAACATTTTGAATTATAATACATTTATATTAAATTTCAATTATAATTTTACTTGTATCCACTTTCTTAGTTTTTTAATTTTATCTTCTTATTATAGTTGAACAGCTGATGGGGTGACCATATTAAAAAAATTTAGCATTACCAAAACCTAAAAAAAATTAAACACTACAAACATGTTTTATATTTTAATATGTTGGCTTTTTATTTTAAATGCAAAAAGTCAAAGCTTAGCACTTAAAATAAAAACTATTAAAATAAAAATTAACTGTTTCTACTAAAACACTTCAAAACTAAAACCAGAATGGCCACATGGTACTGATTTGTTCGTGGTTAGCCGAGAAGACGAAACCATTACAGGTGCCCGCATACCAATTCGCTTCAATATTTTTCCACGATTTTATCTTCTGAGTTGTCAAAGCTGATAGCAAACGACAACAAAATGTGTGACGTCTCGAGAGAACATGTTGAAGCGAATTGAATTGCGACCACCCATACTTGATTCGCCTTGGTTCGCCGGCGTAAGAAATAGAAATAAATCTATTTCAAGTTCGCCGCGTACAACGAATTTTGACCGACGCTGTGACTGTGTACATTTTCATATACACCAAGGTGTTTTATTTTTGACGGCGAATATTCGCGGCAAAAAATTCGTCCTTCGTCCCAGTTGTCTTCCTAGCATTACATTTAAAAATTTTATACAGTCATTTATTTTTTTGACGGTTGTTTAATTTCGAAAATTCAGGCAAGATTGCCGGTAGGAAACTGTTTTTCGGATAGAAAATAAAATGTTCACAGTTTTTACACGATAAGGATTATTGATAATTGAACTGTTAATATGAGAAAAAATTTACATTTACACATTTTTCGGAACACAAACTCTCTAACCTCCACTTCTTAACGACGTTATGGGATGCTTATACTGTGTAAGAGCGCACCTAAAAACGGATGCCCCTAGAGCCATGCCGGTATTATCAAATAAGATGGGGGAGAAAATGTATCAAAATCATTTTTAAGGGGACGCCCCTAAGGAGACGTGTCAGCTGGTCGCATTTCGCAAAAATTTAGACATAAAAAAGTTAGCAGGCAGATAGTTAACAACTTAATTTCCTTTTCTAATATGTTCAAAAAGTCGATTATAGATCATAGCTAATAACAAAATATTTACTTACTTTGCACATGACATAACCCCACCGAAAATTGCCCCAATTCAGGCATTTGTCTTAGAATTTCTTCAGTTACTAAATGAACACCTCGATGTTGTGGTCGTAAGTTGATTTTGCGCTGAAACCACGCTGAGCCAATTTGTAAGCCTGAATTGGATTGGCCACCGATGCCACCTCCTCCACCACCGCCGCCGCCACCACCTCCCCCGCCCCGATGATTCGAAGAGGCCATTGTGCTGTTGGACGAAGAACTGCGTATATTGCTGTTGCGACTGGCGCTTTGTTTAATATTTGACGCCGTTGTGTTACCGCCGCTTTTACCGTGAGGATTCGTGGTGATGCCGGTACTGCTACTACGTCGATTATGGCGACTACGACTGGTAGTCGCTGCCCTAGTTGCTTGTTGCTTTGAAAGTTTAGCTGTAACGGAGGAGGATGCCGCGGCCGCCGCTGCTGATGTCGTTGCTACTGCTGCTGGTGGTGGTGCTGCTGCCGATGTTGTTGCTGCTTCTGATGTTGATGCTGCTACTGGTAACGCTGCTGCTGTTGCTGCCGCTGTTGTGGGATTTAGTTGTAAATGTAGTTGTTTTTGTTGGTGTTGGTGTTGCTGAAGCTGTGAATAAGTGTGAGCAACAGTTAAAGCTATTTGTGTTTGCTGTGAAGTTTGGTGTTGTTGTTGTTGCAGTAGTTGTGTTGAAGATGCTGCAGTTGTAGGTAATCCACTAACAGCGGCAGCAACAGTAGCTTGTTGTATAGTTTGTTGCGTTGACGACGTCGTGTCTCGAATCGTTTTATTTCAATTTACTCTCTACAAATACGCAGGTTTCTGGCAATATTTCTTAACTTTTAGCTTTTCTTGGAATAT
This sequence comes from Sturmia bella, assembly GCA_963662145.1. Classification (NCBI taxonomy): domain Eukaryota; kingdom Metazoa; phylum Arthropoda; class Insecta; order Diptera; family Tachinidae; genus Sturmia; species Sturmia bella. Next base: position 29,992,073 of record OY759171.1, on the reverse strand, counting down.
TATTTGCCTCACCACCAAGTTTAAAACTATTTTGAAACGGCTTTCGGCGAAATGATGTATTTTTTAGTGAATGCAATATTTTCCCTTTTAATGATGCAATAATGAGTAGAACTTGGAGTAATTTTTAGTTTCTTTTTTTTCTTGCTTCTTTTTTTAATTTCTCTTTTACATCCTCAATGCAATAGAATGTTTTTAGAATGTCTTATTTTTCGCTTGCTTGCTTTCTTTCTTTCTTTCTTTCTTTCTGTCTTTGTGCGCTAGTTCACACTTTTTCCTTCGTATTCGCACTTTTTTGCGTGTTATCTCTGGTTGTTGTTGTTGCTCAACCTTCTTTTATAGTTCTGACTTCTTTTGCAATTGTCTTGGGGAAATTCAACCTAACAGCTGAAAAACGAAATAGAGAATGAAATTAATTAATATTGTATAAAAATGTTTTTGTTCTTTTAACATTTGTTTTGAAAAACTTTAAGTGATTTGCTGAAAATTGTCATGTATTCATTTTTTTTAAATATGTAGTTGATCATCTTAAAGCTCAAACGCCCAACATTCGGTTTGACTCCATGTAAAATCTGTTCATACTTGTAAACAACACTGAAAAACAAATTGCAAAAACAAATCAAAACAGCAATGCCCACAGACGTTTGTAGAGTAAATAAATGTCTTAATGATTAATAATGGCTGATCCAAGGCGAATTAATTTAAATTAATTCGCCTTGGGCTGATCATTCCAAATGTACTTTCGCATTTGTGAAATATTTGAGTGCAAAGATTTATTTGCTTGCTGTTCGGAATGAACCCAAAATAATTTTGGGATTCAAATAAATTAACAGCTGACTTTGTGGAAATAAAGTCATTTGTCCGCACACAAATATTTGTTCACTGTTAACAAAAAAAAAAGGGGAACACCAAAGATCAAATATTTGACCAGTTGTTGTGCAAAGACAAAGATCATTTCGTATAGAGCCTAATGTTTGCCTCAAAAAAAAAAAAAGAAAAAACTTTGTCAGTTGTAGGCATTAAGCAAAAGCATGTGAACATGATGTTCACTTTTTTTTTGTTCAGTGTAATAAATGCAATATATTTTATTTATACGCCTTGGTTCAAAATATACTTAAATATGTATTTCAAAAGGTTTGGGTTTATTTTTAAATTGTATGCAAATCAGAAAATATTTAAATATTAATTTGTATGCAGACACATTTGCTTCAAATCTATTTCTCCTATACCTTCAACGAATATTTTTGCAACAACCAATAGACATCATTCATTCAACTTCCACACTCAAGAATAATATAATAGAAATTGTCATAAGGGGTATGAGAAGCAAATATAATATTAGCTGAACCCAAGGGATTAGTTAGTACTCATAAAACAAGCTATTTTATGATAATCGTTATGGTTAACAACGAAACGGCAAAATATTATATTTTTTTTTTTATTTGCTTTTCTTTTAATTAAAAACATAAAAAATTCAAAGAAATATTACTTATTCATCTTTTGTTTAATCATAGTAATTACCATACATGGGTATTTTTCAGTACCAGTAAAGTTTACTGAATATTGATTTTTTTTTTTTTTTTTCAATAATCAGTAAAATTTACTGAATAGTAGCGGTTCTCACTCTTGATAGTAAACTCGGTTGCAGATTTAGTTAAAGTAGCAGATTTGATTAAAGTACTAGTGTTTACATCACTGCAGCAACAAAATGTACTGAACTTTTTTGTAAAAAAATTACTGGGAATCACAGATATTCTGTGCTGTGAATCGTTTTGCTGGCAAAACTTAATTTTGTGTTGAGAAAATAAAAAATATGGAAAAAACAAATAAAAATATACTGGTGAAGAGAAAACGTGACAAAATTCACAACAAAAGGTGGACAGATAAAGAAATTCAGCAAGTTTTAGAATATTTGCAAGAACATGCAGACTTTGAGGTAAGAAAGTCACTCGAGCTTTGTGGTAAAAATCGTAGTGAATATAGCAGAGTGGTAAAATTAGTATCAAGAGTGAAAACCGCTACTGTTTTTTTCTTCAGTAACCAGTAAAGTTTACTGAATACTGAATTTTTTTTCAATAATCAGTAAAATTTACTGAATATTGATTTCTCTTTTCAGTAACCAGTAAAATTTACTGAATACTGATTTTTTTTTCTCCAGTAATCAGTACTTTTTACTGATTACTGAAACACGTAATGCAGTAAGAAAATAATGCAGTATGCCCAGGTATGGTAATTACATGTAGTTTCAGTCAAACGGAGACATGTAGTGGTTTGCAAATCGGGAACGTCATTTGATAAGCGAATTTTTTCCCCGCACCTATACTAAAACTCTAAGCTGAATTCCAATAATATCTAACTTGGGCAGCATGATGAGATTTGATTTAAAAGTTTTGGGTTTGGGTTTTTCTGGAAAATCGAAAGTATATACTTACAAGTACAAAGAAAATAGTGTCTAATAAACAACTAATGAATTAGAACAACTGGTTGTGAAAGGTGTTTTTTTTTTCGATGTATAGAACTATAGAACGCTACAAAAAACCGCAGCGCTCCGAGTCACATCAGCATACCGCACTGTATCTGCATCTGCAGTGCTAGTCATAGCCGGAACAAAGTCAATAAACCTACAGGCTATAGAACGCATGGAAGTTCGAGCTGATGACAATAGAGAAATGGCAAACACGTTGGAGCGAGGAGAAATTTGAAAGATGGACGCATAAGCTCATTCCCGATATAAGAAAATGGGCTAACAGACAAAAAGGAGAAGTGAATTACTACTTAACTCAGATGCTATCTGGGCATGGCTATTTCCGCAGTTACTTGCATAAAATAGGGAAATGCAATACACCGTTCTGTATTTATGAAGAAGCAGAAATTGTAGATGACGCTGAGCACACAAGTTTTAAATGCAGGCGTTGGGCTGAGAGACGCAATATGCTGGTAAGTCACGTAGGAGAAATTACGGCCGAAAACATTACAGAAAAAATGATTGCCTCAGAGGAATACTGGAATTTTGTAGCAGGTTTTGTGGACTACGTACTCCGTTCAAAAAAAAAGGGAACTAGTCGAAATGACTGAGGAAAATATGGTCAATACAGAATAAAGGGGAGCCTAGACGTAGGCAATAATAGAAGAGACTGATATACTATGTATGTATATAAGGAAGGGGGTATCCACCTGGAAGTAATGCGAAAGCGGTTCCCAGGTGGAATACATACTCCCATAGCGTCTAAGGTGGGTTTTTAGCCGGTAAACTGAACAGGAGTCCGGCATAGGATTTGGACGACGGTCCAAGTCAAATGCAAAAAGCATTTTCCCATCTTACACCCAAAAAAAAAAAATGTATAGAACTTTAAGTTGCAATAAAACAACGATGGATTATTCGATTGACATGAATTTTATTTATCCGAAAGATAATCTTGTGGCATTACATTTTAAATATGGCGCGGATGTAATCCAACCTGGACGTCCAATTTTCGATTACTTTTTCCAACATTTGTGGCCGTATATCGGCTAAAACACGACGAATGTTGTCTTCCAAATGGTCAAGAGTTTGTGGCTTATCCGCATAGACCAATGAATTTACATAGCCCCACAGACAGTAGACTAGCGGTATTAAATCTCAAGATCTTGGAGGCCAATTCACAGGTCCAAAACGTGAAATTAGGCGGTCACCAAACGTGTCTTTCAATAAATCGATTGTGGCACGACACATGTGTGACATGTTGCGCCGTCTTGTTGAAACCACATCTGCTGGACGTCATGGTTATTCACGCTTTGACAGACGGACGGATGCAGAAGTCTCGATAATAGGGTTCTCACTCTCACTCTGATGAGTACGGAACCCTAAAAAATACTAATTAGTAAGCAAACTCCAAATTGGAGAAAAATTAGCTGTCAACGGCAGCAACAAAAACTATTTAAAAAACAATAATGCTTTGTTTATTATTGGTTGCCATTTGATTGATCTAATATATTATGTTTGTCACAAATAAAACTTGTTCAAATGTTCATTATAAAATGGTTGTAGATATTGTTTTTTTTTTCTTTTTTTTAATTAATATAACCATATTTAAATTTTCATGGATTATGACCACAAAATGATCAAACTGTAATAGAAATTGTATTTACGGTGACCAAAAACAGCTTATGGCATTTAAAATAAAAATATCTTATTTCTCACAACCTTTCGCTTCGTTATAGACCACATAATATTGTTGTCGCAACCATATTGCAAAATGATTTTTCTTTGAGTGTACTTTTATGTAAATTTGTAAAAATGACAACAAAATCAATACTTTTCCAAACACTTTACAACAATATGTTTCCATTGTTTATGTCTGTTCTCATACACTCACGTTGCCACGATTTCTTCATGTTCCGCTTAATTCCAGCTGCCCCTACGCACATGATATGAAAACGTTGCATACGTCACTTTTGGGTTATCTGGTTAAGTCTTTGATGTAAACGAGAAAGATTTTGTAGAAAATTTCAATGCGAATCTGCCAGATTTTGTGTAGATGTAAATGTAGTATAACATGCTTAACCAAAAAAAAAAAAAAGAAATGCGGTCTGGGGATCCCCGTTAGGAACGAAGTTCCTTACGTTTTTTCTTCATCTTCGAATGTAATACAAGGTGAAATCTGTATGTTTTATTTTGTGTTGGTTTTGAAATTTTGAAATTTTATGATTCTTTGAATTTTTGGAACGTTTTCCAACTAATTAATATTTATTGGTAGGTGTCTCCGCTGCTGTCAGTGGAGACACCGCCCATCATATACAATTGCTTGTCGACAGTACACCAATACATACATATAAACAGCTCACACGCTTTCGTGACGATTTCTACTAATTTCCACTACCAGCAAGCCGCGTTAAGGAACTTCGTTTCAAAAATCTCACCAAAATACTCATCCGTTCAGAAGTTACGAATTTTTTGATGCGAAAATGATGCACTCTAATATTGCATAATGGCATATTTTCAGTTATGACGCTATTCAAGCAAAGGCTCTATATTAGTTTTTACAGGTAAATATGCTTGTCGTTATGTCATGTCTTTGCGTCATGTCTTGAGGTATCAACATCATTGCCGAATTAAGAAAATTATCTTAAGAGACATAATAATTTAAATGCACTGCAAGTGAAGAAGATATCGCACATACATATGCGTATTTGCAATACATTCCGTTCATTTCCTCTTTTAACATAAACACATACATACATATGTATGTATATGAAGCTTAATTCATACTTATTTACATATGAATAGGTAGATATGGAAATAAATACAAAACACACATTATATGGATTTCAATCCACCAAAAATGTAGTTATGGAATTAAGAACTTTAAATCTTTTTAAAATGTCAGATGTAATTTTACTCACTCACTTAACTTCTAATAAATTTAAATCACTTCCAAACTAAAAAAAAAAATAGAAAAGTTCATTAGGTTATATTCATGTTATAAATCACAGAGGATGTCATTGTCTCCCTTCCAACGGGAGGGACTTTTTGGCAACTTTCTTTCTCAGAACATAGTTTTTGGATAGTTTTTGGCAGCTTAACCCAAAAACGATGTTTTTGTGTAACATGTTACTGTTAAAGGGCAGTTCAGACTACATATTTAAAAAAAATATTAACACATTCATTGCACTTTACGAGACAAAAGTCTAAATACATTTTTCTTAAGAAGGTCCAAAGATCTAAAGTAAATTACATTTTGCATTCAGACTATCACATTTCAAATAAAATGAAAAATAGTGCACGCCCTGGTAAAATCTTCATCAACGGCATATGAACAGTCTTTTGTAGGCGGAAGTCGTGCCGCCCACTAGAAATATTCAACAACTAAAGTAAGGTGGCGCAAAATCAGAAAATGCTATAAATTTTGCGATTGGCCCCTAATGTCAGTTCTGTTTTGACATTTGTGTAGTAAACACATGCGAAATACACGTTAATAAACAATGTTACGCTACACTGCTGCAGAACGCGGAATACTGGTGACTGTTTAGTTGACCAATAATCGGTCGGTGACTTGGCACAACGTGAGTTTCGTCGCAGAATTCCTGGCCGTCCAACGGCTACTGGTGAAGCACTGCAACGTTTAGCCGCTTGCCTCGAAGAAACTGGCACAACACGAGATGCTGCCAGGCGTGGCAGACCCCGGAGTAGCCGTGCTGCAGAGAATATTGCTGCTTAGCCGAGGATGTCATGGAAGTGCCGCCCTCGACATCGACCAGACGACGTGCCACACAAATGGTATCAGTCGACGGTCTTTACAGCTAATTTTGGTACAAGATTTGAAGATGTTTCTGCACAAAGTCCAGGCGGTGCATCAGCTGTTAGCTGCTGACAGGCCAATTGCGTCTAATATACTCTCAAGCCATCCTTGATCACCACCAAGAGGAAGATGATTTTTCATCAAAAATAATCATAAGTGATGAGGCCCATTTCCATCTTAGCGGGTACGTAAATAAGCAAAATTTACGCTTCTGGGGCACTGAAAACCCGCGTGTAACCCACGAAGAGCCATTACACCCGCTCAAAGTCACTGTATGGTGTGCTGTTTTTGCTGGAGGAGTCATCGGACCTTTTTTCTTCGAAGACGTCGTGGGCCAAACGGTTACTGTAAATGGTGAGCGCTACAGAGCAATGATCAACGAGTACTTTTTGCCGCATTTTGATGAATTGGTATTGGAAAACATGTGGTTCCAACAGGACGGTGCTACGGCACACAGCGCACGTGCCAGAACCGATATGCTGAAGGATGCATTTCCCGGGCGTCTAATCTCCCGTTTTGGCGATTTGCACTGGCCAGCAAGATCGCCTGATTTGACCGCTGCAGACTTCTTTTTGTGGGGCTTTTTGAAGTCGAGGGTTTATGTCAACAAGCCTCAGACTCTTGCAGCTCTTAAAGACAATATCCGGTAAGAATGTGAGGACCTATCGCCGGAAGTTTTGGCCAATGTGATGGAAATTGCTAAAAAGGGCTCAAATGACAATCAACTGTGGCGGCGGCCATTTATATGACATCATATTCTCGACTTGATGTAAAAGAATTAAAAGACCAAATAAATATTTATGTATTAAGTTTTTAAGTTTTATTGTCTAATTTAATTAATATCAATCACAAGGATGATATAGAAAGAACTTGAGCCTGATAAACTTAATACCGAAATAATTATATAAGAAAAAGTTCGAATAATAGAAATTAATTAAGACCAAATAAAAATAATCCACAAGAAGAATCAAAGTTTTTCATTTTTTTTTTTAATTACTGCCAAAAAAAACATCGGAAGGTTATTTTTGCGCCACCCTGTATCTGTAAGACATGGCGTGATTGAAATATAATTCTATACGAATACTAAAATCCAGATTTTGTGCCATTGTATAAGGAAGAATAATATTATCACCAACGGCTCACTATCGGCGGCAAAACTATCGACTAAGCAAAGCTATTTTGTGTGTGCTATTATGAAACGCAACCCTGATCCAATAAAAAGTAACGGCATATCCATTTTGCGGTTCTAAAGGAAACGTAAATAAAACACATGTAAAATATTTTTTTTCACGATATTTCTTTTTTATTATAAAGTTTGAACGTTGACATTATGTGTAAAACACTACATCATTTAAATGACTACCACGCGAAGTGTTGCAAGCATCGATTCTTTTGAGAAAATTTTCGACCACTTTATGACACATATTGAGTGGTATCTCAGCCATAACTCGACGAACGTTGGTTTTTAAGTGCTCAAGAGTTAAAAGTCTATCTGCATAAATACGGTGGTTTGCGTAGCCCCACAAAAAAAAGTCTAACGGTGTCAAAGCGCATGATCTAGGTAAACAGTTGATATCGCCACGACGAGAAATTACGCGGCCAGGAATTGTTTCTTGCAATAAAGCCATATTCGCTCGAGTTGTGTGCCATGTAGCACTGTCTTGTTGAAACCACATATTTTCCAAGTCGTATTCTTCAATAGCAGGCCAAAAAACAAATCGGTTATCATATGACCATAACGGTCCGAATTGACGGTGACAGTCGATCCATCGTCGTTTTCGAAGTAAGGTCGAAGCACACCTTCGGGCCAAAGAACGCATCAAACAGTGACTTTTTCTGGATGTAATGGCCTCTCTTCAATTACCTTAGGATTCTCAGAGCCCTCCAAATACGATAATTTTGTTTATTAACATACCCACCGAGTGAGAAAATTTTGCTCGAAAAATCGCTGTCCACCGCCTGTTGTTCAAGCACCCATTCCACGTATCTACGACTTTGTGAATTGTCAGCTGGCTTCAGTTGTTGTGTGAGCTGGATTTTATATGGATGTAGGTGTAGATCTAAATGCAAAATACACCATAATGCGCCGCAAGACAGTCCTAATTCCTGAGAACGACGAGGAATCGACACATTCGGGTCTTCACAGCTTCACCTACAGCTGCGAAATTTTCAGCCGAACGAGCGAAACGATGATGCACAGGACTTGCAATATTTGTAACCGCTCCAGTCTCTTTAAATTAATTGATTGCGTAGTTGGACGAATAGGTAAACCATAATCTCCTCTTAAAGCACGATATTTGGCTGTGGCAGAATCACCATTTTTTAGGGTTCCGTACTCATCAGAGTGAAACGGAATCCGTCCAAAACGGTAAGAGCTTGAGAGCTGAAATTTTCACAGGATTTTGTTGTACCTTGGCGCTACAACAACAAATACCAAAAACAACAACAAGACGAAAACTACCAGGTGTCCCCATACAACGAAAAATAACAATTAGCTATAACTCTCGACCCGTAAGAGATAGAGATCCGTAAGAGATAGAGATCCGAAATACGCACAGTGTATGTATTTCCAGATGCCTTACAACAACAAATGACAACAACAAGTCGCAAACTACTAGGTGTCCCCATACAACGTAAAGTAACAATTAAACATAACTCTCAAGCTGTAAGAGACGGAAAGATGAAATTTATACAATATCCCCCTAATTCATAAAAATTATTACAGGCTTATAAAACTGTTACAGTATTTATCGGATATAAGAACATCTCATATAAGAACAAAACGCTTATAAGAAACATTTGCAAAAACACCATATCTTTTTAGTGATGATTCTAACAAAAAAAGTTTCATATAAGAAAAACGCTTATAAGAAAAAAACTGATAAAAGAACATTTTTCTTGAACACTAAAACCACAAAATGTATAGAAAAAGAATTTATATAAGAAATTTTCAAGGGCAACACTAAATTTATGTAGTTTGCATGGACAACTCTGTTTTCTGACAGTTTTACAACAACAACAACAACGTTTTTTCTACTTTTAATGCTCATGAGAAGTTTTTGTTTCTTGCCTCGTAAATAAATAAATAAATAGTACAAAATGAATTATGTATGTACATGTATTTACTACATATGTAGGTATAATTTTTTTTTTTTTTTTCAAATTAAAGTTGTCTAGTTTTTTATATCTATTTAATTTACTAAAGGGGTTAGTAAAATAAAATTTGATTTGTTTTATTTTTCTATTACATCTACGTATATATATGTACATATATATATGTACATATAAAAGGTAAAAAAGCTCGTATATTCATATAAGAAACAAATGCCTTATGGCCATAGCTACTTATATAAGAAATAAGTTTCTTATATAAAATAATTGTATATAAGAAAGAAACGCTTATAAGAAACTTTTTTCGTGGATTTTTCAAGTTTCTTATATCCGATAAATACTGTATTTGACATATTTGTATGGAAAATCTGTCAAATAAGAGCTTTATAAACCTGTTATTAATTTTTATGAATTAGACGGTAATGTATTCACATATGCCATACCCAGACGTACATTACACAGACGTACAGAACCCTAAGTGTGTGAGCCAGCCTCGTTCTTGACTGAATTTATTTGCATTGAATTTAACAATAAAGGTTAAATAGAAAAATCTGACAACCCTGCTCTGCAGTGGCAATTTTGAAATAAGTTTTCGAACGTCGCTGAAATGATACGCAATTTTATATTTACGAGTATTTCTGGTAGCGATGAAATTTGCCTACTGCTATTAAGTTTGTCGTTGTACCACTTCAAGCAATAAAAAACAGACTAATTTAAATTAGCTTTTAAACTGTTGTTCTTTCCCGATTACTGATAATTGCCGTTTGTTAACTAACGTTTTATAACACGAGTCACTGAATAATTTCAATTGAATGCCTTTGGTATTATATTTAGCACATGTCTTTTAAAAGAACCCAAGAGAACAAAACATTAATTAAGGTGACTAGAAATGTGTTTAAGAAATGAACAAAAATGAAGACAGTTTTCTTTAGAAGAAACAACCTAAAACACTTAATAGCAGAGCTCAAACATAACTTACTTGGCGATAGATAAAAAGTCATTGACTACACAGCAAGATGGTGGAAAAAAAACACACACACGGGCAGATTAGCATAGAATGGATTTTACTATCACCCTGTACTCAGTTGGGTGTTCTCGATGACAAATTTCTACATGGGCCTCTGAAAATTGAGAAAATTATTGAATACCTAAGAGAAAAAATCGTAATTTTTGGCAAGCAGCTAATTTGGGCTTGGTGATACCGATTAACTTTGTATTTATAATAGATTCCCGAAACACCTTTAGAGCGCATGGACATATTCACAGATTCTTATTACACGCCTGAAGATGATTGAAAAGCTCTGTTTCTTTACTTTTTGGGGGGCAAAGTTCGGTAAAATGAGAGTAAACTATAATTTCTCTCAATAAGAGACAAAAATGCACCATAACTCATCAGTAGACTTGATGAGTTGTTTAGCAGCAACGAAATGTCGGCGGCATATAGACGGCTGAGAAAGACAGAAAGCATTAAGGTCTATTTTTTACACCTAAAGTAATAAATTTCAATTAGCTCTTACAGCGAATAAATAATTAAGTTCATTGTAAGTTTATTAAGCTCTTATTTGACGTATTTCTACGGAATATTTGTCAAATAAACGTGTAATAAACCTTCAATAGTTTTTATGAATATGGGTGTAAGTATTTAAAAAAGTTTTCTCCAAGCAATTAAAAGGAATGAAATGCATAAAACTTTTTAGGAACACAACAGAACTCATAAATTCATCTACATCTGTAAATGAAATCGTAAATATATTTATGTATATAACAATCAGCAAAATTTAGAGAATGCTTTAAAATATTTTTTCACACCAATTTCCAATTTTTCTTTTAGTTTCCCCAAAACATTTATTTTTTCTATGTTATTGTTTATTCCTTGAAACAGCTGACAGCTGAACTACTTGCCCAAACTAGCCCGAAGAAAAAGTACGAGCTGTTTCGTGCAAGAAGAAGACGAAGCATAATGTTCTCTCATAAATACTCTCGTTTGCCCAATTTTTAAGTACGGGAACGCTTTTCGTGCAAATTGGGATTCCTCGGGATCCCAAAGTAGAGTAAAGAAACAGAGCTAATAAAGCAAACGAAGCAAACGTGGGAAAAAAATTATCTAAGGGAACTAGTTTTCTATCAACATATGTAATAAAAAAATCAACATTATATAAAAAGTCACTTTCAATAATGCTACTTTTACTTTTATGCGTGGATGCACATTTGGGTTTCACGTTACAAGCAAGCCATAAAACCTGGTTTTATCATATACAATTATTTTGTTAAAACCAACTTAAAACCTTTTTTGAATTGGTTTTAAGTTGATTTTATGAAATGCAACATTGTTTTTTATGTAGTACTAGCTGACCCGGCAAACGTTGTTCTGCATTCAAATTTAATTTTTTGTGCAATGATACACACATTAAATTTCTTATGTGCACCCTCCATACAGACCCCAACACCCCTGAAATCATTTCATTGAAATCGGGCAAGCCGTCTAGGAGGAGTATGCGAACAGGAAGTTTTGCCACTTAATTTTATATATATATATATATAGATATAAAGTGCTGCGAAGGAAAATGAAAATAAGTTTGTTCCCCTACTCAACATTGCGAGGCCGCGGGATCCCAATTTGCACGAAAACTGTTCCCGTACTCAAAGTTCGGGCAATTGAGCGAGCTTTTCAGAGAGAAATATTCTTGGTCTTCTCACACGAAACAGCCCGCATTTATTCTTCGGGCTAGTTTGAGCAAGTAGTTAAGCAGTCAGCTGTTGCAAAAAGTAAGCAATAACATACAAAATAGCTCAACTCAATCAAACCACATAACAACAATTCAAGGGTGTGAAGATAAATTCGTGAATTATTTTATCTATAATTTTTGACCTTTATTGTTAAAATTAATAAAACTATTTTTTAAAGCTTTAGGTCTTTTAATTTTCGTTATTAATTTTTCGATATTTCGCTAACAATTTGTTAGCGAAATATCGAAAAATCAATAAAGAAAATTAAAAGACCTAAAGCTTTAAAAAATAGTTTTATTAATGATAAATTCGTGAGTTAAATACGTCCCACACCACTGCTAACTGAGTTCCACAGTAATGTTAAACACAGTTAAAAAAGGTATTTTTTTAATTTTCTTTATTTTTAAGTAAAAAGACGAAATGATTAACTTTTTTTCTTTTGTTATATGAAAGAAAACATTAGAAAATTATATAGATTAAAAAATTATGAAAATGTTTTATTTTTGTTAGATTTTTTTTAATTGTCAATATGGCGCCTTCCCGGACGGGTGTAGGGGTACTTCGGGAAGACATGCACGGTTGTGTCATATATTTTTAGAAAGAGGAAAAAAAAAAGAAATAAGGAACAATCAGCATCATATAGAATTGTTTCTCAGGGGCCAAGCTACAGCTGGTGCAAAATAGGGTCTACTTGAAATAGCGAAAATACCGACCTATTCAGAGACCTAAGTAGGCCATTTGGAACAAACTAGCTCAAAAATAAAAACAAGACTTCAAAGGTATTCCAAATCAGCTGTTAAATTTAAAATAACTGTTGCAAGTAAACCATTGGCAAAGTCATAATGTGATGTGCAACGTTGTCGAAAATTTCCCAAGATTCAAAAATATTTAACACGAAAAATCAGAAAAACTAGACGACATGCACAATACTGTTATATATCAAATAAAAGCTCTTGGAGAGTGATATAAAAATTCGTAAGAAGCTTACCTAATTGTTTTTCAGGGGCGGATTTATAGAGGGTGGAAGTTGTGTGGAATACGAAAATGTGCATGGGAGTACGTCTGATGATGAAAATTGGCCACTTGGAACACACATGCACGGTAGTGTTATGCACCCATTCAAAGCCCTAAACTAGTGCTATCAGAATCCGAAAAGTTTATATTCAGTTGTTTCTCAGGGGCGGATTTATAGTGGGTGGAAGTTGGGTGGAACACAAAAATGTGATGAAAATTGGCCACTTGGAACATAAATGCACGGTAGTGTTATATACCAATTGAATATACAAATATTCCATACAAAAAAACTGCATAGAAAACCCACCGGGATGCACAACTTGTTTCTACTGTATTTTCTAAAATTGTTCTTCATCACAAAATTTGAAAACGGAAATATTTAGAGAAGAAGGCTACGAAACGATCTGCATTTGCAGATTTGTCAGCATTTTCCCGTATAAGTTGTAATTTGACAAATATTCCATACCAAAAAACTGCATAGAAAACCCCACGACTTAATACATTTTCATATTTTTTTTAATAATTATTATGTTCCAAAGTTTTCTTTCATATAATTAAAAAAATAGTTAATTATTTTGTGCTTTTACTTAAAAATAAAGAAAATTAAAAAATACATTTTTAAACTGTGTTCAACATTAGTGTGGAACTCAGTTAACAGAGGACGTATTTAACTCACGAATTTATCTTCACACCCTTCAACAATTCGGATGTTTTTTCAATTAACATTTCATATAAAAATACCTGCAAAGCACTTTAGAATCTAAATGCATTCACAAAAACATTTAATTTTCCCCAAATGCACAAGTTTCAATTACCGCATCAAAGTATACCATTATTTTTATTTTTTTTTATATAGAAATGTAGTGTTTGGCGTTCCCATTCCTTTCGGCTGTTTTTTTTTTTTTTTTTTTTTTTTTGTATATTACTGAGAGAAATTCATGGTTGCTCTCATTTAGCCGGAATTTTCCCAAAAACTACGGGATCAAACTTAATATTTCACTCGTGGTGTTGTTGTCATGTTTTGTCTCAAACATGATACAACTAATAAAACATGATACAACTACAATAAGAACAACTTTAATAAAAATAACATACATTTTGTTTTTGTGCAACTTCTGAAAACCGTCAAAAGGACGCCAGAACAGAGCTTACGCTGATTAGGTATCTCGTTTTGGCTGCTTTTCATGTCGGTATTCTCTTGACAGTTTTAAGTAGCCAAATGATTAACGGTTCAGCCGATAAGGCTACCCATGATACAATTAACAAGGTAGCCTCGTCAGCCAAACCGTTAATCAACTGACTACTTTAGGTTGTCAAGAGATTGCAGAGATGAAAGGCAGCCAAAACGAGATAGCTAATCCGCGTGAGCTCAGTGTATCTCTTTTCTGCAATTGTAGAAGTGGCGTCTTTTTGACAGTTTGCATAAGTTGTACAAAAACAAAATGCATGTTATTTTTATTGAAGTTGTTCTTATTGTAGCGAAAAGGCTACCTTGTTAGTTGTATCATGAGGCTACCTTATTAGCTCTTATTTTACCCCCATGAGAGAAAGAGAGATAGAGAGAATGGCGGTCATGTGATCTTTCGATTCAATTCATACAGCAGAAGCGAATACCTGCTATAGAAACGCAGAATCCGGCTTTGCTAGATTAAACTGGGAAGATTAAAAAAAATAATTGTGGAAATATCAGATAGTAACGCTACTTTTACCAACGTCAACCAAAGTAAGTAAAATTATTAAGAAAACTTGCCGAAAGCACCTTGTGCAATTTTTATTTTTCAATACGGCTAGTTAAAATTGGATGTTGTACAAAAAGTCGCAAAATGTGAGATTTTCTCTGCGAATTCGGCAATTACAGTACGAATTCTTAAATGTAGATAAAAGAAGAATAACTGGCGATAATATTAGAGAGAAAGAAAATTTAAAAATTCAACATTTGTGATCAAAGAAATGAAAAGATCATAACAGGGTGATTTTTTTTCAATATGGCAATACCTTTTAAGCTACGCGACATAAATGTTTTATAACTGTCACCAAGGCAGCTCGATACCAGGTAGCCTTACAAGCCCAGCTGACTACTGCTTTTAGCTTGCATAACTGTCAAAATACACAACACAACACAAACACACAGACGCGAACAAATGGGTGACAGTAATTCAAAATTTCTACCAACAAAATACATGCAGTGTTTGTTGGTATTGTGTTTGTGTAGTTATGCGACTACCTGGTATCGAGCTGCCTTGACTGTCCCCAGTTTTCGTTTGGACGTTATGTTATGGGGCACCCTGTACATTACAGTAAACAATTTGTTGAAAATAATTTAAGTAGTGAAATTTTTTTTTCGTAACAAACAGGAACATGTTTTTAGTTTCGTAAAATATTTTCAAAATTATTTTAAGCCCAGGGACAAAAATAATTTATTTATTTTTCTTTAACGAATTAAAGAAAACGTAGAAAATCTCAATGTAATTTACATATTCTTTTAAGATCAAGAGATTGAGCGTAAAAATATATGTACATATATTGGTATTTTAAATATTTAACAAAACACCAGGAAAAATATAAGTAAATAAAAAACCGCAGAATATCAAATACGTCGGTAGCAAAAATGAAATAAATTGTCTACTTCAACGTGGCAACAAAAAGAAACTACGAAACATGTACATATGTACTGAATCGCAAAAAACCCTTTTGCAATCAACCACATACACACACATACAAGGAACTTGAAAGAAGTCACAAAACTGAAAGAAATATGACAAGTTAAGGTAAAGGGAACGGAAAGAAGAAAATGGCAAGTAAAAAAATTGGTAAATGAAGAAAGAAAGGTAACATAAAGTTCATTGTTTTCCATATTACAACACTTTTAACCTAATTCTAAGATATTAACACAAGTTTAACACACACATGCATACACATACAAACTATAATCTACAAGAGTCATGCATCAGCAAAAAAAAAAGATTCCCAGCGAACAATATAAGTACAGTAGCCTGGCGAAAACGTGAACTAATTTTTACCGAGGGTGTTCACGTTTTGGATTTTGTTCACGTTTTAGATTGGTTTTTTTTTACATGAAAATACGTTGAAAGTCAGTATGCAGAACCGTTTAATAAGCTTAATCATATATAACAAATTTTATTTAATAAATTTGCTGCAATACTTCATTTCAGTTGATGTAAAGCTATGAAAAAGTGGAAAATTTGTTCCGACCCAGCAATCAATTAATACACTTTATTATATCTAAGTATATTGTACTTTTTTGGCAACCCCGTTACTGGCGCACCTTTCCTTAAATGTTCAATAATATTACACTTTTCTTGAAGAGTTAAAACTTTTGGTTTTCTTGGCAGACATTTTTCTTTGAAACTGAGTTTAAATTCACTTGTTTCTATGTACACTTTATTTATACTCAGACGCGTAGAGATGTTTCCACCACAATCACCACATAAAAATTTAAATTAAGTATTATATGTGTGCATATGTATGTAAGTAGGTGTGTATACATTTCTAAAAGATGTTTTTGTCACTAAGCTGTAAAGAAATTAAAGTACCGATATTCCCAAAATTTATAAAAACTACAGAACTCACTTAAGAAAATAAAAAAATCATTAGAAATAAAGTTCACGTTTTAGAGCCATCATCACTTGTTCACGTTTTAGACTAGTCAATGTTAAAATAAAAATGTTCACGTTTTTGGAGGTTCACGTAACTGGATGTTCACGTTTTCGCGAGTCTACTGTATGTACATGTATACATACATATGTATGCCCATATTATAGGTCTGTTCAATAACTATAAATTGTTACGAATATGTAACAATTGTTACCAGAAAGTGTTCCTTTCCTACCCAAAAAATTTGCAACGAGAGCGCAACAACAGAGAGTAAAAAATTGAGACACAAAAAACAGCCTTGAAATAGGGGAGAAATTAAATGTTCACTTTTCCGCAATTGAAATTATATTAAGCTTTGAAGATATCAAACATACTCCTTTAAGGTTTTGGACTAATCCTCACAATCTACGTATTCTAAACGTATCCATATTAAGTCTCTTGCCGAGGAAGAGAATGGAGAAAAACGCACCAGAATGATACTGAAATTGAGTAAATGTGAGATTGGAAGTGGGTTAAATTTGTGTAAGATTACTCTGATGTTGGTCTGGTGTTGGTCTTTTAGGAATGGCTCGATGTTCAAACACTTCTCTTCTAATGACGCTCTGCTTTTATTTATGTTACCGTAAACGAAATTTCATTTTGTTAACATTTTGTTTGCGTTTTGAGAACGAGCGGCATTAATTTGTAACCATTTCTTTTTAAACTTAATTTCGAGTCGTTCATTATCTATGTCTATTCTAAACTTAATAACACATTAGACTTATTCTCAATTTAATATCAGCCGTTAATTTTCCTCTATATGCACTTACGAGTACTTTTCGGTTGGCTTATTAAAATTTGTAAACTATTTTTTGCTTCTAAAGAAATCCCCAAAACTATGTGTCACATATAATTCATGTGACCCTAATAGCAATAATTTTGCTGAGACCATTCATTCTTGATTTGAGTTTAAGAACAAGTTAAATGAAAGTTAAACCCCAACCGCAGTTAATGGCTCTATTCACTGTTGCGTGTGCAGGACAATTAGATCAACCAGTAGGACCTAGTAAAAATATTATTTTCAAAATTTGTTCAGTTAAGCGTAACAGAAAAAACATAATATGTTGTGCTCCCTCGCATGATAAGCCGTTGCAATCAATCAATCAATCAGTTACATTAAATCTATGTGTCTTATTCAATAACTTTAATTTTTGAATTGCTACTTATTGGAAACCTTTCGAAACACAGTTATTGACATGCCAAGTGACAACGAACAACAAATAGAACAAACTTCATCAGCAAATATGAGCGCTATACTTTTTGTAATAGCGCTTATTATATATGTATGCATGTGTGATGGAATGCGTGCTTGACCAACTTTTCTAACAGTGTAAGGATTAATAATGATGGTTTCACCATTATATAACAACAATCCGAATTAAATTATTTATCACAGCTATTAATCAAAAAATCTATAAATCATTATTTACGAATTATTTTTTACATCACTGCCATTAAGTGTCTTTCCCTTTAATTTTATAGTAAACTACAGGGTCCGCCATCTAACTTTTTTTTTGGAACGAAGTTCCTTAAAGCGGCTTGCTGGCAGTGCAAATTAGTAGAAATCGTCACGAAAGCGTGTGAGCTGTTTATATGTATTGGTGTATCTGTCGACAAATAATTGTGTATGATGAGCGGTGTCTCCGCCGACAGCAGCGGAATGAAATGAACACATTGAAGCAGTGAAGAAAATGATTTTGGATAATCGTTGAATCATTGTCAAAGAGGTTGCTGATGATGTTGGCATATCGCCAAGCAATTTTTATGGATGTTTTAGGCATGAAATGTGCTCCAGCGAAGATTGTTCCAAAATTGCTAAATTTTGAGCAAAAACAATGTCGCGTGGACATCGCTCAAAAGCTGTTGAACATCGCCAACGGCGATCCAGATTTCCTAAAAAGGTCATAACTGGTGACGAATCATGGGCTATGACATTGAAACCAAATCCCAATCATCCCAATGGAAGCGTCCAGAAGAGCCAAGACCGAAAACAGCATGTCCAATTGGTCAAATGTGAAGGTTCTGCTCACTGTTTTCTTCGACTGCAATGGCATGATGTTACGCGGGCTGCCAGCTCATGAGACCGGCTCACTTGGGTCCTAGAAAAGGTCCCGTTGTGATAGGCGTGATGCATCATCAATTATTGTCACAAGGTCGTATGGTCAATAAGGAATACTACCTTGAAGTTGGGCGCCGTTTGCGCAAAGTAATTTGTCAGAAATGCACAGAATTGTAGAAAACGCATTCATGGATTTTGCACCATGCTAAAGCACCAGCTCACACATGATATAGCAGCGGTTATCATGGCTCAACCACCGTATTCACCAGACTTGGCCCCCTCCGACTTTTTCCTCTACCCAAAACTAAAGACACCGATGAAAGGAAAGCGTTTTGCTACGATTGAGGAGATGAAAGAAAAATCGAAACCGGAGCTGTTGGCGATACCAAAAAAACGCGTCTCAGAAGTGTTTCGAGGATTGGAAAAAAGCGCTGGCATAAGTTACTATATCTGAGGGGGATTATTTTGAAGGGGACAAGATAGTTATTGATGAATAAATAAATAAATAGTTTTAATTAATAAAACTATTTTTTAAAGCTTTAGGTCTTTTATTTTTCTTTATTAATTGTTAGCGAAATATCGAAAAATTAATAAAGAAAAATAAAAGACATAAAGCTTTAAAAAATAGTTTTATTAATTTTAACAATAAAGGTCAAAAATTATAGATAAAATAATAAATAAATAGTTTTTCAAAAAATTTAAAACAACGGTTATTCTTTTTTTTTCGACTATAAAGCTAAAACTGACGGTGAAAAGTTTGAAAACTGATACAATAGCAACAAACACAAAACTCAATTGGTTGGATGTTGGTGAGAGAATATAAAATATGTATATTCCAATCAATAGAAAAAAAAATTTGTTTCGCAGTTTGAAAAACAAAATGCACCAATTTGAATGCACCAGTTTTGAATTTGGGACAAATTGCTCCAACAGTTGGCGGAACTTGCTGAAGATACCTAGTGCAATTTTTTCCATACGGCGTTTGGGTGTTGTTCTAATTTTGAGTACAAAAAGTCACAAAATGTGAGATTTTCTTTGCGAATTCGGCAATTACAGTACGAATTCTTAAATGTAGATAAAAGAAGGATAACTGACGATATTATTAGAGAGAAAGAAATTTTAAATTCAACATTTATTTGAACATTTCTGATTCTCATTTTGTTCATAAGAGTTTTGAAATAAGTAGTTGAGTTTATAACATTCTTTTAAGAATTTTCGAGTCTACTGGTGAGTTGATTAGCATCAACGAAATGTCGGCGGCATATAGACAGCTGAAAAAGACAGAAAACATTAAAGTCTGCTTTTTAGACCTAAAATAATACATAATAAAAATATTAAATGTCTTTAATGTCTTCTTTGTCTTATTTAATTAATAGGCTGACTCGGCAAACGTTGTTCTGCATTCAAATTAAATTTTTTGTTTTTGCAAAACGTGCAATGATACACACATTAAATTTCTTATGTTCACCCTCCACACAGACCCCAATCACTTGTGAAAATTACATTTAAATCGGGCAAGCCGTCTAGGAGGAGTATGCAAACAGGAAGTTTTGCCACTTAATTTTATATATGTATATAGATATCAATTACAAAAATAATATAGAAAGAACTTGAGCCTGATAAACTTAATACAAAAATAATTATATTCAAATAACTTTTGGTCTTATCTATACTTAACATCGAGCGTTTTTAGTTGGACCGGCCTTTATTTGCTGAGCCCCAAAAGCATGAAAACGATAGTTTGTTAACGAAGTCTAAGGAGATTGTGAAATCAAACTGTCAATGCTTTTCACCGATGGTTAATTTATTATTTGAAGTACAAATTACTTGTGTATGTATTAACAATAAATTTGAATGCTGGGATATCACCACCACTCTGTTAAATCACATGGTTATGTATCTGCTCACTAATACACACACATAAACTTATTGGCAGCCGTTAAAAAGGAGCAAGAGAGAGTACAAATTGTAGTTTTTCCGTTTTTGAGACTGTTTTCAAAATAATAACAACAACAACAAAAGTGCAAAAACAAAATAAATAAAGGTAAGTAAAACAAAGCAAATATAAAAGAACATAAAACGGTAAATTTGTGGTAAGAAAAATGCTTAAATGCCAAAAATAGAATTGTAGTTTTTCTTTCTCCCAGCAATTTCTTAGAAAACTACCAAATGCTACGCTTTTAGTTAAACCTTAAAAACAATAAAAAAAAATTATTTTAAATACATATACACACGTTTTTAAACTTCTGCACGAAGAGATACACGCAAATAGAGCAATGGAAAGGAAAAATTACATTTATTTCTTTTGAGAACAAGAATAAAATAAAAATAAAAAATAAAAAACAAAACACCACAATCATTCCAAATTAAGTTTAAACACATAAAACAGCGATAGATCTATTTCTCAAGAGCTTGAAATTGAAAATTTATTAGAGTAAGAACGTTTACCAAATATGTGCCTGCATTCTTACATACATAATATGTACATACACATGTTTGTATGTATGGAAGTTGTTTGTGTATTCTGCAGTTGGTGCAACTTTAATACATTTTTTATGGGCTTTATGCACAATCTAAGGAATTGTGTGATGTGCTAGAGAATTCTTTTTAGTTTCTAAAAATAAAAACTGTTTTGGTTTAAACAAAACTTCAAATTGATGACACGAAGAATGATGATAAAGTATGTCACAACAATTTCGTGCAATAATTATGTACGTGCAACTTACAAATAATACCTCGTAAATACCACCTCAGACCTTTTAAAAACATACAGTTTAATTCCTGCTGGGGCTCTTCTAAAGTGGAAGTAAGGTAAACTGGGATCACATAACTTCTATTGTGTCTTAATTACTCACAGAAAAGAAAAACTGCGAAGTAAATCAGTAAAATTTATATAAAAGCCATAACCTTATTCAAATCTGGCATTAGTTAATGCTAATTTAAAAAGAAACAAATTGAATCAATATCATTCATAGTTAAAATAGAATTGTCCATTATTTACTGATATTCTACCTAAAAACCCGATTATATTAAAGTTAAAAATGTTTCAATTCACTCAGTACATGACAATTCAAAAATTTTTTTTAGAGAGATAATTCAATGTGAAGTTCATATCAATGCTACACTCAAATAAGTTTTACATTTACTGACTGGAGTTCGCTTAAAAAATTTTCCGTTCAGTTAAAAGTAAATGACTTTTTGGTTATTTTAATTTCACAAAAAAATTGAAAAAAAAACTAAAAAGAATGTTTGAAACCCAACTACTTATTGCATAATTCCCATGAACCAGATGAGAATCAGAAATGTTTATGGGAATTTTGGAATAAGTTTCAAACATTTTTTGGAACGAAGTTCCTTAACGCGGCTTGCTGGTAGTGGAAATTAGTAGAAACCGTCACGAAAGCGTGTGAGCTGTTTATATGTATTAGTGCAACTGTCGACAAAAAATTGTGTAGGTGAAAATCGTTCTTCGTTTTGTAGCAGATTGACAAAAAAGTACTGCATGTGTCAAAAGTAAAAAATAAAACGTTCCAAAAATTTTAAGAAGCATATAAAATTTAAAAATTTCAAAAACAACACAAAATACAACATACAGATTTCACCTTGTATTACATTCGAAGATGAAGAACAAACGTAACAAACTTCGTTCCTACCCCCGTTAGGGGGGTAGGAACGCATTTCTTTTTTTAAGATTTTTCGAGTCTACTGATGAGTTGATTAGCATCAACGAAGTGTCGACGGCATATACACGTCTAAAAAAGACGGAAAATAGTTAATAAGGTTTGTTTTTAGACCTAAAATAATACATAGTACGATCTTGCGATACCAGTTCGCGCACACCAGCAATGGTTTTCGGAGCACCAGCTGATTTTGAACAACTTTCGCGCAATTCGTGTTGGAGTGAACTACGACCATCGATAAGCACTGGTGCTTGATGGAGCTTCATCGCCAAAAATTGAATTAAATTCATCAATGCACTTTTTCTGAGGTAATCCAAGTCGAAAGTTGTAAAAAATAATCGCACGAAAATGTTCACGATTTAATTTCATTTTTGGGCCGAGATGAATATTTTAAGCTGCAATTTTAGGTCTAAAAAATATAGCTTAATGTTTTCTGTCTTTTTTTGAGCCGTCTATATGCCGCCAACATTTCGTCGATGCTAATCAACCAAAATCAATCAAAAGAATGTTTGAAACAAAACTACTTATTCCAAAATTCTCATGAACAAAATGAGAACCAAAAATATTCAATTAAACTTTTAACACAGAAAACATTTCTTCGTCTTGCAACAGTTTTACTTTTTTTAACACTAGCGGTACTCAGCGTTTGGTGCGTTTTTGGTTGCGACTATTTGCATTTGCGATTATATTGCAACTAATATTGAGCACCCTTTTGAACAACTTTGCAAATTTTATTGCACTCCAAATAACAGCTGATAAATTAATACACAATTTTTAATTTTTCTCGTTTTAGTTTTTTAGTAATTGTTGTTGGCTCCATCTCTACTATTTTTTGTTTGCTTTATTTTAAAATGTCAGCTGTTCGAATGTCAGTGTTGTAAACGCAATACTCATGCGAAAAAAGCAACACGTAATTAGCGGTGCGTAAATGCAAAAATATTGCGAGTGCAACCTAATATACAAGGTTGTTGTTGGGTTGCAAAGAAAAAGCAACGATTTCTTGCATTCGCACTTACGCAAGACATTTGCGCCAAATAATGAACTGCGCTAATGTGTTGTTTTACTTTTTTTAACACAGTGTTGCCAGACGAAAAAAAAGGTTTTCTCTATTAAAAGTCAGTTTGAACATTTCTGCTTCTCATTTTTTACATGAAAATTCTTTTAAGATTTTTCGTGTCTACTGATGAAGTGATTATCATCAACGAAATGTCGGCGGCATATAGACAGCTGAAAAATACAGAAAACATTAAGGTTTCTTTTTTAGACCTAAAATAATACATTTCAATTAGCTCTTGTAGCGAATAAATAATTAAGTTCATTTTTGAATATTTTAAGCTGCTGTAAACAATCCAAATAACGCTCGTATGTCAAAACGTTCCGAGTACTTATAACTTCAAAAATGTCCAACTTTACGATAGAGCTGTCAGTTGCCAGATTATGACACTAGGGTTCCCAAGTCCCGAAATATAAAAGGCAACCCTAGCATAATGTACTTTGAAAATTAGAAATTTACTGCTATTCGATTTACAGAATAATAAATAATAACGTAATATAATTTTTTTGACGCTAATTGAAATGGCCAACTCTGTAAAAGTTCAGTAGGCTGCTTTAGTTTTTTCGCGCCACTAACAATTTCCATTTACGTTTTAAAAATTGACTTTTTTTGGGTAACAACCATATTGTGTTGTTGTTGGTAAAAAAAGACGAACAGAGTGGGGTTTGGCGAGAAATAACACTTGAAAAAATTAATCAGTGTTGTTTTTATAGGTTAAAGGATTTCTAGTTTAAAAGAAAAGTTGAATTAGGTCAACTGGGTCGCAAATGAAAAATAGTGTAAGATAAAAAAAAAGCAGAAACATCAGAGCTTGTGACTGCTAAAAGGCTAATAGATTATTCAGATCCAAAAAAAATGTTAGCAAGTTTAAAAGGGATGTAACAAAAATCTCTTGAAATTTGTAAAGGATTTTTTTCTTTTGCAACCATTAAGAAATCTACTAGACGATGGCACACACAGCCGTCAAACCTAAATTTCATTACCATTCGAAGGAACAAATTGCTAGCGTCGGAAAGAAATTTTGAAGAGATCAATGCGACTGACGGCAGAAGACATGTACATATATATTATATCTCATTTGAATTCTTCAATATTATAACCTTCAATTTATCAGAAAAAAAAAACTTTTCTAAATTGTTCATATTGATTTTTTTTTAAGAAATTGTTCTGCACTTAAAACACAGCTTTCTCGAAACTATGAGGCTTTCCCGATGGGTAGTGCAAACGAAGCAAATGTGAGCAAAAATTATCTGCTTTTTTCACACAACAACAAAATGTGTGTACTTGCACTTTGCTTCATTTTTTCTCATTTGCACCAAGGCGAATTAATTTAGATAAATTAATTCGCCTTGATTTGCACTAAAAAAAAACTTGAGTAAATAGAAGTGTCCAAAAAGGGTCAGTTGAAAATAAATAATGTAAACAACAATAGATGGCGCCAGCAGATGGCGAAACCGACAAACAATTTTCTGCGGAGCAGACAAAAAATTAACGGCGACGACGAAAAATTTTATTACAATAGAAAACATATTCGCGTGAATTAAAAATAAGTTTATTTTTTTAACAAATGCTTAGTAGCTGCTTTTTTTTGGCTTTCGAGCTGGGGGTAGCACTTCTTCTCTCTTACTAACTTTAACTGAAGACATACGTCAAAATTTTAAAAAAAAAAAAAATTTCAACACTAATTTCACTGGACCTTTGCAAAGCCTTTGATACTGTCAATCACAATACTTTAATAAGAAAAGTTGCTTTGGAATTTAATTTCTCTAAATTAGCTTGTAAACTGTTATTTTCGTACCTTACTAATCGAGAGCAATTTGTCGCTATAGAAGGCAATAGATCATATACATTAGTATGTTCAAGTGGTGTCCCTCAGGGGTCAATTTTAGGACCCTTATTGTTCCTAATTATTTTAAGTTATTCTATATATATGAATAACTTTGAAAACTATATAGGTCCTCTTTGCAAATCTTTTCTCTTTGCTGATGACACTAACTTATTATTTAGTGGCGATATATCTTTTCTGGACTGTCATGAGGCTGTAATTAACCATGTACTTCATAATGCATTAAGCTGGGCGACGGACAATAAATTAAATGTCAGTCCAACAAAGTCAAGGGCGATTAGTTTTGGGCCCGTCAACTCAGATCAGCCAACCATTGAAATTGTATTTAATGGAATACATGTACCATTTGTTGATACATTTATGGGTTTAACGCTGGATAGGCATTTATCGTTTGACAGTCACATCTCCACTATAGCATCTAAAGTGAACAAGACCTTAAGATCGTTATATAATTACAATTGTTACTTGCCAATTAGAATTAAGTCAAATCTGGCTCACTCACTACTTATGACGCATATCAATTACTACTGTCTCGAAGTTTTTAGCTGCTGCTCAATGACAAATCTACATCGAGTAAAACTAATTTTCAACCGCATAATTCGATTTATTTTTAACCTAAGACCTTCGGACCAGGTATCTGAGTATGCCTTAACATGTTTAATTTCGTCTTTCCTGGATTTAGTTAAAATAAAAGTACTATGTGCTGTTTATAGCTCCCTTAAAACTAATTCAAACCCGTGTATACAAATATTTTTTTGTTTTTCAAGATCCACACGTAATCCTCAATTAATTATTCCTCAAATAAATAACTCAGTTTTCGATAGATCATTTTTAGTAAGAGCCTGTAGGCTATATAATGAGTTGCCTAGTACATTAAAACGTTTTGAACGTTCTATAATCTGTTTTAAACATGCTCTGCAACAATATTACTTATTAACAGAATGATCTTTGTTCTCTTTTATATGGCGGTATGCCATAAACTATGATTTTTACTTCATATGTGGTGATTTTAATGTAAACTTGCTAAACAGAGATAGATTTAGTGATAATTTATCTAATCTGATAAATTCTGTCGGACTGGAAATTGTAAACCAGCGATTGCCCACGCGGTTTTCTCCAAATAACTCTCCAAGTTTGTTGGACCTGTTTATAGTTTCAGATTCTGATCTTTGCTTATTATATGATCAAATATCTTTTGTTTCCGATCATGACTTAATTTTTTGCACAATAGGTATAAATCTAAATAACGTAGAAACTCCGCTTGTTATTAGCTACAGGGACTATAACTCTATAGATTATTCTGCGCTGTATTCTGAACTTTCATTCACTGATTGGACAAGCTGTTGGTATCAGCCTTCAGTCGATAGTAAATTAAATGCTCTTTTGTCTTCAATAGAAAATGTTTTTGAAAGACATGTTCCACTTCGTACTGTGCGAGTGAGAAACAATGCGTGCCCATGGTACTCTCATGTAGTTAAACAGTCCTTTTCTGAACGTAATCGCTCTTATAATGTCTGGAAACGCAACCCTACGTTGGTTAATCGAACTGCTTTTACAAGAGCTAGAAATCGATCTAATCTCTTGGTTCGACAAGCAAAGAAAAGTTATTTTGAGCGCATGCTTAATGTTTCCCTACCCTCACAAGAATTATGGAAAAATGTAAGAAAACTAGGAATTTATTCACGTTGTTATGATAACCCTGATTTAGACCCAGACGAGCTAAATAACCATTTTTGTCAAACTTCAGACATTTGTGCTAATGACCACAACCGGCAATTGACTACCACCTGCAATTCTGTATTTGCTTTTTCTACTGTTTCGGAAACTGATGTTTTCAATGCTGTTGTTAAAATTCGGTCTAATGCTATTGGCGAAGATGGTTTGTCTGTTAAATTTTTAAAGGTTATCTTACCGTTCATTGTACCGTCTCTCACACATATATTTAATCACATTATAACCACAACGGTTTTTCCGGAGTTATGGAAAATAGCTCGTATTATTCCTATTCGAAAGAAACAAACTGCCACCTGCCTCAATGATTACCGGCCTATAAGCATTTTACCTGTCCTAGCAAAGGCTTTTGAATCACTTATTTCAAAGCAAATTACTAGTTACTTGAGTATCAATGAACTTATATCTCCAATTCAGTCTGGATTTCGCGAGGCACATAGTTGCACCACAGCCGTATTAAAAGTTACTGAAGATATTAGACCTGAATATGATATTGGCAATCTGTCATTGATGTGTTTCTTAGATTTTTCCAAAGCCTTTGATAAAATAGACCACACTATTCTATGTTTGAAACTGAAGCATTATTTCGGGTTTGATGATAACTCGCTACACCTTATGAGAAATTATCTAACAGGTCGCTTACAGAAAGTCGTCATAGGTGAAAAAATGTCTGGCCTAAGAAGTATAACCTCTGGTGTGCCGCAAGGATCTGTTCTTGGTCCTTTAATGTTCAGCATGTTCATTAACGACATCTTTACTGTGGTAAATTATTCAAAAATACATGCTTATGCTGATGACATTCTGCTATACGCATCTAATCGTGTTGGTCTACTTGAGGATATGTGTCATAGGTTAAATGATGACTTAGTCTTAATTGGTGCATGGTCCTTGGCCAATAAACTAGTAGTAAATCCTGAGAAATCATTTATCTTACCGATATGTAGGCGAGAACTCAATTGTATTGAATTCCCAAATATATATCTTGGTAAGGCTGAGCTAAAGTATGTTAATAAAGTAAAATATCTGGGATTTCACCTTAACTCTACACTAACCTGTAAAGACCATATTAACATGGTTGTAAGAAGTATGTTTCTCACTCTTCGAAATTTGAGAATGACCGGCAGCTATGTTCCGACAGCTGTGAAAAGAAAGCTTGTAATGCAACTCATACTACCCATGATTGCATACTCGGCGCAAGTTTATAGCAAGCTTGACTCACAGTCCCTACATAAACTTCAAGTAGCGTTCAACAGCGCAACACGCTATGTATTTGGTATATCCCGATTCACTAGTGTTTCGTCATGGCGAAATATGCTTTTAGGTTGTGAACTTAATGACTATTTATCCATAAGAAGTTTATCTTTTTTGCATGAATTATTGTATAGAAAAACTCCCGGCTATCTGTACGAAAAACTCACTTTTGGTACATCCTCTCGAATTATAACACTTTTAACACCAAGACACATGCACCTCAATACATCCAGATTCTTTTTCATTAACGCTATTAAGCTATGGAATGGTCTACCAATATATATTAAACTCATTCAGGGAAAAAACAGTTTTACTAAAGCACTTTTTGACTTTTTCTCAAATAAATAAATTCAAATCTCTCTGCATATTTCTTAAATATTTATCAATTTGCTTTTACTTTTTTTTTTTTTTTTATATTTTTGTATATCTTCCATTTCGCTTTTAAACATTATAATAATGTGATAAAGTTTACATAATACTGGATTAGCATAAGATTTATATTATAAGTACATTTATTATTATTTTTTTTTTTTCATTATTATATATATATTATATTTTGTTGTATATTTTTTTTCCGTTTTACCATATATGTCAATGTAACATTTTAATGAACCATAAAAGAATTCTATTCTTAAGTGTTCTTGATATAAATAAATAAATAAATAAATAAAAAAAAATAAATAAATAAAATATATAACTATCTGGCCAAGATACATATCCAACTACAAGGATCATGTTTTTTCGGATCCCATTTTAATTTGAAATTGTTTACTATTAGTATTATTTATTATATTATTTTTACATTGCTACGATTGTTACTACTTTAATCATTTACGGCTCTATGGGCTCGATTAATTATCAAATAAAGAAATGAAATGAAATGCTAGCATAAACTTCAATTTAATAATAGCAAAAGAATATATCGCGTTTAATTTATATGGGTGTCTTTCCAAAAACAAAATAAGATCGGCAACGGCTTGTAACACAAAAATAAAGTCGACGGCGGCTGCGTGCCAACATACCGCCTATGGACTCCATGACATTTCTTGCCTTATTATTTACTAATTACAGCAGCGTTATTTAGAAATTTGAAATTTGTACATAAAAGATTTTAATCAAAAAAGCAACAATTGTGTTCTTAAAAATAAAATAAAAAATTTGTTAACTAAAGCAATGGATTTTCAAACCTTCAACTAGCAAAGATTGCAAGAAAACAGATTGTGCAGATTTGCACAAAAAAAACGTGCGCTCACGATCAATCATAAAATGCACTGCAAATTTGCACAGCTATCATCGTGAAATCTCTTTATATTTTAAGATTTAGGCTGTTATTGGCTTTCGAACTCAGATGTATGTATGTAAATAAAATAAAATTTATTAACGTTTATACTAATTCAGGTCCAAAAATAGAACTTACAAATGTTTTCTGTCTTTTTCAGCCGTCTATAAGCCGCCCACATTTCGTTGATGCGAATCAACTCATTCTTAAAACAATGTTTGAAATCTAGCTACCTATTCCAAAATTCTCATGAATAAAATGCGAATTTTGTTCGAGTCTACTAGCGAGTTGATTAGCATCAACGAAATGTGGGCGGCTTATAGACGGCTGAAAAAGACAGAAAACATTTGTGAGGTCTACTTTTTGGACCTGAATGAATACATTCTAATAGGTCTTAAAGCAAACAAATAATTAAGTTATCGTTTATATTTTGCTTTTATATAAAATTTGATTGATCGTGAGAATTTTGTCGTTTTTCATGCGTGAAAAGATGTGATTAAATAAATTTGCTCGTGAATGGGCGTGACGTGAGGCTTAAACATTTTATCGTGCTAGAGGTTAAATAAATTTATGCCGTGAACAAAAAAAAAACTGCAAACATTCATTTAATTACTATTTGCTATAAGCTTGGCTCTTATATACTTCGACTTTAATAATTGTTTTCTGTCTTTTCAGCCGTCTATATGGCGCCGATATTTTGTTGCTGCTACTCAACTCGTGAGTAGACTCGAAATACTTCAAACATTCTTTTAAGTATAAAGTATATTTAGACTGGGCATAAGAAATAGCTGCAGTTTATCATTAAAGGTATTATGCAAAATTATATTTACTTGAGGTTTAACGTGCACATTTTGTATCAATCAAACTTTGTATTTTCTTATTGCTTTTTAAAAATTCAAATATGAACTTAGTTATTTATTTACTTTAAGAACCAATTGAAATGTATTAATTCAGGTCCAAAAGTAGATCTTACAAATATTTTCGGTCTTTTTCATCCGTCTATATGCCGCTGACATTTCGTCGAAAAATTCTTAAAACAATGTTTGAAACCAATTGAAATGTCGGCGGCATATAGACGACTGAAAAAGACAGAAAACATTTTATATTTTCCTTCCAAAATCATGTTATATTTTCACGATGATATATACATATTTTTTATAGTTGTATATATACATATGTATATATATATTTACAAAAAATTCACACAAATATTTTATCCCTTTCTCGCATTTTATACAAGCATCGATGTAATCACCTCAAAAGGTGAATAAATGTAAAACACAATAGTAAAACATTAAATGCAAACGAAAGGATATTGGAAAAAATATCACTAAAATACCGTCTAGCGACATAAATTTAAGACGCATGAAAAAATCAAAGTGAAAATTAGGCATTAGTTTCAAAATTCTATTTTAAAGAGTCTGAGTTTAAAATTGAAGCCTAAAAGCTCAGTTACAAAAAATATTATTTCACCATTGCGAACATTTTCACTCATTCGACAGAGCGAATGAGTGAAAATGAGAATAAAAACAAAATTTGAAATGTGGCTTTTGCCACTATGGAATTGCTTAAAAACATGAAACCAGGCACAAATTCTATTTGAAACATTATCAGTTTCAAATTGAAATTTCCAATTCTTTCTGTTATTTGAAATTTTTTAAATTTTACATTGAAATTTTCAATATTACTGGGAATTTTCTCATTTTAATGAGAAATGTTTTTAGTGTTTTTACACATGAATTGTAATTTAGTGTTTTCATTTATTTTGCAGCCATTTGTCTGCTCAAATGCAGACTTGTATCCATCTTTTTTTAATTATTCTTACAAAAGAAATATTTTGATTTTTCATAATTTTGCCACGCACAAGTTTGAGCATCGGTGAATGTGAATTTTAATTTTTCATTATTGGCCTCACATTGTAAATTCCTAATTCACCTTTCGAGTTATTGCTGTTCATAGTTTTATTTGCGTTTTTATTTTTAATTTGCCTTTTACATTATGGCTTTTAAACATTTCAGTTTTAGCTTTTTATTAACCACAAAGAAATTTTTTTGGTAAAATCTGCAGAATTTTTACTTGCAACATCTACTTAAAAGACAACAACCATGACCAATCAGACATACAAACACATACAGTGCACAATTATTTTCAAACCAACTTTTCGTTACGGACTTGATTCTCTTCTGTGTATGACTACTTTCGTTTGTGTTCCATGAAAATTTTGTCAGTTTGTTTGCTGTTTGTAATTCTGCAGCCAATTCATTGAAACGGCGTACCACGGAAAACTTCTGTATCTTCTGCAAGTGTTTGCTATTTTGTAGTTGTTTGTGTTGTTAGGAAGCTTAAGTTTAACTTTTCGTTTGATTAGATCGTATGTGGGCACTGATTATATGTTCCATCGCCAACTCGGTATTTCGGCAAACAAATATGTTTGAAAATTTAAAAGTTTATTGAAAGCAGCGAGTTTGCTATTAAGATTAATTTAATAATCCAAAATATATTTTTGATATTTTTCAACTCATTGCATTGACTCATAGATTAGTGAATCAGATTAGGAATAGAAGTACTCCGAATATAGTTAGTATACCTGAATCAAAAATTTACAAGCCTTTGACGTATATACCAGGACTATCGGAAAGAATAGCAAGATCTAACATATATAATAGGGAGCAGTATAGAATAGCTCATAAAAGTTATAGAACATTGGATAAATTATTTAGTAAGACAAAAGATAAATTAGATACATTAGATATGGCAAATTTAGTTTATAAAATCCCTTGTATGGGAAATGACCAGGAGAATTGTGATAAAGTATATATAGGGACTACAAAAAACAAACTAAGGACTAGAATAGCAGGACGTAGATCGGACCAAAAGTATAGACATATAAATGCACAGAAGACAGCATTATCTTCGCACTGCAGTAGTTTAAATCATTATCCTAATTTTGAAAATGTGTCAGTGTTAAAAACAGAAAATAGTTATAAGAAACGTTACATGCTAGAAATGTTAGAGATAATTAAAACACCATTAACACATAGGATGAATTTTAGAGTAGACACAGAGAATTTAGCGCAGAATTATAGATATTTAGTTAATAAAAGATTAGGAACGTGAATGTTTTTAATATTTATTATTATATTAAAATATTATCATTGTTAGTCTATGGGTAATGTTTGCTGTGTTAACATAACGTTGCAATGCAACATGTTTGGGAATGTTAACATAGCAAATGTTAGACATAGAATTAGTTTATTTCTACTTGTGTTATTTTTTACTATTATTTATATTGTTTTTATTTTTCAATTTTTGAATTTTTTTTAAATCAAAAATTTTTTCAACATTTTCAATTTAATTACAAATATTATCCTGAAGATGATAACAAATTGTTATCGAAATATTGAATAATATTGTAAATTAAAAAGTTTATATATAAACGATCTGAAGCTGTAGTAAATAGTATTTCAGATATTTTTCAAGTATTTACAAGTCGACACTTCTTTGATGCCACACTACTCCTTAGTAGACTTCAAAACTTTAGATGAAATATTTCAATAATTTAATTTAATTTATATTGTATTTAAGAAATAAAAATCTGGAAAGCTAAGAAAAGTGAAACGTGCAAATACGACTGCTAAGCTGTCTTTAGTGTCTGAAGTTATATATGTAGTTGTTATCCAAAATGTATTATTTTAGATCCAAAATAATATTCCCATGAGCAAAAAAAGAATCAGAAATGCTCAAATAAACTTTTAATACAGAAAACATTTTGGTTTTGTCTTGCAACACTTTTACTTTTCTTCACATCAAAAGTTTGTTTGCACATTTCTGATTTTCATTTTGTTTATGGGAATTATGGAATAAGTAGTTGAGTTTCAAACATTATTTTAAGATTTTTCGAGTCTACTGATGAGTTGATTAGCATCAACGAAATGTCGGCGGTATATAGGCGGCTAAAAAAGACAGAAAACATCAAAAATGTATATTTTTACCGTCTAACTCATAAAAATTATAACAGGTTTATAAATAATACATTTTAATGGGCTCTTATAGCAAATAAACAATTAAATTCAGTTTTGTTATCAAAACTTAAGTTTAATTATGTGTGCTCAACTACAATTCATTAAATTATTATTTGCAATTAGCATCCATTAAACAAGATGGTAGAGTAAAATTAATGCTGGGGGCAACTGTTTCGACGACAGGATGTTTCTCATCAGCAACGGAACGGTCTCGAACTCAACTCAAACCATTCTCTCAATCAAGCACGTGCCTTTGAGTCATTGTTTTTGGTAGAGGTGCTCAAAACAATTAGCGACTGAGTTCCGCATTGACCCCACTAAACTACTTTTTTTGAGGGTTATGAGAAGTATTTCATGAACTGGGATAATACAGGCCTATAATATTTGTCCGGTGTCTGTTACTATTATGAAATATCCTGAGGTTTTCACTTTGGTCAGGAAGCAAAAACTGATATAAAAGGATCAAATCTGTAATTCTATATTTCAATACCTAATGCAATTAGCACAAAAATTCAGCAGTTCATTCATTTTCATACCAGGTAGCTGTACAAAGGCAGTAAGAAAAACAACTCAAGGCAAATTAATGACAGGTGCGAAGGCAGATGGCTACTGCTTTGACCTGGTAAACTGTCAAAGATTTGTTTATAAGCACGATCAAATGCACATCACAGCCACACAAAAGCGTAAAATGAAAGACAGAATAGAGAGTAAATCTACTAACAAAATACATAGTGTTTGTTGGTGTTGCATTTATTGTAGTAGTGCGGCTACCTGTTATAAATCGTTTTTGAACAGGTTTTGTTTTGCTTACGGCGAGATCATTCGTTCTTGAAATTGGTTTCAAAGTCTTAAAACGAGAATTTTATTTTACAAAAGTTAAGGAGTTATATTAAAAAATCTAACTTTTAATACATAATTAAAATAAATTATTTTCTCTTCTATTTTTTGAGCTACGAGTATTTTGTATACATGGATTATTTCTTAAAATAACATCTGCTAACGAAGTAGCGTGTAATATTCTAATTTAATCTTTAATATAAATGTATTACAGCACCATAGTTCAATACAATTAAAATTTCAGTAAAATATTAAAATGAGTTTCTTTATCAGGAAAAAAAATTAAAAAATTGAAGTGATTGAAATAAGCGCGTAAGTCTTCTATTTATTACTACCAACATAATAATTTTTGAAACAAAAAACAGATTTGTCATTATTTTATAAAAAATCAGGTTCAAAGTCATGGAATATACCCCTAAATTAAACCGGATCGCATGCACTTGAAGCCTTGATTCAACAGCATTTTTGTCATGAAAGTTTCTTTATTTGATTTAATTTAAATCACTCATTTTTATTATTATTATTAATGCTATTATTATTTACTGGTTATCAATATTGAAACTGTTAATAATATATGGTTCCACAGGACTCGATTTTATTAAATGAATTGAATTGAGCAATGAATGAAAAAAGGAATTATTATCGACCGCGAGAAACCCTGTCCCAGAACACTTTAGTGCCAATCGAGATATCTTCAACGCGTGCGAGCATAGATTTTTTAATTTTACACACGTTCCCCCCCCTCTAATTGGCATTCGGATATTATGGCAAGCATCTCAACAGCCTAAAATTTCGAACACTTAACCATTTTTTTTTGCGATTTTCACAAAATACTTCGAGTCACTGTCGTGATGAAAAATGATTTCTCGAATACTAGCTACTCATGTTGAGCTTAATTTAATGTAGCGGTAAATGTTCTTCCTATTTAGTATATACACACATACAAGAACTATATAACTCCTGGGACTTGCCAGATCTAACATTTTAGGACAATTACAACAATCATCACTGGACACTGTCTCTTTGCGTGCTATGCTAGATGACTGGATTTACTTTTCAAATACTTCGATAAAAGTTGTCAATATAAGGACGAGGAGGAGGAGGTGATACACTTCCTTGGAATTAGTTCCGCACTGAGGGACCTTCGCCAAAAATTTGTGTATAGGAGATTCAGTCGCTTTCCGGAAATTTGATCGACACATTTGGGTCCGTTACTTTTCCTTGTTAAGAGCAGCGGATAGCTAGAGTCAAAGCCACTCTTCCGTTTGTGACTTTCTAAACTCTGCCTTTTTTTCTAATCTTCCCCTTCCTCCTTCCCCTCTTCACATCATGCACTCGAACCACATGGGTTGGACATTTTCTATATCACTTCCCAGCCTGCTCTACCCATGTACTGTACCTGACATATTTCAGCCTTTTCTAAACAGTAACACCAATTGGAGTTGTGGACCGACCTTTAAACCTTTATACAGTAATCCATACTTTGCCATGCAAACTTCAGACTCCCATAACCCCGCAAAATTTTCCATTTCAAATTTTATTCAGCCTTGTTATGAATTCCGAGTGAATTCAGCCTTATTATGAATTTCGCCGGATTCGAAGTTAATGCTGCCTTCCTCTTGACCTTAATTGGAATTAGTATAACCAACTTTTTAAATGAAAAAGAAATGCTTTTTGTTTACATTCGAAGAATGGTTAAAAATATTAAAAAAAAAAATAAAAACGATTGCTGCAGCCGGTTCTGCGACGGAAGAGGAATCTTAAAATAAAAGCTGTTAACGAATAGAGCGAGCGCACTGTCTTGAGAGATTAGAATTCCCTTGATTGGGATAACAAGGCTTAAGTTGTTAAATCAAATTACCAATTATGAAAATATGTAGTACATATGTAATTTTCCGTTTAGTTTTATTAAAACCTTTCGGCTGAACAAATCTGCACAATTCCGGCTTTTTCTTTTTTGTTTGTTTATATGGTTATTTATTTTCCAAGCAATCTGCCAGCTGTTGCAAATGGTGTATATGAAGTGATTTTTTCAACACGTAAAATCACCAGTTAGTTTGTGTCACTTTTTCTGTCTGGCAAAACCAATAACTGTTTTAAAATATACCAATTAATTATTAAAGAAATATAATTTTACTACTAGGTACTTAAAAATAGTTTTTATTCAATCGTTTTTACATTTTTTTGCGTACAAATATTTGAAAAAAAGTACGTTCCAGTGATTCATAATACCAATCTCCGGAATTTCGAAAATTTCGGGAGAATGTCTTAGCTACAACCATGATACAAGTAATAACGTAACCTTTTCACTACAATAAGAACAACTTCAATAAAAATAACATGCATTTTATTTTGCAAACTGTTAAAAAGACGCCACTTCTACAGTTACAAGAGATAGATGAACGGAGCTTGCATTGATTTGCCGTTTCGTTTGGCTGGCTTTCATCTCTGTATTCTTTTGGCAGTTTGAAGTAGTCAGATGATTAACGGTTCAGCTGGCGAGGCCACCTTAATGGTTGTATCATGGCTACGTCGGAATTAATAATTTCATTTTTACGACGGAATTCAGAATATGCATGATTATTGTGTTTCAATTTACTAGCACTACGAAATTTGATTACTCTTTTGTTCCAAAATTTCTTTGTATAACATTAGTTTTTAAGTACTGTCTCCTTAATCAAGCTAATAGGTACAATGAGAAAATTAAGC
Organism: Sturmia bella; assembly: GCA_963662145.1. Taxonomy (NCBI): domain Eukaryota; kingdom Metazoa; phylum Arthropoda; class Insecta; order Diptera; family Tachinidae; genus Sturmia; species Sturmia bella. The sequence continues at coordinate 29,954,824 of OY759171.1, read as the reverse complement.
ACATATGTACATACATATTTATTACGGAATTAGATTAACACGATTTATAAACAATGACAAATCATTTCCAGTTGGATACGTCCAATAAGGCACAAAAACAACATACGCATACATATGCATATACTTCGTATGCACATGCACTGTTATCAACATATGTACATACATACACACACATAGTGCACATGCAGTTAACAATATTATCTATATTTTGTCTGATTTGTGAACACAATCTTCTTAATATACCTTTGATTAGAGCCACTGCTTGCAAATACAACACCATTAAAGTTTGAGAAATTATTTTGTTATTCTTCTATTTTCAGCAAATTATTTACACACTTTTCAATTGCACTAGCGGAGGCACCGATTACAGAATAGACACCGAACATAAACTAAGCTCAAGCATACCACAAAATTTTATACTTTCTTTCAGTTTATTTAATTAGGAAAACATTAATAATATTTAAACAGTTTCAATAATATTAAATAAAAAAGAAAACTTTGGCACAAAATTGTATTATATTACTGCCGTGGAATTTTCATATGTAAAAAAGGCTAGAGTAGGTATTTCTTTTATTTTGCCAATCGATATATGCCGGTGTTTAGGTGTTGCCATTGTTTCGATTTCATTATGTCATGTTTTACGTTAGGTTGTCAAGAGATTGCAGAGATGAAAGGCAGCCAAAACGAAATAGCTAATCCGCGTAAGCTCATTGCATCTCTCTTCTGTAAATGTAGAAGTGGAGTCTTTTTGACAGTTTGCATAAGTTGTACAAAAACAAAATGCATGTTATTTTTATTGAAGTTGTTCTTATTGTAGCGAAAAGGCTACCTTGTTAATTGTACCATGATGTTGCATATTAAAAAAAATTATGCCACATTAAATGCGTTTGCTTTCCTTATATCTCTCATTCGTATGCTTTCTCATGCGAAGGTATGGTATTTTATAAATCGTAAGATTTATGTGACAAAACTTGTATGTGTAAGAAAAATGTATTGTAATGTATCACATCTTACTGACTTAACAGTAAGATGTGATAATCTTTTGAAAAAATTCAAGACCTATACTTTTCTGTGTGATCAGAGGCGCTTTTACGAAGTTACCAAAAGTATAACAGTGTGGCTGTTTGATGCAAATGTTTAAAGTAGGACAGAATTCTATCAGATTTCAGTCGCACGAATGTATGTGGCAGCCAGTGCTGGGCAAAATACATACTCTGATATATTTAAAATACAAAATACTGCATTCTAAAAGCAAGTATTTGAAATACAAAATACAGTGTAACAAAAATATATATATATATAAAATACAAAATACTTTTAATCAAAAAACTTTTTATTTCCTTTCATAAACACCAGCTTTTCAAATGTGGTATCAGACAAACAACCACTTGATGGCGAAAGAATAAAACCAGCTAACTACAAAATCTCAATGATTTCTAATTAGAAAACGATATTTTGTTGAAAGAGAAATAACGGAATTAAGAAATAAGTGGCAAAAAAACGTTTGACCAAAATCTATCTAACACTGCAGTTACACGACCAAGTTTTGCTATCAAGTTTTTTTCACATACTGCTTGTCAAAATTCAACAAAACTGACAACAGTGGCGTATGCTGCACGCAATTTCATAACTGCAATTTCATATTCTGCTAAAAAAAATTTAAGCAAAACCTCCTCTTCTATATTCTACATTAAGCCCAGAAACTAATTCAGATTCTAAATCAATATTTTTTTAAACTATTTAAATACAATAATAATAATCAAATATCTCTTTTTAAAATTAATAAATTTAATCGAAATCAATGTAAAAATAAAAGTAAAAAATTTCTTGGTTTTGCACCTAAACATTTTTATTTCTATTTTTAAGCTTGAATCTGTTTAATTTGTATCACTTTTAATTGCAACTTTCAAACAAAACAAAAAAATGTTTGCAGACAGAAGGAAAAAAAATAGAAATGCGGTCGGGGGACCCCCGTTAGGAACAAAGTTCCTTACGTTTTTTTTTTCATCTTTGAATGTAATACAAGGTGAAATCTGTATGTTTTATTTTGTGTTGTTTTTGAAATTTTATTATTCTTTAAATTTTTGGAACGTTTTCCAACTAATTAATATTTATTGGTATGTGTCTCCGCTGCTGTCAGTGGAGACACCGCCCATCATATACAATTGCTTGTCGACAGTACACCAATACATGTAAACAGCTCACACGCTTTCGTGACGATTTCTACTAATTTCCACTACCAGCAAGCCGCGTTAGGGAACTTCGTTCCAAAAATGTTGTCAGCTGTTTTCTTGATTGTAACTCTATGGAAAGCAAAAATTGTCATTAAGTTTGCATCAATTTTCAAAATTGTGAGTGTATTAGTAAAAAAAGTGTGAATGTATTAAAACTTGAAAGGCAAAACTTGATCGTGTAACCCCCAAGTTACACAGGTATTTTACGTTCGGTAATTAAATTGTAGTATTGCCATATTTTGGAAATAAAATAGTAGCAGAATTTTCCGTTTTAATTGATATATGAATTCAGTAATTTTTAGCGCATATTTTTCAACATAAATTTGAAATGTATTTTGAGAGCACAAGTATTTGAAATACAAAATTCTCAAGCGCTTAGTATTTAAAATACAAATACATTCGTAAGTCGTATTTAAAATAAAAATACAAAATACGTATTTGCCCAGCCCTGGTGACAGCGAATCAAGACCTTAATTCGTTATTCTTGTAATGCATGAACGACAATTTCAAATAATATTGAGAATTAAAATATTTACAGAAAGAAATTTTTAGTTATTTTTATTCGTCATTTAATATTAGAATTTAATAATAATATAAGAAGTGGTATGCAAGTAACAAGCATTTCAAAAAATTATTAAAATGTCACCTTTGAAACAAGAGAAAATTTTCAATTCGCATGTGAATATGTTTACTTTTTATCTTTTTGTTTGAGTATAACTTCATTTATTTGTGAGCTGATTTTCAAATTTTCTCTTTTATAAATCAAATGAACAAAACGTCCGTCCGAAATATAATTTTTGAATATATCAGTCGTTGATCAACCAATTTCGAGATTTTTTTTTTTTTGCATTTTGAAAGGCTTTGTGAATGAAATAAACTTTAAAGCTTTTGATTTGATTGCTTCATGAACAGAAGAAAAATCGGTCGGATAAAACGAATATTGAACAATCACGCTAATTATACATATGTATAAACCGATTTCAAACTTCTTTTTTTTTCAAAGATGTTAGCAATAAAGTGAAAGCACGATGACTTGTTGGAGATTTGACAAAATACATTCTTATGTTTTTTCGAGTCTACTGACGAGTTCAGTAGCATCAACGAAATGCTGGCGGCATAACTGAAAAAACAGAAAACCATTGATAGACCCTCTATTGAGACGTAAAATAATAAATTTTACTCTTACTTATTTTTAATCGGCAAATGTTGATGGTAAATGTTGTTGAGAACGGGGCTGTATTTTTTTTTCTGCTGAAGTATGTACAAGTATTTTAATAACTTTGTAAATTTATTTTTATTTTTATCAATTTTATGTTTATGAATATGAAAAAATAAATAAATAAATACACAATACAAGTATTAATATGAATTGTTAACAATACTTTCAGTTATTTGCTTTTTATTATAATTTATAGATATGTTATATTAATCATATATAGAGTCGGTGAAAATGGGCTCGATTAAATATTAATTTAAAAAAAAATAATTGAGTTGATATTTAAAGATTTTTCCAATAAACATGAAATTTTGTATTTCCCAAGTTCCGTAATACAAATAAAACTTTTTGGGAATATTTTAGCCATCAATTATTTGAAATAATTTACTGGCAACATTAATCATTAAATCCAAAGACGCCAGAAAGCCCGCAAAATAACAAATTTATAATTTAGTTCTATATTAATGTCACAAAGTAGAGTACTCTGCGATTAATGCAATGAGTGGGAATTCACAAGACACTGGCGAAGCTTCCAATTATTTCATCCAATTTACTGTAAGTTGTGTTGGTAACTTTAATTTTTACTAATTAAAAAACTAGATAGATACACCATGTACATATGTATTTATAGAAACCAACAGAAGAAGATTTAAAAAGAGTTTTTACGGAAGAAGAATTGAAGGAATTGTGTTTAAAACACAAATGCAAAGTTGATGTTTGGAGGTGGAATGCAGTAAATGATTATCGTATTCTATTTATACAAAGTGGCCGCTATCAACGATGGTCTGAACGACATCGTCTACGTATGGTGGCCAAAGCAGTAAACAAAATGAAACCATCTGTGCTCTACGACGAAGAGGAAATAGCAACAACTAGAAAAAAAGAATGGAAAATCCAATTGAAGGAAAATATATTATCTTTGAATTTTTGGAAAAGTCGTGCTCAACGAAAAACGGATGAAATGCAACCAGAACTACAAGCTGGAAACAATACGGAATCGTTGTCACAGTTTAGAGAAAACTTAGATGAATTTAACACAAATGCAAGCAAATCAACACAAAGTGTACGGAGAAATATGATGGAAGATGACTTTGAGGAGGAATATTTCGAAGAAAATTACTCAAACAAAAGGAAACAAAAAGAAAATCCACAAGAAATATTGCTGTCTGATATTAATACCGAAATAGGAAATATCTTTAATATAAATACAATGTCCATGACCATTGACTCTGATGTGTCTATACAATCACAAGACGTAGGAATCTTGCAATCAAAATGTAAGAGTTCGCATGAATGCGAAAATTTACAAAATATAATGCACCTGAGAACACAACCCCAAAGTCATGTGCCCGAAGAGATAATTGAAGCATCTATAAATGATAATCACTTTGAAGATTCATTAAAGGCCATTGTGCGAAAGGAAAGGCAAACAGATAGCCCACAAGAAGTATCACATTCCGATGAAACTGATATCGAAATAGGAAGTATCTTTAACATAAACACAATGTCCATGATCGTTGCATCTGAGATATCTCTAATACCACAAAATTTAAAAATGCCAAAATCACAACATCTGCCACATAATTGCAAAAAATTTAAAAGCATAAAACTACCAACTGCATTTCAAAGCCAAACACCAGAGGAGCTAATTGAAGACCATATTGTCTCTGAAAATTTATTAAAGACAGTATTGACAAGGCAAAAGCAAGAAATATTGCATACAGATGAAACTGATGCTGATATAGGAAATATGTATCGTATAAATACAACATCAATGATCATGGACTCCGACATCTCTATACAAACACAATATTTGGGAACGTTACAATCACCACATGTGACTTCCCATAGTTATGAAAATTTTAAGAGCATAATTCCTGTAACATCAACACAATCTCAAAGTCAAGCATCAGAGGAAATAATTGAATTATAATCAGGGACCGGAAATAAGAGTTATTTTTCAATTTTTGAAGAAATAAATCATACATAAATGAACATCATAGAAAACTTTTAATTACACCAACATTAGCGGTACTCAGCGTTTGGTGCATTTTTGGTTGCGACTATTTGCATTTGCGATTATATTGCAACTGATATTGAGCACCCTTTTTAACAACTTTGCAAATTTTATTGCACTCCAAATAACAGCTGATAAAATAATACACAATTTTTAAAAGAAGTTAACTGTTTGCTTTGAAATCTTTAACAAAAAAGAAATGCGGTCGGGGGACCCCCGTTAGGAACGAAGTTCCTTACGTTTTTTTTTTCATCTTTTAATGTAATACCAGGTGAAATGTAATACAAGGTGAAATCTGTATGTTTTATTTTGTGTTGTTTTTGAAATTTTATGATTCTTTAAATTTTTTATTTTTTACTTTTGACACATGCAGTATTTTTTCTCAATCTGCTACAAAACGAAGAAAAGCAACTGTTGGCCAATTTTTTAATATTGCTGTTTTTTGTTGTGACGTACTTTACTTTAACGACATCTATCAACTGATAGTGTCCGTTTTCACAACTAATTATTATTTATTGGTAGGTGTCTCCGCTGATGTCAGCGGAGACACCGCCCATTATACAGAATTGCTTGTCGACAGTACACCAATACATATAAACAGCTCACACGCTTTCGTGATGATTTCTACTACTTTCCACTACCAGCAAGCCGCGTTAAGGAACTTCGTTCCAAAAAAAACTCCATTTCTACAATTTTTTGTTCGCTTTGTTTTAAAATAGCGGTACTCAGCGTTTGGTGCGTTTTTGGTTGCGACTATTTGCGTTTGCGATTATATTGCAACTGATATTGAGCACCCTTTTTAACAACTTTGCAAATTTTATTGCACTCCAAATAACAGCTGATAAATCAATACACAATTTTTAATTTTTCGCCATTTATTTTTTTGGTAATTGCTGTTGGCTCCATCTCTACAATTTTTTGTATGCTTTGTTTTAAAATGTCAGCTGTTCGAGTGTCAGTGTTGCAAACGCAATACTCATACGAAAAACGTAACACGTAATTAGCGGTGCGTAAATGCAAAAATATTGCGAGTGCAACCTTGTATATTTTGTTGTTGGGTTGCAAAGAAAAAGCAACGATTTCTTGCATTCGCACTTACGCAAGACATTTGCACCAAATAATGAGCTGCGCTGTTATTTTTAGGCGGAATGCATCCAACATATTGCATGATTTTAAAACTTTTGATTTTTATTTTAACAAACAAAAATAAGAGTTATTTTTCATTTTTATTTCTTTTAATGAAAAATAAAAGTTATTTTTGATTTTTATATTTTTAAATGAAAAATAAAAGTTATTTTTGATTTTTATATTTTTATATCAATAATAAAAATCAATTCAAAACTCCTATTTATTTGTTGATGCCATATGTATTATAATATGCTGCTTCATTCAAATTGCTATATGAATATAGTATCCATTATCAGCTATAAAAACATGAATGCATAGAAATAGCTTATAAGTTTTGGCTGCCATTCAAGTCAGTGTTAAGAGGACGTTTTCAGGTGTTCAATTTTACCATCATAATTGATTTTAAATGTTCCTCAGATAAATTATATCTCAAATCTCCCAATATATTAAGCTGAGTGCTGAAAATGACCTTTCTACACTGACTTGAGTGGCAGATACAGAATGAACAATTAAAGCTAATTTTAGAAGCCATGGAAACACAAATTTTTTGCTCTCCCAATATTCCAATAAATTAGCAGAAGTATCGAAATGCTTCACTTTGTAATTGTCTATTTCAAAATAAGCTTTGCGGACATATTACCCATGTCATGAATTTTGAATTGATTTTTATTATTTTTATTAAAAATATAAAAATCGAAAAAAACTTTTATTTTTCATTTAAAAAAATAAATATCAAAAATAACTCTTATTTTTCATTTAAAAATATAAAAATCAAAAATAACTTTTATTTTTCATTTAAAAAAAATAAATATCAAAAATAACTCTTATTTTCTATCCAAAAAAAAAATATAAAAATCAAAAATAACTCTTATTTCTTGATTTTTTTTATTTTTATAAAAGTCATAAGAGTTACGGTCCCTGATTATAATAGTTGGATTTTTTGTGGCAAATTAAATAATATTGAAAGTATGCAATTAATCTCAATTTTTCAAATAAAATTTAAAAGCTAATATAAAGAAAATATAACGATAATTTTCATTTTATAAAAGTTCCATTCACGTTCGTTTCATACTGTAATAAAATTATTTGTCGCTTTTGCCTGATTTCTTTGGAAAATAATGCCTCTTTTCATACATTCCCTGCTGTATTAGAAAATCTTTAGTCCAAACTATTGCTATGACATACATACATACATATGTATGTATATCAATTAAGAGACGAATAAATCTAATTCACGACAAGAACTGGGATACAACTAGCTGTTTCAAAGCCCGCTCGCTTTGTATTTCGATTGCAAATGGGTTCTGCATATATATTTAATCCCGTACATGTAATCACATGTTTTTTTACGCATAGATTTTTCCATTTCATTGAACTACTTCTATTCGTTTATTAATATCAATCACTTGAACTAAAAAGCTCACGTACATAATAAGTGTGTTCCCGTACTTTTTGGGCAAAGTTCGGTAAAATGAGAGCAATCATGAATTTCTCCTATTTTCTCCAATTTTTGTGTTGTGAATTAAAATTGTTCTTTATCTAAAAGAAATAAAATGAAAACCGACCATTGTACAAACAAATTATGGAACATATTAAGTGCTGCTTTATTGTGTGTGTAAGTAAAAGCTTTGAATGGTATATATGTAGATATGTATGTATATATGCAAGAATATTCACAGTTCTAATCGATTAGGTTATCGTGGCCACTAACCATATTATGGTTGTATGCAGTCATACTATTTTCATGCCTGGCCATACTACATATGAGCATTTTCCACGATAACACTATCAACAACGGGACCTTTCTAGGACCCAAGTGGGCCGGTTTCACTACCGGCGGCCCGTATAACATACTATCAACTACCAACCATACCATTCATACCATAGCCAGTTCCAACCATATTAGCTCTGTTTCTTTACTTTTTGGGCAAAGTTCGGTAAAATGAGAGAGTAAACTATATGTAATTTCTCTCCATAAGAGACCAAAATGCACAAAAGTACGGGAACGGATAAAAACAAATATTTTACCGCAAAAGAAAACGCCAGGCTTCTGACAGCTTCAATTTATAAAAAAAAAAAATATTTATATATTTTATTTAATTTGTGTAAAAAAAAGTTTTCTCAAAACAATTAAAAGGATTGAAATGCATCAACTTTTTACGAACACAGCAGAACTCATAAATTCATATACATAAATGAATTCGTAAATATAAATATATAACAATCTACAATTTCTTAGACACTGCTTTAAAATATTTTTTTACACTAAATTCCAATTTTTCTTTTAGTTTCCCCAAAAACATTTATTTCTTCTACATATGTTATTGTTTATTCTTTGAAACAGCTGACAACTGAACTACTTGCCCGAAGAAGAAGTATGGGCTGTTTCGTGCAAGAAGAACAAGAAGAAGCATACTCTCATTTGCTCAATTTTAAAGTACGGGAACGATTTTCGTGCAAATTGGCAAAGAGTAAAGAAACAGAGCTATTATTAAAAAAAAGCTTTAGGATAACCATGTTGCTGTAAAATTCCATCTTAATATTGTAGCAAGGTGCCATAATTTTGTTAAATTCAGCCAATATTGTCATGTGCAATCTGCAATATGAAAATAAAATAATTGGATTTGACAATAGTACGGTTGAAAATTGCAAAAATATCGTTAGAAATGACAGTAGTATATGTGGATGGGTCAATAATATGGTGGTAAGTGACAACAGTGTTGTTGGATGGGACAAAAATATGGTTGAAAACGACAATGCTATGTTCGGCCATGACAAGACTATGAGTGAATACAACAATAACATATTCTAGTGGCCCCAATAACCTATTCACTGAAAGTGAAATAAGTAATAATATGGATGTTTTATTTAACAATTAATATTGATATATCCTTATTGATAAAAATTATAACAGGTTTATAATGCTGTTATTTGACAAATTTGTATGGAAAACTTGTCAAATAAGAGTTTCATAAACCTAAAATATTTATTATGAATAAGGCCCTTAGTCTGTAAGCATATATTTCAACAATAGTATGTTTCTCTTCCAATATGATTGACTCAACCATATTTTTTCTTTAAGTGTGGTATTAAGTGATCTTGTTTATTATTACAATCTACCAGAAAGAAAAGCAACAATGGCAACTTTGAAGATATGAACCTAGACGATATGTGGTTCCAGCAGGAGGGTGCTGTTTGCCACACAGCTAATGAAACAATGGCTCTGTGGAGTGAGACCGCCACGATCATGTGACTTCTTCCTTTAGAGACATTTAAACGAAAAATTATAATCCAATAACAATTCAAGAGCTAAAGCATACAATAATTCGACCTCAGTTATGCCTAAAGGCCGTGATTCACTATCCTACTGAATCGTACGATCTGTTAAAAATTACATGTGTGTCCAAAAAGTGTGATAGTCTGGACTAAAAGTGTATGTGTGTGAAAGACTTTTTGACAAGTCTGTCCGATTTGTTAATCTTTTGAAAATTTTCAAAAACCATCTTTTGCTATGCGATCAGAGTTGCCTCTGAAGTTGAAGTTGTTTACAAAAGTATAATAGCGCAGTTCATTATTTGGTGCAAATGTCTTGCGTAAGTGCGAATGCAAGAAATCGTTGCTTTTTCTTTGCAACCCAACAACAAAATATACAAGGTTGCACTCGCAATATTTTTGCATTTACGCACCGCTAATTACGTGTTGCTTTTTTCGCATGAGTATTGCGTTTGCAACACTGACACTCGAACAGCTGACATTTTAAAACAAAGCAAACAAAAAATAGTAGAGATGGAGCCAACAGCAATTACCAAAAAAATAAAACGTAAAAAATTAAAAATTGTGTATCAATTTATCAGCTGTTATTTGGAGTGCAATAAAATTTGCAAAGTTGCTAAAAAGGGTGCTCATTATCAGTTGCAATATAATCGCAAACGCAAATAGTCGCAACCAAAAACGCACCAAACGCTGAGTACCGCTAATAGTGTGGCCGTTTTGATGCGATTTTTTAAAGTAGAACAGAATTCTATCAGATTTAGCTAGCAATTTTCAGTGAATGAATCGTACGATGGAGTAGGATAGTGAATAACGGCCTTAAGAGGCATTGAAAATACGGACCATCCATCGTATAGAAATATTTCGGTGGTGTATTTCTATCCGCTGGCGAGGATTTGGGGGGGGGGGGGGTATTTTGTTTTGTCTTAAATCCTCCTATCACAACAACAAATACTAATATAATGCTCTGAAAGCAATTGAGTTCGTGCGTTCTGGATGGACCACCTTTTATTTTGAAAAAACCAAAGCATTTTTGGGTATCTACTAGGCATAATTTGATTGCAACGTTTGTCTGAATAACTCCGTAGAAACTTCGTGCACAAAAATTCTATTACAAAGAAGAGCAAGACTTTTTTGCAGCACTCTAAAAGCTAAACTTTCCATTTACATATGCATACATACATACATACATACGCTCCTTTTCAGTATGTTGAAACGTGTGTATCAATTATAGAAATTGTCACAAGAAATAGGAAAGCAAATTACATTTATATGTATGTACATACATACATATGTATGTATGTATTTGTTGTTTCAATTTTCTTATTGCCAAAGTTCAACGAAGAAAATATTCTTAAAAGCAACTCCTTAAAGCAATTGCACTAGACTTAAGAAATACTCTTTTTTTTCTGCGGATATGACTGCCATGACGATTAATGTCGTTTGTATGTACATATGTAAGTAAAGAACAAAAAGAAAAACCGTTCAAACAACAACAAGCAAACATTTCGAAAACCAAATGTTGTGTTGACATGAACCGAAGCAGATGACATTTGAAAAAAGGCAAGCCAGCCAGCAAGCAAGGAAAATATATTTTGAGTACTACATGTACTACATACATACATACATACCTATTTAGGAACAATTAAATACCTTATGAAATAATGGCTATGACTATTTATGTATGTAAATTCAATATTATATGTTAAAATTTGTAATTGTTTAAGAAAAGAACAGAACAGAAGAAGAACTATTTAGCTCGGTATGGCAAAAGAGAATTGTGAATGAATTTATAAATAAAAAAAAAGGAATAAACAAAATGTACTTTTTAAACCAGATAGTGCCAGTGCTCTTTGGTTATGAAAGAGAACTTGGTGTATTTTTTTTTTGTGGAAATAAAAAAAGGAAAAAGAAATATCTAACTAAACAAAAGCTAACGAGTTGTAAGGAAAAATAGAGCAGCTGTAACGAGCGTGTGATAGGTATAAACGAAAGGCGGAAACGTGCCGAAGCAGAATAAATCGAATTATTATACGAAACTTACACTCACGATTCTCGTTATACAGTAGATGTGTATGTGCGATATACATAGATGTATGGTAGTAGGTCGCCGAGTTTTTTTTTTTTTTCTTTCTTTCAGATTCAAGTTTTTTTCAGGACATTGACTAGATATTTCAATTTTAAATTTTTCAGAGATTTTCGCAAATTTGTTGAAGAAAATATTAAAAATGAAATTTTATTCACATTCAACTTGTTTAATTGTTTTTATTTAATATACATATGTGTGTACATATGTATATGGCCGAGTTGCATATTTTTTTATTTAACACAAAACTTTCTTTTTAACTTGCGAATTTGTACCTCCTACTTCCTCTTCTTATTCATTAACTGTTTCGCATCACTTGTACAAAAACTTACTTTTTAACACATTTTAGACTGCTGCTTTTTATTTTTGCTATTTTTGTTTTCGTGCCTTTGTTATCCTATATTTGTTTTTTTTTTATCAGGGAGAGTGTGTAATGTACAATTGTCAATTGTGTGGTCGGTCGGCTGGTCGCTCCTGTTCAACTCGTTGATACCATGCCTAAAAGTATGCTAAGCCTTATATGAAAATTGTGACACACTCAATCACAATTTTCTTTATATTTTCAAAAAACACACACAAACTCGTACATGTTGTTTGTTACACTTCGAATCTCTCTTAAAACCGTTAACTCTCTAATACAAGCGAGCGCATTTGTTTTATTTAACTTTCTCTCTCTTTTGTTTTAATTAACTTTCCAAATGGTAAATCGTTATAGGCAAGTTTGAAGAGTATAGCGGTGACTCGTTAGTTTAAATAACTACTATTACTCTACTTCTAGTTTTATAATTTTCACTTGCTTTCCTTAGTTTTTCCTCTTTTCTATGCATGAACGTTAGTTTTCTTTCTTACACGTAACTGTTTCACAAACACAATTGAACTCGTACACTCACACTCGCGCACGCACGTACTCGAACAGGCAGAAAACCGTTGCCGTTCAATAAATATGGGACGAGGGTAATACTATTTGTATTGTGATGATGATAAAAATAATTGCAATCAATGTTTATCTTGAGTGGCTTGCTGAATGCTTAGTTCCTTGGTTTGTGTATAGTAAGTAAGTACATATGTACATACATATGTATGTAGTATTTGCACCAACTAACAACACCTGCACCTCTTTTTTTGCATTACTTCTTCCTTTTACTTGGCAAAATTCTGCTTCTTATTTTGAACTCTTCTTTTCTGCCGTCTCTTTCTCTATAGTTTATGCACTCTCAAAGTTACACTTTCCTTAAATTCCGAAAAAGAAAAAATAGTACACATACACTTTAACGTAGAAAAAAAAGAACTAAGAAAATTTGATTTTGGTATAGAATCACTGTATATAATACATTGCCATGAAAATTTCATCACCACTTTTTATCCCAATAAGATAACATACAATAACGCGTTTTCATTGTATATTTTTGCTGCCGTATTTCTAAAGTTTCACATGCATATCTTTGCCAAACCATAAATTCTCTTGGTTCTATTAGTTTTCAATTTTTAGTTAATTTATTCTCCATTATTTTTTAAATTATTTTTAACTAGCGTTCACTCTACGATTACAAAAAAACGCAAACTTAATATACGTGTTTCCACCTCTTCGTTCTGTGGTGGAGTGTAACTTGAGCTTAAATGTAACGAGTGCAGTAGTAGAATTGGTATGTATGTGCTCGTTAAAGGATGAATTCCTTCGCAGCAAAGAGAGACAGGGAGAGAGAGAAAAGAACAAATCAACATTTTGAAGGATAACATGTGGTAGTAAATACAGTGAATGACTAGCTATTGTGAATGCGTTGGTTCCGTTTCAATTATGAAACAAAACGTCACGCGTTTTACTTTCTCTTGCCAAAGGTGTTTGACTACAATATCAGTCGTTGCAGCGGTTGTCTTCGCTAACATGTTGTTTTCAGTGCTACCAATTTATTCAATTTGTTTACCATTTAACCCACCCCATTTACACATGCCAGTAACTTGTTGAAAGTTGTGTGTGTGTGTGTGTGTGTACATACCCTGCCGGCAACTCAGGTAACTAGTAATGAATTATAAGCTAACTTTTTTACAACTGGTGGTGGTTGACACTTAGATTATTTTCAATGGAGATGACTGACTATTTTAACATTACGATGTCCTAGGAGGTAGTCAATTGTCCGACGCTGCATTACTTTTCAACTAACTTAAAGTTAGCTACTTCAAAGTCAGTAGCCACAGAAAAAAATGTACAAATCAAGGCTGATTTTACATTTCTCGGTGGTAGGTAATATTATATTTTATTAAATTAAATTTCATCCAATTTTTTTTTTTTTTTTTTTTTTTTTTTTGTTAGCCTCTGGTGGGATTTGAACCACTAAGCCTCAAGACTGGTGGGCAGCCAACTTAACCCATTCAGCCATCGCAACATTTAAAACGAATGCGACAATAGGCAATTTAATTCAAGAGTTATTTACCGTGTATGTGTGTATGTTAGTATTTGAATTTTGGGTGAACTCTGCACTACGTTTCGATTGTATTGTAGCTAATTTGAAGCTAGTCCATAAAAGTTAACGTAAAGTTAATTATTTTAGTAGTCGACTACCAATTTGCTGGCAGGGTATTAACAACCAATCCACTGACAGAGACAATAAAAGCTGTTGCTACTTGTTTGATTGTTTACACAGGCAAGTGCAAGCTCATTTTTAAAATGTCGTCGAAGAAAATGGTCTTAAAGCAAAATGCTTTACTTTGCAAAATTAAAGAATTAAATAAAAGCAAAATGATAAACAATTACGTGGGAAAAACTACAAAATCACTGTTCCATTTTTTTAAATTTAAAAATTACTATTACAGAGGTACAGAGGAGTATTCGGGAAGATGAACTTGGCCTCTCACGAGCATCGCTGCAGAGAATTTTGCATACAATAGGAATGTTTCCATACAAGATTCAGCTTGTCCAAGAATTGAAAACGACAGATTACCAGCAACGACTTGATTATGCAGTTTTTTTCCCCAGCATAAAGCAAAAAAAAAATCATATTTTTTTCATAATTTAATTATGAGCGACGAAGCCCATTTCCAATTAATTGGGTTCGTTATTAAGCAAAACTGCAGGATATGGGCTATGGAAAATCCGAGAGTAGTTCAACAGCGAGAAAAACACCCACCTAAGTGTACGGTTTGGTGCGGTGTTTCATCGGAAAGGATAATTGCTCGTTATTTTTTGAAAGTGAACACGGGGTCGCCGTTTTGTTGGAACAAATTTTAAGCCCAGCCGTTCAAAACCATCCACAAGTATGGTTCCCACAAGATGGAGCCACAGCGCACACTGCAAGGGACACAATGGCTCTTTTACGGGACATCTTTATTTCGGGTACAAGTAATTTTAATTGGCCTCCGCTGCAGACTGTTTACTTTGGGTTTATTTGAAAGGAAAAGTCTACATTAATAAACCAAGAACCATCCAGCAATTACAAAGCAATACAAGCGACGAAATAAACAACATAACAACTGATGTTTTGCGCAAGATTATGGAAAATGTGTTGGAGAGAGCACGAATATGCGAAGCAGAAAATGGCCGCCACTTGCGAGATATTATTTTTCATAACTAAGCTAAAAATATTTCCCATTTATATACTGTATTAAAACAAATATAATAATCATTTCTTAAATAAAAAAATTATAAGCAATTCAAGTCCCTTAATCTTGGGTCACCCTGTACATGCAACTACCTAATGTCACTCTGTAGACAGATGTAATAAAAAAGTAATTAAAAAAAAATCATCCCGGAAATTTTTTAACAACAAATATTAAAAACAGCAAAATGATGAATACTAAAGGGTGCCTCCATACAAGAAACTGTGAAAATTAGCTATTTAACTTTCGAACCATAAGAGAAAGAGTTTTGAAATTTGCACAGAATTTTTAGTTAAATGGGCCGTTAATCATCTGACTACTTGAAACTGTCAAGAGAATACAGAGATGAAAGGCAGCCAAAATGAGATAGCAAATCTGCGTAAGCTCAGTTCATCTCTCTTCTGTAAATGTTGGATGTAGCGTGCATTTTTCACAAATTTTTCAAAGACTTGACTTTCATCTCTATTCAAGACCACACACCTCAAGATAATTAATAATATTCTTTTGTGTAATATTAAAAAGTGTCTTAGAAATAGTTTAAAAACATTTTTAGGACTTTGGCTTTGCTGTTACCGGAGATATTTACAAAATAAGAAACAATGTCAAGGCCTAAAAAAATATTTCAAAATTCAAAATCAAATATCTCTTAAACCATATACGATATCAACAAAAAATAAAATGCGTTTTGTTTATCTACTTATTTCCATTTCGAAAAATGTAAACTTTTAAAAATCAATTCATATATACAAAATTTATGAGTCGAACACAACTTTGACACTATGTAGGTCATCTTGTGATATAACAGGCTGGTTCAAATTTCATTACTCTTAAAGACTGGGTCCTCCTCTATGATTCCTTCACACATTGTTTCAAAGATACAGAGTTATTACCCTTTTTTCCGTTCGGCCTCACTGTGCAGGGTGTAAATTTCAAGCCTCTACACTTTACCGTTTAAAATTTATAGCAGATTTTTAAGCTAAAGGGTGTCCCCGTGTATGAACACTAATTCAATTTTAACTTTTTCCTATTTTTGGTATTTGTTGTTGTTGAGGCCTGGTAGCGCCATATAGTGTACAATCTTAAATCTCTACCTCTTTCGGTTCAAAAGTTATAGACAACGTTGGGCTCTTGTATGTTAAGGCTGTTTGGTTTTTTACTTTTTGTTGTTTTTACTGCCTGTTCGTCAATGTCGAAGTCGAAGTCGTGCGATTGTTCGCTTTCCAAACAAAAGAAAATTGTTTTGGGTTCCTCTATGACGTTCTTTCATTCGAACGATGATTCAATCGACAAGTCGAAAAGACATATATACATAAGTGTTTTCATACAAAATCCGATTCCTCTATGTCGCTCATGTCGTCAGCACTGCGAATACAAATGTCAAAATCAAGCACTTGTTGTTTTGCTATCGTGGGAGCGGAAGTTTTTATAGAAAAACTTCTATATTTATTTGCTATAAAACTGAGAAATAAAACTAGAAAATCCACATATTTTTCGTTTTTATTTTATTTATCCATATTCATAATAATTATTGTAAGTTTGTTAAGCTCTTATTTGACGTATTTCTACGGAATATTTGTCAAATAAACGTGTAATAAACATTCAATAGTTTTTATGAATATGGGTGTAAATCTATTAAACAATTATCATATATATGTATGTATGTACATATGTAGTTTTCCTAAACAGTTCACTTGTTCGCTGGATGGAAGAAAGTCCTGAGTTTGCCAGAGGAATACCAGCGTTCACTGCCTCAAAGTACTTATTAAATGTCTATGCAAAAAAACTACTTTTAAATTTTAAAACACCACAACAACTATTTCCACACTTTCAAAATGTTTGCTTTCTTATTTTGTACTTATTTATGAAGGTATTTGCTTTGGCTTGTCAGCAACAGCTGACCAGTTTTAAGAATGGTTGTATTTACACAGGGATAATTTATTAGTTTTGTCAATACTATAACTAAAAAGCAAGCAAAAGTTTAATTTACCAATTTGGCATCCCTGTGAAGTAAATGCCAAAAATTTCATGACGTAAGCCTATGCGAACGCAAGTTGTCGATATAAAGGAACCCAAATTGATTCGAAATCGAGCGACTGCATATCGATTTTCTTGCAAGATCGAGGAGCAGGCAGTTAGTATTTGCAGTTGTAAAACCTATGTAACCTATGCAAATTTCAAAGCTCTATCCCTTTGGTTCAAAAGTTTCACCTAATTTTGAGTATGGGAGCACCCTTTAAATTTTTTGTTGCTTTTGGTATTTGCTGTTGTAGAGCCTATGAAATATACTGTGAAAATTTCTTACGGATTGGAAGAATGGGGACTGTGACGGACGGGCGGACGTCGAAGTGTCATTAACAGAGTTCTATTTTCACTCTATGAATAGGGAACCATAAAATGGATGTCAACAGAGATCAAAGTCATATCGAGATATCGTTTAGCATTTTGTGTGAAATTGAAACCACTTCACCATCTTACCGTTTCATAGACAACCACAGGATTTACTGAAGTCAATAAATATAAGCTAAATAGTTGGGATTTAAAATTCTCGACGCAATTTGAAAAAAAAAACTACGTGCAAGGAGATTTCCAGCTCTTTTACGTCGTCTTCCAAAACAGCCAAGTTCCTTAAAAAAAATCATATTAACAAATTAGCATTTATTCACAAACGGCCATTTATTATTTTCTGGATTTGAAGCAAAATAAATCCCTTGTGTGTGCGTGTGTGTGTGTGTGTGCTATGACCGCTGAAAATTAAAATGTTTCTGATTTTATTCGTTGTAATGTTGGAATTAATCATGAAAATAATAATAAAAAATAAACACAATTTACACTTGAAGAATTGCAATCAAACAACTACCATCATACATACATATATACATACATACATACATACATACATGTTCCAAAACAACAATAAAAAAAAACACCTACACGAAGAAAAACAACAAATCTTCAAACACGCACTCTAATGCGAACTTGCAAAATTTCTAAAATGCTTAACAAAAACTATCTTTAGCTTCTTTGGCTTAATGTAATATACTTTATTTAATACTAAAAAAAAGTTTAAATTACATTTTTACAGCAGGGAGTGTCTTCTAGAATATAATGCTGCTTCATTATTTTTCCACTTCTGTTAGTTCTTTTACAATTATGTACATACATACTTTAGTTACCACTTTTATTAATGGCGCCCAAAGCAATGGTGCTGCTGAAATGTTATTAAAAGTTAGAGATGTGCGGTTGTGGTGAAAATGTCGTGTCATCATGATTAAATTTTAGAAAAATGATTTAAAGTTAAAACTTTGTGCGTGATAACGAGTGATTACCATTTTAAGGCAGTTCACGAATCTTCACGAAATTTCACGAAAAAGTCAAAACACTGCGATTGATTATCGATCGATATGGAAATTGCAATTACTCATTCCCGCGGTAAACGCTTTACTGCCTGTTCCCCGATGTCGCAGGAAAATGTAAGCGATCGAAATGCAGCCGCTCGATTTCGAATCAATTTGGGTTTCTCTATTTCGATAGCTTGCGTTCGCATGGGCCAACGTCATAAAAGATTTGCTATTTATTTTACGGACATACCAGATCGGTAAATTAAAGTTGTGCTAGATTCTTTATCGAAATATTGACAAAAACTACTAAATTGTTCTTGTGTAAATACAACCATTCTTAAAACTGGTCAGCTGTAGCTGACAAGCCAAAGCAAATACATAAGCGCAGTTCTTGCGTAAGTGCGAATGCAAGAAATCGTTTCTTTTTCTTTGCAACCCAACAACAAAATATACAAGGTTGCACTCGCAATATTTTTGCATTTACGCACCGCTAATTACGTGTTGCTTTTTTCGCATGAGTATTGCGTTTGCAACACTGACACTCGAACAGCTGACATTTTAAAACAAAGCGAACAAAAAATTGTAGAGATGGAGCCAACAGCAGTTACCAAAAAAATAAAACGCGAAAAATTAAAAATTGTGTATTGATTTATCAGCTGTTATTTGGAGTGCAATAAAATTTGCAAAGTTGTTAAAAAGGGTGCTCAATATCAGTTGCAATATAATCGCAAATGCAATCAGTCGCAACCAAAAACGCCCCAAACGCTGAGTACCGCTATATGTACATAAATAAGTACCAAGGCAGCTCGATACCAAACATCAGCTGTTTGACATTTTTTGCACAGAACAATTGAAAATAAATTATTCGTTCACTACTGCCAAGCTTAAACTGTATTTAATTAACAGAAATGTTTTGTTGAACAACAGTTTTAACTCACATCAGCTCGATACTAGGTAGCATTACAAGCCCAGCTGACCACTGCTTTTACACTGCAGTTACACGATCAAGTTTTGCTATCAAGTTTTTTTCACATACTGCTTGTCAAAATTCAATAAAATTGATATCTGTGACGTAGGCTGCACGCAATTTCATAACAATTCGTTTTCAAGATGCCGTCAAGAAGAAAATTAAAAATGGCTTCTTGCATATTCTGCTAAAAAAATTAAAGCAAAACCTCCTTTTCTATATTCTACCTTAAACCCAGAAACTAATTCAGATTCTAAATCAATATTTTTTTAAAACTATTTAAATATAATCATAATATACAAATATCTCTTTTTAAAATTAATAAATTTAATGGAAATCAATGTAAAAATAGAAGTAAAAAATTTCTTTGTTTTGCACGTAAACATTTTTATTTCTGTTTTTAAGCTTGAATCTGTTTGATTTTTATCACTTTTAATAGCAACTTTCAAACAAAACAAAAAAATATTTGCAGACAGAACGAAAAAAATTGTTGTCAGCTGTTTTCTTGATTGTAACTTGATGCTCTCTATGGAAAGCAAAAATTGTCATCAAGTTTGCATCAATTTTCAAAATTGTGAGTGTATTAGTAAAAAAGTGTGAATGTATTAAAACTTGAAAGGCAAAACTTGATCGTGTAACCCCCAAGTTAGCTGGCATAACTGTCAAAATACGCAACACAAACACACATACGCGAACAAACGGATGACAGTAATACAGTTTTTCTACCAACAAAATACATGCAGTGTTTGTTGTAGTATGCGATTACCTGGTATCGAGCTGATTTAAAAGTATGGAAATAGTTTTTGTGGTGTTTGAAATTTAAAAAGTATTTTTTTTCATAGACATTTAATAAGTACTTTGAAGGGGGAAACTTTAGAACAAGGAGCCAGGCTTTGAAAGAAATGAGTTTTATAGGTTTGTAGAGGGGGTCGTGGACCTCCCAAAACTGAAGTCAAAGTCTGCCGGAGGCTTTTAGTTTATTAATAATTCGATGTTGAAGTTGCGGAATTTACTAAGAAAAATATGAAAATGTTGGTAAAACAGTGCTGCCAGAAGAACGTTTTTGCTCCGAACATAAAATCGCGAATTCATAAACGGTTTCAAGCACCCAAAATCTAATTTTTTGCACATTTAATTCAATAACTTTTTTCATAGGTATGCAAAATTTGTTCTTGACAACCGGCCTTCGGTCGTGCTAGGAATTTCCTCCTCCATGGTATAACTAACACCGGCTTCGCGTACAAAATCTGCATGCATCTGGCAGCACACTTTTTCATTTTACGGCAATTATTGTTTAATATATTTACTTAATAAAATGAAAAATATGTGGATTTTCTAGTTTTACTTCCCAATTTTTTAACAAATAAATATAAAATATTTTCAAGCTTTTGATCTTTGGTTTTTCATAAAAAATAATTTTAAACAATTATTTATTTATATTCATCTTCAGGATGAAAACAAATTGTTGGCGGAATATTGAAAATAAATAAATAATTGTTTAAAATTATTTTTTATAAAAAAACCAATTATCAAAAGCTTGAATAATTAATTTAACAATCTAAAGATCAAATAATATAAAAATAAATAAAATATTTTCTATAAAAACTCCCACTCAATAGCAAAACAGCAAGTGCTTGATTTTGACATTTGTGTTCGCAGTGCTGACGACATGAGCGATATAGAGGAATCGGATTTTGTATGAAAACACTTACATATGTATGTATGTATGTATGTATTTTCGACTTGTCGATCGAGTCATCGTTCGAATAAAAGAACGTCATAGAGGAACCCAAAATTGTTTGTTCGCTTAGAAAGCGAACAATCGTACAACTTTGACATTGAGGAACAGGCAGTTAAACGAATTTAAAAACTACTATTTTTGTAAACAAAACAATAGTAGTACCGCTAACCTGCTCAAGCCCCTCTTAAACTTTATGTATTGTGCAGTACTTGTCAAATTTACCACTGTCATGGACAGGCGTGCAAACGTGAAAAAAATTTTTTCTATATAATTTGGTTCTGCAACGTAAAGTTTTCAATAAGAGCATATGCCGTTGTGTTAATTGTAAAAATGCATAACATCAGCTGTTTTCAGTTCAATTTAAATGTGACATTATTGGATAAGAGCACAATATTTTTAATTAACTAGAATAATTTACAATGAACAGTGAAGTGTTTATTTAAATACATAGAGATGAAACCAAAAACTTACGTGGGAAAGTATTTATTAGAAAAAGTTTGTTAATGTTGATTTTGACGGGTATGACCAATTGCAGGTGACACGTAAAATTGGCAAAGCCACTACACAATAATACATAAAGCTTAAAAGCGGCTTTACGTATTGTGCGGCCTGTAATACTTCGATCTGAATTTTCTTTAGATTCTCATATCAAATGAAATTAGAAGTTTCGCTATAACAAGTGGGGTGCAAAAATTAAGTATGTTCAAAATATTTCAAATTCAAAATTGTTTTTTTTTTTCTGATGAAACTGAACACTTACATATGTACATATTTATGTACACAAACATACACATACATATGTATGTATTCCGACATGTGTGGAATGTCGTGCTGCGGCACTCCCTGATGATTGTTATAGTTTTGCATTTCTTTCTCTGCTTACAGCAATGTTATGAGTGCGTGTTTAATTCCATGAACGTCTTTACTCCTAATAATATCCTTGTGCAGATAGTCTGAAAAGAACTTTCAATTGACCAAATAGGTACTTACTTTTAGATAAAAGAGTTTTAGCTCAAAAATGTCATTACAATTAGTTGCACTACTTTTACGAAGGGTAGAGTTATGATTTTATGTATACAAGTATAATAGCGTGGATCGATAGATTTGAAAGGACGAAAATTTGTCGATATGTGCCATTAGCGGTACTCAGCGTTTGGAGCGTTTTTGGTTGCGACTATTGGCATTTGCGATTATATTGCATCCTTTTTTATGAGCACCCTTTTTAACAACTTTGCAAATTTTATTGCACTTCAAATAACAGCTGATAAATTAGTACACAATTTTTATTTTTTTGATAATTGCTGTTG
This sequence comes from Sturmia bella, assembly GCA_963662145.1. Taxonomy (NCBI): domain Eukaryota; kingdom Metazoa; phylum Arthropoda; class Insecta; order Diptera; family Tachinidae; genus Sturmia; species Sturmia bella. The sequence continues at coordinate 29,931,929 of OY759171.1, read as the reverse complement.
GCTCCATCTCTACAATTTTTTGTTTGCTTTGTTTTAAAATGTCAGCTGTTCGAGTGTCAATGTAGCAAACGCAATACTCATGCGAAAAAAGCAACACGTAATTAGCGGTGCGTGAATGCAAAAATATTGCGAGTGCAACCTTGTATATTTTGTTGTTGGGTTGCAAAGAAAAAGCAACGATTTCTTGCATTCGCACTTACGCAAGACATTTGCACCAAATAATGAACTGCGCTATTGATTTTTCGATAGCTCTTAGCATGAGCAAAAAAGTTACACTACGACATACATACATATCAAAAAATTGTTTTCGAGGAGCCCGAATTTCAGTTTTATTTATTTTGATGTGGGAGTCCCCTTCAACAGCCGGATTACAGGGTCGGTGTGTTCGAGACTGAGACTGATTATTATTCATGGGCAATGTCTCTTGCAATAAAGCCATATTCGCTCGAGCTGTGTGGCATGTGGCACCACATTTTCTCCAAGCCGTATTCTTCAATAGCAGGCAAAAAAAAAAAAAAAATAAATCGGTTATCATATGACCATAACGCTCCGAATCGAAGGTAACAGTCGTTCCATGGTCTGGGTGGTCGTTTTCGAAGAAGTTAGGTCCAGTCACACCTTCGGACCAAAGAGCGCATCAAACAGTGACTTTCTCTGGATGTAATGGCCTCTCTTCAATTACTTGAGGATTCTCCGAGCCCCCCAAATACAACAATTTTGTTTATTAACATACCCACCCACCGAGTGGGAAATATGCTTCATCGCTGAAGAAAATTATGTTCGAAAAATCGCCGTCCACCGCCTGTTGTTCAAGCACCCATTCCACGTATCTGAAGCTGGCTTCAGTTGTTGTGTGAGCTGGACTTTATATGGATGTAGATCTAAATGCAAAATACGCCATAATGTGCCGTAAGACAGTCCTAATTCCTGAGAACGACGGGGAGTCGACACATTCGGGTCTTCGGCAACACTTTCACTTACAGCAGCGATATTTTCAGCGGAACGAGCGAAACGATGATGCACAGGCCCTACAATATTTGTAACCGCTCCAGTCTCTTCAAATTTCTTCACAATTTTACCAATTGCTTGCATAGTTGGACGATTATGTAAACCATAATCTCCTCTTAAAGCACGATATGTGGTGGCTGTGGCAGAATCGCCATTTTTGTAGTATATTTTGATAATTTTTTTATGCCTTGGGTGATAGTCAAGCGATCCATTTTCGTCAATGTCAGACTTTCAACTGAGAAGAATGAAATTGATTTAACAACTTAGTTTGACAGAGATGTCGAATTCCAGTACCATACTTATTATGGTATATGAAAATGTAAATATCTTTTTTTGTTTAACTGTACAAAGTCCAAAAAACCCGACATTTTACATATGTATACAAAATATTGTGTCCTTGCCTGGACACAAATTTTTGCGGCAGTACTAATAATATTTATAGCAGAGCAACATTTCAATGCCTGTCACAATGAAAGATAATTTTGACAACATTCTTCATGGAAATCACTTTTATTTTATCTTTTTCTGCAACTACCCACCCTGTAAATTAAAATAAATCTTAAACGAAATTTCGTCTTGCGTTGCAGGACAACACAAAATAAAACAGTTGATTTTAGAACAGGGATAGGTCATTTTCTATTTCATTCTTTATTGAAATTTTAGTCTTAAACAAACATTCGGAAACAAAACTTGACTACAAAACAAACAGCGGTGGAAATACTGATAATTTATTAAAGAAATATATAACTTGAAGGTGTACACATAAAAAACTTGCATAAAATACAAAGAAAAAACATACATACGTAAAAGAAAGTGAGGGCAGCATGAACGACGACGAGGATAAAGAATTTCTGGAGCCCAATCCCGAAACCGCCTGGTTAGAAACGCGTACAATTGGCGGTTTTAGAGTTTGGCATATTATAGCATTTTGTGTTGGCATAATACTAAGTATAAGTGAGTCGAAGAAGATTTCGGAAAAATATTTATGTTCATAAAAGAATGTTTAACATTAAAATACATATGTATTTATTTCAAAGTTATAATGGTCTGCTGTTGCATACGTTTTCGCATTCCACGAACCAAACAGGAAATAGAAGCTGATTACCAACGCAAACAGATTACAAAGAAATTTCGTGAAAAGTTACAACAAATTAAAAATTCTGAAATGGATGATATGGATCTACAGAAAGGTAGACACATACATACGCACATGTTTAATTAATAATTAACTTCAGTTCCCATTTTGTTTTTCAACACTGTGAATATTTGCAATTTTTATGACGTTCATGAGTGTTTACAATAATATCGCTGTAAATAATTGCATACTACGTACTCATGTAATGAATGTAAATAATTTCATTAAAAGAATCGTACAACAACTTTCTCCTCCCAGCAATGTACATACATACATATGCTTTCAACAGTCAACGCCAATAATTACCGTACAACTATTTAGATATACAGTATTTATCGGATATAAGAACATCTCATATAAGAACAAAACGCTTATAAGAAACATTTGCAAAAACACCATATCTTTTTAGTGATTTTTCTAACAAAAAAAGTTTCATATAAGAAAAACGCTTATAAGAAAAAAACTGATAAAAGAAAATTTTTCTTGAACACTAAAACCACAAAATGTATAGAAAAAGAATTTATATAAGAAATTTTCAAGGGCAACACTGAATTTATGTAGTTTGCATGGACAACTCTGTTTTCTGACAGTTTTACAACAACAACAACGTTTTTTTTTTTTACTTTTAGTGCTCATGAGAAGTTTTTGTTTCTTGCCTCGTAAATAAATAAATAAATAGTACAAAATGAATTATGTATGTATGTACATGTATTTACTACATATAATTTTTTTTTTCAAATTGAAGCTGTCTAGCTTTTTATATCTATTTACTAAAGGGGTTAATAAAATAAAATTTGATTTGTTTTATTTTATTTTTCTATTTACATACATACATCTACGTACATATATACATAAAAAGGTAAAAAAGCTCGTATATTCATATAAGAAACAAATGCCTTATGGCCATAGCTACTTATATAAGAAATAAGTTTCTTATATAAAATAATTGTATATAAGAAAGAAACGCTTATAAGAAACTTTTTTCGTGGATTTTCAAGTTTCTTATATCCGATAAATACTGTAATAATATTTATTCAGTTAGTCGAATAACCCACTAACCGCATATTAATTTGGTATCTCATCAATCAATAAAAACTGAATATTTTTGTATGATGTTTAATAGAAAATTATTTCTATTAAGAACTAAATTGTCGAAGTGCGTTTTAAAAAAAAGTTCAACTATGTTTTAGATTTTTGTTTTTTTTTTTATTGTACAAATCCAAAAAACAAAAATTGTTCATACATTATTTTATCTATAATTTTTGACCTTTATTGTTAAAATTAATAAAACTATTTTTTAAAGCTTAAGGTTTTTTATTTTTCTTTATTAATTTTTCGATATTTCGCTAACAATTTGTTAGCATCGTCAGAAATCTTTAATTGTTTTAATTCCTGACGATGCTAACAAATTGTTAGCAAAATATCGAAAAATTAATAAATAAAAAAATAAAAGACCTCAAGCTTTAAAAAATAGTTTTATTAAAAATTGTTGATTCTAAAACAGTACATTATCCGCCTGATTCATAAAATTTATTTCAGGCTTATAAAGCTCTTATTTGATAGATTTTCCATACAAATATGTCAAATAAGAGTCTTATAAGCCTGAAATAATTTTTATGAATTAGGAGGTATATGAATCTCTCAGAAAAAATTAAGTTATTCTTTTATCAGCCACCCGGTGTGCTTCGCTACCCCAGTACTTTGATTATGCCACACCCACTTCTTATTCCATTTTGCAAATCTTGCAAGTAATGATGTATTCATGTCAACGATGCCGCCGCTTAGACTAACTACTTTTTCCTGTTCCCATCCTTCTCATACTTAAATTTGAAAAAGTACCAAAATGTAGTTTTTATCAGTTATGTTATCTTAAAAAAGTACCAGATACCTGTCCAAAATTTTTTTAAGTAGACATTCTTTTGGAATTTTTATGCTCCTTGTATTAAGTCCGGAGATGCATATTTACCGATTTTGCCCTTTTAAGAAAGATGAAAATGATTACAACATGTTTTGGGGGGGGAGTAATATTTAGTTTTTACTTTTTTCCCGTTCCCATTCATCTTTTACATATGTAAATGCAACTGGAAAAAAGTACCTAAATGCAGATTTTACTCCTTTTATCTTTACTCCTTAACATTTAAAATTTCAAAAAAGTACCAGACACTTAACCAATTTTGTTTAGTGTGCTTTCAGTTTGTTTTTAAATTTTTGTGCTACCTTTGCTACGTCCAAGGAATTCGAGTTACCGATTTTACCCTTCTCACTCGTTTTTACCCGCTATATGTTTAAATTTAAAACAAAGATGAAATTTATTTTAGCATTTTTTCGGGAAGTAATACTATTTAGTTTTTACTTTAGTTTTCCTGTGCCCATTCCTCTTCTACGTAAATGCAATTGAAAAAAGGTACTAAAATGGAGTTTTTACCCGTTTTGTCCCCTTAAAATTTTAAATTAATATAAATAAATACCGGTCAACTGTCCAATTATTTTTTGTAAACTTTTAGGTTTTTTTTGAATCTTTGTGCTACTTTGACTGCTAAGTCTGGAGAAATGCAGTCACCGATTGCACTCGTTTTTACTCCTTATATGTGAAAATTTATTTAAGAATTTTTTTTTCGGCAGTAATATTTAGTTTTTACTTTTTTTCTGTGCCCATTCTTCTTCTACGTAAATGCAATTGGAAAAAGTACCAAAATGCAGTTTTTACCCGTTCTGTTATTTTAAAATTTAAAAAAGGGCCAGGCACCTTTGCAATTAATTAACTTTGTGCTACCTTTTCTAAGTGCAGAGAAATTGAGTCATCGATTTTGCCCGTTTTTATGTCCAAAATTAAAAAAAAATAATGGCCTCTACTTTAGTATTTTTTGGGGGGAGTAATTTTTAGTTTTTACTTTTTTCCCGCTCCCATTCCTCTTCTACATAAATACAATTGGAAAACAGTACCAAAATGCAGATTTAACCCCTTTTATCTTTACTCCTTAAAATTCAAAAAAGTACCAGACACCTGCGAAATTATTTTTAGTGTGCTTTCAGATCATTTTTAAATTTTTGTGCTACCTTTGCTAAGTCCGGAGATATTGAGTTACCGGTTTTACCCTTTTTTATCCGTTTTTATCCCTTTGAGATTGGAATTTTTAAAATTCATATAGCCTACAGTTCCTTCCAGACTTCCTTCTACTTTTATATATAAAAGATGTCATTGGTGGTGCAATATGAAAATTGGATTTTGCCACGCTCCTCTGCCCGCAGACGGATATGGATTCCAAAACGGCTGGGCTGGTTTTGATGAATCCGCCTGAAGGATGACACTGTAAATTTTGATTTTAGGTCTGCGCGCGGAGGGACGTGGCAAAATATATACATATGTATATATTAATGTATGGACTCCAAAACAGCTGGGCCAATTTTGATGGCCACACCCAGAGGGAAGGGTTGAGGATCCACCGAGATTTTGTTTTGCTCACTTAGGAGTAGTCAGCTGGGCTTGTAAGGCTGCCTGGTATTGAGGTACACCTTGACAAGTATGTTTATTTTGCAAATATTTTTGGACTTTTTTTTCAAATATACATACATACATATGTACATGGCATGTAATAAAAAATAAATACCATAGAAATGTACGAATTAGTCGTTTTTCCAACTTTTTTATACAGTTCGAAAACTGTATTCACGCACTGTTCACAATTTACTATACATACATATATTCTCTCCTTAAAAGCGCGATTAGAATGTGCGGCTATGCATTTCAGTACAAAAGTCAGTTTATGTGTGTCTATTGGCCAATCCCCTGTTAACTTTTTTAGAGCCATAAATTATTTGTTATGAGTTGGTATTTGGGGCCACTACCTCCTTACAAAGAAAAACGTGTTGATTTCAATCGATCGAATTGTTGCCGATTTTCATAAGCGAATTTTGTTTAGCGATGAAGCGCACTTCTGATTGAATGGCTACGCCAACAAACAAAACTGCCGCATTTGGAGTAAAGCTCATCCTCAAGTGTAGTATGTCGAAACACCGTTACATCCAGAAAAACTGACTGTTTGGAGCGCTTTATGGGCTGGTGGAATCATTGGTCCGTACTTCTTCAAAAACATGGCCAGAATGTTACAGTCAATGGTGATCGGTATAGAGCCATGATTACTAACTTTTTCATTCCTGAATTGAATAGCAAATTAACGGAAAAAAAGAGAGTGTATTTAACTATTTGTGATTTCTACTTTTGCTGAAGCCTAGTTGATACCACATGTTAATCAAGCCCACAACATGCAGTTGTGGCGTTAAAAAGTTATCAATCACGATATCTTGAACAAATTGCACACCAGACTGTTACTTTTAATGGCTGCAAAGATGACTGATGAATAATTTGAAGGTTTTCCTTTGCCCCGAACTGACTGTTCTGTTTATTCACATATCCATTCAGATGAAAATGTGCCTCGGAACTCATTACATTAAAATGAAAATCGAGGTTATCATGGTCGAGCTGTAACCAGAGCTGGGCAGTATTTGAAATACATGTATTTGAAATACGTATTTAAAATACAAATACGTCTCATGAATATATTTGTATTTTGTATTTTAAATACTTGAATATTTTGTATTTTGCATTTCAAGTACTCGTGCTCTCAAAATACATTTTTCAAAATACATTTTAAATTTATGTTTTATATGTTTTTGATGCTAATTTTTCGACCTTTGTTGTTTAGTATTTTAATTGTTCGAGCCTTAGGTCCTTTGTTTTTTTAAAAAATATTTATTAAATTCAATATTTCGATATCACAATGGATATCTTCTTCAGGAATGTTTTGATGTTTTTTTTTTTTTTTTTTTTTTCTTTTTTTTTTTTTTTAAAGATATATACGATAAAAATTATTCCATTCATACATCAACTAAAATCGACAATATTGCTACTGTCTTATTTCCAAAAAATAGCAATACCACAATTCAATTACCAAAGTACCTGTTTAAAGAAACAGCAACTGAATGCTGAATAATGAAAAAATTAAATGCAAAGAAAAACAGCGTTCGACATTTTAAAGTAGAACAAGAGAAAAAAATATCAATCAAATGTTTATATAGTTATATAGCATTATAGTTATAGAGCATTTGGTGAAACATTTTTTAATTGTCACTTTTTTCTCAATTCCCTTATACATATGTCTTTCAATAAAATATCATTTTCTAATAAGAAATGATTGAGATTTTGTCGTTAGCTGGTTTACTTTATTCGCCATCAAGAGATTGTTTGTCTGATATCACTTTTAAAAAATCGGTGTGTATGAAAGAAAATAAAAACTTTTTTAATTAAATGTATTTTGTATTATTATTTCTGTATTAGTTTATCAGGCTCAAGTTCTTTCTATATTATCCTTGTTATTGATATTAATTAAATTAGACAAAGAAAACATCAAAGACATTTGATGTTTTCTTTGTCTAATTTAATTAATATCAATTACAAAGATAATATAGAAAGAACTTGAGCCTGATAAACTGATACAGAAATAATTATACATATAAGAAAAAGTTCAAATAATAGAAATTAATTAGTATTTTGTATTTTAAATGCATATTTTTGTTACACTGTATTTTGTATTTCAAATACTTGCTTTTGGAATGCAGTATTTCGTATTTTGTATTTTAAATACATGGAAAAAAAGTATTTGTATTTTGTATTTTAAATACATTAGAGCATGTATTTTACCCAACACTGGCTGTAACATTCTATTGGCACATGTACGGCAGCGTAAATGGTCTTCTGGAAGAAGCTGTTATTTCAACTGAATCTTAAATGGAAGCAAATGCAAATCTTTGTGCTAAATTGCGGCCAAAGTTGTTCTTTGAAGACCAATCTACTGAGCACAGCGTCGAATTGAGGTTGATGGATTGTTTTGAACACTTTCTTGAGCAACAGTAATGTTTTCAGCCGATCTTGCAGTACGTTATGGCCCATGATTGGGCCTATCAGTTACAGTCCCTCTTTCTTCGAAATCATTCACTACACGATAAATAGTGCGTCTTGTTGCCACGTTGTTTCTCCAAAAATTTCACGTAACTATCTCATCGTCCGAGTAAGCCATGATTGATTTTGATAAAATGTTTTAACGATTAAAACAGGCTGGCTTACCAAATATTTTTCATTATAAATAAATCTCCCACGTCTCTACTTCACGATTGCCAAATATGAACTGTCAAGACTAATGTTTACCAAAATGGCGGCAAAACAAAGTATTTAGTATCCGCTTTTGCCGGAGACACCCTGTACTATGTGTTCTAAATCAGACCAGCTAATATATTTTGCATCACAACAACGTATTTTGATGTTTTGGAACTCAAGCTCACACTAACTGGAAATAAAAATCGTAACAAAAGCAATGGCTAAATTTGTATCCATTTATTTTTTTTTAAATCTGAATTTGAATTTGAATTTATTTTCTTTTTTGTAAATAACTTTACGTTTTTAACACTCTCAACTAAAATTTCCATTAAAATATAATTTAACTTACTAATTCCTCCTCTTTATGCAACAACAAAAAAAAAACAAAATCACTTAAAATATGCAACAAATATCATACAAAACAAAAAACTACCACTCATACAGCACTTGCTTACATCAAATTGGATGAGTATGATGAACCATGAATCAAATGGACTTAATTTAACTCGATTAAAAAGGTAAATTATCACTACATATTTATACTCGTACGCACAGATATACATACACATTTAAAAAACTGTGATGTTGTCAAAGTTTAAGAAAAAACGATCATATTCAGCGCAGATCATATTTCCCTTAATTTCAAATTAAAATACAGCATTCAATTTGTTTTCTTTTTTCAGCTATTGAATATATTCAAATTAACTACCTGACGCAGCAGTACGATAGCGTGGAGAGTTTAAATAAAGATATTTATAAAACCAATAACCAAATCGCAACAATAGATAATATTAAAATCTGAGCAAGTGTATAGTGCGTACAAGCAGACATAATTTTCTTAAGTTTTATAATTAATAAATGATTGCGTTCTCTATTATAATTTTTGAGATTGGTTGTTTTATATGAAATTATAATTGTTTTTATTCAAATTAAAAATTATAATAAAGAAGAAAAATTAATTACTTTTTTTCCACAAGCAGCAAATAAAACAATACTCAAGTATGTATTTAAAAAATTTCAGTGAAAAAGTTTGCTCCAAACAAAATTTATTGAAAATAAAAACTGCCGGTTTCCAAAACTAGCAAATGTACATATGTATATTGTATTAATTCAGGTCCAAAACTAGACCTTTCAAATGTTTTCTGTCTTTTTCAGCTGTTTATATGAAGCTGACATTTCATTGGTGCCAATGAACTCATCAGTAGACTCGAAAATTGCTTAAAACAATGTTTGAAACTTAACTACTTACATATTTCTGATTCTCATTTTGTTCATGAGAATTATGGAATAAGTTAAGTTTCAAACATTCTTTTAAGAATTTTTCGAGTCTACTGATGAGTTCGTTGGCACCAACGAAATGTCAGCGGCATATAGACAGCTGAAAAAGACAGAAAACATTTGCAAGTTCTATTTTTGGACTTAAATTAATACATTTCAATTGGCTCTAAATGCAAATAAATAATTAAGTTAATATTTATGTATAATATATATAAAGGTAAGTGGTCGAATTTTAAGGTAATTATATATCTCTGTATGGCAATATTTGACTGATTCTGAGTTTATGCAAAAAATAAGCGGACACGTGTCCGATACATTTTTGAAGGAATAAAACAGATGAACATGAAGTCCTTGTAGTTTTCACCACAGTAATATGATATAAAGGGAATGGAATATGAAATGTGCTGCGGTTTTGAATTTGTGGTGTCAACGCGTGATCATGATTAACCTCCCGATTATAGTCTACAACACCTAAGAGTTGTGTTTTTACATTTACAATACAACATACAACTCTTTTTGCGATTATGGCTTACAACGTCTAGGTGTTGTGTTCGTCACAGAGTTGTTTTTTATTTGTCGAGCATATTTCCGCAAAAATACATGCCTGCATGCAAGAAAACTAACTCTTTAAGAAAGATGCACTCGTATTTTGTTTTCATTACAGAAACACAAGCGAACAACAAAAAAAATTTTGAAATTTTTTGTCAAGTTCTACCATTAAAAGACATGAGCGGTACTCAGCGTTTTTGGTTGCGACTATTTGCGTTTGCGATTATATTGCAACTGATATTGAGCACCCTTTGCAACTTTGCAAATTTTATTGCACTCCAAATAACAGCTGATAAATTAATACACAATTTCTAATTTTTCACGTTTTATTCTTTTGGTAATTCTTCATCTCTACAATTTTTTGTTTGCTTTGTTTTAAAATGTCAGCTGTTCGAGTGTCAGTGTTGCAAACGCAATACTCATGCGAAAAAAGCAACACGTAATTAGCGGTGCGTGAATGCAAAAATATTGCGAGTGCAACCTTGTATATTTTGTTGTTGGGTTGCAAAGAAAAAGCAACGATTTCTTGCATTCGCACTTACGCAAGACATTTGCACCAAATAATGAACTGCGCTATTGAGATTTTTGTGTGTGTTGTATATCTTGCAATAGCGCAGCTATCGCGTAGAAATGCATTGGCAAAAATGAAAATAATGAAAAACGTTTTTGTTAGAAAAATACAAACAAAGCAAAAAAACATTTATGTTAATGTCGATGTGTAATTTGGTTATGATAATGGAAGGACCAAAAAATTGTACAATGCAGTTTAAATCCATTGCAACTACCAAATACAAAACAAAGCTGTTTGAAATCAAAAAATGGGTAATAATTATATGTACAGATCCATTTTTATTTGTATTTTGTTAATAAATTTTAATAAATAATAGTTTTTTATATTTTTGCAAAACATATTTCATATGCACACTTACAAATTTTTTCACTTTATCGCTTTTTAACTTGTAACATCAACAAGACAACACTGAATTAGATATCGTAAGTTTTCGACAACAGCTTATTATGTGTTGTAAGTTTCTGACAACACTTGCTACAACAGTTGTAAACCATAATCATTTTTTAAATACAACTTTAAATGAAGAACTAAATTTCAGAAAAACCACGAGCGCATGTATGCAATAAAACAATAAAAATCTTACGTATTTGCGAGACCCAAATGTATAAAAAAAAACCGATTGTTCGAGTAAGAATTCACGCACAATCGAATGACAGAGTTACCCCCTAATTTTCCATAATTTAACACCCGTTTTGGTTGTGCTTTTTATTTCAAAAATAACTAACAGAGCAAATTGGGATCCCGCGCTCTGCCAATATTGAGTACGGGAACAAACTTATTTTCATGTCTTACTTGGCAGCACTTTATATGCTACATCAAAAACAATAGGGGAAATCACCCTTTGTTGCACATCTGCAATTTTAGCACATATAACATGATTTTTTGCTACAAAGCGTGAGTGTCTTTTTCCAGTGTTTAGCAAAATAATTAGAACAGCTGATTTTAGAGTAACGGAAAATATAAATATTTTTGTTTTGTAAATTGAGAAGGAAGCTTAGAAAACAAATTGCAAAAATCTTTTATTGACTTTTTGTTTAATTACCATAATTTTATTTTTAATTTCTTCCGTGTTCATTTTCTTGCGTGTTTATTATTTATTTGTTTACAAAATTTAATAGCATGAAATAAGCTAATCCGCAGCTAATATTTGAAAAGCAACGCCGTTGATAAAATTTGCACGAGAAGCAACCGCCCGATTTTTTGTTTATTTTATAAAATTTAATAAAAATGATGCATATAATAATAATTGTTGATTTTTCGACCTTTTTAGTTTTAAAATGAAAATGCTAAAACATTTAGCATTTTCATTTTAAAAATGATGCATAATAATATTCACTTTTTACTATTTTGTAATTACTTCTTTGAGCAACGTTAGCATTAATTTAATTGCAGCACAGGCATGTTTTGTGGCGGCCCTGCCGTCGTAGTTTTTTGAGGGCAGGAGTTTACATGTTGGATTGTAAAAAACAAACAGCAACATTTGCAAATACGGATCTGCAATGGTTTTTGGTTATGCATATTTGCTTAAGTGATCTCGGTTCCATAAGCGCAGTTCATTACTTGGTGCAAATGTCTTGCGTAAGTGCGAATGCAAGAAATCGTTGCTTTTTCTTTGCAACCCAACAACAAAATATACAAGGTTGCATTCGCAATATTTTTGCATTTACGCACCGCTAATTACGTGTTGCTTTTTTCGCATGAGTATTGCGTTTGCAACACTGACACTCGAACAGCTGACATTTTAAAACAAAGCAAACAAAAAATTGTAGAGATGGAGCCAACAGCAATTACCAAAAAAAAAAACTTGAAAAATTAAAAATTTTGTACTAATTTATCAGCTGTTATTTGGAATGCAATAAAATTTGCAAAGTTGTTAAAAAGGGTGCTCAATATCAGTTGCTATATAATCGCAAATGCAATCAGTCGCAACCAAAAACGCACCAAACGCTGAGTACCGCTATACATTTTCTTCTTGTATTCTATGGCACATATGCTACGGTTGCAATATCTGCAAGGGTAATTTGCAATGAACCGTGAGTTCCACTAATGTCGCATTTCAAAAAATCAACTTAAAATCAATTCAAGAAAAAAGGTTTTAAGATGGTTTTAACAAAACAATTTTGTATGATAAAACCAGGTTTTATGGAATGATTTTAACGTTAAAACCGAATTTTTACTAAAACCAGCTTGTGTGAAATTACTATAAGTAGAAAGAAAATAAAATCTCTTTATTTCTTATAGCATTAAAAATGTTTAGTTATCGTTTAGCCAAATCGCTGTAGAGAGATGCTGAGCTAAAAAAAAATAAAAAAATAAATGTTCTGGAGCTTTTTGTCCTTCAAGTCTATTGCGTTGCAATGTGTATGTAAATAAGCCCTGTGCCAATTCTTCTCAGGAAGAATTGCATTTAATTATGTTAAACGCTGACATGCTCTGGCGAGTGATGCTGAATTTCGGATTAAATGCCCTCATTCGCACTCATATTTGACGAATATTACGTTAGATATTCGTATGATTAGTTTTTATCCATTTCAATTCTCCTCTCTCCTTTCACTGATTGTGCGTGCAGCTTTCTTACAAATATATAGAATTACAAAAAAAAAAAAACTGTCAAGAATCCCTTTCGAACATGAAATCGATGCAAAAAGTCATGTCAATTTTGTTGGCACACATTAATTTGTGCGAAATATTTTTATGACGCAATTTCTTTTTATACTTACAAACAAAAATTGAATTTATCAAACACATTTAGAAATTCAGTTTAAATTAAAATACTTAACTGATTTAGTTTTCATTGTTACTTATTTGTTTGTTTTCGTTAGGAAAGTTTTGGATTGTATTTTATTGATTTTCTTTTTCATTAAATTTTTAACAAATTTATTTTTACTTATATTTTATGTTTTTGTTTTTAGGTTTTCTTTGATTTTCACAAATAAAAAAAAATGCAAAAAAAGAACTAAACATTTATAAATTATTTTATTATGTATAATAATTTTTTACTTGAGGGTTGAACCACTTTGTTTAGTTTTCTGTTCTGTTCTTTTCTTTTCTAACTTATAATTAGTTTCGTATGTTGGTTTTTCAGTTTTTATTTATAAGACAAGTTACATATTACTTTTGGAATACCTTCTTTTTTAACGTTTCTGTTGTTGTTTTGTGTTAAATTGGCGTTTTTTGTTTGTTTTTATTTCTGTTTCCGGATCATTCTGACTGATGAATTTTGTTATAGGTATGTATGTTATGTATGTATATATTTTTTCTTTTAATTTTGTATTTGTCATGAAAAATGTTTTTGTTTTTGTTTTCGTGTGTTGTGTTGGTTTATTTTGCTTTCTTTTTTAATAATACAAAATTAATACACTTAATAAAAAAAAAACAACTAGACATTGTCCATCAATCATTCTTTGCGTATAAATGTTCTCCCCCTTAAAAACAAGAAAAAAACAATATATAAGTGTTTGTTTAACCTTCAAGATGATAAAAAATATACTTACGTTATAGTCTTCTTTTCCATATTTTTAGCTTCTGGTCTAGCACGATTAAGAACTTTTAGGAAATCTGATGTTTTTGCACGCATTCTGGAGTGTATGTAAGCCTTTGAACACTACAGTTAAAATTGAATAAAAATGGGTTAGTTTCTAAAAACGACAATAGCATTCTTAACACACAAACCTTAATGTGATAATGTAAATAATCTCGGAACATATGTATTAAATTAATGGTATTATCTCTAGTTTCTTTATTAGTATGACGTGGAAAGAGCACTGAAAAGAATGAGAAAAATATTTGTTTCAATAAGTTTTACTACAATTTGATTAAGCTTAACCTGCTCTGTGGATTCACTTTCTTCGGCTGTTACCTTGAATGTATTCTTTCAAGTAAGCGCTTGAATAGCCTGTTTCAATAATAATTTTCGCAAACACACAAATACACCGAGATCTGCTGCAAATTTCAGTTACGACTAACATTCTTAAAGCTGCGCAGGAAAGGTGGTCGAACGAGATCACTTGTCGAATATCGGGGCTCACATGGCCCAGCTATGAGTACAGGAGGACTGTGGCCTTGTTGAACTTTCCGAGGCAACCCTTGTGGCTATTCTAACTGGACATTGTCACATGGGAGAGTACATGCGAGAAGACTAAATCTTCCGTATAATGATTTCTGCAGAGACGAGGAGGAGGAGAGTGTCGAACACTTTCTCTGTCGTTACCCAGCTCCCTCTCTCTCTCTCTCTCTCTCTCTCTCTCTCTCTCTCTGTGACAAGAGACCAAATTACTTAGGCAGACCGACACTAAACAGACTACCGGAGTGTCGGAATGCGGTTTGGACAGGGTGGACTCGTTTATCCGTTCATCGGGTTGGTTAAGGTCGGAACTGGCGGAAAGCATGTGGGGCTATCTACCTACAGTTTAGTCGGGTATCACAACGGGACCTTTCTAGTACCCAAATGGGCCGGTTTCACTACCGGCGGCCCGCATAACATAACATAACATTCTTAAAAACCAAAGCTTAAAATGGGCAGTTTGATAAAAGATTTCGGATACAGCAAAAACAACAAAACACAACACACAACAACAGCAGCAGTCGTGAGATCAATGTGATTTTTAGCTACTTTGACTGCTGCAACACTTGCATTAAACAAAGCATAGCTTCTAAAAGGCACAAAAAGGCAGCGTAAAATTTTGCGATATAATAGAGATTTATGTCCTCTTTAATATAACCTAAAAATTATGACACGAATGTTGACGAATAATAACTATATATCCATTTAAAATATAAAAATGCTAATTTTCTTGGCATTTCCAATATAAATAACTAAATCTAAAACACTTCAACACACCCAATTTGATACATAAGTGCTAACGGAGTATTTGCAATATAATCTGAACTTGATAGTTCCATTGTAAAATTGTTAACTTTTGCAATACTTTTTAAAATACATAAAATTTTCAACGGGAAAGTTTTTACTTTTTTAGCTTTTTTTGCACAAACATTTTTATAAAGTTTGACTTTGAAGTTTCGCTACAAAAACACCAGAGCACTTTTGACATTTATTTTAGCGACAAGTTATGTAGAATTTTATATGCTCTAACCGGGTACAAAAAATTTTGACGATACTTAAACTTTATTTTTTTAATTAATCCAAGAAAACAGGCTATTCTAACCCTCTGTGCGCTGGGTGCAACTTTGGCATACCCTGTCCAAAAAAAAAATATTTATTTCCAATTTCCTATACAACAAAATTTCAATTACACTAAAGCCCCGACTTGCGTCGTTGCGATTTCAAGTTGCGTCGTTTTGACCCCGATTTGCGTCGATTCGATTTGCATCGTTTTGATTTCGATTTGCGTCGCTAAACATGGTTACATTCTTTACTGCATCATTGTGGATTACCATTTTTAGCACTTGTGTAGTATGTATTTAGCATCTTGAATTCATTAGTTTTTACAACTTCTGGCAACAACAATCGTCACCTGTACGTTAAGAAATTTTCAGATTGCGTGAAAAAATGGGAATCCCCTTTTCTTTTTTATATAAGTGCTGCTAAGAGCAGCTGTCTGGTTATGGTAACAATTTAGTGTGTGATTCACCAGAATATGCCTTAAGGACGTAAAACATGAGTCAAAGTAAAAGAAAAGTAATAAGTCTGGAATTAAAATTGGACGTAATAAAACGTTTTAAATCGCGAGAAAAGGCTGCTTTGTTTGAAATATTTTCCCCAACAAATTAAATTTCAGTGCATTTATATAGAAAAAAGTGATTCGATTTGCGTCGTTTCGATTTGCGTCGCGTTTCTCCGGTCCCCATTAACGACGCAAGTCGGGGCTCTAGTGTATATTTAAAGTACAGAAATACGTTAAAAGGGCACAACTTGCTTTAGGCACCATTGGAGAAAATATCTTTATTATATAAATTAAAACTAAACAAGCTAAAAAATAAATGAAGTGAAATTATTAAACAAAAACCTTTTTTGCGTTGCTATTAAGTTGCTGAGTAGCTGGTAGAAGGTTCCAAAGACGCGCTGCATTTATAAAAACTGCCACTCTGAAACCAGATAACAACGACGCGGAATAATGATTTTTCTGCCTCTAAGTGATCTGGTAAATTTAATTTTATCGTAAAGTTACAACGAAGTCTGCAGATAAATAAGCTTATGACGAAATATGAGTACACGGATCTTAAGTAGACTACTGAGGGATAAGCCGTAAAGTTGTGAAGAAAAATTAGAAATATGATCAGGCTTTCGTACACCATACACATACCTCAAAATGCCATATAACAGGCAAGGCACCAAAAAGGTTTTGGCAAGGAGTACTCTTATGTGTAAAGGTGTATGAAACTGGTGACCTTAATTTAGTGTAAGTTTTGCCTGAGTGTATTAACATGATTTGTCCAAGTAAGGTTGGAATTGAAAATCAAACTGAGATTTTTAGCAGTGCTTTCAACTTTAACATGTTCTCCCATTTGCACGTAAATATGTCAACGTTGTGAACGGGGTTTGTATTGCTCTTGTAAATGGCTAAGGACGTAGACTTTAGCGGATTCAGTAGCAGGCCATTAGCTGAGGCCCATCGGAAGATGTTATCCACAACAAAATTTAATTTTGCAACATCATGGGCAACTGATTGTGAAGAGCTACTCAAATAAAGCTGCAAGTCATCTGCGTACATATGAACGTTGCAATATGAAAGTCATTAATATATATTGAATAAAGTAGAGGTCCTGGGATTGAGCCTTGTGGCACTCCTCTGGATAGTTTTAAGGGTTGCGATTGAAGGTTGTTAGCGTAAACTGATTGCCAGCGGTCGGTTAAGTAGGACAAAATAAGACGAATTGATGTGTCCGAGAAGTTAAAAAAACATTTTAAGTCTCTTTACAAGAAGACTATAAGCAACCGTATCAAATGCTTTCGAATGGTCGAGAAGCACTAGAAAGGTAGTGTTGTTATTGTCTAGTTCACGTCGTATGTTCTCTGTTACATCAATTAAGGCCGAAGTGCAGCTATGATGAGGCGTAAATCCTGATTGGCGACTTATTAACTCTAAGCTTTTTCAACGATTATACTTTTATTTATTTTCCTATCACTGACATTACTTACCAAATGTTACATAACCAATATTATCGCCAATTTTAGCATCAGTATTAGCCAATTCCAATGGTGGTTCGCGATGAGAAAAGAGCACTTGTGGTGCAGTATGCGATGCACGCCGTCCTTCTCTTAATTCCTGCATAAACACTTTACCTATAACAACATCGTCTTCATCTCGGAATATGGTACTAAAAACTACAGTAACACGATCCGCTTTCGCTTCCACATATCTTAAGCAATGAGTAGAGTTGACAAAATTAAAAAATGGCAAATCCATGAACTTAACTTAGAGAAACAAATCAACTTACAAAGTCTCATCATTTCTATAATTGATAACAGCACGTTTTTGTCCTTCTTCGCCTTGTTCTTGAAAATCGAAATACTTTTCAAAAACGGATGCAAAGCAGTTACGTTTTAACAGACCAATTTTTTTGGCGACTTGTTCCCAATCCGAGGGTATGTCTTCTAAATTAATAAGTACGGATACATTGTAGCCTGTTTGAAAATAAGAAATATGAATGAAACAGAAAAAGTTAATTTAAACGAGAGAAACTTAAAGTTTTGTTTCTTTTTTACTAACCATCTTCCGTGTCAGTTAAGAGACTACCATATTCACGCTTGAGCAACTCATCGGCACCATGTTCTTGTAATTGTTGGTAGAATTTTAAAGAAATACTGATCTAAAGTGATAAATTAGAAAGAAGAAAGAAAATAAAGAAATCAAAACACTCTTAAGAATTTTGCAACTTGATTGAAATTCAAATAAATACTCTACGGAACAGGTAACAAATAGACTGCATTTAACTTGTGAGGCTGTTACCTGCCTTTTTTGAAAGCGACATTTATAAGTTTATAATGAAATTGCATAACAATGCACAGCGGCAAATTTTGATTAGAACTCAAAAGACTGTTTTACAGTTTTTTTATTTATTGAGTTGTTACATATTCAAAATCTTAATTTTTCATTAATATTTTGCTGCAGCAAGATGTAATGTTTTCTTTTCATCATTATTATATATTGTCCAAAGTGGACTTAATTATTTATTTGCTATAAGAGCCAATTGAAATGTATGATTTTAGGTTTAAGAATGGACCTTATTAATGTTTTCTGTTTTTTTTTTTTTTTGCAGTCTATATGCCTCATCAGTAGACTTGAAAAATGAACTTCATGTTTGAAACTGTTTAGATTTTTGGTTTTTATAACACGTTTTATTTGAATATAAAAAAAATAAGCGTCTTAGCGGAAGCTCTGACAAAAAAAGATCCCTGCAAGAAATGGCTGATGGAAACTAACACAGTAACAGCTTAGTTACTAACACATGCAAAGCAATTTTATAGCTTTCAGCGTTGCCATTACAATGATTTTTTTAATATTTTGATTTTCCCGTATTAGTTTGGTAATTTCATTTGGAACTTAGTTTATGCATTAATGTTTTTATAGGTTCATTTGGGTTTTTTTTTTTTTCTTTGAAAAAACATAGTGCTGTGGATGTTTTTTCCATATGCTTCAGTTTTCTATTGTTAAAACTGCTATTGACTACTGTTTTTCTCTTAATTTTATCTAAATATGTCTAAAATAATTTATTTTGTTCTCCTTGTATAGTTTTTTTTTAATTATTCGAAAAAACTCTTTTTTTAATTAGTAATAAAGAAATAAATAGCATTGCATGTAAATTTGTGGGCATTTTAAAAAAAAGCTTTCGAATGATCGCTTTGCTGAGATGGTAACGCTGGTTAAAAAAATAGCTCACACGTACACGAATGTTTACATCAGTTTTTTCACTTTGCCCTTAAGAAAATTATAGAAACCCTGATGTATGAATCCATCAGCAGTGTCGGTCATATGATGCATCAAATGACCGACCCCGTTCTTGCTGGGACGGTTCTGTAGCAACCAAAGTAAATAAAAATTATAATAATGATGAAATTCGAATTTTATATTGTTTTATAATAAAGCTAAGAGGCATTGAATTATTAAAAGAAAATGCTAAATAATATCGCTAAGTAAAAACTTTGCTATTCGGATGCTGATGAGTGACGTGGTGGTCCTGAAACAGCCATGGTATGTAACCCAGCCAGTAAATCTTTAACTTTACTTTTCTCGTCTTCTTTCACACACAGATTTTTTTCAACTTTGAAGAAGTAAAATAGAATTCAAGTCTGTTAAAATTATTAACTAATGACTTTTTGTTTTGTAATACAGTTAAGAGGCATTGAATTATTAAAAGAGAGTGCTAAATAAGGCCGCTAAGTAAAAACAGAGGTCTCAACTGTATTTCTAAGAGTGTAACAATTTTGTTTTTGGCCAACCAACAAAAAACTATACCAACTTTTTCTTGCCTGCTGAAAACAACATAAACTTCACGCAGTTTTAAATACTTACTCTAACTTTAGTTTTATCTCCATTTATATTAGAAATATGAAACAAAACACCATCAAAATCTGCCACTTTAACGTCTATGGATTCTGGTTTTAATCTGAAAATATAAACCAAAAAAAAAAAAAAACAAGATTAAAAAGTTATTCAGAAAATTTGAACAGAAATTGCCTGCTCCACAATAAACTTAAATTTTTATTACTAAATAATAAAAAATAGTTAAAACAAATTTTTGTTAACATGGACTACTTTGTTGAAGAAATTTAAGTAAATCAACATTGAAATTTTAATTTCTCATTACATACACACAGACTTAATTTATCTTACGTACTTGTATGTATAAAAAAAAGAAAATATTAAAAGTGGAACATACCATTCAGATTTTTTTCTTCTTCCCTAGTTTTTTTAATTTTTAAACTAGGAAAAAGTTTTCACGGGGTGAAAATATTCGTTAAGAAAATTTGAAACAGCACACACGCGCACTCACACCCACAAATAAAATAAAAACAAATATTAATTATGTTTGAAACTCAGCCGTCTATATGCCGCCGATATTTCGTTGATGCCCATCAACTCATCAGTAGACTCGAAAAATTCTTAATAGACGGCTGAAAAACACAGAAAGCATTTGCAAGGTTTATTTTTGGGCCTGAATTAAAACAAATATTGATATTATAAAATAAAATAAAATAATAACATTGAATGTCACACATGCAAAGTTTATGCAAATATGACGACTCAGGCCAAGGATTGTTTGATGGTTTAAAACTAGTACCAGGGAGAAGCGCGGTTGTTATCTACAATCTTGTGAAATTGCTTTTGCATTACTGCATGTACAAAAAGGTTTATCAACTGTTCATTCCACGCTAAACAATGCCATAAAAAAAGATGTTGTTTGTGAACGTAGGGGATGAGAGCGGACGTGTTTTGGTGACCATTTGTATAAGGTGCGAAGCCGTAAAGGTACGTTTTCATTACAAGTTGAATCACCCGCTTCGCTCTCTCAATTATATTAAGGAATTACACTGTTTACACGACTCATCTATGTGCTTCGATTTGACTTTTGTTTTTAATAAGCCAACATGAATTTTCCAGTTGTCGCAAAAAAAGGTCCATTCATATGGAAATGTCTT
Source organism: Sturmia bella (assembly GCA_963662145.1). NCBI lineage: Eukaryota > Metazoa > Arthropoda > Insecta > Diptera > Tachinidae > Sturmia > Sturmia bella. The sequence continues at coordinate 29,910,637 of OY759171.1, read as the reverse complement.
TGGTGGGTGCATTACACGGCATTAAATACAACCCAGAACTTAACTTTTATTTTTATGGGACAATTACGTTGTTTTTATTTTTGGAACGAAGTTCCTTAACGCGGCTTGCTGGTAGTGGAAATTAGTAGAAATCGTCACGAAAGCGTGTGAGCTGTTTATATGTATTGGTGTACTGTCGGAAAGCAATTGAGTATGATTGGCAGTCTCCACTGACAGCAGCGGAGACACATACAAATAAATATTAATTAGTTTGAAAACGTTCCAAAAATTTAAGGAATCATAAAATTTCAAAATTTTAAAAACAACACAAAATAAAACATACAGATTTCACCTTGTATTACATTCAAAGAAAAAAAAAACACGTAAGGAACTTCGTTCCTAACGGGGGTCCCCCGACCGCGTTTCTTTTTATTTATTTATTTTTTGTTTACACTATATGATTTTAACAGATAGTGCAGATAAACTTGCGATAAAAATTAGAGAAGACAGGAATTTTTTGTGCTTCGCATGTAGCTTCAATATGAAGCAACTTCATTCGCTCTCAAATTTTTGTATAGCGAAGCACATTGCTTCGCTGCTGATTAGGGTTTTAAGCACAAATAGAGAGCGAAGCACATGTCGTGGAAACATGCTATAAGAGGCTTTACTAGATTGTTTATAAAAAAAAATAGTTCATATTTATTAAGCGCTTTTTTGATAAATATCGTATAGATATTTGCCAAATAAGAACTTAATAAACATATAGACAGCTGAAAAAGACAGAAAACATTTGAGATAAGATCTATTTTTGGACCTGAATTAATACATTTCAATTGGCTCTTACAGCAAATAAATAATTAAGTTCATATTTGAGTTTTGAAATATAACACAAGCTTTTATCAAACCAAATATGAACTGATTAGATAAACATGTACATACATTATTTATGAAAGTACATAACTTATTTTACCTAATGGAAGATTTTTAGGCACCGAAAATTTTATTTATAATGGCAGTAGAGTTGAATACACAACCATCAAATTGAGGTGAAATATATCTATTGTGTGTGTTATCCAGAATTTGTTTATTATTATTACTGCACATATGTACATACATATGTATGTATGTATATTGCGTTTATAATTAAGTACATTACCCAGGAACATGTCCTTGAAGTATTTGACGAAAGTTGCACTGAACACTAATATAAGTAAAAAAAATGCCCAGGCTTTTTTTTATGCAAATATTTACTTTCGTCGATGTCGCAAGAAAATGTAAGCGATCGAAATATGGTCGCACGATTTCGAATCAATTTGGGTTCCTCTATTTCGACAGTTACGTAATGAAATATTTGCTATTTATTTCACGGATATACCAGATCGGTAAATTAAAGTTTTGCTGGATTTTTGATTGAAATATTGACAAAAACTACTAAATTGTTTTTGTGTAAATGCAACCCTTTTTAAAACTGACAAGCCAAAGCATATACATACATACATACATAACTAAGTACAAAACATAACGGTAAACGTTTTGAAAGTGCGGAAATAGTTTTTGTGGTGTTTTAAAATTTAAAAGAATTCTTTTTTTGCAGACATTTGACGCACTGAACACTGGCATTCCTCTGGCAAACTCTGGATTTTCTTCCACCCAGCGAGCAAGTGAACTGTTTAGGAAAACTACATACATACATACATATGAGGATTGTTTAATATATTTAAAAATTAAATATATGTGGATTTTATAGTTTTATTTCGCAGTTTTTTTAAATAAAAACTCCCACTCGATAGCAAAACAGCAAGTGATTGATTTTGACATTTGTGTTCGTAGTGCTGACGATATGATGATCGAAATAGAGGAATCTGATTTTGTATTAAAGCACTTACGTCGTCTTTTCGACCTGTCGATCGAGTCATCGTTCGAATAAAAGAACGTTATAGAGGAACCCAACACAATTTTCTTTCGCTTAGAAAGCGAACAATTTCACGACTTCGACATTGAGGAACAGGCAGTTTATCAAAATGTGTGCATGGCGAAGTGAGGTGCGTTGAAATGCTTTTGTAACAAATGTTCGGTTTCATGATTTGAAAAGAAAATTTATAGTTTTCTTTTACATTTCACATAACCAAATTTTTATAGGAGCATTGGAGAGAAAAACTTTTTTAAACAAGAAAATCCCACTTTTAGCTCCGGAAACAACCAACATTAAACATAAATGTATTAATAAAGGGTGTTTTTTTCGATGTATAGAACTTTAAGTAATTCTCAGACTCACGTCTGAACAACGCTTGCAAATAGTGCAATTTTAGTGCAAAACGAGATTGCCGTTGATCCCGATTTTCATAAGCCTACAGATCGGCTCTTTTTCTTTTAATTAAAGGCATTAAAACTGCCTCAACACAACCTCAATCACAACAAAGTCTTAATTTTCAGGCTTTTATTTTAAATATAGTTTGCGTAACGTACCAACACTACATGGCATTGAATTACACTCAAGAAATGTGCCCATATATGTCCAAATTCTTTCCAAGATCATTGATTTTTCACTTGGTCAAAATTTCAAACATTTTTTAAAAAATTCTCAAATACAATTGAGAAACGACACTTATGCCACTAAATAGACCACATCCTTGGCTTCCTTTTCCACATGGTCCAGTTGAGTTACACTCAAGAAATGTGCCCATATATGTATGTCCAAATTCTTTCAGAGATAATAGATTTTTTACGGTGCCGCTGTTTAACATTTTTATTTTTTTAGTTTTCTCAATTTTAAAATTCTGATGGTTTTTATTAATATTTTTATATATTCTTTTATTTTATAACAAGTTACTTATATATATTTACGGACATTTTTACTTCCACAGATAAACATGTTGGTACAATGTTCGCTTACGAAAAACATATTTAACTTCACACTTAAATATGTGGTTACGTTATTTCGTTACGTCAAACATATTTAACTCGGCATATTTATCTTCACACACATTATTTTTACTTGTTTTTATTTTTTACTTTTCTTATTTTAAATTTATTTTTCTTATTTTTAATTCACTCTTTTATTTATATAAATTTCCCAAACAAAACAAAATTCAATTGCAGAAAAATACGGGTACAAAAGTACAAACTATTTTGACTAATGCCGGGTTCGTTTCAACAGCAAAGGGCAACATTTTTAATTTTGTATGGCAACCAAAATTCTAAAGAGCATTGTTTTATTAAATTTGTTCAAATATTTATTATTTATAAATTATTTATTATTTATATTTATAAATCTTAAAAGTGTATTTTAGGAAAAAAAAACAAGTGCATAATAAATGCTTAATTTTGTGCAAAAACGAAAACGGGATTAGTGTTAGGTAATCTAATGCTTTTTGCGCACTAATATAATATATTTTTGGCCTTGTTCAAGATAATGTCTACATCAATTTGTAAAAATGTTAATGCATTTTTTTTTATCTCAAAATACATATGTACACATTTTTATAGGAAATTTTGATAGAACGTCGTTATAAATCAAAATGATGCTCTTTAATTTCCATTTCCATGTTAGAGTGCCAGATTCCTTGAAGTAAACAATTAGTACATGTTTATAAAATCTTATTCAGGCTCATGTTTAATTTAATTTAATTTAAAATTGTAAAATTTTGTTGAAACTACTCGGTCACCAAATCTCTCGCAATTTGACTCGCCATTTACACTCTTAAGCAATATTAACCAAAGTAACATTGTTCTTGTATCTTTTGGATATTATTTTTCCATTTCAGAATCGTTTTCGATCACTCCCGCAAACTTCTGGGAATCTGTTTAAGTTATTTTACGATCTTATAAGTAATCGTTTGACGATATACATACATATATTCTGTTTCTAGAAGTAAATTATTATGTTTGTTTCTTTACTGTCATAATTTTGGGTCTAAAAATAACCCCAATTTATTTTTTTAGCCATCTATACACCGCTGATATTTCGTTGATATGAGTAGCATCAACGCTTGCAAATAGTGCAATTTTAGTGCAAAACGAGATTGCCGTTGTTCCCGATTTTCATAAGTGAATTTTGTTTAGCGATGAAGCGCACTTCTGATTGAATGGCTACGCCAACAAACAAAACTGCCGCATTTGGAGTAAAGCTCATCCTCAAGTGTAGTATGTCGAAACACCGTTACATCCAGAAGAGCTGACTGTTTGGTGCGCTTTATAGGCTGGTGGATTCATTGGTCCGTACTTCTTCAAAAACGATGATGGCCAGAACGTTACAGTCAATGGTCATCGGTATAGAGCCACGATTACTAACTTTTTCATTCCTGAATTGAATAACCATGATTTCCAGGAGATGTGGTTTCAACAAGACGGCGCAACATGTCACACAGCTCGTGCCGCAATCGATTTATTGAAAGACACGTTTGGTGACCGCCTAATTTCACCTTTAACACAGCAAACATTTCTTTTCGTTTTGCAAACTCTTTTACTTTTCTCTGCAACTTTTGTTTGAACATTTCTCATTTTGTTCATGGGAATTAAGGAATAAATAGTTATATTTCCGCTGATATTTCTCGTCAGTAGCTTCGAAAAAAAAACTCAAAGGAATGTTTGCAGCTTTACAACATGTACTAATATACCCCTGAACACAATGAGAATCGCAAATGTTCAAGCACACCTTTAATACAGAAAGCAATTTTATCGTTTCGCAAGACTTTTACTTTACTTCACAGTCTTCATACAGCGGCTTACCGTTTGTTACTATGATTTGTATTCTTAAAAGTACCAAAAATATTTAAAAAAAAGAACCAGCAATATATGATTGTGGAATTGATCGAAAATAAGCCGTGATAGCTCAGAGTGACGAATCATAAAAGACTATGGGTCTCACTCATAAGAAAAAACGTTTGCTAACTATCTGCCTGCAAAGTTTTTTGTGTGTGTGTGTGTAAATTGCCCTAAAGAAAATATAGCAGGAAGTTAGTTAGTTAAAAATTGATTGCTATGAATAAAGCGGTATTAGAATACATGTACATACATACATATGTAAGTATATTACCGTAGAGTATCATTTTCTTTGCCATGTATTTAAAGATATATGTACATAAATTTGCCACCAGAAACTCGCATAAAATAGAAAAAATTTTGAAAATTTCTCAAAATTTAGGAAAAACCATAAATTAGTTTAAATAAAAAAGTGAAACAAATTCGTTTTGAATAATAAATTTCAAATCAATGTCATTACCGATAGGAATGTTCCATATTTCTTTACTATTCCATGTACACTAAAGCCCCGACTTGCGTCGTTCCGATTTGCGTCGCTTTTTAAAACTGGAAAAATTCGATTTGCGTCGTTGCGATTTCAAGTTGCGTCGGTTTGAGTTGCGTCGTTTTGACCCCGATTTGCGTCGATTCGATTGGCATCGTTTTGATTTCGATTTGCGTCGATAAACACGGTTACATTTTTTACTGCATCATTGTGGATTACCATTTTTAGCATTTGTAGTGTAGTACGTATTTAGCATCTTGAGTTCATTAGTTTTTACAACTTCTGGCAACAACGATCGTCCCCTGTACGTTAAGAAATTTTCAGATTGCGTGAAAAAATGGGAATCCCCTTTTCTTTTTTATATAAGTGGTACTAAGAGCAGCTGTCTGGTTATGGTAACAATTTAGTGTGTGATTCACCAGAATATGCCTTAAGGACGTAAAACATGAGTCATTTTTATGTTTTCTTTTCTTAATTTATGGTTTTGTTATTTATTTATAATATACATATATAAACATTTGTTAAGTAAATTAAATAAATAAAAACGTACTCATGCTAGTATTTTTTTTTTAATCAAAAATACAACATTTTTTGATTTGTTTTAAATAGTTTCCCCAACAAATTAAATTTCAGTGCATTTATATAGAAAAAAGTGATTCGATTTGCGTCGCGTTTCTCCGGTCCCCATTAAGGACGCAAGTCGGGGCTCTAGTGTACATGTATTTTATATCTATGAAATTATTAGTGTGAATGTGATAACATGGGCATAGTAAATAAGCATTCATTCAATTCTAAAAACAGCATTACATTGCATTTCATTTAAATATTTTAGCTGTAGTAAAACAAGGCATGTGCTCATAATCTACTTACATACAAACATATGGCGCACAGTAATTGTGGCGATAAGAAACCCATACATATTATAACTAGTACAGTTTAGTGTATATGTATGTATGTATACATAAAGAGAACCCATATTTTTTATATTTATACATATTAAATGTAAGTGATGCGTAATGGCATGTATGTATGTTCATTTAGGTAACAAAACACATTTTTTGAAATAGTTCGTTTGTTGGGAACAAATGGGTGATTTCAACTTTGTGTTGGCATTTATATTATATGGCTGTTCAAACACACTTTTGAAGAGCCTTTTTGTTGAAAAATATTTAACATTATACAAACATTAACATTTTCTAAAATAACTTTTTCGAGTTTTCAATTTGCTTAAGGGGAGCACCCGAAATAGTGTTGTAAATTGAGAAGGAAAAAAAATCCTTTTGAAAAAATAAAATTTTTTCAAGTTTTTGGTGAAGAGGAGGGTAGTGACTTCAAGGGTGCAACATTGGGCGGTCTCTTCAGGTCACCATTTTTAACATCCTATGATTAGTTAATAACTTCCAAACAGTTAATTACGCTATTATTTCCAACCAAATTTGCCATCATTCATTCTTAAATTATTAACAGCGTTCTTTTTTAAATTATTAAGGAATCTTTCTTAAATTATTAACAGGGCTCTGTTAACAACAAAATTGAACTTTGCTAAAAAGTTGTGGATTATTGTCTGTGGTTTTCAAATGCAAATTTATCTTCTCACACATAACACTACTATTCCATCACTGATTCGGACTAAAAGCTATCGAAAAATCAATGGCATAATATCGTAAAATGTTTGTCCTCATAAAGTGCGACACCCTAATGCACATTCATATGTAGCTTAGTTGTTTCACACAAATACTTTTATTCAAAATACCTATTTGACAAAATTGAATTTGAACTAATTTCTATTCAATTTGAAGTGATACAAATAAATTTATTATTTTATTTCTAAAAATAAATCTTATTTATGTTTTCTGTCTTTGTCAGCCGTCTATATGCCGCCGACATTTCGTTAATGCTAATCAACTCATCAATAGACTCGACAAATCTTAAAAAAAATTGTATAACCCAACTACTTATTCCATAGCTCCCATGATCAAAATGAGTATCAGAAATGTTCAAACCATAACTGTTAAATAAAAAGGTGATATAAATAAATTGTTATCAATTCATCGTCTCACCAAATAAAATTAATTTAGTTCATATGCAATTTGGAATAAAAAATTTCAGTTTTTATTTCATGAACATTTTTTTTTTTTTTTTCATTGAACATTTCTGATTCTCATTTTGTTAATGCTGGATTTTCGTGTCTAGTTATAAGTTGATTAGCTTCAACGAAATGTCGACGCCATATAGAATGCTGAAAAAGACAGAAAACGTTAATAGAAAACATTAATATTTTGCAAATTATAGCTAGTGATGCGACAGCGGTTTAATTCCATACAAGTAGCACTGCTTTAAGCGACATCTGTTAACGAGTAGGAAAACACCATCATGCAATCTAAATAAACGGTTGTCTATCGATTGTTCGAAAAGGATCTCGAAAAGTGATGCCACATCTTAAGCTTTAGCACAAAGGTTGTTGTCTTAGAACTTTCGAGATCAATTTCTCCGTTGATGGCACTCAAGTTATTAGCATAAGCGTGGTAGATGGTTCTCGAATTCGGCAACTTGGTATAAATAGTGGCATGATGTGAGCTTAGGAACAGTCTGCTTTTAAGCGTGCTACCATCAACATTAAGCAGTTCGAATTTATACAGTAGTTGTGTAACAGTGAAAAAGTGTTTTAGCAGAGTGCCTTAACATAGTTGAATACATAATTAATAAAGAGTGAAGTACTGTATATGAAATAGATGAGTGTGTTTTATTTCGTTTGCAATCAAAGAATCCGAAAAACTCCGTTCTTATTAAAGGGTAAAAACAATATAATTAATAAGGTCTATTATTAGACCTAAAATAGTACATGCCTGAAAATAACAAAATGTGAAAAATGTATGTGTGTGGAGATAAATTGAAAAAATTGTTTAACCATGGACACAAACCTTCCAAGTTACCAGACCTCTGTTAATGTGATAATATGGATCTGTTAAGCCCAAAAGTTCCAATTTTTATAAAATAAAAATAAATTTAAAAAATCAAAATTAGAAAAAATTACAGTTCACGAACACTAACTAATATTTTCAAATACATAATCTAATATAATGTCCAATACTCAAAATCTTGTTTAACAGTGCGTTTTCTCCAAAACCGTATTGGTATTGGACTCTAAAATGATGTCCAATAAATTTTTTTCGCCCATCTCCTACAGGGGTAGAAAATTTCAGGATTTTTTTCAAAAATTTTTTTTTTTCAAAAATGCTTATATTTTTTACAAAAATGCGCTGTTAAAAATTTTGACTATTGGACATTATATTACATGGGCTTTAAAATGATGTACAATAATTTTTTCGCCCATCTCCTATCGTTTTCAAGAAAAACTTGTTTTTGTGCAAATTTTACATGATTTGTAATACTTTTTTTCGTGTTATGCGGGGTACGTCGCAAAGTACATTCCTACTAGTAAATTCCCCACTCGAAAATCGGCAGGTTAGCTGCTAGTACTTAAGGGGATGTCGTGGTTCAATTGGTTAGCGAGCTGGCAGTTAAGCCAACAGGTCAGAGTTTGCACGAAATTCCGCTGGGTCAGACATAAAACAAAATTTGTGATGTAACTTAATTATGGGTCGGCTTTAATTGCTAATGGTAGCAATTGCCATAAAATGAAAAATGATTTTGCACGCGAAGCCGATGTTGGCTATACCATGGTGGAGAAAATCCCTTAACCCGGACGAACTCCGGTTGTTAAGAACAAATTTTCCATATCTATGGAAAAACTTTTTAAATGAAACTACAAAAATACGATTTTGGATGCTTAAAACAGTTTATGAATTAGCGATTTTACGTTCTACGCCAAAACTTTCCTCTGTCAGCAGTTTTGCCAACATTTTAATATTTTCCTTAGTAAATTCCGCATCTTCGACATCAAATTGTTAAGAAACTAAAAGCCTCAGGCAGACTTTGATTTCAGTTTTGGGAGGTCCACGACACCCTTTAGAACCCACATTTCTTTCAAAGCCTGGCTCCTTATTCTTAAATTTCCCCTTAGTTAATTCTCTATATACATACGTAGCATATTTCCTGCTTTTAAAGAAATTAAAAAAAGCTCTGGTGGCTGAATTGTTGATTTCCACGGGGTCGGCTTTAGTATAATCGTACCAATTGCCGTAAAATGAAACTGTACTGCCAGATGCTTAGAGATTTTATACGCGAAGCCGGTGCTGGAGAATAAAATGCCTTAGTCCGGCCGAAAGTCGGTTGTCAAGAACAAATTTTGCATACTTATAAAAAACAATTTTTAAATGAAATGAAAAAAATAAGATTTTTGATGCTTAAAACCGTTTATGAATTCGAGATTTTACGTTCTGTGCAAAAACATTCTACTTTATCAACATTCTCATATTGTTCTTAGTAGATTCTGCAACTTCTACCTAGGTACATCGAATTATTAAGAAACTAAAAACCTCAGGCAGAATTTGATCTCAATTTTGGGAGGTCCACGACCTCCTCTACAAACCTATAAAACTCATTTCTTTCAAAGCCTGGCTCCTTATTCTAGAGTTTCACCTTATTTATTTCTTTATATACATACGTAGCATACTTCCTGCTTTTAAAGAAATTTAAAAAAAACTCTGGCAGCTGAATTGTTGATTCCTACGAAACCGAGCGGCAATTCCAGTATTCGAAACCTAATTGTGACAGCTATTAAAATATATTTAATTACAACAACAACAAAAAGTAAATATACATACATACATACATACATACATACATATGTATTTACCTATGCATATAAACATCTACGTATGTACATATGTATGCACTTATACTCATAGATACAGACATATACAATTGCAAATAAACTGAACTACACCCGAATTCATAAGTGTAGGAATACAAAACCATAAATGAAAATTAATAGAATAATGACAAATGCGATAAAAGTGCTTGCTTTGACAAAGTTGTTATCAATATCATTACTCACCCGGCTATAGCGTTACGGAATTTAACCAACAGAGTCTCCTCGACAATGCGATTATTGATTTCCAACAAAATCATTGTAATTAAAATTTTGGTTTGTAGCCCTCAAAGCAGTCAAAAATTTTGATGTTTAATTGAAAAAAAAAACAGTTCGAGGAAGATTAATAGTAATCGTGTGACTGACTTATTGGAATAGTGCTACTTATTACAAATTGTTGTTGCGTTAATTTTTAAAATTTTAAATTTGAGTGCAACACAAATTTTGCTGATTTTGCATGTGGTTGCTGCTGTTATTATTGTTTGTTTTCCTGCGCTTCTCTTCTTTTTTATTTTTCAACGTTAGTAGCAGCACCGCCCTCTTTTAGTCATTCCACTTGGCCGAATTGTTTTTGACACAAAAATTATATTTTAAATCGACAAACTGCATAAGTTAGGTTGGCAGGTAGGTTTTTTTTTTTAATAATGTTGTACTAAATAAACAATTCACGTCTGGTGATTATTTCACCTTTGATTTTTTTACACCATAAACTTTGTTGCTGAAGTCGGCTTTTTTTTACTCAAATTGAAATTCCAGCACTTTTTGCGCACACCAACATTAATGAACACATTACATATGTATATTGAAAAACACTGCCACACACAATCAAACACACATACGCACTTTAGCTACTCCTCTGCTTTTTCTTCTTTGTCTTTTTGACTTTTTTATTGGCAGACGTTTGCAATACTTTTTTTAACAACAAGCTTTTGTTTCTGTTGTATTCAGGAAAATATAAAATTTGACTAGTGAATTTGAAATTACCTAATAATTTAAATTGATTGAAATTTAAGCTTTTCTTAATAAAATAAATATTTTATATTTTCACTGCATTGCGTGCGGCCCCGTTGTTTCTTCGAATAAAAATTGACTCACGTCACATTGCTGTATTAAAAAGTACTAAAATTATCTGTCAGCTCACTGCACTGTTGAATGACGGGTACCAAATTGGAAAAAGCACGAAAATGAGATATGAAAACCCTACAGATAGGAAGCTCATACTTTTCGTGATGCATGTGATCCATGATACAACTAACAAGGTAGCCTTTTCGCTACAATAAGAACAACTTCAATAAAAATAACATGCATTTTGTTTTTGCACAACTTATGCAAACTGTCAAAAAGACGCCACTTCTACATTTACAGAAGAGAGATGCACTGAGCTTAAGCGGATTAGCTATCTCGTTTTGGCTGCCTTTCATCTCTGCAATCTCTTGACAACCTAAAGTAGTCAGATGATTAACGGTTTAGCTGACGAGGCTACCTTGTTAATTGTATCATGATGTGATCTTTTGCCATCTTTGCAGATCAAAACTTTGCAAAAAAAAAGTATTTTCATGAAATTTTTCTTTACTATAATATGGATAATAAAAATGTCAACAAATCTTACCGCTTTCATAAAATAAAGAATATATAAAAGTGTAAGGGAAACGGGTACTTCAACTTTCATGAAATAATTTCCCTTTGCAAAGCAAAGATTTGGAGATCGGATAAGTCTGGGGGTTATGCAAAATAATTTTTCGTTAGTAAATTGAACATTCATAAAAAATATATTTCAAGTTCAAATACCTTTTATTTTGTATGAATACCGGTGTGAGTACACCTACATTATATGGATGTATGTATGTATGTAAGTACAATCGTTTGGGTCGATTTCGCAATCGATATTGTGCCATTGATTTTTCGCTGGGTTTGACACGAGAAAAAGAAGTTCCACTACGACATACATATCGCAAAAATCATTTCCAAGGCGGCCAATTTTAATATTTTTTAATTTTCGTATGGGAATCAATGTGTTCGAAAAAAAAAAAATTTTGAAGAAAATAATTTATTGGGGGTCATGCATTTGACTCCACTATGGGCACCCTGAGACTGATAAGTTCGTGCTTTGGCGCCTCGAAAACTAAATGTTCGCTACATCACATGTAGGGAGCGGAAATTAAAATGTAAGGACATTACAAATGGAATAACAAACTTATGTATATTACCCTTAACACTTGTTGTGCAGTGTGTAAAGAAAAACTAAAGGGTGTCCCCATGCAAGAAAATTAACTGGAACTTTTGATCCGTTTTGAGGGATTTTCTTTCCTGTGATATAACGAACACCGGCTTCGCTGAGTAATTACTCCTCTGGGATAAATTCCAGATATGCTGACTAAATCCTTCCGCTCAGACAGCCTTTCGGTGGACAAGAAGATTTCTCCCTCTGTGATATAACGAACAACGACTTCGCCCAGTAAATCTTTTCGCTTAATGCGCAAGCATAACCTCCTCTGTGGTAAAACGCACACCGGAAAATTGCATAATTGTTGAAATAATTTTTCACTTTACATATTATACTTTTCCATTTCGTTTACATACAAATGGGAACTTCAAATACACATGGACCTGCAAGCTAGTTTTGTAATTAACGTTATTTTATTTACATACATACATATGTATATTTTTTCCTCACCGTGCATATAAGAAATATAGTGAAAAGAAGAGTATGTACATACATATGTACATACTCATACAAAAGCTTCAGAAGCCCTTAACCCTAAAACTACAGCTGGTGACAATTTTCCCATTTAAGATATTTTTATTTTACAGCTTTCTATCAGCATGCACTGTGTCTTTTTTGAATTGGCCACATTAAATAAAAATATATGTAGCATTAATTACAAATCACATGCGAAAACTTCAGAGGTCCAAACCTCGGAAAGAAGGCGTTTCCCCGGAATTTTCTCATTCAACATTTCCTTCGTATTTTTGAATTTTCCATCGATCTGTGTAATTTTTTTTTAATTTTAAACAACGTGGGTAAAATAAATTTAAATCACATCTTGCTCGTGGCGTGCGTGACGTGAGATAAAAAAGCACTTATGCGCACATCTCTAATTGGTATCATTATATTCAGCCAACGACCACAAGCGTTTTTTATACAACACAGTTTTTGATTTTAAATAATGGATTATTTTTCAGTTCTGTATGAAAAATTGTTAACAAGCTTACATAAGGTATCGACTTGACATGACTATAATAGTACCCCATGGTCGTTACATCAAGTCGCCGTAAAGCAGTTGCACTTGTTTTTTCAACAATGGTCGATACTTTATCTAGCATTTAGGTCAAGATGTGAAATATCTTAAAAGAAGCATAAAATTGTTGTCGAAGAGGAGTGTGCAAATGCGAGGTTTTGGACTTGACGACAATGCCATTGCACTATGGGGGAATAACAAACTTAAAGGCGATGCTCTTAAGGCGAGACAGTTTCCTTTTGGTATAAAAAACGATACATTTTTAATTATATAATTAAAGATTTATTTATGTATATTATTTTCCAAAATTTTCGAAGAGTGAAAGACCTGAATTGGATTACCACAAATTAAGTAATATATTTATTTTTTATCTTAATGAAATAATATATAAAAAAAAGAACATACTAGTATACATTTACAGGTGTCACGTCATTAATTTCTTGGTTGTTCAATATTTTAATTTGACATTCGCATAAAAACTGTAAAATTTTACGTTCCGCCTTGTTGCGCTGTTCTGGATTCAGACCTTCAAGCAAGACATGAACTTTTTGTAACATATCCGCCTGTAAATTAATATTATTACATTTTTGTGAAATTTCCTGTTTAAATGTTTCTTTTTGCTGTTGAACTGCTTTTAGACAATCTTGGGATTGGCGCAAAACACACTCCATATTATTTATTACAGTTTGGAGTTTCCGCTCGGCATCCGTGGGGCTCGAAAAGGATGAACTCTCACTTAAACCTGTAGGATAAACCGATGCGTTTGCTAATGTTGCATTATAAGACGTTTGAGCTACTGGTTGAGAATTGACATCGTTAGTAACGTGATAAGCTACTTGAATAGGCGTATCATCCTGATTGTCTGAAAGACATTGTTTCTTTGGAGCAATATACAATAGTTCATCAAAGTCATTTGGTACATTCTCCTCTGCTATCAAATTGTCATTACTGTCCTGGTCTATAATATCATTTTGAACGCTGTCAGAATATCCATACGATTCTTTTAAATCATCTCCCCACGGATTGTCATTGCCAGCGGGAGATAATTTGGATCTGTTTTTTATTTCATCAATTGGTAAAGGAATTCTATATAAAGAAAGGAAAACATTTATTGGCTGCAATTTTAGTTCTTTAATAAACTAACCCTTTTCTATAATGGCTTTGCAGAAATGTTAAACTATTATAATAGATCCAAGTGATTGGCTTTTCAGGGTTCAATTGGTGTTGGCGATATTCCCTTGAGAAACGGTCTCGGAGTTTTTTCCATTTCGCATAGCATATCTCCTCTTTACACACATGTATGAAATAACTTTTATTTTATCTAAAGTATTATTAGTTATATACAAAATACCTGAGACATCCAAAGTATTAGCAATAATGGACCAAGCTTCATTTTTAGCAGCCAAGTTTTTTGAATCTCTCACTCTTTTGCGATCATACAAAACATCATGCTGTTTAACCAATTCTATTATATTGTGATTTAAAGCTAATTCTTCGGGCTTTACTTCCTCCTCAGTTTCAGCATTTCCACAATCGTCCTTTTTTGGTTTAGCTTTACGCACACGTGGAGCATATTTTATAGAATCTATGGCATCATTGCGAACAGTTCTTCATAGAATAAACATTTAATTAAACGCAACTGTATTTAAAAGTTTACTATAAAATATAACGCTAACTTACCCTTGCTTATAGTGGTCTTTTAGAAATGTTAAATGCGGAAATAATTCCCAATTTGTGGTATCTTGGGAATTTTCCTGTTGTCGTCGAAATTCTTTGCCAAAGCGATCACGAATGGATTTCCAGCGGGTTATACACGTAATTTCAGATTTCTTAAGAATTTGTGCTATTTCCTCCCAAGCCTGATTTTTCATATTAGAGTTTTTTTGACCACGATTGTACTCTCTGTCGTATATGATAGGATATTTCTGCACAAGCTTTATAAATTCCAAGTCAGCCTCTCTATTCATTGTTTAATAATTTAATTTTTAAGACAAACGAAACAAAACTTTTCCATTTAGTATAAATGGCAGGCGAGTTTAAACAACAAACAATAATAGTTTCATATGTTATAAACACTTCCTAAAATAGAGTTACCAGTGAGAAGTTATTACTTTGCGGTGAATTGCAACATTAAGAGGAAGGAGAATTCGTTACCAGGTGAACTTGGCCATACAGGTTATGTTTAAATTATTTTAACACCAAGCGCTCAAAGCGAATCCATTACAGGTGCCCGCATCCCAATTCGCTTCAAAAATTTTCCACGATTTTTTTCTTCTGAGTTGTTAAAGCTGATAGCAAATGACAGCACAACGTATGACAACTCGAGAGCAAATCTTAAAGCGAATTAAATTGCGATCACTTGTAGTCAAGGCGAATCTACTACAGGTGCCCGCATACAAATTCGCTTTAACATTTTTCCACGATTTTATCTTCTGAGTTGTCAAAGCCGATAGAAAACGACAACAAAACTTGCAAGGCGAATCCATTACAGGTGGCGGCATACCAATTCGCTTCATCATTTTTCCACGATTTTATCTTCTGATTTGTCAAAGCTGATAGCAAACGACAACAAAATGTATGACGTCTCCAGTGAAAATGTTGAAGCGAATTGAATTGCGACCACCTGTAGTTGATTCGCCTTGAAAACTTGTGACGTCTCGAGAGAAAATGTTGAAGCGAATTGAATTGCGACCACCCATACTAGATTCGCCTTGACTTGTAGTTGATCCGCCTTGACCAAGGCGAATCCATTACAGGTGCCCGCATACCAATTCGCTTCAGCATTTTTCCACGAATTTATCTTCTGAGTTGTCAAAGCCGATAGAAAACGACAACAAAACTTGTGACGTCTCGAGAGAAAATGTTGAAGCGAATTGAATTGCGACCACCTGTACTTGATTCGCCTTGGTCTTGACCAAGATTGTGCCGCACAACATGCAAGCTCAAGGAAGTTTCATTATTAGGTGAATTCGCAGCACAACACACACCAACTACAAAACACAAGTTATTGTAGTGTAAAATGTCAGGGTCTGAATATTTGCTAAAAGTTATATTTGTACTGATAGCAGTATGGAAATAAAAAAAATTATTATCACAAAACTTTTCTACCACCAAAAGTTTTTAGAATAAAATGGCAGGAACTTTTTTGAAGGTAAAGAAAATAAATTGATGTGTAAATAGAGCTATTTGATACAAAAACAAAAAAAAACCTCCTGTGCTACCAAGTTTACCTTGAATTCGCCTTAATGCAAACTAAGGTATAAGGCGAATTAAACTAGGTGGTTGCAAGCGATAAACTCAAGGCGAATCAAGTACAGGTGGTCCAAGGCGAATCCATTACAGATGCCCGCATACCAATTCGCTTCAGCATTTTTCCACGAATTTATCTTCTGAGTTGTCAAAGCCGATAGAAAACGACAACAAAACTTGTGACGTCTCGAGAGAAAATGTTGAAGCGAATTGAATTGCGACCACCTGTACTTGATTCGCCTTGGTCTTGACCAAGATTGTGCCGCACAACATGCAAGCTCAAGGAAGTTTCATTATTAGGTGAATTCGCAGCACAACACACACCAACTACAAAACACAAGTTATTGTAGTGTAAAATGTCAGGGTCTGAATATTTGCTAAAAGTTATATTTGTACTGATAGCAGTATGGAAATAAAAAAAATTATTATCACAAAACTTTTCTACCACCAAAAGTTTTTAGAATAAAATGGCAGGAACTTTTTTGAAGGCAAAGAAAATAAATTGATGTGTAAATAGAGCTATTTGATACAAAAACAAAAAAAAACCTCCTGTGCTACCAAGTTTACCTTGAATTCGCCTTAATGCAAACTAAGGTATAAGGCGAATTAAACTAGGTGGTTGCAAGCCATGATATAACTAACAAGGTAACCTTTTCGCTACAATAAGAACAACTTCAATAAAAATGACATGCATTTTGTTTTTGTACAACTTATGCAATCTGTCAAAAAGACGCCACTTCTACATTTACAGAAGAGAGATGCACTGAGCTTACGCGGATTTGCTATCTCGTTTTGGCTGCCTTTCATCTCTGCAATCTCTTGACAACCTAAAGTAGTCAGATGATTAACGGTTTAGCTGACGAGGCTACCTTGTTAATTGTATCATGGTTGCAAGCAAGGCGAATTCATTACAGGTGGCCGCACTAAGAAGTTAATGTGTTTTGTTTGTGTAATTTTCTCTTGAGCTGTCATAAGTTTTGTTATGGTTTTTTTTTTATTTATTGAAAACAACAAGCGAAAGCACATGGGGTATAAATGGTAATTTGCAAAATTTGTAAGTATTTTCTTAAAATGTTTACGTTTTTTGTTAGTTAACAACTTTAATCACAAATTTATTTAATTTTAGATGCATATCAAGCAGTCCATCTTCAGCCTACATACAAATATGAGGATGGGAACCATCAATACATACAAGTGATCTGTGGTATTTGGGATATAAATGAGATTTTAAAAATTGGTAAGTATTTCCTTAACATTTTTACGTTTTTTATTAGTTAACAACTTTAATCACAAATTTATTTAATTTTAGATGCATATCAAGCAGCCCATCTACAGCCAATACACACAAGTGATCTGTGATACAAAAACATGCAACCATTGTCTAGGTATAAATTTATTGATTGCATTGCGTTTTCATTTATTAATAATTTTATTCATTTTAGATATCTGAATCTTAACATTCCATCAGTAATGAATTCGCCTTGGTTGCAAGCGATAAACTCAAGGCGAATCAAGTACAGGTGGTCCAAGGCGAATCCATTACAGATGCCCGCATACCAATTCGCTTCAGCATTTTTCCACGAATTTATCTTCTGAGTTGTCAAAGCCGATAGAAAACGACAACAAAACTTGTGACGTCTCGAGAGAAAATGTTGAAGCGAATTGAATTGCGACCACCTGTACTTGATTCGCCTTGAGGTGGTCGCAATTCAATTCGCCTCAATATTTTCTTTCCAGATGTCACAAGTTTTGTTGTCGTTTTCTATCGGCTTTGACAACTCAGAAGATAAATTAGTGGAAAAATGCTGAAGCGAATTGGTATGCGGGCACCTGTAATGGATTCGCCTTGGATAAACTCATACGTATTGTTTTAGAGTAAAATCTTCTAAAGTTCTGAATTCACTTTGATAGCTCACTCGATCTTACAGCAGAGAAGATAGCTTGTAAACAATTTTTGACATATCAAAATGAAAAAAGCGGACAGCAAAAAATTATCACTTGAGCTGTCAAGTTCTTCGTCTTTTTTAATCTACCTTGCCAATGTATGTAAACATGCCCATTTAATTCGATAGTGTAATAGCACCATTTGCTGGTAGAATCTGAAATGGCTAGATAAATGGACAAGAAAAAAAATTTTTTTTTTGTGTGAAGCCCGTACGATATTATATTTTTCTTGCATTGTTTAAGTTTTGGAGAACAGTGCATATGTAATGTAATAATAGAATTTAGTATCTGTAAAGAGTACAGCTATATTAAGATAAATGCAAAACTGTCAACATTTTCGTTGAAGTTATGGATAAAAAATTAGGTTACTTCAAAAAAAGAAAATGTAAAATTTTTGAATTTAAAATTGACATTTCAAACTTGAATGTTGCTGTCTCAGCGGTTTGTGGACAATTTTTGCAATTTAATGCTTCTTTTTTTGAACATTGTTATTTCTTGAAAATAAAGGAATACAATACTTAAAAAAGAGGTCAATTTTGTTTACGTCTTATATATTTGGTTCTTTCTAGTAATTGCTGTTTCTTTCTATTCATCAAAATTCGTCTACTTTTCAATTGCCAAAGTGTAAAACGTACCAATGAAATTATTTCCTAAACTTTATTGAATGGCTACTAGCAAGTCGCTGGATTAGCATCACTGTACTCAACTATTTACATTTATATTTTCAACCCGCTATTTAAGAATTTGTGAGTGAAAGTGCTCGACTTTGGGTTTTAGTCCGTAAGGTGCTTTTAAATAATTTGTTGGCATTTGGTTGTTTACTGAACTATTTATTATTAAAGAAAATATGGCAACAGCAAAAACTACCAAGTCACCAGCCAAAGAACAACTTTTTATCATTAAGGGATATCTTTTCCTTTACAATGCCATACAAGTAGCAGGCTGGTCCTACATTCTTTATCAATTAGCTAACTATTATTTGATACAGGGACCACAGTTTCGAGCCAGTACAACCTTATGGGACTACACACGTTTAGCTGTGATTGTATTCCAGAATGCTGCTTTTGTGGAAATCGTTAATGCTGCCTGTGGTTTCGTAAAATCCAATCCGGTAATTACAACTTTCCAGGTCCTTAGTCGCATGATGGTTGTAATTGGTGTGGTAATGGCTACTCCAGCTGGTAAGGTGTCACCAGGTCTTCCTATTGCCTTATTGGCTTGGTCGGTAACAGAAATTATTCGTTATGGGTATTATGCGTTTAACATAATCAATTTTGTACCACACGTCTTGGTGTTTCTACGCTACACTACATTTATTGCTTTATATCCCATTGGAGTGACCGGAGAATTATTGTGCTTCTGGTGGGCTCAGAACTATGCTAAAAATAATCCAAGTCTTTGGTCTATTCAAATGCCTAATATCTATAATGGCACATTTTCTTATTATAGTTTACTGTGGATTGTAATGCTGCTGTATATACCACTCTTTCCTCAAATGTATTTACATATGTTTGCACAACGACGCAAGATCCTTGGAGGTGGTGCTAGTAGCAAAACAAAAAAAAAATCTAATTAAGGTCAAGTTTCAACGATTAATATACATGTATGTAATTTTAAGTTTTACAAATTTTTTACGCTGGAAAGCCATTATTTTTCGTCTTAAGTTGTTGCCTAATTTCAACCTTTGTACATACTTATTATGTACGTATTTGTAAACTTCATTAATAATTTTAATGATATTCAATGATATTTTGTTGTTTTAATCGCAAGTCAAAGGTTTAAAATATTTAAAGCATTTCTTTGTATGCGGCAGGTTGATAGTAAAAATTGCTTTGCTCAGGTAAAAGTAATTTCTTTGATTGCGTTAAATTTTGTTACAATTCTTATTTCTTAAAAATATACATACAAATGAATAAAAATATTTATGTACATATGTATTATACATATGTATGTGAAATAAATAAAACTTTTTTGTAAGACTAACTTAAACCGGTTTAATATTTTTTTTCAAAGATCGAATTACAAATAAAATTCATACACGCAAGTATACATATATAAGTGTACATATGTATGTGACTAAAAGTAGTTTGAACAAAAACAGGCTATTTATGATTGTTTAAAATACCATTTAAATGTAATTTTTGCAAATTTTTTACGCATTGACTTGCTTCTCTGCTAGTAGATAGACATATTGCTGGGAAATACACGGTTATAGTAGATAACGCGATAGGCTTCCTATGTATGTTATTTACGCTACAGATACTCTGTTCTTATTTAGTTAATATTTAGTTAATAGACAAGATAATAATAGACAAGATAATTTTTCGAATAATTCACGATGTACTGTGTATTTATTTTAATTATTAAAACGGCCGTTATTTACTGTGTTTTCAACAAATTGAAAATGAAAATCACGAACTTTGGTTTATTTTAAATTACTTCATATATATTTCATATGAATTACAGAAATAAAAATCTGATCCTACTTAACTAGTTGCTCCTTTTCAATATTAAAAAGACAGAACACTTAAAAGCTGAAGAATTACAAAATAAAAATTGGAATCAAACTTACTCCATTTAAAGAACAAAGATCGTAGTTTTTACAATTTAAAGATTTATACAAGTATTAGTTAATAGCTAGAGCAAGTGTATTAATGTTGAGTCCATTGTATTGACTTTAAATCAACGCCTTCTTGTACCATTTCCCACAATGGAGACATTTCGCGTAGACGTTCAACATGTTTAATACATTTATCGGCGGTGTAATCGACTTCTTCTGCAGTAGTGAATCGACCGATGCCAAACCTTAAAGGAAGACAGTAAAAAGTAGTTGCAACAAGATAAAAATATGAAAAAATACCTTATTGAACTATGAGCTAAATCTTCTTCAACACCGAGAGCCCTCAATACATAAGATGGTTCCAACGAGGCGGACGTACAAGCTGAACCTGAAGACAATGCCACATCTTTAAGAGCCATTAATAGGGATTCACCTTCAACATAGGCAAATGAAAGATTTACACATCCACTATACGTCTGCTCAGGATCACCATTGCGTGTAACTTCAGGTAGTTTTGAAGTTATCTTGTCTATTAGACGTTGCGAAAGGCTATCAATCCATTTTTTGTCATATTCCATTTCCATTTTGCACAATTCCGCGGCAGCTCCCAAGCCCACAGCCAAGGGCGCTGGCACCGTACCACTACGTATGCCTCTCTCTTGACCTCCACCACTTTGAATGGGTTCCAAGCGTACACGTGGGCGTCTGCGCACATAAAGAGCGCCAATACCTTTAGGACCGTATATTTTGTGGCCCGAAATTGACATCAAATCAATGTTCATGTCATTAACATCTAGAGGAATCTTGCCATACGCCTGAGCAGCATCAGTATGGAAAAATATCTTCTTGGAACGACAAAGAGCTCCGATTTCGGCAATGGGTTGCTTAACGCCTGCAACAGAAATCAGAAAATTCAACAACTTTAGCATTTCTCTGGAGTAACATGCAATTATTCCGTTACAAAGTTATCGAAAAGGTGGACAAAAATGATTCTTAAGCATAGGCAGCATAATTGAACAAGGTTCTAATGATTTTCCAATGCCATCAGTTCTTGTTCAATATATTCGGGTGTGTTCCAGAATCCGAATTCACTCTAAAGTGGTTTACTTTAGCATTTTTCATGTTCTGCAATCCGCATCCTCATGTTTTTATTGGTTTTCAATTCGAGTAACTTCAGGCATTTTTAGAAAAACTTTAGTTGCACTCAATCTTTTGTAATTGAAATAATTTAAAATTTTTTCAACAGCTGATAAAAAAAAACTGTTGTTTATGTATTTGACATTTACATTTTTTTTCGAACAGAAATTTCGAATATTTAAAAACATGCTGAATTGAGAACACAAATTTATGAATTATGGGGATTCAAAAGTCAAACCGAGAACACACCCGATTATGTCTGCTTACGATGAAGTTTTATTATTGATAATGCTGCTTTTTTGTTGCATCATTGACATCAATTTTACTGTTTTTTGGTTGGCTTATTAAAAAACAAAATGTACCTATTTCATTGTTGACGGTCATGATAGATACTAAAGAAGTTTCTGGAGTTATGGCGCTTTCCAAGGCTTGCATATCAATTATACCGTTTGAACGAACCGGCAAGTAAGTAACACGAAATCCTTCGTTTTCTAAAGCACGACATGAGTCTAAAACACATTTATGTTCCGTTTGTGTTGTTATAACGTGTTTTTTCTTAGAACCATAGAATCTAAGGAAACAATAGATATTAGTTTGAATAACTTCAAGTTCAAGCAAACTTTTTTTTACCGTGCCACCCCCTTTACAGCAACGTTATTAGATTCAGTAGCACCTGATGTAAAAATAATTTCTTTTGGATCGGCACCTACAACGGCAGCAATCTGCTCCCTTGCTTTTTCCACAGCCTGTTCCGTTTCCCACCCGTAAGCATGTGTGCGCGAATGAGGATTACCGTAATAATTTGTGAAATAAGGCATCATAATATCCAAAACACGGGGATCCTGAAATGACAGAATTATCAAAATTGACGATTTATGTGAAAAAGTTGTTTAAGTACCAGTGGTGTAGTGGCTTGAGCATCTAAATACAGTGGTCTACCTTCAACGTTGTCAGATTTTATATTAAATTTAATCCGTTTTTGCCTTTTTTCTGCAAGAAAGCGCAAGACAAACATTTGTTTACATAACCTCATTTTCCATTTTAAATTGTGAATATTTTTTTTTTCAAAGGGAAATAATCCTTATAATACCTTCTAAAGATTGATTCTTCGTCTGGTTATCCAGAGTCACCGACGTTCTGCTTATATTCACGGAACATTGTTTGTATAACGTTGATCTTGTCACAAACAGCGTTTTCGATGGCGTGAAAATTCTTAACATTTTGGAAACTTTCGAGTTGGTGTGAAAATATCAGCTTTGGATTAATTAAAGTTCGTTCTTGTTTATATATAATATTTTTCAATTTCACAATAATTTTCAACGATACGCCGCAAAAACCTTTTCATTCAATATCAGAGGGAAATTAACAGCTGACTGACACTCAAAATAAACAAAAAAGGAACAATAATCACTAGCAATTTAAGAATGTAGCGGAATAGAACACGAACCACTACAAACAGCGTTACCGCTGAAATAATTAAAGACAATTGCAGCAGTTAAGGTGGAAGTAAACGGCTCGCATATGGACACCTCAAAGTTCAACTCTTATTAAGCAAAAACCTACGCTTCTTTAAAGGTATCACTTGGTCCTGGAAAAACTCTACGAGAGGAGCTATTGTCCAACAAAATAGTGCCTTTTTCAGAAACAACAACTTTTTATCGCTCGTTTTATACGCAAAGTTCTTGCGTTATATGTATGAAACGAAAAGTCATAGAGATATTTAGTTTCTTTTGTCATATTATATGTCATATTAAGCACAAAAATATACTTCTTCTTCACTTGGTCCTGGGCAGACACTACGAGAGGAGCTATTGTCCAACAAAGTGGTGCCTTTTGCAGAAACAAAAAATTTTTAACGATACAATTATTAAGGTAGGCTAACTAAGTGAACTGCTAATCAGCGCAAACTCTGTTCATCTCGCTTCTGTAAATGCTCTAGAGTTTGTAGCAGTGGTGTTTTTTTTACAATTTTCTGAAGTTGTACACAAATAAAATGCATGTTGTTTTTCTTGAAGTTGTTCTTATTGTAGTGGAGAGGTTTAGTTAGTTGTATGTATCATGCTCCCTATTATGATAACTTTTTTTGCAAGTTTTTGTGGAGAAACTAGTAATGCTAACTGAAAGAAAATACTACCAGCTAAATGGACGGCCATTTAACTGGTAGTGCTGATTGATATATCGGTTAGGGCTTCTAGTTAGTTTATTAAGAGCAACGTGGAAAACCTAACCGAAACTCTTGTGTACATGTCATTTTGCATCTCTATCTAATTTCTAGTTTCAGATAACTACGTAACATATATCTGTGCTGCTTATTATGCTTATTTTTATTCCTTTTATAGGTCATCGATAACCAATAACCAATACAACTGGTTAGTTCTAACCAGTCAGTCATAACGTATACATCGGATAGCTTCAACCAATCAGTCGTAACGTAAACTCAGGCATTTGTTGTTAGTTTTCATTTTAAATTAAAATCTTTATTAAAAAAGGCAAATATTATAGTAAAGAAGTCCAAGAAAATAATTCCTATTACAAAAGAACCAATAATATTAACATTAGAAAATGACTAATTAAAAAAAAGCAAGAAAATAATTATTTCTGTATTAAGTTTGTCAGGCTCAAGTTCTTTCTATATTAGCCTTGTGATTGATATTAATTAAATTAAACAAAGAAGACATCAAAGACATTTAGCAGGGTGGACAACTAGTTGTCTCGAAGCCGCCACACTTTCTCGTCAGCACCCGTCTTTGAACTCAGGGGCTCATATTTCTAAAGCGACAACCATGCCACTCAGCCACCCAAGTTGTTGTATCACAAAAACATAATATTAAATAGATATTTTCGCAGATACTTATCAAAATCAAATGCAGAACATGAAAATATATTCTTATATCATAGAAACGCATACGTACCTCTCAAAACATGGATGCAGATCGCAAGCTTTCGTAGCGCCTGCTTTTCCCACCTCCGTTCCCAATTACACTCCTTCAGCAGGTCGTCTGTAAACAGGCCACGGATAACACTGCTGGCATTGTGGTGAGGTACTTAAACTGTAAACGAAATATAACAAATGATCGCGTGTTGAATCTGATTTCATTTCCGTTGCTTGGGCAAAATCGTCGGTCCTCAGGTTTTCTCTATCTCCTCCCCAGAATCTTGCAAGAAATAACTGATGGAAACTAGCACATTAACAACTTAGTTACTAACACATGCAAAGCAATTTTATAGCTTTCAGCTTTGCCATTACAATGACATTTTAATATTTTGATTTTCCTGTATGAGTTTGGTAATTGCATTACAAACTACTTTAATGCATTAATCTTTTTATAGGTTTATTTGTACTTTTTTTTCAATATGATTTAGATTTCTATTGTTAAGACTGCTACTGACTACTGTTTTTCTTTTAGTTTTATCTAAATGTGTCTCTAAAATAGATTATTTTATTCTCCTTGAATTGTTTTTTTTTTCGAAAAACTTTTTTTATTTATTTAATAATTAAGAAATTAATAGCATTCTATGCAATTTTGTGGGTATTTAAAAAAAAAGATTTCGATTTATCACTTTGCCGAGGTGGTAGCGCTGGTTTAAACAAGAAATCACACGAATACGAATGTTTCCATCAGTTTTTTCATTTCGCCCTTTCTTGTATGAATCCAAGGCATCTTGATACCAGGTAACCGCATAACTACATCAAACACTGCATGTATTTTGTTGGTAGAAAAACTGTATTACTGTCATCCGTTTGTTCGCGTATGTGTGTTTGTGTTGAGTATTTTGACAGTTATACAAGCTAAAAGCAGTATTCAGCTGGGCTTGTAAGGCTACCTGGTATCGAGCTGCCTTGTGTGAACCTATCAGCAATGTCGGTCATATGATGCATCAAAGACCGACATTGTTCCTGTGGGGAAGATCCTGACCGCAAGGGAATCATGGCTGCCACTGTGTCCAACGCTGGCCTCTCCACCCTCCTGATGTACAAGTTGTTCATGTAATTATATTAAACTAATTACATAAACAAATAAATTTTATAAGCAGATTTTGTAAAAAATTTGATTATTGTAATTCTTAATACATATGTATATTTTTTACTTTTCACTTACATGTGTATATTTTTCATTAAAAATTTTTGCACACAAAGCATGGGGCTAAATTCTGGCACTCGTGATTGAACGATTTCGTTATAGAATGCTGTGTGTTTGTTGCTCATTTTGTTTTTGCTCTACATTGTTTTTATTATCGAGTATATTCGGTCACGAATGCCAGAATCCAGCCCCAGGTCCACATCCGACGAAAGCCGCGTTATTTTGGAAAATAATTGCAATATTTTTTTGTATACACATTGGATGTCTCAATCTAACATATACGTTAGAGTGAAAGAACTAATGCAATATTCGACCTAACAGCCAAAATTGTTGCACGTGTGTTAGTAACAAGGTTTTGGTTGGGTTAGTTTCGGTTATTTATTTCTTGCAGGGGAGTTAGTATAGATCACAAATGGTAATTATATTTTTGATCCACCCTGTTTTTCAATTCCAACCATTACTTTCTTTCTCCTAACGAATGTAGGAGCAAAACAAACATTTGAAGAAAACTAGGTGTAAATTTCAATTTTGAATATTTTTTCAGAAACGAGAAAAATTTCAAAGTGTCCGGTTGCACGCGCGCGTGTTCTAAAAATATATATTTTAGTGAAAAAAAAAAAGATACAAAGTTCTAATTTTGATACAAATTAAAGTATTAAAAAGTAATACTAACGAAAAAATAATTCCTAAAGAAGAGTAGGTTACAATTTTTTAAACTTTATGTAGTTTACATAAATTCCTTAGATGTCTTGTGGAAAATTCAATAATTAAAAAAAATATATATAGAATTTGGATAAAAAAGTATGTGTCAATACATACAAACGTATTTATTTTGTTATTTTTGGGAGACTCTTCCTCAACGAAATGCATAAGTGCATACACACATGTGCACATACATAAATACCGAAAGGGACAAACAAAACACGAAACCGGGCAACAATAACAAATAGAAAAAGTAACAACAAAAGTGAAATGAAGCAAGTGCAAGTTTAATATGCCACGAAGGGGTGAAAGAAAGCAACAACTATAAAAGAAATTTTATTAAATTTTACAATTATGCACATACTTATGTACATATGTATGTATATGTA
The DNA here is from genome assembly GCA_963662145.1 of Sturmia bella. NCBI lineage: Eukaryota > Metazoa > Arthropoda > Insecta > Diptera > Tachinidae > Sturmia > Sturmia bella. The sequence continues at coordinate 29,883,337 of OY759171.1, read as the reverse complement.
TGAGGCAATGAATGGCACCATGTGTTTTTGAAATGAAGTATTCTTTTTCTTTAAGCTGTTGTTGTTTTCTTTTAGATGGTGTTAATTTTTAATGTACATTAATTAGTTTTTCTTAACTCAATTAAAATTATGAATAGATTGTATATGTATATACATATGTAGTTAGTTATTGGTGTATAATACTTGTACTTAGATAGTTCTTTTTTTAAAATAATTTACGAGTGCCTATAACAAAAACAAATATCTGTATTTGTATGTATGTACATATGTAGTATCTATAAAAAAACTCAGTATTTCTTTTTTATTTTGGTTTTAACAGATTTGCAAGTAAACAACATAGTACATACATATGTATGTTGTCTAATACCTCACCCACATAAAATCAATTCAAGGAAACAAAAAAGTGCAATTTGATTTTATTAGTCTCAGCCCCTGTACATCTTAGGCTTTCTGGAACTAGTAGTTTTTGTTGCAACTTTGACGCCTTCTGAATGTATAAAAGACGCCTGGCTAAAAAGTGAAAAAAATAAATAAATAAAAATAAAAAACCTAAATCAAATGAAAATACATAAATACCTACATACATATGTGTTGTGCAATCTAAAATAAATACCTACAAATTTATGAAATATTCATAACTGAAATAAAAGACAACAACAGTTTTGCAGTTGATTTTAATACAATACTATTAACATCTGGGTAAGTCAATTTATTTTTACTATGCATGAATGTACATATGCATCCACAAGCATATGTACATATGTATGTATTTGATGCAAGCATTTGACACCAAATTTCAGGAGAATTTTTGAACGCTAACCACCAAGTACAGTTAAGGAAAAATAGATTTAAATCACATAATATCCTTTAATCTGTTCTTAAACCAAACTACAAAGAAACAAATCGTTCAGAAACCATCAAGAGTGAGTTGAAAATGCACATACGCACCTGTATGCATACATACATACATGTACAGTGATCGACATTTTTAAAACCGGTTTTTGGATAGGTCTAAAACTCGAAATTCTTACACACCCGGTTAGTCGGTATTATTCCTTTGCGAGCAAAGCTATTCAAAAACACATTATGGGACTTCATGAAGTCGTTTAAATTTACTACATGTGCCATTGGAAAATATTGGTGATTTTCACGCTTCGTATTAAAGTACTATTGTAGATCTTGGAGATAGGTATTTTAAATTTAATAAATCTGGATAAATTTAAAACTCGGCAACAACAAATCTCATAAGTTTTAAATTTACTAGATTAAAACCTCTACAATGCCAAAAACAGTAGTAGATTTACTAAATGTAGTAAGTGGATTTATTTACAAGTATGAAACAGCTGACAGATTTGGCGCCTTACTTATATCCGCTTGTCCGTAAATATATTCACGGGCCCTGCCCTGCCCATTTCATTGATCCCCCTAATACATATTCCATTTATCCAGCATGCGCAATAAAAGTTCCGGATTGGTATTTCGTTCTTCCTCACGTCTTTGATCCATGCGTGTATCCCCATAGGGATCTGGTTGAAAGAGCCAGTCCAGCATTGAATGCCGGCAATCAATGTTTCGCAATTAGTTCCTAGTGTGCTCTTCGGTATGCGATCATACATCACATTGTCCACAGTGAACTCGCCAGTGGCTGTACAGATGCGCTTCGTGCCTCTGATCGATCCATTCACCCATCAACCGTTAAACTTTTCGCTATAAGAGACGCTTGGTATCTTATACGAATTGCAATGGGCTTGACAGATACTCCTGCTTTCAGCGTCCCATACCTCACTATGAACTTGGTAATTTAAAAATTATGTTTTCTTGTTTTTCCTAAGGCCCTCGGATAAAAGTCAAGTTAAATAAAAAGACATTTCATAATCTCTGATAGTTTAAATTCCACTTATTATTATGGTCGGAAGTTTTAAAGGCGGAGGTGAATAGAACAAGCTCTGTTTTCTCTAGATTCAGTGTGTTCTTATGGTTGTCAGTGCAGATCCGCCTCATTACCCTATTACATTTATTTCAGCATCCACCACTGTTCTAACCATCATAGTGTCTAACTCCACTACTAGTGAATCCCAGACAATATTCCATAAGAGAGGAGAAATAATCCCTTCCTGTGCAGTATCTCCGTTTTATACCATACAATAATTAGTATTGGCCCTATAAAAAGTTATGACACTCCGCACTTGGTGCTATATTCCGTTGAGGTCAATAATTTATGTATATAGACACGTGGACCAACCGTGCCGAGTGTAACGCGTTAAAACCAAAATCAGCTCTTTATGCCTTGACGGAAACTTTACAACTCAGCTCAATTTATTTTACAATCAAAACTTAACATACATATATTCTTATAAACTAACGAACTACAAATAATTAGAGGTAAAGGAGATTAAGAGCTTCCTTATTATTTTGACAGGGTGAGGAAGTCATGTAATATTTGTTCCGTGAAAGTTTGTGTTGTAATACAAGAGTAGACCTACATGCATTATATACATATTAGGCCGAATCGATTTGTATGTATAAAAATTTGTCGATTTTATGCCATCGATCAGGGTTGCCACTCAAAATTTTTTTTCCTACCAAAAAATAAAATAAGCAGTTATAAAAAAAAAAAAAATTTATTAAAAAAAAATAAAAGCAAAACAAGTTTATACATAACAATGTTAATATGTATCTTTATAAAAATAAATAACAATTCATTTGTAAAAGAAACCAATTTTTAAGTAAAAAATAAAGAAGACTTCATTTGTAAAAGTAAAAATCTTAAGGGTTTATTTGGAAAAAGGTTTATTTTTTAAAGTCTCTATTTGCTGACCATATATAGTGCGATTCAGTCTTATTTACCCTTTTCCTGCATATCATAATATTATTTAAGGAACATAGTTCGAGTCTATTTCGAAGTTTGGTTTTTACTAACGCAAGTGTTGAAAATTTTCTTTCTGCAGCTGCTGAACTATGTGGTAGAGACAATAAATTTAAAACAAAATTAACTAGATCACTAAACATATTTTCATTAAGCTTACTTTTAATTTTGCCAACCTTTTCCCAAAAAACATTAATCTCCATTTGATCATTCAAGTTTTGGTCACTAACTCTTAATAAATTCCACTGCGATACAATTTTATCGGTATCACAATCTAATAATTTATCGCACTCTCATAACAAAGGCAGAATTGATTTGTCATTGATGGATTGGATGATTTGAGCGATGAAATCTGATTAGCGTGAAAAAAAATTAAAACTGAAATTGGAAAAAAACTACCAAATTCACGACACAACCTACCAACTCATTTCAAAACTACCAAATTTGGTAGGGAACTACCAAAAAAAATGGCAACTCTGCCATCGATACCTTGTGACGTGAGGAAAAAAGTTCCACTGCGAGACACATCAAAAATCATTTTCGAGGCCTCCGAAAAAAAGTTCTACTATGACATATGAAAAGAATTATTTTCGAGGCCTCCGATTTTCAGTTTTTTTTTTATTTTTCTGTGAGAACCAATATAAGGAAACGTGGTATCGAGTCAGTGTGCTGAAAAAGATATTGGCGGAAAAAATTATGAAGGGTTGGACATTCATATGATTCCTCTGGGCGCATCGGGGTAAGTTAGTGTGATAGTGCCCACATTCGAGAGCCTGTAGTAGATTCAATTATATCACCATCATCCAATAATTTTTCTCCCTAATATTTTTTTCTTTCGAATATACCAACTTCGTAAAACGCCTCTTTATATTGGCTCCCATAGAAAAATAAAAAAAAACTGAAAATAATTCTTTTCACATGTCATAGTAGAACTTTTTTTCTCTTCATGCCAAAAGCTATTGAAATTCGGTAGCTAAATAAATTGTGCCATCGATGTAAATATTTACTTTAAATATTTTTCATCAAAGAAAAATTACACTGCAAAACATTGCAGAACTTGCAAAGAAGATTTCAATAACTCAATTTTGCAAATTAGATGCAAGTCCTTAATTTATTGAAATTCAATTAAATCATTTTTATCATTGTCTCTATTGAGTTAGTATGCCATTGGTAGCTCAATCATTGTCTGCCTTTAACCTAAAAATTCGTTATCCAAAATAAAAACGAACTCGTGATTGATTGAAAAATAAATTAAGTTTTCAAAGAAACGTGTTCGGTCGTGTGAAAAGTTTGGTTTGTTCTATGGAGCTACAAAAGATTTTTAATTTTCATAACTTCGTATTTATGTATTTAATGAACTTTGAATAAATAAAATTAGATTTTTAATTTTTTTTTCTAACGAAAATAAATGGTACATTTGCCTTATGAATAAATAATAAATAGTATGTAGTAAAAAACTTGAAGCGGCAAAAATGACGTAATTTCTATTTTGTTCTTTATATACTTTTTACACATGAGTTCATTTTGATGCGTTCAATTAAATCATTGAAAACAGTTTCTTTTAAATTGCAAGTTTTATTCAATTTAAGTTTGCAAGTAAATACATAAAAAATCAATGTTGAGATTATCGAATTTTTTTCTTTAATTATGACTCTTATAATATTTGCTAAGAGTATATGGACCTCGCTTCTTCGTTTGCAACAATTTAAGTAGAACAAAAAAAACTTGTACGATACACTTGTTGAAATATGGAAAATTCACTTAGAAGTACTTTGAGATTTTGAACAAAACAAAAAATAAAAATATGTAATAAAATAAACGAATCACACATGCTAAATTAAAAGTCATAGGTTATTTCTTCTCAAAAGCAGACTGACACAAAAAAAGTTTTATTTTGAAATTCAATTTTTATTTTTTACGATAGTGAAAATATTAAACCAAATTCATTGGCCTTGACACTCTTCAAAACATGATTGTACATAAGTTTAGCAAACTGACCATAGGCTGCTTGAAAACAGATCAAAAGCCTCTTTCATTTACTTCAAATACAATCGTATGCATATTTAAGATCGACTCTAGAAATAAAGAAAATATTCCCCAGTCGACTGAGCAGCCTCCTGATGAGTGGCAATGGCTGCCACGCCCATTAAAAGCCGGTTCTTTCCTTGCGAACAAGTGTTACCGGACGCCTGCATGGCCTGTCGCTCTGTCCATTGGCCCTAATATTAAGCATTCTATCCAGCAGTTTCTACACAGCTCGTGATACTGGAAAGTACCGATTTTTCACGAGTGTCTTAATTACAGCTAGAAATTTACAACTTCATTTAATTGGGCTCAAGTTCAATTTATTAGATTGTTGTTGGTGAATAGTGTTCATTCACCAAGATGGCAACTGAACAGATACTGAATGTAGGGGACAGTTGTTTCGAAAGCGCAACGCCTCTTCATCATCCACTATACAGTCATGTCCATAGGCACCTGATTTTGAAAGCACCTTTTTGGTAGTGGAGGGGTTTGTTTGCCCCATGTCTTGCAACATATACCTAAGCCAGTATAGGCTTGCTGTAAGCTCCGTGAATGAACAGTTTGATCCATAGAAACTCATTCACAAAGTTCCATAATTTCGGCCAGCATATGCGCCGTAATTGGCTTATGTCTGGAGATGTCTCTCCCAAGATATCGGGACCGTATTTGTTATAAGGCGGGGTATTGGCATAAATAGTGCTCTAGCGTCTCACTTTCCTCCCCACATGCTCTACATTCATCTCCCCACGCTATTCCTATGCGATTAAGATGTGTCAGTAGTTGAGAGTGACCTGTCATAATTCCCATTAGTTTACTTAATTCGGGCTTGTTAAGTCTTAGCAGTTCCCCTGTTTTTCCTCGTACGAGGCACTTGGGTGTCTTTGAATTTTATTTAATTTTTTTCAATTGCTGCAAAAGCTAAATTGTTAGAGTGGCTTGACTGGCAGTAGTTAGATTCCAGGTTCAAATCCAAGACAAAATACTTTTTTATAAATCATTATTGAAATAAGGAAGTAGAGCCGACTATTTCATGTGCGGATTCGGGATTAAATAGGCTTCAAAAGTACCTAATCAAGTGCATAATCGCACTAACGAAAAAAACAAAACCAATCGGTGTCAAAAGTACGGTAAGTACGGAAGTTTTTATATCAAGTATGGCGGGCTTCTTTTAAGTACAGATTTTCGCCATACTTAATACCACATTGGGTTTGAGTATGGCTAAAATTAAGTATTCAGCGCTTGAATAATCCGTACTTAAAACCAGCTTAATGTACTTGATTTAAACAAATCCCTACCTATCATATATTTGACACCGCTTGGGTTGGATTTAAGTACGAATCAACTGAATTGTCTTTTCAGTGTAAATATTAACGAAAAGGCAAAGATCGAAAAACAGAGTTAAACTACGTCTTCAAAAATATAATATTCGAGGAATTGGAATTTAATTTTTTCCATTTTTGTATGAGAGGCAGGCAGGTTACGGGGAAAGTGTGTTCAAAAAAAATATTGGGGAAAAAAATTATTGGGGGTTGGTCATACATTTGACTCTTCTACGGGTACCCTGGGGCTAATTAATGTGATCAGGGGAAAATGAAGATTGCAAAAAAATATTAGTTAGGAAGGCCTTTCACACTATTCGGTTATCCCGGGGTGCCCGAAGAGGAGTCAATTGTACGATCAACACCCAATAATTTTTTTCTCCCAACATTATTCACACTGACCCCGTACCACGCCTCCTTTGTCCTCAAAAAACGGCCTACTCTACTGTACATAGATATTGATTGAACGTTTCGTTTTTGTTGCCATCTTCGTTTTATTGTATTGATTTTGTTTTCTTTTAAACAAACCCCATCTGGAAACCACATACAAAGAATTAATAATTTCTATCCATGGATAGCGTTTATTCATGGAAATACCCATGTGTTTGACAAAAACATATACATACATATGGTAGGTATGTAATTTCAAATACATACATACAAACTTCCAAGCTATTATTGTGTTGCCAGTTTTTGGGAAAATTTTTAGCAAATAATTTTTGAAATACATACTTACATACATACATCTGCATCTACGACCTTGTAACCAATTTCATTATTCTTATGTACTTTAGCAAACAGGTACAAACTGACATGCAACATAATATTTCCCAAAACGTTTAACAATATGTACGTACTTACATACTTACTACTCTCATAGAGTCCACACAAATTTCAATAAACTCAATACAGATGGAAAACAAATGTTTGAAAAGGTTGACAATAACAAAACTCGGATACCTCGAGTAAAATCCAACAGTGAAGTCATTGTACATGCAATAAATGCATGTAACAAACACACACACCCATCCATATTCGTACTTAACAGCTGCAAGCGCACTGTGGCCGCCACAATGTTAAAAAAAAAAGATAGACGGTTGCAAAAGAAAGAGATTTGTTCTAATGCAAGAATGGCGACAGATGTACATATTCGCATAGGTAAAAAGAAGGATTAAAAAGGCCTTTCTGGGGGCCTGAATTGGCAAACGCAATGCCGTTTTACTGCTTTCTATATAAATATATGTATCTCTTGCACACTACATTCTAACTAGGCAAGGCCCTGCACATTCCCTTGTTCAATAGGCTGGCTCTCTAGAGTGGGGCCTGCTGAGTAGTGCTGATGTAGTATTGATTATTAGGTTACCGAATACTGATTACTTGTACTTCTACTTCTACTTCTACTTTTTTTTTTTTTTTTTTTTTGATATTCAATGCTCAAAAGTAGTTAGCCAATACTTTCAGAGTTTCACTTTGCGAAATTGGCTAAAAAGTGAGTGTGACATAATCAAAGTACTGGGGTAGAGAAGCACACCGGGTTTTCGGTAGTATACATATAAGAAAAAAACTACATTTCAAACCACGTTGAAAGTATTGAGAGCCATTGAGTACCCAAATCAAAATTACTGAGTATCATTGAGTTATGAAAAGTAGTAGAATTCTCAGCAGTAGTGCTGAGGGAGTGAAGCCTTGGCTGAATTTGTGTAGTGACCATGTAAAAAGCAAGTAACTTTTCACTTAGTAGACGCCGTAATTGACTATCCTACATAATTGTGCGATCCAAGGCCTGTTAATAAGGTCTGTGCAACTCTGTAATAACAAGATTTCGTGTAAATTTGGTTTGTGTAAAACTACGCTAGACCTGTCAAAAATAATGAGTACAGCAACAGCAAAGAGTGTATATTAAACAGGGATGAGAAATTGTATTGGCTTGCAAAAAGTAGTGTAGAAACATTGCAGTTCATATACAGGGGCCAAATCGTTGCATTCGATGTCGAATGAACTATCGAGTAAAAATAATATAAAACAAAAACAAAATGAACAACAACCACCCCAGCCCAGGCAACAAAATTCGTTCGATCACGTACGCGACGATTTGGCCCCAGGTGTCTCGTAACTCAACGTCAGAACGAAAACTGGTGTTCAAGTGATGACTGTTCTCAGAAAAATTATAAAAAAAAATCAATGTAGCGTAGTTTAGAAGGTATTGTCACATTTAAAAAAGAAATTAGAAAACAATAACTCAGCCCATTAACTTTTATACTACTACTAATATACTATTACACTGTGCAACAGCGAAAACGGATTAAAGAAAAAAATATGTAGACTATATGTATGTTGGTGCTCTAAAGCCAAATTTGCTTTCAGTTTTTCTCTATCACGTAAGGATTTTTTTTAATGGTCGTGGCTTTTATAGACTTAGGCCCATATATTTCACCATAATTCGGAAGATCCATTTCCAATTTTAGTGAATACCACACCAAATGCGCTATAAAATTTTATTTAAAATACTGGTATACAATTTGTTTCTATCTTTTTCCGCTTCAAAGTTATTCAGAAATTAATGATGAAAAAAAAATTTTTTTACGCAAAATTCGCTTTCTTTTTTGGTTTAATATTAAAAAACAAAAAATATTAAAAATGGGCAGCATTTTACATTTTATACATTTTCCTAAATTCAACATGTCTAAAAAATAAAATAAGCCATAAATCATAAAAATCCATAAGCAAATAAATTTTGATTTTATTCATAATTTAAAGCAGGTGCCTCTAATTGTAATAATTTGTGTGAACACATTTGGTCAAACATTATTGTGGGCAGGTAACAGAACTAAAATTCTGATAGAGAAAAACTAAAAGCAGATTTAGGTTTAGAGCACCAAAATACATATACACTATATATTTTTTTCTTTAACCCATTTTCACTGTTGTACAGTGTTATTGAGAGAAATTCATGATTGCTCTCATTTTATCGAACTTTGCCCAAAAAGTACGGTATCAAACTTATTGAGAAGAAAACATATCACCTGATTAGTTGAGGTGACTTTTTAAATAGACTTCGTCGATACAAGCAAATGTTATTGAACTTTTATAAATGAAACAGTACTACTGTACCTTAACAGCTTCATAAGGGTTAAAACTTTGGAGTCGAGTAGTGAAGAAAACATATCTGAACTGAAGTGTCTTCCCAAATTACTTTTGTAGTCTCAAACTACTCAGGTTTTTTTAACTTTTGGTATAAATTTAGCTGGTTGTTTATTTTTAATTCATTTTATTTGCGCCAAAAAATCTCTATTAGTTTATTTTTTCTTTTGTTGCATATGTTTTCTTTATAAACACGACCTAAAAATACGTTCTACATTTTAGTATAATACAAAAGAGATTTTTTTAGTTCTTTCTTTTTTTCTTTTTGATTTACAAAAACAACAAATGCCTGATAGCATTTATGCACACCTACTTACACACATACATACATATGTAATTGTTTATTAAATTCATTCAATATTTTATTAATCTCTTCTACCAGGCCACACTAAAATTTGTTGGCAAAATGTTTTTGCACAATATTCTATAGCATATAAACGTCGTATGTATGTATATAAGTGGTTGCCTTTGGTTCCCATCGCAAAAATGGAGATAAATGGAAAGGCTCGCAGAGAGTGGGAGGAGATGGGATGTGGACACTCATCTTGTGCCAATAAACTTACTGGCACACAATAAGTGCTTATATTTCATGATTCGAGTAAATGTTTTCTGATAATTATTTAGATACAAACTGAAAATAATACGAGAAAAATTTTACAAAAATTACGAATTCGTAATTTTTTGAAATTTTTCAAGAAGGGTTGTATTTACACAAGAACAATTTAGTAGTTTATATCAATACTTCAATAAAAAATCAATCAAAACTTAATACAAAAATTACCGATTTGTCATCTCTGCCAGGTAAATACCAGAAATTTCATGACGTAAGTCTATGCGAACGCAAGCAGTCGAAATGGAGGAACCTTAATTGATTCGAAATCGTGCGAGTACATTTCGATCGCTTACATTTTCTTGGGACAGCGAAGAACAGGCAGTTAATTTGATATAAAAAGATCGGAGTTAGTTAATTAATTTCTTATTATTCGAACTCTTTCTTATATTATCATTTTGTATTATGTTTTTCTTCTAAGCTATAACCTTTACAAAAATGCTTTGAAGACCTTACGGGGACTTGGTTTGGGACGTTTTTGTACAAAGCTGACAGACTGCACAGAGAACCAAAACTCCATTTCACATCATAACTCATGAAACAAACCATAAAAATTCAAACCAATTGGTAACTTTCTGCCTTCTTACTTCAAAAAGGTTGTTAAAGGCCATGATTCACTATCCTGCTGAATCGTACGATCTGTTAAAAATGACATGTGTGTCCAAAAAGTGTGATTGTCTGGACTAAAAGTGTATGTGTGTGAAAGACTTTTTGACAAGTCTGTCTGATTTGTTAATCTTTTGAAAATTTTCAAAAACTATCTTTTTCTATACAATCAGAGTTGTCTTTTCGAAGTTGTTTACAAAAGTATATTAGTGTGGCCGATTTGATGCGACTTTTTAAAGTAGGACAAAATTCTTTCAGATTTAGGTAGCAATTTTCAGTGAATGAATCGTACGATTGAGTAGGATAGTGTAACACGGCCTTAAACATATTCGCATGAGCACCTCATTATCCAGTATGATCCGGCAGCACTATTATTTTTATGTGTGTGAAGATAAATTTCGAAATTTATAACCCTAGACACAAACCTATTTTTGTTAACAGCGCTCTGTTTACGTTTCCTTGCAGTGAAAAATTGGAAGGTGTGTTCCAAATGGATTTGCTACCACCATCTTGGACGTTTGAATCCAAATGCACAGTGGGCCGAAAATAATATTAAATAAATTTTGAAAACAAATGAAAATTATTGTTGCAAGAAGTCCAAAACTACTTTTTTTATCATAACAAAATTGATAATCTCCATAGAAAAATCGACATGAGGTTTCTATCTCAAACCGTTTTCTCAGAAACTGTATATCAACGACTACAGACGAACAGACGGACATCGCTTAATCGTAATCTCTATTGATTCTGATCCAGAATATATATACTTTATGCGGTCTTAGATGGTTCAATGCGTTACACACGGCATCACAAACTTATACATATGTATATACCCTTACACATTTTTGTGAAGGATATAAAAAAGTTATTTGGCGGACCCTATACTTGCTTGCCTAATGTTTGTTTAATTTTTCGTGAAAATATTTTTTCAGTACAATAACTGTACAGAAAAGTAAATATTTATGGTCACATTCATAAAAATTTGAATTTGAAACGAGTTTATTTGAAAATTTGTTTTTATTATCAACAAGAAATACAATTTATGTGTATTTTAGAAAAACCGGCGGTTAATTCTAAAATTCCAAAATACCCCTTATGGTACAGTTTAGAGTTCTACACCAAATGCAATAAATAAAATTAAATTAAAAAAAAACTCGTTTAATATAAATAGATTTTAAAGCCAGTTGATGATTTTATATACATATGTACATACTCGTCATACATTGAAAAAGTTCATTAACATCACTGAAATGAAATTATTCTTTTGAATCAACGAAAATTATCACACAAAACGAAGAAGCACAAATATACTGTAAAGACACGTCTCTGAAATCGATGGAGGAATGCATCTAATTTTGTTTTAATTCGATTTATGAATGTTTTGTAAATGCAACAGCCGGCATGACATTTCTTTGAAATGGAAAATATCATAAAACAAACGCATTAAGTGTAGAAACTGGAATGATAAAAAATACGGAACCAGGTAAAACCAGGAAAAGGAATGAAACTATTTTTATTTGTGTGTGTGTGTGTGTGTGTGTGTGCAACAGCCGACATGGGGTGTCTATGATATTGAAAACATCATGAAAATAGACAGTATAAAATCCAAAGGTTTTTTAAAACTACAAAAAACATACCATTTACTAAAAAATAGAAAACCAGGTAAAAGTAGAAAGAAGAAGGAAATTACATACACTACTACATACATACATTACTACATACATTACATATGTTTGTTCTAATCCGAATAATGAATGTAGGATGTGTAACAAACGGCTTTAGTTAAGCGGCAGCTGTTGTATTGCATCTACACATATACTTATATGTACATATGTATGTACATATACATTTATGTTTCTATTTTTGTGCCTGCATATTTGTATACACAATTTTTTTGTTTGGTAGAAAAAACCTAAATGTGTTCTTTTTTTATGAAATTCACTCCCAAACTGTGAATAGGAAAATAGTTTTACTGCTCTTTTGTGTTCATGTTATTGCTGACGATCAGGGCTCGGATTTCTGGGAAGAAAAAAATACTGAAATAGTATCTTTAAGTCCTTTTCTAAAGCGTTCCAAATCAAAAGTTTTGCTAAGGTCGCCTAGACATTTCCTTAATCTGCATTGCCACGCATTTTTGTCACAGAAAATTTTGAAAATATTTACAGCATGGTTATTAAATCCAATTCAAATTCAAAGAAATTAAGGCCGAAAATTCAAAACTGAATTTAATATTTTATATACATACATTAGAGCCGTGTAGCAGCAACCAAATGCCGGCAGCATACAGACGGCTAGACAGAAAGTAAACAAAAGAGTTTTCAAAAATGAACTTAATTATTTATTCGCTTCAAGAGCTCATTGAAATTTATTATTTTAGATCTAAAAATAGATCCACCTTAATGTTTTCTGTCTTTTTCAACCGCCTATATGCCGCCAACATTTCGTTAATGCTAATCAACTCCTCAGTAGACTCGAAAAATCTTAAAATTTTAAGCTGGGTTTCAAATATTTCTTTAAGATTTTTCGAGTCTAGTGATGAGTTGATGTCGGCGGCATAGAGACGGCGCTACAAAAGACAGAAGACATTGATAAACTCTATTTTTAGAGCTAATACAATACCAACGAGTTTTTTTTATACTTAAAATAGTTAAAAAAAGAAGACTTATACCTTGTTCATACATGCATTTCTAATTGAGATAATATTCAGTTTATTGCCATAATATTTTTTGCGTTCATACATACAAATATTGCGATAACTCAATTAGTATTTGACAGCTGGAAAAAAGTTGTTGTTTTTGGTTTGGTAGTGAGAAAGAAAAAGTGAAAAATATTTTCAAATAAGAAAAATGGAATAGATTTAAATGTTATTAATTTAAACAAAATAGAACAAAAAGATATAATATTAATATAAAAATCTTACCTTCCTTCACTTGACTCTCCACTTTTTTTTTGTATTTTTTATTATTTTGTTTGCTTTTATTGACATTTATCTCGTCATTCATCTCGCATTGTGTTTCATCTTTTTCTCAATATTCAAAGCAATTTTGAGTTTATTAAGCAATAACTTTATTGACTTTTTGTCTGGAATATTGAGCTCAATAATGGACTTTATTGCGATTATCTCAATAAAGGCGCATGTATGAACATTGTATTACACATTCTGTCTTGATTTTCAGCCGTCTATATACCGCCAACATTTCATTGACGACATCCACTCAACTCCTCAGTAGACATAAAAACCTTGAAATACTTTTCTATACTTTGCTACTAATTTTATTGTTTTTAAAAACGCAACCACATATCGTATGTACATATCTTTTGCGATTCAAAAGTTACAGCCATATTTGAGAAAATGTAAAAAGATTCATGTATGGAGACCCTCTCTGGCTCTTAACTTTTTGTTGTTTTTATTGCGGGTAACTACATGCCCTGTGAAAATTTCAGTTCTCTAGTTCTTACCGTTTGGGAGATTGAGGCCTGTGACGGATGGGCGGATGAACAGCGAAGTTTAAAAAAAAGGATCCACTTTCATTCTATGAGTGCAGAATCCTACCGGGGTCGCATTTTCTTGTATGGGGACCTCCTCACGTTTCTAACTTTTTGTTGTTAGACAGGCCTGTCAACTACATATGTATACTTCCAAGTCTATCTCTGACGGCTTAAAAGTGATAGCTAATTTTCAAATTAAAGGGTATCCCCATTAAAGGGTATCCCCAAATTAAAATTTTTAAACTTTGGTATTTCTGGCAGTTGTTGTTGTGTACGGCTTGCAACTGCATATAATGTGCAAATTTCAAGTCTCTATCTCTTACGGCTCAAAAGTTACAGCTAATTTTCACAGTTTCTTGTATGGGAGCACCCTTTAGTTCTTAACTTCTTGTTGTTTTTGGTATTTGCTGTTGTGGCGGCTGGGTAACCACATGTACTGTGAAAATTTCATCTCTCCAGCTCTTACCGTTTGGGAGAATTTGAACTGTGACGGATTGACGGGCGGAGGAACGTAGAAGTCTCAGTAATAGGGTTCCGTTTTTATTCTGCGAGTACGGAACCTTAAAAAGATCAGCCGAAAAGTACAAAAATATAATTTTATATACATATGTTAAAGTAATACATTGAAGGTTAAAAATTTATGGCCGAAGTGGGTGCTGTTGAGAAGCGTGGCGGCTTGCAAGGAAAAGTTGCAATTAGCTATAACTCCCGAACCGTAAAAGAAAGAAAGCTGAAATTTGCACAGTGTATGTATTTATAGCTGCTCTACAACAACAAATGCTAAAGACAACAACAAGTTGAAAACCACCAGGTGTCCCTATACAACCTAAAGCAACAATTAGCCGTAGCTGCTGAACTGTAAAATACAGAGAGCTGAAATTCGCACAAGATATGTATTTACATATGCGCTATAACAACAAATGCTAAAAACAACAACATGTCGAAAACTACCAGGTGTCCCTATACAACGTAAAAAAACATTAGCCGTAACTTTCAAACTGTAAGAGACAGAGAGATGAAATGTGCACAATATATTTACTCGCATATGGCCTACAATAAAAAATGCTAAAAACAACAACAAGTCTATAACTACCAGGTGTCCATATACAACGTAAAGTAACAATTAGCCGTTACTCTCGAACCGTGAGAGACAGAGGGATGAAATTTGCACAATATGTGTATTCACATATGCCCCACAACAACACTTGCTAAAAACAACAACAACTGTAAAACTACCAGGTGTCCTTTTACAACGTAGGGTAATAGCTATAACTCTCGAACGGTAAGAGATAGAGAGCCGAAAATCGCACAGTGTATGTATTCCCAGATGCCTTACAACAGCAAATTACAACAACAACAACAACAAGTCGAAAATTACTAGGTGTTCCCATACAACATAAAGTAGCTGTAAAAAGAGAGATACAATTTTTACAATATATGTATGTATGTATGTATTCACATATGCCATTTCATACATAGATTACACATACATACGTACGGAACTCTAAGTGTGTGAGCCAGCCTCGTACTTGGCTAAATTTATTAACAGATCGTACGATTGAGTAGTATAGTGCATCACGCCCTTTAATCGCAATCAATAATTTAAGAAATTGAATTTGAGCTGTAATAAATTGTCTAAAGTTGAGAAAAAGAAGTCTTCCCAAAAATATTTTACTGCAGTAAATATTGATTCTAGAAAAATTGCTCTGCGGCAAAACAAAACATGCACTAAAAACAAATCTTGACCGAATCTTTCAATTTCATGGCAGCTTATATTTAACACATGTTTGTATCTTCATGCATACATATTTTCGCAAGCCATAAAATAACTAAATGCACATTTTTGCTTTTAATATTCTATCCAAAACAACAGCAGATGTTTAAATTTACATATTTTCTTTTTCATTGCAGTTTGACCGAGATACTGTTTATTTTTTTTATACTTTTTGCTACTAAGTTTTTTATTAAAATAAGAAAACAAAATCCTACACAATTTAATCTCTTATAAATAAAAAAAAAGAAATAATAAATAGAAGAGGAAATGAAAAGGGAGATCATTTTCAGACATTTGTCTAGATGGAAGAAGAACAATAGGAATTATCTATCATAAAACAAAACGGCACTTTCAGTCTATAATTCAACCATCAAAACATCATAATTATCATTCGTACATTCATAATTTTGAGCAAGACAATGCAGTTTTTCTTTCATGCTTTTGTTCAAAAGTGGCTCATTATCAAAGTTAAATTCTTATACAAATTTGCATGTTTTTTGCTTTTGTCTCTTTTGACTGACTGCTCTTCTTAACGTGTTTTCGTTAACAAATTCATAATCATGATGTTTTGCCAGCACCCTCGTTTGCAATTGCTCGTTCTTTATGCATTTGGTTTGCTTTTCTTCATGTTCATGTTCATTAAATGAATGAGTCGTGAGCTTTTTCGCAGTATTTGTTTTTGATTTTCTACTTTTCAATACAAAATTGACTGAATGCATTTAAGGAAGAAGGGAAAGAAAAAGAAAATCTAAAGGAACACATGTTTTTCAATCGAAAAAATATATAAAATTTGTATTAGTGTGTGTGTGTGTGTGTGTGTGTGTGTGTGTGTGTGTGTGTGTGCTGAATAGTCTTTTGATTGCTTGTGATAAACCTTTGAAGGGCTTTGCCTAACTATGTATGTAAACTTATTACCAGGGTAAGGGTTTTATGGCACATGACAGTTTTGCCATTTTTTAAATGTTTTTTTTTTTATTAAAAAAGCCAGTTTTGCCACCTAGAAAAAATTCGCAAATGGTGAATGTCTTTTTATTGCCTTAACCACTCTGCCGAAATTGATAACTCATATAATTTTTAACCGAGCTTTTGGTATCAACAATATGTTTGTCCTTTTTCTCCTGCACGATTTATATATGGTCTTATTTTTTTTGCAACTATTTAAGTTTTACTAAGAAATCTGCCACAAAGGTCAGTCAGGACTATTTGAGACATATAAAATAATAAAGAAGTTTTATAATTGCAGACTTTTTCTTTTGAATTTATATATTTTTTATCACTTTTGGCAACTTTTGTGAAATCTTTATTTGAGGTGAATTCATCAAACTCAACATATGCTGAGCTGAAATCGTTATGTATCAACAATTCAGCTTTAACTAACTATACAAAATATTGATGTGTTGTTAATCTATTTAATATAAAATAAATCCAGTCAAGTACGAGGCTGGCTCGCACGCTTAGCGTTCCTTACGTATGTATAATGTACGTAGGGAATGGCATATGTGAACACATACATATGTATATTGTATAAAATTCATCTCTCTGTCGCTTACAGTTTGAGAGTTACGTTTAAGTGTTACTTTACGTTGTATGGGGACACCTAGTAGTTTTCGACTTGTTGTTGTAAGGCATCTGGGAATACATACACTGTGCGAATTTCGGCTCTCTATCTCTTACGGCTCGAGAGTTATAGCTAACTGTTACTTTACGTTGTAAAGGGATACCTGGTAGTTTTCGACTTGTTGTTGTTTTTAGCATTTGTTGTTGTAGGGCATATGTGAGTACATATATTATGCAAATTTCATCCCTCTGTCTCTCATGGTTTGAAAGCAACGGCTAATTGTTACTTTACGTTGTAAAGGGACACCTGGTAATTTTAGAGTTGTTGTTGTTTTTAGCATTTGTTATTGTAGGCCATATATGAGTACATATATTGTGCACATTTCATCTCTCTGTCTCTTACAGTTTGGGAGTTACGGCTAATTTTTACTTTACGTTGTATAGGGACACCTGGTAGTTTTCTACATGTTCTTGTTTTTAGCATTTGTTGTTGTAGGGCATATGTAAATACATATATTGTGCGAATTTTAGCTCTCTGTCTTTTACAATTTGGGAGCTACGGCTAATTCTTACTTTACGTTGTGTAGGTACACACTTGACTTGTGTTGGTTTTAGCGTTTGTTGTTGTAGATCGTCTATAAATACATACATTGTGCGAATTTCGACTCCCGGTTCGAGAGTTATAGCTAATTGTTACTTTTCGTTGTATGGGGACAACTGGTAGTTTTCGAATTGTTGTTGTTTTTAGTATTTGTTGTTGTAGCGGCAAGGTACCACAACATCCTGTGAAAATTTAAGCTCTCTAGGTTTTACCGTTTCGGAGAATGGATGCTGTGACGGACGGACGGACGTAGAAGTCTCGGTAATAGGGTTCCGTTTCACTCTGATGAGTACGGAACCCTAAAAATTTGTGGAACCAGTATAAATGTCAATGGTTTCAGTTACTTTGCCCTATTTTTTTTTTGGCAGTTTTTGAAAAAAGTTAGACTTTTTCTGAAAATGGGGCCAAAACACGTCCAGTTATTATTACTATTATAAAATAATCTTATCGCCTTACAACATAACTTCAGAATCTCAGTCACTTGAATGCTTAAAAACGGATGTGCCGAGTTAAATACGTTTGACGTAACGAAATAACGCAACGACATATTTGAGTGTAAAGATAAATATGTTTTTCGTGAGCGAACATTGTACCAACATGTTTATCCCTTGAAAGTAAAAATGTCCATAAATATACATCAGTAAATTTTAATGAAATAAAAGAATATTTGAAAATATTAATAAAAACCTTCAAACTTTTAAAATTGAGAACATTAAAAAAATTACAAGCAACGACACAGTGAAAAATCGATGATCTCTGAAAGAATTTGGATATATCTGGTCACATTTTGGGAGTGTAACTCAGCTAGACCACGTGGAAAAGGAAGCCAAGAATCTGGTCTATTTAGTGGTGTAAGTGTATTTGATGTTCTCACAGTCAGATATAGATTCACCTGCGCCATTATTTTGAATATGTGTATTTCTTCTACTTATTTCTTCTTACGCTGGCTTAGACAATAACTCTGAAATAATACCTTCTAGCGATAACGATAATAGGACCAACAACTCGGCAGAATTGTTTTCAGAACCTGCACGATTGTTTTCTGTTAATATCTTTTTTGGATTTATTTCTTCTGACACAGATGCAAACAATATTTCAGAAATAATGCCTTCCAACAGCTCGTAGACAATTCAGTATTCAGCGTGATATAAAAATGGCAAAAATATTTTTAAACAACTAAACAGAAAGAACGAAAATACTGCTTGTTTACCTTCAGAGGAATATTTATTTATTTTTACAAAATTAAATTGTGATAAAAATTAATAGCAAATAAAATTTTGTACTTTGTTTTGTATTTAGACGTACTGTATATGGACATTTCCATGTCTGCGTACGTGACATTTGTGCACATGTATTATATAAAGTAAAATAGATTTTGCAAATAGGAGAGTAAATGAAACATTAATTGGCTTTCATATTTCATACACATACGCATTGAAATATGCTCACTTGAAATATTTTTATGCAAAGTAGCGAGCAAAATAAGAGCATGTCGTACGTGACACATGTATAGCGGAAGTAATTTTAAGCTATACGTAAGTACTAAAACTTTAGTCAATTATAGGTTACTACAGTAAATTAAATGGCTTTCCTTAACAGTCCGCCACATAAAGGGTTATCCATTTTGCGGTTTCAAAATTAAACGTGAATAAAACACATATAAAATATTTTTTTTCATGATATTTCTCTTTTATTATAAAGTTTAAATCTCGACATTATGTGTGAAACACTTTATGACAACCATGCGAAGTCTTGCAAGCATTGATTTTTTTGAGGTAATTTTCGACCACTTTTTGACACATATTAGGCGGTATCTCAGCCATAACTTGACGAATGTTGCTTTTTAAGTGCTCAAGAGTTAAAGATTTATCTGCTTAAACACGGTCTTTGGCGTAGCTCCACATAAAAAAGTCTATTGATGTCAAATTACATGATCTTGGTGGCCAGTTAATATCGCCACGACAAGAAATTACTCGGGCAAGAAATGTCTCTTGCAATAAAGCCATATTGGGTCGAGTTGTGTGGCTTGTGGCACCGTCTTGTTGAAACCACATTTTCTCCAACTGGTATTCTTCGATAGCAGGCAAAAAAAAAACGCTCCGAATTGACGGTGACAGTCGTTCCATCGTCGTTTTCGAAGAAGTAAGGTCCAGTCACACCTTCGGACCAAAGAGCGCACCACACAGTGACTTTTTCTGGGTGTAATGGCCTCTCTTCAATTACTTGAGGATTCTCCGAGCCCCCCAAATACGACAATTTTGTTTATTATGTTAACCCACCCACCGAGTGAGAAATGTGCTTCATCGCTGAAGAAAATTTTGTTCGAAAAATCGCCGTCCACCGCCTGTTGTATCAACGACGTTGTGAATGGTCAGCTGGCTTCAGTTATTGTGTGAGCTGGACTTTATGTAGGTGTAGATCTAAATACAAAATACGCCATAACGTGCCGTAAGACAGTCCTAATTCCTGCGAACGATGAGGAATCGAGACATTCGGGTCTTCGACAACTCTTTCACCTACAACATCGATATTTTCAGCGGAACGAGCGAAACGATGATGCACAGGCCCTACAATATTTGTAACCGCTCCAGTCTCTTCAAATTTCTTCACAATTTTGCCAATTGCTTGCGTAGTTGGACGATTATGTAAACCATCATAATCTCCTCTTAAAGCACGATATGTGGCTGGGGCAGAGTTACCATTTTTGTAGTATATTTTGATCATGTTTATGCGTTGTGTGATGGTTAAGCGATCCATTTTCGTCAATGTCAGACTTTCTATAAAAGAAGAATAAAAATTTCTTTTACAATTTTGTTTGACAGATGTCGAATTCCAGTCCTATACTTTTGAAACCACGAGAGGGATAACCTGCTACGATTTTTATTATCGGAAACGGTTTACAAACTATATCGATTGCCCACCTTTTGCTTTCATTCCAAAATAATGCTATTTATTTACACCACTTCAAATTCTACACATATAAACAGATTAATTTAATTTAGCAATCTATTAGTTTGCTTTAATTCAACAATTTTTTTTACCGCTTGGAGATGAAAAGCTGTGATGCAATTAGACTGTCCAGTTTGCGTCGGGACAGACCAGTGTCCCGTCGCTAACCTAATCTGGACATGTTTTGTGCCGTTTTGAGAAACATTTTTACGTTTTTCATTAATTGACGGCATAAAAAAGTTCAAAGGTTCAGGGACTACACGTCCAAAGTTCATAGGGAGCTGATGAAGGGCGTTTTTGTTACACAGAAACAGTTAGAAAATTTTACTTTTCTTTCCTTAATTGTTATTGATAGAAATGTGATCAAGCAAAGTTTGAACGTGAGCCAGTTCAATGTAATTAAAATTTCAGTAAAAAGTTGACTATGAGTGATGTTTATCAAAGGAGACAAATAAAAAAGCAAAATTGGAAAAGAGTTAAGGAATAAGTTTCTGACTGAAATGGGTGCTGATGAGAAAGGTGGCGGTTTTGAAATAGCTAGTTGTACCCCAGCTCAATTCATAAATATTCTTCATTTTCAGGAGACAACTGAAAAAGCAACATTAGAACTTAGTTAAGGGATAAGTTAGCCTGGTTGCGGATGAAAGAAATTGGTCAGGATGAAATGCGTGTCGTTTTTCAAATAGCTAGTTGTACCCCAGCTCAATTCATAGATTTCCTTCATTTGCATCCTTTAATTAATGTCAGCCAGGCCAATCAATACCAAGACTTAAAATAGTTTGTAAAAAGTTTAAATTAACGTCGTAAGCTTCAATAAAACATTTCTAATCAATTTTTTCTTTTGCAAATTTTCGTATTTTTGCTCCATTTTAAATACCTTTTTTTACAAATTTCAAATTTTTCCCAAATTTTTGCGGTTTCTTAGTAAAAGTAAAATATGTAGCAATACCATAGAATTATTTTCGGTATTGAAAATTTGTTTCAACATTTTTTGAATTCTCATTAGTTTTACAAAAACAATAGAATATGAAGTGAAGATTGAAAATGGTGCACAAAAACAAAATACATCAATTCAAAGAAGCGTTTTAGAGCTAAAGGGTCTTATTCATAATAAATATTTTAGGTTTATTAAACTCTTATTTGACTAATTTTCCATACAAATATGTCAAATAAGGGTCTTATAGGCCTGAAATAATTTTTATGAATTAGGGCGATAATATTTTTAATAAAAAAAAATCCTGGTGGATAAATTAATTTTTTTAATCACCATATCAACACTACCTTAAATACGCGTTCTCTACCTTCGATCCACCAGTCTTCCTTTCAGGACAAGCTGCCACCAGATGCCCCATTCTACCACAGCCATAACACGCACCCGCTTCTCTTCTCGGCTTTTGGCACTCACCAGCATAGTGTCCCAAGCAATTACAGTTGTAGCAGCGAATACCCATTTCACGCTTTTCTGTTCTGTTGACCGATGTTTTCTTCAGCGATATTTTTGAAAACGCCATTAATATTTGCGCCTTGTCTCGAAAGCATTGCAGATTGGCATGAATTCTTAAATTTTCGTCAGGGATCCCGTCAACAATGTAATCAATAAGCTCGTCTTCTAGGATTCCCAACCGGTCAGCCAACATAACTTTGTCGTTGAAGTAAGATAAAAAGTCTTCACCATGCTGCCATTTTCTCACCTCAAACTTACGGCGAATATTTAGTTTGCTCTCCTTCTCACCGAACAATGTCACCATTTCACCCAGTAATCGACCAAAGGCCTCTGGAAAATGTTTAATAAATAAATCATATTTTTCGAAACAACAACGAGAAGAAACAAATGAAAACAAAAAGGTGTGAAAATAATGAAATACCAACAGCTGACAATAATTTTTTTAGTTTATATTTTACTCGTTAAGTTCCTTGTATGTAGTAAGAGGTGAGCCACATACATAATTAAAAAAAAGAAAACAAAACAGTTTAAAGTGCTCATGTCTTTGAATTTTACTATATCGATTTTGTTTTGTGATACGAGAATCTAATATCTAGTAATTTCACACTGGCTGGTTTTAAGTAAAATTTGGCTTTAACGTTAAAATCAATTCATAAAACCTGGTTTTAACATACAAAATTATTTTGTTAAAACCCTCCAAAACTAAACATATTTATTTGCTTTAAGAGCCAATTGAAATAAATTATTTTAGGTCTAAAAATAGACTTTACAAATGTTTTCTGTCTTTTTCAGTCGTCTATATGCCGCCCATATTTCGTTGATGCTAATCAACTCATCAGTAGACTCGACAAGTTCTCAAAAGAGTATTTGAAACTCAACTAGTTATTCGAAAATTCCCATGAACAAAATCAGAATGTTCAAACAAACCTTTAAAATTCGCCGATGAAAATCGGGAACAACAGAAATCTCGTTTTGCACTAAAATTGCACTATTTGCAAGCGTTGTTCAGGCGTGAGTCTATTCATGATGATGAATTGCCAAACCAAACTGACAATAAATCACTTGACAGCTGTTAAATCGGTCGCCATCTTGAACAGTAATGCCAACTTAAAGTTCTATACATCGAAAAAATGAACACCCTTTACAAATGGAAATAAATTGTTTTTTTTTTGCTGTTTGTTTTTGCTTGATGTAGATTATAATATTTTGTGATCATTTCTTTTTTTTCTGCGTGCCCCTGATAACAATACATTTAACCGAATAAGCCTTGTACTTATTTTAATAACTTATGATTTAATTGATTTAATTTTAACCTTTCTTCATTAATTATTTTAAGTAGTACATACTTAATAGAATTTATTCAGGGACAAGCTTTTGTATTTTTTTTTTCTTATCAGTGTTTATTTATTTGTTTTTGCTTTCATTTGCATTCGTTGCGGCATTTAGTGCGAAAATGAAACTCAAAGTTAAAAATGATTCACCCACCCATTCGTAGTTTGTTTACTCTTGCTTCTGTAACATCAACTTAAGCTCAATTGTTTTAAAAATAGAAAGTGACTAAATGGAAATCGAATACAAAATAGATTAAGGGCCAGTCTTTGGTATGTAGATCTGGTCTGTTTCAGTGCTGGGCAAAATACGTGCTCTGATGTATTTAAAATACAAAATACAAAATACTTTTAATTCCATGTATTTAAAATACAGGGTGGCCCAAAATTAACGAATTGCTTATCACATTTTTATTTAAGACATAATTATTAATTTTTTTCTTTTTGAATACAGTATATAAATGGGAAATAGTTTTAGTTTAGTTATGAAAAATAATATCTCGCAAGTGGTGGCCATTTTATGCTTCGCTTATTTGTGCTCTTTCCAACACATTTTCCATAATCTTGCGTAGAACTTCAGGTGTTATGTTGTTTATTTCGTTGCTTATATTGCTTTTTAATTGCTGGATGGTTCTTGACTAATGTAGACTTTTCCTTTCAAATAACCCCAAAGAGAACAGTCTGCAGCGGTTAAATCCCTTGAACGCGCAGGCCAATTAAAATCACTTGTACGCGAAATAATTCGTTCAGCAAAGAAGTCCCATTGTGTCGCTTGCAGTGTACGCTGTGGCTCCATCTGGTTGGCACCGTACTTGTGAATGCTTTTCCAAGGCTGGCCTTGAAAAAATGTCCAGTATTGTCCGATATCCGACACCATTGACGGAAACCGCGACCCTGTATTCATTTCCAAAAAATGAGGAGCAATTATCCTTGTTAAAAAAAACTGGGAAATAAAACCAGAAACCCCACATATTTTTAATTTTTATTGTATTTAGCAAATCTATTAAACAATTATCATATGTATGTATGTAATTTCCAGAAAAAGTTCAAGAACATCCTGAGTTTGTCAGAGTAATACCAGTGGGTCAAAGTACTTATTAAATGTCTGTAAAAAAAAAATAGTTTTAAATTTTAAAACACCTTAAAAACTATTTCCGCACTTTCAAAATGTTTGCTTTTTTATTTTGTACTTATTTGTGTATGTATGTATGTATATGCTTTTGCTAGTCAGATACAGCTGACCAGTTTTAAGAAGCGTTGTATTTACACAAGAACAATTTAGTAGTTTTTGTTAATACTGCAATAAAAAAATCAACCAAAACTTTAATTTACCGCTCTGGCATCTCTGTGAAGTAAACGCCAAAAATTTCATGACGTAAGCCAATGCGAACGCGAGCTGTCGACATAGAGGAATCCAAATTGATACGAAATCGAGCATTTGCATATCGATCGTTAACATTTTCTTGCGGCATTGAGGAACAGGCAGCAAAGATAACATTTATTTTTCGCGATGTGTGGCAATACCAATGAAAGGTTTGAGCCTGAAAGCAGAGTAAATGCATTATTATTAAAATTTTTCCAAAGAGGATTATCCCATCATTCAACCATTTAAATTTTATGTTATAACAGCATACGATAAATGTAAAAAAAATATAACTACCCGTTAACTAATCGCTCAGGTTTACAAATTTCCTTTGACATAAAATAAAATTGTGCTAATGAAAACTAGGCTATTTGGTCGCTCATAACCATGACTTTACAATATTATCATCCAGACAAGCGGACTGCAGCAGTCCATTTCTTAAAATATTATTTTTAAATATGTGGCTAAACCAGTTTTTTTTACTATTTTTAATAACAAATATATTTGTGTCTTGGCAGAAATGTTTTCTTTTAGCCTTTAGTTGTGTTTGTTTTTTTTTTCTGTTATTAGCAAGGCCTCTTATTTCCTCTACGTATCTCATATTTATTTATCTATTTGTTTATGTGCTTAAAAACAGCTCGAATGGTATCTAATTTCAATTCGCTTGTTTACACACGTTCTAAATTTAAAACAAATTTAAAATTTTGTCTGATTGTTAAGATAATGGTTACAAAAATTTCTCTGTATTTGTGCTTGAGTTATTTGCTAATAAAACATAATTATTTTGCAATTGTTATTGACATTTCTTATAGAGTTTATTTTTAATGTAGCATTTCAATTTGAATTATGTACGTCTTAGTTTATTTTTATATTTTTTTTTTCTTGTTAAAGAAAAGTAATTACAACTGGCAATTGGGGTGTCTCATTTCCCGACTTTTTATGGTTCCCGGGAAGCGGTATGCTTTTTCCGGGATTTCGCGAAATATTCGAAAAAATGTTTTGACATCAAAAAACATTGAAGAGACACGAGGTCTGATCAAAAAATAATCGTTATTTTCAAATTTCATGAATTACATACTTATGTTTGATTTTCGCATTTTTTTTCTGTTACGTTGGTGCACATGTCTGTTATATATGTTGGCAATATCAGCCATTTTGGAGTGTCAGTTTGTTTTTGACAGTTAAAAAGGTTAGTTGTGTTTTGGTGTGGTCTTCGATTTTTTACTATTCGAAAAAAAAAATCTATCAAAGAAACTGTACTAAGTTTTGTCTAAAAAATTAAATTAAATGCGCAGGGTCATTTGAAATATTGACTGTGACGTTTGGCGAGTCCACTATGAGCAGAATACAAGTTTAATTGTGGTATAACCGGTTTAGGGAAGGCCGAGAAGATGTCAATGACGATGCTCGTCCTCGTCAAAAACATTGAAGCAGTGAAGAAAATGATTTTGGATAATTGTCGTATCACTATCAGAGAGGTTGCTGATGATGAAGTTGCCATATCGTTCGGCTCATGCCAAGCAATTTTTACGGATGTTTTAGGATGAAATGTGCGGCAGCGAAGATTGTTCTCAAATTGTTAAATTTCGAGCGAAAACAACGTCACATGGACATCGCTCAGGAATTGTTGAACATCGTCAAGGACGATCCAAATTTCCTCAAAAAGGTCATAACTGGTGACGAATAATGGGTGTATGACTATGACATTGAAATCTAAGCCCAATCATCTCAATGGAAGCGTTCAGAAGAGCCAAGGCCGAAAAAAGCACGCCAAGTTCGGTCAAATGTGCAGGTTTTGCTCAATGTTTTCTTCGACTGCAATGGCGTGGTGCATGATGAATTCTTGCCACATGGTCGTACGGTAAGGAATACTACCTTGAAGTTAAGCGCCGTTTGTGCCAAAAAATTTGTCAGAAATGGACAGAATTGTGGAGAAAACAATCATGGATTTTGCACCATGATAACGAACCAGCTCACACATCGACGATTGTGCGTGAGATTTTGGCTTCAATCACCATATTCACCGGACTTGGCCCCCTCCGACTTTTTCCTCTGCCCAAAACTGAAGACACCGATGAAAGGAAAGCGTTTTGCTACGATTGAGGAGATAAAAGAAAAATCGAAACAGTAACTGTTCGCGAGATCTGAAAGCGCGTTTCAGATGTGTTTCGAGGTTTGGAAAAAACGCTGGCATAAGTGTATTACATTTGAGGCGTATTGCTTTGAAAGAGACAAGAAAGTTATTGATGAATAAAAAAATACTTTTAGAAAAACTTCAAAATAATGGTTATTTTTTTTATCACACCTCGTAAATAAAATGTTGGCTTAAATATGTTTTGTAGCAAAACATTAACTCGTTGATGATGTGTAAATTCTTGAATTATGTCATTATTTAAGTAAACGAACCTTTTGGAAATGCTACAAGAAATATCTGTATTTATTTGTGCCCAGCATCTGCCTTTTTCATATTTTGTAGAGTCATTAATTAAACAACAGAATCTGAAAGGCCATTAAATATTTCTTGCTCTTTTAACGATTTTCTAATTTAATTACAGTGAAATTCCGGTATAGCGAATACTCAGTTTAACAAATATCCGATATAACGAATGGCGAAATTTTCACATTAGCTGCCTTATATAGCGAATTGCAAAAAAAAGGAATCTCGATTTAACGAATAACAAAGCAAAATACATTAAAAAATAATTACAGAATCGTAAGATTGTGGGTGTTTTTGGCTTCTTTGCTTTGTATTGAAAGAACGCGTGTGATGCGTTGCTTTTTTTCTTAAAATTTCAGTAGTTTTATTTGGTTCATTGTGAAAACGAGATGTCGATTTCTTAAGAAATTAATAATATGAATGAAATGTAACAATAAACCTACACATGTTAATAGCATCCAAAAATATAAGTAAATATGTATATGCACCTAAGTACATTTATGATTTTTAATGAATTTACATATTAGAAATAAAAATAATAATTAAATAAACATTGAAATATCAATTAAATTTTTATTTCTACACTCACTTATCAATACAATTAAATTTTGATGTTTTTAAAACTGCGGACCACCGTCTTTTATAAAATTTTAAGATGAAAAATTACTGTTCGATATAACGAATATCTCGGTATAACGAAAAGTCTGAACATTATATCATTCGTTAAACCGGGCTTTGACTGTATTTCAAAGAACATATTTTTTAATGATGTTTTTTATTATCAAACAAACGATCAAACGCATTTAATTATATGTAAATGATAATAAAAAATTGTTTTTTTCTATCAAGAATTTCAAGTGTGACCCCTTCAATTCCAGCATAACAGACGCATAATTTGTTGAATAGAGTTATCGGCTTTTTCACAAGATTAAGTTGGAAGAGTGTTTTGTTCGAATACTTTCGTCTAATTTGAAATATAGAAATATATAGATGTTGTTATCAGTCGAAACTATGAAGTTGTAGCTTCACAATTTTATCGGTCATTAACCTGAACGTGACTTAACATTCCATGTCATTTAGAATTGTTACAAGCTTCACGTTGAATTCACGTTGAAATGTTGAAACATTTTTCAGCAACAATCATTCTTAAAAATTAGAACCAATTTAATGTACAAATGTATTCTTTTTTTTCCTATTTTTAATTCATCAAATAATTAAAACAATATGAAAGAATGTAGTGAAATTAAAACAATTTTTAAGCTCTTTTAAATTAGTTGCATGCTAAAAAAAATTCTATGACAAAATACACATACACGCCCATTTAACGTATTAAAAATTCACTAAAATTGTATTTAATACCCAACCCACTACACAAGTTACTCAATAAGAGCTCAGGTAAATTATAGTTTATTTTGCGAGTATTAATCTATTACAGTTTGTAAACAAAGTGTTTAATCTAAAAATATATAACACATGGTTATTTCCATGTACAGATATACATAAAAACCATCACTGAAAAATAGAAATGTTTTTGTATTAAGAAGAAGTCTAAAACTTCGTATAGACGGTTGTCAGATCTTATAATATTGTAAGACGTAACAGCATTGTAAGACCTTAACAGCAATCTACTACAAATAACAAATTGTCAGCATTAAGAAAATTGTCAGTTCAGGCAATTGGAAGAAAATCTTAAAATTTCATTGCCAGACAATTGTCTGACAATAAATTTAGCTACCAACGAAAATTGTCAGCTTACTCGGATGTAAGATTTTCTACGTATCAAAAATTGCCAGCCAATTGTCATTATCAAAATACACACACACACACACATAAATGCCATTATTCCCTTTCGTACACACACATTTTTCTTTAATATTCTTTGTCATTACTCTGACAATGACGCCATTGTAATGTGTTGAGAATTTATGCATCTTACAATATGACAATGTCTGTCAATGTACTAGCAATGATGATGCCAAAGTATTCAGACGATTGGCAGTTAACTGACAATTAATTGTTAGGTAGATGGCCTGCCAATGCTTTTGCTTACAATATAGTCAGGAAGAAATTGTAAGTTCTCACGATTGGTTAAAATATTCTATAAATTTTCTGAATTTATTGTAAGATCTTACAATCGTCTATACGTAGCTTAATGTTTGAAGTAGAGAATTCAACTCTAGTTAGAGCTGCAAAGCAGACGATGACATTATCGGTAGTTATATTTTTAATGAACTATCGATATCTTTTTCTCGATAGTGATACCATCGTCAATAAGGGTTTATTAAAGCTTTGTCTAGACGGTTGTCAGATCTTACAATATTGTAAGACCTAATAACGTGCTGGCAATCTACTAGAAATACAAAATTGTCAGCATTAAGAAAATTGTCAGTTCAGGCAATTGGAAGAAAATCTTACAATTTCATTGCCAGACAATTGCCTGACAATAAATTTAGCTACCAACGAAAATTGTCAGCTTACACGGATGTAAGATTTTCTACGTATCAAAAATCGTCAGCCAATTGTCATTATCAAAATACACACACACACACATAAATGCCATTATTCATTCTTTATTTTTCTCGCTCTATAACCATGTTTTTAATTTTTTTATTCTCTTTTCTGCAACTTTTTACCTCTCGTACTCACATTTTTACTATTCTCTTGTTTTTTCTCTCCCTTTCGTACACACACATTTTTCTTTAATATTCTTTGTCATTACTCTGACAATGACGCCATTGTAAGGTGTTGAGAATTTATGCATCTTACAATATGACAATGTCTGACAATGTACTAGCAATGATGATGCCAAAGTGTTCAGACGATTGGCAGTTAACTGACAATTAATTGTTAGGTAGATGGCCTGCCAATGCTTTTGCTTACAATATTGTCAGGAAGAAATTGTAAGTTCTCACGATTGGTTAAAATATTCTATAAATTTTCTGACAATATTGTAAGATCTTACAACCGTCTAGACAAAGCTTAAGAAAATATAAGCAAAGTCAATGAAACAGTTCTGACGGCTATTCAAAAGGAAACATTTGAATTGCGCCGCCAATAAATTATTGTAGGCGTAAACGTAGTTAAATAAGTGAAAGTTGTAATCAGTCTTTTAGTCTTCCTTTTATATGCATACAACTACATCCAAAAATGTTTGGATTTTTTTGCTGACAGCTTCGGTAGGAAGGGGCGGCCGGACACTATCGGTAGTATCGACAGTTTGACGGAAAAATATAGAAACTGTCGAATGTTGTGACTAGCGATAGTTTTGCAGCTCTAGCTCTATTGCCTCATTAGAATATAGACCAATCGTGTTATGCTTTACAGTGTCGTGTCGTTACGATAGCAGATTTTGTTGCG
Organism: Sturmia bella; assembly: GCA_963662145.1. Lineage (NCBI taxonomy): Eukaryota > Metazoa > Arthropoda > Insecta > Diptera > Tachinidae > Sturmia > Sturmia bella. Next base: position 29,852,471 of record OY759171.1, on the reverse strand, counting down.
AAAGTCGCATATTTTGACGCAACGGGCGTGCATCATCCAGGGCTCATTCATCCATTCTTAAGGTGGAATCACACGATTGCCGCAATGCACCAATTTTTGTTATATTTTGTATGCCAATCGTGTGATAGCACAATTTATTGGCTCATGCGGCAACCAAAACGAATGTTGTTCCTATTTGTTCCAATCGAATACCACCCTGATGCGACAACCGTGCGAACACTTTCTAAACAACTATTCACCAATAAAAATTCTAAAAATGCACCAATATTTATTGTATTCTCCTCGTGCAGCAACCAAAGAAGACAATACGCGCCAATAATACCCATATCTATACATTTATTTATTTTGTTTCAAAATTGTTTAAACACGTCTTCCAAATATAATTTTTGTTTTTCAGTTCAGAGCAAAATTTAATTGTTGCTACTATTATAACAATTGTAAAATTCTTGCAGTTTTAACATGCATTTCGAAGAGTGCATTGTTTGGACAATTCCATTTACAGTGAAATTGAATACTGCCTCCTGGCTCAGCCACAGCAGACACCATTCGAAAAAAAATTTTTGAACAAAAAGTTTTGGTTTTCTATTTCACTATACTCCATTAATGTTATTTGCCATGCACTATCAATAGCGGAACTCACGGTTAATTGCAAATTAACCTTGCAGATATTGCAAGCGTAGCATATGTGCCATAGTCTGCAAGACTACAAGAACAAAATATATAAAACCGAGCTTTGCATCACTTAAGCAAATATGCATAACCAACAACCATTGCATATCCGTATTTGCAAATGTTGCTAAATGCTTAAACAGCTGTTTGTTTTTTACAATCCAAAATGTAATCGTTGTATAGAAGGTTGCAAAGAAAAGTAAGAGTTACAAAAACGAAAAGAAATGTTTGCTGTGTTAAAGGTTTGTTTGAACATTTCTGATTCTCATTTTGTTCATGGGAATTATGGAATAAGTAGTTAAGTTTCAAACAAACTTTTAAGAATTTTTCAAGTCTATTGATGAGTTGATTAGCATCAACGAAGTGTCGTCGACATATAGACAGCTGAAAAAGACAGCAAATATTTTTTATAAAGGTTCATTTTTGGACCTAAATTAATACATTTCAACTGGCTCTTAAAGCAAATAAATAATTAAGTTCATATTTGTAATATAAAATGTTCAACTAATTTTATTGTATATACAAAAAAAATTTTATATAATATATTTGCATATGTCCGCCCAATTAGTTAAATAATGAAAAAGAAACATATTCTTTTATTAAATAGATGTTTCTGGTTTATTAAATTTGCTGCTACTTTTGTTTGCTGCCAAAACTTTTGTATGAAAAAAAAAATTAAAGCAGCTCTTAAAATAAACTCCCTCAGTAAAAGAAAATTATGTAAAGCGCTTCAGGGCACAAGAATGGTTATTGAAACCAAAATAGTTTTATAATTTGCCAAAAATAATAAATATGTACTTATTTGTCTTTGCTTTTAGCTGGTTTTAAATAAATACATTAAAATCTTATGGCCGAAACGTTGCTCATAGAAAAATTGCTTTTAGTAGAAAATTTCAGTTTATTGTGGTATTAAATTTTGTTTGAAAAAGAAACTCGCTAATAAATTTACAAGTTTCTCCCTTTAAATATGCTTCCTTTTTTAAGCCCTTGAGTATGCTATAAAAATAATATTAATTTTTTTTTCATTTCAGATTTTCATCAAATTGTGGGCAAAAACGGTAAGTAAATAGTTTTGTGTATACTCGCGTTATTATTAAATTTGCAATATAATCAGGTAAATAAATTACTGAAATACTGTTTGTGCTGTAGTTTATTTGAATTCAATGTTTGTTTAAAATTTTTGTTTACAATTGTGTAATAAGTTAAAATTGTTGTAAACATATATGAACACTATTCAAACAAACTAGACTTCTGGGAATTTACTTATGAAATATTTGCATTATATAAAGTTGTTTACATGCAATTTTTGAGCAGTCTGTTTTGCCTATTTGTATGCAACAAAATTTAAGTACTGTTGAGTTATTCATTGTCAAGTTTAAGGTTATTAAGTGATTACATTTTGTGTTTTTTTTTTTTTTTCAATTATCATGGCACTACACACACAAAATATGGATGTCACTGAGGCTGGGTTTTAGAGAACTCAGTTAAATTAGGCTTAGTTAGTTGTTAATAATTTTATTGGGCTTAAATTTTTACTTCCTCAAAATTGAGAAAGATTTTTTTTTGTGATAAAATTGGAGTGATCAACATTTTTTAAAGAAGACGGGAAAAGTAAAGTAGAAGACTTACTGGCTGGAATACATACTATGGCTGTTTCACGACCACCAGCATTGAAATTGCTTCGAACCCAGGTCATGACTAATTGCATGCTGCTTTTAAGCAGCAGCGCAAAGCCATCCTACCACCTGGACTCTTCATTACTGACTGTCTGGATTTAAGCTTATTGATTACTATGGTTTTCTGTTGAAGTGAAAAAATACATTTATGCCGCTATTACCAATTTTATACAACATTTTTTGACGTAACAACTTTATTTTGCCGTTCGTTTGCAGTAACGACGGTAAATATCTATTTTCAGTTTAACTAAACCCAGTTTCTTAACAGTTTCATTTACTTTAAGAGCATTAGACGTAAGCAATATAAGCTTGGAATGCGTGAAACCCTTTGACGCTGTTGAATTTGAGTTCAAAGAATCGGGTACACAGAGCTCACTCTACAAGAATCCTATGGGCAGATCTAGACGAAGAAAAAAAAACGTAGGGGCTACTGAGATTTAGCTAGAACCAATTGAGTATAATAAGGGTATCGATAACAGGTTACTCACAACTACTGGCACATCTCAACCGCATAGGAACAGCAGGAGAGCTGAATGTAGAGCATGTGGAGAGGGTAGTGAGCAGTATTGGTGAAGTATAGAGTATTAGGATACCGAGCTCTGAGTACTTGCGATTTTTCTGGAGGCTCAATACTCAAAATTACATACTAATACTTTCAGAGTTGTACTTTTTAACCAAATATAACTGGAAATTCGAAATAAAACACAATTCTATATAAAAATCGGCTGGGCTCAATGATGTCTTTAAAAATCATCAGTTGTCAAATTACGGATGATGAAAATAAGAATTATTTTGTTAAAAAAATAATAATAATTTTTGATCTACATGCATATTTACATAATTCCTATACATTTACTGTGAAAGTAAAAATGCTCATAAATATACATAAATAACTTTAAAAAAATAAAATAGTATATTAATAAAAACCTTCAAAATTTTGAAATTGGGAATATTAAAAATTTTTAGCAACGACACAGTGAAAAATCGATGATCTCTAACGGAATTTGGACATATATGGGCACATTTTGCAAGTCTAACTAAACTGGATCATATGGAAAGGGAAGTGCCATTTCTTAATTGTATTTCAGAATTTTTCAACAATTTTTTAAATTTTGACATATATGGGCACATTTTGGCAGTGTAACTCAACTCAGAATTCTTTCCAAGATCAGCGATTCTTAATTACTTATTAAAATTTTCAAAAATTATTTCGTTTTTTCGACCCCTTTTTTATATTTTATATATTTATTTTCTTGAGCTAAAGGTCTTTTTTTGTAATGTTTAATTATTTTTGCCGATATCCGATTTTGTCGGTATCGATTTTAAGGCTATCCGAAGGAGACCGAAATATCGACAAAAATAATTAAATATTTAAAAAAAAAGACCTTTAGCTTAAGAAAATAAATACATAAAATTTCAAAAATTTTTAAAACAATTTTAGTATTTTAATTGTTTGAGCCTTAAGGTCACTTGTTTTTTTATAAGTGTTTATTGAATTCGATATTTCGATATCACAATGGATATCTTCTTCATGTTTTGATGTTTCTCCAAAAAAAATTTTCTTTTTATAACAATTTCAAAATACAAAAAGAATTTATAAAAAAAAATATTTTTTGAAAAAAACATCAAAACATTCCTGAAGAAGATATCCATTGTGATATCGAAATATCGAATTCAATAAACACTTATAAAAAAAAACAAGTGACCTTAAGGCTCGAACAATCAAAATACTAATCAACAAAGGTCGAAAAATTAGCATCAAAAATATATTAAAAAAATTTCAAAATACTATTAAAAAAATTTTTACTTATATCACTGAGTAGATCACATTCTTGACTTCTTTTTCCATGTGGTCCAGTTCGGTCACACTTCCAAAATCTGCCCATATATGTCAAAATTCTTTCGAAGATCATTGATTTTTTACTTTGTAAAAATTTCAAAAATTTTTAAAAAAATTCTCAAATACAATTGAGAAATGGCACTTATACTACTAAATAGACCATATTCTTGGTTTCCTGCTCCATGTGGTCCAGTTGAGTTAAACTCCCAAAATCAGCCCATATATGTCAAAATTCTTTCGAAGATCATTGATTTTTTACTTTGTAAAAATTTCAAAAATTTTTAAAAAAATTCTCAAATACAATTGAGGAATGGCACTTATACCACTAAATAGACTATATTCTTGACTTCCTTTTTCATGTCGTCCGGTTTGGTCACACTTACAAAATGTGCCCATATATGTCAAAATTCTTTCGCAGAACATCGATTTTTTACTTAGTAAAAATATCGTAAATTTTTAAAAAAATTTCTCAAATTCAATTGAGAAATGGCACTTATACCACTAAATAGACTATATTCTTGACTTCCTTTTTCATGTCGTCCGGTTTGGTCACACTTCCAAAATGTGCCCATATATGTCGAAATTCTTTCAGAGGTTATCGATTTTTCACGGTGTAACTGCTTTTCAAAATATTTTTTTAATGTTCTCAATTTTAAAATTTTGAAGGTTTTTGTTCATATTTTTAAATTCTGTTTTATGTTATTATAAGTTGCTTATGCATATTTATGGACATGTTTACTTTCACAAATAAAAATGTCGCTACAATGATCGCTTACAAAAAACATATTTATCTTCACAGTCAAATATGTCCTTACGTTATTTCGTTACGTCAAATATATTTAACTCGGCATAGTTATCTTCACACACATGTTTTATTGTTATATTTTATTTGTATTCTTTTCTTGAGGTGTTCATATCGAGAAAGAAATAATGAATAAAAGACACGTGTAAAAATGTCATTGTAAAAATGTAACATAATTTTGGAAGAAACTTTAAAACAAAATAAAAAAAAAACACATGTCTTAAAAAATCGCCGTATAAAGCTCTAAACACATAGACGACAGCAGACAGCAAGCAGCAATATGTCAAAAATAAAATGCATATGTTTAAATGAAAACGATTATTTTGACGGCAGCAGGGCAGCACGACTGCACAACAGCATTTGCTGCTGCTGCCAACTTAGGCTATTTTCTATTTTGACGGGCAGCAAATAAGCAAATATAGTGTTGCCATTATATATATAAATTGGACAAATTAGAACAACAATTTTTTTTTTAATATTAAACAAAAAAGAACATTGGAAAAATACAATAAATAAATAAATGTATGTGTTTTTATAGTTCTTTCGTGATATTATTACATTTTTCATCAATATTTTCAATTTTATTCATTATGAAATAAGAAATACGGCATCCCTGAAATTAGCATTGCTAAAATACACAGCTGTTCATTTTCAATATCAAAACAATTTTTTTCGTTTGAGCTAATTTTTTGTGATATTTTATTTAATTTTCATCCTGGTTGCTTTGAAAAAGTGTTCTTCATCTTTTTCCTTGAGCTGTTGTACACATGTTTTGTAAATCCCCTCCTCATCACGGGTTATATTTACTAGGCGAACCCACCATCTTCGGTTTCTTGTACTCTTCGTCTTATGGGCTTTATACACTTCAGCTGTAGTCTGAGCTATTTTAACAATTGTTGTGATAAAATTCGCTAAATTTTCTTCGCTCATTTTTTATATTTTTAAACTTTGAATTTGTAATATTTACAAAAATTCGAAATTGATTTACACACCAGCTGATTATTATGTTGTTGCTGTCTTCAAAATAATTATGTAGCCGACTTCAGAGCAGCATTTGAAGTTGGCTGCACTTGAAGTTGGCAGCATTTGCAGTCTGCTGTCATCTATGTGTTTAGAGCTTAAGTGTTTATAAATGTGTAGAAATAAAGTTATAAATCTAATTTTTCTTATATGTATGTAATTCGCCTTCTCCTCATCATACGCTGGTTCCTAGTCAGAAACTGCCGTCTGTCGTCTCCGCTGTTTGCGCTAAATTCTCGTGAGAATTTATATCTTTTGCCATTGTGCCCGCATAATTTGCAATATTTTCATAATTTGAAATATACTTTTTTAACAAAGACCACATTCTGCTTTCAGTATTTTTGTTTGCTAAATGTACAATGGAATCACCACTTCCCAAAACTTCATAATCCAAAGCATTGATATTGTATTTCGCCAAGAATATTAATATTGTTTCGCAGAGTTCCGTATATTCGCCAAGCACAGCTTCGTGCAAAACTGTGTAACCATTGTGATTGTAAACTTTGAAAATTTTTACAAAATTTTCCTCAACTTCTTTGGGGTACTGTGTGTGATTTTGAAGCAGTTTTTGAATTTCTAAAATACAATTTGTGTGACCAGCAGCCAGAGCAATATGCATACAAGTCCTGCCCATATGATCCTGTTCATGGATGCGGCAGCCGAGACCAATTAAAGGTCTTATGCGCTGGTAGTAATTCATTTTACAGGCCCAGTGTAAAAGATTCTCACCAATTTCATTGCGAAAGTCGGCTACCAGATATTTTTTGCTGGAATTTATTGCCGCCTTGTAAAGATGTATGAAAGCAGTTGTGGACTCCAATGCCCCACTTAATATAAAATCTATAAAATAGTTAATTCCAAGAAATAATTATAGAACTTAAATATGCACTTGTTTTCTCTTTTTTACCTAAATAACTGTGATACATTTTCATGCTACAGTTCTGCGCCTTTTCAAAAAGTTCATCAATTTGCGTCTTCAGATCGTTGCCCTTGATTTCAAAATGTAACCTCGTCAAACTTATATCAGCCGGCACTGCCATGCTCACATTGTCACACGATAAATAATCTTCATTTGTGCGAGTTCTTAGGACTTTTTCTCTATTATCTGTGGCACAGTTGTATTGTTGCTCTTCTCGTTTGCGCTTAAAAGCTCTTTCGTTTATGTAATAATATCGCACATCATTACTTTTATAAGTTGTACTGCCCACCCTTAAGCACAAAAATACTTCAATTTCATCGTCCGTCATGGGCGGGCCACGGTACGGAGGCATCGTAAATGTCACCGCAGCGTTTCCAAAAATTTTGTTCTTGTGGATTTCCACCATGGTGCACCATAAAGTTTCTCTGCTTCTTTCATCAATTTTTTTAATGCTGACATTCAGTGGCAGATTCGATTCAATTCTTATTAAAACGGTTACTTCAGTCCCACCTAAAACACTACCTTTGGTATTGCAAAGCCGATGGATTCTTAAATCGTCGCCGTGATAAATGTTGCAGGAGAATATGGTGTCTCTGTAGAGCGAATATGTGTTGGTGTAGAAATCTTTTTCAAAAATTGTAAAGCCCAGACAGACCTGTGGAACAATGCAGATTTTTATAATTACATAATTTTTCAATAAGAGCGCTACAAAAGTTTTTTTTTTTGAAATAAAACAAACACGGTTTTGGATATCAATGAAATTCCTTATTCCAGTAATTCAAGCACGTTTGATGCAATTATGTATGGAACTCGATTTCTTTTGCATGACCATCAGGGGCACGCTTGGAGAAGTCCAGACGCTGAACCCAATATTCGACAGTTTTCAAGCATGAATTGGCCGTACTGCTGCAATTTCACATTCGATATTCGTACGCAGTTCATCAATCGTAGCTGACTTGTTGGCATAGACCATAGACTTGACGTAACCTCACTCGAAATAGTCTAACGGCGTCAAATCGCACGACCGAGGCGGCCAATCGATTGGACCATTTCGTGAGATAACAAATTTGGGTTTCAATAAATTGATTGTCACATTCCCTGTGTGGCTTGTGGAGCCGTTCTGTTGGAACCACATGTCCTCCAAGTCCATATAATCCAGTTGGGGCCAAACATATTCGGTTATCATTGAACGTTAGCGATTCCCATTCACAGTAACGTTGCCGGGCCATAAACCGCACCAAACCGTAATTTTTTCGGAATGCAATAGAGTACGTGTGGATTGCTGCCTGACCAATAGTGCATATTATGTTTATTGACGAAGCCATTCAGGCAGCAATGAGCCTCATTATAAATTGGATGTAGCGCTCTGAACATTGAGACCACTGACTCCGAATTTCGGTAGTAAATTTTAATAATTTCGACTCGTATATCTTTCCATCGTGAAATGGCAAACCTTACGAAAGAGAAATTTCGAAAGAGCAGCAACAAATATGGCGTCGTCTGCTGTCCCTGTTGCTGTACTTTTGTAGCGTCCCTATTGAAAAACCCTTTATTTTGTATGCATGTATGTTTAATATGTTTGTCAATCATCTTGGTGTAAGGCTTAGATTCAAAACAGATTGTTATTGTTTATTTCATTAGTTTTTAGTAAAATTTTTCATTAGATAAATACGATTAAAGCCTAATTTATGACTAAGGCATACAATATAAATGCTGATCTTTTAAGAAACACATTAGTGTCGTTCACAATATTGTGCAAATTGGCATTGCATCAAAAGATTGACTGCCCGTTCCTCAATATCGAAGTTGTGCGATTGTTCGCTTTTGAAGCGAAAGAAATTTGTTTTGGGTTCCTCTCTGATGTTCGTCTATTCGCACGATGTCTCGATCGACAAGTCGAAAGACGTAAGTGTTTTCATACAAAATCCGATTCCTCTATTTCGATCATGTTGTTAGCACTGCGAACACAAACGTCCAAATCAATCACTTACTATTTTGCTGTCCAGTGGATGTTTTTATCGAAGAAATTTTTTATTTATTTGTTAAAAAAAACTGGGAAATAAAACTAGAAACGCCACATTTTCTTATACAGGGTGGCGCAAAAATAACCTTTTGATGTTTTTTTTGGCTGTAATTAAAAAAAAATTAAAAACTTTGATTCTTCTTGTGGATTATTTTTATTTGGTCTTTTAATTTTTTTACATAAAGTCGAGAATATGATGTCATATAAATGGCCGCCGCCACAGTTGATTGTCATTTGAGCCCTTTTTATAGCATTTTCCATCACATTGGCCAAAACTTCCGGCGATAGGTCCTTGTCTTTAAGAGCTGCAAGAGTCTGAGGCTTCTTGACATAAGTCCGCGACTTCAAAAAGCCCCACAAAAAGAAGTCTGCAGTGGTCAAATTAGGCGATCTTGCTGGCCAGTGCAAATCGCCAAAACGGCAGATTAAGCGTCCGGGAAATGCATCCTTCAGCATATCGGTTGTGGCACGTGCAGTGTGTGCATGTTTTCCAATCCCAATTCATCAAGTTGCGGCAAAAAGAACTCGTTGATCATTGCTCTGTATATGATTTTTCATCAAAAATAATCATGAGTGATGAGGCCCATTTTCATCTTAGCGGGTACGTAAATAAGCAAAATTTACGCTTCTGGGGCACTGAAAATCCGCGTGTAACCCACGAAGAGCCATTCGGTTACTGTGAATGGTGAGCGCTACAGAGCAATGATCAACGAGTTCTTTTTGCCGCAACTTGATGAATTGGGATTGGAAAACATGCACACCCTTGATCACCACCAAGAGGAAGATGATTTTTCATCAAAAATAATCATGAGTGATGCCCATTTTCATCTTAGCGGGTACGTAAATAAGCAAAATTTACGCTTCTGGGGCACTGAAAATCCGCTGGTGGTGATCAAGGATGGCTTGAGCGTATGTTAGACTCGATTCAGCAGCTAACAGCTGATGCACCGTCTGGACTTTGTACGGAAACATCTTCAAATCTTGTACCAAAATTCGCTGTAAAGACCGTCGACTGATACCCATTTGCGTGGCACGTCGTCTGGTCGATGTCGACGGCGCTTCCATGACATCCTCGGCTACAGCAGCAATATTCTCTGCAAAACGGCTACTCCGGGGTCTGCCACGCCTGGCAGCATCTCTTATTGTGCCAGTCTCTTCGAGGCGAGCGGCTAAACGTCGCAGTGTTTCACCAGTAGGCGTTGGACGGCCAGGAAATCTGCGACGAAATTAACGTTGTGCCAAAGTCACCGACCGATTATTGGTCAAAAAAATAGTCACCAATATTCCGCGTTCTGCAGCAGTGTAGCGTAACATTGTCTATTAACGTGTATTTCGCATGTGTTTACTAGACAAATGTCAAAACAGAACAGACATTAGGGGCCAATCGCAAAATTTATAGTATTTTCTGATAGGAGGACTACTTTTGCGCCACCTTGTATAAAGGGCCGCTATTCCGCCGAATAACTTTGTTTTTTTTAAATGCTATAAAAAACTACTTTTGGACTTTGTATGGCGTCATACCAACAAAGTCTTTATGCAAAATTCGTCTAAATGTTATCACCGAAATGTTCAATTGTTGAGAACGACGGTGAATTGATGTTGAGGGCGCTTCACGCACTCTTTCTGCCACAGCAGCGGTTTTGGCTTTTCACGCTTTGGTTTATCGATGAGGATGCCAGTTTCTTTCACTTTTTTTCACAAGATAACAAACATACGGAGCTGATGGTGCTTCTCTTCTTCCGAAATCCGTACGCAATTTTCGCACACATTCTGCAACATTACCATGATTTTCAAAGTAATGTCGCAATATTTGCCAGCGTTGTTTAAGCGTATACACAACCATATACGCTCGGCGTTAGGATAAAACTAATTATCTGTCAAATCAGACATGAGGTTTTGTTAGTGTTACCATTCACGAAAGAAGCATTAGTTGAAAAAAAAAAACGTTAGATGGCGGACCCTGTATATGCTTGCTTATACGCTAGATTGAGAATTTTTGCCACTGTGCAAAGGAATGTTATATATTTTTTTTACTAGAAATTTACTTACATTTAATTTCCCGCTATCTTTTACTCTACGTCCGTCATTTAGATTCAACTGTCCCATTATATTGGCGAATGGCAAAGGCAACCGTAAACTCTCATATTGCTTCTGTTTATTTTGAAATGATGCGCTGTAATTTGCCGCCGTAAGTCGTACAATAACGTATTCTCTTAATTTCCAAATGCGTTCCACCTCATTTGCATGAACTTCTTCCATTTTTTCAAAAATAAAGTCATAATTAAGTTCTGCTTCCTTTTTCAGCATCAAAAGATGCGGTGACAGTTGTTTATTTTCATAACAATGAAGTGAACACAGCACGTAAAAATCACGTTTGTTGCCGAAATTATCGAGATAAGCATTTTCTGGCAAACGTAATTTTATCTTGGGATATTCTTCGTATTGGCCACTGATGGCACCATGAGTATTACCAGCCAATTCACTGACGTATCTAAAGTGGAAATTTTGCTTCGGCTGGATTTCTATGGTTGCATTGTTTATTAAAAATTCGTTGTTGTTCATTGCGATTAATATTCTGCATGTACTCTGAGACAGCCACAATCCCAAACTGAGGAGTATAACAGTTTGATTTGTTTTCATTTTGTTGCCGGCGTTCTCAATCTATAAATTGCTGGAGAATAAAAATGTACATTATCTTGGAGGCTTTCTGCTACTCTTGACTACGAGCAAAAGGGTTGCCCTGGTTTTTTTTTATGTTTAAATATGAAAATAAAAAACTAGAATTTGTTTTCTAGCAAAATTCTACTAAAATTATTCTTTGCTTATTTCTTTAAAATTTACCAAATTGGTATTTTTATAAACTTGCTAATTTCAAACCTCACAGCTTTATTTATAAAATCTTTATGAGTAATATTTAACTGATTTAATTTTCTTTTTTGTGGAATACAAATGATTTTTAATTTCTGGACAAATTCTTGTATGAGGTATTGCGGCAAATCAAAATCTCTTTTTATTATTATTGCTTTTAATTGCCCTCTAAACGGAAAGCATGGCAACCGTGCCAATTATAAAAAAAGCTCAAACCAGACACACACACACACACACACACAAGTTTATTTATTTGTTTATGACACTTTGTTTGTTGATAATTTTAAATGTACATGTTTAAATAAACATTTTTTTTGCTAAATTCGGGAAATAACCTCAAATTTAAAAGAGAAAGAGATCTTTTTACTCATTTAGATAGCAGACGGGCAGCGTTACCGTTGTGGCGATTAAAGCCGCATTCCTTTTTACAGCCTGCTCACTTTTTGTGGCGCTTTTGGTTCTAATTCCCCGTTAGCACCACCACTTTATGTTGGCTAGTTTTTTTCCTAATTATTTTGCGTAAGCAAAATTGTTTTTTATACAAATGCATATGCCATGTTCTATGCTCTTTTTATAGACATTTCCCAAGCTTTTGATAAAGTATGGCACGATGGCTTAAACTTGTCTGCGAACATTTCAAATCTTTTGAACAGCTACATTTATGATTGACAATTTGTTGTTAAAGAAGGTGATTTCTTAAGCCTCGCTCAGCCAATTAAAGCGGAAGTTCCCCAAGGCAGCATTTTGGGTCCCGTATTATGCTTGATTTATGCCTCTGACATATGCCTCTAATATTCAGAGAAACATGCATTTATGTCTAGCTCCGGCTGGACTTAAACTAAATTTTTTTAATTTAAGATTTGAATATTTATTGTTAGTTTAATGTTGAAGATACAATAAATAAAATATTGTGAAAAAGAAAAAAAATGTTCTATGCTCTAAATTGTAAATAGTTATTAAACTTCGCTCCTAAAGAAAGCTTATTCAAAAAATAAGCTTTCAAAGAAAGTTGAGAAATATTTGTGACCTTTTAAATTGATTCAGTTTTCTGCTGAAAATATTATTTTTAGCTTAATTAGAAAACAGTTTCAAACGTGTATTCCTACATACATACGTACGAGGTCTGATCTAAAAATAAATCTAGGGTATCCCTAGAGAAATCAAATATATGACCATGCCCCAATAATTTTTTCACTCCATTATGTTTTCGCGACTTTGTACCACGCTGCCGCAGGGAAGACAAAAATACAAAAAATTTTAAATTTGGGAGCCTCGGAAATGATTTTTTTTGTCGTGGTGTAACATTGTTTTCCTCATGCGAAAATCTACCGAAAAATCAATGATAATAAATTTCAATTGTATCTTATAGCCAACAAATAATTAAATTCATTTTTGGTAAAGAAACGTTTTAAAAACAAATGTCTTTGTGATAATGGTTGATGTTATTTTGGAGAGTTTGCAGAGAAAGAGTATGAAATCTTTGAATCGATAGAGTAAGCTATATAATTCCAAGTTTAAAGATGATTTCATGCAAATGTTGACTTTGGCCACGCCTCCTGTAGTTCATAACCTGCGCCCGATTTGATTTCGGCATAATTCCTCCAACATATCGGTCGGTATCTCACAAATAAATTATTCAATATTGACTTCCATTGCAAAGAGTGTTATATATAACGCTTCCGTGGAGTTGGCTTTCTCTAGTGATACCAGAATCATACATGCAATATATTTCAGATGGTCTTTCTTTTTAGGGTTCCGTACTCATCAGAGTGAAACGGAACCCTATTACCGAGACAACTACGTCCGTCCGTCCGTCACAGCGTCCATTCTCCGAAACGGTAAGAGCTAAAGAGCTCAAAATTTCCGCAGGATGTTGTTGTACCTTGCCGCTACGACAACAAATACTAAAAATAACAATAAAGCGAAAACTACCAGGTGTCCCCATACAACGAAAAGTTACAATTAGCTATAACTCTCGAACCCTAAGAGATAGAAAGCTGAAATTCGCACAGTGTATGTATTTATAGATGCTCTACAGCAACAAATACTAAAGACAACAACAACTGTAAAACTACTAGGTGTCCCTATACAACCTAAAGTAACAATTAACCGTAGCTGCTAAACTGTAAAAGACAGAGAGCTGAAATTTGCACAATATATGTATTTTCATATGCCCTACAATAACAAATGCTAAAAACAACAACAAGTCGAAAGCTACCAGGTGTCCCTAAACAACGTAAAGTAACAATTAGCCGTTACTCTTGAACCGTGAGAGACAGAGCGATGAAGTTTGCATAATATATGTATTCACATATGCTCCACAACAACAAACAACGGATGCTAAGAACAACAATAACTGTAATACTACCAGGTGTCCCTTTACAACGTAGAGTAGCAGCTATAACTCTCGAAGCGTAAGCGATAGAGAGCCGAAATTCGCACAGTGTCTGTATTCCCAGATGCGTTACAAAAGCAAATGACAACAACAACAAGTCGAAAACTACTAGGTGTCCCCATACAACATAAAGTAGCAATTAAACGTAACTCTCAAGCTGTAAGAGACAGAGGTGAAATTTATACATATACATATTTATGTATTCACATATGCCATTCCATACGTACGAAACCCTAAGTGTGCAAGCCAGCCTCGTACTTGACTGAATTTTTTTTTTTTAATTACAGGATTGGTTCATAATGGATTTAAAAAATAATCATTCATAATCAAGCACAATTCTTTTACATCTCTGAAATATGAGCACTGACAGCAACTTGTTCCCCAATTTGTTTTATATACCTACGAATGTATGTATGGATGTATGTATGTATCTGCATCGAAACTAACAATAAATTTAGAATTAATTGCCTAAAAACATTTAAAAGCAACATGTGAATAGCGGAAGACACACTCACAGGCGTGTGTAGTTGTATAAATGTGTTCAGCGTTTTTTGTATCCCACCTGGCCATGTCCCAAACACATCTGGCAAGAGGAGCAGTACCTGACAAACTTAAACTTAGTCGATACGTAGGCTACCTAAGCAGCTACGGCATTATTCATAAAAAAACACTTTTAACTAACTATTTTCGTACTATCTTTCCCTTAAGGGAATTTAGACCCAAAACGCTTGGCAGGCTGATAGTTAGCAAACGTTTTTATTTGTTATGAATGAGGCTCTTAATGCTTCATAAAAATTATTAAGTTAAAAAAAAAAAATATCCTCTACAGAGATTTTCTGTTTCAAAAATTTGATTTTTCATATTACAAATAACAAGTTATAGTTTTCTTAGATTTCCTTTTTTGAAACATAATTGCGCTATTTATCAGCAATCTTTGCTATCAAATACTGTAATTTAAAATGTTTTCCATCCTTCTGTGTTCAAAAGACTTGGTGAACATAAAGCTCCAAAAAATTCAAGAAGGTTATCGGCTTAATATGCTCGGCTCGGCTTAATATGCATTTTTGTTCGAATGTGCTTCTTCTTTTGGTTACTATTTATACTATTAGAACAGTTTATGATTTATTGAAATAAAATACAAAATCATTTAATTAACATACTTACTCTCAATATACACGAAAATTGTGGAAACACAAATATTTTTCTTTTAGAAATGTATCACAAATGTCTTTTATTATTTAGAAACTGCAACAGCTGATTGTGAGTTACCAACTAACAACTATTTTATCAGGGATGTCGTGTCGTTAATTTGTTAAATGTTAATCCGGTAGTGCGATAAATATACAAAAACAAAATACGTGTAAAAAAGTAACTATTAACGATTAACAAACTAACAAGCTCGGTGTGAAAACCGCTAATGTTTTTCCAAACACTTTACAACAACATTTTTTTCATTGTTTATGTTTGTTTTTGTGTACACTAGTTCGCCTCATACACTCATGTTGCCACGATTTCCTGTACTGCTTACGTCTAACTGGCCCCGCAAGAATGATATGTCCACTTTACAAAAGTCACTCTTGCCGTCTAATTCATAAAAATTCTAATTCATAAAAAACAGGTTTATAAAGCTCTTATTTGACATATTTTCCATACAAATATGTCAAATAACAGTCTTATAAGCCTGTTATAATTTTTATGAATTAGGGGGTTGGTATGTCTTTTTAATCTGGTTTTAAATGCAAACGCTTTGAAACCATGCAAAAATTTAAAAAGTCGCTGCAGAAATGCGGGCCTAAAAAGGATTAATTTTTTTTCAAACAATTTAACTTTAAATATAGTTTTAAAGAGATCAGTTATAACCAACCAAAGTTACAACCAATCAAAGCTCGTTCGTTGGATGACATCTCATGTATACGTCAGTATTAAGCATTTGGTCAGCGTCTGTTTGGCTACTTGGGATGGCATGTGTGCAAAAATCTATTTTCATGAATATCAGTTTTTAAAAATTTATTTTTAAGTGTAAACATAAAATCATAAATACAATGTAGTTTGTACTCAAATGATAAAAACAATAAATTTCAACAAAAAAGAAACTAAAATCTATAAACACATTTTTCAGGAATGTATATATATTTTAGGAACTTGGGGCGCAAGTGGCTTAAATTTATTTTGAAAAAAATAATGGAATATACCGAAATTCACAGAATTCGAGACCGTAAGACTTTAGATGAAATTTTCGTCTGGCATTGCGTTGTGACAAAAATTTCTAGTACTTCTTGGTGAAATAATTATTTCGTTTGGCGCACAGCAGGCATAATTCCAAGTGTAAACTCCATTTGAAGAAGTCATTTGAACCACTTGTGTTTTAGGCTCCTCATACGAAGAATACACCTGGTTAAAAGCAGGAACTCATTTAATATACCTTTTATAGAAAGCAATCAAAGTACTGCTCGGTTACCTAGCTGGCAATCACGAAACTCCCCCTGCCAGAAAGGCAACAGACATCTGCATTAACATTTTCTTTTATTATGCATTATAATTTGCAGTACATGCACTGTCTTGATTCAATCCGTTTGTACTTAAATCCAGACCAAGCGATATCATGGAAAACGCTTTCACGCAAAGAAAAAGCATTTCAAAATGTGGTTGCCGCAACAATATTATGTTGTCTGTACCTAAACGAAATCTGGTGGCAAACATGTTTTTATTTAAAGCGTAAACACAGTTTTTGTTGCAGTTTGTTCATTTTGTTGTCACTATCCATGAAAATTGAAATATAGTTCATTCATATTCATTGAAAAAAAAAACAAGGTCTACATTTTAAATTGAACACTTGAACAAGCTTTATTTGTGACAAACATATTATTTTTGTTCTAAGAAATGGTAACGACAAAATAGACAAAATATTGTTGCTTTAAACGAAGTTTTTGTTGTTGCCGTTGAGAGCTAATTTTTCCCCAATTTTTGTGTTGTGATTGAAAATTTTAATCGACAAAAAATAATGAAAAATCAAATAAATAAAACGCCACCGAAAATAAGACAATTGTGAAATAGAAAATATGGAACATACATACATATATGTATGAAGGGCTGCTTTTATTATGTGTGTAAGTAAGTGCTTTGAATCATAAAGGGTTATCAAGTTTGCGGTTTCAAAAGTAAACGTAAATAAAACACATATAAAGTATTTTTTTTTCATGACATTTCTTTTTTATTATAATGCTTGAACGTTGATATTATGCGTCATTTAATACTAGGAACACAACTGGGACTAACGACGAATTTTTCGCCGCGAATATTCGCCGTCAAAACTAAAACACATTGGTTTATATGAAAATGCACACAGTCACAGCGTCGGTCGAAATTCGTTATACGCCCGCCGCGTACTTGAAATAGATTTATGTATTTCTATTTCTTACGCCGGCGAACAACGAACAAATCAGTACCATGTGGCCATTTTGGTTTTAGTTTTCAAGTGTTTTATTAAAAACAGTTATGTTCGATAAAGAAATAAATCCTGGCTTCAGTATGAATTATAACGTCGATCGAAAAATGTTGTTTTATTGAGTGATACAAATATTGAAATCGTGCTTCAGAAGCAAATAATTTATTTCTTTATCGAACATTTTCTGGCGCCCAACGTGGGGCACGATTTAGCGAAATCGGTTTGAAATAATAAAGTAATTTTTTCGAAAATATTTGCAAATTAATTCAAAAAAAAATACCAGAACTTATTAACATTTTATAAGTTACTAATAATATACATACATATGTGTCACTCAATTAATAAGAACAAAAGATTTGTTACAGTAAGAGACATTTGTAAATCGAGCTCATTTAACACAATAATCTAAACATATCAATACACGTTGATACAAGTCACTCATAAAAAAAAAATAGACTTTTTTGAAATTAACAATCTTCGCAAAGATCGTAATTAGTAATCAAGCAAAGTGCACGCTCTTGAGTTCAATTGAGTTTTTTTTTTGTGATCGTTTACACTCTCTTCATTATTACAAGCAGCATTTATTAAATAAAGTAAAACAAATTAATTCAGTGATCATGGCCGACTTAGAATCACTGCAAAAACAAAGACAAACAACTAAGGGCAATATAACACGAATCAAAAACTTAGTGTCCTCAACAATGTCAATTGCAGAACTAGAATGCCGACTTTCATTAGTAGAGGCATATTTCAAGCAGGTATTAAAAATTCAATCAGATATTGAACAAAAGAATCCGGCAGACGCTGCGCGAGCTGATTTGGAAGATTTGTGTATAACAACAAAAGCAAAAATAATTGAGTTACTAGGTGACAACTATAAGCGATCATCATTAGACCAATCTGTTGCAATTCCATTTGCAACAGCAAGTAAATTGCCAAGCATAGATCTACCTAAATTTGACGGAAAATATTCTAATTACAAAAACTTTATTTCTTCGTTTAAACAATTTGTCGATAAAGACGCATCGCTGTCCAAAATTGAAAAATTTAATCATCTATTGCACTGTTTGTCTGGTCAAGCACTAGATACTGTTCGCGCGTTTGAGGTTTCGGTGGAAAATTATGAAAAGGCTCTTAAAAGGTTAGAAGAGCGTTATGATAATAAAACATTAATTTTCTTGGAACATATTCAGAACCTCTATGATCTCCACTCAGTGCAGAAGGCTAGCGGCGCTCAACTACGCAGTTTAGTAGATAGCGCCTCTGCAATTTATAGCTCGCTCAAATCGTTGGGAAGGGAAGAAGAAATTTGCAATGCTTTAATTATTCATATCATCATGCAAAAAACGGATATCGACTCACAAATCAAATGGAAAGAGAGTTTAGATTTTTCCCAATTGCCATCGTGGACTGATTATTGTAAACATTTAGAAAGGCGGTGTCAATTTCTTGAATCATCGGAATCGCAACTATCATCTTATGCAAATAATCACACTCACCATAAGCAAAACCGTTCAAATCATCATTATCAACGACCAAATACTCGTTCATCATTTCATACCCAGCAACAAAGATCATGTGGTTTCTGTAAGTCTCTTGAACACTGGATTAGTGAGTGTAAAAATCTACAATCGCTCACATTTGAAAATCGATTCAACACTGTAAAAAGACTAGGTCTTTGTATCAACTGCCTCAATGAGGGGCACACCGTTAACAAATGCAAATCTAAAAATAAGTGCAAAACGTGCCAAAAGTCACACCACACACTGTTACATCGCCCTACAAACGACACGCCACCGCAAAACATTGTCTCATTGGCCCCGGCATACCCATCTACTTCAACAGCAAGCATAAACGTACATTTCGAAAATTCTACGCATGTAACAATTTTAGCCACAGCGGTAGTTCTCGTCAAAAACTACCAAGGTGATTGGAAAATTTGTCGTGCGTTGCTGGATTCCTGCTCACAGGTAAATCTTATATCAGAACAATTTTCTCAATTACTACAGTTGCCAAAGCAAAAAGTATCGATCAATATTTTGGGTGTCGGTAATTCAACATCCAAAGTAAAATATGAGACACATACAACAATTCGTTCGCGATTAAATGCCTCATCATTTCCTTTAAAACTATACGTAACAAATCGTATCTCTGGTTACCAACCAGACCTGGACCTTGATATTGGATATTGGCATTTACCCTCTAATATTACCTTAGCGGATGAACATTTTAACGAATCGCAACCGATAGACATGCTACTCGGTGCAGACGCTTTCTTCGAAAGCATTGGGGCGAACAAAATCAAACTCGGCTCCAATTTACCATATTTGCAAGAAACATGTTTTGGCTATATCGTTTCGGGTACATATAAAACATTTGCTAATAACACACCTTCTCGTTCATATAGTACTGTGGTACATGATGAATACGAAAACAATTTAAGCCAGCAGCTTGAACTTTTATGGTCAATGGAAAACGTGTCCTCATTGCCAATCAAACTTAACTCAATCCATCAGATTTGTGAAGATCATTTTAAAAGTCACGTCAGCATAGCCGATAGCGGTCGGATTCAAGTAATGCTCCCGTTTAAAGACGATCCCTTAGTACTTGGTGCGTCACAACAATTAGCACTCAAAAGGTTTCTTCTACTAGAAAAACGCCTAGGCCGTGATAATACTATTAAACAGCAATATATAGAATTTATGAGGGAGTACGAGCAATTAGGTCACATGACTCAAGTAGAAGTGAATTTAAAAGAACCTCATTTTTACCTGCCGCATCAGTATGTCTTAAAGCCAAATAGTTTGAGCACGAAATTGCGCGTGGTCTTCGACGCGTCGGCGAAAACATCGTCAACGAAATCGCTAAACGACATCTTATGTACTGGACCAACAATTCAAGATGATTTATTTGTATTACTTCTGAAATTCCGTTTATGGAAATACGCTTTGACAGCCGACATTTCAAAAATGTATCGAATGATTCTTCTACATCCTCTACATAGACAGTTTCAGCTTATACTTTGGCGTGAAAATGAAAATCAGCCCATTCGCACATATCAGCTGAACACCGTTACATACGGCATGTCTGCATCTCCATTCTTGGCCATACGTAGTTTGCATTATCTTGCGGATCGATTTCACGAACAGTACACGATGGGCTCTCATGTCCTCAAAACTCAATTTTATGTTGACGATTTGTTGAGTGGTGCAAACGATTTGCTAACGCTATCTCGCATCAAAACAGAAACAACAAGTTTATTAAGCAAAGGTGGATTTACACTAACTAAATTCAACTCGAACAGCCCAACATTCCGCGTAGCGACAACTGAAACTGAGCTAGTTAACATTATGGAACCGGCTATTACTAGCGCGCTCGGAATCACTTGGGATTCCGTTGCAGATCAGTTTCATTTTTCGTTCAAGCCGAAAAAGAAATATTCATCAGTGACAAAAAGGTCAATACTCTCATTAGTATCATCAATTTTTGATCCAATGGGCTTAGTTTGTCCACTTATAATTCAAGCAAGGGTCCTAATGCAGGACTTGTGGATATCCAAAACTGACTGGGATACAGAAGTACCTCAGCAAGCAAAGGATATGTTTTTGTCGCTTATTGGTGACCTTGATAATTTGCATTTAATAAAAACTCCACGTTTCGTTTTTCAGGCAGATTTTATATCATTACAGTTGCATGGTTTTAGCGACGCCTCACTTCGTGCATACGGCTGTTGTTTTTATGTACGAACCACTGATAGCAATGGTAACATTCGCGTTCAATTACTGACAGCTAAGAGTAGAATAGCCCCAACAAAAAAGAAAACAATTCCACAATTAGAACTCTGTGCAGCACACTTGCTAGCAAAGTTATATACCAAAATTTATCCTATATTCGGCACAACTACACCGCAAACCTTTCTTTGGACAGACTCAACAGTAGTGCTACAGTGGCTTCAAAAGCATTCATCTACGCTTATTACCTTTGTCGGAAATCGAATCTCAGATATCCAAGAGGAAACCGAAGGCTGCACTTGGCATCATATCCCAACTTCTTCTAACCCAGCAGATATCATATCTAGAGGATGTACAGTACAAGAACTAGCAAACTCCATTTGGTGGCAAGGCCCAAATTTTCTTCGACAATCGATGGAACACTGGCCGAAAACTAAATTGACAGAAATGGATCCATTAGTAAACTCAGCGTTACGGAAAACTGTATTCAATTGCCAGATTTACGAAAATCCTATTATTAAATTAGTTAATCGCCTAAGTTCCTATCATCGCCTGCTAAGAATCATTTGTAGAATGTTCAGATTTAAAAGCAGAGTAACGGATGTGGAAATAACAACAGAGGAATTACGCAAATCATTACTTTGTATCATATGGAACATCCAACAACATTATTTCATTGAGGAGTTTAAGATGTTGAAGAAAAATTTACCCATTAAGAACTCATTAAAATCACTAAGTCTCTTCATCGAAGATGTTGATAATTTTTCATTAATTCGAGTTGGAGGTCGACTGCAAAACGCTGATATTCCCCACGATAGGAAACATCCATTCTTGTTACCGAAAGACAGTCAATTTGTAACTACTTTGGCCCGTCATTATCATGTGGCCAATTTTCACGCTGGTCCGAATGCACTGATATCGTTCATTCGGCAGACATTTTGGATAGTTGGGGCCAGATCAATAGCACGAAAAATTCTGCGTTCATGTCCTAGCTGTATCCGCTATCGCCCTAAGCTACTAACTCAGGTTATGGGTTCTCTACCAGTGAGCCGCGTTACAGTTTCAAGACCATTCGAAAATTGCGGAGTAGACTTTTGTGGACCGATTTATACGTATTTAAAGATTCGAGGAAAGCAGCCTTACAAATGTTATGTGGCAATTTTTATTTGTTTTTCAACCAAAGCAGTTCACATCGAGCCTGTTTCAGACCTTTCCTCCGACGCATTTATTGCAGCACTCAAAAGGCTGATTGGCCGTCGCGGTATACCAGCTAACATATATTGCGACAACGCAACAAATTTTGTTGGAGCTAACGCAAAACTACTTGATCTCAAACGATCATTCACAGACAAGTCCTATCAAACCAATATTTTCAATTTTTGTAACAAACATTTTATTAAATTTAATTTTATTCCACCTAGAGCACCCCACTTTGGAGGCCTCTGGGAGGCAGCCGTTAAATCGGCTAAAGGGCACCTTTTCCGTACATTGTCAAACGCAAAAATGACATATGAAGAACTGGCAACAACACTTATTGAAATTGAGGCTATTATGAATTCCAGACCGATATCAGCCCTATCAAGCGATGCTAATGAGTTGGAAGCCTTGACACCAGGCCATTTGCTAATTGGCGCGCCACTCAATGCGTTACCAGAACGAAAGATAGAATGTCACGAAATTAGTCACCTGGAAAGGTGGAAGCGAATAACAGCGGTAAAACAACAATTTTGGAAAAAATGGTCTTCCGAATACTTAAATGAGCTCCTTAAAAAGAACCGTTGGTCAGAGATGCAGCCGAATCTTCATATTGACTCATTGGTACTGGTGCACGAAGACAACATACCTCCGTTAAAATGGCCATTGGGCCGCATTGTAAGGTTGTACCCAGGCAATGACGGTAAAATAAGAGTCGCTGATGTCAAAACTGCATCTGGATTGTTTCGAAGACCTATTCACAAGCTAGCACTTTTATTGAAACCTTGAAACCTGAAGCTTTCAATGGCCCCGGAATGTTCAGGATCAATCGATCATTACATTTATTGTTAAATTTGTCACAACATACATATATTGTTACAGAAAGAATTTGAATTATATACTATGAACTATTTTTAAATTATACTCCCACTGAATTTTAGCAATTTATGCCGACGCCTTTGTTCTCATTAAAATTTGTCATTTAATTTCTTATTTTTTTCATTTCTTGCGGTACACATTCCAATTTATTGTTACATACATACCGTTTTTTGAAACATACTTTGTATAAAACGCATTTGTAAAAATAAATCCTGGCTTCAGTATGAATTATAACGTCGATCGAAAAATGTTGTTTTATTGAGTGATACAAATATTGAAATCGTGCTTCAGAAGCAAATAATTTATTTCTTTATCTTTGGGCGCCAGAAAATGTTCGATAAAGAAATAAATTATTTGCTTCTGAAGCACGATTTCAATATTTGTATCACTCAATAAAACAACATTTTTCGATCGACGTTATAATTCATACTGAAGCCAGGATTTATTTTTACAAATGCGTTTTATACAAAGTATGTTTCAAAAAACGGTATGTATGTAACAATAAATTGGAATGTGTACCGCAAGAAATGAAAAAAATAAGAAATTAAATGACAAATTTTAATGAGAACAAAGGCGTCGGCATAAATTGCTAAAATTCAGTGGGAGTATAATTTAAAAATAGTTCATAGTATATAATTCAAATTCTTTCTGTAACAATATATGTATGTTGTGACAAATTTAACAATAAATGTAATGATCGATTGATCCTGAACATTCCGGGGCCATTGAAAGCTTCAGGTTTCAAGGTTTCAATAAAAGTGCTAGCTTGTGAATAGGTCTTCGAAACAATCCAGATGCAGTTTTGACATCAGCGACTCTTATTTTACCGTCATTGCCTGGGTACAACCTTACAATGCGGCCCAATGGCCATTTTAACGGAGGTATGTTGTCTTCGTGCACCAGTACCAATGAGTCAATATGAAGATTCGGCTGCATCTCTGACCAACGGTTCTTTTTAAGGAGCTCATTTAAGTATTCGGAAGACCATTTTTTCCAAAATTGTTGTTTTACCGCTGTTATTCGCTTCCACCTTTCCAGGTGACTAATTTCGTGACATTCTATCTTTCGTTCTGGTAACGCATTGAGTGGCGCGAGTTAAGGTCAGTCTCAGGGACACCACAACAATAAACATGTCTAGACAAGTACAATTAACACAAAAGACAAATAATATTGAAAAACACACATTAGTAAGATAAGCATAAAGAAACTAAGTAATATTGTAAACAAGTAAAAATAGAGATTAGGACACTTAAAGATAAACATGTAACACTTAAGTATAATACAGTAAAAAGAGATAAAGAAAAAATTGTAACAACCCTTAACACAAAAAGACAACAAAACATGATCCCAATACCCATGGTTGATAACATGTTTTCAGTGAACATTACCTTGATCAATCCGAACAAAGGAGATAGTCTAAGTAAGATTATTATTTAAAGGAACCAAAATAAAGAAAGAAGTTAGTTAAGATTTTACTCTAAAGAAAACACATCGTGTTAAGTAACTTAGCTCTAAGTTAAATATATCAAAATAAAATAAAAAGGAAACGCATAAGCGTAAAAAATATTTTTTTATATTTAAATAACAAACCAAATTGTTAATTGGCGATCCAAAAGCCAGGAGCAGCATATACTTTGTTGTTCAGCGAACGGACCATTGAGAATCTTTATGAACACGAAACAAAGAAGAGAATTAAGTTTCAACGAGAACCGCCCAATAAAAATGACTACCAATGCAGACCACATTGCAGCCCTCACTGCAAGGCTCACCGAAATGGAAAGATATTGTCATACATTGACAGAAAAAATGGCGAACATAAACATAAATACAACACCAGTAGTACAACTCAAGGACATAACCACGAATTACGAAAATGCCTCCAGTATATCTTTGGAAGTCTTTAAAGCTCTCCCAACATTTGATGGGAACCAAGCAGAGTATAGATCTTGGAGAGAGGATGCATCAAGGTTGATGAATGACATCAACCAATTTAAAGGACACAGCCGTTATTCAGAAGCTTTGTCCATAATTAAGTCCAAAATTAGAGGTAAAGCATCAGACATATTAACAAACAACAACACACCATTTAATTTCGAAGCCATTCGAAATCGACTAGACTATACGTATGCTGATATACGCCCACTATACGTGCTCCAAGAAGAAATGAGACGAATAAGGCAAAATAAGTTAACCCTATCTGAATACCATGATAAGATTAACCAAGCCCTGAACTTAATAACATCAAAAATTTCAATGTCCAGCGAACACGAAACCACGATAGAAGCCATGCTCAGGAACGCTAATGATGAAGCAACGCGTGTTTTTATCACAGGCATTTCAAATTCATTCATCCGATCGACTTTATACGCCAATACTCTAAGTGATCTGGAGCATGCTTTCGCTGTGGCCAGAACAATAGAACATGACAACCATCATCAAGGTTTACGACTGTCATATGATGATCGAGCACAGGAAAAACCACATTTCCACCACCCACACCATCAGAGACGCCCGAACTATGCACCACAGAGAACTTACCCACAACCAAGCTTTAACCACTTCAATGGAAGAAACAGCTATAACCAACAAACAAGACCCGTGCCAATGGAAACAGACTCCCGACAGATTATTCAAGCACAGAGAAGAACTAATGCACCAAACGTTACCCAGCAGCATCCTTTCTCAGACAACCGACAATGGAAAAGAGAACACAGTGGGAACTTTTACCCCAACAAACACCAAAGAGTAAACCACTCAGCACAAGAATTTGATGACACCTCCAGCATGTATGCAGAGCCAGGACAAATGGTAAATAATTTAAGAATAGATAATTTAAACTAAGAAGCGGGTTGCCCTATCTCACACTAACGAGTGACTTAACAAATAAGAAATACGAAATTTTAATTGATACTGGTGCAACCCATAATTACATAAATACTAAATGTGTTTCCTCAGGTAGAATAAAAATTAAGCCAGTTAGAATGAAAACTATACATGGCTACTCAATGATAACCACGAAAAGAATAATTAAACTAATGAATAGGGAAATTACATTTTTTGAGATAGACAATATTGAGTCTTTTGACATGATTTTAGGTATAGAAGGACTAAAAATTCTAAATGCAAACGTGAATATTAGGGACATGATCTTAACCACCATGAGCAGTGATAATCAGCCCAAATTAAATTACATCGTAGGAGAAGAAAAATATAGACAGGAAATAGACAGAATGATGAAAGAAAATAATGGCATAGGACCGTTACCTTTTACCACAACCATTGAAGCCACCATTAGAACTAAAAATGAAGAACCGATATGGACAAAACAATATCCATATCCCATAGCGGATAACGATTTTGTCAATAAGGAAGTACGAAAATTATTAAAAGAAGGAATCATACAAAAAAGTAATAGCCCGTACAACTCTCCAATATGGACAGTCCCAAAAAAGGGTACGGACGAACAGGGAAGACCAAAAAAACGAATGGTCATAGATTTCCAAAAGTTGAACGCTAACACAATTACGGATAGGTATAACATCCCAGACGTAAACATGACGATACAAAATCTAGGTAAAGCTAAATACTTCACCACCTTAGACTTGGAATCCGGTTTCCATCAAATAAAAATCTCCGAAAAAGATAGGGAAAAAACAGCTTTCTGCGTTAATGGTGGAAAATACGAATTTGTTCGTATGCCCTTTGGATTGAAGAACGCACCCTCCATTTTTCAGAGATGTGTGGACGATATACTTAGGGAATATATAGGAAAATTTGCATATGTATATATAGATGATGTGCTTATATATTCTTCCTCAGCCGAAGAACACATGGAACATATAAGAATAATATTTAACGCATTAAACAAAGCCACACTGAAAATTTCTGATGAAAAATCCAAGTTTTTCCAAACGGAAGTAGAGTATTTAGGACATATAATCAAATACAATAGAATTTCAACTAACCCAGAAAAGGTCGAGGCAATCAATAACTACCCGGTCCCCAGAACACTGAAAGACTTAAGAGGATTTTTAGGAATGACTGGATATTACAGGAAATTTATTAAGGGGTATGCTAGCATAGCCAAACCTTTGACAGTACACTTGAGAGGAGACAACGGACAAGTAGGAAAAAATAAGAGCAAAAATACAACTGTAAATCTTGATGAACAAGCTCTAAAAGCCATAGATCGCTTAAAAACTTGCTTAAGAGAACAGGTAGAACTTTTTCAACCAGACTACTCCAAACCTTTTGAACTAACAACCGACGCATCCAATATAGCACTTGGAGCGGTACTTAGCCAAAACAAAAAACCAATATTTTTCCTATCACGTACTCTGAGTAAAACAGAGGAAAACTACAGTACCAATGAAAAAGAACTATTAGCAATTATTTGGTCGTTACAAAAACTAAGGAATTACATTTATGGTGTAGCTGATTTAACAATCTACACTGACCACCAATCTCTAACGTTTGCAACATCTGAAAGAAACCCAAATACAAAATTAATGAGATGGAAGAATATTATAGAAGATTTTGGAGCAAAATTAGTTTACAAGCCAGGCCATTTAAACGTCGTAGCCGACGCTCTTTCAAGACAACAAATAAATTCATCAACAATTAGCACAGTCCACTCAGCCGAAAGTTCACCAACAAACGCTATCGAGACTGTATCACAACATTTCAATACATACGCGACACAAGTTGAGCTAATACCAAACGCAGACATTAATAACACAATAACATACACAGTGTTTACAAACAAAACACGACATCGAGTACATTTTACAAATACGGAAAATCTAATAATTGAATTAAAAAAAATACTAGCCCCAAACAAAATAACAGCATTATATGCAGCCCCCGAAGTCATTTATACCCTCGGTAACCAAATAAAAGAAACTTTCAACGGAATGAAGTTTGTGTATACGCCAAAAAAATTACAAGACATTACAGATAAAGAAGAACAAATTAAAGTAATCACAGAAACTCATAATAGAGCACATAGAGGTTATAAAAACAACACCCAAGAAATACTTGAAAAATTTTACTGGCCAGATCTAAAAAGAGAATGCAAAGCATACAATAAAAAATGCGTAGCATGTCTCTTTGGAAAATATGAAAGGCAACCCACACGAGAACCTCTAACAGATTCAGAAATACCAACAGATAAGGGAACACATATACACGCAGACTTATACTATAATGATAAAAATATATTCTTAGTAGCCATAGATAAATATTCAAAATACATAGCGATAAGAAAATGTACATCAAAAGAACAAATGAGCGACAAATTGGAAGAAATAATCATAAACAATTTTCCAAACTGCAAGCGTCTAATGACTGACAATGAATCATGTATGACATCACCTTCAGTGAAACAAATGAGCATTAAATACAATATTAAAAAAATCGAAACTCCAGTATACAGATCAACGGCAAACGGTCAAGTTGAACGAGCGCATAATTCCATATCAGAATTAGCTAGGATATTCAAAATACAAAATAGTACAGCAATAATAGAAGAAGTCTTCAAAACAGTAAGAGAATTGAACAACTCCATACACACTGTAACAGGATACAGACCTAGTGACATACACTTTGGAAGAGTACAATATAACCAACTGGAAATATCTAATAAAATAAAATTAGCTTCAGAAAAAACATTGAACAGATTAAATAAAGGACGGAAACACCGTACCTTCAAGCAAGGAGAGCAGATATTAGTCAAAATTACTGGATTAAGAAAGAAAAACAACGCCAGATATAAAAAACACATAGTGCAAGAAGATCGTGAGGACACAATCTTAACACAGGGAGGAGTTTTGGTGCATAAAGACAACATAAAAAACTATACATTAAATGATGAAAATGTTCAAATACCTAATATTACTCGTGAGTGCCGTACTAGCACTAGAGGCAAACGTAAAAATAGAAAACCTTAAAGACAGGAAATTTCTATTAACCAGAACTGAAGATGCACTTCTATATGATGAGTGCTCCTACCTTTTTCACGTAACCAACCTTACGAAAATACTTACACCATACAAAAAGATCACCACAGGAAATTATAAACCTACCACTCGGGAAATAATTTTGATTAAGAAAATAGAAATGCTAGCAGACCAACTGAATGAACACAAACGATACACTAGATCTTTGAATTTTCTGGGTTCAGCACTGAAATTCGTCACAGGAAATCCTGACCATAACGATTTCATCGAGATGGAGGCAGCTATGAATTCATTAATAACAAATAACGAAAAACAACGCATAATTAATTCAAGATTCGAAAAATTAATCGATTCATTGCAAGGCCGTACATTGGAAAATCAACTCATTCTCGAACAGGTACACGAACAACTACTCCTACTCGTTAGAACAATCAATGCCGCAAAAAATAACGAATATCTGACGGAATCTTTAGACATGAATGACATAAAAGAGATAATGCGACACGAAGTAATCTCAGCGCCTATAATTAACATTCTAGAATACGCAGATGTACATATGGCTGGAACAGGAGACGTAGTTGTGACCATGTATAAATACCCCATACTTAACAAACACTGTAACCTTTTTAGGATCACACCCATAAGCTACAGGCACGGAAAAATCCAGACAGATGACCAAATTGCCCAATGTAATAATGATTACGTTAGAGTGAACCTCTGCAAAAACTATTTAGGAAGAAACATATGCAAAAGAAATAACGAAACGGATATGTGCATACTCCAACTCCTCAATAACAGAGATAGTAAATGTACGGTTATTCAAGAATATAACCAACCACTATTGGAAATAGACGAAGGATCCATATTACTTGATGGAGACCATAAGGTCAACAATATCACTACTACTAATATAGCGTTAGTCACATACACAGACCAGGTTACAATAGACAATAGAACATTTAGAAACATACATAAACGGTTAACTGAGGCAATACACATGAAACACGACGAAGATTTCGAAGTTTTCAAATTGATAAAATCTGACACTGAATGGGCTTTTAATAACTTGGACTCAATAAGGAAATTCACTATTCCATTTGAACAGCACCCCATTAGGACTTTCACATACTTATCACTAACCCTACTACTCTTAGTACTAATAAGTTTTTCAATAATGAAAATTACAACCTGCGTTATAGAATGCAAACGACAATCAGCAGCCAGCAGATTTGAGAAAGCATACGAGAACGAATTACAACGTATTAGGAAAGATCGGGACGATCTTGCTTAACTTAGGGGGGAGTTAAGGTCAGTCTCAGGGACACCACAACAATAAACATGTCTAGACAAGTACAATTAACACAAAAGACAAATAATATTGAAAAACACACATTAGTAAGATAAGCATAAAGAAACTAAGTAATATTGTAAACAAGTAAAAATAGAGATTAGGACACTTAAAGATAAACATGTAACACTTAAGTATAATACAGTAAAAAGAGATAAAGAAAAAATTGTAACAACCCTTAACACAAAAAGACAACAAAACATGATCCCAATACCCATGGTTGATAACATGTTTTCAGTGAACATTACCTTGATCAATCCGAACAAAGGAGATAGTCTAAGTAAGATTATTATTTAAAGGAACCAAAATAAAGAAAGAAGTTAGTTAAGATTTTACTCTAAAGAAAACACATCGTGTTAAGTAACTTAGCTCTAAGTTAAATATATCAAAATAAAATAAAAAGGAAACGCATAAGCGTAAAAAATATTTTTTTATATTTAAATAACAAACCAAATTGTTAATTCGCGCCAATTAGCAAATGGCCTGGTGTCAAGGCTTCCAACTCATTAGCATCGCTTGATAGGGCTGATATCGGTCTGGAATTCATAATAGCCTCAATTTCAATAAGTGTTGTTGCCAGTTCTTCATATGTCATTTTTGCGTTTGACAATGTACGGAAAAGGTGCCCTTTAGCCGATTTAACGGCTGCCTCCCAGAGGCCTCCAAAGTGGGGTGCTCTAGGTGGAATAAAATTAAATGTAATAAAATGTTTGTTACAAAAATTGAAAATATTGGTTTGTTTTGTCCCAAAAAATTTTTCGGTGGCGGTATTATTAAATCTAATGACGTTCCCCTGGAGCTGCTGCTAGAATTTTCATCGGACGAGAAGTCTACTAAATTGGAAACACTGTAACTTTTCGATAAAGTGAACGCTTTACGTTTACGTGAACTCTTTTCTGTTGTTGTTGTCTTAGTTTGCGTAGTAAATAAAGAGGCTGCAGTAGTAGTGGTAGCTGCTGCAGCTGCTAATAAATCTTTGGCTTGTATGGGGAAAAAATTTGTAGGAATAGGATTAATAGTAGTTGTACTGATAACTTCAATATTTGACGAAAGTCTTCTGGTGCGTCTTCTGCGAACTTCTTTATTCGGGCCGATAGTAATGTCTTTGGCACTCAGTCTTCGCTTTATGGTGCGCACCGTCCTGGGCTGACCGGCAGCCTTGGCCAGATTGCTTGTACTCAGTTTTGGAAACAAGCCAGCACTTTTTAGAGCTGCTAATTTTGAACTAAAATTTAGGGCAGTGGTATTAAATATACCGAAACTAACGGCTTTTTTGCTGCTAGTTCCTGTACCTTTTTGATTTGAAGTATTCTTTTTTGGTTTATAAGCTCTTTTAAGCTTTATAAGCTTTGACTTTTTGCATTTCAAATAAAAAGCCAACATATTAGATTATAAAACATGTTTGTAGTGTTTAATTTTTTGTTTTTGGTAATGCTAAATTTTTTTGCAACCAATTTTTTTTAATATGGTCACTCCATCAGCTGTTCAACTATAATATGATAAAATTAAAAAACCGAGAAAATGGATACAAGTGAAATTATAATTGAAAATGTTAAACTTCATGAATGTTTATATAATCTGTTTATTTTAATTATTTTTACAAAATTTGAAATTCTTTGATTCATTTAATTTGTTTTTATCTTTGGACAAACAATAAACAACTTTATCAGAGTTATAACAGATGTTTTTGTTTTTCGTTGTTATTGTGCTTCATACGACGAATTTACGCAGCGAATTTTAACCGGCGTATTCGTCGTATTGGGCGAAATTCGTCGTTCGTCCCTGTTGTGTTCCTAGCAGTGTTGCAAGCATTGATTATTTTGAGGTAATTTTCGACCACTTTTTGACACACATTGGACACTTGACGAATATTGATTTTTAAGTGCTCAAGAGTTAAAAGTTTATCTGCATAGACACGATCTTAGATGCCAAAAAAAAGTCTATTGGTGTCAAATCGCATGATCTTGGTGACCAGTTGATATCGTCACGACAAGAAATTACGCGGCCAGGAAATGTCTTTTGCAATAAAGCCATATTCGCACGAGTTGTGTGGCATATGGGAGCATCCTGTTGAAACCACATATTCTCCAAGTCGTATTCTCTTATAGCAGGCAAAAAAAATTTGGTTATCATATGACCATAGCGCTCCGAATTGACGGTGACAGTCGTTCCATCGTCGTTTTCGAAGAAGTAGAAGGTGCAATCACACCTTCGGACCAAAGAGCGCACCAAACACTGACTTTTTCTGGATATAATAGCCTGGCTTCAATTACTTTAGGATTCTTAGAGCCCCCCAAATACGACAATGTTGTTTATTAACATACCCACCCACCGAGTGAGAAATGTGCTTCATCGCTGAAGAAAATTTTGTTCGAAAAATCGCCGTCCACCGTCTGTTGTTCAAGCACCCATTCCACGTATCTATGACGTTGTGAATGGTCAGCTGGCTTCAGTTGTTGAGTGAGCTGTACTTCATATTTATGCAGGTGTAGATCTAAATGCAAAATGCGCCATAATGTGCCGTAAGACAGTCCTAATCCCTAAGAACAACGAGGAATCGACACATTCATGTCTTCGGCAACACTCTCACTTACAGCAGCGATATTTTCAGTGGAACAAGCGAACCGATGATGCACAGGCCCTACAATATTTGTAACCGCTCCAGTCTCTTCAAATTTCTTCAAAATTTTGGCAATCGCTTGCGTAGTAGAACGGTTATGTAAACCATAATCTCCTCTTAAAGCACGATATGTGGCTGGGGCAGAGTTACCATTGTTGTAGTATATTTTGATCATGTTTATGCGTTGTGTGATAGTTAAGCGATGCATTTTCGTCAATGTCTGACCTTCAACTGAGAAGAAAAAAATTGGTTTAACAACTTAATTTGACAGATGTTGAATTCCAGTCCCATACTTTTGAAACCACGAAATGGATAACCAATTGGTGGTATTCGTGTTAGTACGAGCTTTTTCTTTCTGCGTGGTAGCACCGCTGTAGTTCAGTTACCATCCATACTCGAACTGTATGTAGATTTACTCATACCATTTACTGCCGGCACGTCATTATAAAATTAAGTTTTATGGCTTTTTGTTTTTTGCTTGTTTCCTATTGAACATTTACTTTGTGAGCAACATTTTATTAGATGCTTCTTGAAACATTTTATAGTCCAGCTTTATTTACTTTTAGTGCTCTTCTAAGTTCTTTAATTAGTTGTATCTATTTTTGGTATATAGTGCGCCGCTTTTACTTTTGTAGTTGTTTTTTCATTATTCTTATTCACAAATAAAACAAAAACCTTTTGCTTGAGCAAAAATTACGTCATTTTGGTTGCTATTTTAATGCGAATTAATTTAATACCTTCCCAACAACAGCGCCACCGACAACAACGAAATTTGCAATAAAACGCTAAAACAGTGTATGACAATAATGAGAGAAAAAAACAAGAACAAAAACAAAAAAATCAAATAAAAATTGTTCAATACCAAAATAGATGTTGGCATGAATTGAAGATTTCCGTTCTGTTAAGGGCTTGAAAGTACAAAAAGAAATGAATGTAATCTAATGGGAACATGTGCACTTGCAAGATCAGGGACAAATTAAATGCAACACAGCGACATTTTTGAGCTCAAAATTCAACCAGAAATAATGAAAATATCTAAAATCCATTACAAAAATGCCTTAAATGCAATTGAAAATCTTCTTGCTCGCTCTCACAGAATTTTTTTTATAAGAAATGTGTAATATGTTTTAGATTTTGTACCAGTGCACAGTGGGACGCATGGCACACATGATATAAAACAAATGGGATGAAACTCCAAAAATCACAACTATCGGGTCTGTTCTCGAATCCGAATTCACTCTAAAGTGGATGACTTTAGAATTTTTGTTGTTCTGCAATCCGAATCCCCATGTTTGTATTCGTTTTCAATTAGAGTATTATAGAGTGAGTGAAAGTAAATAGAATCGGCTTTTATTCATGCAAATGATAACTTTTTTAATAAAAACTAAATTTTTTCTTTTAATTTGAAGCGTTTTTTTTTTTATTAAATATAATAAAAAAATTTGAATTTACCCACAATTATTAGTAAAAAAACCTTTTTTTTAAATTTCTTCCGAAATTTTTTTTATGTTTTGTCAAATTTTTCTTTGCTTTCGAAAACACGAAGTTGCCCCACATATTAAAGTGTGATATTGCAATGTTTTTTGGGCTAATGCTTAATGCAATCAGAATTTATTGAAAAAGAAAAATTGACATTTTAAAGGAAATTATAATAAATTTCCTATATTTAGTTTAATTTAAGCAATATTTATATTAATTTCATTGTATTTAGTGGTCAAATTCCATTGTAATAGTCCGGCAATACGTTATTTTTACAACATATGGTTGTCAAGGATCGTAGTTCATGTGCTCATAGCCGGCAAACTGCCGCCACAAAACAACCAGAAGGGTCACCAGCTCTGCCGGACTACAAAAATTACCAATTTTCTGTCAAATTTCATGAAAGTGGCAGCCTTGCGGTGCTGGAGCATCCAGTGAAGGACAGCAAACATGAAAATTTTTATATAGCTGTCTCTGTTGGTTGACTCCGCATTTGTTTACATTTGATTTTTGGTTAGAAAAAGTGAAACATAAAACATAAAAATCGATGAACGCGTTTCGCTTTTATTCACAATTAAGTAAAGGTATGAATTAATTAATTAATTCTTAATTTTTTTAAATTTATTTCAACTTATTCGAGAACCACTAGTCTCGAGTTATGACAAACAAAAGAGCCTAAAACGTGACAAATTCCTCTACACGATACGTATTAACTTCAAATTAATTTTTAAATTATTATTTGAGGTACCAAGACCAATCGAATGATGCAGAAGTTCTTCTTTTTGGGGCTACTTTCATAAACAATTATCAGAATTGAGTCCCGAGCTTTTGTAAATTTTGTTATGTTCACCATTTAGAGACAGTTGCACAAGAAGCATTTGAGAACCTTCGTTTTTTTTTATAACCCTGAAATATCGGATACAAAAGCGGCGAAAGCTTGTTTTAAACATTTTGGCAAATATGTATGTAATTTAAATAAATTAGTTGGTCACGTTGTTTTGAGTGCATTTACATACTTATTCATGCAAATAGTTTCTGTGAACGCATGCATACTTTAAATGAAAAGCTATAAAAATAAAAATGTGGGAATGTACATATTTATTTATGAATATGAGAGTTTTATGAGTATTCTGGCAAGAGTATTAATAAATATTAAATTATAACATACACTTGTATGTAAATACTAACAACAAATATTGTATCCGATGAGAGTATTAAAAAACAAAATACCACAACACTGAGAACATGTTTCAAACATATTTTCACAATTGCTTTTCTGAAATATTTCTTTATTTTTCGTAAAATGGTACCGCATGAATTACAAACATGAAACCTTTTTAACGTTTTTTTTTTTCACATAAAAAAAGGGAAGAAAATAATGTGTTGAAAAAGGTTGCTGATTCTGAAAAGCATAAATCAATTTGTGCTAAATTTAATTTAGCATAATGTAACGTTATTGTCAAAAACATTATTATGATGCATAAAAGCCACAGACTTAAATTTAACATTCTGTTTTATTTTGTTTGAAACAAAAAAATCACACCTGTATTATATTAGGGCCGTTCGATGTGCCAACGATTTTTCGATAGATTTTAGCATGAGGAAAACTTTTGAGAACGACTCGTATTAAAAACAAGTAGAAACAGGTGAGAGTGCTATATTCAGCTGGACCGAATCTTAAATACCCTTCAGAATCAACTCTTTTAAACCTTAGATCCCATCTATATAAATTGTTATCAAAAGCTTTTGTATTTTGTACAATTGTCTTATTATTGCAATGACATCATGGCATCAAACATTGTAATAAAATAATAAATACAGATCATAAATATTATTATTATTATTATTATTATTATTATTATTATTATTATTATTATTATTGTTAATATTATTATTATTATTATTATTATTAATGCTAGGTTGGTCCAGGATGGCCCTTTGCACTGCGACCAATAATGATCTATTGTGCAACCCTTTTCCCTCACGAGTTTAATACATCAAGAAACAGTACTAGCTCCTTCTGTGGAAGCCCTTGCAAGTCCTGTGAACCCAATGTATAGGCCTGCAACAGCCTGTATCTTCTGTGGCCAAGTGCCACACATTCAGTAATCAAGTGTTCCATTGACTCCTCTTCTTCTCCGCAAAATCTGCATGTTGCCGTGCTGGATAGTCCCATTCTGTGTAGATGTTTCCTGCAGGTATAGTGTCCTGTTAGCGCCCCACACAGTGTCCTTAGATTCTTCCTATTTAATTTTAGAGCGAGATCCGCTCTCTTGGCATCAAAGCTAAGAAATTTCTTCGAGTGTTCCAGACCCCTAGTGTCATTCCACAGTTTCTCTGTGATGGATGTTGTCCATTTTCTGATCTCCCCCCTGAGGAGTAGCTTATTAAAGCCAAAGGATGGAGTGGGTCCAATAAAAGCCCCATTGGCTCATAAATAAATAATATGTGTATGAAAATAAATACAGGGGTTTTCAATAAGTTTCTTTAAATAAAACAGAAACGATTTTGAATATCAATGAAATTCTTTATCCCTCTAAAAGCACGTTTGATGCCATTATGTATCATCAATCGAATAATCCAACCGTTGTTTTATTGCAACTTGAAGTTCTATGCATCGAAAAAAAACACCCTTTACTAACATACATTATATCTATACCGATTCACAAAGTCGCACCAAATAACAAGTGATATGTGCTTAGTCCGCAATGCTTGTGGGATAACAGGATGCTTGACTAATGGGGGATGTATAATAATTATTACAATAGTCTCCTAAGTTTGTTTTGTATTCACTGCTTTTTTGTATTTCTGCTGTTTGC
Source organism: Sturmia bella (assembly GCA_963662145.1). NCBI lineage: Eukaryota > Metazoa > Arthropoda > Insecta > Diptera > Tachinidae > Sturmia > Sturmia bella. The sequence continues at coordinate 29,814,787 of OY759171.1, read as the reverse complement.
AAAACTGAATGTAAACTTATCGTATCGAGGAATAGTTTTTTTCTGTCAGTGTTTTCACATTTCAGTTTCAAGTATCCCTGTTACAAAGTAAACAAATCAAATTTCAAAGGCCATAAAGCAAAACATTACCACAAACCTTTCCCTGTGAGGTTGTAGCCATGTGCTGCAAATTATATTGCAAATTAAAGGGACGTACAAAAGCAAAAAAAAAAAAAAGGCCAAGGGAGTGAAAAACCAGCGAGTGTGAGTTTTTGGTGAAAGGGTAAGGTCGTGTTATGAATGTTTTTTTTGTGAAAGACAGACAGACAGACAAATGGTCTGAGTTTCTGTCGAAATAAACCTTTTACCCAGTAAACACTTATGCTGTAAACACATTCGACACATCAGGCTACCGACCACAAATTGTCAAAATTAGTATACACATATTTATATGGGAATAATTACACGGTGCTTGAATTTTAAACTTTTTCTTTCCGATAGACGGGGCGCTTACCCAGTGGGTAAGCGTCCTTTCTTTTCAAGGAACAAACCACTGTTTTAACTTTTAACTCCTTTTTTTATTTCTACAAAACAAAGTTTGTCATCAGCTGTTTTTCAGAGTTGCCGTATAATATAATAATTGTGTTGCTATAATGCGGCAATTATTGGTATTTTTTTTTTTGCCAATTTGCAACAATAAACTTTCAGTAAAATGTAACAATCATGTGCTTGAAGAGAATTTGATGGGGACAAATTTTTCTTTGTGCTCCAATTCAGCCCAATAAAATTTGGTTGCCGAGTGGTTAAAGCGGCTGTGCCAAAATTGTGAAATTTGACACGTCCAAATTTCATAGGGTGCTGATGAAGGGTGTTTGCTACCCAGAAACAGCCGGTTGTCCACCTAGCTATTAAATTTTACTTTTCTTTACTTGATTAATATTGATTTAAAAAGTGACAAACCAAGGGTTGAACTTGAGCCTGAAAACGTAGTTTAATATAAATGCATGTAAAATTGCGTAAAATTGGTGCATGACTGCAATCGTGTGATCCCACCTTAAGGGTCAATTAATATTTATAATTCTCATTTATGTCATGGGAAAAATAGCATAAATAGTAAAGCTTCATACATTCGCTCAAGTTTCTTGCGACCCTGCTGATTAATTGAACAGCAATAACGAAAGGTAGCAAGAAATTAAAAATCTTTTCAACATATTTAAAACATTTGAAGTGTGAAATCAATTCATACCTTTAATCTGCTTTTTTTGCAACCAATCAGTAATTTCTTATGCCTGTCAATAACGTTTGCTGGTTTATTTGAACAGTCTACTGCTGTTTGTGATTTGTTTTGAATGCGTACTAGTGTCTGTATATTGACTTTCATACATAGATATATGTATATGTGTGTGTGTGCTGTACATGATATCCTTCATTTGCTTCCTTCCTTCCTTCCATGTTTGCTCACTGACTTGAGTGACTTGTGGCTTGTCTTAAACAACTTGCACAGAGACATCAGTCAGTGAGTTTTTTTTTTAACATTTTTAAAAACCACGACAATGTGCTGCCGTGAAAGAGAATATTTTTGCTGGCATTCGCCCGTTTAGCCTTCCCCCCCACTTTTGAGTTGCACAATTGCATTCACTGAAAAGTGACATAATATCTTTTTCCTCTAGTGGTTGGTTTGTCGGTTTAGTTTTCTTCTTCCTCTTTTTGAAAAATATTAACATACAATTAGAGATGTTATTGTGAACCAGATTTTCCAAAACATTTGTAACAAAATCCATTTTATAATTTCCTTAGCATTTGGTTCTGTTATTAATACAAACATACATACATACACTGGTGCAATAAAGTTCGTCTGTGGAACAAATTGCCTGCAGACGTATTCCCCGCCAGCTACAATGTAAAGATGTTCAAATCAAATGTGCGCAACAATACTCCCTCTTTCCTCCTCCCCAAAACCTATTTTTCTAATAGGGGTCGTCCCCTGAGTACTGGTCCAAGTTAAAAAAAGTTAAATTTGAATTTTTCAGGATGTATTGGCAGTTCTTGCAATGCTTGCAGTTGCTCTTCACAGCATATACGATGATTCTGCTTGTTTATACATTCATATACAATTTTCCGCAGCAGAGATGAAGAGGAGGAGGAGGAGAGTGTCGAACACTTTCTCTGTCGATGCCCGGTTCTCTCTGACAAGAGAGCAAATTACTTAAGCGGACCGACACTAAATGGGCTACCGGAAGTGTCGGAATGCGGATTGAACAGGGTGGACTCCTTCATCCGTTCATCTGGCTGGTTCAGGTCGGAACCGGTGGGAGGTCTGTATGGCTATATCTCTACAGCCTATTCGGGTAACACAACGGGACCTTTTACTATTACTCAAGTGGGCCGGTCTCATGACATAAAAGAACATAACATAACATAACATAACATAACATAACATAACATAACATAACATAACATAACATAACATAACATAACATAACATAACATAACATAACATAACATAACATAACATAACATAACATAACATAACATAACATAACATAACATAACATAACATAACATAACATAACATAACATAACATAACATAACATAACATAACATAACATAACATAACATAACATAACATAACATAACATAACATAACATAACATAACATAACATAACATAACATAACATAACATAACATAACATAACATAACATAACATAACATAACATAACATAACATAACATAACATAACATAACATAACATAACATAACATAACATAACATAAGTATATACGCTCTTGGAGGGAAGCGAAGGCGAACCATTTAAAAGGTTGGAGTGAATTTTGTAGTGCTCTAGCACAACGTGACCTTCTAGGACTCAAGTGTGCCGGTCTCATGACCGGTAGACCGTGTACCAAGTACATGCGCTTGCAGAAAGTATGATTTTTATATCAGCCATATCAAACTATATTAAAACTTGTATTTATTTCTTAGTTTCATGTCAACAGATAGTATTTATCGTTTGATATATTTCTTTAGTAATAGTGGTAGCACTTTCCTCTGACATCATCAGTTTCCATTAAAATCACAATTACCATGATTATACACGCACTCCCAATTAATTGCATTTCAAACAGGCTTGTACTTTTAAATGAAGCAAAAAAGAAGTATGTAAAATTTCTTTTAGTAGCTGCACACATACACTCACAAAATGTTGTGTATTTAGAATTTTCAGGTCATATAAAATATGCATGTATGTATGTATGTGGTACAACAGCCATGTCGTCTTGGCATTAAAAAAGCCTTTTGCATCCTTTTTTCCTTGTGGTTGAATTGAAGGTTGTTGTCTGATGTTGTAAAGTATGTGCGAAACTGTTTCGCCAGAGTTGTGTAAAAGTTATTAACATAATCAAATGGCTCAATAGTAGCGCTGGAGTGCCTAGACAAGACTGCTGAAGAAGAGGATGTTCAGTGATATATTTTATCGGCAGGGACTTTTGGTTTTCTGATTTCCATTGTAGGGTGCTGATGGTGAGAGCCAAAGGGTGTTCAACTTTACTTTGCTTGAATTCCTTTAAAATACTAAACACAACAATTTGAGAACGAAAAAAGATCTTTCTCAATTCTAAGGAAATAGATCATCTATGGTCGCAGTGCAAAGGGCCATCCTGGACCAACCTAGTCATAATACAATACAAGGAAATACAATCGAACTAAATTCGGATAAAGTTATTAACAATAAATTCTTCTTTTTATTAATCAATCAATTAGAAATGGCCTAGAGCTTGAATAAAATCATATCTAATTAAATAATTAACAATAACAATTGTTTTAGGTTAAACTAACAGAATATTTTCATTGGGGCTTGTCTTTTTCAGTCGTCTATGTACTGCCGACATTTCGCTGTTGCTACTAAACTCGTCAGCAGTCTCGAAGAAGCTGGGAAATGGGTTTAAAACCGTCTCTTATAGCAAATATTAAACTTAATATTGAAAAAAATGGTAATAATAAGGGAATGAATTTGCAGCCTAATAGATGAATGCCAAAAAATACAAGTGCATAGAAGAAGATCACTTAGGAGCTTCACTTTAGGTGATCCTCTTTGCCTGCTCGCAATTTGTGCAGTTAACAGAACACTGTTAACGACTTAACAGTGGTAGCAAATTTGATTCTTGCTTTTATAAGGCAATACAATAACAATAATCTTTATCGGCTCAAATATTACTCCTTTTCTAGTGCGACCTGAGAAAGTTTTCTGTGCGTGATGGCAAATTTATTCACTAAAAGTGTTAAAACCCACTCTCAGCATGCATGACAACATAAACTTCTATGTCAGCAATCACATCAGTAGATTTACCAACCATTTTAAATTCTGCTTAAAGTGTTGAGCAGCCAACCCTGCTGGAAAATATTTTAAGCCATTAATATTCAAGTTTCATGTGACAAGGACCGACCGACCTATCCCTACTTTTAATGACATGCATGTGCTTGTACATCTCGTGCACAACGTCTCTCAACGACAAAAAGGGTAGAGAAAAAAAAAGACACAGGCTTGCAAGGAAATGTGTAGTCTTTGCAATTGTTGACTTAAGTATAATTAAAAGTGTGTCAATGTTTTGTTTCCTACAAATTAGTTTTAACTACAACAACAGCAACAGCAACGACACAAAAAACATTAAGAGCAACTTAATAACATTAAAAGATAATTATTTAATAGGAATTTCACAAAAGAACTATTCCTAACAATGACAAAGAAAGTAAAACGCTCAGAACGACAGGCGTTTTTATTGTTCAAGCAAAAAATTAATTATCATTTTTAATAAGCAAATGCTGTTATAATTAAAAAGCATGACCAAATGTTACGTGTGTCCTTTTAAAAATTATAAAAAAATATATTTTTATGCGAAGATTTCGTGTGTATTTGATTTAATAATTATTGTCGTTTTAAGGAGGGCGCAACAGCTGACAGGATTGTTCGAAAATTTTATTGCACTTCAAAACCATTTAAAAATTTCTGGGTGCAACTTAAAATATTCAGCTTTTAAATCAAAAACTTTCCAAATGTCAGTTATTTCCTTACGTGTGAAATACGTAAACGCTTTTTAAACCCCTTTAGAGATTCTCTTAAGTGCAAGAGCAAAAATGCCGTACTGTATTTTTTTTCAGGATTTAGTTTTGAACTCTTAGGGCCTATTTCTCACCTGCGAACGTTTTCGTTCGTTCGCAAGTGAGAAATGGGTCCTTAATCAGTCTCAATTCAGTATTATAAATTGTTACTTATGATAAACAAGAAGAAAAAGTACAATTTGGCTGGGACCCACTCAGCTGTTTCGAAGGTTATCTTAAAGAAATTAGTACTTCAATTTGTGGCCTAAAAATCTACTTTCTGTAGACATCTATGTAACAGTTGCTACTATGGCTTTTTTAAAGGCATAGTAGCCTTTTTCGTTTTGCACCACTTCTACTTTTCTTTGCAACCTTCTATACAACGAGTATAGTAACCAATGGTGACTCGTTGTATAGAAGATTGCAAAGAAAAGTAGAAGTGTTGCAAAACGAAAAAAGAAATGTTTGCTGTGTTAAAGGTTTGTTTGAACATTTCTGATTCTCATTCTGTTCATGGGAATTATGGAATAAGTAGTTAAGTTTCAAACAAACTTTTAAGAATTTTTCAAGTCTACTGATGAGTTGATTAGCACCAACGAAATGTCGTCGGCATATGACAGCTGAAAAAAAAGACAGCAAATATTTTTTGAAAAGGTTCATTTTTGGACCTGAATTAATACATTTTTATACTTTTACCAAACATCACAGAAATTTATAAATGCTTTTACCGTATACCACTGTATCTGATCAAAATGTGCTTTCAGTGATTTAAATGGCCGAATAATTGAAAACAAACAAAAAAAAATTCACCAAGAAGTTCAAGGACGCCTGTTGCCAAATTGCTAAGAAGAAGGTTCTTTTCTTCTTAACCCGTTTAATTTCTTTATTTAATTTCTTGAAGAAGGCTACAAAAAAGAAAACACACACACACACACACATACAGTTTGCGAGTAAAAGGAACAGCGAGCAAGTTAAAATACAATAAAAAACATTAAAAGAAAAATCTAAAGAAAAACGTAAAACGTGTATATAAATTGCAGGCGAAAATACAAAGCTCTGGCTGACAAACCCACCGACTTAGTTTAAGCACTTGAAAAGTACTTAAACACTTGGAAAAACCAGATGTTTTAAATAATTCACTCACTATTAGCATTTATGTATGTATATATATTTTAAAAAATTTTTTTTATAACACAAGTAACTAAACTAAAAGCAGAGCAAGTCGAATCTCTCACCTTTTCACAGGTGTTATCAATATCAATAAAGAGCATTGCTTAAAGAATGCATTCCTTTAACTACTGTTTATAAATTGCAAAAAAAAATTTTTTTTTTCTCACATACTCTCCGCAGCCAACTAAAACAAGCCCGTAAACGTAGCGGATAAGGAAGGTGTTTTGTGCATTTCATTGTTGCACTAAACAGTGCCATTTGTTGCAATGTGCACAAGGGGGCTTTTACACCATTCTCTCGCACATTGCAAACTATTTATTCTATTCATCACTAGTCATTCATTAACTCAAAGACAGATGACATTGACGCCTACGCTTTTAAAGAAAATGTGTAGAAAGTGCATTTAAAATACAGAGCACACTGCAAAAGTTTCATTGCTGGAGAAGAAAAGTTAATAAACTGTTAAGTAAAATTATTATTATTATCTTGATCTTATTATTTCTTATCTCCCATAAGTAATAGTAGCGGTTTTCACAGTTCGTATTATATTTAAAATACATACTTTTAAATATAATACTATTTTAAACTTCTAAGTGTGAGCGAGTTTTTGTTTGGTATTGTAAAAAAGTTGAAACAGCTGACTTTTGTTTACATAAATATTTTACCGCCAAAAGTACACAAACGAATTTTTCAATTGATGTTTCGTAAAATATTAAAAGAAATAAAATCTAAAAAAAAAAAACTGCCTAAGGAAACCGTGAGAGAAAGAAATAATTAACTATTTGGTTCAAAATCGAAGTTAATGAAATGCTAAAGTTATTTATTAACAAAAGGGAAACCGTGATAGAAAAAAATAATTAACTATTTGGTTCAAAATCAAAATTAAAGTTGACTGTAAGCTGAATCGGCCACATTATTTATAGAAAATGCCAAGTTATCTATCATACAAGCTCTTACAAATTTAAGTAAAATTTACACTAAAAAGCTTTTACATATAAAAGTGACATTTGTTTCAGCAAAGCTGTTGCTAAATAAGTTAAAGACAACTTCTGCTGGTTTTAAGTTTAGAGCAAACTTTGGCAAGTAAAGTCGGCTTTTTCTCGTCTATAGTAGACAAAAAGCATACTTTTATTTAGCAGTGATTTAAAATCGCTATATTTTAATTGATATATAAAATTGACTTAAAAGTCTATAGTTATGGGCCTATGTGTTTATAAGCTTGTGAACTCCCATCTCTGACATAAATAAGAAGATACATAAGAGCAGTAAAGTTTTACTGGAAATAAAAGGAAAACCAAACCAAACTCAAACCAGTAAATTGATTGATTTTTCTGCGAAAATCTATCATCAAATGCATTTTTCGCGTGAACAGAAAGTTGTGCCTTTGTTAGGGTAATGTAGCATTCACATTGCATTGATAACATCGTCACCAATACAACTTTTAAAATCCATATGAAATAAAAGTGTATGTTTTAATTTGTATGTGCATCTACTATTGCATTTTCATTGAACAATACACTCGATGTATGTATGTATGACAGCTCGATACCAGGTAGCCTTACAAGCCCAGCTGACTACTGCTTTTAGCCTGAAGAACTGTCAAAATACACAACACTAAAACATAAACGCGAACGCGAACAAATGGATGACAGATATTAAAGATTTCTACCAACAAAATACATGAAGTGTTTCCTGGTGTTGTATTTGTTGTAATTATGCGACTACCTGATATCGAGGTTTGTACCTTGTACAAGAAGTTTTGTGAATTCGGCAAATAATGGACATATGTATGTAGTTGAGGAAGAATATTTTGTTCATTTCATTGAAACAAATTCTAAAAACTGTTTTAAATAAAATACTCTTTTTTAGCTTAAGGCTTCTTTGCTATAGCTACATTTCCTTTTAGAACATACATTAATGTATTATCTAAAGTTGTAAAAAAAAAAAAAATACTCTTAATCTTTTTGCTATTTTTCTAGCAAATATTTGTCATGGCCATGAAAAAATCTAATGCTTTGAAAAAATATCACACTACGAATGAATAAAAAGGTTAAAACGTTAAATGAAAAATGCTGACAATTCAAATTGTTGCTAACAATTTAGCACACACCAGATTCATAATAGAAACTACATAAAATTGCAGCCAGCTTTCCTGCCAGTCAGCCAACCAACCAACCAACCAACCAGTCAGCCCGTCCGTCAACCAGCGACATGGAAATGCATGCAAATTTTCCATTCTTTGCAGCTTTTCATTCACTTTATTTTGTTTTAATTCGCTGATTTTTTATAACACACAAATTTATGTGGTACATTTAAAAATTGAGAAATTGAAAAGAAATGAAATATTTGTTCATATGTTGAAATATTTTGAATTTGTTTCGCATTTGTGATGCACCAGCGATGTACTGGAACATTTTCCGAATGTTGTGCCAGATATATTTTTTGTTAACAAATCGCTTATTATTAATATTAAAACATTTAACTTTATTGAATAAAAGTCGTAAAGGAAAGTGCTGGTAATAATTCACTGCCATGCCAGTATTATACACTGAACGGAATTTCTTCATAAATCCTATGAACTCCGATTTGAAATTAATAGCAAAATGTTTTAATTTTAAGCCAACATTGAGGGTAATTGACTCAATTAAATATGTTTCTCTGTTTTTTTTTTTTTACTGTTCCGCTGTATCCTTTTAAATTTATTGAAATATTTTCTTTTGTGTTGCCTCCCCTTGATACATTAAATAAAACTTCATTCCATTTTTAGATCTATATATTTTGGAATATTATAGTTTCTTATGTCTGTTTTTATATGAATATATTCATATAAAAACACACAAAAAGAAAACGTAAGAGTGCTACATTCGGGTGGGCCGAATCTTAAATACCCTTCACAATGATATATCCATACCATTCTGATTGATTTTTGGTGCCTAAGTTATTTAATTTGGCTTATACAGCCGGTTTCTTGAAGAATCCCGAGACGCTATATCTCGGGTATATATAGACCGATTTCAAAAATTTTCGAATTTTGCTTTTTTTTTTTTTTTGGTACCAAAAGTTGTTTTATTTGGCTTTTAGAGCCGACTTCTGGAGAAAACGGGAGAAGCGTTATCTGGGGTGCATATGGGCCGATATCCGAAAATATTATAATTTTGCCTCCGAACAGCCTATATGTACCATTCTGACAAATTTTTAGTGCAAAAAATTGTTTCTTGAGATATCGGGAGGCGCTATATCTCGAGTGTATATGAGTCGATGTCAAAAAATTTTCCAGTTTTGCCTCTAAATAGCCGATATGTACCATTCTGATTGGTTTTTGGTGCCAAAATTTGTTTTAATTGGCTTATAAAGCCGATTTCTAGAAAAGCCGCTAGACGCTATATCTCAGGTATATATGGGCCGATTTCATAAATTCTTAAAATTTTGGGGATCTAATGGGCATTAAAAATGCCTAACTTTTTAGGAAGTTTTTTTTTTTAAATCTGACCAAAAAAATGGCCAAAAGTACCCCTCAAAACCCGTTTTTTTTATATATCTCGGCTATCCGTGGACCGATCTTACTGAATTTCAATAGCAGACCCACCACCGGTATTTAACACATTTTAGCGAAAGAATGAGGTTTCTATCTCAAACCGTTTTCTCAGTAACAGTATTTCAACGACTACAGACGGGCAGACGGACATCGCTTAATCATAATCTCTATTGATTCTGATCCAGAATATATATACTTTATGGGGTCTTAGTTGGTTATTTCAATGCGTTACACACGGAATCACAAACTTATACATATATGTATACCCTTACACATTTTTGTGAAGGGTATAATTAATCCAGTTATGGTACATTTTATGAATTTTTTCACATTTTTCTTCTGATGCAATCTGCTCAAAATTTTCCGCAATATATTTTTTTTTTCTACGGAAAACATTTTTGGCGCAGCGAAGATCCAAGCCTTGCGCAACAAATTGACCCACTCAAATAAGGTGCACTCTACTGTAGTCATTTAGTATTACAAAATCATATTTATTATAAATATCAATATTTATTAGAATACAATTCAAGTTTTATTTTACTGAGAACAAGAAATTTCTACAACTGTGATGTAAACACATCGTCGCATGGACATCGATCAGAAGCTGTTAAACATCGTCAAGGACAATCCAAATTTCCTCAAAAAGGTCATAACTGGCGACGAATCATGGGTGTACTGGTATGGCTATGACTCGTATGGTCCAGTCATCTCAATGGAAGCGCCAAGACCGAAAAAGCACGTCTAGTGACGAAGGTTTTGTTCACTGTTTTCTTCGACTGCAATGGCGTCGAAGCCATTGTCACAAAGCGATGTTGTGCTGGAGTTTTTGGCCAGAAATAAAACCATTATCATGCCTCAAACACCGTATTCACCAGACTTGGCCCCAGAACTGAAGACACCGATGAAAGGAAAGCGCTTTACTACGAATGAGGAGATAAAAGAAAAATCGAAGCAGGAACTGTTGGCGACACCACAAAGCGCGTTTCACAAGTGTTTCGAGGATTGGAAAAAACGCTGGCATAAGTGTATTTTATCTGAGGGGGATTATTTTGAAGGTTACAAAATAGTTATTGATGATTAAAATTAATACTTTTAGAAAAAATTTGAAAATAACGGTTATTTTTTGATCAGACCTCGTATACCCAAACAAGCAATAAAATATTTCCTCTTTATAATATTGGAATAAATGTTGTAAAAATTCAAACTCTTGTTATTAAAAAAGCATTTTATTTAATTTTAATTTGGTTTTTATCTTAACGTTTTAGTGTCATTAATAGTTTTTAAACTAATTTTGTTTCCTCTTTGTCTTTCTTTGCAGATTGTTTTTTCCTGGACTAGGAAATAAAACAAAAAATAATTATAGAAATTATGTTGAATATTCGATTATAAACGGTGTTGCGCTGCGCTGGTCTTTGCGCTAGAATGACTGCAATAAAGGCAGCACTAAATCCTCCTAAATAATTACAACGAGTAAAATCTCTTCCATTTTCTTATTTATACAACAACAAACAAAAGCACACTGCTCTCTGCAACAAAAGCTCCCAACACAATGGCATTCAGTTACGCCTGCCTTACACTACAACGTGTAGTACTGCCAATTATTTTGGTGTTGGGTAAGTTGGATTTGTTAGAAAAAGAAACTCGACTCTTGAGTGTTAAATTAAACATAATTAAACTCTTTTATTATAAAGGGTGTTTTTTTTTCGATGCATAGAACTTTAAGTTGCAATAAAACAACGGTTGGATTATTCGAATCGACATGAATTTTATTTATCCGAAAGATAATCTTGTGGCATTACATTTTAAATATGGCGCGGATGTAGTCCAATCTGGACGTCCAATTTTCGATGACTTTTTTCAACATTTGTGGCCGTGTATCGGCAATAACACGGCGAATGTTGTCTTCCAAATGGTCAAGCATTTGTGGCTCGTCCGCATAGACCAATGACTTTACATAGCCCCACAGAAAGTAGTCCAGCGGTGTTAAATCACAAGATCTTGGAGGCCCATTCACAGGTCCAAAACGTGAAATTAGGCGGTCACCAAACGTGTCTTTCAATAAATCGATTGTGGCACGACACATGTGTGACATGTTGCGCCGTCTTGTTGAAACCACATCTGCTGGACATCATGGTTATTCAATTCAGGAATGAAAAAGTTAGTAATCATGGCTCTATACCGATCACCATTGACGACTGTAACGTTCTGGCCATCATCGTTTTTGAAGAAGTACGGACCAATGATTCCACCAGCCCATAAAGCGCACCAAACAGTTAGTTTTTCTGGATATAACGGTGTTTCGACATACACTTGAGGATTAGCTTCACTCCAAATGCGGTAGTTTTGTTTGTTAACGTCGCCATTCAGCCAGAAGTGCGCTTCATCGCTAAACAAAATTCGCTTATAAAAATCGGGAATTTTCGAAATAAAATTGCACTATGTGCAAACGTTGTTCAGGCGTGAGTCTATTCATGATGATGAATTGCCAAACCAAACTGAGAATAAATCACTTGACAGTTGTTTAATCGGTCGCCATCTTGAACAGTAATGCCAACTTCAAGTTCTATACATCGAAAAAAAACACGCTTCTAATCTTTAGTACCTGCTTATGCAAGCATGTACATAATTACTAAATTTCTTTTGCATGCATTCAAAAAAAAGAAATTTAACTTTATTATGTTTTAGAACGAGTATCCAGAACATTAAAAAAAGAAATTTTAAAAATACATTTCAAATCAATATTATTATTCTTCTCTCTTTGTTAAAGCTGCACTCTATCGTCCCGTTGGTATATCGTTTGTGTACCTGTTGATGTTTTTCATTTCACCTTTTGTACCAGTGGCTACAAAACACAATTTCAAAGGCTCTGTTACACCGTATTTAATAATTCTAATAGCATTAAGCACAATACTATTACTATGCCATATTGGCTTACAGGTGTCGATACTGGCGCTAAAAATTGGCGACAGCTTTGGCACCTGCACCGTAATCGAACGTTTGCTACGACATGTCGGATTCATTGGATTTAAAAATTTAAAGTAAGTATTTGGTAAGCTTTTATCATGCTTAATAGTTACATGAGAACTTGTTTTTTTTTTTTACTAGCCCAGAGCTACTCGGGGCTGGTTAGAACTTTTTCAATTAAAAATATTTGTATAAAATAAACCCTCTAAACGAAAATGGTTGTAAGAAATGCGTGGGTTTCCTGCAAAATGTTAAGAATACAAAATTAATGGAGGGGGCCAGCCATACAGTAGAGAAAATTCATTCATTCATTCATTCATTCGGGTAATGAAAGGACACTTCATTGCACGAATGAACGAACAATTTCGCTTCTACCATGAAAATTATATTTCATATAATGAACTTTTTCATTTCAGCTCCCTTTCCATTTTATTGAGTTCATTGGATTCAGTAAAAAGTTTACATTGATATTATGAAAATTCATATTTCTCAAATTTTGAGACATATGAAACTTAATTATACAACAATGAATTAATTATTTAACGCACACAAATAAATAAACGCATCAAATAAAATACATTTTAATTAAAGAATTTGAATTTATTTCATTAATTTATATGTATTGACATAAGAAATCATGGGGTTGAATTTGGCCTGATTAAGAGTAACGGGTTATCCATTTTGTGGTTTCAAAAGTATAGGACTAGAATTGGACATCTGTCAAATTAAGTTGTTAAACCAATTTTTTTCTTCTCAGTTGAAAGTAGACATTAAAAAAAAAGCTTGATTTTTCTTGACAATAAAAAATTTAGTTAAACTAAAGAAAAAAATATTTAAATTGAAATAATTCTGCTACATTTTTGAATATTACATAACGTTAGAGGAATATATGTATGTATAAAGGGTATATCAAGTAAAACAAATATAAACATGTTTATGTATGTGTAGCGGCAGTGGGAGAAGCCAATAAATCAACTGTTTTCGTTTTCACAATTTAACAATTTTATTTCAACGCCGCCAGTCGTTTACCATCGGCTTTGTGCACTGGATAGCTAATACTTTGTTAGTGTAGCAGTGTTAAGTTGAGAAGGGTACAAATTTGCCATCGTACGTTTAAACAGTTTGTTCTGCTATCTGTTCTTTTTGATGGAAAAACTTAAAAATTCGGTTTTAGCTTGACAAATTATATTTTTTCTTGATTCTTAACATACATTGAAAAAGCTTGACAATCAAGCCCGTCTGGCAACCCTAGTTGAAAGTCTGACATTGACGAAAATGGATCGCTTAACTATCACACAATGCATAAACATGATCAAAATATACTTAAAAAATTTTGATCCTGCCACAGCCACATATCGTACTGTAAGAGGAGATTGTGATGGTTTACATAATCGTCCAACTACGCAAGCGATTGGCAAAATTGAGGCGGTCGTGCGATTTGACGTTTTTTCTCCAAACTTGGTTTTCAGTAAATTGATTATGACATTCACTGTGTGGCTTGTGGCGCCGTCTTGTTGGAATCACAAGTCCTCCAAGTCCATATCATCATATCACACCAGGGGCCAAAAATATTCGGCTATCATTGAACGATAGCGATTCCCATTCACAGTAACGTGCCGGTTATGATCGTCACGGAAGAAGTACGGCCCAATGAACCGCACCAAACCGTAATTTTTTCCGAATGCAATGATGACCCATGGAGTACGTGTGGACTGCTGTCTGACCACTAACGCATATTGTGTTTATTGGCGAAGCCATTCAGGCAGAAATGAGCCTCATCGCTGAATTGGATGTAGCGCTCTTATACGTTGAGGCCACTGACTCCGAATTTCGAAAGTAAATTTTAATAATTTCGACTAGTTATCGGCTCGTATATCTATCTTTCCATTATAAAATGGTAAACCTTACGACAGAGAAATTTCGAAAGAGTAGCAAGAAATATGGCGTCGTCTTTTGTAGCGTACCTGTTGAGGAACCCGTTATTGTTATTGCCAATCGTCTGGTAAACTTTTCTTTTCTTTTTTAGCGCTTTTGCTGTTATTGAATGGCTGGTACCAGAAGTTGTGGTCTTCATAACCTCCGTGGTTGTTTATTTGGTGATTAAGAAAATCACCCAAAAAGTAGAGGTTTTAGTTGAAAACGGCATCGTTGAAACGAATGATGTTGAAGAAACAGCAGAGCTTGGCGATGCCGCCGCCACCGGAGAGCTAACAGCAGTCAAGGTGAACAGTGATGCTACAAGAAAACAACAACAACAACAAGATGATGACTATAAGCCAAATTTTGATGGCCTGATAAAAATATGTAAGTAACACAAAAATATTGCCGCTTAAATGAAAAGAATGCAATTAAAGCGGCCTCATAAATTACAGCACCATTATTCTGTTTGGCCACATTGTTTTTTTCGGCCGTCCTCAGACCAAGTGTGCCAGGTGGATTTTATTTTTTAATATTTCTCCTATCAGGATCATATTGGGCAACTTTCCAAACGTTGCAAAGGTAAGATAAACACAAAAGCAAAAATATGAAAAAAGTGAAAAACAAAAATCAATTTAAGTAGACTGAGAAAACTTGAACATTTATTTGGGGTTTTGTTGCAGGAAATTCGCCATTCTATTGCGTTTGGTAATGGTGGTGATTGTGGCCCACACCGTTTGCATCGTGGCCTATCAAACACCATGGATGCAAGTCCATTTAGATAAAACGAGTTTAATAGCCAGGTGAGTTTGTGTTTAATTTCGTTTTGTAATTTATTTGACAAAAACGTTTTTTTAAGTCCTTAAAATGAAAAAAATAAAATAAACTGTTTTCATGCAGTGGTGTTGCAAAGAAAAAATTTAATTTCTTTTTTTTTCTCCTTATTATGTTTTACATAAAAAGGAAAAAGTAATACCCTAGACAGACGACAACGTTAATGCGCCTTTAGTAGTGCATTATCTACATTCGAATGAGAATTTAGCTCTGTCATAAATGCACAAAATCATGATACAACTAACAAGGTAACCTTTTCGCTACAATAAGAACAACTTCAATAAAAATAACATGCATTTAGTTTTTGTACAACCTACATTTACAGAGGAGAGATGCACTGAGCTTACGCGGATTAGCTATCTCGTTTCGGGCTGCCTTTCATCTCTGCAATCTCTTGACAACCTAAAGTAGTCAGATGATTAACGGTTTAGCTGACGAGGCTACCTTGTTAATTGTATCATGCACAAAATCAAACTGCATTTATACTAAATCCAGTTATGTACATAATATGGCAGCACCGTCGAAATCCGTCAGCTGTTGATATTTTGTTTACTATTGTGAATAGATAAAATGGAATCACAGACAAAAAAGGCAAGCTGTTTTAACAGTTACAACAAATTTAAATTTGTGATTGCTGGTGCACGCACAATTTTTGTATTATGGAGCAGTTTCATGAAAAGAAATTTTAACTTTCTTGAAAATAAATATTCATTTCCTATCAACAGTATACCTGCAAATTTTACACTCTGTTTTTTTTTATCCATTTTGTGTGTAAAAGTAAACTCTAACCCCCTAATTCATAAAAATTATAACAGGTTTATAAAGCTCTTATTTGACATATTTGCCATGCAAATGTCAAATAACAGTCTTATAAGCCTGTAATAATTTTTATGAATTAGGAGGTAAGTAAATATTTTAAATGGCAAAACAAAAAATCAATAAATCAAAAAATAAATCAAAATCTGTCACCGTAAAGTTTTAATTCAAATTAGTGAGCTCTTAATGCAAATTAACTCTGCCGTCTGTCTGTCTGTCTAGGCTATAAGCATTTGAAACAAAAAGCTTGAATTTCGAAGTGCTCAAATTTTGATGGAAAATCATGTTAAATCTTTTGCCGTAATTCAAGAGTATTAATATTAATTTTTTTTTTCTTTTTCACTTTTTCCTTTAGATTAATTGGCCTGGAGCCGCTGATTACATCAACTTGTAAAAACGATATTCGAATTATTGTTTATGATACACAATTTAAAGCTGATTCGTTTCTAAATCCCATTGTATTATTCTTTACTTATTACGCATTGGCCTTAACCACCAAGAATCTCATCAAGGCCAGGGTAAGTAATAAATTCCTTCTATTAACAATTCTTAAAGACATTTTGAAACTTGGAAACGAAATCCCTTTAAACTACAAACCAACAAAGTATGTTTTGAAATGATGTGGTATTGAAACGAAACTCTTAGTTAAACTAAATATTAACAAGTATTTTAACAAAACTTTTTGCTTTTAGGAAACAAAACACTAAAACCCAACATTTCTGTTTTTCTTTTTTTATTTCTTTAACTTCTTTTAAATGCTGCTTTATTCGCTGGCTTCCTTAATTTTCTCTTAACACAATTGAACCAAATAATTAACATTTTTTCTATATTGAAAAAAAAAAAAAATTAAAAATATTTTTACCCACAAACTAATCGAAATCACAAACAGATCATTACTAAACCAGCCACTGCTTTTGGCCATGAAGTTGATAACAGTAGTACCCATAAAATACAACGTCAAATATCGCTGATTACACAAACAACACGTAGTAGTAAAAAGGATGGTAGTAGGAGCAAATCTCAACGTTTGAATGTAAGATCTATTTCAAATCGTTTTCTTTTTCACTTTCGTTTTCAGTTCAGTTTTTTTTTTTTGATTTTATCTGGTATCAAATCAAAAATCAATTCAATAGTTAAGTTCTTTAATTATTGTTTAACTGGCAAGGTTTTTGTGGTGAACTATATGTATATGAGCGCCTTGAGGGATGAATGGGTAGAGTGCCCTACTAAGAGTCTCCGAGGTCGCAGGTTCGATTCCTGCCGCAGGCTCTGGGTGTTTCTGCAGCCAAGCAAATAGCTTAGCAGTGTTGTGTTTATAAAAAAGAAAAAAGTAACCAAACAAATTATTTATTTAATCAGGATTTATATCTGTAAGATTTCTTGTAACTGATTACACTGTGCAACAATTTGGAACGTTTTGCAAAATATCAGAATTTTTTCTTATTTAAAGAAAACAAGTAAGAGTGCTATATTCGGCTGGGCCGAATCTTAAATACCCTTCACAATGATATAGGTACATTCTGATTGATTTTTGGTGCCAAAAGTTGTTTTATTTGGCTTATAGAGCCGATTTCTTCAAAAATCGGGAGACGCTATATCTCGGGTATATATGGACCGATTTCAAAAAATTTCGAATTTCGCTTTTAAACACCCCATATGTACATATGTACCATTCTGATTGATTTTTGGTGCCAAAAGTTGTTTTATTTGGCTTTTAATGCCGACTTCTTGAGAAATCGGGAGGAGCGTTATCTCGGGTGCATATGGGCCGATGTCCAAACAAATTTTCCAGTTTTGCTTGTGATATGTACGATTCTGATTGATTTTTGGTAACAAAAGTTGTTTTATTTGGCTTTTAGAGCCGACTTCTTCAGAAATCGGGAGGAGCGTTATATCTGCGGTGCATATGGGCCAATGTCCAAAAATGTTCTAATTTTGCCTCTTAACAGCCTATATGTACCATTCTGACAAATTTTTAATGCAAAAATTTGTTGCCTTATTATTTACGTATTACAGTAGCGTTATTTAGAATTTTGAAATATATAAAAGATTTTAATCAAAAAAGCAACAATTGTGTTCTTAAAAATAAAATAAAAATTTTGTTAACTAAAGCAATGAATTTTTAAACTTTCAACAAGAAAAAATTGCATGAAAACACCCACAGATAGACCAAACAGATTGTGCAGATTTGCACAAAATAAAAACGGCGCGCTCACGACCAACCATAAAACGCACTGCAAATTTGCACAAAGCATACATATGTATGTATGTATGTATTTGCACAGGTACCATCGTGAAAACCCTGAAAAATGATTTCACGTGGATTTTTATGCACCGTAAATTTGAGCTTCCATGTCAACTTAATTGCAATTACAGCAAACGTAGCAGTTTCAGTGGGCTGCGAAATAGAAAGAAATTTTTCATAAGCAATTGCAATAAAATAATTAACATAAATTAAATACTTTTATATTAATCATTAAACTTTGTTGGTGTTATTTATCTCTTGCTAAAAAGAATTTTCAAAAAAAAAAAAAAATTGGAAAGTCCAGGCCTGCAACTGGATTCTGTAAATTTTATTACGATAATCGTAACGTTAGAGTAGTGAAAACAATATTTGATCAAATTTGCTACTCAGTAACATTTTCACTGTTGACTAAAATCAGCTGCTACTTTTGCTGCTTTATATCAATATTTTCACTACACACCTTCACTTTTTCTTCATTTAATTGGTATAGTGTACAGGGTGGCGCACAAATAACCTTCCGATATTTTTTGGCTGTAATTAAAAAAAAAAATTAAAAACTTTGATTCTTCTTGTGGATTATTTTTATTTGGTCGTTTAATTTTTTTACATCATGTCGAGAATATGATGTCATATAAATGGCCGCCGCCACAGTTGATTGTCATTTGAGCCCTTTTTATAGCATTTTCCATAACATTGGCCAAAACTTCCGGCGATAGGTCCTCACATTCTTGACGGATATTGTCTGTAAGAGCTGCAAGAGTCTGAGGCTTGTTGACATAAACCCGCGACTTCAAAAAGCCCCCCAAAAAAAGTCTGCAGCGGTCAAATCAGGCGATCTTTCTGGCCAGTGCAAATCGCCAAAACGGGAGATTAGGCGCCCGGGAAATGCATCCTTCAGCATATTGGTTGTAGCACGTGCAGTGTATGCCGTAGCACCGTCCTGTTGGAACAACATGTTTTGCAATCCCAATTCATCAAATTGCGGCAAAAAGAAGTCGTTGATCATTACTCTGTAGCGCTCACCATTCACAGTAACCGTTTGGCCCGCGACGCGACGTCTTCGAAGAAAAAAGGTCCGATGACTCCTCCAGCGAAAACAGCACACCATACAGTGACTTTGAGCGGGTGCAATGGCTCTTCGTGGGTTACACGCGGATTTTCAGTGCCCCAGAAGCGTAAATTTTGCTTATTTACGTACCCGCTAAGATGAAAATGGGCCTCATGCCCTCATCCAAAATCACCGACCGATTATTGGTGAAATAAATAGTCACCAATATTCCGCGTTCTGAAGCAGTGTAGCGTAACATTGTCTATTAACGTGTATTTCGCATGTGTTTACTGCACAAATGTCAAAACAGAACTGACATTAGGGGCCAATCGCAAAATTTATAGCATTTTCTGATAGGAGGATTACTTTTGCGCCACCTTGTATTTGTGTTGAAATAAAGAAATAATACAAACACAATTTATGTCAGTAAAAATGAAATTATATTTAAAAAACTTAAGACATTTTAATCCAAATCAATGAAAACATACAGCTGATTACTTGTAATATTGTTAAAATTATATTACAGAAGCACACACACAATCAAGCGATGAAGTCTGTAGAAAATGTTACGATTACACTGTGGAACAAATTCAAGTTAGCAAAAGTTGGGTCGATTCCGAGAGTGAGGGGTGAAAATAGAGGCAAAGCCCCGTATCGCGTTGTTTATTTATATTAGTTTGAATTTTTTTTTTAATCGACCTTCGAACTTTGCAGTCAAATGCGAAATTTCGTCATATTGTTTATATGGTTTTTTGGCTATAACTTTCTATAACTTTTCTAAATAAATTTTTTTTATATTTTTAATGTTGCACAGGACTCTAGCAATAATTTGGCTCTTACAGATTTCAAAAATTACAATTACTCGACCAACAAAAAAACAAAACATATAAACAATATCGGCATTTGAAAGCAAAGTTCGAAGGTCGATTTAAAAAAAATTCGAACTAACACAAACAAACGCCGCGATACGGGTCTTGTAATCTAGCTTCTATTTTCACCCCTCACTCTCAGAATCAACCTAACTTTTGCTAAATTAAATTTGTTCCACAGTGTTATCGGATTAACAAAAATTATAGAATCGCCCTGCTGGTCTAAATATAGCAGCACAGCTGAGTTGATTTTTTAATAGGTTAGTTAAAGAAAAAAGTTGTTAAGTGAAGTGGTTTTGTCAGAAACAGTATTACAACAGCCGCCCACAGTGGGGCGCACGAACAGACTGGCATCGCTCAGTCGACTTCTATCAATGCTAATCCAAAATATACCGCATGGGCTCAGAAATGAAAATTATGGTAACTACAAGCAGAATAAAATACTTATATATAATGGAGGGTACATAAAACGGTTTTCAAAGGGGCTTTTCCAGTTTCCACTTGATCTCTAGGTACTTTATTGCTTAATAAATCTGTGACGGCAAGCAAGAACCGCCTAAGTCATTTTAAATTTGTGTAAGGTAAGCAATTCAAAGCGACATGCATTCGCCGCCACTCGGTTATCGACTTGTACTTATTGAACATTATCACAGGTAAAAGTCACCACTAAAGTATTATAGAGTTTGGACTACAGTTCAAATATGGTCAGATTTAAAAAAATTTAATTTCGTTAAATGTCGATTTAGGCGGTTATTGCTCAGATAAATAACAGCCTTTAACAACAGCACTAACATAATCTGGGTGCTTTTACTATTAATATAAACATTTACTAAAACCAGGGTGCTGATTTTTAAAACTATGCATTTTCAAAAAAAAAAAAAAAAAATATTTATGTGGTTGAAGAAAATATTACGTAAATTTCGTTTGAAACCTGTTAATTAAAATATATTTAAAATTGGCATTAAGTTTTGTGAATACGCACCTTAATCTTTAAAAGCGTAAATTCCATTTAGCCCTCACCAGTGTTGTATTAAGGGTAATCACAGTTGGCTATTAAATGCTTTGAAAATATGTAACAATGTTTATTCGGTTAAATGAAAATTTTATGAAACGTAAATGAATTTTTGTTAAGAACAACAACATAATCACCCCTATTGTGAATGTAAAATGGGAAATTTTTGTGCCCAAACAATTTTCATTCCCCATGATTGGGAAATTGCTAACGCCAAGTTCAGGGGAACTCATGTCCGTGCTACCAGTTCACAGTGAATATACATTACATACATGAAAGTAAAGTAAATAAAAAGAATATAAAAATAGTAAATATACCTTGTAACTCAAAACTGTATAAAATTGTTTGATTCTAATTAAAAACTAAAATAAATGATTACAATTCGTGCAATAATTTCTCTAAAGGAAGACTAGTCTAAATAGACAACATCACATTGTTCGAGGACATTTGCGAGATGGATCTCTTAGAATTATTGTAAGCTAAAAATTTCTTGTAAAATTTGGACAAAACTGCAGATCTATTGATAGATCTGATATTAGCATTCTATTGAACATGATATTATTTTGCGATTTATCAACAAATCTGGTGCTAAAATAGCTTAGAATAACTTTTGATATTCTAAAGGGTCAACCATTTTGCGGTTTCAAAAGTCAACGTAAATAGAACACATATAAAATAATTTTTTTTCATGATATTTCTTTTTTATTATAAAGTTTGAACGTTGACATTATGTGTGCAACACTACATCATTTAAATGACCACCACGCGTTGTGTTGCAAGCATTGATTTTTTTGAGGAAATTTTCGAACACTTTTTAACGCACATTGGGCGGTATCTCAGCCATAACTTGACGAATGTTGGTTTTTAAGTGCTCAACAGTTAAACATTTATCTGCTTAAACACGGTCTTTGGATTATAAAAAAGTCTATTAATGTCAAATCGCATGATCGTGATGGCCGGTTGATATCGCCACGACGAGAAATTACGCTGCCAGGAAATGTCTCTTGCAATAAAGCCATATTCGCTCGAGTTGTGTGGCAACTGGCATCGTCTTGTTGAAACCACATATTCTCCAAGTCGTATTCTTCTATAGCAATGAAAAAAAAGTGGGTTATCATATGACCATGACGCTCCGAATTGACGGTGACAGGCGTTCCATTGTCGTTTTCGAAGAAGTAGGGTCCAATCACATCTTCGGACCAAAGTGCGCACCAAACAGTGACTTTTTCTGGATATATAGCCTCTCTTCGATTACTTGAGGTTCTCAGAGCCCCCCAAATACGACAATTTTGTTTATTAACATACCCACCCACCGAGTGAGAAATGTGCTTCATCGCTGAAGAAAATTTTGTTCGAAAAATCGCAGATATGTGGCTGTGGCAGAATTACAATTTTTAGGGTTCCGTACTCATTAGAGTGAAACGGAACTCTATTACCGAGACAACTACGTCCGTCCGTCCGTCCGTCACAGCGTCCATTCTCCGAATCGGCAAGAGCTAAAGAGCTAACTTTCACAGGATGTTCTTATACCTTGCCGCTACAAAAATAAATACTAAAAACAACAACAAAGCGAAAACTACCAGGTGTCCCCAAGCAACGAAAAGTTACAATTAGCTATAACTCTCGAACAGTAAACGACAGAAAGTTGAAATTCGCACGGTGTATGTATTTATAGATGCTCTACAACAGCAAATGCTAAAGACAACAACAACTGTAAAACTACCAGGTGTCCCTACACAACCTAAAGTAATAATTAGCCGTAGCTGCTCAACTGTAAAAGACAGAGAGCTGATATTCGCACAATATATGTATTTTCATATGCCCTACAATAACAAATACTAAAAACAACAACATGTCGAAAACTACCAGATGTCCCCATACAACGTAATGTAAAAATTAGCCGTAACCCCCAAACTGTAAGAGACAGAGAGATGAATTATATTATTGTGCAAATGTACTTCACAACAACAAAGGCTAAAAACAACAACAACTCTAATACTACCAGGTGTCCCTTTGCAACGTAGAGTAACAGCTATAACTCTCGAACCGTAAGAGATAGAGAGCCGAAATTCGCACAGTGTCTGTATTCCCAGATGTCGTACAACAACAACAAGTCGAAAACTACTAGGTGTCCCCATACAACATAAAGTAGCAGTGGAGTTACGTTTACTCTCAAGTAAGAGCCAGAGAGATGACTTGACTGAATTTATTGTAGTATGTTTTGATAATTTTTATAGTTAAGCGATCCATTTTCGTCAGTGTCAAACTTTCAACTGAGAAGAAAAAAATTGGTTTAACAACTTAGTTTGATGGATAACCCGTGAATTAAAAGAAATAAATACTTACAGTACGTCAGCAAAAACGATGTGAACAAGTCAAACGAAAACAGTACGAAAGAGATAACTGTTTACGAACAGGCGAACTTGATTTGAATGTGAAATTCTTTCAGCGTTATTATTTCAAGCTGAATTACACGTAAAAAAAATGCAAGAAGAAATTTAGCAACGATTGCAATTTTGGGGAAATGGGAACAAGTTTTGTGGGAAGGAGTTTTCAATAAGGGTGAATAATATAAATATTTTTGGAATTTATCTAAACTCTAGAGCACACATTTTGCTACGTCCTTTTTAGTAGTAAGTTTGAAATTGAATATAATCCCTTGTCAAAATTATATGATTACTGAGACTGCTGCAGACTTCCCATAACAGCAGTAAACCAAAATTCAATTGATGCTTGCAATGACAGTTGTGACACAAGACTAGTGAGGACAATAGATGTCAATTGAATTTTGAGGTTTTGTGCTTTAGCCATAATTTTAGAAATGAATAATACAATAACACACCTAAATGCAGTTAACAGTAATATTTAAGGTGATATATATTAAGTTTATATTTTATTTTATCCTGTTTCGTTGCAACTTTCACTATGGGGGTCTAATGAAATATTATCACTTTCATCGCTGTCGCAAAAAAAGTATTATTAAGTTACTTATTTTATACTAGTAAACCGCCTCCCCCCCTTTGCACGGAGCCATCATTTACACATTTGCAATTTCCCGACTTTTTGCAAGACGTTTTAACCCTCCCTCCCGTAAATTTTTGCTCTTACATGGGCAATTTAATTTTTATGTGCGGTATATAGATCAAATTCACTTTCCTTCACTTGACATTTGACTTTTGTAGAGCGGGCGTTTCTCTTTTTTTTTTTTTTTTTGCTGAAAAAGAGA
This sequence comes from Sturmia bella, assembly GCA_963662145.1. Classification (NCBI taxonomy): domain Eukaryota; kingdom Metazoa; phylum Arthropoda; class Insecta; order Diptera; family Tachinidae; genus Sturmia; species Sturmia bella. The sequence continues at coordinate 29,790,075 of OY759171.1, read as the reverse complement.
ATGAGAGGCAGTGTAATCAATTTTGATTAGCGTAGAGTCTCATGTAAGTGTTTTAAATTTCGTGTGCCAATAATTATGCTCAATGGGCGCTGTTCATGAAAGGTCTAGTCTGATTCGCGGCGTCGCAGGGCAAATTCTATTCATTTAACGTTTGCTTTCGCAGAGAATGTTACGGTAGTCTCGTAGTGTTGCAAGACGAAAAAATGTTTTCTGTATTAAAAGTTTGTTTGCAGACTTCTGATTCTCATTTTGTTCATGAGAATTTTCGAATAAGTAGTTGGGTTTCAAACATTATTTTAAGATTTTTCGAGTCTACTGATGAGTTGATTAGCAGCGACATATAGTGAATATCTAAAGAGAATGTCGGCAAGTCCTAACGAAGGGAATGACAGTTTTATAATAGTCTCCAGTTTAGCAGCTGCTACAGAAGCCTTTGAGTGATAAAGCTAGTCATCTAGCATGTTTTACGAAACTACAGTGACCGGATGACTGATACAATGATTCTTATATGAAATTGAAAAAATACATTTTATTTATCTTCCGCGAACCAATTGTGATTACCCATTTGTATAACATTAATTCCAAAAAGTCACTCTATTTTCCATTTGCATTTGTATGTATTTTTATTTTACGTTTTAACTTTTTATATACATATATATATTGTGTGTTGCTCTCTTTTACTTCCTGCTTTAGGTCACTTTACGCCGTGATCAGCAACGTCCTCAAATTATAACTGAACCGACTGAAACGACGCCAGTACGTAATTAACTTAATGCCCCTCCCACTTCTGTTTTCCCAATAACAACTCATATTAATAATAACTCTTCAAATTTTCAAACTTTTCATCGGTTGTGGGTTGTCCAGTTTCTTAGCATCACCACTACTAAAAGTTTTAGAACAATTTGCAGCATTAATACGCTTTTCTTTAGTAATTGTAGTTTTTTAACCATAAAAATTTATTATAAATACATACATATATAAAAATCTCATTTCAATTCAAAAATAAAGTGTCCCGTCCCTTTAGAAAATAATAATCGTATTTTGCATTTAATTAATAAATCAAATATGTATGTACTAACTGTTCGTTAAACTAAAAAAAAATTAAAACTAACAACAACAACTGTCATCATGTAATTGGGTTGTCTTCTTCTTCTTCTCAGTGTTGCGTAATTCAAACACCATTTCCTATTTCTAAATATGGTTTTTCTTTGCTTTTTTCAATTTTCTGCAGGAGTATATTTTGAAAATTGTTATTTGCTATATTTAGCTCTTTATTTGAATTTATTTATGTATGTCCAGTTTTTTTCAAATTAATTATTTACTTTCATGCTTATTATGAATTCCGTCGGAGGCTCCGACGAAATTCCGTCGTAAAAATGCTATCATGAATTCTGACGTAGCTATGAAATTTTCGAAATTCGGGAGATTGGTATTATGAATTCCGAATGAAACGTACTTTTAGCGTTTTTTTTTTATCAAAAATTTGTACGAACTCTTCTTACTGTCGGGAGAATACAAAAATAGTTAAAAATAAGAACAAACTGAAAAGAAGTTCTTAAATTGAATAAAACCGATTTTGAAGTATTTATAAAATTATATTTCTTTAATAACTAATTGGTATATTTTAAAATACTTATTGGTTTTGTCCTGATTTGAAACAAAAAAGTAACATAAACTAACTGCTGATTTTATATGTTGAAAAAATCGCTTCATCTGATAGATTGCTTGAAAAATAATTAACCATGTAAACAAAAAAAAAAAAAAAATCGCCTTTTATGTATAGAATTAAATGTATATACAAAATGTGGTACGAAAAAGCCCTTGCAGCATCCACATCTTTTCCAACACCAGGCAGATTCAATTAGAAATTGTGCAGATTTTTTTATACAGAAAGCATTTTACGTCTTGCAACACCTTCAATTTGCTCTTATAGCGAATAAATAATTAAGTTCATTTTTGAAGATTCAAAAACTTTCGCTTCTTGATACTTTCAAAACTACAAGTTGTTGCTAGTCAAGGGTCACCCGTTGTATGGCAGTGCTATAAAAAGTAAAAGGTGCTGCAAGACCTAAAATGCTTTCTTTCTGTATAAAAAGTTTGTTTAAGTATTTCTGATTCTCATTTTGTTCATGAGAATTTTGGAATAAGTAGTTGGGCTTCAAACATTTTTTTTAGATTTTTCAAGTCTACTGATGAGTTGTTTAGCAGCAACGAAATGTCGGCGGCATATAGACGGCTGAAAAAAGACAGAAAGCATTAAGGTCTATTTTTTTTTAGACCTAAAGCAAGGCAGATTAAACAGGTAAAATCACTAAACCAGCTTCTCGTTGTTTATTAACTGCTCACTGTCAAAAGTTTGTTTACAAGCCGTTTAACGTGCTCTGATTTCTAAGAAATGTGCAAGTGATTTTGTAGCTACTATTGAAGAAAAAGTAAAATAAGCCAGTGATTTTGCTTCTTTTATTCCATAAAAAAGTAAAGTAATAATTTTTAAGTGGTTTAAATAAATTTATTTTATGAAATTTGTGTAATTTCGTTTTTTGTACACACTCACAAACCAGTTTAACAAAACAAATGAGAGAAGAATTTGACAGTATGTAGTTATTTTTCTACCAACAACTCTCGTGTATTTTTTATGTTCTGCTAGTGCTTGTACCTAGTAAATCTGCCTTGACCTAAAGTAAGATATTTCTGTAAATATTTTATAAACTTCAAATGGAAATGGTGTTAATGAGTGCGCCCTTCTTGCTGTAATATTTTATAGTTTTATCCTCTTACTAATCGTATCTTTTGTAATGTGCACTTGTTGTACCGATAAAGTGTGTATGTATTAATGTGTGTGTGTGTGTCTCTCTCTCTCTCTGTTTGTCAGTCTGGTTAAATAACCATTCTCCTGTCTGTGAGTTTATCTGTTTATATGAGGAACTAAAAAACAACTGTGTGTGTGGGTGTGTGAAATGAATTGTGATACATTTATGTGTGTTTGTTTTTTAGCCATAAGCCAAAATATGTTAAGATTAAAAAAAAAAAACATAAATTTTTAGAACAAGCTCTTTTATAGTGGGGGTTTTCCGTAAATTAGATGCCAAAGGAAATTTTTAAATTCATAATTAGTTTGGATATATGCCTCGCCCTTTTAGTTATTACACTCCCGTAGTATTGTATTTGTAAAAAATTTTTGATGAGTTGTACTTGTTGCGGTAAAATTTCATCAATTTTATATTTATGTTACTTAGGAGAATTTTTTAAATACTTTTTAGTAAATGTTCTATTTAAAAAAATAAAATTACTACAATTGATTGAACAACAGTCTTAATTCGAACCAGTTTCAGTAACTGTTGTCCCGACATCGAGTAGTAAAAGTAATAAGTAAAAGGTGTCCATGTACCAGAACTATCTCCTTTTGCTAATATTGGAAACTCTTAAAGACGATCACATGTGAACTAATATTTGTGCAAAAACGTAATCAACTCTTTCTTGTTGACTGTCAAGTACGAGAGTTTACGTTTTATATTTCGAGACGTGGTCACCCTATTATTGCAATCTGGCAGCTGACAGCTCTATTGCAAAGTTGTACCAAGCTAGCTCGATACCAGGTAGCCTTACAAGCCCAGCTGACTACTGCTTTTAGCCTGAAGAACTTTAAACTTTGCACAACGCAAACAAATGGGTGACGGAATTTAAAGTATTTCTACCAACAAAATACATACATGAAATGTTTGTTGGTGTTGTGTTTGGTGTAGTTATGCGATTACCTGATATCGAGCTACCTTGATGAGATTGTTGCTTGTGAGATTGTAAAATTTGTGGGGTCGTTGGGTCGCGGTCGTATTATAGATCAAAAGATTTCGGCATGCTGCATAGACAGCTTGGGCTATAACTTTATTTCGTTTTGCTGTCATTTCCGTTGTGGTCATATAAAATATATCGCGCACTAATTTAAATCTGCATTTAAAGTGAAAAACTCAACAAAATTTTATTAAATATTGTATTGAGGAGCTCAGCAGAAATTTTATTGAAATTTATAAAACTTCAGCGGAATTTCGGAACTGTGCGCTAATTTCGTATGTTTCTGCAATAAACGCACTCCTTCAACGAACTGTCGCAGGGTGTATTTCTTTGTAACATATTTGATATATTTTTCATTGCTCTGTATTTCATTTTGCACGCAAAATTTAATTCTCGCATGTTACTTTTTACTTGATTGTAACGAAGACAAAATGAAATCATTTTACAACCTGCTAAGATATCAAAACTTTTTGTCTTTTGTACGGCTGGGACACAACTTCATACAGCGACTCCAAAAACTAGACAATCTCAATCACAACCACCACCACATACTGCTCAAATAATCGCAAAGTATGTAACTTGTATTAGAATAGAAATACGAATTATTGAAATTAGAGAATCAAGCACTGATGGGAAAACTCCACAGAAATAATATATATGTATATCTCAGTAACGTGTAACTCCATTTTACTTCTACTAATTCGAATTTACTTTGTCACAGCAAAGCTTTGATTTCAAAGAAAATATTATAGTAAGTCTCTCATCAGATATCGTTAATTTAGTTTTCTTAATAATTTTTGTTTTTTATTAACTGTAATAAACACATAAATAACTTACATGGTAAGTTTGTAATTCATGTCATTTCCACTAACACTTATTACTAGCTTCATTACAGTGTAGATTTTGTTTCATTTCAATTTTCAAATTCGTGTTAAAAAAATGTATATCTATTACATAATTATAAAAAACTTGTTTAGTCCAAACAAAGTTTGTTTACGTCTACCATTTGCGTTCTTTTTTACACCAATTTCATGTCATACCAACCATTTAAAATTTCTAAATTATAGCTTATGCGTTCCAATACTCGTAAAACAACAACGACTACAACAACCGACAATAATAGTGGTACATCACAGCAGCACCCAAACAATGATATACATTTAAATTCCATGGAACGCAACCGCTCCGTGGGCGATGTTGACTACAAAACGGGTATATGCGATCAAATTTGGTATGGCATAACTGGCATAGGAGGATTTATCTATCAAAATAGTTATATATTTACTAATGTTTTAATGATGGTAAATTAGTGTAAGAAACTGCTTAGGAAATCATCAACTAATCATTTACTTTTATGCATAAACAGGCCTGGTCCATTGTATACCACAGTTGGCTTACATTTGTTTTGCTGTTGTGGGCCAATGTTTTGTGGATGATACCAAATCAACGAAAAGCCATGATGCGTTCCAGTCCCTTTATAGTCATCTATGCTGAGTTGCTTTTAATAGCTCAGTATATGTATGGCATGGACTTAACTAATGACGAATTGCCCTCCAAAGTAGATGTGAGTATTAATTAGTTTTTAAGTTTTCTTTTTTAGGGTTCCGTACTCACTGAGTAAAAACGGCACCCTATTGCTGAGACTTCTACATCCGTCCGTCCATCACAGACTCCATTTTCCCGAAAGGTAAGAACAAGAGAGCTGAAATTTTCACAGTACGTGTGGCCGCTACAACAACAAATACTAAAAACAACAAAATGTTAGAAACTAAAGGGGGTTCCCATACAAGAAACTATCAAAATTAGCTGTAACTTTTGAACCATTTTACGCATGCCAAGAGGCGATGTTGGACTCCTCGAAAGACTACTAACTAAAACCGCCCCCTCCCATTTAGCATGGGAATCACTCACACTGGAACTACTCTTGTATTACTTCAGTGTGGCTCCCTTCACTTGGGCGATATCTGCCACTCTCTGCTTGCTAGGTTCCCGTCGGGCCCGTTTTATTTACTGCATATTCAACTGCTTCCATTTTCGCGTGCGTCCAGGTCCATCTTTTTTCTACGGAGAATGCCTTCGACGGAAACCGCTATACGTTGTCAGCTCTCCTCACTTCTAAGCGTGATTCCAACGACGCTTTGTGTCCTCCGTGGGCCATAGCTCGTCTCAATATCAGCTCTTTCGTGGTTCCATTTGCAGCACTCGAAAAAGCTGTTCTCAGCGTCATCCATATCTGCATCTCCGTATACGCAACATGGACTATCATTTTTCCCCAGGTAATTGCGGAAATAGCCATGCCCCGACAATAACTGCGTTAGATAATAGTTAACTTCGCCGAAATTTCTGTCTATCTACATTGCTAAGTTTGGGACAAGCATCGCTGTGTTTGGTTCTGCCACCTCTGCTGCGACTGCTGGATGCTCTGCCTTCTTAGTTCTGCCGGCGTTTATTGACCTTCGGTCCAATATGTCTGGTCCCATCTCTTTTTACGCTCGTTAGCAAGTAAATACACGGGGATTGAGCTACTAATAACGAGCACAGCTGCCTCAGATACTGTTCTATAGGCTGATGCTCTCCTTAGGGCTGCCGTCCTCTGTACCTCGCATAATGCCTTCCTGCGGTATTTCGCCCTTAGTGAGTCAGCCCATGTGAAAGAAGGATTGACTCAGAAGTAATTTCCGCTTACTTTCAGTTGGGCCACCTACGTTAGCCATCGGTCTTGATAAGGCTGCCATGGCCTTTCTCGCCTTCTCGACTGCATGGTTTATCTGACTCCGTTACGTCAATCTCGAGTCGAGATGTAGGCCCAAATACTTCACCGTTCCCCTAGTTTGGAAGGTGTGGTCAACTGTGTGTATCGGCGTCGCGGTGGGTATGTGCTTCTTCGTTAGAATGATGAGTTCGGTCTTATCCTTGGCAAGGCTAAAGCCATGATCAGTCATCCATGTTTGAGTCCTGATCATTACCTGGTTGAGCTTCCGCTGAGCCTCCGTCGTATCCCTAACTGTTATCACGGCAGCGATATCATCTGCATATCCAATAAAATATGAGTTCTCGGGCATATCAATGCAGAGTATCTCATCATACATGATGGTCCACAGATGGTCTGGACCCCATATAGATCCCTGTGCTGCGCCTGCTGTAACCTGTCTTCGCGTTACACCATCCTCAGTTTCGTACACAAGAATACGATCTCTGAGGTAACTACGTATCATCGTCATCAGATAATGTGGAACTTGAAAGCGCCTCTCTAATGCAGTGATTATATCGGCCCACCTCGCGCTACTGAATGCATTCCTAACGTCACGGGTCGGTCGCCAAGAGCACAATTTGTCTGAATTGTGCTGATTCCATACTCTTGACCAAACTTTTAAACCATAAGAGGTAGAAAGCTCACGCCAATGTGTTCTCTGTCGAGAACAAGGGTAAAGTTCCGCTTGAAAATCTGTGACGTCCTTACTAAATGTGAGGCCGCTACTCTATAACCTGTAACACGTTATAGAGTAGAAATAAGCAATTTCTATAAAAATCATTTCGATGTGGCTCAAGCATTTAAAAAGCCTTTGCTAAAGTGAGATGCTTGCTATTTCCAGCTTTATACCGCGCCATATATTTATAAATATAGATATTTTAATATTATTTCTTTTGCAGATCTCTGGTATTAATTTAAAACAAATTGGCTTTGAACGTCCACAAGAGAATGGCATGCAACCCTGCATACCACTGATAGTAAAGACATCATTCCTACTAATGTTTTGGGTAACTTTAAGACAGTTTTTCAAAGAGAAGACTGATAAGAGACGTGACAGCACTCTGGCCGATATTTTTGCACCTCTACAACTAAGTGTCAATCATTCGATCGCCGAACAAGGTCAAGTTGGTGGTAAAAAGACTTCCAAGTTCCTGAAAAAAATGGGCATAGTTATTAAAAATCTTTTAGTCAGATTATGGATTTGGCTATTGGTTTTGGTGATATTCCTATGTGCCATGACTGGTGAAAAAATGACAGGTTTTCGCATCTGTTATATGGCGTTGTTCCTATTTTTCCTTTTGGTATTCCAATCATCATCGAAAGCCTGGGTGAAACTTATGTATGGATTTTGGTTATTCCTAATCTTTTATGCCATGTCCATACTAATACTGATATACACTTATCAATTCGATAAATTTGATAAGTATTGGGAAAAGTACCTAAATATATCGACTACACTGTAAGTTGTTCGAGGCCTCGAAATGAATATTTTTTGTAAGCTTATTGTATGTATGTATTTTTTTCTAGGCAAACTGATATTGGTTTGGAGCGTTATAAAACTAAGGATCTATTCTTGCACTTGGTTTCCCCCACCATAATTGTTATTTTGACTGTCATACAAGTTCATTATTTCCATAAGCGTTTCATTGCCGCAATAAATCAACCCACTGAAGCTGTAGGTCGTGACTCCGAAGAACGGGTGCGACACAAATCGCGTACTACTTCCCGTGTAACCGAATCAGAAGGTTTGGAATTTGTTGAGTCTGCTGGAAATTTGATACGTCTTTTTTTGAAACGTTGCCGCTATAAGACTGAAGTATTTTTTAAACATTTTAAAGGCGTTATTTGGAGACTGTTGGAATTGCATTGGATAAAAGTTGTCTACATTACTGCATTTGTTTGTGCCGTCAGTGAGGTGAGTATGACATTTTAATGATTTAAAAATAACTAGTAACTAACCAAGCCTAGAAAAGTCCATAAGCTCTAATGTTTTAATGAGTTAAATTATGTTGACTTTTGTGGTTTGAAAAAAAGAACAGTAGTTGATGAATGTGATCATTCTCAATGATCGCACAGTCTAGCGTTTATGATGATAAAATTTTAATGATTTTTGCTTGCGAAACATTAAATCAATATTCTCTCTCTTACTTATTTGCAGGTATCCCTTCTTAATGTACCATTTGTAGCGCTTTGCGTCCTTGGTGTGGTATCGAATGTGCGCATGAAGTTCTTCTTTAGTCGCCTGATATCATTGGTTGTCACAATAATTGTGTTGTCTAAAATGATCTATCAAATCGCTTACCTGAATCATGGCAATTATCAATTTAAATGTCCCAACGGTAATGGGCAGGTGACGGGCAACAATGCTGAATGGTTTGGCCTTTACAAAGCCAGTCCCGAGTTTGGATTAATGGGTCTGCTGAAGAAATATATTATTTATATGGTCATTGCCACTCTACATGCTGTTATTGCCTTGAGACAAAATCAAATGCGTCGCCTGAAGGGTACGGAAAATGATCCTCTGCCGAAAGTAGCTTTTCCCAATGTGGGAAGAGAGGATGCTGAAAAGAAATTGGGAGGCATGGTTAAATACTTATTTAACTACGGCTTTTACAAATTTGGCTATGAGATATGTTTGGTGGCCCTGGTATCAACAATCACTTACAGGCAAGACATAGTTGCGGTGGCGTACTCAGTCTGGTTGATGTTGTTGCTGTCGTTCAAAAGACAAAAGAATGCTCACATATGGGGCATATTGCAAGTGTTCATTTTAACTTCAATCTTAGTGCAATATGTGGTACTAGTGGAATTTCCACCTTCTATGTGCATCGGTAAGTGGAATCTAGTGAGTGATTTTAAAATGTAATAAATTTTTTAAATTTGCCATTTTAATTTTAGAATATGTTTGGGTGAATACAAAATACTCTGAAGCCCTGCAACGTTGGGCCATGCTGCCCGGTGATCTGCATGTGGATCATACCAGCAAATTAATATTTGATTTTGTACTTTTACTCCTGATAAACCGTCAAAAACGTGTATTCACCCTAGAAAATGTTCCTAATTATCCCGGTGGCAGTAACAAGTCGGTGGTAAAAGATATTGCCAATCTGGGCAAAGTCGAGTTCGAAAATCCCACCCACGATTTTCTTTCACACATACGCAACTATTTGGATATTTTCAAACATGCTGTTTTGTGTGGATTTTATTGGTTAACTTTGGCGGTAGTCTTTTTGGCTGGCACAAACATATCGGACTTTTTGGCCATAGGCTATTTAATAGGTGCTTTTCTATTCTTATGGGAGGGCTCTGATTTCTATCTGCGACCCATACGTTCAATTACAACACGCTGGAAATGGTTATTGGCCTACAATGTGGCCAATATTGTTATCAAGACGAGCTTGCAAATGATAGGCTGTCTGTTTATGGATGTTTTAAACACCAACTGCTGTTGGGCAGTACATTTGTTCGGTATAAGTTGCAGCAGCAAAGATTTGATACTGGACTTAACGACTGAAGCAGCGCCAAACGAATGCCCCACCATAACAGTACAGTCGGTGTTATTGTGGGACGCAATCTGTTTCTCGTTCCTTATTTTCCAATTAAGAATATTTAAATCGTACTATTTCTGCCACATCATAACGGATACCAGGGCTAATAATATCCTGGCCTCAAGGTAAATAAATATTGAACAGTAATCGATGGATTTTGAAATTTATAATTCTTTAACTTCTTTCATTACCAGGGGTGCTGAAATCATTGAACGTTTGAGGCAGAAACAAATTGAAAAACGTCAAGATTATGAAGAAGAAGTTTTACGTAAAATCAAACGCAAAATGGAAAAAATCAGAGCAACACAACAGAAAATGTTGAGGCCATTGGAGAAACCAACTCATTTCGATGGTAAGCTAAGCAATTTTTCAATTATTGTGACGAACCTAATTTGTGAATTGAACGAATGAGTTTAACCTTTTTAAATTTAAAAAGTATTTAGAAATCTCTTAGGTCCTTATTCAGTCATAACAAAAAAAAAAAAAAAAAAAAGAACGTTTGCTAACTGTGTACTTTGCTATGGAAATTAGTTAGATACATAGTTTTTGTTATGAATAATGCTGTTAATATTTAAATAATTATAACTAATAGCCTTTTTACACTGACGTACATCTTTCATCAATTTGCAAAGATGATTACATCTTGCCATAAGAGTTATACAGGGCGAAAATTCTACATCAGCAGAAGATGAGCCCTTCTCATTTTGATGAGAAATGATGATCCTTTCCCATCTTACATGTTTCGATTTCCTTAGAGCCATCACTAAAAAAAAATTGCAGAAAATCCATTGCCATCACTAGCAAAATGACAGTGACAGTGGAAAAGAAGGCTGGTGTTCGCATCGTGTGGTCAATCGATATGCAGAACATATTGCTTGACCTATGAGATGGAAAAAGTCCTCCTCCAAATCCATTTAAAATTTTTTTTATTTTTCACAAGAATTTTGCGTCTTTTTTGACAGCTAAATAAATGAATGATGAAAGATGTAAATGACTGTTTCTCATTTTCAACATCTTCTATGCGTTTCACGTGGATGTTAGTCAGTGTAAAAAGTCTATAAGCTGTTTAGGATAAGTAGTTTACAAGTGGGTGCTTACACTTAAGTTTTAAGCACGATTACAATATTAAATTTTAAAAGAAAATCGTTCTAAATAATTGTCACCTGAAAATTGTTTTTATTATGCTTCTGATCTTATACTGACTGACATGAGAATAATTCGCATATTTTAAGCATACTAATACTAACACTCACTGTATTCTTACCGGACTTAGTGGATTATAAAAATTAAAAGAATTAGAAGAGTTTTTAGCATATGATGATATAGTAGCAGAATCGTTTAGTGGATTATATTAAACTTGAAAGTTTTCTGAATACTCATCATAATGCTTATATGTGGGGAGAGTAGATTTTAGGTTAGAAAGTAAATAGGCTGTAAAATGATAAAATGTCAAAAATGTAACTGTCATGCTAGTAACACAACTGGGACAAACGACGAATTTTTCGCCCCGAATATTCGCCGTCAAAAATCAAACACATTGGTGTATATGAAAATGCACACTGTCACATCGTCGGTCGAAATTCGTTGTACGCGGCGAACTTGAAATAGATTTATTTCTATTTCTTACGCCGGCAAACGACGAACAAATCAGTACCATGTGGCCATTATGGTTTTAGTTTTCAAGTGTTCTAGTAAAAACAGTTAATTTTTACTTCAAGAGTTTTTATTTTAAGTGCTAAGCTTTGACTTTTTGCATTTAAAATAAAAAAGCCAACATATTAGATTATAAAACATGTTTGTAGTGTTTAATTTTTTGTTTTTGGTAATGCAAAATTTTTTAGCAACCAATTTTTTGAATATGGTCACCCCATCAGCTGTTCAACTATAATAAGATAAAATTAAAAAAAAACTGAGAAAATGGATACAAGTGAAATTATAATGTGTACTTATGTACAAGCAAAAAGGCTCTTACCATAATGAACATGAGGTTCATTATTTTAATTATTTTTACAAAATTTAAAATTCTTTGATTCATTTAATTTTTTTATCTTTGAACAAACAAAACAATAACTTTATCAATTATAACAGAAGTTTTTGTTTTTCGTCATTATTGTCAAGGCGATTCAACTACAGGTGGTCGCAATTCAATTCGCTTCAACATGTCGTTTAAGGCCGTGTCGGATAAAACTTTTGCTTCGCGTTGCGCTACATACACGCTTTGCCATTTAAGATAAATGTACATGTTTATATAGCACTTGTCACATAAATTTTATTTGACGCAAAGCAAAGCAAAAAGTTGGGCATCTTTCATCTTTTTGCGCGCTTTGACAACTAGCTGCTTTCATTTTCTTTTATTTTTTCTTGGCGTCAACAGAAATCAAAAAAAAAAAAATTCCAAATAAATAAATAAATTTTATAAATTTAATGAATAAATTCATTTGAAAAATATAATAAACAAAAATACAAATAAGTACATATTTAAAAGTACATGTATAAAATATACAACTTCAATATTTTATTGATAAACAAACAATGCGCGGGTCTTGTCAAAGTTTTTATTGTGACATACACTTTTTGTTTTACGCTTTTCTTCCAAAGTTATAAACGTCACGCAAAGCAACAAAGTTTTATCTGACACGGCCTTTAGTATCAGCTTCGACAACTCAGAAGACAAAAATCGTGGAAAAATGTTGAAGCGAATTGGGATGCGGGCACCTGTAATGGATTCGCCTTAATTATTGTGCTTCCAAGGCGAATCCATTACAGGTGCCCGCATACCAGTTCGCTTCAGCATTTTTCCACGAATTTATCTTCTGAGTTGTCAAAGCCGATAGAAAACGACAACAACACTTGTGACGTCTCGAGAGAAAATGTTGAAGTGAATTGAATTGCGACCACCTGTACTTGATTCGCCTTGTGTGCTTCATACCACGAATTTACACAGCGAATGTTAACCGGCGTATTCGTCCTGTTGGGCGAAATTCGTCGTTCGTTCCAGTTGTGTTCCTAGCATTAAGTGCATAAAATCAATCGTCACACTCAAAACAAATTTTATCCTTCCGTACTTAAATCAACCCCAAACGATCGCAAAAAATATGGTAAGTACCAATGTTCTTTGAAATCTTTTTAAGCACGCATTTGAAATATATCCAATCCGAACCCTAGATTTGATATGGCTAAAATCAATCTGAAACTGGGATTGAATATGGCTAAAATTAAGTATTTAGCGCTTGAAAAATTCGTTAAACAATGATTTAAGAAAATCCGTACTTACCGAACTTCTGACACCGCTTGGGATTGATTTAGGTACAAATGGATTGAATTGTTTGTTGAGTGCAAGGCTATGACTATACGGAGGCAAAGCAGAGAAACGAACGAAACAATAACCGCGGCAAAACTTATTACGATTTTATACATTGTGCGAACGCATGCATTCACCTATTACGGCCTTAAACTTTTTACAAAAAAGTTAACAAAACTCATGTCCGTTCGCATTAAACGATCACAAACAACGCCAAACTGTGATTGAATCGTCAAGGATTAACTTGCTTTCCGTTGGAAGCAACCTCATTTGTTTCCTCTGATGGTGTTATTTTGAAAGGCTGGCACCGTAATATTTTCTTTCTATCCACGTATAAAGCATGAGTTAATTAAAAGTGCAAAAATTTAGTAATGCTGTAGTAATTAGGGAAATCGCAGTTGATTTTACCTGTCACTCGCCATGCCAGCCAGGATACTTTAATGGAAAATATAAAAATATGTACATATATCTCGTACACTGTACTCAACACAAATACTCTATCTTTTGCTCACAACACTGTTTTCGCGTTCAAACTTTTACTAGCTTTGAAACAATATTTTATACTTCTGGAATGCTTATTTGACAAAGATCGTATAGAAATTTGTCAAATAAGAACATAAAGTATTTTTTTTTATAAACAACAACACCGTCAACATACATACATATGTACGTTACAATATCCACACTTCAGTGAAAAATATTTTAGTTACGTGCTTTCCAAAAAAAAAAAAAAACAAAGTCTTAATAATATTTGTTACAAAATGATATGTATTAGACAACAAAGATGCAGCTTTGAGATTGGCACCACTGGCCCGCTGCAACAGTATCATGTCCTGTCTTGGTTCTGGCAGCCACACGCCAGGAATCAAAAGCGAACCCATTCACTCGTCCAACTCTACAAGCATAACAAGTTGTAGCATCACTAGTGGTTCCGCCGAGGATTTGGCTAAAATCTATGCCAACAACAATTATGCCGACATAAAGTCAATAAGTGATTATGACGATAATAAAAAACAGTTTTTGAATTTGCCAGAAATTGAAATTCAAGCACATTCTCAGGTATTTAAGATACATACATAATTTTTGTGTAAAATATTTCCATTTCTGTATACTATATCAATTAAATACACACAAAAGCCTCTGACACCAACTTCGGAGGGTTTGACTTTGCCCTTGGAGGGATTCTTAGAGGCTCCCAGATTATCGCTGTGCACCAGACCTTCACGTTCAGATGTAAGCCAACCCAAAGACGAATATTCCGATGTATCAAATGAAGTGTTCTATGAGGTAAATTGCGTAATGTTTTGTGCCAAATTTTTAAACTTTAAAATTTTACATTGCAGAATAATAATAATAATAATAATCAGCCCAGAGCTTCACTATTGTTACTGTCAGCCAGAAACTTACAAGCTGATGTGTCAAAAAGTACCAACCCCTCTTTAAATATCTCCTCCAATATCACAAGTGATCGCAGATCCTCTTTCAATACAAGTCATCGCCGGCAATCTTCGGTAAATGCTGTTTCGTGGAACGAAACTGTATCCATAAAATGCACAACGCCCAAGAAATCTGAAGAGTCCAAAGTTGTTATGCGCAAAAAGTTATTACATCGCCGCCACCAAAGTGCAGGCAACGCTAAATATGTAAATCAAGATGAAAGCAGGCGTTTCAGTAACTTATCCTGGGCCCAAGAGGAGGCTTTAAAGCTCCACTCCAAAAGACCACACAGTTGGGGTCCAGCTGGTACGGATTTTTTTGCCACGGACACTTCAATGATATACTCGAATGCCTGCTATGATCTACGTTTGCATGGACAATGTATTTTATTTCTCATTAAAATATTTCGATTAAACTTTTGTATTAAATTTGAATAAAATAGTTTGTTCTCTACCGAAGATAAATCACATTTTCTTATTAATTGTAAATAACACGTCTAGAATCGTTTTATATAATGTACAAAGATTTTTTTTCTCTCAAACTTTTTAGAAGGAGTTTTTTTTTTTTTTTAATACAGACAATGAAAAATAAATTTTCACCATTGAAATCTGTGCATAAAAACTTTTTTAATTAACCACTGCCCTAAACTTTTTTTTAAAACTAACTTTTTTTTCTCTGAGTGTTAGTTTTTCTTCGACGTTTGTAAAGTACATATCCATATACATAAATTTATTCCCTTCCTTGTGAACACTGGATCTTAAACTAATCCAAGCTTACTTTTAATTCGGCTTTTTTATAAATAACATAAATTTTCTTTGTTTTGCTTTCAAACATATTTATTATTTTGCTTTGATTTTGATTTTATTATAGAACATGGAAATCCCGTTTATGGCTCAAGACCTCATAAAAGGAAAGAAATAAAACTACATCCACAGGGTAATTTGTTTTTATTTTTTCTTTATGTTTAAGTTAAATAATATTTTATGTAGTTCTTATAATTTTTCTTTTGCACATTTTAAGAGCATGTTGTATAGATTTTTCATTTTATTAACCATAACACATTCTCAACTATTCTCAACTAATTACAAAGCTTATAATACCTGTATATTGGCGACAGCTTTATGTTTAATAATTTGGCTTTAATGGATTTTTAATTATTTATAATCTATAGGAATTTCAAGTTAATTAATTTTTTTTATTATTCCAAATATTTTCTCTGATTCTTTACTTTTTGGGCAAAGTTCGGTAAAATGAGAGTAAAGTATAATTTCTCTCTATAAGAGACAAAAATGCACAAAAGTTCGGGAACGAAAAAAACAAATATTTTACCACAAAAGAAAACGTCAGGCTTCTGACAGTTAAATTTAGAAAAAAATAGTTTTATATTTTATTTAATTTGTGTTAAAAAAGTTTTCTCAAAACAATTAAAAGGAATGAAATGCACAAAACTGTTTACGAACACAGCAGAACTCATAAATTCATATACATAAATGAATTCGTAAATACAAAAAATGTACATATACATACAATCAACAATTTTTTAGAGAATGCTTTAAAATATTTTTTACACTAATTTCGAATTTTTCTATATTATTGTTTATTCTTTGAAACAGCTGACAGCTGAACTACTTGACCAAACTGAACCGAAGAAAAAGTACAGACTGTTTCGGGCAAGAAGAAGAAGAAGAGGCATAGTGTTCTCTCACAAATACTCTCATTTGCCCAATTTTAAAGTACAGGAACGCTTTTCGTGCAAATTGGGATCCCACGGGATCCCAAAGTAGAGTAAACAAACAGAGCTAATATAAATAAGGCAATGAAAATATCAAAAACATTTAGCAGAGTGGACAAGTAGTTGTTTCAAAGCCGCCACACTTTCTCGTCGGCACCCGTCCTTGAACTCAGGGGCTCATTGGGAGTGGCATGATTGTCGCTTTAGAAACATGAGCTACATGAGCGAAACAGCTAGTTGCCCACCTACCTTAAGGTCCTTGATATTTTCTTTGTCTTGTTTAATAATATCAATCACACAAGTAATAACTTAAGCCTGATAAGACAAAAATAATTCAATAGGAATTTCCATATCGAGAAACCGACAGACAAATTTTACCTTTTACTTTTCATCAACACTAATATTCGTAAAATATTATATTTTCTCATCAATCGAAGAATATCAAGAAGAACTAATTGACATATTTAAAAAATCTCTTACTTTGAGTTTTGCTAACTATAACTATAAAAAAAATAATTTGAGGG
Organism: Sturmia bella; assembly: GCA_963662145.1. Classification (NCBI taxonomy): domain Eukaryota; kingdom Metazoa; phylum Arthropoda; class Insecta; order Diptera; family Tachinidae; genus Sturmia; species Sturmia bella. The sequence goes on along the minus strand of OY759171.1, from coordinate 29,772,992 downwards.
TGTCATAGAATCCAATCACATTGGTATTGGATTTGAAACCAATGAAAAAAAAATTCTCTTCACTACATCTAAACATCGGCAAGTGACATTAGTATCTGTTTTACAGTGCACCCTAAATTAGAGCGTAAGACGCTTTTTATCTGTCAAAAATCCTCACACCCATATAAAATGTATGAGTCAAACCGAAATAACGCGGCGTCAACGTTTTGTAATTGGAAAATTTGATTTTGACAGAACGTAAAAAGTGAAGTTGGCTGCAAACAACTTAAAAAAAACAAAAGTTTTCTAAATTGTGTTTGTTATTGTTTTTCAAGTAGTACCAATACAGCTGCTTTTCAGTCAATTTAGCAAGTTTATCTTTATTTATTACTTCTATTTAGTGGTTTTATTAAAAAAAGTAAGTAAACACTACTATTTCTGGCACAACGTTGACGTCGTTGCTTAGGTTACTCAATAAAGCGTAAAAGCAAGGCGCTAAATTGCGTTGCATCCTACGCTCTAATTTAGGGCGCACTGTTAGGTGTCATAGAAATCGATATTATCGCCTTTGTTGCCAAGAAGAACGAAGTCGCATTTTCGATCTCATGAAATGTTTCGCAAACATTCGCCAGTAGCAAAAAATCTGGAAAAGAAAATAATGTTTGGGTCCGTTATCGATAAATTCGATAACGTTGTCATCACTTCGTATTAGGGACACAATTAACAACACCAAATAACCAAATATTGATAAAATTGAAAATCGATCAATAGGTTAAATAAATATAACCAGCAATCAAAGGCTCAGGTATACGAGGGCTATACACTAAGCTGGATCGGTTTGTAAGGACAAACTATTTTCGTTACTCTCATCAATTTTTCGATAACTTTTAGCATAAGGAAAAAACATTCCACTACGACCTGTCTGCTAAGTGAAATGAGTTAAGCCACTTTCTCTGTATTACGGAGCCTTTGATGTACGAGTAGGACTCGTACTTATGTAAATTTAAATTCTTTTGCCCTGGCAACTTTGTTCTTGTATTTTCGTCTTTCTTACTTACGGGTTACACGATCAAGTTTTGCCTTTCAAGTTTTAATACATTCACACTTTTTTACTAATACACTCACAATTTTGAAAATTGATGCAAACTTGATGACAATTTTTTGCTTTCCATAGAGAGCATCAAGTTATAATCAAGAAAACAGCTGACAACAATTTTTTTCGTTCTGTCTGCAAATATTTTTTTGTTTTGTTTGAAAGTTGCAATTAAAAGTGATAAAAATGAAACAGATTCAAGTTTAAAAATAGAATTAAAAATGTTTACGTGCAAAACCAACAAATTTTTTACTTTTATTTTTACATTGATTTCCATTAAATTTATTAATTTTAAAAAGAGATATTTGTATATTATGATTATATTTAAATAGTTAAAAAAAAATATTGATTTAGAATCTGAATTAGTTTCTGGGTTTAATGTAGAATATAGAAGAGGAGGTTTTGCTTTAATTTTTTTAGCAGAATATGCAAGAAGCTATTTTTAATTTTCTTCTTGACGGCATCTTGAAAGCGAATTGCTATGAAATTGCGTGCAGCCTACGTCACAGCTATCAATTTTATTGAATTTTGACAAGCAGTATGTGAAAAAAACTTGATAGCAAAATTTGGTCGTGTAACTGCAGTGTTACTACTTGTTTACTTGTTGCGTTTTGACAGCTCAAACTGTCAATATTCCGTTGAAAATGTTTGCCATTTAAAATACAAAAATTGCAAACATTTGTAAGCAAATCAGACCCCTTCGCTAATTTTGGGCCACCCTGTATCATTTTTATCCATTGGCATTTGTAAAAAAACCCGTTTTCATGAAAATTTCTATATTAATTTCTTCATATATAATTGTACATTTATTCAAGCTCAAATTAATATACATATATGTATATACAATTTTTTTGTTTGTTTTTATTTTATAAATATTTATGTACATCTTTATGTGATATAATTTTATATGAGAAGCCAGTTATTTATTTTTAACATTTACAATCATTTTTCAACAGCTGTTCGCGCTGGAGATTATTATATGTTTGAGGATATTGATGACAAATTTGAGCTAGAAGTTATAACCGACTCTGAAGGCCTGTTTGACCACGATAACGAAAATATAACTGAGAGTGAAATAAAAATGAGCCGTCGCAAAACGTTATACGATGTGAGTATGAGAAAAGATTTGCTAAACTCTTGCAATATTTTACATATTGTCATTTGTCCTTGATTTGAACAAAAATATTATACATACATATATCTGTAATTTTGTGTCGAATTAATTTTAAAACTTATTTCAAAATTTTATGCATGCATTGGATATACATAAATACATACATACATATATTTTTATTTGCATAAAATGTTTGTTATAAAATATATGTAAACCGCCACTTGACACATTTCAAATGCGTATCAAAAAAAAAAAAAAAAAAAAATTTTATGAAACATAAAACAAAAGGTTTGGAAGGATATTAATAATATTCAATATCGTCGTCAGATTTACTTAAGACAACGTTCTTATGCCTCCGCACCGCCATCTCATATTGGTTTATTGTTTGATGAGCATCAAACCGGCGACGATATAGTAGATGCGGGTGTAGGTAAACGTGTTTCAACTTTATCCGAACCTTTATGTTATCCTCCACGCTCGACCAGTGAATATTTTGTGAGTTTTGTTTTTCTGTGTTTAACTGCAACGTTTTTGTTTTCCTTTTCTTAATATGTTATATTGATTGATGTTTAATTGACACACACTGAAAGCGACACAATTTAATAAATAATACACAAATTACTTGCATATTTCTACACCCCTTAAATACACCAACATTTTTTTACTTATCATTCTTTTTCCTGTTATTTCAATAAATACTCTGTAAAATGAATTTAAAGAAAATACATACATATGTAAATAATAAGTACACGGTTATGGGGCTAGATTTAGTAACTGATGCTCATAGTCACATCGCTTAACTGTCTTGATTGGTTGATTTATATCCAAAATATTACTGACAATCATCATTTGATATATGCACATATGTATGTATGTAGTACAGATGTTTGTTTTACTAGTCATAACCATGATACATACAACTAATAACGCAGCCTCATCAGCTAAACCGTTAATCATCTGACTACTTTGAGGTGAAGTTACATAGCCCGCTTTGGACGCGTCGACGCTTTTCATGCTTTTTATGCGTTCGATACGTTTCACACTATAAGTTACATACAACGCTTCGTACGCGCCATATTTTTTAGGGTTCCGTACTCATCAGAGTAAAACGGAACCCTATTACGGAGACAAGTACGTCCGTCCGTCACAGCGTCCATTCTCCGAAACGGTAAGAGCTAGAGAGCTGAAATTTTCACAGAATGTTGTTGTACCTTGCCGCTACAACAACAAATACTAAAACCAACAACAAGTCGAAAACTACCAGGTGTCCCCATACAACGAAAAGTTACAATTAGCCATAACTCTCAAACCGTAAAAGATAGAGAGCTGAAATTTACATAGTGTATGTATATATAGATGTTCTACAACAGCAAACACTAAAATCAACAACAGGTCGCAAACTACCAGGTGTCCCTAGGTGTCCCCATACAACATAAAGTAGCTTTAAAAACAGAGAGATGAAATTTATAAAATATACATACGTACGGAACCCTAAGAGTGCGAGCCAGCCTCGTACTTGACTCAATTTATTTTGTTTTGATCAGCTGTTGTGCAAATATTTTTAACATACAAAACAAATTTTAACAAAATGGAAAGTGAAATTTTAAAAGAATTAATGGAATTCATAGAGTTCATAAACATTGTTATTTGTGCGATAAGGGCTTACGAAAAGCTCCAAAATAAAACTAGGCAGTTTTGGGTGTGTCCTAGTACAGTGTGGCGCACAAATAACCTTCCGATATTTTTTGGCTGTAATTAAAAAAAAAAAAAAAAATAAAAACTTTGATTCTTCTTGTGGATTATTTTTATTTGGTCTTTTAATTTTTTTACATCAAGTCGAGAATATGATGTCATATAAATGGCCGCCGACACAGTTGATTGTCATTTGAGCCCTTTTTATAGCATTTTCCATCACATTGGCCAAAACTTCCGGCGATAGGTCCTCACATTCTTGACGGATATTGTCTGTAAGAGCTGCAAGAGTCTGAGGCTTGTAGACATAAATCCGCGACTTCAAAAAGCCCCCCAAAAAGAAGTCTGCAGCGGTCAAATCAGGCGATCTTTCTGGCCAGTGCAAATCGCCAAAACGGGAGATTAGGCGCCTGGGAAATGCATCCTTCAGCATATCGGTTGTAGCACGTGCAGTGTATGCCGTAGCACCGTCCTGTTGGAACAACATGTTTTGCAATCCCAATTCATCAAGTTGCGGCAAAAAGAACTCGTTGATCATTGCTCTGTAGCGCTCACCATTCACAGTAACCGTTTGGCTCGCGACGCGACGTCTTCGAAGAAAAAAGGTCCGATGACTCCTCCAGCGAAAACAGCACACCATACAGTGACTTTGAGCGGGTGTAATGTCTCTTCGTGGGTTACACGCGGATTTTCAGTGCCCCAGAAGCGTAAATTTTGCTTATTTACGTACCCGCTAAGATGGAAATGGGCCTCATCACTCATGATTATTTTTGATGAAAAATCATCTTTCTATTGGTGGTGATCAAGGATGGCTTGAGCGTATGTTAGACGAGATTGGCTGTCAGCAGCTAACAGCCAATGCACCGTCTGGACTTTGTACGGAAACATCTTCAAATCTTGTACCAAAATTCGCTGTAAAGACCGTCGACTGATACCCATTTGCGGGGCACGTCGTCTGGTCGATGTCGACGGCGCTTCCATGACATCCTCGGCTACAGCAGCAGTATTCTCTGCAGAACGGCTACTCCGGGGTCTGCCACGCCTGGCAGCATCTCGTGTTGTGCCAGTCTCTTCGAGGCGAGCGGCTAAACGTCGCAGTGTAGGCGTTGGACGGCCAGAAAATCTGCAACGAAATTCACGTTGTGCCAAAGTCAAATAAATAGTCACCAATATTCCGCGGTCTGAAGCAGTGTTGCGTAACATTGTTTATTAACGTGTATTTTGCATGTGTTTACTACACAAATGTCAAAACAGAACTGACATTAGGGGTCAATCGCAAAATTTATAGCATTTTCTGATAGGAGGATTACTTTTGCGCCACCTTGTATATACATATGTACATACCTGGTAAACTAAGCTCCTTGCTTATTGCACTCCAAGCAGCTGCTCTTTTATTTTTGTTCCGATAGAGCAGCAAGGTTTTGTTATATAAAAGCTCAAGACTTTTAATTCGTCGACGCATAGAAAGCGTACTGTGTATCTTCAGCTTTAGTTTGTCAAGAGAATGCAGAGATGAAAGGCAGCCAAAATGCGATAGCAAATCAGCGTAAGCTTTGTTCAGCTCTCTTCTATAAATGTAGAAGCGACGTCTTTTTGACAGTTTACAGAAGTTATTTTGATTGAAGTTGAAAAGGTTATATCATGGTCATAACTAGTGATAATTGTTACGATTAATGCCAAGACTATCAATCTTGGACCTACCCAGACTAGCGCAAAAAGGCGTGTTTGGCTGTCAAAAACACGCATTTGGTATGGGAACTGTGAATTTTTGACAGCTAGACGACTTTTAACGCGTTAATTTAGAACATTTAAACCAGTTTATAGCAACAATCTTGACGATGTGATTGATGTGACTATTTACTTTTCTTTACTTACACTGCATTTAGACGGTGAAAGTGCTTCCATTAAATTTTCGTATACGTATTTTGAATAAAAATTTCAATGAAATCTGTGACTTTCATGAAAATTTCTTGCTCAATTTCAGAGGAATGTGAAAGTTCATTTTAAAAATGTCGTCAAAGCGAAGAGTTGCAAGTATTATTAATTTATAAAACTTAAAAGAATTAGAAATACTACTGAAATAGAGTTGCCAAGCCTACTACAAACATAAATTTATAGGGCAACATTCGAAAACAATATTTATTATATTTTATATTATTAATTAATTTAATAATTATCACTATAAATATACTTCATTTGTATTCTTTATTCATATTTGCTGTAAAATATTTTCTAATGTACAAAATAATTTAAAATTCACAATTATTATTCTAAAGCAATCTTCAAAATTTGTATGGGCCATGGATTAGGCAACCGTGTTTATTAACTCGTCACTTTACTTTCAGTAAATGTCAGAAAATTACTTTGAGAAAAATTTTGCTAAAAGCCGAGTTGAAAGTTAGAAAATTATGAGTGTGTTAGTAGAAAAGTGTGAGTGTATTGCAACTTTCAGGCATTTACTTTCCCGTCTAAATGCTACGTTAATTCATATTGATAAAAAAGTGACCAACCAAGGGTTAAACTTGAGCCTGAGAAAGTAATTTCATATACAGTCGAACTTCCATTACTCGAATCACCATTATCCCAAAAAAAACTTCGACTTACGGAGACTTCGAGTTACAGAATTTTTCGTCAAAATAGAATAAAAGGTTTTTGTATCATGTATTTTTATTTAAAATAGCCTCTAATGGAAAACTACATACTTAAGAATATAAAAGAACAAGCATATGTACTCATATACATATGTATTTAAAAACTTACAGTTAAGTAAAATATTCTGAAATAAGGGACTGAGCAAAAATAGCATGTAAAGTATACAAACCAGCTCAAGCAACCAAAGAGAGTAAAACAAACAAACCAACTCTAAAACAAAAATAAAAAACCATTTAACAAGCAAAATTCTTCGAGTTATAGAATTCATGTGTATGTTTTTTGTTCGAGTTATGGAGAACTTCGACTTATGGCAGTTCGAGTTACGGAAGGAAAATTGTATGTGATTTGTTCTTTTAACGCTACTGCCAACAAAATTAGTTCGAGTTATGGAAGTTCGACTGTATAAACAAATTCCCACTATTTTAGCAAAAAATCAATCTGTATATAAAATCATATAAAAAAATCATTCATAAACTTTTGCCACAGCATTACTCTTAAAAGAGATTTATTTAATGTGGCCAAAATGTATGCCTCTAGTTTGTTATACTCTTAGAAAAAAAAAGTTCTTCAGCAGAACTCCAAAACTATACATTCCTAAACTAATTAATTAAATTAACATAAGAAATATTTAACTAAAGTAAACTTTTAATACTTATTATATTACTATTTATGGCACTAAGACAGTTGAGACTTTAAGATACATACATATTTACCAATTCATAATAACATACATAAAATTTCTCTTTTAAAGGAGAGTCAAAAAACTAAAACTCCTAAGGATGACAAAACTGATGCGGGTCCTTCCACCAGTAAGGGCGTCGAAACTCCTTTAAGGCCACAGACAAGCGAGGCAAAATTGAAAACCGAAGTTGATAGTGGTGACACAGCAGAAGACTCTGATGCTGGTAAGTCTATACATATTTATCGCTATTTTCTCATATGCAGATGTTGTGAATTATGAATATTTTTCCCTTAAAGATTTTCAGGCAAATCCTATTATACGTTTGATGGAAGCCTTCTTAGTTTCATTGACAATACGCTTAAATCGTTTCTCACGCAATTATCGTTACGTCAATAAAATCTTAGCCGAGGAAAAGAAAGCACTTAAGGAATCAAACAATTTGTACATGTTCAAGGGACGCTTCAATGCCAAAAATGCAGCTTCATTATTTAGCATAATGAAACGCAACTTGGCCAGGTATTTATATTGTGTTTAAATGAAACTTTATGTTTATTAGGTCATCGGAGTCAGATTTGCATATGTTGTATTAATTGAAGAGTATCAGTGTTCAAGTAATTCATTTGTTTTTAGTTTATTTTTGTTTTATTACAAAACATTTATTTTTTGTATATTTTTTGTTTTTTTTTTTTTTTCTTAGATTAAACTTTTAATTTCACTTCAATTAAGGATTTTGAAAAAATTCTATTTATTTGTAATAGAAATATAGCTGTTAAGTGTAGTTAAAATCAAAAGTATAGTTTAATTTTAAATGCAACATATTTGAAATTTATTTTGTAAATTATCGAAAAGAATAATTGATTTCACTATAAGTTACATATATGTATGATGGTTTTCGTAGGAAGATTTGCAATATTTTGACATACATATTTTTTTTTTAAATATTATTGGGCGAAACTACAAATTTCTGTACACTGAAAGAATTTTGTTCATAATTTCAATAAATTTCGTCATCAGTCTAATGAAAAAAATTCATTGATTTTCTACCATTCGTTCAATCAATGAATCTGATTCATTTATTGAACCCTATGGAAGTATTCTAGCTTCACGTTCAGATTCCAGCAACCTCAATATATCACCTTCACGCACGGGCCCTTTCACGTTGCAGATGATTTGACGATTTTGTTCGATAAAGAATTCAACTTCAATCAATCTGATTCATTAAATTTATATCAATGATGGTTTCAATGAATATGTGAATCTTTTTCATAAAGCTAATGAGTTATTTAATTTGTTCAATGGCCAAAAATCATTAACTAAATGAAGCAACTCATTGAATAAATGCATTTTTTCATTGAGGCAATGAAAACAGAACATTATTTTTTTTAAGATTAAGGTTACGGATAAACTCCAGTCCAAAAAACCGACTAAAAAATAAAACGCCGTTTTATGTGTGATACAGCTGATGCAAGAAGAAACCGATAGCATATAAAAAAAAATTCATCTGTATCGACCAACATAACAACAATTTCGATGTTTTTCAATTAGTCAGGGTTGTTGGAGAATCCAAGTCAGAATTGTGAATTATCAGAATTGAAAATCGATTCTGATTTGAATTGGTGTCATGAAATCGTCTTGGTTTTGCGCTGATTCGAACATAAGTAAAACCCATATTCGAATCAGCTGTTTTGTTGTTTACATTTTGCAGTAGATTTTCACATACATATATTTTAATAAATATTTTTCTATATATTAAAAAATCTTTAAAAAAAATGGTAGAGGCAACAGCTTTATATATATACATATATTGATTGAGGAAAACAACAATGAAAAAGTAAAACGGAAGATTTTAAGAGACTACACCAACCCATTGGAGCTGCTGGAAACAGCTAAGCCAAAGATGTTTTAGCTATAATAAATATACAGATTTATTAGCCAATTCCGTTCAAGCAAAGAGGCTTTTCAAATGCTGTTAAACATTGTCATAGTTCATTTGCCTCCTTCAAACATTTCCAGTATTGTTCAGCTAGCTGCAACATTGCGTTTTTTTGCAGAAGGATCATATCAAAAATCAATAGGAAATGATAGTTTCGTTTGTCTCGCCAGAAGTACGGTGTCAATTGTCTTAAGCAACTTACTAAAGGTTTTGCAAGGGCATGCGTGCCCTCAGTGGGTGAAGCTAACAATGGATGATAATGAAAAAGGAAGATGCAGGAACCATTTCTTCAACAAATATAGAATTCCTTCTATAGTTGGTTGTATCTATCTCAGTTTGTGTTTGATTCATATGTTTTCCCCTATTGGTGATAAAATAATAATACAAATTTTGCTTATTTAGTTTAATAAATAAAAAAAATAAATTTACTTACATTGTGAGCCAAATTGTATTTACCAGCCTAAAACAAACATACAAATCTGCCACCTATCAGCTGATTAGATTATAAACAACTTTATGATGACCTAGCAATCAGGAAATGCTTCCTGAATGCTGCTCCGCTATTGAAGTTTGAATGAGAGGACGTGAATTCCGTTTTCTAAAATGTCTTGACAACGAACTAAAAATAGCATTCATAAATCATAGTCATTGAATCATAGTCAAATGTGGTAAAAAAAAAACATTTGGTTTGGAGATAAGTGTTGTGACAAGCACACCAAAAAGAGCTGAAGATTAATTCTCACATGAACCAATTCTCAAAAAATGTTAATTAAATTCAAATGTTCCTAACTGATTACTGTTGAAACGCGCCGAAGAAGTAAAATTTCATATTGTAAACAAAAACGAAGTTCTGTAAATGTTTTTGTTTTTCATACCGACATATGGGCAATACCTCAAGTTTGCCAATATATCGGCATCGGTCATATTTTATTGTCGTTGCAAATACTTTATTTTATTTTATTTGTTATCAACAATTATTTATAAATTAATTAATTTATTTTATTATTCAAATTTTTTTATGTTATTATTTTGCATTACTTTTCTCAGGCTTAAGTTCATGCTATATTATTTTTATGATTGATATTACTAAACAAGACAAAGAAAACATCAAGTAGTCTTAGCTAAGTGGGCATCTAGCGGTTTCGAAGCCGCCACACTTCTCGTCAGCACTCGTCCTTAAACTCAGGGACTCATGCTTCTAAAGCGGCATCCAGCCATCCAAGTCGTTATATAAAGGATTATCCATTTTGTGGTTTCAAAAGTAAACGTAAATAGAACACATATAAAGTGTTTTTGTTCATGATATTTCTGTTTTATTTTATATATTTATTTTCTTGAGCTAAAGGTATTTTTAATGAAAAGACCTTTAGCTCAACAAAATAAATATATAAATTATAAAAAATATGTCGAAAAAAACAAATAATAAATTTATTTTTAAACCCTTCACAAAAATGTGTAAGAATATATGTATGTATATAAGTTTGTGATTCCGTATGCAACGCATTGAAATAATCATCTAAGACCCCATAAAGTATACATATTTTGGATCAGAATCAATAGAGATTACGATTAAGCGATGTCCGTCCGTCTGTAGTCGTTGAAAGACTGTTTCTGAGAAAACGGTTTGAGATAGAAACCTCATTCTTCCGCTAAAATGTATTAAATCTTAGTGGGTCTGCTATTGAAATTCAGTAAGATCGGTCCACGGATAGCCGAGATATATCAAAAAACCGGGGTTTGAGGGGTATTTTTGACCATTTTTTGGTCAGATTTTTGAAAAAATGTTTGTTCTAAAAAGTTAGCCGTATCATTTTTAATGCCCAGTAGATGCCAAAAATCGAAGAATTTTTTAAATCGACCCATATATACCCGAGATATAGCGTCTCCCGATTTTTCAAGAAATCGGCTTTATAAGCCAAAACAAATAACTTTTGGCACCAAAAATCAATCAGAATGGTACACATATTATTGTGAAAGGTATTTAAGATTCGGGCCAGCCGAATATAGCACTTTTACTTGTTTATTATAAAGTTTGAACGTTGACATTATGTGTGAAACACTACATCATTTAAATGACCACCACGCGAAGTGTTGCAAGCATTGATTCTTTTGAGGTAATTTTCGACCACTTTTTGACACATATTGGACACTTGACGAATATTGCTTTTTAAGTGCTCAAGAGTTAAAAGTTTATCTGCATAGACACGATCTTAGATGCCAAAAAAAGTCTATTGGTGTCAAATCGTATGATCTTGGTGGCCAGTTGATATCGCCACGACGAGAAATTACGCGCCCAGGCAATGTCTCTTGCAATAAAGCCATATTCGCTCGAGTTGTGTGGCATTGTCTTGTTGAAACCACACATTCTCTAAGTCCTATTCTTCAATAGCATGCAAAAAAAAGTCGGTTATCATATGACCATAGCGCTCCGAATTGTCCGTGACAGTGGTTCCATCGTCGTTTTCGAAGAAGTAAGGTCAAATCACACCTTCGGACCAAAGAGCGCACCAAACAGTGACTTTTTCTGGATGTAATGGCCTCGCTTCAATTACTTTAGGATTCTCAGAGCCCCCCAAATACGAAAATTTTTTTTATTAACATACCCACCCACCGAGTGAGAAATGTGCTTCATCGCTGAAGAAAATTTTGTTCGCAAAATCGCCGCCCACCGCCTGTTGTTCAAGCACCCATTCCACGTATCTATAGATGACGTTGTGAATGGTCAGCTGGCTTCAGTTGTTGTGTGAGCTGGACTTCATATTTATGCAGGTGTAGATCTAAATGCAAAATATGCCATAATGTGCCTTAAGACAGTCCTAATCCCTAAGAACAACGAGGAATCGACACATTCGGGTCTTCGGCAACACTTTTTCACTTACAGCAGCAATATTTTCAGTGGAACAAGCGAAACGATGATGCACAGCCCCTACAATATTTGTAACCGCTCCAGTCTCTTCAAATTTCTTCACAATTTTTCCAATTGCTTGCGTAGTTGGACGATTATGTAAACCATCATAATCTCCTCTTAAAGCACGATATGTGGCTGGGGCAGAGTTACCATTTTTGTAGTATATTTTGATCATGTTTATGCGTTGTGTGATGGTTAAGCGATCCATTTTCGTCAATGTCAGACTTTCAACTGAGAAGAAAAAAATTGGTTTAACAACTTAATTTGACAGATGTCCAATTCTAGTCCTATACTTTTGAAACCACGACTTGTTATTTTCTATCTAAATACAATGATAGATATAAATAAAAAAGTAATAATGGTTGTGTTTGATATAGATAAAAAATTTAGACAGAAAATATACAATAACTTGGGTGGCTGAGTGGCTTGAGTGTTGTTTTAGAAACATGAGCCTCTGAACTCAGGAACGGGCACTTGTTTAATAATATCAATCCTAAAAGTAATATAGAATTAACTCAAGCCTGATGAATGTAATGCAGAATAATAATAATCATTTTTATTATCAAAATAGTTAAAAAATATTTTGGGTTATCATTTTGCCAAAAAAATACTCTATTATCTTTTCTCAATATTACCATGAACTCAATTGCAAATTATTATTTTATTATGTTATGTTATATTTTACGGGCTGCCAGTCGTGAGACCGGTCCACTTGGTTCCTAAAACGTCCCGCTGTGCTATCCAACGAGGTGGTGGGGAAACAGTGCTACACACCTCCCACTGGTAACGCCCTGAAAGTAGGCGGATTACTTTTGGTTTTTCCTATATAATCTGATGTAATTCCAATTATCTTGAAATTTTTGGTAATCGTAATCAATTACTAATTTGTGAAATTCCGTTTTTGTTTTCTATGTAAAACTTTACTTCGCCAAAGCGTTTTCTTGAATAGCCAGCTTTATTGAATACTGAATAAAAATGAATAAAACTAACTTTTTATGTGTCAAAAAAAAAAATCAAAATTTCTGTAGCTGCAGGGTTCATACAGTAAAACATATTTTGAATTGCCTTTTTACGTTGCATTTAATAGTGATTTTGTGTACAAAAAAAGTTTAATTTCTAATATAAAGTAATACCTCATAGTTATGAAGATATCATTATAGCATTTTATGATTTCATTAATGTATTGTTTATGTTTTTTCTTTTTCTTTTTATATTTTTGCATATTTAATTTAATTTCTTGCTACTTGTATCATTTGCTCCACCTGCCCTCACCAATCACCGATCACCGATAAATTACCGAAATCTGAATTCAACATCATCACCATACTCTTAAAAAATTCATCATTGAAATTTTATTAACGTTTGCTAAAACACTTCTTTCGCAAAATTGTTTACATTTATTTTTATATTTTGTTCGAAAATTGTTTGTATGGATTATGATTTGTATTACAATGATTGATTGATTGAATTTTATGAACATGTGAGTAGTAGTGAAAATGAAGCTGATGGCGATCCTTCAACATCATCTAAACGGAACTCCAATAATGCACTTAATAATATTATAAACATACAAGAAATGCCACCACAAAACAATCACAATACTTATGAACCTATGCAATCACCAAATCCACAACCACCACTGCCAACATCACAATCTCCACCACCTACCACAGCTACCACCTCCACCATACAATCATCCGATATACAAGAGTATAACGATGACGCTATAAATACATTAGATGTCGTTGATGCTAGGTAAACGAAATTATTTGAAAACCTTTTTATTATTTATTAACATTTTCATTTCAGTAAGTTGAGAATAATTTTGCAAATCTATACTAACAAAATGAACCAAATTTAAATCCATCTAACTTTCTTTCTACTTCCAAACAAGATTTGAAGCCTTAAATAACTCTCCCAAATTCTTATATACATTTTTTCACATTCAATTTTTTTTATAGAAGCAAGGAAAGTATTGCGGATCGAAATAGTAAAGTAATGCGTGGGTAAGTTTTTTTTTGACAAATCGTTTTTGCATTTTGTTTAACAGTGAAAATCGTATTTTGTTTTCAAATGTTTCCAAACAAAAATATACATACTTACATACATTTACACTTACTTAGTTATACAAAATCGTAAATCACTTAAACGAATACATACATATTTGTTAATTAATACTGACATAAATATACTTAGGGCGTATATATTTTATTTTTTTGCTTAAAACCTTTCAATTGATATTTATTTTATGTATGTATATAAAAAAAAAACACAGATCAAAATCAGTCGAAGTCTAATCTATATGTATGTGTTATAAATGAATAGACATTTATATTAATAAAAAAAGAATTTGATAAAATTTATTTTACATATTTAATAATTACAATTTGAAAAGTTGAGAAATGACTAATACCATGTTCATACATGCGCCTTTATTGAGATAATCGCAATAAAGTCCATTATTGAGCTCAATATTCCATACAAACAGTCAATAAAGTTATTGCTTAATAAACTCAAAATTGCTTTGAATATTGAGAAAAAGATGAAACACAACACTGTAAAAGATGTGTTTATAAGCAAAAGTATACAATACGAGATGAATGACGAGATAAATGTCAACAAAAGCAAACAAAACAAAATAATAAAAAAAATAAAAATAAATACAATAAAAATAAAAACATTGCAGCATTTCCAAATTTTTATTTCTCTTTCTTTTTATTATTGCCGCATTGGAGTCATAACATGAACGCACTACTTGTACAAGTTCCATATTTTTATTGTACAACACTAAAATCTTTTTAATAAAAGGCAGTTTTTCTTCCATTTTTCTTATTGGGAAATATTTTTCACTTTTTTTTCTCACTACCAAAACAAAAACAACAATTTTTTTTCAGCTGTCAGATACTAATTGAGTTAGCTCAATATTTGTATGTATGAACGCAAAAAATATTATGTCAATAAACTGAATATTATCTCAATTAGAAATACATGTATGAACAAGGTATAACATGTTTTTTCAAAGTAAATGAAAAATATTAACAATATAAATTAATTCAGTCAAGTACGAGGCTGGCTCGCACACTTAAGGCCGTGTCAGATAAAACTTTGTTGCTTTGCCTGACGTTTATAACTTTGAAAGAAAAGCGTAAAGCAAAAAGTGTATCTCACAATAGAAACTTTGACAAGTCCCGCGCATTGTTTGCTTATCAATAAAATATTGAAGTTGTTTTTTTTATTAAATTATCTGGTTTAAAAATAAAAGTTTAAAATGTTATTAGACGATTTATTAGAATTGGTTGTAATTTTGCTCTTAATGCATGAAGCATTTTTTTCAAAATAGTGAGGAGCTCTTGTCGATGAGTTTCTCGTCAATTTTTGCTTGTTTAAGAGTACAAAAAATATATTATCAATATTTTATATATGTATGTATATGTATCTTCTTTGGAATTCCTTTATTTGTTGTTATCTGATTTATATTTTTCAAATAAATTTGTAAAATTTATTTGGAATTTTTTGTAATTTCTTTGACACCAAGAAAAAATTTAAAAAAAGAAAATGAAAACAGCTGATTGTCAAAGCGCGCAAAAAGATGAAAGATGTCCAACTTTTTGCTTTGCTTTGCGTCAAATAAAATGTATGTGACATGTACATATATTTATCTTAAATGTCAAAGCGTGTATGTAACGTAACGCGAAGCAAAAGTTTTATCTGGCCTTTAGGGTTCCGTACGTATGTATGTGTATTGTACGTATGGAACGGCATATGTTAATACATATATTGTATAAATTTCAAAAGACAGAGATCTTACAGCTTGAGAGCTACGTTTAATTGTTACTTTACGTTGTATGGGGACACCTAGTAGTTTTAGATTTGTTGTTGTTGCTGTCATTTGCTGTTGTAAGGCATCTGAAATTCGCACATACACTGTGCGAATTTCGGCTCTCTATCTCTTACGGTTCGAGAGTTATAGCTAACTGTTACTCTACATTGTAAAGGGACACCTGATAGTATTACAGTTGTTGTTGTTTTTAGCATTTGTTGCAGCGGAACATATGTGAATACATATATTATGCAAATTTCATCCCTCTATCTCTCACGGTTCGAGAGTTACGACTAATTGCTTCTTTACGTTGTACAAGGACACCTGGTAGTTTTCGACTTGTTGTTGTTTTTAGCATTTGTTATTGTAGGCCATATGTGAGTACATATATTGTGCACATGTCTCTTAGAGTTTGGGAGTTACCGCTAATTTTTACTTTACATTGTATAGGGACACCTGGTAGTTTTCGACATGTTGTTGTTTTTAGTATTTGTTATTGTAGAGCATCTATAAATACATACCCTGTGCGAATTTCAGCTTTCTATCATTTACGGTTCGAGAGTTATAACTAATTGTAACTTTTCGTTGTATGGGGACACCTGGTAGTTTTCGCTTTGTTGCTGTTTTTAGTATTTGTTGTTATAGCGGCAAGCTACAACAACATTCTGTGAAAATTTCAGGAGAATGGACGCTGTGACGGACGGACGGACGGACGGACGTAGTTGTCTCGGTAATAGGGTTCCGTTTCACTCTGATGAGTACGGAACCCTAAAAATGTAACATTGATTAAAAATATTATTTAAAAGAAAAGTGGTTTTTGTGCAAGTAGTAAAATATCAGTTGCCTACAGTACTCCCCCCAGGTTGCCTGCAATGTATATAAAATTGTAACGTGACTGACTGACTGGGGGATCATTGCCCAGACCTGACGGCTAAAGCTAGAGTAATCAAATTTCGTATACGGGCAGTCCTTCTGATGTATGGATCGCTAAGACGGGATTTTTGGAAATTCACGCCGGAAAGCGGTAAACACGGGTAAAAGAGGGTAAAATCGGTAATTCAATATCTCCGGACTTTGAACAAGTAGCACAAAAATTCAAAAAGCACCCAAAGGTATAATAAAAATAAACGAACAGGTGTCTGGTACTTTTTTGAATTTCGGTACTTTTTTGAATTGCATATACATATCTATGTAAAGGATAGAAACAGGAAAAAACTATAAACTGAATTTAATACCCATTGAAAAATTCTCGATATAACTTTGTCACTTTTTTTAACTTGGGACATTTAAAAGGTACAAAAAAGTTATAAGTCTATAATTCTATATCTCCGGACCTAATACAGGTAACAAAAAAATTCAAAAAGTGCGTAATAAAAATGCTCAGAACATTATTATATAAATTAATAAATTAATTATACTTCCACTAACATTCAGGCTATTCGCTGTTCTACACATAACTCCAGTATTCGAAACTAAACAAGGCCGTAAAAACTAAAAATGTAATTTACAATTTCTAATCCTATAAACAAACATTAATATTCGTTTAAATATTTTCTGCAACTCCCAAATTCCTGGGAGGAAGACCTCGAAAACTTCGTGGGATAATCCCTGAAAATGTGTCTTAATAATTAGAATCAGAGTTAAATTTGGATTACGATTACTATTCAATTAGATTCTCTTTCAAAAAGAATTGGAGTGAATACATTATCCTTCTTTAGAAAATTTCTATTTAATAGTAATAATTATAAAGACAAAGAATCTAAAAATCGTTTTATTATTGAAAAAAAATCGGAGGATGCATTCAAACATGCTCTATATGGGTATTTCCATGAAATGGAAACGCTCGCACAATTTTTTTAAGCACAGAAAATTAAAAAAAAAAACTATTGACATTTTATTATATAAAAAAAAATTTAACTTATAATAATTTTAAATGATGGTAAAAACTTCTGAAAATATATGTTAAATTACAAAAATATGTATGAAGGTAAAAAGTGTCACGTGCGTAATGTAACGTGCGTAATCAAAACATTTTTTTTTTTCTTAGCCAACCCATGCACATTTGTTTTTGAACAAACCATGATTATAAAGGTCCATTAATAACCTTTATAAAAACATTTTTTCCGAAATAAAAATCTTCTACAATTCGCCTACTTTTGCAACATTTCATGCTGCTTTAAAAGGCACTTCCGTTTTTTGTCATGTGCGTAAATCAACTTTGATCGCATGGAATTTGGGTACCCAGTGCTCAATTTTCCAATATATATACTTTTTGGAAGGAACTCATCACATTAAATGTAACAATGGCAAAATTCCAACCCATTTATATTTTTATAATATTCAAAACAATTAAACGTGTACAAATGTCACGTGCGTAACCATGGAAACACCCATATGCATAGTTAAGAAAGAAATCTCGTTTCTTTTTTTTTAAGATACCTGAAGATTACAAAGCCTGAATTTTGATCTGTGTTAATCTTGTGGCTAAAAACTAATGAAATTTCTTGTTAATACATTATTTTATTTATACTGCAAAACGCTTTAAATTTTTATGATTTGTAAAATACGCAACAGCAAAAAAGAATTAATTAAATTAATCCTTGTATTTATGTATTTTTAAAATATTTATGTTTTCTGTTGAACTTAAAAAATTGTAAAAATTCTTAATTATTGGTGTTTGCTTTTGGCTTATGTGTTCCTAACACAACCTTTAAAAATAGACGCAAATCAGAGCCTTTGCCAGAAATACGTATCAAGGCTCCTTCGTTTGATCGTGGCCGCCGATGTTCAGGCTCTTTAATAAGCAAACAATGGTCTCAAGAGAAAGTTACCAGGTAGCTTAGCATTTTCTTTTCAAAACATCAAACAAAGATTCATTAACAGACAACTATTTTTCGCACTTCATTCAATGTATCAGTTTAATTGTCTCGTTTGAATTATGAAATTGAATTTCTTTTTTTTTTAATTTCTATTGCTATGTTAATAATTTAAATGCATCTTGTAACCGTTTCTGTATAGATGTAAAAAATTGTATTATTTTTATATAAACAACACTGTTATCATGAAAAAGTTTTTAAAAGCGCAAATTGAGTTTACTTGGGGGTTACACGATCAAGTTTTGCCTTTCAAGTTTTAATACATTCACTTATACATTTACTAATACTCTCACAATTTTGAAAATGGATGCAAACTTGTTGACAATTTTTGCTTTCCATAGAGAGCATCAAGTCACAATCAACAAAACAGCTGACAACAATTTTTTTTCGTTCTGTCTGCAAATATTTTTTTGTTTTGTTTGAAAGTTGCAATTAAAAGTGATAAAAATGAAACAGATTCAAGTTTAAAAAATTGTTTGCTTCTCTTTTTACATTGATTTCCATTAAATTTATTAATTTTAAAAAGAGATATTTGTATATTATGATTATATTTAAATAGTTAAAAAAAAATATTGATTTAGAATCTGAATTAGTTTCTGGGTTTAATGTAGAATATAGAAGAGGAGGTTTTGCTTTAATTTTTTTTAGCAGAATATGCAAGAAGCTATTTTTAATTTTCTTCTTGACGGCATCTTGAAAACTAATTGTTATGAAATTGCGTGCAGCCTACGTCACAGCTATCAATTTTATTGAATTTTGACAAGCAGTATGTAAAAAAAACTTGATAGCAAAACTTGGTCGTGTAACTGCAGTGTTATCAAAATATGCAGCAGCAGTAGTTTTGAGCGGAGGGAAACTCAAAGTTGTCTACGAAGTGGGTGTTGCCAGGTCAATAGTATTTCTAATCATTGCGAAAAATATGCAAAACGCGAAAATTTAATTACAATTTTCTTACAAATAATTTTTCTCAATTCTGAGGAATCAAAAATCTGACTTTAGTTGTATTTTATTTCCTCAGATTTGAGAAAAATTATTTGTGATGAAATTTCTAATCACAATTGTTTCTAAAAAAAAAAACACTGAGAAGTTTCACAAAAAGCTAATATGGCAAAAATGCAAAATGTCCACAAATTGCAAAAACTGACTCGATATAATTTAAAAAAAAAAAATTATTATGACGATGCAAGGGAACGAAATTAATTTGTACTTATGTAAATTATTTGCCAATTTTAATACTTCTGTGTCCTGTTCTCCTGTTTGTAACTGCTCAACATCTTTAGGAACTATTTTAAATCTATTTTTGCATAATTTTTTTAAAAAAATTTTTGTTGAAAGATAATATAAAGAAACTTTCCTTTTTGTTGCCTTCTGCTTAAAAAATGTTTATAAAAAAAGTTTTCAGTTAATAAACTTTTTGTTAAAGCGCGTTCGTTTCTGCTTTATTAAAAAGTTTTCATTTTCGTGACTAGACGAATAAATTCACACCTTAAGCTGGGATCACACGATTGCGGCAATGCACCAATTTTACACAATTTGTATTGTGCTGAATTGGAGCACAATAAAATATTTGTCCCCACAAAATTCTCTGCAATCACATGATTGTCACATTTTATTGTCTCAAATTGGCGCAAAACAATTTAGTACCAATAATTGCCGCACACACGATTTTATATTATATGGCAACTCTGAGAAACAGCTGTTGTAGCCGATGACAAACTTTGTTTTGCAGCAATAAAAAAAGGAGTTAAAAGTTAAAAATATGGTTTGTTCCTTAAAAAGAAAGAAAATTGCTTCGGCTATTATTATAATGTTGTGCGGACTTTGTTTTTATTTTCCGTTTTTACATTTTGAAATGCAGTTTTAACATTGGCCCATTTGCCTTTACAGTCTTTTTTTTTTTTGGATTCCTCGCATGCGCTTTCCCATTTATACCGGTCCTTGTAGTCCGGAGAAGAGTATTCCCAAACACATGGGTACATCTCTACAGCTTGTATTAGTTCATGAATTTCACTGTAGGTCCAGGATGAAGTTACATATAGCTGCTTTTTTATTCAAAGATGTCTGCTGTGGCTGAGCCAGCAGGCAGTATTCAATTTCTCTGGAATGAAATGGAATCGTCCATAACAATGCACTCTTCGAAATCCATGTTAAAATTGCAAGAATTTTACAATTGTTATAATAGTAACAACAATTGAATTTTACTTACTGAAAAACAAAAATTGTATTTAGAAGACGCGTTTAAACAATTTTGAAACTAAATAAATGTATACATATGTGTACTATTGGCGCGTATTGTCTTCTTTGGTTGCCGCATGAGAACACAATAAATATTGGTGCATTTTTAGAATTTTTATTGGTGAATAGTTGTTTAGAAAGAGTTTAGAAAGTGTTTACACGGTTGTTGCATCAGGGTTGAATTTGATTGGGACAAATAGGAACAACATTCCTTTTGGTTGCCGCATGGGCCAATAAATTGTGCTATCACACGATTGTCATACAAAATATAACAAAAATTGATGCATTCTGGCAATCGTGTGATCCTACCTTTAAGTGTGGGCATTGCCAGAGTAAAAAATAAAATAGCCATTATTTTAATTAGCTGCTGTTCAACGTTTATGAACATAAAAGCGTACTAAACATTGATTTGATATCGATCGTTATTTGGCTAAACAGTTGATCGTCAATTGAACAAAAACATTTTGACAGAAGGTTAGGTTAGGTTGCATGGAGGGGTTCTTCTGCCCATGTCTTACGACATACACCTAAGCCAATATAGGCTTGTTGTGCGCTCCGTGGTTTAACCGTGAACCAGTTTGACTCATAGGTCTATAGGAACTCCGTGTCATTCACAAAGCTCCTTAGTTTCCTCCAGCATACGCCCCGTAATTGCGTTATGTCTGGTAAGGTGTCTCTCCCAAAATGTCGGGATCGTATTTGTGAGAAAGCGGGGCACTGACACTGAAAGCACTATTGCTTTGACAGAAAGTGTTTAGGTTTTTCTAGAACTGAAAATCGATTTTAAGTAGATATTATGGGATGCTAATTTTAAATCCAAGTTCTGATTGAATGCAGCTTCGGCGCGAGGCCGAAAATATTCAGTTCTAATAGTTTCTTTATAGGAATTTCTATTAAATGCAGAAATAATCACAAGTGTTTGACACACATTTTTCTTCAGCAAGGTTATTTTGGTTCCTTGTGATTCGGAAAGAAAACGAAAACTACAAAATATTGCAGGAAAAATGATTCCATCAACAGTTCTCCATCACATATCGCCAAAACTGCTGGGCAAATGAAACGTTTTAATAAGAGCATCTTGTGGTTTATTTTTATGTAGCTTCTCTTTAGTTTTCTAATAATCTCGAATTCTGATTTTTGGATTTCTTAAGGTCGTGATTCACTATTCCATACAAACGTCTGGTTCTTTAACAAGAAATTACTAGATAAATATGTCCTACTTAAAAAAGTCGCTTCGAAGTGGCCACACTATTGTACTTTTCTCATCAACTTTGCAAAGGCAACTCTGATTGCATAAAAATATATATTTTGAAAATTTTCAAAAGATTACCCGTCATTTAGACGGGAAAGTAAATGCCTGAAAGTTGGAATCCACTCACACTTTTTTACTAACACACTCACAATTTTCTAACTTTCAACTCGGCTTTCAGCAAAATTTTCCTGAAAGTAATTTTCTGACAAAGTGCCGAGTTAATAAACACGGTTGCCTACACCACGGAACATACAAATTTTCAGGATTGCATTGGAATAATAATTGTGAATTTTAAATTATTTTGTATATTAGAAAATATTTTACAGCAAATATGAACAAAGAACACAAATGAAGTATATTTATAGTGATAATTATTAAATTAATTAATAAAATTTTAGCAATAAAAATTGTTTTCGAAGGTTGCCCTAGAAATGTATGTTTGTAGTAGTGTTGGCAACTCTGTTTCAGTAATATTTCTAAATCTTTTAAGTTTTATAAAATAATAATACTTGCAACTCTTCCCTTTGACGACATTTTTAAAATGAACTTTCACATTCCTTTGAAATTGAGCAAGAAATTTTCATGAAAGTCACAGATTTCATTGAAATTTTTATTCATAATACATATGTATATGAAAATTTAATGAAAGCACTTTCCCGTCTAAATGCCTTGCTAAAAAAGAACCTCTAACACTCATACACTTTTAGTACACACTATGACACTTTTTCAGCTCACATGTCATTTTTAAGAAATTGTATGAAGTAAATCACGGCCTTTAACGACACGAAATCGATCTTAATTTGTAGATCTGGGGCCAAATTCTGGCACTCGTGATTGAACGATTTCGTTATAGAATGCTGTGTGTTTGTTGCTCATTTTGTTTTTGCTCTACATTGTTTTTATTATCGAGTATATTCGATCACGAATGCCAGAATCCGGCCCCTGATCTAAGCAAAACTAATTTTCCTATAAATACAACACTGCTGCAATTACAAACTCCTGTAGTAATCAATTTGATTAACATCGTTAAAACTTTTTCGTGAATGAATTACATATATTTTGCGTACACACAGCTTACGTCCATATGCTTTATGCTTGAGATTTGCGGATTACAATATATTTTTGCACATTAAAGAATGTTTTATTTTCATCAGGATTTCAAGCATGAGTTATTTCTGTATCATAATGTGTCTTTCATATACATATATGTATGTATTTAAGAAAAGAGCGTATGTTTGTATGTCTCATGTAGCACCGGATTTATACGAGTACTTGTTCTACACCAAATATTTATTCTTAAGTAAACAATTTTATTAAATGCTAATGTCCAATACATGATTTATTTCATAATATTATATTTATTACTTACATATGGATTTGATAAACAAATCATATAATTTGCGTAAATATAGTGTTAACATTTCTCTATTTACTATCTACTTATATGATAACTTTATTTATTTATAGAAGGTTGTTTGTATGTAATTAACATCTGTGTAATTCTCAAATAGACTTAAGCAATTTAATTTTAAAAAAAAGAAAAACTTAATAACTGCCGTTTTTATGAAACTTGTAAACATTTTCATGCTGATATTTATATTAAAAAGGAATTGTCATGTGTTATTGTGGTTTGCAATATAAATCAAGTATGAAATTGTTTACATGTTTTACAAACACAAACAGTTTCACATAATTTTACTCAGTTTAATAATTAAACAAAAAAGTTGGTGAGGGTTTCATAACACAAACAAATTGTGTTTTGTCTAAACAAAACTTTAATTTTTTTTAAGAATGCCAATTTAGTTTTAGATATTTTCAAGTCGGTGCTGTTCTCTGGTTTATATTTGATTTCACTGCAGAATAATACGCGTTGCCAGATGAAGAAAATAAGTTGTTCCTGTGTTTTGTAGGTGATAATTTCCACATGCAGACTTTTTAAAGTATTTTAGATTAGAATGAAAGCACTTTTTTTTGTAGAGACCACGGTTTCGTTATACTTGATGAGGTGTTGCCATATCGTCATTTCCATGTCGCCTTGATGGGGAGGGCTTAGACGGTAAGATTTTACGTACGACATGCCAATTGAGGTACAATGCGATTTTCTTAATCAATGGTCATTTATTAAATCATCGCATCTCTCCATGATGTAACTGTCAAAATCTATACATACCTATGTTTGCGGGTCGTTGTTGTACAAATGTGGTTGCTTTATATTTTGACAGTATCCTCACTGTTATTACCCAAACGAATTACAAACATGTTTTTATTTTTGTAGAGTTGCATTGACCTAATAAATAGGCCTAAGTCTAAAATCAATCTATATTAATATTATAAAGAGGTAATATTTGATTGTTGGTTTGTTTGTATGCAATAAAAGCGAGCGAAATTGAGGCAAAATACGAATTAAAATTTAGCACTCTATGGTTTTTTGAATACTTTCAAAATTCCACCACTTACCACTAGATCAAGGATTTTCATGTATGCTTTATTCACTTTATTTTTTCTTCTACGAATCATGTAAATGCAAAAAAATTTTCGTATGATTTAACTTTCATTTTTATATATGTATGTATGTATGTGGATGGTTTGCAATAAATTGATTGTGACATTCGCTGTGTGGCTTGTAGCGCCGTCGTGTTGGAATCACATGACCTCCAAGTCCATATCATCCAATTGGGGCCAAAAATATTCGGTTATCATTGATTCGGTAGCGATTTCCATTCACAGTAACGTGCCGGTCACGACTTTATAACGCCGCCGGCCCATAAACCGCACTAAACCGTAATTTTTTCGTGATGCAATGATGACTCATGGAGTACGTGTGGATTGCTGTCTGACCAATAACTCATTTTATGTTTATTGACGAAACCATTCAGACAGAAATGAGCCTCATCGCTGAATTGGACGTAGCGCTCTTAACGTTGAGGCCACTGACTTCGAAATTTTAATTTCGACTCGTTGTTGGCTCGTATATTTTTCCATCATGAAATGGCAAACCTTATTGAAGAGAAATGCCGAAAGAGCAGCAAGAAATATGGCGTCATCTGCTCTCCCTGTCGCTGTACTTTTTTAGCCTGCCTGTTGAAAAACCCTGTAGCTTCTCAATCGTCTTATGTTGTCTTATGCAAAATTGCATTAAGTAAACCACAACCCTATTTCAGCAATCAGAATAACATCGTTTAAGCTGCAGTTTCAAATATAAAAACAGAACAGCCCTGAACTTTTCATACAATTCATTAAAATATCGTTTCTCTGCTTTACTTTTATTTTTAATATTACTAGCACGGAGATTGCGTTTGATGATGAAGACTTCACAGCTCGAGATCACAATATAATAGTGGAGGTCTTAATATCCGCGTGGTTTGCAATATTGTCAAATACGGATCTTATATGCTATATAGTGGTATTTATAAATCAGGTGAGCCATCCGCATAAACTGCACAGATCGATTATTAAATAATAAAAAAAATAATAGTTTTTCTTACAATAATGAAATTAATTATTTATTTGTTATAAAAGCCAATTGAAATGTATTACTTTAGGTCTTAAAATATACCTTATTGATGTTTTCTGTCCATTTCAGCCGTCTATATGCCGCCGACATTTCGCTGATGCTAATCAACTCATCAGCACACATATAGACGGCTGAAAAAGACAGAAAACATTAGCAAGGTCTGCTTTTTAGTTTGTTCAATTTTGAATTTATTAATTGGGCTTATAGCCTAGACAGACGGCACAGTAAATTTGCATTAAAAGCTCACTAATTCGAACTAAAATTTTACGCTGACAGACGACGGTTTCTGCATTTAGTAAACAGCTGCATTTAAAAAACAGCTGTTGTTTGCTATTGATTTTTTGTTTTGCCATTTAAAATATTTACTTAGAGTTTACTTTTACACACAAAATGGATAAAAAAAAACAGAGTGTAAAATTTGCAGGTATACTGTTGATAGGAAATGAATATTTATTTTCAAGAAAGTTAAAAGTTCTTTTTATGAAACTGCTCAATAATATAAAAATTGTGCGTGCACCAGCAATCACAAATTTAAATTTGTTGTAGCAGTTAAAACAGCTTGCCTCTTTTGTCTGTGATTCCATTTTATCTATTCACAATAGTAAACAAAATATCAACAGCTGACGGATTTCGACGGTGCTGCCATATTATGTAACTGAATTTAGTATAAATGCAGTTTGATTTTGTGCATTTATGACAGAGCTAAATTCACATTCGAATGTAGATAATGCACATTATTAACGCTGTCGTCTGTCTAGGCTATTAAGCTCAGTCTGTAAACTATTTTGTATGATTAATAATTATTAAACAAGATAGAAAAGTAAAATCTGCCGTTACAGTTGTTTCGAGACTGCAACGCTTTGCGTAATGTTTTGCACATTATGAACCTGGTGCTTTACAAAAGTTATTTTACTTTTCTACCTTCCTGGCTGGCAATAATTTATGAGCTCGAATAATTAAACAGATGTTGTTAAATTTAGTTACATGATGTATTTTTTTTGTATTTGTTTTTTTTTTAAGGTGGTCAATGCAAGTTTAATATCATTACCTCTACCCTTGATGGTCTTCCTTTGGGGCACATTGTCATTGCCACGACCTTCAAAAACATTTTGGGTTACTTTGATTGCTTACACACAGGCAATTGTGCTAATAAAATGTATCTTCCAATACAAATTAATCTGGGTCAATTATCACTACAATCAATACAATCTGCCAAATAATCCATTGGGTATTGGGAAGTTGTTTGGTGTTGAGATGTCATCTGATTATGCCACATACGATTTGTTGCTGCTATTGGTGTTATTTTTCCATCGGTAAATTTTCTTTTTTTGTTGCCATTTAATACTCGTAAAATGTTACTGAGGCTTTGGTCACAAATCTTTTGTATAAAAGTTTGCCCATGCCCAAGGCTGCAGTGGATGTTTTCCAAGACCTCACAACTATAACTGTTGAGTTTGCGGTTTCTTTCATTAATTTAAACATTGTTTTCGTAGATTTATTTTGAAGTCTCATGGCTTATGGAAGATTGATATGTACAAGCCCATTGTAATATATAGTGAAGATGACTACGATTCCAAGTCCACCTTGTAAGTATAAATACCCATATAATAGATCTTATGTTCATAATTACAAATGATAAGGCCACGTAAAAGAAGATTGTCATAAAATCAAGTTTTGAAAACATGTTTAAACTTTAAGATGTCATGCTTTTGGTATTTAAGAATGAAAGAAAATAAAGCCATGAACACGGATCCGTATTCAAGTTCAAGCTCAGACACAATGGATTCAAAAATCACTCAAATCTTATATAAAAAAGTTCAAATATTACGCAAGAAGAAACCCCGAAAACCATCCGTAATCACTGCGTTAACAGATGTTGGCACACAAACTAGTCTCACTTCAATGCCATCCCTTTATGAAATATGGATTATGGACAGTGTTAAAACAGTTTCTAATCAAGATGATGTTGTGTTTGAAGAAGTGAGGTATTTTTTTTTATTAAAAGCAATAGAAAAAGATTTGTTTAGCCCAGTTTTTCCAACGCTTAGTATTTTGGTATAATTATTTTAAAACACTGAACCTAAAAACTTAAAATTACATTTTACATCCTTTTGGAATAGCAGGTAAAAGCTTGTGTATTGTTATAAATTATAGAAACGTTTATAGGACACTCTAAATTAGCGCATCAAGCGTATTTTTGCTGTCTAAATCACCCTTTTCCATACAACATGGTTGGTTTAGACGGCAATAATACGCTTGACGTGCTAATTTAGGTCAGACTGTTAGATTCCAGTAAATAGTTTTACTATTGTATAATTATGCTGGATAGTGTTTTACACTATTTTATTGCCAAACTCGTCCCTAAAAAACGTAGTCCGTTTTCTTATCCATACTAATAGCCTTTTTACACCGACTGACATCCACGTGAAACGCATGAAAGCTGCTGAAAATGTGAAACAGTCGTTTACATTGACAACATCTTTCATTTATTTAGAGGTCAAAAAAAGAATACGCAAAATTTTTATGAAAAATAAAAAACAATTTAAAATGTCCAAGTCCATTTAAAATGGACCATTTTGGACATTTTTATTTCCATAGGTCAAGCAACATGTTCTCCATATTGGTTGACCATACGATGAGCTTTCTTTGCACTGCAATTAAAATGAATTTATTTATATGTATGTAATTAATTAAAAATTATAAGAAAATACATGTTCGGTTGATTTTTTTTTATGTTAAATTTGGTTTCGGAAATGTTATTTTGCTAGTGATGGTACAAAAGCAATCGATTTTCTGCAATTATTTTAGTGATGGCATTAAAAAAATCGAAAGATGTAAGATGGAACAAAATGAGAAAGGATCATCTTCTGCTGATGTAGAAAGATGTAGAATTTTCGCCCTGTATAATTCTTATGGGAAGATGTAAACATCTTTGCAAATTGATGAAAGATGTAAGATGTGCGTCAGTGTAAAAAGGCTATAACGGAGACAGTTGCATTATTGTTCTGCAAAAGAGTGCAGATGAACCTTTGGTGCTTGTTAGGGCTCCTCGAATTATTCGAGAATTTTGAGTTTACCAAAGAAAATCCCAATATGAACTTAATTATTTATTTGCTTTAAGAGCCAATTGAATGTATTAATTCAGGTCCAAAAATGAACCTTTTCAAAATGCTGACGACATTTCGCAGGTGCTAATCAACTCATCAGTAGACTTGAAGAATTCTTAAAAGTTTGTTTGAAACTCAACTACTTATTCCATAATTCCCATGAACAAAATGAGAATCAGAAATGTTCAAACAAATCTTTAACACAGCAAACATTTCTTTTCGTTTTGCAACTCTTACAAAGAAAAAAGGTTGCAAAAAAAGTAAAAAAATCTCCTGCCATTTTACTGTTCAACCGAACACAGAAATCCCCTAAAAAAATACGCCAAAAATAAATTGATTCCCCCTAAATTTCCCTCGAAAGAATGTAACACCCCTAAAAGAAAAAAAAAACGCTAAATCTAGGGGGAAACCCCCCTAAACTGGCAACACTGATTGAAACGCACATTTTGAGGAGTGGAAGTGTTTTTCTGTACTCATGTAGATTTTAAAGTGGTTTTCAGGTATGTTTATATGAAATACTGATTGAAAAACAAAAAAATTATCGTTAAGTTCAACTGTTTTATGTCTTATTGCTTACGTTTTGCAACAGCTGACTGTTTAAGTACTTGCACAAACTAGCCCGTAGAAAAAGTGCGGGCTGTTTCGTGCAAGAAGAACAGAAATATTTCTCTCTCACTTGCCCGAACTTTGAGTATGGGAACAGTTTTAGTGCAAATTGGGATCCCAATGTGGATGGAATACGGGATCCCTATGTGGAGTATTGTGTCTAGCTTCAGTATTGCCAATATGTTTATATATTTATCTCGTTTTCTTATAAAATATTTATTTCAGTTATTGCGTATTTTGTATGAAAAGCTTGACATTCGCGTTGTATTAACCCAAATATGAAACACGTTAATGATTCCTCGTGTTTTCTAAGCGAATCCTTTTCCCAGAACATGTTATCGAACTGACCTAAGGTATGTTCGCGAATGCCGTGTGATAAATTTATTAAGTAGTAAACTGGTTTTCTCTAATCTATTACAATACTAGCCTAAAAATGTTTTGCAAATTTGTCTGCCAGGATAAGAGTCGTTTTTTTCATGACAATTCCTTAATATATTATTCGAAATATAACTATAAGTATAATAATAAGAATTTTACATATTAAGGAGTGGTACAAATCCTGATGAAGATGCCAATTCGGAGCGCCGTAATTCAGCCGGTTCGGAACACAACAGTGAGCAGCGTTTGACTGTATCAAGTCATGATCTGGTTAAACGTGTGGAAAATTTGCAGTAAGTACTTAATTTTAAAAGAGATTACTTATATCGAGAAGTTACTAAAATTTTCATATTTCAGACGTAATAAGTATCTATCTGGCTTAACGAAGTTTTTCCATACCTTGATACACAAAGCCCGTTTGCCGTCCGACGTGTATGCCCTTATGTTCCTGTGTGATTTTATAAATTTCTTTGTTTTACTTTTCGGCTTTACAGCGTTCAGTGTAAGTTTATTTAGAGTAGTTTTTGTTTTTAGAAAATTGCATGGGTCTACATACGTATATTAATAAATTATTTTTTCAACTAGTCCAAACAGGCGGATGGTGGAGTAAAAACGTACTTGGCCGAAAACAAAGTTCCCATTCCTTTTCTCATTATGTTGCTGGTACAGTTCGCCTTAATTGTTACAGACCGTGCTCTGTATTTGCGCAAATCTTTAATATCCAAAATAGGGTTCCACTTCTTTACTGTGGTGGGCATTCATGTCTGGATGTTCTTTATAGTGCCGGCGGTAACGGAAAGAAGTTTTTACGCTTCGGCGCCACCCATAATTTTCTACATCATCAAGTGCTTCTATTTCCTGCTCTCAAGCTATCAGATAAAATGCGGCTATCCGAATCGTATATTGGGCAATTTCTTAACCAAGAGTTTCTCCATGATAAATATGATTATGTTCAAAATGTAAGTCAATAATCGAGAATTCTAGAAAAGGTTACACTTGATACGTTAGAGGGTTGCTTTATGTCAGCGAAATTAAAAACTCTTTAATGCAGTTCTCTGCAATGTATCGTATAAAGCAAAATGTATCGTACTCAAGCGTTACCTTTTTCTGTGGAACTCCAGATTGAAAAAAAAACAAATTTTTTTAATACTATTTATTTGTTTCCAGTTACATGCTAATACCTTTCTTGTATGAGTTGCGCACCATATTGGATTGGCTATGCACAGATACCACCATGACTTTATTCGATTGGCTTAAAATGGAGGACATTTTTGCTAATATTTATGCCATCAAATGCTTACGTCAAATGGAAACCGATTTCCCTGCCGCAAGAGCCCAAAAGAAGGCAGCTTTTATGAAACTGTTAATGGGTGGTTCCGCTATACTGCTTATTGTGTTCGCTTTGTGGGGCCCGCTGACACTGTTCGCTCTTTCTGGCGCTGTCGGCCAATCCAACGTACCAACCGAAGTCAAAGTCTCTGTTCGTATTGGTTCATATGATCCCATTTATGAAGCAAGTACATGGGAAAGCACTCATGTGTTTGATGATGCCATGTTTTCTACCATGAAAAATGCTTACATTAAGGATAAGGAAGCGTTGTCGTTTTTGCTGAGTTATGATGCCTCGGATATAGCAGCTATTAAATTGAAACGAAATTCACCATCGATGTGGAATATTGCGCCGCCGGACAAGGCAAGATTGCTGGCTGAATTAGAAAGTAGTAAGTAATATTTTCTTTCTTTTGAAAAATTAAGTTAATTATTTACTTGCCTAATTAATTTCTATTATTTGAACTTTTTCTTATATAATTATTTCTGTATTAAGTTTATCAGGCTCAAGTTCTTTCTATATTATCTTTGTGATTGATATTAATTAAATTAGACAAAGAAAACATCAAAGACATTTAGCAGGGTGGACAACTAGTTGTTTCGAAGCCGCCACACTTTCTCATCAGCACCCGTCTTCGAAACAACTAGTTGTCCACCCTGCTAAATGTCTTTGATATTTACTTGCTTTAAGAGCCAATTGAGTAGTATTAATTCAGGTCCAAAAATAGATCTTGCAAATGTTTTCTGGCTTTTTTCAGCCGTCGATATCATCTCATCAGTGGACTAGAAAAATTCTTAAAAGCATGTTTGAAACTCAACTACTTATTTCATAAGTCCTATAAACAAAATGAGCATCAGAAATGTTTAAAGAAACCTTTAACACAGTAAACATTTTAACCCAAGGCATATTTCTCAGGTCAATGCAACTCTACAACAACAAAAAACATGCTTGTATTTTGTTTGTGTAATAATAGTGGTGAGACTGTCAAACCTACAACAACTGCATACGTTTGTACAGCTTTTGACAGTTTCACAATAAAAACACACAAAATCATATGCAGAGATGCATTGACCCGATAATTGGATCATGGTGTCACCGAACCCAATAGTATCGCTTGTGTTGCCAAAACTAAACCAAACATTAAACCGTTGTTGTTTTATTTAATTTTGCTAAGCAAATATAGTTCCTATCAAAATTTTGGCATATTCCATAACTTTATAGGCTCCTGGGCCGTATTTTGCACGTCTTACCCTTTTCCGCGAGGTTAGTTAGCTGTCAATTTTTCTCAGCTTTTTTTGCCAGCTAAATTCTTCTACAAAAGTTTTATGAACTATTCGACCTTTTTGCTTTTTATTATAAGATTTCTGGAATTTCGAGCCTGAGGTCTTTGTTTATTATTTTTATTTTCAATTTTTCCAAATGACCGACACTGTTCTTGTCGGTCATTTGATGCATCATATAAGCGACTGTGTTTTTAAAGTGAATCTGTTTGTGTAATTAATTGTTCGTATTTTTCCTTTAAAGATGTAACACTGGTTGTGCGTTTATCCTACGAATTAATAAGGACACCTCCTGCTAAAGATCAAGTTGGCACTGTTAGTTCAGAGATTACGTGGGAAATGACCGGTGATTATCCGGATAGAAAGACTTTGGAAAATATGATAAGAACGGGCAATGAAAATGATACTGATGCCGTAATACCAAATATTGTACCTTTATTTATTAAAGTTTTGAATTCCGGCGATCCCACTTACATACCAGCGCTGCAAAAAGCTGACAATATTAAGTTTTCAGGTAAATTATTTATTTATAGGAATGCAATTTTTATTTATGTAAATTTCGTAATATTTATTGAAATATTTTTATATTATTTGATCTTTAGATTGTCAAGCTTTCGATCTTTAGTTTTTTTTTTATAAAAAATAATTTTAAACAATTACACCGGTATTCATAAAAAATAAAACACTGTTGAAACACATTTTACAACAAATTTTTTATATAAAATTTGTGCTAAAATGTATTTGAGCAACGTTTTATTTTTTATGAATACCGGTGTTAGTATTTATTTATTTTGAATATTTCGCCAACAATTTGTTGGCATCTTCAGGAAATTAATTATAAAATTTATGCCAACAAATTGTTGGCGAAATATTGAAAATAAATAAATAATTGTTTAAAATTATTTTTTATAAAAAACCAAAAAAGATCAAAAGCTTAAATAATTGATTTAACAATTTATTGAAATATTTTGTATACATTTTTTTAGATTTTACTAATATGAGTATATCCATGAATTCGGCTGGCAATAATAGTGTTTGGTGGGAAATATCTGATTATTGCCGCGATGACGATCCTGTGTCTACATTTTTGAAAAAATTACCCTTGTATGATTGTTCTTCGGGCATAGTGTTTTATACGTTTAATGACAAGAAATTCCCCTCGACTTGGACATTCTTAACAGGAGGAGGGTGAGACATGAGCATGAGTCTATTCGAAACCTTAATTACATATACTAATATCATGAATTATATTCTTTTTCAGCATTATCGGTTTGTACACCACCTTCGTGTTATTGGCTTCCAGATTTCTGAAGAACTTCTTGGGTGGCCAAACAAGAAGAATTATGCATGAAGATTTGCCAAATGTTGATAGACTTTTACAATTATGCCTAGACATTTATTTGGTAAGTTTTGTTTGTTTGTTTTTAAAACCCTCGTTTTTGGATTGAGACTAAGGACTTGATAACGTTTAACGTTCGGTATTTTCATTTTGAGTTGATATAATCATAGTTCTTTTGAATTGTTCAATTCTGATGGTTTGATGATTTATAAGTGGAAGAAATTTTCGGAAAAGGTCCTTTAAACTAGTAATAATGAAAATAAAGTGTCACGCATGGTCATGGTGAGATTTAAAAAAAAAAAATCACTCATGAGTATGTGATTGGGTTTTAATAGTAAAATTTCCTTCGTGTCAACCGTTTCAAAGGAAATTATTACAAATAATTACAATTTACAAATAACAAAACGAAAATAGGAAAACAACAACAAAACAATGTTGTGTATGAAATAAAATGCGAGGGCAATGAACTTCAAAATTGCAACTTGGTTTATGTTGGAACAACCAAAAGATCACCATCTACAAGAATAAATGACCATATGCTGGATATCAGCAAAAAGAAAGAGTCGACTGCATTAGCACAACATATATTAAAAACGGGCCACCTATTTGATTTTAATAAAATCAAAATTTTAGACAAAGAAAGTATAGAAAAGAAAAAAATTAGTATACCAAGTCTACACATACAAAAAAAAAGAGAAACAACACTATAAACTTACTGCCTGTTCCTCAATGTCGCAAGAAAATGTAAGCGATCGAAATGTAGTCGCTCGATTTCGAATCAATTTGGATTCCTCTATGTCGCCAGCTTGCGTTCGCATAGTCTTACGTCATGAAATTTTTGGCATTTACTTCACAGAGATGCCAGATCGGTAAATTAAAGTTTTAGTTGATTTTTTATTGCAGTAGTGAAAAAAACTACTTAATTGTTCTGGTGTAAATACAACCCTTCATAAAACTGGTCAGCTGCATTTGACAAGCCAAAGCAAATACAAAAATAAATAACACAGAGTATTCTGTGATAAAAAAAGCAAACATTTTGAAAGTGCGGAAATAGTTTTTGTGGTGTTTTAAAATTTAAAAGTATTTTTGCGATGAGCACTGGTATTCCTCTGGCAAACTCAGGATTTTCTTCCATCCAGCAATCAAGTGGAATGTTTAAGAAAACTACATGCAATAATTGTTTAATATATTTACTAAATAAAATAAAAATTAAAAATATATGGGGTTTGTAGTTTTATTTCCCAGTTTTTTAACAAAAAAAAACAAAAATTTTTTCTATAAAAACTCCCACTCGATAGCAAAACAGCAAGTGCTTGATTTTGACATTTGTGTTCGCAGTGCTGACGACATGATCGATATTGAGGAATCGGATTTTGTATGAAAACACTTACGTTTTTTCGACTTGTCGATCGAGTCATCGTTCGATTAAAAGAACTTCATAGAGGAACCCAAAACAATTTTAGAAAGCGAACAATCGCACAACTGTGACATCGAGGAACAGGCAGTTAATTTTTCAATGTTTTAATTAATTTCTGCTGCCATAAAATGTAAGCCACTCAATTTTAATTCAAATTTAAAAAATCGCTAATTAAATGTTTCCATAAATAGATAAAAACCCTTGAAAAAGTCGACAAAAAATCATCGACGAAACGTCGGGTACAACAGTAATTAAAACTTTGTTTTAATTATAAAAGATATTAGGCCTTATAAGCTAAACCAGAAATGGGAAAAAACACGGAAATTATAAAGCTTCACAGAATTTCACTAAAACAATTAACAAATTTATTTACCATTTGCTATTAAAGCCCATGAAAATTTGTTGTTTTAGTTCCAAAAGACCGCTACAAATCTCTCCTGTTTAATTTTTTTTTTTTGAATAGCAAAATTATAGTTTTTCGGAACTATTAAAGAGTTGAGTAGCACTGAAGAAATTTCGGAATGTTTAAATTTGTTTAAAATATTGCATTGTTTTTTTTTTTGCAAAAATATAATTTTATTAATAAAAATCTATTTTGAGGGAGTAATTGAATTTTCAAATGGAGAGGGACAACAACATACAGCAGTCATTTCAAATGTATTTTTTCACTATTGTTTCTTGTTTTTCTTTCTACAGGTAAGAGAAGCCTTAGAATTTATGCTGGAAGAAGATCTGTTCGCCAAATTAATCTTCTTGTATCGCTCACCGGAAACGATGATAAAATGGACACGTCCTCGTGAAGAAATCGCCGATGATGAAACTGACAGTGATTCGGTGCGCAGCCGCATGAGCGGACGACGTAATGAACATCCTCAGCCAGCCAATGTTCAATAACCTTCACTGACTGCATCTTAAAATAGAGTTAAAAAAATTCAATATCTAAAAACTAGTTTTTTAGAGACGAGTTTTTAACAAATTTCTCTTCAACTTCTTTAAGGACACAATCAAAACTCAAGAACTGCCTACAAATAATTATTGTATGAACGAACTATTAAAACAAATTTCTACTACACATAAATATATCGTTGATATTATTAAACTTTAATTTATTATGTATGTAATTGATATTTTAAACAAAATATTGGCTATAGTTTCCTTTTTATTATTCACTCTAAAGATTTAAGCAAAAATTTTACAACTATAAAAAGAAACAGTTAAAAAAAAACACGATTTATTTTATAATTAGTTTTTTTTTCAAATAATTTAATAATAATTTTGTTTTTTGTTCTACCAATACTGTTTTTTTGTGTGTATTTTGCTTTCTCTTTGTTTGAAATTGCATAAAACGTAAAAATACTTAAGATCTTTTATTTTAAATAATGTCTTTGGCTGCCTAAAGAAATCTTTGGCTCTTTGTTAAGAACATTATTTAAAATTCAAATCCTAAACTACATGGTAAAATAAATAATTATAATTGTAATAAAATGTGAACTCATATTCAGGGATTTTAAGCATTTTTTTGATACAAAACACTAAATAATATATAAAATAGAATTTGTATAAACATAATTAAACTTGAACGGATTAGATAAACAATTTATATGTTTAATATTATTAAATTTGTAATACATACTACATAAATAAGTAAATAATAGAAAGAGTTATTCGTAAATATTTTTTACATATTACTTTTTATTTAATTTTTTTCTTTCTTACGAATTGCAATACGTATTACTAAAGTGCTTGAGTATAAAAATTGTTAAACTTAGATAATGAAAATTAAATTAAAACTCATCTTAAATAGATCGGTAGATTTCGCTGCCGGTTCTAATAATTCATATTCAGAGTATTCATTCAAACTGTCAAATTCATTCAAACTGTCAAACAGCTCTTCAAAAATCTATAATCGTTTGGAAAACTGTTGTGCAAAATTCTAGAAATCTTAGGCGATAATTTCTGCTCTTAAGTTGTCTGCTAAATAAAATCGTAAGGCATGGATGTCAACTGAGGCTTATTATTGATATCATAACCAATTAGATTCTTTTTGTTTTAAAGGCAAAGTATTTGATTAAATTATAAACAGTTTCGATTTTCAACTACACTGTTCTGCCAACTGATTATTGTATATATGAATATCAAAAGATAATATCTGAATCTCATTTTATGCATACAGTTGTCCGTGTAATACATACTCAGGTATAGTGTGTATAACTCTTTAGAAGATTTATTAATGCCCAAAAGCTCAGCGGCCAACAAATTGTATTTTCAGTTCAACATATCGTCGTTCGTAAGCTATTGTGTTCTATATATGTACATGTATATAGAAATTGCTATACATATACCCCCTAATACATAAAAATTATTACAGGCTTATAAGACTGTTATTTGACATATTTGGATGGAAAATCTGTCAAATAAGAGCTTTATAAACCTGTTATAATTGTTATGAATTAGACGGATAGAATACAATAGTTTACGAACGACGATATGCTTAAACTGGTAATTCTGTAAAGCAGTGAACATTTCGTTTTTTTTTTTTTAACAAAATGTATGTACTTAAATTTGTTCCAAACTCCGACAGTTTTGTATCCAATTAAATATTGTCTTTTTTTGCTGTCAAAGCAACTGGGCAACAAATGACCTTGAAACATTTGTTTATCTTTATTAATTAAAAGACAAAACTGCATTTTTTTTTTATTTCAAAATTATTCCCGACGTTATTTAATGCAATCTGGCAACCTGATGTAATAAATTCAGTCAAGTACGAGGCTGGCTCGCACACTTAGAGTTCCGTACGTATGTGTAATGTATATACATACGTATAGAATGGCATATGTGCATACGTATGTATATTGTATACATTTCATCGCTCTGTCTCTTACAGCTCGAGGGGACACCTAGTAGTTTTCGACTTGCTGTTGTTGTTGTAAGGCATCTGAGAATACATACACTGTGCGAATTTCGACTGTCTACGGTTCGAGAGTTATAGCTTACACAACTGTTACTGTAAAGGGACACCTGGTAGTTTTAGACGTGTTGATTTTAACATTTGTTGCAGTGCAGCATATGTGAATACACATATTGTGCAAATTTCACCCCTCTGTTTCTCACCGTTCGACAGTAACGGCTAATTGTTACTTTACGTTGATAGGGAGACCTGGTAGTTTTCAACTTGTTGTTTTTAGCATTTGTTGTTGTAGAGAATCTGTAAATACAAGCACTGTGCGAATTTCCGCTTTCTATCTTTTACGGTTCGAGAGTTGTAGCTAATTGTTACTTTTCGTTGCATGGGAACACCTGGTAGTATTCAATTTGTTGTTGTTTTTAGTATTTGCCGCTACAACAGCATCCTGTGAAAATTTCAGCTCTCTAACACTTACAGTTTCGTAGAATGGACGCTGTGACGGACGGACGGACGGACGTAGAAGTCTCGGTAATAGGGTTCCGTTTCACTCTGATGAGTACGGAACCCTAAAAATGGAGTACAATATTAGACAACAACAATTACATCGGTATTCATAAAAAAAATAAAACATTGTTGAACCACATTTTACGACAAATTTTTCATATAAAATTTTTTCTAAAATGTATTTGAGCAACGTTTTATTTTTTATGAATACCGGTGTTAGAATTTGGCAATAAAATAATAAAAATAACATGCATTTTGTTTTTGTACAACTTCTGTAAACTGTCAAAAAGACGCCACTTCTGCATTTACAGGAGGTAGATGAACAGAGCTCACGCTGATTTGATATCTCGTTCTTGCTGCCTTTCATCTCTGTGTAGTCTCTTGACAGTTTGCAGTAGTCAGATGATTAACGGTTCAGCTGACGAGGTTACCATATTGGTTGTATCATGATATTCACAACATTTTGTTGCTACTCTATGCTGCAGAAACCAGTACTTTGATTAGCTCTACCTCTTCAACAAAATCTACAAGGGAAAAGTGAAAACCGCCCATGATTATTAAAAATTGTATAGAGAATTTTATGTTCTTTAAGCCAACTACAGGAATTGATAAGATTTTGTTATACTTATTTAAAAATAAAATTGGCCAGTGTTGTGTTATATTCTACTGCGGCGCAAAATAATCAAACAAAAATTGCTTAAAACTATTTGCGTTGCTATTAAGTTGTTGAGCTTGAGGAAGACAATTCCAAAGGCGTGCTGCATATATGAAAAAATGCCTTTCAGATACAAGAAAGCGATGGAGGGGAATTATGATCTTTTTACCTCTAAGTGACCTGGCAAACCTAATATTATTGCTAAGATATTGTGGAGCTTCCGAATATATAATCTTATGTAAAAGTAAGAGTGCGCGAATATTCAAAAGATCATCAAATGATACACCGTATAGCTTTGAGGAAAAATTGGACACATGGTCATATCTTCGTAAGCCAAACACATATGTATCTTACAATGTTATTATATAAAACATTCAGCTTTCTCTTACTGATGGAATCGCAATTTGCAAACAGTTCACAACCGTACATTAAGCCTGGAAGAAGATAAGATTTTGCAATCATCTGTCTAATATTGAGAGGTGTATAATATTGTGTTGACCAAAGACAACTTAGCTTCCTATAAGTTTGACCTACCAGAGTGTTGACATGATTTGTCCAATTGAAGCTATTATTGAAAATTAGCCCAAGGTTTTTGGCAGCATCCACAATATTTAGCTTTACCCCATTTATTAAAATGTCAAGACCAATATTGCAGTCAAGTTTTCTCCTACGAATTATTATGCATTTCGATTTATTAGGGTTTAGGCAAAGACCATTTGCGGTGGCCCAGCGATAAACGTTATCTAGTTCATTATTGAGTCTCCCAATTTTTTCTGCGACAGATTGTACTGGACTACTCAGATATAACTGCACATCATCTGCGTACATATGAATATTGCAGTGCATGAGTTGTTTTGGCAGATCATTTACGTAAATTGCGAAAAGCAGTGGTCCAAGAATTGACCCTTGAGGCACACCTCTAGATAAACCTAGCGAGGAAGATTGGGCATTTTTCCAATAAACGAATTGCGAGCGATTTGAAAGGTATGATGACAAAAGCCGTGTTGACGTTTCAGAAAAATTAAAAAAGTGTCTCAACTTCATGGACAACATGCCGTGATCAACCGTATCAAAGGCTTTTGAATGATCAAGAAGGACCAAGAAGTTTAATTTGTCTTCATCTAAATCGCGTCGTATATTTTCAGACACATCCAGTAGTGCGGAAACACAGCTATGATTTGTCCGAAAACCGGACTGTTTATCGAACAACAACTTATTATCATTTATGTATGATGACATCTGAAAATTAAGAACTTTTTCTAGGACTTTAGAAAGATAACACAGTATAGCTATTGGCCTAAATTCAGAAACAGTTTTTTGTATTGGCACTATTTTTGCAATTTTCCATTTCGACGGAAAGGTGCTAGTCATTATAATACTATTAAATAAGTGTGTTATATAAGGCAAAAGTACAGGCAATAACATCCTTATAAATTTTGGATGCATGTTATCGCAGCCCACCGCATTCGACTTAATTAAGTTGAAGCAAAAAAGGACTTCAGATTGACTTACGCAAGAAAATTGAAAGAGACTACTAAGGGTTTCAGGGTTGTTAGTACGTGAAATGTTGTAAAAGCTCTTATCAGCTGGCACCAGAGGTATATTCGTGAATGTTCTGTTAATATCTTCAACATCTAACTGGCAGTGATTTACATTCTCAGTCCCACCAACCCCAATTTCTCTAATACATTTCCATCTCTGCCTGGTACCAACCGCCGAACTAAAACGCCTAGAATAGTACTCAATTTTTGCAATTCTGATGCCAGTATTTACCTTTATCCTATGATGTTATGCATCATTTTCTAATTTTCTTGAAATAAAAAATTTTAAATATAAACTCCCTTTACTGTTGTATCTATATTTTTGAACTAATCATAAAGGCGTCGTGCGATTTCAACCAAACTTATACACTACGTAGGCAGTGGCCCATATATGGTTGACAAGTGTGTTTCTTTTCTTATTTTGTTTTGCCGTGCGAAGCTGGCAACGGGTCCGCTAGTTATAAATAAATAATATGAGAAATCGCACAACTGAACATACTTCAAAATTTAACAAATATTATTTCTACCAGTGTTTGAAAATTAACTGTACATTATTTTGTGTACTGTACACAAACTTAGAAACGCTACATATTTTTTAGTGCATGTGTGTGTGTGTGTGTTACACAAACGGAATACAGTACATAAAGATTTTTGAATGAAAATAACAAACATTAGCGGAAATCACCCTGCAAATTTAGCAGATATAGCATGCTTTTTTGCTACAAAGCGTGAGTGTCTTTTTCAAGTGTTTAGCAAAATAATAATATCAGCTGATTTTAGAGCAACGGAAAATATAAATATTTTTGTTTTGC
Source organism: Sturmia bella (assembly GCA_963662145.1). Classification (NCBI taxonomy): domain Eukaryota; kingdom Metazoa; phylum Arthropoda; class Insecta; order Diptera; family Tachinidae; genus Sturmia; species Sturmia bella. Next base: position 29,731,368 of record OY759171.1, on the reverse strand, counting down.
AAATTGAGAAGGAAGTGTTTTCTAACAAATTGCAAAAATTTCATTATTCATCTTTTCGTTGGCCGTCTTTTATTGTTGACTTTTTGTTTCATTACCTTAATTTTATTTTTACTTTCTTCATTTCCTTCCCTGTTTTATTTATTTGTTTACAAAATTTAATAAAGCGAGTTTGCCGCAGGAGATAAGCTAAGCCGCAGCCAATATTTGAAAAGCAACGCCGTCGATAAAATTTGCACGTGAAGCAACCGCCCGATTTTTTGCTTATTTTATAAAATTTAATAAAAAATTATGCATAATAATAGGTATAATATTCACTTTTTGCTATTTTGTAAATGCTTCTTTGAGCAACGTTAGCATTAATTTAATTCCAGCACAGGCATGTTTTGTGGCGGCCTTGCCGTCATACAGTTTTTTGAGCGCAGGAGTTTACGTTTTGAAATGTAGAAAAACAAGCAGCTGTTTTAGCATTTAGCAACATTTGCAAATACGGATCTGCAATGGTTTTTAGTTATGCATATTTGCTTAAGTGATGCAAATCTCGGTTTAATACATTTTGTTTTTGTAGTGTTGCAGACTATGGCACATATGCTACGCTTGCAATATCTGCAAGGGTAATTTGCAATGAAGGGTGAGTTCCGCTATTACGTACTGCTGGGATTTTCGTCCTAACACAGTATAGTTGTGGTTTATTTACTTTATATGTATGTATTTTACCGTAACGTTTTTTAAAATAAATGTTCGCGTTTTTGGTCCCGTTGTGTTATCTGCAGCTGTTTAAATCTTTTCTAACACTGCAGTTACACGATCAAGTTTTGCTATGAAGTTTTTTTTTATTCAATAAAATTGATAGCTGTGACGTGGGCTGCACGCAATTTCATAACAATTCATTTTCAAAATGCCGTCGAGAAGAAAATTCAAAATAGCTGCTTCATTAAAACTACTATCAGAAATAAAGAAAATAAAAGAAGAAGAAAAAAAGCCAAAGGGCAGAAAGGAGTCGATATGACGCCACATTCATATTCCACAGAACTTCGTGGCTTCTGTATAGCTCTATAAGTCACAGCACATCATTATATTTGTTGGTTTTGCACGTAAACAGTTTTATTTCTATTTTTAAGCTTAAATCTGTTTAATTTTTATCACTTTTAATTGCAACTTTCAAACAAAACAAAAAACTATTTGCAGACAGAACGAAAGAAAGAAATTATTGTCAGCTGTTTTGTTGATTATGACTTGATGCTCTCCATGGAAAGCAAAAATTGTCATCAAGTTTGCATCAATTTTCAAAATTGTGAGTGTATTAGTAAAAAAAAAGTGTGAATGTATTAAAACTTGAAAGGCAAAACTTGATCGTGTAACCCCCACGTAAACCATTGAAAAAATATCATTGCTTTGGTTAATGTTAATTAAGTATACAAACAGAAAGTAGAATTGCGTGAGCTTTGGTTGCCGAGTGGTTAAAGCGGCTGTGCCAAAATTGTGAAATTTGACACGTCCAAAGTTCATAGGGTGCTGATGAAGGGTGTTTGCTACCCAGAAACAGCCGGTTGTCCACCTAGCAAATAAATTTTACTTTTCTTTACTTAATTGATATTGATTAAAAAGTAGTGAAAACCCAAGGGTTGAACTTGAGCCTGAAAAAGTAATTTAATATAAATGCATTGAAAATATGTTTTTTTGCTGTGCAAATATTTTGCGAATATTCGCGTTTTTTGTCCATTTGTCTTGGTTTCAGTTGTCTAAACCGTTTATAAACAAATTTGAATATACATATTTTTTGGGCTGTGCAAATTACTTGCGAACTTTCGCGCTTTTGGTCCAGCTGTGTTCTTTGCAAGTGTTGAAATCTTTTCTAAGCCAGTTTCAATATACATACATATATTTTGTGTTCCGCAAATTCTCTGCGAATTTTCGTGTTTTTGCTCCATTTTTGCAACTGTTGAAATCTTTGATTATACGTTTGTAGCCTTTAATTTCTCTCTTTTTTTGCGCTAGTTGAGCTCTCTGTGGCTGTTAAAATGAGTTTTACAATTTCATGTTCTAAATCCACAAACTGTACATTAAAAATGGTATTTTTAATGTACGAACACATTGAAGTTTGTTGGTCGTGCATGGAAAACAGAACACTATGCGTTTTGATAACAACATCGTTGTGGTGGTTCAGTACAGTATTCTGCTCCCCCCTAATACATAAAAATTATTTCAGACTTATAAAGCTCTTATTTGATATACTGGTATGGAAAATTTGTCAAATAATCGCCCATGTTCTGAAAAACGCATTTCGCTTAAAATTTGCGTTTTCCATTGGAAAACGCCAAATAGGTGTTCTCAAGAACACTTATAGCTGGACGTTCGCATTTTCGATTTGAAAACGCCAAATAGGTATTCTAGGAAACAAAACCGCTAGAAAGCTGACGTTTTCAAACCGCTAGTGTATGCTGAAACGATCTGCTCATTTTTATTAAACTATGTACGCTCGAAAGAGAAAATAAAATGATGTAAAATTTAAATTTAACATGCTTTGTTTTTATTTGAAGAAAAACTTTAAAAATTTTTTTTACTATTTTAATTAAAAATATGCAATTTAAAATTTTGCTTTGTGCTTGTCAATTGTCGGTACCATTTGTTTACTTTTCAACTGGCGATTTAGGCAAACAGCTGGGCAAATTGATCTTCGGCTATTTTTTTCAAACTTCTGATAACATTATTTTAAATTTATTAAGATCGCATATTTTTATTAAAAAGTAGTAAACAATTATTTATAAAAGTTCAAAAATAATTAAAAAACTCTTGCAGCACATAAAAACATATACGAAAGCTAAAAAATTATACAAGATCATATTTGAAACCGGCTACCCGTGATGAAACTTACCAAATTATTCGCAAGTGTTTATATGTAACATCTCTAAATAAAAAGAAGAAGCATTTGTGGTTATTACACCGATATTTTACAAATAAAATTAAATAAAAAAGATGCGTGTTACCGTTTGACAATAAATATTAAAATTTAAAATACAGTCTTACTGTAAGTTCATAAAGAAATGTTTTTTTAAGCTTAATAATAAGTCTTGTTTTCCATGAAGGGCGCGGGCAAAAATCAGTAGAGCAGTGTAAAATAATTCTGCAATTTATGGAGGCACATGTTTTGTTGTTAGCGGTACTCAGCGTTTGGTGCGTTTTTGGTTGCGACTATTTGAATTTGCGATTATATTGCAACTGATATTGAGCACCCTTTTTAACAACTTTGCAAATTTTATTGCACTCCAAATAACAGCTGATAAATTGATAAACAATGTTTAAAAGAAACTAAAGCGGTACTCAGCGTTTGGTGCGTTTTTGGTTGCGACTATTTGCGTTTGCGATTATATTGCAACTGATATTGAGCACCCTTTTTAACAACTTTGCAAATTTTATTGCACTTCAAATAACAGCTGATAAATTAGTACACAATTTTTAATTTTTCACGTTTTATTTTTTTGGTAATTGCTGTTGGCTCCATCTCTACAATTTTTTGTTCGCTTTGTTTTAAAATGTCAGCTGTTCGAGTGTCAGTGTTGCAAACGCAATACTCATACGAAAAAAAAGCAACACGTAATTAGCGGTGCGCAAATGCAAAAATATTGCGAGTGCAACCTTGTATATTTTGTTGTTGGGTTGCAAAGAAATAGCAACGATTTCTTGCATTCGCACTTACGCAAGACATTTGCACCAAATAATGAACTGCGCTTAAGTGTTTGCTTTGAAAGCTTTAACAAAACAAGAAAAAAAACTCCATTTCTACAATTTTTTGTTTGCTTTGTTTTAAAATACTCATACGAAAAAAAGCAACACGTAATTAGCGGTGCGTAAATGCAAAAGTATTGCGAGTGCAACCTTGTTTATTTTGTTGTTGGGCTGCAAAGAAAAAGCAACGATTCCTTGCATTCGCACCAAATAATGAACTGCGCTATTATAAAACATATGTGTTTTATTTGTTCGAACTCAATTTCGAAAAAGGCAAAACGCCAGCAAATCGCTTCGTTTTCAGAACATGCTTAAATGCGTTTTGCGATTTGAAAACGCAGCGTTTTTCAGAACATGGGCGGCAAATTCTAGAATAAAAATGTTGTCGGAAAGATAATAAATTTATATTTTCTGTAATTGATTTTGAAAATTTAAGCAACTTCTTTATTGAACTTATTGCACACTGTGTAAAAAGTTTCTTGTCATTACCAACTATGTTTCTATGTCTATATGATTTTACAAACCCCAATAAAAGATCTGCCATTATGACTGCCGGAGTTTTATAACTTTGTTTTTAAATGTTCTGTTGTGCGTCTTTTCATATAAATTTTAGCTCTACTTAAAAAATAAATAACGCAATAATCTCGATTTGCTTGAATACACATACATACATATTATTTAAACGAGAAAAAAAACGAATTATTACTAAATGCCCAAAAATTGTGAATAAGCAGAAAATAGTTTAGAAAATAAGACTATGCAAAATGTCTCATATCATGAACAATGAATTAGTTAGGCACATTCATTTACCAAATTCTAGTTAAGCAATCATCTCACTATGTACTACTTTTTCGAAAATCAAATACATAACTCTAATTAAGCGCCGACAAACGAACAAAACAAATAATCAAACTAATTTTACATGTATGTATATGTATAACCTAAAACGAATAATTTTGTTTAGTATTTAGGAATTTTTTATATAATAAACATTTTTTGATATTCAACAAAAAAAAAAAACAATAAAAATATTTGTTTAGAAAATATAATGTTAAAGAAATTATTAAATAAATGTTTTATCTTTATTGAATATTTATTAATTAATGAATAAAACATGGTACCTATTTTAATGTTCAATATTAGAAAATTTCAAATAAAAATATTTTATTAATAAAAAAAAATTCGTGTGCAGAGTATTCAATTTAGCTAAACTATGACAAGATGTATGTTTAGATTTTAAAATTCTTGTTTAAAAAAAATACTAATAGTTCGATTAGTACCAAGCCGAATTCACAAAAGGTAAACTTCTCTGCAAGATGCTGGTAGCGCTGACAAATATGTATATCGGTTAGGGCTTCTAGTTAGTTTATTAAGAGAAAAATTAAAAAACCTAACCGAAACTCTTGTGTACAAGTGATTTTGCATCTCTGTTTATCTAATTAATTTCGGAAGACTACGTAATACATATGTATGTATCTGTGCTGCTTACTCTGCTTACTTTTAGCTTAGGTCAATGATTATCAAAATATTGATTAACTCTAACTAGTCAGTCACAACGTAAATATTGGTTAGCCTTAAGAGAATGTTTTCAATTTTCATTTTAAATTAAAATTTTTTTAAAAAAAATTTTAAATAATATTAAAACACTTATGTATATGTAAGGCAATGAAGTCATACAGCTAAAAATAAATACAGTATTTTTCGGTTAATTGACCCTACGGTTAATTGGTTTCCACGCTTAATTGAACCACATGATCGGGCAAAAAAAATATTGCATACGAACACCATGTGAATTTCCTCGGATAATTGAACCCGGTTAATTGATTTTCCCGCTTAATTCGTTCAAAATTCATGTCATCAAAAATAAAATTCCTCTTACTTTTACCCGGTTAATTGCATTGAAAAATAATCTGGCATTTTTGCACATACATATTTGACATCATTTGTGAAAAACACTGGGTGGCATCTCTACTATACACATATATGTACATTTTTTGCTGTTACTTGCATTTTTTTTTCGTTCAAGGTAAAAAAAAATTATTTTGAAAAACTTAAAGTGCACATATGCGATTTCTTTTAATTCATTAGTACATAGTTCCAATTATGCGTGATTTCTGTTATTGAACAAACTGTTCAATTAAATAGGGTTCTTGTAATTGAACGAATTGTTCAATTAAACGGGTATCGGCTAATTGGTTCCCCGGTTAATCGAACAAAAAATTGTGCAAATTTTGATGTGCAATTAACCGAAAAATACTGTAATTTAAAACAAATAAGAAAATAAATAATTTTTATTTGACCTTTTTTATTTTTGAAAAAACTAATTTATGCAGCTTCAGATGGTTTTTTTAAAATAAAATTTATTAACAATATTATTCAATATTTCGCTAACAGTTTGTTAGCATCTTCAGGATAATATTTGTAATTAAATTGAAAAATGTTTGAAATAAAAAAATTAAAAAATTGCAAATTAAAAAATAATATAAATAACACAAGTAGAACTAAACTAATTCTATGTCTAACATTTGCTATGCTATCATTCCCAACATGTTGGCAATGATAGCATTGCAGTAGATTAAATCAATGTAATAGATTAACTGTCTAATTCATAAAAATTATAACAGGTTTATAAAGCTCTTATTTGACAGATTTTCCATACATACATATATGTCAAATAACAGTCTTATAAGCCTGTTATAATTTTTATGAATTAGGGGGTAAATCATTATCCTCATTTTGAAAATGTTTCAGTGTTAAAAACAGAAAATAGTTATAAGAAACGTTACATGCTAGAAATGTTAGAGATAATTAAAGCACCATTGGCGCTTTTTTCATAGAGTAAAAGCGGAACCCTAAAAATCAAGAAACCTCAAGCTTCAATTTCATTGAGTGCAAACGTAAATCAAATTCTCCATATTTTTGTTTACTTACTGGATTTCTTAAAAAAGAAAAATATTTTGCTTAAATTTTGTAATTAAATTATGATTATTTATTTTATTTTTTTTTCTCTTGTTTCTGAATAAAAAACACGTATTTAACCTAAAATATAACTTTTACAGTGGTCAGAGAGATTGTTTTTTTTTTTTTGCTGCTTGAGTCCCGCAGGCCTTGTTAACCAAGGCGCACTTAAATTAAATCTTGCGATCAAAAAAATTACAAAATAGAATTATTGCTTATCAAAAAAAAAAAAAAAAAAAAAAAAAATTAAAAACAAACTTAATTATTCAAATATGAACTTAATTATTTATTTGCTTTCAGAGCCAATTGAAATGTATTCATTCAGGGCAAAAATAGACCTTTTGCAAATGTTTTCTGTTTTTTCCAGCTCTCTAAATGCCGCCGACATTTTTCAAGTCTACTGGTGAGTTGATTAGCACCAACGAAATGTCGACGGCATTTTCTATCATTCAGTTGTCTGCATGCAAAAGGTATATTTTTGACTTGAATTAATTAATATAAACTTAATTATTTATTTGCGAATTGAAACGTATTAATTCAGGTCCAAAAGTATACCTTTCAAATATTTTCTGTCTTTTTCAGCTGTGCTAATCAACTACTGAAGAGTTGATTAGCACCAACGAAATGTCGCCGACATACGGACAGCTGAAAAAACAGAAAACATTTGCAAAAGGTCTATTTTTGACTTGAATTAATATAAACTTAATTATTTATTTGATTTAAGAGCCAATTGAAATGTATTAATTCAGGTCCAAAAATGGACCTTTTTCAAATATTTTCTGTCTCTAAATGCCGCCGACATTTTTCAAGTCTACTGGTGAGTTGATTAGCACTAACGAAATGTAGACAGCTGAAAAAAGACAGAAAACATTTGCAAAAGGTCTATTTTTGGACCCACATATGTACATATGTAAATTTAGATTAAAGATTAAAAAACTTTATAAAAATACAATCGTCACAGTAAAGGCAAAACGCAATCCGAAAATATCCATATCTAAACACATTTGCTCCTTGGAATTCAATTACGAATGTTATGAAATAAAATCTGTGTTAAAAAAAATTGTGTAATTGATTGCCTGTCACATTCATACATATGTATCTGCTTCCACTTGTGTTCACAGAAGCTTTTGCAATTTCTGTGACGCCATTGGACATTCATACATGCACATGTACGTACGTACGTATGCACGTTAGTATACATCTAGTCTTACACTATAATTTTTTCAATGCCACAAAAAGGCATTCGTGCCAAATAAAATCAATAAACAAATTTCACTTATTTATGTAATTCTAGTAGCACAACTGCGATAGTATGCAAACTGTTGCGGTTGTGATGTTTTAGATTCCTCCTGCTGCTGCATGCCAGGACAGCGCACATTCGGTGACACTTCCTCCCATTCCGTGGGCGAACAAGCCAAAACACCTTTTGTGCCTTGCGACAAACGTCTTTGTGTCGGCCTGCCCAAGCGATCTTCCGGCGGCAAAGGATTATTCAGCATATGTGTTACACTTTTTGAAAGGCGTACGGAATGAATACGATTGTAGCCAGAACCAGCTGGTTTATAACGCTGCCATTTCGAGGACAAACGCTCAATTTCATGTGACATCCATTTTTGCACTGAAGAGGTACCCATATTAAATTAATGACAATATTCTTTAGAGAAACATAAAATTATTTTCGACCCCGCAGATCAGTCAGCTCACATGGAGGGTTTTCAATATACTAAAATATGTCCATTCATTGTCTGGCTGTTTTATAGTGTGTAAATATGCATTTTACAGCAAATATATATATTTTTCGCAATTTTGTTTTGCATAAAATCCAACACTTAATTCCCTGCGTCCAAAATGTTGTTCGTTCGTGTTGTGTTTTTGTTATTTGTATTCTTTTTTGTGTTATGTATTGATTTTTAGGTAAATTATTTAATATGTATGTATTATGCTTGTGGTTTTGTATAGACTGGCTAAAAATGTATTAGACAATGTTCAGGAAAGTATTAGCATTTTATGAAAGGGTTCAAGGCTGTTACTGAACCAACACCTTTAAGGTTTCCATGGCACTACAAATGTTCACAAATGCAATCATGAATTCAAAAACAGCTGGAAGTCCTTGAAATAAATCTGCTTAGTTGTTGTTAATAAGAAAAGTATTCGGAAATAAGAAAAGTTAACAATAAAATACTTTATTATGCTAATAATCAATATGTGCGCTTGTAACTTCATTCCACTAAATAACTTACGCAATAAATATGTATGCATGTATGTATTACGCATACACAAGATTTTGAGTATAATTTTCGAGCTTGACTTAAAGGAACTTTAGATGAAGTTTTGTTTCGAGAAAGAAAAATACAATACAGGAGAGCTGTGCGGTCATGGATACAATAAACGTTTCGATGGACTTAAAAACTATAAATTCAATTCTTGAAATTCGGAAAACATGATGATTCTAAAAGTAATTACGGCATAAGAAAAAATTACGATACTTTGCAGGTTTCGTCATGTAAATTTTCATCATTAAAATCTTCACTCTGTGTGGAAAAGGCTCCGCCTTGTAAGACTTTATTGACAGCAGCTCTTGCCAAGTAACCGGTGGTCTCATTGTAGACCAATGCATAGAAAACGATCATGTCGTTGTTATGATCCGTTATGTTGTTATCCTTTAATGAAGAAAACAAAAAACAGGCAAATTATAAAAGAAAAATTAAAAACTAATTCAAAAGAATTAACCTTGCAATACATGAGAAAGGCTTCCAATAATATTTCGTCCAGGTCTAAGGCATGTTTGAAATGAAGCTCAGGATTTCTGAAATAAAAAGAAGCTTTGCTTACATTTCCCTCAGGAAATAATGTTTCTCTTACCTGCTCAGGATAGTCGCTATAATACACAACAACTCCACCGTAATTTGTCTTCGCTCTGGTTTTTCTATACAAATTAATGCCTCTTCCACTAGAAGTGAAAAGTTCAGTTCACCTCTGCTCATATTGGTTAAGGTGGGAGAAGCTGGCAGCAAATGACCTTGAGTTGTTATACCCAACGGTGTGCGAAGTAAAATTTCCCAGATTCTGTTGTAAAAGTTTTGCGGCACTCTGCACAAACAGCCCTCCAACTGGCGTTTTTGTAAAGTTGTGAGCCTTAAAAAGATTCAATAACATTTCAGTTTTATCTCGTGCTTAATAAATACATTTTGCTTTTGTGCAGTTTGCTCAGCAACTTGCTCGTTTCTATAGTGTTTGGAAAGGCGGAATTCAATGGAGATTTCCTGGTAAAAGCATTTTAATTCTATAATCAAAACATTACATTAAACATCAGTAGGTGTGACACGAAACTGAAAAGAATCCGCAAAAACCGTTTTTCTTAAACGCTAAAAACGTAACAATATTAGGGTCGGCTTTAGTATAATGGTACCATTTGCCGTAAAATGAAAAACTGTGCTGCCAGATGCTGACAGATTTTGTACGCGCAGCCGGTGTTCGTTATACCCATGATACAATTAACAAGGTAGCCTCGTCAGCTAAACCGTTAATCATCTGACTACTTTAAGTTGTCAAGAGATTGCAGAGATGAAAGGCAGCCAAAACGAGGTAGCAAATCCGCGTAAGCTCAGTGCATCTCTCTTCTGTAAATGTAGAAGTGGCGTCTTTTTGACAGTTTACAGAAGTTGTACAAAAACAAAATGCATGTTATTTTTATTGAAGTTGTTCTTATTGTAGCGAAAAGGCTACCTTATTAATTGTATCATGGTTATACCATGGAGGAGAAAATCCCTTAGCCCGGTTGTCAAGAATAAATTTTGCATACCTGTTGAAAAAATTGTTGAATTAAATGTAAAAAAATACGATTTTGGTTACTGCTTGAAACCGTTTATGAATTCGCGATTTTATGTTCTGTGCAAATACTTTCCTCTGGCAGCACTGTTTTACCAACATTTTCATATTTTTCTTAGTAAATTCCGCAACTTCAACATCGAATTATTAATAAACTAAAAGCCTCCGGCAAACTTTGACTTCAGTTTCGGTAGGTCCACGAGCCCCTCTACAAACTTATAAAACTCATTTCTTTCAAAGACTGGCTCCTTATTCTGAAGTTTCCCCCCAATATTATCATAAACATGAGGTGATTCAAGTCTACGAAGAGCAAGATTTTGCAAATCGGGATTCTCCCAGTGGGAAAAATTTAGGCCAGCGTAGTTGAAGAAGTTGAAATTTAAATTTCGTTCGTCATCCATTAATTTCGTACATTTCTTAAGCCTTTTGATTGGTATTATACGCAAATATTCGTTTTATTCAGATCAAAATCAAAATGAGTCTGACAGGCACAAATTTTTCATATGTTGGATACATATATAGATTAAGCTCTAAACTTAAACTCATTGATACCTTCTTAAGTAGAGCATGAAATTTCATGATGTTCGGATGACTTGCTTAGAAGACTTATTATTTTTTTTTTTTTTTTGAGTTTCCCACTTGTGTGGGGAATTCTTTCTACCATGCTTTGGAGAAAGTATAACGAATTCATTGAAAAGCAATTAATAAGGTCTGTTTTTAGACGTAAAATAATAGAATAATTAAACAAACGAAATCTTCATTAACTTAATGATAAAAGTTTTCATATACAGGGTGACACAAAATTAACGAAGGGGTTTGAATTGCTTTTAACTTTTTTATTATACATACATAAATTGTTTTCTTCTTTTCTTTTCAGTATTTTGTAAAGAAGACTTGGGGAATTTAAAATGGAGCAGCACTCAATTGAACAACGTGCCCAAATTGTTGAGCTTTATTTTGCAAATCATTTTGATCCATTGTTTTGACTCAGCGTGCATATCGTCGTTATTGTAATGTGCAGGTTGGACCCTCAGAGTCAACAATAAACCGTGCGTTTGCAAATTTTCGACAACAAGGGCCAGTAAGGAACCTTCCTGGTGCTGGCAGATGACGAACGGTGCACACGGATGACAATATTGAACTGGTACAGAGGAGTATTCGGAAAGATGGAGTAACATCAGCCTGGAGACGTTCTACACAACTTGGTCTCTTACGAGCATCGTTGCAAAGAGTTTTGCATACAATAGGAATGTTTCCACACAAGATTCAGCTTGTCCAAGAATTTCAACTGACAGATTACCAGCAACGACTTGATTATGCAGTTTTTTTTTCTGGCAAAAAGCAGAAGAAAATCACACTTTTATTCATAATTTAATTATGAGCGACGAAGCCCACTTCCAATTAAGTGGGTTCGTTAAGAAGCAAAACTGCCGGATATGGGCTATGAAAACTCTGAGAGTAGTTCAACAGCGAGAATTACACCCACCTAAATGTATGGTTTGGTGCGGTATTTCATCGGAAAGGATAGATAATTGTCCCTTATTTTTTTTTTTTTTTTTTTTTTTTTTAAAAAGAACACGGGGTCGCCGTTTCCGTCAATGATGTTACCTATCGGACAGTGTTGGAAAATTGTTTAAGGCCAGCCGTGGAAAACCATCCACAAGTACGGTGCCAACCAGATGGAGCCACAGCGCACACTACAAGCGACACAATGGCTTTTTAACGGGACTTCTTTGGTGAACGAGTTATTTCGCGTACAAGTGATTTTAATTGGCCTCCGCTTTCACCAGATTTAACCGCTGCAGCTGGTCGCTTTGGGATCCTTTGAAAGGAAAAGTCTACATTAATAAGCCAAGAACCATCCAGCAATTAAAAAGCAATGTACGCAACGAAATAAACAGCATAACACCTGAAGTTTTGCGAAAGGTTATGGAAAATGTGTTGGAAAGAGCACGAATATGCGAAGCAGAAAATGGCCACCACTTGCGACATATTTTCCATAACTAAACTAAAAATATTCCCCATTTACATACTGTATTAAAAAAGAAAAAAAATTTATAATTATGTCTTAAATAAAAAAGTTATAAGCAATTCAAACCCCCTCCGTTAATTTTGGGCCACCCTGTATTTAATGAAACGATCATTAATATAAAGACAATGAAAGAGAATTCATTAATTAAATGAACCCCAACGTTGTTTGAAAATGAATGAATTTTCACCCTGGCACTAACGCCGCGAACTAACCGTTTCAGGAACTGTTCGCTGGTGACCTGCCTGTCTGCCTTCAAAACCTTTATGACATACTGCATTTATTCAATTGCCCCAGCAGCACAAGTAGTGGGGAATACACTTAAGTACAACTTAAGCAAGTCATATTTAATACCCATTCACAGGAAGGACATTCTGTTGACAGTCGAGCTGCTACAATAAAAATTTTTATGAAGGATTATTATCAATTATTATCAAAAGTATGAAACTTCGGAGCAACTATTTACTAAAGAAACTAGGCCTGGGAGAAAACATGTTTAAGGAAATTGATTTTTCTTTTCATGTTACAAGACAACTGGAACATATTTCAGGGTATTCTATAATCACTGCCCTCAATAGCGAGTTGATATGATCTTATTTTATTTTGATTCGATAGTATTACGTTTTTACCCTTTAATAAAAACTATTTTTGCTGATTCATTGATTACAAAGGAAGTAAAATACGCTCAGCTGTTTTATATTCAGTACTTTCAATTCAGTTCACTCTTTATTAATTATCCAACTATGGTAAGGCACTCTGCTAAACACTGTGTATACTGTTATACCACCACTGTAGAAAGTCAGACTGCTTAATGTTGACGGTAACACAATTAAAATCAGACTGTCCCAACGCCACTATTTATACATCGTTGCCGAATTCGAGAACCATCTACAATGCTTATACTAACGACTTGAGCACCACCAACAGACAAATTGATCTTGAAAGTTCTAAGACCACAACCTTTGTGCTAAGCCTTAAGATGTGGCAGCACCTTTCAAGATCCTTTTAGAACAATCAATAGACGAACATAATTTATTTAAATTGCATGCTGGAGTTTTTCTACTATTTCACAGATGTCACTACTCAACCACCCATAACGCACGACTAGCTAAAACTCGTAACAGTATCGTAGGCGGCGATTAAACAATTTATTTCTCAAGAATTTCACCATTGAATTCTACGCTTTCGAGTCAGGTTGTCTTTGTAAACAAACACGTTAAAATTTCATCATACCTTTCTTCTGTTGCCCATTCACTGACCGTTAGAACTTTTTGCAGTAAGATGCGCACTTGGAAAGGTGATAAATTGTCGACATCAATCGATTCTTGGCCGGAAATTTGTAAGTAAATACGCATTGCTTCCAATACCCAGCCAATACGTATCTATATGCACATGTTTTGGACGAACAATTGAAAATAGAAAGCACATAATGGAAATTATAAAATATGTATTTAATTATTTAAGCTTTTCTATTAGAATCTTTTCACTTAAGTACGCCACAGACGACGTGTTTTTCACATTATATTTGTCAACTTTTACACGTGTAAGTTCCTACAAATCGTGTGTTACCTTTACCTACCCCTCATTTACACATGCAGGTAACTTGTTGCAAGTTGTGTGTTCATATTAACAACCAATACACTGACAGTGATAATAAAAGCTGTTGCTACTTGCTTGATTGTTTACACAGGCAAGTGCAAGCGCATTTTTAAAATGTCGTCAAAGAAAATTGTCTTAAAGAAAATTGCTTTACTTTACAAAATAAAAGAATTAAATGAAAGCAATAATAATAAAACAATTATGCGAAAAAAAACTAAAAAATCACTGTTGAATTATTTTATAATTAAAAAATCACTAGTTTTTGCCTTTTTTGTGTATTGTTTATTCTGTTTATGGCCGTCTAATGGCTGGGTTGCCAAAGTGTTGTCATACGAATTGTTATGGGGAAGCAAATTATATAGCGTTTTTTTATTATTATTTATTAATATTAGCGTTTTTTTATTAAAAATAAATAGTAAATTTATATTAAGAAACCATAAAAGCCATATTTTACTTCAATTTTTTTTTTTAATTTATCTTATTTATCGGTATGTAACATCAATCCTTGTAAGTTATCTATTGAAATTAAAATAAGGCAACACTGTTTTTGCTTCTTGTCATTTTACCGACATGCAAGTAAAAAACTTGCTGACAATCAAAATCTCTTGCAAGTGAGCTCACAACTTGCAGAAGTATGATGTTATTAGTAAAAAAATGTCAATGTATTGAGTTACTTGCACTTGCGTGTGTAAATGGGAGGGTTAAAACATTGTTTATGTAATAAATATGAGGAAAAGTCATAAGAAATATTTTCTATTTTATTGTGCCATCCAATGTATGTATATGCCATGTGAAAACATTCGTCGGCGTTTGATCATGTGCACTATCATTAGCGGGCTGAATAAAATATTTTGCAATGTAAAACAAAATTTTTTTTTTATCATTTTTATACCCTTCACATAAATGTGTAAGGGTATATATAAGTTTGTGACTCCGTTTGTAACGCATTGAAATATCCATCTAAGACCCCAAATTACAACTTATACGGGAAAGTGCCGGCAAATCTGCAAATGCAGGTCGTTTTGTGGTCTTCTTCTCTAAATATTTCCATTTTCAAATTTTGTGAGGAAGAAGTATTTTAGAAAATACAGTAGAAACAAGTTGTGCCTCCGTGGGGAGGGGTTTTCTATACAGTTTTTTGGTTTTGAATATTTGTCAAATTACAACTTATACGGGAAAGTGCCGGCAAATCTGCAAATGCAGGTCGTTTTGTGGTCTTCTTCTCTAAATATTTCCATTTTCAAATTTTGTGAGGAAGAAGTATTTTAGAAAATACAGTAGAAACAAGTTGTGCCTCCGTGGGGAGGGGTTTTCTATACAGTTTTTTGGTTTTGAATATTTGTCAAATTACAACTTATACGGGAAAGTGCCGGCAAATCTGCAAATGCAGGTCGTTTTGTGGTCTTCTTCTCTAAATATTTCCATTTTCAAATTTTGTGAGGAAGAAGTATTTTAGAAAATACAGTAGAAACAAGTTGTGCCTCCGTGGGGAGGGGTTTTCTATACAGTTTTTTGGTTTTGAATATTTGTCAAATTACAACTTATACGGGAAAGTGCCGGCAAATCTGCAAATGCAGGTCGTTTTGTGGTCTTCTTCTCTAAATATTTCCATTTTCAAATTTTGTGAGGAAGAAGTATTTTAGAAAATACAGTAGGAACAAGTTGTGCCTCCGTGGGGAGGGGTTTTCTATACAGTTTTTTGGTTTTGAATATTTGTCAAATTACAACTTATACGGGAAAGTGCCGGCAAATCTGCAAATGCAGGTCGTTTTGTGGTCTTCTTCTCTAAATATTTCCATTTTCAAATTTTGTGAGGAAGAAGTATTTTAGAAAATACAGTAGAAACAAGTTGTGCCTCCGTGGGGAGGGGTTTTCTATACAGTTTTTTGGTTTTGAATATTTGTCAAATTACAACTTATACGGGAAAGTGCCGGCAAATCTGCAAATGCAGGTCGTTTTGTGGTCTTCTTCTCTAAATATTTCCATTTTCAAATTTTGTGAGGAAGAAGTATTTTAGAAAATACAGTAGAAACAAGTTGTGCCTCCGTGGGGAGGGGTTTTCTATACAGTTTTTTGGTTTTGAATATTTGTCAAATTACAACTTATACGGGAAAGTGCCGGCAAATCTGCAAATGCAGGTCGTTTTGTGGTCTTCTTCTCTAAATATTTCCATTTTCAAATTTTGTGAGGAAGAAGTATTTTAGAAAATACAGTAGAAACAAGTTGTGCCTCCGTGGGGAGGGGTTTTCTATACAGTTTTTTGGTTTTGAATATTTGTCAAATTACAACTTATACGGGAAAGTGCCGGCAAATCTGCAAATGCAGGTCGTTTTGTGGTCTTCTTCTCTAAATATTTCCATTTTCAAATTTTGTGAGGAAGAAGTATTTTAGAAAATACAGTAGAAACAAGTTGTGCCTCCGTGGGGAGGGGTTTTCTATACAGTTTTTTGGTTTTGAATATTTGTCAAATTACAACTTATACGGGAAAGTGCCGGCAAATCTGCAAATGCAGGTCGTTTTGTGGTCTTCTTCTCTAAATATTTCCATTTTCAAATTTTGTGAGGAAGAAGTATTTTAGAAAATACAGTAGGAACAAGTTGTGCCTCCGTGGGGAGGGGTTTTCTATACAGTTTTTTGGTTTTGAATATTTGTCAAATTACAACTTATACGGGAAAGTGCCGGCAAATCTGCAAATGCAGGTCGTTTTGTGGTCTTCTTCTCTAAATATTTCCATTTTCAAATTTTGTGAGGAAGAAGTATTTTAGAAAATACAGTAGAAACAAGTTGTGCCTCCGTGGGGAGGGGTTTTCTATACAGTTTTTTGGTTTTGAATATTTGTCAAATTACAACTTATACGGGAAAGTGCCGGCAAATCTGCAAATGCAGGTCGTTTTGTGGTCTTCTTCTCTAAATATTTCCATTTTCAAATTTTGTGAGGAAGAAGTATTTTAGAAAATACAGTAGAAACAAGTTGTGCCTCCGTGGGGAGGGGTTTTCTATACAGTTTTTTGGTTTTGAATATTTGTCAAATTACAACTTATACGGGAAAGTGCCGGCAAATCTGCAAATGCAGGTCGTTTTGTGGTCTTCTTCTCTAAATATTTCCATTTTCAAATTTTGTGAGGAAGAAGTATTTTAGAAAATACAGTAGAAACAAGTTGTGCCTCCGTGGGGAGGGGTTTTCTATACAGTTTTTTGGTTTTGAATATTTGTCAAATTACAACTTATACGGGAAAGTGCCGGCAAATCTGCAAATGCAGGTCGTTTTGTGGTCTTCTTCTCTAAATATTTCCATTTTCAAATTTTGTGAGGAAGAAGTATTTTAGAAAATACAGTAGGAACAAGTTGTGCCTCCGTGGGGAGGGGTTTTCTATACAGTTTTTTGGTTTTGAATATTTGTCAAATTACAACTTATACGGGAAAGTGCCGGCAAATCTGCAAATGCAGGTCGTTTTGTGGTCTTCTTCTCTAAATATTTCCATTTTCAAATTTTGTGAGGAAGAAGTATTTTAGAAAATACAGTAGAAACAAGTTGTGCCTCCGTGGGGAGGGGTTTTCTATACAGTTTTTTGGTTTTGAATATTTGTCAAATTACAACTTATACGGGAAAGTGCCGGCAAATCTGCAAATGCAGGTCGTTTTGTGGTCTTCTTCTCTAAATATTTCCATTTTCAAATTTTGTGAGGAAGAAGTATTTTAGAAAATACAGTAGAAACAAGTTGTGCCTCCGTGGGGAGGGGTTTTCTATACAGTTTTTTGGTTTTGAATATTTGTCAAATTACAACTTATACGGGAAAGTGCCGGCAAATCTGCAAATGCAGGTCGTTTTGTGGTCTTCTTCTCTAAATATTTCCATTTTCAAATTTTGTGAGGAAGAAGTATTTTAGAAAATACAGTAGAAACAAGTTGTGCCTCCGTGGGGAGGGGTTTTCTATACAGTTTTTTGGTTTTGAATATTTGTCAAATTACAACTTATACGGGAAAGTGCCGGCAAATCTGCAAATGCAGGTCGTTTTGTGGTCTTCTTCTCTAAATATTTCCATTTTCAAATTTTGTGAGGAAGAAGTATTTTAGAAAATACAGTAGAAACAAGTTGTGCCTCCGTGGGGAGGGGTTTTCTATACAGTTTTTTGGTTTTGAATATTTGTCAAATTACAACTTATACGGGAAAGTGCCGGCAAATCTGCAAATGCAGGTCGTTTTGTGGTCTTCTTCTCTAAATATTTCCATTTTCAAATTTTGTGAGGAAGAAGTATTTTAGAAAATACAGTAGGAACAAGTTGTGCCTCCGTGGGGAGGGGTTTTCTATACAGTTTTTTGGTTTTGAATATTTGTCAAATTACAACTTATACGGGAAAGTGCCGGCAAATCTGCAAATGCAGGTCGTTTTGTGGTCTTCTTCTCTAAATATTTCCATTTTCAAATTTTGTGAGGAAGAAGTATTTTAGAAAATACAGTAGAAACAAGTTGTGCCTCCGTGGGGAGGGGTTTTCTATACAGTTTTTTGGTTTTGAATATTTGTCAAATTACAACTTATACGGGAAAGTGCCGGCAAATCTGCAAATGCAGGTCGTTTTGTGGTCTTCTTCTCTAAATATTTCCATTTTCAAATTTTGTGAGGAAGAAGTATTTTAGAAAATACAGTAGAAACAAGTTGTGCCTCCGTGGGGAGGGGTTTTCTATACAGTTTTTTGGTTTTGAATATTTGTCAAATTACAACTTATACGGGAAAGTGCCGGCAAATCTGCAAATGCAGGTCGTTTTGTGGTCTTCTTCTCTAAATATTTCCATTTTCAAATTTTGTGAGGAAGAAGTATTTTAGAAAATACAGTAGAAACAAGTTGTGCCTCCGTGGGGAGGGGTTTTCTATACAGTTTTTTGGTTTTGAATATTTGTCAAATTACAACTTATACGGGAAAGTGCCGGCAAATCTGCAAATGCAGGTCGTTTTGTGGTCTTCTTCTCTAAATATTTCCATTTTCAAATTTTGTGAGGAAGAAGTATTTTAGAAAATACAGTAGAAACAAGTTGTGCCTCCGTGGGGAGGGGTTTTCTATACAGTTTTTTGGTTTTGAATATTTGTCAAATTACAACTTATACGGGAAAGTGCCGGCAAATCTGCAAATGCAGGTCGTTTTGTGGTCTTCTTCTCTAAATATTTCCATTTTCAAATTTTGTGAGGAAGAAGTATTTTAGAAAATACAGTAGAAACAAGTTGTGCCTCCGTGGGGAGGGGTTTTCTATACAGTTTTTTGGTTTTGAATATTTGTCAAATTACAACTTATACGGGAAAGTGCCGGCAAATCTGCAAATGCAGGTCGTTTTGTGGTCTTCTTCTCTAAATATTTCCATTTTCAAATTTTGTGAGGAAGAAGTATTTTAGAAAATACAGTAGAAACAAGTTGTGCCTCCGTGGGGAGGGGTTTTCTATACAGTTTTTTGGTTTTGAATATTTGTCAAATTACAACTTATACGGGAAAGTGCCGGCAAATCTGCAAATGCAGGTCGTTTTGTGGTCTTCTTCTCTAAATATTTCCGTTTTCAAATTTTGTGAGGAAGAAGTATTTTAGAAAATACAGTAGAAACAAGTTGTGCCTCCGTGGGGAGGGGTTTTCTATACAGTTTTTTGGTTTTGAATATTTGTCAAATTACAACTTATACGGGAAAGTGCCTGCAAATCTGCAAATGCAGGTCGTTTTGTGGTCTTCTTCTCTAAATATTTCCATTTTCAAATTTTGCGAGGAAGAAGTATTTTAGAAAATACAGTAGAAACAAATTGTGCCTCCGTGGGAAGGGGTTTTCTATACAGTTTTTTGGTTTTGAATATTTGTCAAATTACAACTTATACGGGAAAGTGCCTGCAAATCTGCAAATGCAGGTCGTTTTGTGGTCTTCTTCTCTAAATATTTCCATTTTCAAATTTTGCGAGGAAGAAGTATTTTAGAAAATACAGTAGAAACAAATTGTGCCTCCGTGGGGAGGGGTTTTCTATACAGTTTTTTGGTTTTGAATATTTGTCAAATTACAACTTATACGGGAAAGTGCCGGCAAATCTGCAAATGCAGGTCGTTTTGTGGTCTTCTTCTCTAAATATTTCCGTTTTCAAATTTTGTGAGGAAGAAGTATTTTAGAAAATACAGTAGAAACAAGTTGTGCCTCCGTGGGGAGGGGTTTTCTATACAGTTTTTTGGTTTTGAATATTTGTCAAATTACAACTTATACGGGAAAGTGCCGGCAAATCTGCAAATGCAGGTCGTTTTGTGGTCTTCTTCTCTAAATATTTCCGTTTTCAAATTTTGTGAGGAAGAAGTATTTTAGAAAATACAGTAGAAACAAGTTGTGCCTCCGTGGGGAGGGGTTTTCTATACAGTTTTTTGGTTTTGAATATTTGTCAAATTACAACTTATACGGGAAAGTGCCTGCAAATCTGCAAATGCAGGTCGTTTTGTGGTCTTCTTCTCTAAATATTTCCATTTTCAAATTTTGCGAGGAAGAAGTATTTTAGAAAATACAGTAGAAACAAATTGTGCCTCCGTGGGAAGGGGTTTTCTATACAGTTTTTTGGTTTTGAATATTTGTCAAATTACAACTTATACGGGAAAGTGCCTGCAAATCTGCAAATGCAGGTCGTTTTGTGGTCTTCTTCTCTAAATATTTCCATTTTCAAATTTTGCGAGGAAGAAGTATTTTAGAAAATACAGTAGAAACAAATTGTGCCTCCGTGGGGAGGGGTTTTCTATACAGTTTTTTGGTTTTGAATATTTGTCAAATTACAACTTATACCGGAAAGTGCCTGCAAATCTGCAAATGCAGATTTGTAACGATTTTTTAAATGTATTTTGCTTTGCCGTTCGTTAAATCGAGATTTATTTATTTTTTTGTCATTCGCTACATAAGACAGTTAATGTAAAAATTTCGCCATTCGTTATATCCGATATTCGTTAAACTGAGTATTCGCTATACCGGGCTTTGACTGTATATGCAATTTTTTGTTGAATAAATTTTACTACAACGTTAACTGATAAATAATTAAGAAATACATTTTTCTTTTCTTTATTTCATTGATATTAAAAAGAATTGGTGTCACCCAGTGGTTGAACTTGAGCATATTAAGAATTATTTAAATAAAAGTTTTGCAGCCTGTGTTAAATCCCGGTAGTGGATCTGATATTGAAATTCAGAAAAAATCGGCCCATTTAAAAGCCAAATAAAACAACTTTTCGCACCAAAAATCAATCAGAATGTATGTACCATTGTGAAGGGTATTTAAGATTCGGCCCAGCCGAATATAGCACTCTTACTTGTTTTTTTAATAAAGGCTATATTAAAAATTTAAATATTTTGATGCAACTAACCCATTTTGTGGCTTAAAAAATCAAAAAAAAAAAAATAAAAAAAAAAACAGTTGCATCTACTGTACTTCAGTGACGCAATCAAAAATAAAATTGTGATTTTTTCTGTAGATTATTATTAATCAAAGTTTGTTTAATAGTTACTATTAAAATTGCATTAATAAAATTTTTTATAACATTTCCTTTCGAACATGTTTTTATCAAGCAATCAAATTTTAATTTTTGAATGTATCAGCTGTTTGCAAATAAACATGCAAGTTCACATATGTTTGCGACCAAAAATTTAAAGCCTTATGTAGCATTTAGACGGGAAAGTGAATGCCTGAAAGTTGCAATACACTCACATTTTTTTACTAACACACTCACAATTTTCTAACTTTCAACTCGGCTTTCAGCAAAATTTTCCGGAAAGTAGTTTTTTGACATTTACTGAAAGTAAAGTGGCAAGGTAGTAAATACGGTTGCCTACTCCACGGCACATAGAAATTTTCAGGTTTGCAGTAGAATAATAATTGTGAATTTTAAATTACTTTGTACATTAGAAAATATTTAAAACATTTTTACAGCAAATATGAATAAAGAACACAAGTGAAGTATATTTATAGTGATAATTATTAAATTAATTAATAAAAGCTTAGCAATAAAAGTTATTTTCGAATGTTGCCCTATAAATTTATGTTTGTAGTAGACTTGGCAACTCTATTTCAGTAGTATTTCTAATTCTTTTAATTTTTGTAAAATAATAATACTTGCAACTATTCGCTTTGACGACATTTTTAAAATGAACTTTCACATTTCTTTGAAATTGAGCAAGAAATTTTCATGAAAGTCACAGATTTCATTGAAATTTTTATTCATAATACGTATACAAAAATTTAATGAAAGTACTTTCCTGTCTAAATGAAGTGAATGAAAGTCACAGAATTCATTGAAATTTCTATTCATAATACGTATACAAAAATTTAATGAAAGTACTTTCCTGTCTAAATGAAGTGAATGAAAGTCACAGAATTCATTGAAATTTCTATTCATAATACGTATACACAAATTTAATGAAAGTACTTTCCTGTCTAAATGAGGTGTTATGTAAATTGCAAAATTTTGATAGACATAGAGAAAAACATGTGACTCGGAAGACTTAAAAAACACATGTTAAAAAACACGTCATGTGGGAGATACTTTAGCTGTAATTAATATTTCTTAAAGGCGACAGGAAAAGTAAAAAAATTAAGCATAGCGCACTGGAAGCAGGTCGTGGTACCGCAACTAAAGCCTTTAATTTTGCTTTTCTAATCGTCTTTAAGTAATATTCCTTCACAAATATTTTGTAGTACGTTTATAGGGTCTAAGTTCGTTCTGTGTATATTATTGTTGTGATTGATATTTGTAATGACTTCAGCCGTTTCAAATAGAAAATTCATTTACTAATTTTAATAATTCATATTTATTTTAGTTGTAGTTCGTTGAACGGTTTCTCAGTAAGTAAGTTCTTCATATTACACTAAATATTATTTACTTAAAGAAATTGAATGCAAAGAATTTTCAGCCGTTAATCCTTTGCCAGTAAATGATCATTATTTGCTTTACTAAATATTTAATGTCATTACAATATCTTTTACGTATGTACATACAAATGCATATTAAAATCACTCAATGACTATGCTCAAACAAAGAGTGTTAAAGTGTTTGAACAATAACTCAACCAAAGTGAATTTGAGTGCTTTTATAGAATAGGTAAATACCTTACAATATTTAATTATATAAAACAACATGAAAGACCGTTTCTGTGGCGGCTCTCACACAGCTAGTTGTCCCCCATCTTAAAGGTTTTTGATGTGTTTTTTTGGCTTATTTAATTAATTTCAATCACAGTAATAATATATTCATCCTATGTGTATTAGATCCCATAAAAATAATACAAAATAATTATAGAAGGCAAAGTTCCAATGATAATGATTAATTCATTCTATAATATTCAAAGTGATAATCTAAAAATTTACATTAAACTTACCTTTAAAATACCTCTAAACATTGAAGGGTTGGTGGCAATCAGACGTCCACAGTATAACACAACTTCTTGTTGCAATACAGCTTGTATTACATTGTAAGGCTGTACAGTATTATACATAACATCACGGATTTCCGCCGGCGTCATGGGCTTATCAAATACGGTTTCCTTTTGTCCAATAACGCCAACCGTTAGCTCTTTGCCATTCACTAGGACTGTTGTTATGAAGGGACTAATGGAGTCGACAATGTGATGCAGCAGAGAGGAACAGTAACGTACGGCGCGCCAATAACGCAGAGAGCCTGCACGATGATACAATTGCGTTAAGGCTTGCTGCACAGATAGCCCGTTTACTTCAAAATGGGATCCTTCGCGGTTTAACAATATGCCCCAGAGTTGACAGAGACAATAAAGAGATTCAGTACTGCGAAGTGCATCAATAATTTCGTGCGTTGGCTTGTGGTTGTAGAACTGTAAGTAATAATAGTATAAAAAAAAAGTTAAGTAATTAGCATATAGTATATACCATATGGAAAATAAAGCTACAAATATCGACTCAGGTACTAAGCCAAAATTACTTAAAGTGAATTACTTCCGGAATAAGTTTATATGTGCAGTCATCACAAGCCACACTCAGCGGCCACCGTCTTTAATAAAATTTATTGGTAAAAATCAAAAATATGTAGTTTTAGTTTAGATAGCCTATAAAACTAAGTAACGCAACTTGATAGATTTATACTACTCGATTTGTAATATACCCCACTAATATGTTATGCGGGCCGCCGGTAGTGAAACCGGCCCACTTGTGTCCTAGAAAGGTCCCGTTGTGATACCCCTCTAATAGGATTTATTTATAAATGATCCATTTCATTATCAAATTTATGCTATTATATTTATGCTATTATGTATATTGTCAATATTTTGATAATATTGACAACTCTAAATACATCTAATTCTTCTGAGCCAAATGTTCCAGAGCATTTGTTGCTTAATACAATTGTATTATCCTTTTCAAACCAATGCCATTGATTTTTATTTAGTTATACCAAAAGTATGGTCGCTTATCGTATTAATACAATTTATCGTTTTAAGAATCTTCAATGTTCGTAGATTCCTAAAACGATTCTTCGTTTTACAAAATTTTAATTAAAAATATTTGATCCCTTTTCAGAGAGTTTATTTTATACGTAAAAAAACATAAAACAGTTGATTGAAAAATTCTTAAGTTCATTCGAGAACGCAAAAGTTTTTGCTGTTTTTTGCAGGATTGCGTTCTAGAACATGAATCCAGTAAATGAGAGCGAAAATTGAGAAGAGAGTAAAATGTTTATTTAAATGTTCTGGATACTCGTTCTTCGACCTTTTTTTTTATTTAACTTTATTTGGTTTAATAATTGAGCTCAAGGTCACTTTATTTTCAATAAATATATGTACTTTCTATTTATTGTTAAATTATTCAATATTTCGATACGCCTTTTCTTCAGGAAAATGTGTTTTCTAATGTTTTCCTGAAGAAGATACACAAAGGCGTATCGAAATATTGAATAATATAAAAATAAATAGAAAGTCAGCCCAATCATGAATATTCTCAAGGAATTTTATTCCTAAGGAAAATACGTTTCTCGAGAAAAAATTCCTCCAATCATAAATTACCTGAGAAACAAAAAACTAAAAGTTGGTAATATCGAAATTTTTTATAAGAAAAAACAAAAAACATATGTTCTTAAAATATCTATTTTTGCCTCCGCCGACTATTTTTCTCCTTCGATGTGGCTAAAACAGCGAAGGTTAAAAAAAAAAATTTCCTAAGGAATTTTTCAATATAATAAGAGGAATGGGAAAAGAGAAAAAACTCTCACGGAATTATTATTCATGATTGGGCTGAGTATACATATATATTGAGAATAAGTGAAATAAGTGTCAATGAACTTAATTATTTATTTGCTTTAAGAGCCAATTGAAATGTATTAATTCAGGTCCAAAAATGAACCTTTTCAAAAAATGTTTGTTGTATTTTTCAGCTGAAACATTTTTTGAAAAGGTTCATTTTTGGACCTGAATTAGTAAAATGTTAATTTTTTAACTGAGTAACTCAAATTTTTTTAAATGTGGACAGACAGGAAAGCAAATATTTAATAGGTCTGTTCCTTTACTCTACTTTGGGATCCATATGCAGTTTGCCCAAACTAGCACGAAGAAAAACTACGCGAAGTTTTGTGCAATAAGAACAAAAATTATTCTCTCTCACACTTGCACGAACTTTGAGTACGGGAACAGTTTTCGTGCAAATCGGGATCCTGTGGGCTTTCATTTTGGAGTACGGGACCACAACTAATAACAAACAAAACAGTTTATCTGAACCAACGAGTATAACAACAATTTTTCATGTTTTTCAATTAATATAATAAATACAAATATCTGCAAAAAATCGTCCAGAAAAACGCTTAATTTTCCCAAAATATGTCCCTCAAATTTCTTTCCAGCATCAAAACACGACACTGTGCTGTCAGCTCTGTTTCTTTAGTTTTTGGGCAAAGTTCGTGTAAATGGAAGCAAACAGAAATTACTCTACAAAAAAGATATGAAATTTACCAAAAAAGCAAAGAACCAAACTTGAAGCGGCCAAAAAATAGCATATGGTATGTTTTGATGCTGTAATGAAAATTGAAACAAACATTTTCGGAAGTAGGGTCAATAATACTTTCACAGTCTGGAATGAATTTTTTAAAAATGAAAAACTTATGCAGCGCAATTCAAGCGTCTTTGAGAAATAATACAGTATTTTTCGGTTAATTGCACATCAAAATTTGCACAATTTTTTGTTCAATTAACCGGGGAACCAATTAACCGATACCCGTTTAATTGAACAATTCGTTCAATTACAAGAACCCTATTTAATTGAACAGTTTGTTCAATTACAGAAATCACGCATTATTGGAACTATGTACTAATGAATTAAAAGAAATCGCATATGTGCACTTTAAGTTTTTCAAAATAATTTTTTTTTACCTTAAACGAAAAAAAACTGCTAGTAACAGCAAAAAATGTACATATATGTGTATAGTAGAGATGCCACCCAGTGTTTTTCACAAATGATGTCAAATATGTATGTGCAAAAATGCCAGATTATTTTTCAATGCAATTAACCGGGTAAAAGTAAGAGGAAATTTATTTTTGATGACATGAATTTTGAACGAATTAAGCGGGAAAATCAATTAACCGGGTTCAATTATCCGAGGAAATTCACATGGTGTTCGTATGCAATATTTTTTTGCCCGATCATGTGGTTCAATTAAGCGTGGAAACCAATTAACCGTAGGGTCAATTAACCGAAAAATACTGTATTGTATTGATTTTCAAAGAAAAGTAATTTAGGGCAAGAACTCAAAAAATTATTTTTATTATCATGTAAGGATTTTACTCACATCGACAGATATTTTGTCCTCGGTATACGTTTGAGCTTTGGGTACGTCCGTTAAAGATTGATAACCAATATACTCGTGATTTATTTGAGCGAAAGCGTTTTCTTCATCCGACAAATCGTTTTGATTCATGAAGTCCAAATGTTCTGTAAAAACAAATCATTGATAAAGAAAAAATATCCAGATTGTATGTAGTCGACTTTACACACCAATACAGGAACTACTTATTAAATTTTGCAACCTGCCAATACGAACTTTCATGCCGTCACAATAACCCTTCTTAAGCATGGCTAACAAGTCCAACATTTCTTTAAATTGAGGGTCACGCATATGTTCTTCACGTATTAAAAGGCAGACCGTGGGTCGACCAGATAAACGCCAATATTTTCCAACAAATTGTAATTCTGTTTTAATGTCATCAATTAAGAGAGCCATGTCACGATACAAATAAAAATCTGATACTTCGAAAATCAAAGGATAACACAGGACAGTCATGCCGCAAATACGATAAACTTTGCTGGTGCCCAGCGAGCCCACAGGTCTCGAGGGACGACCAGATAGGCCAACTTTGTTGTTGACACCCAAATGCTGATAGACTTTGATCAGTTCTGTGGAAGACCAAATCTGTACTGGTTCAACCTGAAAGCAATTACATAAAATGAATAAATTTTCTTTAATAATTATGAAAAACGTACCTCATGCGGTGTCTGAGTTTGTATACCATAAGTTGCCATCATGGCTTGCAAGCGCATTGATTCGGCAATCAAAACAATTTGCACCACCAAATCTGTAGCGGTACCCTTAAGGTGCGAGGAATGAAAATGAAAACAAATTATTATTAATAATGAAATCGTTTTAAAACTTTTAAACAAAATGCTGTTTTCTGCACAAAATGTTGAAAGAAATTATGAACAAACATAGAAAAATGTAAAAAATGAAGAGAAAAATTTAAGAACTTAAAATCTCATGCAGAAAATTGTTGTTATGATTATTTATGCATTCATAAGAAGAAACGTTCGTAAATATAGAGTTATATGTAGTATCTGTTGTAAGTCGTTGCAGATGACCTTTTAAATACATAAACATTTTCAAAAATACTTTCCAATTGATTGTAGTGGTGTGTTATTAACATACCAAACCGGTTTACTTGCATTTGCCGCTTTTGAAATCGGTATCCATCTGTTTTGCTTTTGTTTTTTAACCATAACTTGAATATGGATATATTCAAATAATATAGATCCCATCGACAGTGTTCAACAAAAGATTTTTTTTTGAACCATAAAACATACATAAAACGTATGCAATAGTTACCCGCCAAGATTGTTCGACTAACACAAATAGGCGCCGATTATGGTTTACAACAGTTGTTCATTTAGGCCCCGATTATGGTTCACAACATTTGTTCATTTATGTATGTATTTTTTGAAAAGTGATTATGGTTTACAACTATTGTGGCAAGTGTTGTCAAAATCTTACAACACATAATCAGATGTTGTCAAAAACTTACGACACCTACTGAAGTGTTGTCTTGTTGATGTTACCAGTTAAATTACGAAAAAATTATAAAACTTTTAAGTGTGCATACAAAATGTTTTGCAAAAATATAAAAAAAAACAATTAATTGTTAAAATTTATTAACAAAATATAAATAAAAATACATCTATACACATAATTATTACCCATTTTTCGATTACAAAACAGTTTTATTTTGTATTTTGTAGTTACAATGGATTTAAACTGCAATCTATAATTTTTTGGTCCTTTCATTATCATAACCAAATTAAACATCAACATTAACATAAATTTTTATGGCTTTGTTTGTACTTTTCTAGCAAAAACGTTTTTCATTCTTTTCATTTTTACCAATTCTTTTCTACGCGGTAGTTGCGGTGTTACATGAAATCCAACACTCCATGTCTTTTTGTTGTAAAACTTGACAATGAAACGTCAAAATTTATTGTTTTTCGCTTGTGTATGTGTAATGAAAGCAACATACGCGTGCATCTTTCTGGAAGTGTGGCTTTACTTGGTAGTTTTTTGTGTGCAGGCATGTATGAAAAATGAAAAACAACTCTGTGACATACACAACACCTAGATGTTGTGAACCATAATCACAAAAAGAGTTGTAAGTTGTGTTGTAAATCTTACAACACAACATTTAGATGTTGTGAACCATAATCGGGGGGTAAATGTTGTATTTTTTAAAATGCGATTCTGGTTTACAACTGTTGTAGGAAATATTGTCGAAAACTTACGACACCTTAATTGAGTGTTGTCTTGTGGAAGTTACAAGTTAAAACACGAAAAAGTGGAAAAATTGTCAATGTGCACATGAAATTTGCGTTGCAAAAATATAAAAAAAAACAAATTCAGTCAAGTACGAGGCTGGCTCGCACACTTAGGGTGCCATACATATGGAATGGCATATGTGAATATAATACATTGTATAAATTTCATCTCTCTGTCTCTTACAGCTTGAGAGTTACGTTTAATTGTTACTTTACGTTGTATGGGGACACCTAGTAGTTTTCGACTTGTTGTTGTCTTTAGCATTTGTTGCTGTAAAATATATATTGTAGATAGATACACTGTGCGAATTTCAGCTTTCTATCTTTTACGGTTCGAGAGTTATAGCTAATTGTAACTTTTCGTTGTATGGGGACACCTGGTAGTTTTCGCTTTTTTGTTGTTTTTAGTATTTGTTGTTTTAGCGGCAAAGTACAACAACATCCTGTGAAAATTTCAGCTTTTTAGTTCTTACTGTTTCGGAGAATGGACGCTGAGACGGACGGACGGATTCCGTTCCACTCTGATGAGTACGGAACCCTAAAAACAATTGATTATTAAAATGTATTAACAAACTACAAATAAAAATGCACTTGTACATATAATTTGTGATCATTTTTGATTTCAAAAACAGTTCTATTTTGTATTCGGTAGTTGTAACGGATTCAAACTGCAATATGTAGTTATTTTGTTCCTTTCACTATCAATCCAAATTAAAGATCAGCGTTATCATACATTCGTTTGGATTTATTTGAGTTTTCTAACAAACACGTTTCTTCGATCTTTTTATTTTCCCAATGCAATTCTATCAGGTAGCCACACTATTACAACAAGGAATACAACACTAAAAATATTCTCCCCTGTCTTTTGATGGTAGAACTTGACAAAGAAATGTCAAACTCTGTTATTTATCGCTTATGTTTATGTAATGCAAGCAACATACGCCTGCATCTTTCTGGTAGAGTTGCTTTATTTGGCAGTTTTTTGCATACAGCTCTACATATGTATGCTCTACAGATAAAAAAAACAACTCTGTGACATACACAGCACCTACATGTTGGAAACCATAATTGCAAAAAGAGCTGTATGATGTGTTGTAGAGGAGACAACACAACCCTTAGATGTTGTAAACCATAATCGGGGGCAATGATTTCATGAGCTATAAATTTGAGAAGCTTTTCTTTTCATATTCATATGAGGGAATGCACGAGAAACTTATAGCAGGATTAAAGCGAGATTGTGAAATAAACTGCAAGCTTTCAAATGCAAAAATAATTTTGAAAATCAGTATGCAAAAATATGAATTTATGTCGTAACTAATACAGCGAGGGACACCTACTGCCTGTTTCTCTAAATGCGCATGAAGTTTTCTTTCACACATTTGTATTGAAAACAATAACGATTCTTTTAAATTCTCATTAGATCCTTCGCATTTAGAGCAAACAGGTACTTCGTGCATTCAATTAGTAGTATACCGTTAAATGATTTCGAAAAAGGCTTAAGTTACAAAACAAAATCCAGATTGGGTCTTTGACTTATTACGATGCACCGTGCGAAATTATACATCGCTGCAAAATTTTACAATCCTGCAGTTAAGAAGCTTTGCTCATCTATTTGTCAAGGTAAACTCTATATATGTATAGCGGGTCAGCCATTTAAAAAATTTAATTTAAGAATGCGATAAAATAAAAGCGGTTTGAAATTTTGTAAAATTAATTTTATATATTTATTTATTTTTTTTTTTTTTTGAAGTTGTTCCATGCAGACATTATTGTGTTTGGCGTAGTTTTAAAACGACAGTTTTCGTTTCTTCTTTAAATTCTAAAAGCACACTAGTTTTTGCATTTGTGACATTCAAATACGCCAACCAACAAATAAGGATGATTATTGCATTCTTCATTCGGCTGGTTTCGCACGGATTAATTTTCGAGTGTATGAGATCGAATTTCGGCAATGGCATCACGAATGCTCAATTGCCTCTGGTTTGTCGTCATAACAACTGCCCTTAACGCCGCCCTACAGAAAATAGTCCAACAGTGTCAAATCGCAGCTTTTTGCCAGACAATTGACATCATCAATTCGGCCATCAAATGTTTGACGCAATACATCGATGGTGGCATTAGGAAAATCAAACATCATTCACAATGGACACACAAAAAAACGTCAAAAGCACTTTTGCCGGTCAATAAATATTATCGTAACTACAGGTACTGCCTTGACTTCTGCAATAAGTCAACCGCTGCTGCTTTTATTTTCAACGCTCTTGTTGATTTTTTTCATAAACTCTTATAAACATAATTCGTAAAGAAGTAACTTTTACAATACTGCTTTTGGATTTAACTATTGCAAATTATTAACTGTTGATTATTTTTTCGTGGTACCAACCAATTCTCTAAATGACTCCGATTTCGACAGCTGGTGAAATACGACTTCGCTAACCGTAATCAGGCTGATAACGGTTAAGCTAAATATTGTATTTTTAATTTTTCCCCCTAAATTAGTTTTTAAATGTTAAGACGAATGAATTAAGAGCTTTAAAATGTCTCACTTTTTTATTAAAAGCTCTTATTTGACAATTTCTTTAAATTCTGTCACGCATTTGTTCGCGCTTGTATTGTGTACTTTGACACTTCTTCAAGTTAGAAACAGTAGCCAGCTGCACTTGTAAGGTTATCTGGTATAAAGGTACCTCAATTCTGGCGTTGCATTGTGAATTACAAAATTGAGGCCGATATATTAATATACATATGTTTAATTATATTCCAAGCTATAATTGTAAAATATATTGCTGTGTAAACAATCGCCTAAGCATGAGCTCAATTGTAAACGATAAATAAAAAAAAAAAAAATAATAAGAAACCAAACAGTCCCAATACCGAAATGTGGCTCTAAGTGGGATTGTGTTTGAACTTTCGTGCTAAATATACATACATACTTTTGTACATGTAAGCAAAGGATTGTAGACGTTTTAATCAGTTTTAACACATGATATATGTATGTATGTATGAGTTTCTGCATACTATTTTTACATTCAATAGGTACATGTAAATATATAAAGGGTTTTCACGATGGTAGCTGTGCATATACATATGTATGCCTTGTGCAAATTTGCAGTGCATTTTATGATCGATCGTGAGCGTACCGTTTTTTTTTGTGCAAATCTGCTTTATTCTTCATTGAAGGTTTGAAAATTCATTGCTTTATTTTATTTTTAAGAACACAATTGTTGCTTTTTTGGTTAAATTCTTTTATGTATTTCACAATTCTAAATAACACTACTAAAATATGTAAATAATGTCCATCGTCGTCAAGTTGGCACGCAGCCGCCGCAGACTTTATTTTTGTGCTACAAGCCACTACCGATCTTAGTTTGTTGTTGGAAAGACACCCATATAAATTAAAATCCGATGTATTCTTTTGTTATTAGCTCTGTTTCTTTACTTTTTGGGTAAAGTTCGGTAAAATGAGAGTAAACTATAATTTCTCTCAATAAGAGACAAAAATGCACAAAAGTACGGGAACGAATAAAAACAGATATTTTACCACAAAAGAAAACGTCTGGGTTCTGACAGCTCAATTTATACAAAAAATATTTATGTATTTTATTTAATTTGAGTAAAACTTTTTACGAACACAACATGAATATATATACATAAATGAATTCGTAAATAAAAATATATAACTGTTGTATACATACATATGTTTATTATAATTCAGGTCCAAAAATGAACCTTTTCAAAAAATGTTTGTTGTATTTTTCAGCTGTCTTTATGCCGACGACATTTCGTTGGTGCTAATTCTTAAAAGTCTGTTTGAAACTTAACTACTTATTCCATAATTCCCATGAACAGAATGAGAGTCAGAAATGTTCAAACAAACCTTTAACACAGCAAACACTTCTTTTTTCTCAATTTTTCGTTTCAAACAGACTTTTAAGAAATTTTCAATTCTACTGATGAGTTGATTAGCACCAACGAAATGTCGTCGGCATATAGACAGCTGAAAAATACAACAAACATTTTTTGAAAAGGTTAATTTTTGGACCTGAATTAATACATTTCAATTGGCGCTTAAAGCAAATAAATAATTAAGTTCATATATGTTTGTTATATACATATAAGTTATGATATTAACATTACATTTACATTTATATTAACTCATACTCTCACTGTTAACTAGTTTTAAGTATGAATATACAGTATTTTTCGGTTAATTGACCCTACGGTTAATTGGTTTCCTCGCTTAATTGAACCACATGATCGGGCAAAAAAAAATATTGCATACGAACACCATGTGAATTTCCTCGGATAATTGAACCCGGTTAATTGATTTTCCCGCTTAATTCGTTCAAAATTCATGTCATCAAAAATAAATTTCCTCTTACTTTTACCCGGTTAATTGCATTGAAAAATAATCTGACATTTTTGCACATACATATTTGACATCATTTGTGAAAAACACTGGGTGGCATCTCTACTATACACATATATGTACATTTTTTGCTGTTACTATCAGTTTTTTTTCGTTTAAGGTAAAAAAAAATTATTTTGAAAAACTTAAAGTGCACATATGCGATTTCTTTTAATTCATTAGTACATAGTTCCAATAATGCGTGATTTCTGTAATTGAACAAACTGTTCAATTAAATAGAGTTTTTGTAATTGAACGAATTGTTCAATTAAACGGGTATCGGCTAATTGGTTCCCCGGTTAATTGAACAAAAAATTGTGCAAATTTTTATGTGCAATTAACCGAAAAATACTGTAATAAAGTTATTGTTCAGTCGTTAAACAGAAGTCAAGCGTTTCAATACATAACAATAACAATCAAACATTTTTTTGAGAATAAACAATTATTTAGAGAATGCTTTAAAATATTTTTTTACGCTAATTTCCAATTTTTCTTTTAGTTTCCGCAAAACATTTATTTCTTCTATGTTATTGTTTATTCCTTGAAACAGCTGACAGCTGAACTACTTGCCCAAACTAGCCCGAAGAAAAAGTACGGGCTGTTTCGTGCAAGAAGAAGAAGAAGCATAATGTTCTCTCACAAATACTCTTATTTGCCCAATTTTAAAGTACGGGAAAGTTTTTCGTGCAAATTGAGATCCCAAAGTAGAGTAAAGAAACAGAGCTATTATGAAATAAAATTTTATACTTGCATTTGTTGAAAATAAATCTTATTTTTTTTTAATTCACATGAACATGTTTTTTATTGTACTATTAACATTTTTCGTCACCGCCTCTGTTTTATCTACTCCGCGGAAAATTGTTCGCCGGCTTCGCCATCTGCTGGCGCCATCTATTGTTGTTTACATTATTTATTTTTATCTGAGCATTTTTGCACACAAATTGCAAATACACATATTTTGTTGTTGTGTGAAAATAAAGCAGATCATTTTTGCTCAGATTTGCTTCGTTTGCACAGTTTGCACTACCATCGTGAAAACCCTCATAAAAACTGCTTAAAAATCCCCGGCTGAAATGCATGGAAAATTGTCACCATTTTGATTTCACGCAATGCAAACAATTACACTTTAAAAATATGCGAATTAAAATAGCATGAAGGTCCACTAATATTCTTTTATAGAGCAAAATTTAGTAAAAAAAAAAAAAAATCAAAAACCAACATAAACAAATTAAGCAAAGTTATAAAATGAATTAACCGGTTATTAATTACTTACAGTGCCAGGTTTAGCCTAATAGAAAAATATACAAAAAGATTTTATTAAAGGAATTATTCAAAAAAAGGATCATAAGGAGGTGTTACATCACAACTACGTTACAAAGGAATATAAAATAAATGATTTTAGTAAAAATAATAATAATAATAATATGCGTACTACAAAATGTATGTAATATTTTAACGGGATCAAGGTATTATTAACAATAGAGGCATTTGTTTGTGTACTTTATGCATAAATAGTATAGTGTATACTTTTGTACATTGTTCTTAATATGTTTTCAAGAAATAAAAGTTATTGCACTTACATTGTGTTTTTCATCAAAGACCTTCGCCTGGTCATATTTAAAGGAATTTTGTTTAGTTCAATATTGTTATACCAATTATAATGACATACATATGTATGTAGTATATGTATGTATTTTGTGTTATGTTATAAAAGCATAATTACAAAATTATGCAACAAAAATGTTGACGTGTTTAATTGCAGAAAATGTACCAGGGTAAATAAAAAATACGGAAAGAAATTGAACAAATCTTAATTCAATACAAATAGATTTCTTTACAATTTCAAAAATTTTGCCAATTATGAAACAAAACATAAATGTGTTCATACTATTTTGGGTAAAACTAAACCAAAAACGCTATATGGGGTAGTAAAACAAATTTTTGTTAACCAAAATATTTTGAGACATACCTGAAAAGCAGAATAACGACCAGCTCGTCGCGGTCTGTTGTAGCTGGGTAAGTAACGTCGTATGGGATCTAACTCATTTATATGTAAAAGGCCGGCGGTCAATAGTTGTGCTATTATAAACATGGATTGGCCCCAAAGAAAGAGTGTTTGGGTGGGCGCTTTTAAATAAGAACCCTCACCGTCAGGTGCATAATACATTGTAACAACTGGATCACCACAAGCATCGGCATACAAACATTTCCTAAGCTCATTTTGATATTCTTCAATTTGCTCGTTGTTATTTTTGAAAACCCCATCAATGATCATTTCAATAAAAAATAAAGGCCATTCACATTCATACCCTTCAAATTCTTTTAATTCGCCCGTATGATAATATCTAAGCAGCATAAAAATGTTTAATACTCTTATTGCTTCTCATTTTCATTTCAAACTCACCTTCTGGTTTTGTCTTCCATTTTACTTAAGAACCCATCACGGCTAAAGCGTTTAAATCCCCTTCTGCTACGCAGACGATTTATAACATTCTGTTTTGTTTGTTCTACCAAGCTGTCTTCGTGGGAAGCAAACGCAGGAAAAGATAAGGTTAGCAGAAGAGAGGCATCGACACCCTGTTGAGAAATAAAGATAAAAATATGTTTACAATTCAGCCGTACAAGTGCAAGTAACTCAATACATTGACACTTTTTTTTTGCTAATACATAAATCATACTTCTGCAAGTTGTGAGCTTACTTGCAAGAGATTTTGATTGCCAGTAATTTTTTTTACTTGCATCTTGTCGGTAACATGACAAAAAGCAAAAACAGACGTGCTCAATAAATTCGGTGATCTCATTCGACCACCTTTGCTGTACAGTTCTTAACAGCTGTCGTTGTATTAGCTATTTACAACTATGGAGGGTATATCAACGAATTCGTCCATGTCTTCCTGTTGCAGGCGGGCACCAAATCTCGCCAGTTCATCCGTTATTACATTTCCAGGCACACCGTTGTGCCCAGGTACACAGAAAAGCTCCAGGTCTGAATGTCTCGCTATCTCATTTAGAAATATCCGACATTTATGAACCAACCTAGGTGTTGTGTAAACACCCGTAAGCGCGTTTATGGCGGCCTTGCTGTCAGTGCAGATTAGGATATGCTCCCCGTATATCCTATAGTACCTCTTCCTATTTACCGCCCTCCTTATAGCAGCAACTTCGGCCTGAATGACACTACACTTATCACTGATCCTCCGTTGAATCGGGGGATATATATGTATATCCCCAGCAACCTTGCGTTCGACTTGGAACCATCCGCAAAAACCATGGTCGCGTCTTCTTATTGATCCATTTTGACACAATCTAACGATGCATTCGTCAGATTTCCGCTAAATTCCTTATCGATTATTGGGGCCGATGAGCAGTAGTCTATGCAATCCGGAAGGTCAGGTATCCTTCCAATTATCGATGCATGCCCTGAGATAGCATCCTGTTATCTGCTTTCAACCGAATTCATAGCAGTTTCCTTAACCATGAGATCAGCTGGTAGCCAATGTAGCATTGTAAAGAGCGCCTTAGATGGCGTAGAGCCGGATGCGCCAGTTACCATCAAGGTCAATGTACGCCAAATCCTTTCAAAAATCTTGCAATTGGTAATCTTTTCTAGTGCCTTCCACCATAAAAGCGTCCCATATACAAGCCGCCTTGCCGGCTCTTGCCCGAACATTTCGCTGCCATGTAAACTTGGAATCGAGGTAAGTGCTAAAATATTTCGCATCCTCCATCAATTTAAATTCAATTCCCGTTATCTTCGGTGGAGGCTTGTATTTCCGAGTAAAGAGGACAAGCTCTGTTTTCTCCGAATTTATACTGAGACCACTGTTGGTGTTCCACCTACTTATGGTGGTCGTCAGTGCCATCTACATCTGTTGTGACAGGATTTCGGGATATTTTCCCGCTTCAGTAATATCAGGAGCATATGCCACAGTTTTAAACATTTTGAACTCCAACTGAAATAATAGCGAGTTCAGGGCATTATTCCACAGCAGTGCGGAGAGAATTCCTCCCTGTGGAGTGGCCCTGCTTGCCATTCTGCAGATGGTGGCCTGACCCATACTGGAAGTTATGACCCTGTTAGTCAGCAAATTCCGTATGAAGCATACAATCGACTGATCAATATTCACTCTATTCAGAGCCATAATTATGACTCCTGTGATTCCACATTGTTAAAAGCACCTTCTACATCTAGAAAGGCATAAATCCCACAAGAGAGTGCAGTGCGATCACAACACTCTGGCCCTTTGTGTAGGCATGCTGAGAGTTGGACCATCAGCGATATGAGTAATTTTTGATTCTTTTTGTTTCTTTGTACATACATAAGAAGTTTGTTTATACCTTGCAAGAAATGTGACTACAATGATTTATGCTTGAGTCAGTTGTACTACTGACAATTCCTGAAAATAATATTTACTATAAAAACTTGAAATGTGGGTGCTATTGAGTATCGATTAACGCCGTATTAATAACAAAAATGTATGTAGATTCTTTGTTTCATGGACAACTCATTACAATATTAGACAGGTTACTTCCTGCAAGCAAGAAAAACTTACTTTCGAACTGGATTCTCTTGGAAGCATAGTTTCGAAGATGCTGCGATTTCGATTGTGTGCATCGATGTCCACATAAACCACACTCCATGAAGCACCCTTTTCACCAAACAAATTGCAACCATTTATAGCTTCTAAGGCGGATTTGGCCATGCCTTGAAATTAGAGATTGAAATATTAAAAAAGTAAATAATAATAATTTTATATTGTAAATACATAACAATATTTTCAAAAGAGATCCAATATCCTACCTTACCAACCCTTCAATAGAAAATATTATCGTTATTACCAAATTTTTAAGGAATGTTTTTAAAGATAAATATGAACTTAATTATTTATTTGCTTTAAGAGCCAATTGAAATGTATTAATTCAGGCATATAGACAGCTGAAAAAAACAGCAAATATTTTTTGAAAAGGTTCATTTTTGGACCTGAATTAATACGTTTTTAAAGATATATAAAAACAATAGCGGTTCTCACTCTTGATAGTAAACTCGGTTGCACATTTGGTTAAAGTAGCAGATTTGATTAAAGTACTAGTTTTTACATCACCACAGCAACAAAATGTACTGAACTTTTATTTTCTACGCTGTGATTAAAAAATCAAACAAAAACCTTTAATAAACATTGTAAAAAAATTACTGGGAATCACAGATATTCTGTGCTGTGAATCGTTTTGAAGACAAAACTTAATTTTGTGTTGAGAAAATAAAAAATAAAAATATACTGGTGAAGAGAAAACGTAACAAAATTCACAACAAAAGGTGGACAGGTAAAGAAATTCAGCTAGTTTTAGAATATTTGCAAGAACATGCAGACTTCGAGGTAAGAAGTCTCTCGAGCTTTGTGGTAAAAATCGTAGTGAATATAGCAGAGTTGTAAAATTAGTATCAAGAGTGAGAACCGCTAATATATGTAAATCCCATGTATTTATCATATAAATAGTATATGTTCTTGTATATGTATATTACTATGTAAACATGTCAGCTTAAGGCCTAGTAGCCATAGCTTAATCTTGTTAGCTTAGATTTAAGTTAGCATATAAATAAATAAAAAAATTAAACTGCAATATTACCTATTGAAGAAGCATGTATCTCTGGAGTTCCATTATTATATTTAGCACCTCGCTCCCACATACCAAAGTCTGGTGTACGATAAGCACGTTCAACATAGTAAACTAAATTTTGCACAAACGCCACCTCATCCTTTTAGGAAATGTAATTAATTTACA
Source organism: Sturmia bella (assembly GCA_963662145.1). Classification (NCBI taxonomy): domain Eukaryota; kingdom Metazoa; phylum Arthropoda; class Insecta; order Diptera; family Tachinidae; genus Sturmia; species Sturmia bella. The sequence continues at coordinate 29,691,972 of OY759171.1, read as the reverse complement.
CGCAAACATTAATAAATGATTTAACTGCTGCCTACCTGTGTATAAATAATTTGCAAACCAGAAGTTATCATCTGCACCAAAAATATTAAATAAAGTGAGACAACATCAATTTGCAAATGATTGTAAAAATCATCTGAATATATTTCTTCTCCAGTGTGCAAGTGGAATTTGCTGTGTAAGGCATGTTGGTTCGATTGTCTCTGCTTGAACAGTTCAACACGTGGTGCTTGCTTGATCCAGCATTCTAAAATTCCACGCATACATTTGACAGTAGATTGGCCAAGTTCATACGATTTCCCACGATCATCATCTATGCGCCGATAGGCTTGATATAAACTCCAGACGGCAGCAGCACAATACACACTGTCTCGGACGGAACCAATTTCTTGATCAGTACTCATAACTGGAAATAGTCCAGTTATGGGACTTTGAAATCGCAACAGCTGCCGCTTAACTAAACATCAGACAAAGAAATGCAATATTAAGATTATTAGTTAGACGATTTCATAATAAACTTATTATTTACTTCATAGAGCATAAAAGAAAACTTTTAATCGGTTGCGCTTATTACGATAGCATATTGTGTGGGTTTTCAAATGAGTTTTTGATTTGTTTACATGTATTCAAATACAAACATTTCAATTTTGACTTATAAGATCACATCTAATTGTAAGCACGGTTGGCATCGCAACAGTAAAAAGAACAGCTAGATTTTTGAACTTATAAAAAGCATTAACAGCGGTACTCATAAAAAATAAAATGCTACAGTTATGACCATAATTCCAATAGCGAAATGAAAATTTTACTCGAAATATAATTACCTACATTAGAGCTCGATAGGGCACTTGCTAAAAATGATACTTATTATCAGTTTTCTTTGAATCATTTAAAGAATCAAAATTTGTTACAGCATATTTTCTTACTGCCGTAATAGTATTATGATAATAAAGGGTGTTTTTTTCGATGTAATGAACTTTAATTGGCATTACTGTTCAATATGGCGACCGATTTAACAGCTGTCAAGTGATTTATTCTCAGTTTGGTTTGGTAATTCATCATGAATAGACTCACGCCTGAACAAGGCTTGCAAATAGTGCAATTTTATTTCGAAAATAATGGTTCATTGCGGAATACGTATCGCGCACAATTTTGTTTAGCGATGAAGCGCACTTCTGGTTGAATGGCTACGTCAACAAACAACACTGCCGCATTTTGGGGTGAAGCTAATCCTCAAGTGCATGTCGAAAAACCGTTACATACAGAAAAACCGACTGTTTGGTGCGCTTTATGGGCTGGTGGAATCATTGGTACGTACTTCTTCAAAAACAATGATGGCCATAACGTTACAGTTTATGGTGATCGGTATAGAGCTATGATTACTAACTTTTTTATTCCTGAATTGAATAACCATGATGTCCAGCTTGTGCCACAAACGCTTGACCATTTGGAAGATAACATTCGCCGTGTTATTGCCGATATACGGCCACAAATGTTGGAAAAAGTCATCGAAAATTGGACGTCCAGATTGGACTACATCCGCGCCAGCCGTGGCGGTCATTTACCAGAAGTCATATTTAAAATGTAATGCCACACGAGTATCTTTCGGATAAATAAAATTCATGTCAATCGAATAATCTAACCGTTGTTTTATTGCAACTTAAAGTTCTATACATCGAAAAAAACACCCTTTGCATACATATGTATTTATTATTGTATTTATGCATAAACTAACTTAAATACATATGTAGGTATCTGTCCAGCAACTTTTGTATATGTATGCATGTATTTTTATTGCATCGTTTGTTAATGATAACAAAAAAAAAGTGGCAAAACACTTTTAGTTTCTTTTATAAGCTGAAGGAAATACAAGTTAATTTAATTTGTTTACATCCACAAATTATTTGCATTGCATGCATGCGTCTCTATGTACATACATACATACATATGTATGCACGAGTATTATAGAGGCGGCAAGAGAGAGAAGAAATTTGAGTCTTATGAAGCAAATACATACATACATTTGATGTTAAAAATAGATCTTAAACGAATAAGAACCAATTATATTTATTTTTGCACAACGAAGCAATCTTAAATTAAGCCACCATATGAAAGAGTGTGATTGTTCAGATCGAACAATGTTATATAATAATAAAAATATTTCTTATATTATGCATACATATGTATGTATGTATGTATTCTGATATGTAAATAATCAACTCCACTTGCAGACACTTACCAATACCATAGTAAATATCCAATTGTTTGACGGTATCTTCGTAGTTTGATGTCTTTAAAAATTGATCCAGATTAATATCTTCCAGGCTATTTTGCCTTGCTGAGGTAGATGGTGCTCCTGAGTTTATAGTACTGCCCGGAGTGGTAATAACTATACCCAAACTAGTTATTGAAACATATGTATAAACAACACTTTCTTTTAGACATACATAATAGTTCTTACCTTTTGGGCGGATCTTTCATGGTAAAAATATAAAATATGGTACACTCTTTTAGATTTAAAGTAAATTAAACATTGATAGAAAAAAACTTTAAAATACCCTTGGACAAATGTTGTAAAAGTCAAATATGACAACAATTTGACAGTCAGGTGCTAACAGTTTTATAGAATTTGCGTTATACGTCAAAAAACGGTTACGTTAATAGGGTGTGTAAAATAAATATAATAAAGGGTACACCAAATAACTTTTTTTTTTAAACGGAGCAAAACATCGAGCGTAGCTTCGGCTGTGTGGCACGTAGCGCCGCCCTGTTGAAACCAAATGTTGGCAATATCCTCCTCAATTTTTGTGAACAAAAATTGATTCAACGTGGCCCGATAACTATCGCCATTGACAATAGCCACTCCGTGCTCGTTTTCGAAGAAAAATGGCCCAATTATGCCTCTAGATCAAAATCCGTAGCAAACAGTGACTCATTTTTGGTGCGTCGGCTTATCAATGTATGCGTGCTGGTTTTCTGTGCCCCAAATCCGACAATTTTGCTTGTTTACATGAGTTTCATCTTGAAAGATAATTTTTATTTTAGCAAAATCGGCATCTTCTGTAAGTCCACTAAGCGAAGCGTATGCACAACCATATTCGTTCAGCGGAAGGATATAACTAATTACATACATATCTGTCAAATCAGCACTAGTTGAAAAAAAAAATAATAATAATAATAATAATAATATATATATATATATATATATATATATATATATATATATATATATATATATATAACAACCGATGAGCCCCAAATCTCGTATCATGCCAAGGTGGCTGAAGAATATGCATTACTCGGCCCAATCATGAGTTAGTTGATTTTCATATGTATATTTCCTACACAAATTTAACGTAAAATTTTCATATTTTGGTGTAGAAGTCCATGCCAGCTACATATACGCTGGTTATTTATAAAAGGTTTATATTATTTATGTATGTATATAAAGCATGAATTGTGTGTAAGTATGTATGTATCCCACATTCGTTATACCATTGTAATTTATAATTTAAGATATATGTATGTATGTTTTTAGCTTAAGTACTAGTTTAAGTCTTAAACAGACATGATTACTGTCGTTGTAAACTTTTTTACTATGTTGAGCTACGTAATATAATATTTAACTTTGTATTAGAACAATATTTGCCTATCAGCATGCAGCGTTTTGAAATGTTATTGTGCCTTTAAAATAATACAAAACAGTTTTAAGTTTTCCTTATTTTTGTTACCATTTCATATTTTCATTTTATAATGTAATCAAAAAAAAAAAAAAAAAAAAAAACAAGTCTCTATAAACTCTGAAGTGAATTGTATGTATGTACATATGTATATACAAACCAACTATTACTCAAAATGTAGTAATGACTTACAACAGAAAAATTATAGTTGTTTTCTTAAAGCTGAAGTTACACAGTACGCTTTCTACGCGTCGACGCTTTTCACGCGGTTGTCAAAAAAGTAGGATAAGTGCATTTGTATGTGACAAGTTACAGAGCACAAAGCATAGAACGCGAAGACGCGTAGAACGCATAAAGTAGACCTACTTTCTACTTTTATATGCGTCACATGCGTCATGAGAAAATGTCAGCTGGTTTTATTAACCAATGATGTGCCTACTCTCAACGTTATCGATAAATACCTTTTATATCGTAAATTAATGTATGAAATCTTTTGCAAAAACAACGTTTTTAATAAAAAAGAAAAGTTTTGTTACAAATTTTATAAACATTATCACGTGTAAGACAAATTGTAATCGTTTTTTTCAACACTTTTTTCATTAACAAAATTTTGATTCGATTTATCGATTGCGTTTGCGTACTGAGTATCATCACTGTTATGTTTACAAATATTTTCAATATATTCAAACAAGCAATATGGAAGAGAAGCTAATAAATGCAATTAAAAACCACGAGCTTTTATATAATAAAACCTTGCTGCTCTATCGGAACAAAAATAAAAGAGCAGCTGCATGAGCACTTCCATTTTGTTAATGTTTGTTTTGTATGTTAAAAATATTTGCACAACAGCTTATCAAAACAAAGAAATGTGGCGCATACGAAGCGTTGTATGTAACTTGTAGTATGAAACGCATAGAACGCATAAAACGTATAAAAAGCATGAAAAGCGTGGACGCGTCTAAAGCGGGCCATGTAACTTCACCTTAAGAGTTTCTTCATTTTGCTTGAAGGTTTTCATTTATATACATACATACATTTATATACATATACATACATATGTATATATGAAACTATTGTTACATTAATTATATATACATCGCACTATATTTTTGACTCGGACTACTTTTTCCAGTTTTCAAGACTTTTTGCTGGCATTTAAACCAATTCACGTTTATTATTTAGTTTTACATATAGTGTTTGAATATGTTATATATGTTTTGGTAAACCACTATTTAAATAATTTTCAAGCTACCCTGCATTCTTAGTTACGTTTTATCCAATTCAAAAGTTGCCATCTGAAATCAAAACCAGTTTTGTATACAAACATCACCATCTGTTTTTGTAAACAAACTCTCACAACTACTCAACTCTTCCAAATACAACAATAATAAGTAAATGTAAACATTCTCTTGCCAATCAAACCGAGAACATAGCGCTTAAATAGTCGCTTCTCTTTTATAAACAAAAGAAAAAGTGAATGGATAAAAGCAATCTGTCTGATTAAACAAATAAACGTGTGTGTGAGCCTAATGTAGGTGCATATGTATGTATGCACCTAAAATGAGTTATTGGTAGCATACGCTAAACTTAAACAATCTGAAGTGTTACTTCTGAGCAAGCAGCAGACGATAAAAAGATGAAGCTCATGCACATATGTACACACGACATTTAACATTCTAACAAGAGAAAAACCAGATTTACTTTGTAAATTCTAAAGCTAAAACCATATTACTCAGTTGGTAAAGTTGAGCAAAAAGTAGTCAACAATTAAAGTGTAGCTCCTAAAACTTGGTAGGGAATATATTATTATAAAATCGAAGCCGGTAAAGATTTGTATGAATAGCCAAGTTTAGTGGAGGTTGTGAGCAAATCAATCAAGAACGTAGAAGAAATGCATTACCGTAATCATTATTGTAGTTCAAGTGTGAGGTCATCACATTTATAAAGTATAGATGTATAAAAACGTGTTCTATACTGCCAGACGAATTTCAAGGCTATCATTAATGATTGTCGAAACCTAAATAAAATTTCGATTTAAATCAAAGTGAAGCGAACATGTTCTGAGTTTGTATCAAAAGGGATAGAAATGTTTTAAACTAGTTTCATGAAATTAATATACACATGTACACATCAAAATAATTCAAAGCCATAAACAATGGAGAAAACTTTAATACTCATACCATTCGCATTGTTAAGTGTTTATTGTTGCGGATGTGAAACCAAACAAAGCATTTTACCTGACTTACCTCCAGATCATTTAAAGCGCTACTTAAACACATTCAACCAAATCAAGCAAAAATGTGAAGAAAATGATAATTGGTGTAATTCTATTTCGAAGGCGGAAGAAAAGGCTTGTTGGGGATATGAAACAGACTGTGAAAAAATTAATCGCTTTCAAACACCGTCTTGTCCGGAAGCTCATACTGGCTGGATTAAAAATAAGGAGACTCAAATAAATACATTTTACAATCAAGCTGATTTTGGCTATATACGACATCAACTAGACGAGCTGTTGCTAATGTGCAGTCCCAATTTTATAACAGATTCATCACTAGAATGTACAAAATATTTGAGGTTTTGCCGCGGAAGGTACTTAATGCTAGATTTTCGTGATTTAGCGAAGAGAAATGAGCGTATTCGCTATCATATGGATGTTCTTGGTCATGGCCAAATAAAAGGATATTGTGAACTTAATGAAACAATGTTGAGAAATGAATTAGGTCATATGGGTGCTCTACAATCATGGTCACCTGAACTAAGAAATTTTGTGCAATCACAAAAAACTTTGAATGACGAAAATGAGGATTGTGATATGTTTATAAATACGCCCACATTTTTAATGAAAATCGATGCTTCATATAATATGTATCATCACTTTTGCGACTTTTTTAATCTTTACGCTACTCTGTTTGTTAATCAAACTCACTACACATCATTTGACACAAATACCCAAATAATTGTTTGGGAAACTTACCCATATGATTCACCATTTGCTGATACATTTAAGGCTTTCTCGCATAATCCGATCTGGACCCTAGATCAGGTCAAAGGAAAACGAATTTGCTTCAGAAATGTTGTTTTACCCTTACTTCCCCGTATGATATTCGGTTTATACTACAATACTCCAATCGTAAGTTTAAAAAAAGTGCAATTCATTTTATTAATATACATTTGATTACAGATTTTTTCTTCTTATTTCTTTCTACATTAAAACTATAGATACAAGGATGCCATAGTAGCGGTTTGTTTAGAGCATTTTCCGAGTTTATTTTACATCGATTGCAAGTACCTTTCGAACCTCCAAAATCGCAAATACGAGTTACCTTTCTTTCGCGAAGAACAAAATACAGACGTATTTTAAATGAAGATAATTTGCTGGAAGAAATAGGAAAAAATAAAAACTTAATTGTAAACAAAATATCATACGAGAGGTAAGATTTGAAAGATATCGCTTGCAATGAAAAGCAAAAAGTTTGTTTTTAAATTTAAACTAGCTTTTTGCTTACATTATTTTACATATTCATCTACATAGTATATACCTACATATGTATGTTTGCACATCAATAGCAATTTTTAATATGCGAAATACTGAGAATTATAGAACATCTTCCATAAGCTGCTTTTACAATATTTAATTTAAATCCCTGATTTCTGGTTTTATTTCAAAAACTTATTTTCTTTTGAGAATTCTTCAGATGTAAAGTGCTGAGCATATGTGCAGAAAACTCGTCACTCCTTTGATCGATCGGCTCTGCTTAAATCAAAAGTTTTTAATACTTTTATTAAAGTAATCAAACAAACGACAAGCATACAATCAAACGTGAGAGACGAATGTCCTGGGCGCTTAAGACAAGACTATTTCATGTACAAATGTCCACTTTTTTTAACAAAATGACGTTTTTAGAATGCAAATGTGTGCATATACGTATCGGACATATTGTCCAGTTTATTCTTAAACCAATCAGTAAATTTTTCGAAATTGGCTTTTTTGATCTACATGACCGCATTATTTTGCACCCCAATGCATCCGTATATTGATAAGTTTCTACAAAAATTGAGCAAATAAAGTTAATATCTGCCAGGCAAGCTATTAAGTTCTTTTTCCTTTCCTGCCAAAATTACACTGTTCTGCAAAATAACACTTTTCGGTTGTATTTTAAATAAAAATACATATTTATTTCTTAAGCCCATTTTCACTGTTGCACAGTTTCATTAGTTGGCGATTGAGAAACCCCCAAATAAATTCTTCAGAGCAGATATGAGGGAAATAACAAGTTAGATAGTTTAAAATATGTGCGTACAAACCACATGAACCCATGTGTATGTATGTATGTTATTGATTGTGAACTAAAAATAGTTTTTCATTTCAGAGACTTATCATTCTTGCAGCAGCTTAAAGTAACCCGCAATACAGATATCTTAATAGGCATGCACGGAGCTGGATTAACACATCTCTTATTTCTACCCAACTGGGCAACAATATTTGAACTGTATAATTGCGAAGACCCAAACTGTTACAAGGACTTGGCGCGCCTGAGAGGCGTCCATTACATGACATGGGAGCATCGTGATTTGGTGTATCCTGAGGATGAAGGGCACCATCCTGAAGGAGGAGCGCATGCCAAATTTACTAATTACGTTTTTAACATTAAAGAATTCTCTCGTCTAATTCAAAAGGCTGTGAACCATGTGAATAATCACAAAGACTTTCAAAGTTATCAAAAAGAGGCTACATCGAAAGACGAATTGTAGTTACTTAATATGTAATAAATGTACTTACGCTGTTTAAATTTCAATATTTGACAAATTATTTTATAAAATAAATATTTTTCAATTAAAAGTAATTTTAATTTCTTGTAAAAAATAGAAGATGCCCTGAAGAAAAAGTTGCCAGCACAAAAGTACTCTGTGGTTGCCAGTGAAACTTTAACCTTGCGAGTAGGGTTGTCGGACTTATTTTTATTTTTTCGCTAAAGCGTTTTTAGAGCGGTTTTATACTTTTTAATTTAATGCCGCTTACATGTCTCCACTACCCACGAATTTGTTATGTTGCTCGACAGTTTAGCTCTCATTAAAAAAAAACACCACAAACAGAGATAAAAAATCATCGAAAAATAGTTTTACAGATTGAAAATTACAAAAATTGAGTGGATATATACTTACCCCCTAATTCATAAAAATTATAACAGGCTTATAAGACTGTTATTTGACATATTTGCATTAAAAATCTGTCAGATAGGGGCTTTATAAAGCTGTTATAATTTTTATGCATTATACGGTTAAAATACTGAAGTAAAACAAATATGGACGATGTGAACACTTCGACAAATCAACACTTATGAGTAGTTTGGACACCCGAGCTCTCCATGTACAAAAATATGAGCGAATTAATACCGCTGTTCTAACGGCGTCATGTTCATGTCATGCTCAAGTTGATAGCTAGTGAAGACATCGAGTGAGAGCATTAAAATGGAAATGGCATGAGAAGAATATTATGAAGCAGCGTGATAAAAATTACAACAACAAATAAAAAATACGTACAAATGTTTCGTACAGATACGCGTGAACTACACACTCTACCGCTTTAATTCTGTAGCGATAAACTTAGTCTCCACACGATGTTAACCGTTGGATCGGTTTGATACTCTGGCAATTGAAAGTCACTTTCTTGAATTCTCTTTGGGTTTGCGCAGAGCATATACACTTGGTAAGTCAATAAACATACTTAAATTCTGCATACAGTCAAACACATACAAAGCTTACAGTATTAAAATGACGATGGCATTAGAAAAATACACTCAGCGTACTGGTGCGTCGCCAACACATTCCATCTGTCTATAGTTTAATTGGCATGGTGTGGAACCTCACTTACTGAAGATTCTCGTCAAATGTCGTTAAGAGCGGTTAAGTTCACGGAACTAAGAATCGTATATTTCTTAATACTCTGGCAGCCCTTTACCTAAATCATTTATTAAGTTAACTGAACACAGATCTACGGAAACAGGTGTTTGTGTTTACATATTAAAAAAATACTAATAGTGAAATATTCTTCAATAAAATTTTAAATTTTTTTTTGTTTGTTCTTAATCTCTATAAACATAATTTATTGATTCTTGGTGATTATTGTCGATAGCCCCTATCTTTGTTCTCAACCACATGTATATAAAATAAAAGGTTTTATCTTGATCAGTAAATTGTTTCAAGTGCTCTTAACAAAATAAATTTAATAACACACAAAAGCAGAGTACAATCATGAATGCTAATAATATTCTATCACATTGTACTGAAGAAAGTTGTCAGAATGACGATGTCGGTCGCAGCTATTATAATTTGTATTTATGTAATGTTTCTACGCCACACAAACAGAGTCTATCGTTCGCCGCGGAGCTATTGCAATGCTCAACGGTTAGTCAACGGTGGCAATCTGAAAAATTGCCAAATTGTGAAATAAGTGAAATATCCCACAAAATGGGAAAATACGACAAGCATTCTGTTGAAAGTTTTTATCGAGTTCTACATATACAATGTACGATTATTGTCACACTAATAGCAACTACATTGGCGCGCTCCGTAATTCAATGCTTTGTAACGGACAAAAATGATGACAGATTTAAAATATGGTTGCGCTATATAATAGAATATTTTGTGATCATGGTTCCTGTAATTGTAAGTGTTAATGTTGCCAATCGCTATGTAGAACCTCTAGTACTTTTATCGCTCCTTGTGTTCATATTTATAATTTGGCACACAAAATGCTGGCAATTGGCAGCCAAGAGAGAGTTTGTATTCGGTCGTAGACCTTCCCTTTTCACAATTTTGCGTTCTTCCATAAACATAATCACAGCAGTTTGTATATTGGCAATAGACTTTAAAAGTTTTCCTAAAGAGTTTCGCAAAACACGACGCTATGGCGTTGGCCTCATGGATGTTGGCATTGGAATGTTTGTGTTTTCAATGGGCTTGGTGGCATCAAGACCGCGTAAACTATCCGAGTGTCGCAAACTAGCCGTTACTGTTGCCTGTTTGTTGACATTGGGTATAGCCCGCACCTTAGTTATAACGGCCATCGGTTATCATCAGGATGAACATGAATACGGTGCTCACTTAAACGCGTTTTTCACGCTGGGGTTAACAAAATTATTTGCGACGTTTTTTGGATTTTTAACAAGAAACAACAGTCATTTATTATTATTTGGACTAGGTAAGCAAATATATAAAAGTTAAGTAGAGTTATTAAAGTTCGTGCATATGTACATCTGAGCTAGACACGTTTAAACTTTGCTGATGCATACATATGTATGTATTTACACACACAATGGTTTGAAAATTAGATATCATTTGAAAAATTCAAACAGCATAGATAAAGATTTGTAAAATAAGCTCTTTGTAACAGCATTTTAATATTTTAACATTTGGTTGATGTATTAATAATTATGCTCACTTATGCATGTATATTTTATACAATACAACGATCTGCATACTTACATATGTGTGTTTGTAGGTATACGGAAATAAACCATTTGGTAAAGTGTTAAGCAACGCAATTTTATGACGTCATATTTTCATGTTTACATACGATATATTTTTAAACTATTACATTAGAATTCTAAAATTAATTTTTTAGTGTTTCTAATGATTTTGACAGAAAACTTACAAACGTGACTTATGTTTTATAAAATCGAAAAAAAACAACCGTTATTTCAAAATGTTTTTAATTATAAATAAATTAAATATGAACTTAATTAATTATTTGCTTTAAGAGCCAATTGAAATGTATTAATTCAGGTCCAAATATATACAAACATTTCAAACATTCTTGTAAGAATTTTTCCAGCCTACTGATGAGTTGATTAGCATCAACGAAATTTCGTCGGCTGCAAAAAACAGAAAACATTTGTAAGGTCTATTTTTGGACCTGAATTAATATAAATAAAATATTTCTAAAATAAATGATTTATATATAATTTATTTTACAAATCGGCACCTTTTTTGTATATATTTTATATATAAAAAAGGCGCCTTTTTACTGTAAATTATAATCTTTTTTCTCTCACTCAATCTTTGCTTTTGTAAATCAGCGTTACCATCTCAGCAAATTGTTCATTCCAAATCTTTTTTTCAGAATACCCACCAAATTTCTTATTGATTTTTTTTTTTATTGTTAAATATATAAAAATAATAATTTTTACTCAATTTATTTTTAGAAAGCGCGAGAAACGAAAAATGATGAAAAACAATACAAAGAAAATAGAACAAACAATTTTACAGATACATTTAGATAAATTTAAGAGAAAATCAGTAGTTAGTAGCAGTTTTAACAATGGAAAACTAAATCATGTGGCAGAAGCTTCTACCGTACAAAATCTATTTCAAGTCTATTTTTTTTAAGCGAAATAAAGTTCAGTTTTAATTTTTTAATGTTCTCATATATCTTATGATTAAACTGCAGTTGAAAAACATCTGTTTTACCCGTTTTATCACTTTAAAATTCAAAATTTTCTAAAAAGCACCGGACGTCTTTCCTTTAACTCTTTGGACTTCTGTACCGACTTCTTTAAGTCCGGAGATATTGAGTAAGCAATTTTACGCCTTTTTAACCCTCAGGGGTAAAATTTAACAAAAAATGTCTGCCCTAATTGTTAAAATTTACAGGCCTTAGTTCCTTCAAGACTAACACCGGTATTCATAAAAAATAAAACATTGTTGAAACACATTTTAGAACAAATTTTCCATATCAAATTCGTTCTAAAATGTATTTGAGCAACATTTTATTTTTTATGAATACCGGTGTTAATCTTTGGATAATTAATAAAGAATACATGGATAGGAGGAGGTTTTATGCGTTTTGGCCTGTTTTACGCTGTGGAATGTTGGAATTTCGAAAAATTGTATATCTTTAAGTTTTTTTTTTTTCAGATGTTACAGTGTCTGCGTGCGAAATTTATTAGCTAAAAAGATATCTAAAATTTATAGCCTTTAACTCCTTTGAATATTGTTAGGGAAAACCTTAGCTCTTCTACCCTGTTCTACTACATGATTTTTTTCTTAAAACACATTTTATTATGTACATAAATACATACTTATGTGTATATAATTAAATTGTTTTAACCGATGAAAGAAGATGTCGAAAATAATTTTTAACATTTTGTTGAACTTTTGTTTTAAAAAGAAGAGATAATAATTTTTTTTGTTTAAATGAAAAGACTCAGCTGAATAAATAACTTTTTAATCAGAAGTGCTTGTTGTTATATACATACATATACATATGTATGTACATATGTATATAAAAAGCAAACCACATTTGCTTTCGAGTATTAATTCCCAGTTTATCAATCTCGAATGAAAATGCATACGAAAGAAAGCAAGGTACCCACATTCGAACGAATTGGGGTTTTCAGAAATTATACAAAAAAAAAAAAAAATGCATAATATTTTTCTTGCAGTTGCTCCTATTGTAGGGAAAATCTTGCCTTTTTAGTTGTATCATGTATCGCATACACTTGGATATTTGGCAGAGATGTTTGTAAATAAATTCAGCCCTACGTAATGTTAGTCAGCTACCAGTACAAAAAAAGTTGGATGATAATACACTGTTGCCTAAAAACAGTATGCGATTTAGTTATGACCTGCACTTGAAGCAATTAAGTGCTGATGATCGTTGTAACGAACGTGAAACAGCTGGGTGTTGCTCCTCAGTTAATAAGTCTCCAAGTTTAGAGCTCTTGTCTTCTTTAACATGTTGATCAGTATAATTTTATTGCAAAAAATCTCTCTTAATTCCCAGGAAGTAAAACCGAAATAAAGTCCAAGCAATATGTAACTAATATATAAATTGTAATAGTTCGGCTGTTTCGATATTTCTCTAATAGTTTGCTGGCATCGTTCGGAAAAAGTAATAGTTCCTATTAGTCCTAACGAAATATCAAAAGTAGATAATAATTGTAAAATTTCTTATGAACAACCTGAAGCAGCAATAACTTATTAAATCATCAACAATCAAGATGAATTGAAATATGTATGTATATGAATATTTATATTTAATTGGCATACAGCAAACGAAAAAAAAAAAATCGTTCTAACTAAATACAACTGCATATGTTTATTACTATTTATATACATAGTTATGGCTGTACTTTATCTTAAATGGCATAAATTTCAAATCAATTATTCATATTACGAGCAAAAATAAACTTACTAATAAACGCTTGTTATTTAGCATGATGCAACCCATGAATACTTATAATTATAAATTGTACTTAATTATAACTTAATCAAAAAAGCTTATTCTAGAGAAACTCATAGAATTTGTTTTGCATTTATACATATTGTGACTCTGATTGTTTCGCACAACAGTGGCAATAAATTGCACTTGAGAGCAAGGGACCGAAATAATAATTATGCCAATTTTTTAGGTACTGAAAAATTAATAACTTTTATGAATATCAATTAAAGTTTTATTTAATTATTATATTTTTATCTGAAACGCCATCGTATGTCCATATAGACTTCCAAAAATGGCATTTACCCCAGTTCAAAAATTAATATGAAAACGAGTTGAAATGAAAAAATATCAAACGAAATATTTGTGATGTCCAGTAAATTATGCTTAGAATAATAATATACATACGCCTACATATATAGAATATATTACTTTTTAGAGGATAACTATCATAGATATTTTGTGATAATGATTTTTACCAGTTACTGTGTGATACATCAGTGGAGCCCCACAACGCTTCATCGTAACATAAAAAAAAAAGAAAAAAAAAAATCATAACGTCGATTGAGTTTATATTTTTTAGCATTTGCTCTCTTAAGAAAATTGTAAAACATTTGTATAGCGCAGTTCATTATTTGGTGCAAATGTCTTTCGTAAGTGCGAATGCAAGAAATCGTTGCTTTTTCTTTGCAACCCAACAACAAAATATACAAGGTTGCACTCGCAATATTTTTGCATTTACGCACCGCTAATTACGTGTTGCTTTCGCATGAGTATTGCGTTTGCAACACTGACACTCAAACAGCTGACATTTTAAAGCGAAGCAAACAAAAAAAATGGTAGAGATGGAGCCAACAGCAATTACCAAAAAAACAAAACGTGAAAAATTAAAAATTGTGTATCAGCTGTTATTTGGAGTGCAATAAAATTTGCAAAGTTGTTAAAAAGGGTGCTCAATATCAGTTGCAATATACAGTATTTATCGGATATAAGAAACTTGAAAAATCCACGAAAAAGGTTTCTTATAAGCGTTTCTTTCTTATATACAATTATTTTATATAAGAAACTTATTTCTTATATAAGTAGCTATGGCCATAAGGCATTTGTTTCTTATATGAATATACGAGCTTTTTTACCTTTTTATGTATGTATATACGTAGATGTATGTATGTAAATAGAAAAATAAAACAAATCAAATTTTATTTTATTAACCCCTTTAGTAAATAGATATAAAAAACTAGACAACTACAATTTGAAAAAAAAAATTATATGTATGTAGTAAATACATGTACATACATACATAATTCATTTTGTACTATTTATTTACGAGGCAAGAAACAAAAACTTCTCATGAGCACTAAAAGTAAAAAAAAAAACGTTGTTGTTGTTGTAAAACTGTCAGAAAACAGTGTTGCCCTTGAAAGTTTCTTATATAAATTCTTTTTCTATACATTTTGTGGTTTTGGTGTTCAAGAAAAAGGTTCTTTTATCAGTTTTTTTTCTTATAAGCGTTTTTCTTATATGAAACTTTTTTTGTTAGAAAAAAACACTAAAAAGATATGGTGTTTTTGCAAATGTTTCTTATAAGCGTTTTGTTCTTATATGAGATGTTCTTATATCCGATAAATACTGTAATCGCAAATGAAAATAGTCGCATAGATTTAAATATACATATGTTAATTTTTGTGTTGTTTTCCTTTTGAGTTTCAATTAACATTTTAACTGGTAAATTTTCATCGCCTATAGGATGAGATGTTGGAGATAGTATGTGTGCTTGCATATAAATACGTAAGACATAATGTTTTAACTTTTAAAAATCTTAAAAATAGACATGATCAATTTCAACATTATACAAATGTATCTAAAAAAACGCAAGATCTATAACACTTATTTCTATTAGGTCAAATCCAACAGTTCTCTTATTCTTCTTGGGTCCAAGCGAGGCCATAAATTCCTCGAAATGAGGAACTTGGGTTCTGAAAATCATATTTGCTGTGCCTGCTCCAGTGTGGAAAGTCCAATATGTGTTCAAATATTATTCATTTCTTCGTTCTGGAGAGACTTCACCATTTTAGACAAACTGTCGGCGATGTTGTTGCCGTGATTGGATCCAAGTCTACGGAACCATTGAAGTGTTAAGTTTGAATGTCTTGCCATCTCATTCAAAGATGTCATGGACAAGACTGGATATACTGTAGACTCCAGTGAAGAATTCTATAGCGGCTTGCCTGTCTGCTATAGTCAGGATATCTCTGCCGTATATACTGTAAAGCATACAGTACATGCCACCTGCCTAAATTGCAATAAGAATTCTATAGTTCCAGAATGATTTTTGCTTATTTTTTCTAAGCGTGGTTTCTTATTTGTTTGGAAATGTGTTGTTTTTTCTGTCACGTCATATAAAACGTTTGCTTATAACGTTCGGCGGACGGCACTGGCACTTACTTTTCTTAGAGATGATTCGACCACTTGCTTTGATATTTGCACCGCAATTACAGTTCGATTATTCGCTGCAGCTTTCATAAGTGCTAAGTCGTTAAGACGTTTTGGTTTCTTAGGAATTAGTTAATAACCGCTTTAGAGCTTTTTCCAATAATATGGGCAAACTCGCACAAGGATTTGTTTGCTTCCTTAAATTTCCAATTTTCTCCACTTAATTGCAGTTTGGTTGCTTATTTTTCTTTTAAAACACACGTCATGAAATAAAAACTACAAATAACTTGAAATCACAAGAGCACAACAGTAAATAAATAATTTGAACGTTAAATTTTTTTTTGTTTAATTTTAAAACGACCATTTTCATACTATGTGTACGGTGTACGCTTTCTTTTGATGTATTAAGGGTCTGATTCTGACAGTCACCTCACTTGTTTGTGACGGCGATAGTCAGTGGTGGTCGCTTAAGTGACAATTGTCACAGGAAATTGATAACAATTCTCAGAGATGTGCATATTATTAGTTACAAAAATTAATAACTGTCACGAGTAGTGACAAAACTGTCGCTTTGTGGATGTCATTGAAGTTTGTCACGGTGTGACAAAATACTATCAAATTCAGCCCCTAAATATTGAGTGTTTTCAGTTTTATCTGTATGGTTTTTGTTGTTGTAGAAATAAGTTGATGTTTTATTTAAACATTTTAGAAACATCATCCGACGTTTTATAAATAATAGTGGCGTTAAAAATGCTCGTATTTCAATGCATAAATAAACACTTTCGTATACCAACAACACATGCTGTAGAATTTCTTTTGACGCTGACTGTATGTACTTTTATGAAATCATTATCATACATCATTGGACCAATAGCCGACCTTTAAGGTTGAGATACCGCACTATTGGCCTCAAATTCAATTGATGCTGCAAGAAACTGCATAAATTTGCACGAATAAAATATATATTTTAATTTATTATCAAACTCATTACATTTATATTCGCAAACTATATTTTGTTTTTAAGGTGTGGGTATTTTATGATAATTAAAAAAATACATTAATAATCAATTAAATTACACAGTGCAACAAACAAAATCACGATGAGATGAAACCAAACGCAAATGAAAGTTGACTTTTTCCATAACAAAACCCTTTTCTAGTTTAGTATTCGATTTTCTTTATACGCATTTGAAGTTGGTGAGGTTTCAGTACATTAAGAAATGGAAAGTGACAGTGATAGTGATAGTGACAGTGATTTAGCGGATTTAAAAATTCAAAAATATCATTAAAGCAAATATAATAACATGTATTTAAATAAATTAAGTCAAGTACGAGGCTGGCTCGCACTCTTAGGGTTCCGTACGTATGTATGTGTAATGTAGTATGGAATGGCGTATGTGAATACATATGTATATTTTATAAATTTCATCTCTCTGTTTTTAAAGCTACTTTATGTTGTATGGGGGCACCTAGTAATTTTCCACTTGTTCTTGTTTTTGTAATTTATTGTTGTAAGGCATCTGGGAATACATACACTGTGCGAATTTCGACTCTCTATCTCTTACGGTTCGAGAGTTATAGCTATTAATCTACGTTGTAAAGGGACACCTGGTAGTTTTACAGTTGTTGTTGTTTTTAGCAAGTGTTGTTGTAGAGCATATGTGAATACACATATTGTGCAAATTTCATCCCTCTGTCGCTCACAGTTTGAGAGTAACGGCTAATTGTTACTTTACGTTGTATAGGGACACCTGGTAGTTTTCGACTTGTTGTTGTTTTTAGCATTTGTTATTGTAGGCCATATGCGAGTAAATATATTGTGCACATTTCATCTCTTTATCTCTTACAGTTTGAAAGTTACGGCTAATGTTTTTTACGTTGCATAGGGACACCTGGTAGTTTTCGACATGTTGTTGTTTTTAGCATTTGTTGTTGACAAGTATCTATAAATACATACACTATGCAAATTTCAGCTTTCTATCTTTTACGGTTCAAAAGTTATAGCTAATTGTAACTTTTGGTTGTATGGGGACACCTGGTCGTTTTCGGATGGTTGTTGCTTTTAGTATATGTTGTTGTGGAACATCTATAAGTACATACACTATGCAAATTTCAGCTCTCTATCTTTTACAGTTCGAGAGTTATACCTAATTGTAACTTTTCGTTGTATGGGGACACCTGGTAGTTTTCGACTTGTTGTTGGTTTTAGTGTTTGTTGTTGTAGAACATCTATAAATACATACACTATGCAAATTTCAGCTCTCTATCTTTTACGGTTCGAGAGTTATGGCTAATTGTAACTTTTCGTTGTATGGGGACACCTGGTAGTTTTCGACTTCTTGTTGCTTTTAGTATTTGTTGTTGTAGCGGCAAGGTACAACAACATTCTGTGAAAATTTCAGCTCTCTAGCTCTTACCGTTTCGGAGAATGGACGCTGTGACGGACGGACGGACGGACGGACGTACTTGTCTCCGTAATAGGGTTCCGTTTCACTCTGATGAGTACGGAACCCTAAAAATGTAGCACTAAACTAGAAAAAAGCATTGAGGGGTTTGTCACTGAAAAGGTCGTTTGAGTTTGGTTTCATGCCCTTCCGATTCGAAAAGTTGAATATTGTGTTACAATGTTATTATTACTCCAACGGGAAGTTGTCATTAAAATAAAAACAGTCTATAGCCCAGCATTTATTGTAGGTTCTATATAGTTTGCCCCTCTGTTATTGGGAATAGTTTCTGTTTAAGCAGATTCTAGTGTATGTGCCATGATGGCAATTTTGCTGTATGTCCTTTTTCCCAAAAACATTGCGAAAACTTGAAAACTAACTGGTGGTTAATTTTTTAATCGGTCGATGTTGAGTGTGAACCACACCTAAATGGCATGATAGATAATCGAGCAACGCGTTAAAGTTATTCAGGCTTATTATGAAAATAGGCGCTCAAATCAAAATTCATATCGTGCACTTTGTGATTTCTTTCAGCCAATGTAATCGTCCAAATGTGCGTACAATCGGGAAAATCGTGCAAAAATTTGAGCCCGGTTTGCTCTGTAGGAGATGAGAAAACAGCAGCTCATGTTCGTCTAGTTCGTACTCAAGAAAATGTTGCTACTGTTCGTGTGGCTGAAAAGCCGTCCGCCCCAACTCGTCCTCGTGCCCAACAATTGCCTCTCATGCTCGTCGTTGAAAACATTTTGCATAAAGATTTGCATTTACACGCTTACAAGGTGCAACTGGTTCCACAATTAAAGCCTCTTGACCAATGAAGAAATGGCAACAGTAGATGATCAATTTTCAAAGAAAATCATCTTCATTGATGAGGCACATTTTCACCTCAGTAGATTCGTCAATAAACCAATGCACCCACAAAGAATGACTGGTTAGTCCATCATCAGGCAGTATTTTTTTTTCCAAAATGAGGCCAGTCAGGCAGTTACTGTGAATGGTGTTCGCTATCGTGAGATGGTAATGAAGTTTTTATAACCCAAATTGGTAGATAAGGATTTGGATGATGTGTGGATTCAATAGGACGGTGCCACTTGCCACACAGCCAACTAAATAATAGCTATTTTGTGCGACAAAATCAATGGCAGTGTTATCTCATATGGTGGCGATGTCAATTGGCCGCCAAGATCATGTGATTTGACACAGTTGTACAGGGTGTTTTTTGTATATGATATATAGAATTTTAAGTTAGCATTACTGTTCAAGATGGCGACCGACGCACATAGGAGTATTCTGCCAATCTAGCCGGACAAAAAGGCAAAACTCAAAATAAGGAATTTTAAAAAACTATGTATATAGCTGAAAAGATAACAAAATTTTGCACCATATTGTGAATTTTCAAGATATTCCGTTAATGTTTTAGATTTTGGGATAGCGGTAAAATATGGGAAGTTAAGAAAGTTGCATGCATTTTTATTGAATTCCTTTGTTTTTGAGACGCTAATAGGACGATGTATCCTACCTAAATGAATGAAGATTTTTTAAAAATTCTTTTTTTTTATAAAAGATGTGCATAATTACTAATTTCAATATTTAAAAGAAATAGAAATATTTTATTAATTTATATTCAAATAGGTCATTACCCAAAAAAATAAAAATATTTTGCACACTTTTTTTCTAAAAAAGAAGAAGAAGAAGATTTTTAAAAGTGAATTAAGCATTTCTACAGGAAATGTTATATGCCATAACAAAGTCTTAATTGTGTTATATTTGGTTAAAAAATAAAAAGGTGCGCATATTTGCGCCATTTTTTTTCTTGATTTTTTGAAAATTACGTCTTTTTTATCACTTTGCCTACCTGCCAATATTATTAAACGCTATTATGCGTCATAAAAATTTTTCATTTTGAGTTATTAAAAGTAA
Organism: Sturmia bella; assembly: GCA_963662145.1. NCBI lineage: Eukaryota > Metazoa > Arthropoda > Insecta > Diptera > Tachinidae > Sturmia > Sturmia bella. Next base: position 29,671,279 of record OY759171.1, on the reverse strand, counting down.
ATCTGAATTACTTTAATTTTAGCACTTAATAGCAATAATACGTGCAATAAAAAGGAATGTATTAACAGTGAATAAAATGTGAATTATTAAAAGTGATTATCACCCTAGTCTATGAAACGGTTTGTCTACCTGTGCAGCTGCGGTCTATATAAAACTGTACATATCGATATATTTCATGGAAAATATAAGTATATACTATTAAACATGTAAACAAGGACAAATCAAATCATTGGCAAAAAGTTCATAGGTTGAACAGGTATTCGGAAGTAGTTTCATTATTGAAAATATGTACAAGTGCTTTTTCACCTCCATTTAAAACAGTTTATCTACCTGCGCAACTGTGATTCGTATAATCAATGAGAGTGATACAGCAGAGCTCTGTTTATTACCTGGTTTATGTATACTTCATCCGAACAAGATTTAATCCTTCGCCGCCAACACAAAAGAAAAATTTAAATAATGGTAATAAATGATAAAGAAACAACGAATTATGGTGAAATGTTGAACTAAAAGAGCATATATATACTGATCATTGTGAAAAATTCGTATCACAAACATAAGAATATGGAAAAGGCTTACACAAGGCTAGAGCTATTTGAAATAGTAAAGGAATCAAATGCTTCAACTATTGACGCAAAACTTGAGTTTTTAATTAAAACAGTGTGCAAAACGTTGAAATGTCATGGAGATGGGGATATGTTAGCAGTGAAGCGGTGTTTAACCAACTTCAGAAATTCGTTCAAAAGATATTGGATTACAGCAGAGCGAAAAGAAGACCGTTTTTTACGAACGTATGCTAAATGGCTGGAAGGTACTGTGATACTACCAGTATTTGCCAGTTCTTCCTCAGGGAGACCGCAAAAACATTTCGGAGAATTATGTGAAAGAAGCAAGAGAAGAAGAACTGTAGCCTTGCGAAACGAGATAGATTCCAACATATTGATACACGCAACGCAAACACAATTACAAACTTCGGGGAAAAAAGACGCTTCAAATATACTTAAAGAAATTGCAACTTCTCCAACCAGGGCTACAAAGCTAAAGAAAGCATTCAAAACTGTACGAGAAGATAAGGTAAATCAGTTAACACCCATATCGGCGCTTGCTGTATTTGTAGAAGCAGATTTTTCTCGAAGACAATATGAAATATTCAGGAATACGAATAGGAAGTTATATCCTAGCTACAGTATTCTACAGAGGGCGAAAAGGGACTGTTATCCTCCCGAAGAATCGTATAAGGTGACAGAAACATGTGCTCAAGTAAATCTTCAAGATTTGCTCAACCACACGGCAACAAGACTGTCAACCTTTTTGAAAGAACTTTTATATGGCCTTACAAAAGACGAATGTGCCTCATTGGAGCTAATCAGCAAATGGGGCTGCGATGGATCACAGCAAGCACAGTTCAAACAGAAAATCGAAAATGGTGAAAGAGATTCACATATTTTTCAGAGTAGTTTCGTACCAATTCGACTGATCTATGGTACGAAGAAACAGAAAATACTTTGGCAAAACCCAACTCCTTCTTCACCACGATATTGCCGGCCTATTCGCATCAGATATGTTAAAGAAACTGTGAGTATAACCCAAGAAGAAATAGATTATGTTAAGAATGCCATCAGCAATTTAGAAAAAACCAAAATTTTACTGGAAGATAAGTTATATTTCGTAAAGCATACCATGATGCTTACAATGGTAGATGCGAAAGTTTGTAATGCAGCTACACAAACCACGTCAACAATGAGGTGCTATATTTGCGGGGCTACATCAAAAGACTTTAATATTTTAAAAATCAAAAGGGTTATTAACGAGGATGCACTTTCATTTGGCCTATCTACTTTGCATGCCAGAATTCGTCTGTTTGAGAGCATATTACATCTTTCATACAGACTCACAATAAAAAAGTGGCAACTAAGATCTGATGAAGACAAGGCTATTGTTAAAGAGAGGGAAAATGATATAAAAGAAAAATTTAGAAGTAAATTAGGGCTGATAGTGGATGTACCGAAAGCGGGATTTGGAAACACCAATGATGGCAATACGAGCAGAAGATTTTTTGTCAATCCTGAATTAGCTGCGGAAATAACCGAAGTTGATTTCAGTTTTATTTACCGCATCAAGGTCATACTCGAAGTAATATCAAGTGGGTATAAAATAAATTTAAATGAGTTTGCTGATTATTGCTTAGATACAGCAAAACTCTATGTAGCTCTGTATCCTTGGCATCCTATGACAACTACAATGCACAAAATTTTAGTACATGGTTCAATAGTTATAAGTAAGGCACTAGTGCCCATTGGGTTACTTTCGGAAGAAGCAGCTGAGGCTCGAAATAAACATTTTCGGCTTTATAGGCAGAATTACGCAAGAAAGTTTTCAAGAGTAGAATGTAATTTAGATATTATTAATAGGCTTTTGCTTAGTTCTGACCCACTGATTACTAGCATGAGACAAACTCCAAGGAAAAAAACATTACCGTTCACGAAGGATGCAATTTCTATGATGATTCCCGATTCTCCTAATTCTGACAGTGATTCAGATTTTGATGAGGACTCTGAAGAAAACGAAAATGATAAGGATAATGAAGAGCCGTGGTACTGCTAATCATAGAGGTGGAGAAAATAAATTAGTTGAAATAAATTGTTGTTTTAAATAAATAAGTTATTAATATTAAAAAAATGTTGATATAAAAAAATAATTTCAATAAATTTTTATTATTACACCAAAAATGTCGCAAATATTTTTTGATTAAATATCGTTAATTAAAATCCAAAATGGCGTGTTTTTCATAAATCTTTCATAGCTTCCCATTTCCTCAAACGAAATAAGTACAATGGAACTTTTTAATAATAAATAAACACTTTTGTAAAATATATCGTCAGACAAAATGGAAAAGGTCGTATATATAAAAAAAATCTTCGCAGAATTTTTATAGTAATAAAACCGATTTCCTTGAACAAATAAGACTTGTTGATCATATTATCGTCAGCTGAGACGATATAGGCCCTATATAAGGGGAAAAATCTTTAAATGCAGACTTTGATGCTTGTACGTTGTAGTTAACCAAAAACCATGAGAGTCTGTATTTATTTATGTTTCCTCTTATATAGGGCCTTTAGCGTCTCAGCTGACGATAATATGATCAAGAATTCTTATTATTTGTTCAAAAAAATCTGTTTTGTTACTATAAAAGTTCTGGGTAGATTTTACGATATTTACGACCTTTTCCATTTTGTCTGACGATATCTTTTCCAAAAATTTTTATTTATTACAAAATAAAAGGCAATTTTATGAACATAAATTCAATCCAGGAGTTGTAAGAAAGCGTAAAAGCTGCAAAATAATTTTGTCCGGCTAGATTGGCTAAATACCCCTATGTGCGACGTAACAGCTGTCAAGTGATTTATTCTCAGTTTGGTTTGGCAATTCATCATGAACAGATTCACGCCTGAACAACGCTTGCAAATAGTGCAGTTTTAGTGCAAAACGAGATTGCCGTTGTTCCCGATTTTCATAAGCGAATTTTGTTTAGCGATGAAGCGCACCTCTGATCACCACGTCAACAAACAAAACTGCCGCATTTGGAGTGAAGTTAATCCTCAAGTGTATGTCGAAACACCGTTATATCCAAAAAAAAAACTGACTTTGGTGCGCTTTATGGGCTGGTGGAATCATTGGTCCGTACTTCTTCAAAAACGATGATGGCCAGAACGTGACAGTCGTCAATGGTGATCGGTATAGAGTCGTGATTACTAACTTTTTCATTCCTGAATTGAATAACCATGATGTCCAGCAGATGTGGTTTCATCAAGACGGCTCAACATGTCACACAGCTCGTGCCACAATCGATTTGTTGAGAGACACGTTTGGTGACCGCCTAATTTCACATTTTGAACCTGTGAATTGGCCTCCAAGATTTTGTGATTTAACACCGCTAGACTACTTTCTGTGGGGCTATGTAAAGTCATTGGTCTATGCGGATAAGCCACAAACGCTTGACCATTTGGAAGACAACATTTGCCGTGTTATTGCCGATATACGGCCACAAATGTTGGAAAAAGTCATCGAAAATTGGACGTCCAGATTGGACTACATCCGCACCGGCCGTGGCGGTCATATGCCAGAAATCATATTTAAAATGTAATGCCACAAGATTATCTTTCGGATAAATAAAATTCAAGTCAATCGAATAATCAATCGTTGTTTTATTGCAACTTAAAATTCTACACATCGAAAAAAACACCCTTTACGTCCTTCTTTGCGATTATTCACATGAAAAAGTGTACGTCGATGAGCCAGCGATAATTCAAGAGCTAAAATATGAGATGATTCGGCATAGAACCTCAATTATGCCTCAGCGAAAATTCGGACCATTGGATGGAAGTATGACGCGGAAGTCTGTTCCATACATAATTGAACTATACCAATATTATCATTATAAAAAGAAATTAGAAAATTTTCTAAATAACTTGCATTTTATTCAAAATCAACATCGGCGCTTAAAATTTAACCACCCTTTATTTTGTCCCTCTTCTATTGGTACTTTCAATCGGTGGCCGTCCAATGAGAAGGTTTGAAGGATTTTTTCAATTTGTTGTTTGAGCTCTCCGTGATTATAATTTACAATGCTTTGAAAATAAATAAGACATCGTGAAAACTTGAGAACTATAAGTATTTTTGCAACATAATCTATGCATTAACTGGTCTTAAGGTGCACATCTCTGGTCAACTCATATGAGCAGTGTTGTATTTAAAGGTTTAATTTTGTGAATAAAATCGCTATTTTAGTTCATGGAAGGTTGAATTTTTATACGGTGATGTACTTTAATAAAAAAAAAAAGTTGATTTTAAATTTCTTGTTAATTAGAACGTTTTGCGTTTTAGGTCACGATATGCTCGTACACACTTATGTATGTAGGTATAATAAAAATAAATATTTGTTAAAGATAACTATTTTGCGAAACGTGAATAGTATAATCGATATGTATTTTTCTTCTTATTCATAATTATGTGTTATTAAATTGCTTTATGGCTTCATACCCATTTCTAGTAACCGATCTAATCTATTAGTTTGGGGTTTGGCTAAATTATTACGAAACTTTTTTGAACACTGAACTCCTCTATGAAATTATTAATTACAGAACTGTACAAAATCAATTTCTTATTGTGTTTTGCTTTATGTCTAATTCACTTCAACTAGAGGTCGCTGATTTTAAATCGGGTATTTACTTTTTTTCTCATCAGCTCTAGCTTTTTAATTACATCATTATGTTCAAAAAATAGGTAATTTATCACACCTAAATTCAGAAACCTCGAATTAGTGAAGTTCAGCGGCAAAGTTCCCTCCAACTCAATTTCTGTTCCATTTACATTTAATCGGACTTTAAATTTACTAGAATTCTACATATTTTTCGCTTGCATTTAAAAACTGTATTATTTATTTGCTTCAAGAGCCAATTGAAATGTATTATTTTGGGTGTAAAAAATAGACCTTAATGTTTTCTGACTTTTTCAGCATCAACGAAATGTCGGTGACATATAGACGGCTGAAAAAGACGGAAAACATTAAGGTCTATTTTTAAATCTAAAATAATACTGTACTACAATTTTATTATATTTAATTTGGTAATCATGTTCATGAAATTGAACTAACAGAAAGTGAAGGTGGTTTGAAATCACAAAAAAGTGCTGTGAAACCAGTCAGCTCCCAGCTTGAAATCACTCTTAGATTTTTCCTAGTTTCTTTTCTTAGAAATCATAAAAAAGTGCTTTCAAACCAGTCAGCTTTCAACTTGAAATCCCTCTTAGAATTTTACTGGTTTCTTTTCTTTTCCAACTCATACTAAATTTATTACATTAATAATCACGATGATTATTCGAAGTGGTTCGATCTTAAATCTCCAAAAATCGCATCTTTCCATCAGCTAAGGTTTTCAGGGGGCACATAAAGAAATAGTGTATGATATAAGCATTATATGTCTACAAAATAATGGGATAAAGTGCTGAAATGAAATACACACAAAACACTAATATGCGGCAAATATGTAATTTTCGTGAATTTAGTTAAAACTGTTGCATGATGCATGCAAGTAAGTTAGAATAATTTCTAGAATGCTAACGAATTTACATTGTAGCTCAAAATCGCTTTTAGTTTTGTAAGCACAACAACGTACAGAGAACTACAAATGATGTAGTGTGTCATACGAATTGTTTTTTGCTTCACTGTATGTGTTAGTGTATGCCAGTGCTGGGTAAAATACATGCTTTGATGTACCAAAAATACAATATGTAAGCACAACAACGTACAGAGAACTACAAATGATGTAGTGTGTCATACGAATTGTTTTTTGCTTCACTGTATGTGTTAGTGTATGCCAGTGCTGGGTAAAATACATGCTTTGATGTACCAAAAATATAATATGCAAAGTACATGAAAGTTGTGTATTTAAAATACCAAATACAAATACTTTTTCTCCATGTATTTAAACTACAAAATATAAAATACTGCATTCTATAAGCAAGTATTTGAAATATAAAATACAGTGTAAGAAAAATATGTATTTAAAATACAAATTACTTTTAATCAAAAAAGTTTTTATTTCCTCTCATAAATTTCAGCTTTCTAAATGTGGTACAGTATTTTTCGGTTAATTGACCCTACGGTTAATTGGTTTCCACGCTTAATTGAACCACATGATCGGGCAAAAAAAATATTGCATACGAACACCATGTGAATTTCCTCGGATAATTGAACCCGGTTAATTGATTTTCCCGCTTAATTCGTTCAAAATTCATGTCATCAAAAATAAATCCTCTTACTTTTACCCGGTTAATTGCATTGAAAAATAATATGGCATTTTTGCACATACATATTTGACATCATTTGTGAAAAACAATGGGTACTACTATACACATATATGTACATTTTTTGCTGTTACTTGCATTTTTTTTCGTTTAAGGTAAAAAAAAAATATTTTGAAAAACTTAAAGTGCACATATGCGATTTCTTTTAATTCATTAGCACATAGTTCCAATTATGCGTGATTTCTGTAATTGAACAAACTGTTCAATTAAATAGGGTTCTTGTAATTGAACGAATTGTTCAATTAAACGAGTATCGGTTAATTGAACAAAAAATTGTGCAAATTTTGATGTGCAATTAACCGAAAAATACTGTATCAGCCAAAAAACCTCTTGATGGCGAATGAATAAAATCAGCTAACGACAAAATCTCAATGATTTCTTATTAAAAAACGATATTTTATTTTAAAGAGAAACAATGGAATTGAGAAATAAGTGACAATTAAAAGACGTTTGACCAAAGGCTATATATATATATATATATATATATATATATATATATATATATATATATATATATATATATATATATATATATATATATATATATATATATATATATATATATATATATATATATATATATATGTATATATATATATATATATATATATATATATATATATATATATATATATGTATATATACTCCCTAATTCATAAAAATTATTACAGGCTTATAAGACTGCTATTTGACATATTTGTATGGAAAATCTGTCAAATAAGAGCTTTATAAACCTGTTATAATTTTTATGAATTAGACGGATAAAGTATATCCAAGTCAACATCTGATTGGTATTTTTTTCCCTTCTTGTTTTAGATCAAAATGTCAAAAGCTGTTTTCTTCCTTATATTTTATTTGTTCTTTGTTTAACTTTCTAAAAGCTTGGCGACTTTCTCAATGTGTATACATTCAGTTGCATTTACTTTACACAAGTACTTTGCATTTGGTAATTAAAATGTAGTATTGCTATTTTTGGAAATAAAACAGTAACGCTTTTAGTTGATGTATGAATGGAATAATTTTTAGCGCATATTTTCTAACATAAATTAAAAATGTATTTTGAAAAATGTATTTTGAGAGCACAAGTATTTGAAATACAAAATACTCAAGCGCTTAGTATTTAAAATACAAATACGTATTTCAAATACTGCCCAGCCCTGGTGTATGCACACTTAAGCATATGCGTGTATGCACGTCAAAACCAAACACTTGAGTCTACACGATGCAGTTAAATGTAATTGCACATTTATCAAACTGTTTGATTCGTAGGAATTCATTGCAAATATTAAAAGTTTATGTCATAACCGAGAAACGAAAACAAAAAATATATAGGTAATACATACATTGTTAAATTCATTGGAAAAATCCAGTCTGAAGTAACTACTACCATTTCAGTTGAAACACGTGATTGTTGTAGGGAGGAACTGTTAGAAGTTCCCTTGAAAAGAGAATAAAAAAATTAAAAGCATAGTTATTGAGCGAGAAAAATAAAGAATGAATAATCGCATGTGTGTGTATTTTGATAATGACTACAATTGGCTGGCAATCTTTGATACATACGTAGAAAATCTTACATCCGTGTAAAGGTGGGATCATACGATACCAATTTTTGTTACATTTTGTGTGCCAATCGTGTGATAGCACAATTTATTGCCTGATGCGGATACCATTTCATTGGTATCATTCGTTTGTTCCTATTTGTCCCAATCAAATACAACCCTGATGCGACAACCGTGTGAACACTTGACGTACTACTTATCACCAATAAAAATTCTAAAAATGCACCAATATTTATTGTGTTCTCATGCGGCAACCAAAGAAGACAATGCCCGCCAATAATATACATATGTACATACATAGTACATATGTATGTATACATTTATTTAGTTTCAAAATTGTTTAAACGCGTCTTCCTAACATGATTTCTGCTTTTACAATTGCTAATACAATTTGAATAAAGTTTTTTTTCATGTCAATTTCACATTGCAGTTTTTTCTGTATGGACGCGATGGGTATCCGCTAGTTTCTCCATAAGCTTTAATATTATAGTATTTATCGGATATAAGAAACTTGAAAAATCTACGAAAAAAGTTTCTTATAAGCGTTTCTTTCTTGTATACAATTATTTTATATAAGAAACTTATTTCTTATATAAGTAGCTATGGCCATAAGTCATTTGTTTCTTATATGAATATACGAGCTTTTTTACCTTTTTATATGATGTATGTATGTAAATAGAAAAATAAAACAAATCAAATTTTATTTTATTAACCCCTTTAGTAAATAGATATACTATTTATTTATTTATACGAGGCAAGAAACAAAAACTTCTCATGAGCACTAAAAGTAAAAAAAAAAACGTTGTTGTAAAACTGTCAGAAAACAGAGTTGTCCATGCAAACTACATAAATTCAGTGTTGCCCTTGAAAGTTTCTTATATAAATTCTTTTTCTATACATTTTGTGGTTTTGGTGTTCAAGAAAAATGTTCTTTTATCAGTTTTTTTCTTATATGAAACTTTTTTTTGTTAGAAAAATCACTAAAAAGATATGGTGTTTTTGCAAATGTTTCTTTTAAGCGTTTTGTTCTTATATCCGATAAATACTGTATTACCTTTGCACTTTTGCAAAGCCAGTACTCACTGCTTACACAGCTGCTTTACTAGAGCTTAAATACAAACAAAACAAATACAATAGAATAATATCAAGTAGGTAAATGTTTATTTCGGTATTAAATCTGGTTAAAATTTTTAAAAAACTAGTAATTGATAATAATTACTTATAACACTACTTGTATCTGCTGTTGATAAGCTCTTTTGATTTTTACAGGGCGACATGTTTTAAATAATTTAACAAGTAATTACAACAACTTGTTTTGTTTTTATACGTTTTGTACCTATTACAATGCTTTAATTAATGTTTTGCCTTCTTATTTAGAGACAAAAACTTTAAGAGGGAAACCAGAATAGAGACGAAAATAAGGTAAATACCAGAGTTGTCGATTATTCGACATTTTTGTAAAACCGGTTTTTAAATAATTCGAGAAACTGCAATTTTTGGAAACCCAGCCCCAGGATTTGAAATTCAAGAGTCGGTTGACTCTTGATAAAAGTATATGTTGCAAAGTTAATAGTTCAGATTTACAGTCAGAGACTAAAGTTTATCACCCATATTCATAAAAACTATTGAAGGTTTATTACACGTTTATTTGACAAATATTCCGTAGAAATACGTCAAATAAGAGCTTAATAAACTTACAATAATTATTATGAATATGGCCTTAAATACACATCAAAAATTGTATGTTTAAAGAAAAGTAAACATTTCAGAAAAACTTGAAGTATACAGTTTTATTTGTCTTCATAAATAACAGAAAATAAAAACTAAAAATTCTTTGTACATTGCAAATATAACGGTAAATCCCACAATAACTACAAAATGCAGCGGACAAAAGTTTAAATACAGTATTTTTCGGTTAATTGCACATCAAAATTTGCACAATTTTTTGTTCAATTAACCGGGGAACCAATTAGCCGATACCCATTTAATTGAACAATTCGTTCAATTACAAGAACCCTATTTAATTGAACAGTTTGTTCAATTACAGAAATCATGCATAATTGAAACTATGTACTAATGAATTAAAAGAAATCGCATATGTGCACTTTAAGTTTTTCAAAGTAATTTTTTTTTAAATTAAACGAAAAAGAAAAAATGCAAGTAACAGCCAAAAATGTACATATATGTGTATAGTAGAGATGCCACCCAGTGTTTTTCACAAATGATGTCAAATATGTATGTGCAAAAATGCCAGATTATTTTTCAATGCAATTAACCGGGTAAAAGTAAGAGGAAATTTATTTTTGATGACATGAATTTTGAACGAATTAAGCGGGAAAATCAATTAACCGGGTTCAATTATCCGAGGAAATTCACATGGTGTTCGTATGCAATATTTTTTTTGCCCGATCATGTGGTTCAATTAAGCGTGGAAACCAATTAACCGTAGGGTCAATTAACCGAAAAATACTGTATGTACATCTAGCAAAACAAAGAACTGAGAACGCTTTCATTTCTCAAAAACAAAGTACAGTTACATTTTGTGTTTCTATGAAATTCTTGTCTTACAAGCCAGCACTTGTTATCAGTAGCCTTCTTATTGTCAGCATTCCAAGTTTTATCGAAAATTATGGGCAAAGGTAAAGAAATTGAGTCCAGGGATAAACATTTAATAATAAAACATTTTAATGAAGGAAAATCCTATCGGGAAATATGAAAATTATTAAATGTGTCATTTTCAATTGTTCAAAATATAATTAGAAAATATAAGGAAAATGGCTCAATAGCAAATATGCCAAGAAGTGGTCGTCCAAGAAAACTTACCAATCGTGATGTTAATCACATTGTAAGAGAAGTGAAAAAAAATTCCAAAACTTTCAGATGATATCGTTAATAACTATAACAAATACATATGTTCATCCAAGAACTGTTCAAAGAGCATTGCGAGAAAATGGGTATAAAAATCGAGTTCCCTGAAAAAAGCCATTAATAAGTGAAAAAAAAAAAAAACAGAAGACTTAGACTAGAGTTTGCAAATAAGTATAAAAACAAAGACACTGAGTTTTGGAGAACAGTTCTTTTGACAGACGAGAGCAAATTTAATTGATTTGGAAGTGATGGTCGTGCAAACGTCCGGCGCAAGTGTTGGTTCGTTCAAACGTTTGACTGCGCACAAATCTGCTATTGTCGTTGTAAAGTAATCCCACGTAAAAATCTATTTTACCTGTAGTTTTTCTACGTGACGAAAGACAACGATACGTTATTAATAAACAGCAACCAGCTTTGTTTACTTTTGTAGTTGTAGTGTTTGAAAAATGAAAGAAAACGAGTAAAAAAGTGGGGTTGCCAAACTGCCAGCTTTGCTGGCGTGGCCGCTGTTGCTCCGACTACTGCTCGTCGAGCAAGCTGAGTTCTTGCCGGCCAGTCTGGCTAAAATTACCTACTACAAAAAAAAAAAAAAAAATTAAGCCAGCTGTGACTTCCCTCCCTCTAAAACACAATTATTGTTTCTGTGTCACTAACATTTTGTAGAAACTCTACCTTGAATCGACGTTATCTCCGCCCTTGGCTCACCGTCCCACATTTGACTTAGGCATAAGAAAAATGAGTTAATTCCAAATTTTCTCTATATTTTATTAAAAACAATACACTAATTTATTTGAAATTGTATGTAAAAATTATCAAAATTTTAAAAAAGAATAAATGTCTTTATTTATTTTTTTCCCCAAATCACTGCATAAAAAAAGGAAACTCAGTTCCTTTAAATGCCTATTATTGGCCCTAAATTGAGCCCCCAGTGACCCTAAACGCTTTTTAGTCCCTGTCTAGCGCGAGTTCACACTATCCAGAAACTAATTTAAGCACCCCGAAAACGGGTGCTAGAAGCGGATTAAACAAGCGTTTACCCTGTCCTGAGTTATCAAGACAGGGTAAACTATGCAGGTTATCCTATGCCTGGTAAAACAAAATGTGAAAAAGGGTAGCCTAAAGCTATTAACTGGTTTCTGATAAAAAAAACTTAAAAAAAAAGATTTAGAACTTCCTCTGAGTTTCTTCTTAGGAGGTGATATTTTTAGAAAATTTTACCACCACCGTCAAATAAAGATCCGGAATAAGTACATATAAATATTTGTATTTTAAACTTCACACGATCATTTGGGGTGGAAACTTTTGATTGCTGTTTTGAACACGATTAATCATAGAAATCTCTGAAAACTACACTTTATTAATTAAATACACAGAGAAAAAAGTACCTAATAAAGTAGAACAAAATCAATAAGATATCTCTATGGTTTTTTTTCAAGAAGGATTCCTTATTATTGTAAATGGGAAAACCTTATTGAAAAAACAGCAATTAATGAAATTAAAAAGATGATTTACGTGTGTTTATATAGGAAACTAATAAAACCAATAGGGAAAAATTAATAGGATAACCTAATAAAATCAATAAGAAATCCTTATTGTATACAATTTACAAGAAAACCTAATAGAATCAATAAGTTCTTCTCTATAGAATTTTTTTTTGGTACCATGCAAATCGGAAACTGAGTAAAAACAAACGTGAGTAACAAGTTTTCTTCTTGGTTTTATGTGTTTTTCTTGTTGAGACAATTAATAAGATTTGCAACATGGAAATAATAAGAAATACCCATAGAAAAATCTTCTTTTCTCTCTGCTGGGATACCCCTCAGCCTAAAAACGTTTCAAAGAGAAAATCTTATTGAATCTATTAGGAAGTTTTCGCTCTGTGTACACTTTATTAATTAAATCAAAATGTGTAAAACAAAATTAATTATGGAAATGTAGAAAATTAATTTCCCTTTTCATTCTGTTTTTGCAGGTATTTTGCTGATACACGAAGCTGTTTTGCAATGCGGAGTTTGGGAATATGTTATGGATCCCGAAGTAGTACGCACCAACGTTTTAAGCGCAAATCGAGAGGGTATTTGCTCTTTACCAGGTTTTGTTGCCCTATATCTGCTATCGCAATATCTCGGCAAATGGTTGCAGGCAAAAGATGTACTTAATTTTGCAGAAATGAAAACTAAACTCAGATACCTCGCTTTAGCCAGTTTAAGCTTATGGTTATTGGTCACAACGGCGATATTTTCTATTGGTATCGCCAGAGTAACATGTAACTTGGGTTACACTCTTTGGATTTTAGCCACTGCGGTGACTGTCTTAACGTTATACTGCTTTGTATTCGATATAATTCTGGATACATTAATACCCGCAAGTAGAGACCCAGAACTATCAGAATTGGATGCAAGCAACACATCATCGGGCGTAAACTCTAGATTGCCTCTTGTCATAGAAGCGGTTAATTATAATGGCTTAACATTCTTTCTGTTGGCGAACATCTTGACTGGCTGTACAAATATATTTTTTGATACGGACGAAAAATCGAATTTGCAAAGCGTTTTTATTTTACTCGCTTATATGCTTATAACAACAACATTCATTTTTATATTGTATCGTTTTAAAATTAGAATTGCTTAACAATATTCTATAAGTGCTGGTTTACTAAATATTAATTGTGATAACTTTAAAATTAAGGCCTAGCTGTATGAACCCTTGTTACAAAAGTTGATATGAAAAATTTTAAAAATTGATTGCGGCTAAACAATGAATACAAGAGTTTTTTATGACGATCTGGTGTCGACTTTTGTAATAAGGCATGTTATTAATTTATTTTTATTTGTTTATTTGTTAAAGGGCGCATTGCAAATGCCGCATAAGCCATCTGAAAGTGAATATTCTGAAACGAGAATACAGCTTCGAATACAACTTAAAATACACTGCAAAAAATGGACTAAAACCAGCTCAATTTGTATGAGTTCCTCATTCTTTGCTTCCATATATCCCATCGATTTATTATATCTTTACACTTCAATTCTTTACAATCCACAAACTTCCATAATGATGTAAAAATTAATTAATAATTGCTCTCATTTGGTTTGAAACGCAAATTACTAATGCTAGGAACACAATTGGGACGAACGACGAACGACGAATTTCACCCAACACGACGAATACGCCGGTTAAAATTCGCTGCGTAAATTCGTGGTTCATGCACAATAACGACGAAAAACAAAAACATCTGTTATAATTGATAAAGTTGTTCATTGTTTGTTCAAAGATAAAAAAAATTAAATGAATCAAAGAATTTCAAATTTTGTAAAAATAATTAAAATAATGAAAATTATCCCAGATTATGTAAACATTCATGAAGTTTAACATTTTCAATTATAATTTCACTTGTATCCATTTTCTCAGTTTTTTGATTTTATCTTATTATAGTTGAACAGTTGATGGGGTGACCATTTTAAAAAAAATTGCTTGCTAAAAAATTTAGCATTATCAAAAACTAAAAAATATTAAACACTACAAACATGTTTTATAATCTAATATGTTGGCTTTTTGTTTTAAATGCAAAAAGTCAAAGCTTAGCACTTAAAATAAAAATTAACTGTTTTCACTAAAACACTTGAAAACTAAAACCAAAATGGCCACATGGTACTGATTTGTTCGTCGTTCGCCGGCGTAAGAAATAGAAATAAATCTATTTCAAGTTCGCCGCGTACAACGAATTTCGACCGACGCTGTGACTGTGTGCATTTGCATATACACCAATGTGTTTTATTTTTGACGGCGAATATTCCCGGCGAAAAATTCGTCGTTCGTCCCAGTTGTGTTCCTAGCATAACGATTTGTTTAAAAAGAAATAATCTAAAATAACAATTTTTTTTGCATTTGATGGCAGGAATTGCAGTAAGCACACAAAGAATTTCTGTTGTACAAATTCACTACACTAAATTATAAATTACAATCTTGGGCCCCGATTATGGTTTACAACAGTTGTTCATTTAATGTTGTATTTTTTCAAAAGCGATTATGGCTTACAACTATTATAGCAAGTGTTGTCAAAAACTTGTAATACATAATAAGATGTTAGCGATAAATTACGACACCTAATTAAGTGTTGTCTACAAGTTGAATTGTAAAAAAAATTGTAAAATTCGCAAGTGTGCATATGAAATATGACTGCAAAAATATAAAATAACAATTAATTATTAAAATTTATTATTGAAATACAACAGATGAAAGTGCTTCTGTACATAAAAATAATACCAATTTATTGGTTTCCAAACAGTTTTATTTTCTATTCAGTACTTGCAATGGATTTAAACTGCAATGTACAATTGCTTTGGTCCTTTCATTATCATAACCAAATTAGACATCGACGTTAACATACATTTTTATGGCTTTTTTTTCTTATAAAATCATTTGTTATTTTTCGTATGTTTCTCTATGTCTTTTGATGGTAGAACTTGACAATGAAATGTAAAAATTTGTTGTTTTTTGCTTGTATTTGTATAATGAAAGCAACATACGCGAGCGTCTTTCTGGTAGAGTTCCTTTAATTGCCATTTTTTTGCATGCAGTCATATAATTTTGTGGAAATATGCTCTACATACATGTATGACATACACAAAACCTAGATGTTGTAAACCATAATCGCAAAAAGAGCTGTATGTTGTGTTGTAGATGAAACAAAACAGCAGTTATTTGTTGTAAACTATAATCGGGGCCTCACTAAAGCACTTGATCAATAAGGGCCACTAACTCGAAATTTAAAAATGTTGAGTTGAGCTCAAAAACTGTTTGTCGTTGATCAAGTGTGATGTATAAAAATGAAACTGCCCGCGTACGTATGCATTTGTAAGGGCATAACTTGAGAACGGCTGGACCGAATCGTTGTATTGTTTTCTATCTGAGTTAAAATTTTCGAAAAAGAAAAAAAAAACTGAACTGCCAAGAAATTGCTGGATACTGAAAAGCTGTTAATAGTGGCTCTTCATAAAGCGGAGGTGACCTACTAGTCCTTATAACCATCATGTTAGTTTTATATAAACCTCAATTAAAGCACAAACAGGAAAAAGAAATCCTTTGGCGTCCATTTTGTTAAAACTATTGTTCAATAAAAGTATTATGTATCTGTTTTTTACTCTCACAACAATAAAAACTCGTTTTATTTTCACTTTTATGCAATTTTAAAATGTTTAATAGCGATCGGAATGGCTTGGATTTCACATTTTCCATTTCGAAAGAATTTAATTTTAGTGCTAAAAATATAAAAGTTTTGACAAATTGCACTGGAAACACTGATATACAGGTATGCTCTGAAAAACACTTTTCACGAAAGTGATTTGAAATCGCTGAAATGGTGTTCTGTGCAAAATTTTTTTTTAATTTCGTGATTTGAAACCGGTCAGCTAAACGACCACCGATTTTAAATCACTTGCACATGTTTTACAATAATTTTGTTAGAAACCAAATAAAAAACTTATTGAGTACTTTATATAATGTGTTTTTTATCCACTCGCTTGCTTTGGAAGATATAAGTTTCGCAACTTCCGCAATAGTTCGCTACACAGTTGATTGATGTACTCCAATATCTATGGCTATACCATTTTGGAATCCAGGATCTGCACAAAATTTTAAATATATTCAAATTTTATCAATGTTGCTGAGACTTCTGACTCCTCAAAAAAAAAAAAATTAATTTGCCAACCAGCAGATGCTACTATAACCAAACCTACATATGTATTTATCTTCTTATTCTTATTAGTATATAAAAAAATTAATAGTTAAGAATACAAACCTGTATAATTTTTTATCCTCACTTGCTAAATTTGTTTTACGCTGTTTTGTATTTCTTTGTGGCACAAAATATTCAGCCATGATTTTTTTCTAGTGTACGCGAGTCATCTGTAAGGCATGATCAACAAAATTTGAGGAAGAGCTCACAAAAGAAAGCAAAATCTTGTTTTTATTCATATGAAGATGAGCACAAGCTCATCTAACTTAGTTGAAACTGAGCAACACGAGATCAAACGTGAGCAGTGAGTAAAAGCGTATACATCAAATTTTATTTTGCATACAACAAGCACATTTTACTCAAAAAATCGAGCCCGACCTAAGATTACGTTTTATGCATGAGACTCAAGGTTTTCCATTCACTCCATTCCACACTTATACTTTTTACACTCGAGAACCGGCCAGTCAAAAGCCTTTTCACAAGGTCCACTGAAGAGTGGAGTAACTTCCCATTCAGTATGTCGTCACAAAAATCCAAAACAATTAAGATGCAAAAACCCGTAATTTTGGAAGGTATACACAAATTTCCCACTGTGTATATGTGTCCGTTCCAATGTAAACACATGATGAGGAAAAAACGGGGGTATTGCTAAGACTTAGCAAGCCCGAATTAAGTAGATTAATGGGAGTTCTGACAGGCCACTCTCAACTACTGGCTCATGCGGGAGGAGATGAATGTAGAGCTTGTGGGGAGGAAAGCGAAACATTGGATCACTATTTATGCCAGTGCCCCGCCTTCTCACCAATACGATCCCGACATTTTGGGAGAGAAACCTTACCAGACATAACCCAATTACGGGGCGTATGCTGGGGGAAACTAAGGAACTTTTGTGAATGACACGGAGTTCCTATAGACCTATGAGTCAAACTGGTTCACGGTTAAGCCCACGGAGCGCACAACAAGCCTATATTGGCTTAGGTATGTCGTATGTCGTAAGACATGGGCAGACGAACCCCTCCATTCAACCTAACCTAACCTAATGTAAATACATATGTATATGATAATCTCCATTTTAGAGTACGAGTACCTGGATTGTTTGTGCGAGTGAAAGTACACCTGAGTAGATAAATAATGACACTCAAATCTCTTCACCAATATACGCTGTTCAAATGCCAAGTTGAAAACAATTATTGCTACACATTTCCCTTGCAGCTGGATAAAAAAAACTTCCTATAAATAAAGCATTAAAATATTATCCATTATTTTGTGTTTTGTTGTAACAAAATAGATATTTTGTCATGGTTACATTAATAGAGCTTCCAGACATCTTATTGATAATCACCATCGTTATCATAATCATCATGAGCGACATGCTCATCATTGTATGACTTAAATTGGCAGAAGGAAGTAAAGTTGATTTTTAATATGGCTGAAACCATTTAAATGAAATGGAAAAGAATGGAAAACGAAAAGAAAAATCATTTACAGAAATCATTTTAGGGATGCCTCAGTTTAATCGACTGGAAGGTGATGTTATTAAATGTGCGATTCTCTGCGATATGAATTTTTCCAAGCAACGCAAAAGAATTTTTGCAAAAGCATATAAGCATACATACATACGTACGCAGATAAGCAATAGACAAGAATTGAATAAAACAACTGAAATCAAAGTGCTAAGAAAACTTAGAAACACGAACTCGGTGGCCAAATAAGCCTTTCATCTTGAAATAGAATTTGAACAGCTTTGATGTATTTAAAATACAAAATGTTGTGTATTTAAAATACAAAAATGCCAATACTTTTTCTCCACGTATTTAAAATACAAAATACTGCATTCTAAAAGCAAGTAAAGGGTGTTTTTTTAAGCCCGATAGAACTTGAAATTGTAAAAAATAACACAAAAAATTAAATTGTAATCAACATTTTTTTTATTCGAAAGATCAATACGTGACATTAACATTTGAAAATGATTTCGGGCATATGGGCACCGCGGCGGTTCTTGACGAAGTGCGTTCTGGACGTCCAATTTTGGCCCCCTTTTTCGAGCACTGCTGGCCGTATGTCACGAACAACACGAACAATGCTGGCCTCCAAGGCGTCAATTGTTGCTGGTTTATCAGCATAAAACAGTGACTTCACGTAGCCCCACAGGAAATAATCGAGAGGTGTCAAATCGCACGACCTTGGAGGCTAATTGACAGGTCCATTTCTCGAAATCAACTTATCGCTAAATTTTGATTTCAATAAGTCGATGGTTGTGTTCGCCGTATGGCACGTAGCGCCATCCTGTTGAAACCACATCTCTTCCGGATCAATGTCATCCATATTTTCAAACAAAAAATCATTGATCATGGTGCGGTAACGATCTACACCGACCGTAACGCGAGCTCCGGCCTCATTTTTGAAGAAATAAGGTCCGATGATGCCACCAGCGTGAAAACCGCACCATACGGTGCATTTTTCTGGATGTAATGGAGTCTGTAGGGTCTGTTGTGGATTGGTCTCACTCCATATGCGGCAATTTTGCTTATTAACAAACCCGTTAAGCCAAAAATGCGCCTCATCGCTGAACACAATTTTGCGATAAAACAACGGGTCAGTTGCCAACTGCTCTAGAGCCCAATCGGCGAAAGAACGACACATATAATGGTCTCGTGGCTTCAATTCCTGCACCAGCTGGATCTTATACGGGTATAGGCCGAGATCTTTGCGCAAAATTTTCCACGTAGTGGACGGACAGAGCCCCAATTCCTGCGACCGACGACGAATCGATAAATTTGGATCTTCTTCCACACTTTCGTTTACAGCGGCGATATTGTCTTTATGACGCACATTCCTTCGACGTGCTGGTGTTATTGCATCCTCTAGAGAGTACATGGTACGAAATCTATCCACAGTTCGACGAATGGCTTGTTCAGATGGACGATTATGTACGCCATACAAATGACGAAGTCGTCCATAAGTTGCGCGAATCGACGACTGATTTTCAAAGTAAATTTGGATAATTTCGTAGCGTTGTTCAAGCGTGGGTCTATTCATGATGATTTGTCTGAAACAAATAAAAAAAAAGTTTCATCAAAATTTAATTTTTTGTGTTACTTTTTACAATTTAAAGTTCTATCTAAGCTACAGTGTAACAAAAATATGTATTTAAAATACAAAATAATTTTAATCAAAAAAGTTTTTATTTCCTTTCAGAAACACCAGCTTTCCAAATGTGGTATCAGACAAACAACCTCTTGATTGCGAATGAATAAAATCATCTAACGACAAAATCTCAATGATTTCTTATTAAAAAACGATATTTTATTGAAAGAGAAACAATGGAATTGAAAAATAAGTGACAATTAAAAAACGTTTAACCAAAGTCTATTGAATAAAAGTGTGAGAGGATTTACTATCCAATTAGTAAATCCCCATATAGAATAAAAAAGAAATATCATGAAAAATTATATTTTACATGTGTTTTATTTACGTTTACTTTTGAAACTGCAAAATGGTTAACCCGTTATCAGGGTTGCCACTCAAACAATTTTTTTCCTACCAAATTTAATTTCAAAAACTACCAAATGGCATGTTTACCTACCAAAAAGTAAAATAAGCAGTTATAAAAAATAAAATTTATTAAAAAAAACAAAACAAGTTTATATGTACATAACAATGTTAATATGTGTCTTTATAAAAATAAATAACAATTCATTTGTAAAAGAAACAAAATTTCAAGTAAAAAATAAATAATACCTTGTTCATACATACATTTCTAATTGAGGTAATATTCAGTTTATTGGCATAATATTTTTTGCGTTCATACATACAAATATTGCGCTAACTCAATTAGTATTTGACAGCTGGAAAAAAGTTGTTGTTTTTGTTTTGGTAGTGAGAAAGAAAAAGTGAAAAATATTTTCAAATAAGAAAAATGAAGGAAAAACTGCCTTTTATTAAAAAGATTTTAGTGTTGTACAATAAAAATATGGAACTTGTACAAGTAGTGCGTTCATGTTATGACTCCAAAGCGGCAATAATAAAAAGAAAGAGAAATAAAAATTTGGAAATGCTGCAATGTTTAAAAATGTTTATGTTTTTATATTTTTATTTTTTGTTATTTTGTTTTGTTTGCTTTTGTTGACATTTATCTCGTCATTCATCTCGCATTGTATACTTTTGCTGATTAAACACATCTTTTACAGTGTTGTGTTTCATCTTTTTCTCAATATTCAAAGCAATTTTGAGTTTATTAGGCAATAACTTTATTGACTTTTTGTCTGGAATATTGAGCTCAATAATGGACTTTATTGCGATTATCTCAATAAAGGCGCATGTATGAACATGGTATAAGACTTCATTTGTAAAAGTAAAAATTTTAAGGGTTTATTTGGAAAAAGGTTTATTTTTTTTAAAGTCTCTTTTTGCTGGCCATATATGTAGTGCCAATCAGTCTTATTTATCATTTGCTCGAGTCTATTTCGAAGTTTGGTTTTTACTAACGCAAGTGTTGAAAATTTTCTTTCTGCAGCTGCTGAACTA
Source organism: Sturmia bella (assembly GCA_963662145.1). Classification (NCBI taxonomy): domain Eukaryota; kingdom Metazoa; phylum Arthropoda; class Insecta; order Diptera; family Tachinidae; genus Sturmia; species Sturmia bella. Next base: position 29,649,727 of record OY759171.1, on the reverse strand, counting down.
TGTATGTGGTAAAGACAATAAATTGAAAACATAATTAACTATCGCTAAACATATTTTCATTAAGCCCATTTTTAATTTTGCCAACCTTTTCGCAAAAAACATTAATCTCCATTTCATCATTCAAGTTGTGGTCACTAAGTCTTAGTAAATTCCACTGCGTTACAATTTTATCGGTATCACAATCTAATAATTTATTGAACTCTGATAACAAAGGCAGAATTAATTTCTCATTGATGGATTGGATGATTTGATGGTTGAAAACTAATTAGCGTGTAAAAAAATTAAAACTGAAATTGCAAAAAACTACCAAATTCACGACACAACCTACCAACTCATTTCAAAACTACCAAATTTGGTAGGAAACTACCAAAACCGGCAACTCTGCCCGTTATACATATGTTGAAGACTTATTAGTTGGAAGCAACAGACTGTTTCGTATTTGCAACGGTATTTGTCAGCACCAAATTTTGGATACGAACTGAGCTCACGCAAACATATCCTGTTTCATGCAGCTATGCTTAGACCTCGCAACCAACTAAGCCTTTCACTTTCGGTCTATATACTATATGAAGTAAGCATTTCCAGTTGTTAGAACTGTTTCATTTCTTAATGTTTGTTGCTTGGACGGAATTTGCACATCTGCAACAGCAATTGGTTGTTGCTTTCAACTGTAGTCTGTGGTGGGCCAGAAGAAACCACCCTCCATTCATCGGAGGCAGGTGTATCACCGAGGTCACGGTGGCCATTTGACCGAGACTTTTTTTTTTGGCATACATAACTGAACCATATAAAACTGCCGGGAATATAATGGAAAAATATAAATACAATGCATCTATACGTTCATGTAAAAAATAGTAAAACATTTTAGCATATAACTGCCTGTTGCTCAATGTCGCAGTCGTGCGATTGATTGTTCGCTTTCTAAGCGAAATAAAATTGCTTTGGGTTGTGAAGTTATGAAGTTGTTTTATTCGAACGATGACTCGATCGACAAGTAGAAAAAACTTAAGTGTTTTCATACAAAATCCGATTCCTCAATATCGAACACAAATGTCAAAATCAAGCACTTGCTGTTTTGCTATCGAGTGGGAGTTTTTATAGAAAACATTTTTGTTTTTTTTGCAAAAAAACTGGGAAATAAAACTACAAGCCCCACATATTTTTAATTTTTATTTTATTTAGCGCGCCACCAAGCTTTCAGAAACTCTGATCCAAAATCATTCCTATCTACCCCATCCAAGGAAAATATTCTAAGGATTTCCCAATTCCTAAAACAAGCCAATATTTACGATAAAATTTAACCAAAGTTAAGAATTAAATATACTTAAGTACATACGTATACAGTATTATAAATACACGATTATACACCTACACTAACAGAGCTGAAGACCTATGATGTCATTGCTCTTTAAATATTAACATATAATTTGTAATTATCCTGTTAATAGAATATAAATAAATAAATAACTTATTTAGTAAATATATTAAACAATTATTACATGCATGCATGTTGTTTTCCCTTGTTGGCTGGATGGAAGAAAATCCTGAGTTTGCCAGAGGAATTCCTGTGCTCATCGCGCCAAAATACTTATTTAATGTCTATGAAAAAAAAAAAAATAAATTTAAATTTTAAAACACCAAAAAAAGTATTTCAGCACTTTCAAAATGTTTGCTATTTTATATTGTACTTTTTTTTATCACAGAGTACTCTGTGTTATTTATCTATGTACATATGTATTTGCTTTGGCTTGTCAAATACAGCAGACCAGTTTTATGAAGGGTTGTATTTACACAAGAACAATTTAGCAGTTTTTTTCAATAATGCAATAAAAAATCAACTAAAACTTTAATTTACCGATCTGGCATCTCTGTGAAGACTATGCGAACGCAAGCTGGCGTCATAGAGGAATCCAAATTGATTCGAAATCGAGCGACTACATTTCGAGCGCTTACTTTTTCTTGCGACATTGAGGAACAGGCAGTAAATTTGTTTTTATCATTTTATATGTGACCTCGTTTGGCATTCGAATTATTCTTTGCGTGGCCACACTGGTTGTTCCGTTTAGTTTTTGGTGTCAATTCATTCCTTTGAAAATATTCCGTTTGGACACTACGTAGAGCATACGTTAAGTATTTATCAGATGTTAAACAGATTATCATTAAGCTGCTTTATATTGCATTAAGTATTTTATTTATTTTTTTTTTTTTTCATTCAACAGTGATTTCGAAGAAAAGATAAAATTTCTATTAAGGAAATGACAAAAATAACTATTGTCTATTGTTCTGGGCGTGGGAGGAGATATTAAAGGTTAAGAAGTAAGATGTTTGAAAATACAGAAATAAAGAAAACGGATGAAAATAAAGGAAATTTAATTTACTTATCAAACAACAAAACGACTGACGCAAAGGAACATCTCAAAGGGATATATAATAGAAAAAGGTGAGAAAAAATAAAACAAAATTACCAGTTAATGCAAGAAGTTAAGAACAATAAAAAAAAAATTCTAAACGAAGTTGGGTATTAACTGCTGATTAATGATTATGCTTTAGTTCCGGGAAGACTGGAAATGTAATTACAAATGGGTTAGAAAAACGTTTTCATTTTATTACGAAAAGCATACACATTTCTTAAAGAAGGAATGTTGTATTTTTGTTAAAAAAAAACTTTATTTCAGTTTAAGCAGCTTGTTTCAAAATTGCTGTAATTTTTAGCTTAATTTGTGTATGAAATTTTATTTATTGCTGCTTTTAAATTTAAGTTTTGCTTACAATAGAGTTACATATAAACAGCAAAAATTAAGTTGCTTAAAAAACTACGACTCAACGTCTACACCTGACAAAATTTTGTTGAGACATAAATTACTTTTATCTAGGGTTTTTTATTTTTTCATGCAGACATATGTCAGACAAAATTCTGTCAAGTGTAGACGTTAAGTGCAGAATTTTAGGGGCCGATGTTGATTTTGAATGAAACACAAATTATTTAGGACATATTGTCAATTCTTTTTATACCTTTCACAAAAATGTGTAAGGGTATATATAAGTTTGTGATTCCATGTGTAACGCATTGAAATAACCATCTAAGACCCGATAAACTATATATATTCTGTATCAGAATAAATAGAGATTACGATTAAGCGATGTCCGTCTGTCCGTCTGCAGTCGTTGAAATACCGTTTCTGAGAAAACGGTTTAAGATAGAAACCTCATTCTTTCGCTAAAATCTGTTAAATCCCGGTAGTGGGTCTGCCATTGAAATTCAGTAAGATCAGTCCACGGATAGCTGAGAGATAAAAGAGATATAAAAAAAGGGGTTTTGAGGGGTATTTTTGGCCATTTTTTTGGTCAGATTTTTGAAAAAATTGTTTTTCCTAAAAAGTTAGCAATATAATTTTTAATGCCCATTAGATCCCAAAAAATCGAAGAATTTTTGAAATTGGCCCATATATATCCGAGATATAGCGTGTCCCGATTTTCAAGAAATCGGCTTTATAAGCCAAATAAAACAACTTTTGGTACCAAAAATCAATCAGAATGGTACATATAGGCTATTTAGAGGCAAAATTGGAAAATTTTTTGACATCGGCTCATATACACTCGAGATATGGCGCCTCCCGATATCTCACGAAGTCGGTCCTGAAAGACAAACGAAACAATTTTTGCACTAAAAATTTGTCAGAATGGTACTTATAGGCTGTTCAGAGGCAAAATTAGAACATTTTTGGACATTGGGTCATATGCCCCCAGATAACGCTCCTCCCGTTTTCTCAAGAAGCCAAATAAAACAACTTTTGGTACCAAAAATCGATTAGAATGATACATATAGCAAGCAAAATTCGAAAATTTTTGAAATCGGTCCATATACATATACCCGAGATATAGCGTCTCCCAATTCTTCAAGAAATCGGTTCTATAAGCCAAATAAAGCAACTTTTGGCACCAAAAATCAATAAAAATGGTACATATATCATTGTGAAGGCTGTTTAAGATTCGGCCCAGCCAAATATAGCACTCGTACTTGTTTTTTGATAATATTCGTATGGATTAATTATGCATGGAACAAATATCAGACAAATGGTCAAAATTTTTGATGACGCTGAGGCGTGATTGAGGTAGTGAATAGGACTACCCAATGACTTCTTTTTGTTCCCGTTCGTAAAAAAAACAAACTGAAAGGTCAACGTTGTTGGACACCTGAAGACGAAGCAGTTGCTGCATTCAGAAAGCATGCTTTGGAGGTTCCTCAATCAGAGTGGCAAAACTGCTTCGAAAATTAATTCAAACGCATGCAAATGTATGTAGATTTTCATGGGGACTGTTTTGAAAAAGTAATAAAGTTACTTTTGATGATTAATATTTGTTTTTGTTTCCTAATCCCGAAACATAAAATTCATCCCTCGTAATTTACGGTTGTTTGTCGTTTAAAATAAAAACAAGTTTTGATTTAACTTTATTACATAAAAATGTAACTTGTAGAAAGAAATAAATGGCAATAGAAAAATTAATCTTCTTAATGTTTCACTTGAATTTTTAAGGGAATATGTGAATGTGATACAGTTACGATTTTGAAATCAGTTTAAGGTTTCATGAACAATTGTCTGACAATAAAATGTAAGAACTCCAAAAAAAAAAAAAATACTTTTAAAGCTGAACATAATTTTTGATGTCTTTAACATAAAACTTTGGGGTAAGTGTTTAGTTTTTCCTAAATTAGGAAGTGCTTGAAAGGCAGACAGTGAAAAAAGTCCACAGTGATTTTGTAACCAGTGGAGCTTGGTGGTATAGTTGAGTACTTTTTACCTCCTGCTTTTGAGTATTCGATGATGTCTTTGTTTTCAAAAGTACACGAAAAAATTGTGTTTAAAAAGTATAAAAATACCTGCAGTATTATTATTATTATTATTGCTAGGTTGGTCCAGGATGGCCCTCTGCACTGCGACCAATAATGATCTATTGTGCAACCCTTTTCCCTCACGAGTTTAATACATCAAGAAACAGTACTAGCTCCTTCTGTGGAAGCCCTTGCAAGTCCTGTGAACCCAATTTATAGGCCTGCAACAGCCTGTATCTTCTGTGGCCAAGTGTCACACATTCAATAATCAAGTGTTCCATTGACTCCTGCAGTAAATACCTGCAGTAAATAAAATATTTCATTGAGTTTTTCTTTTGACAAAATAAAATAAGCAAATGTGGATTATACAAAAGAAAAGTTTTTTCCTCTTACTGCCATTTTAGCCTAGTCTGACCCTGACTCGAATGCCCGTTTTTCTAAACGAGCTTTCGAGTTTTGAAAGCATTTAAAAATCCTTTGCTTGGGGGCTCGAAATATCTAATTTCTTGTGCAAGCAACTCTAAGAAAAATTTTAATTGTACGTCAGTACCTGCCAATGTGGACTAGCCCAAAAAGGGTTCATATCCACATGGTACTGAGCAGATGCTTTACCAATGTATTCGAATACTTGACCAATCACCTGGGAGGCAACATTATTTGGGGAAAATTTGTAATAAGGGTCAGGCTTTGACAGAAATAAGTTTTATAGGTTTGTAGAGGGGGTCGTGGACCTTCCAAAACTGAAGTCAAAGTCTGGCGGAGGCTTTTAGTTTATTAATAATTCGATGTTGAAGCTGCGGAATTTACTAAGAAAAACGTTAAAGTGTTGGTAAAACAGTGCTGCCAGAGAGAAGTTTTAGCACAGAACATAAAATCACGAATTCATAAAAGGTTTCAAGAATCCAAAATCGTATTTTTTTTACATTTAATTTAATAAATTTTTTTTATATATTAAATTTATCAGGCTCAAGTTCTTTCTATATTATCTTTGTGATTGATATTAACTAAATTAGACAAAGAAACCATCAACGACATTTAGCAGGGTGGACAATTAGTTGTTTCGAAGCCGCCACACTTTCTCGTCAGCACCCGTCTTTGAACTCAGGGGCTCAGGAGAATAATTATATAAGAAAAAGTTCGAATAATAGAAATTAATTAATTTTTTTTATAGGTATGTACAATTTGTTCTTGACAACCGGCCTTCGGCCGGGCTAAGGAATTTTCTCCTCCATGGTATAACCAACACCGGCTTCGCGTACAAAATCTTTAAGAATATGGCAGCACACCTTTTCATTTTACGGCAACTATTTATGTATATAATTACCATTATATTACATTACATTACATTATTCATTTGTAATTAAATGGTTAATCATAAATTACCCTTTGCCCTAGAAGTTTCGCCCTATCTCGTACCTTGGTTATGGCTGCAACACTAGAGAAAGCAAGAAAATATTGGACAGTTAACTAGATAGTTGAAAATAATTATGACTAAAGATAATGGAGCCAGAGCTCCATAATCATCGATGATTATGGAGCTTTGTTAGGTTAAGACAATCAATTGGCCATCATGGTTTAGTCAATCAAGGCTGATTAATTTATGACCAGCTGGTATTTCTTCGGAGTTTTACACTTGCGGTACAGGTCTTCGTGGTAACGATTTACCCCTTAAGGTGAGTGTTCGACGAAGAGCTATGGCTTAGAATAAATACAAAATACCATTGAGCTTTAGAGTTTTAATAATAATCTATATATCCTGGGTTAGTATCAACGGAAAATTCTCACCGCCCACGAAACGTTGATTAGACTATTAAGATGGAGTTTTATTTACCTCTACGACTCATTGGCCAGACTCTGGCGGTCCGAAATTTATAAAAACCATCGGAATGTCATTCCGCCCCGTTGATAAATCCAACTCCAGATCCTGATAATGTAGGTTCTGTTTCTAAGACCTTTTAAGGTTCTGTGATTGGCCTCATATGATTCATTACTCATCATGTATTGTACATAATATGTACATACATACATATGTACATACATTTATATTCATCCATATATGATATATAATAAAATCTCTCCTCTATATGAGTATAAATGACTACATATTCTATTGTTCCCATGTATTCAAGTTCCAAACATTCTTTTAAGTTTTTTCGAGTCTACTGACGAGTTGAGTAGCATCAACAAAATGCCGGCCGTATATAGACTGCTGAATAGAACAGAAAACAATTCCTTAGACTTAAAATAATACATTCCAATTGGCTCTTATAGCAAATAAATTATATTAATTTTTGAGCCTCTTTTTAATTTTTTGCTAATGTTTTTGTTTTTTGTTTGTTGTTAAATACAAATTTTTTTTAGTGTACGTAGACAAATTTCAGTTTATTTATTTAAATTAACAACAAAATTAGTTTTTCTTAATTTTTTATGAAAAATTACTATTTAGCAGTATGCATAGCAAACTGTCATCGTCCACACCGAAATTTCCATTGTATACCAAGAGCTGTACGAAGACAAGAATTCCCATATACAGTGCATTGGGTCCGTTACCAGATGAGCCGTTATTGTCAACCATAGATCGGTTTTTGTTTTGGTTTGGATATAGTAAAAAGGCTGAAAATTATATCAATTCTGAGAGTTTGTCTGAAGGTTCAACGGGAAAACAAATAGGCCATAAGGGCCCTCTCAATAACGAAAGAAGCACATACAGCGTAGTTTCAAATACAGAATCCACAAAGTGTGATAAAAGTTCTTGCCAAAAACTAAAGTTTCCACAATCTTTAGCATGTCCACCTTACAATACCTGTGGAAGAAGCATTCCTACAGGCGGTAATTCTTGTAGAATAGAAAGTGAGCAAATTGGAGAACCTTTCCAAGCCACACGAAGATCGTTTTCTCTGTGCTCTGTGGCATGTCGTAAACTAAAAGATAAGTTTAAATTAGCTGAAACTACGCTGTCAGCCACTAGGACTACAGACAAATTTCCCAAGTGGTTGTGGACAAGGATGAAACCGTATGATGGCATGCAGGTGTATGAAATTTTTAAGAACTCCAGTACTGCTACACATCCAACAAAATTTGACACATGTGAAGCACCAAGACTAATTATAATCGTAGTACCAAATGGTTCAGTGATGCCATTTGAGACACTACCGTGTCATTAGTTGGCGAAAAAAGACTAATAACATTAAAAGGCCAGAAGAGTATCTTTCAAGGTTTGGTTTGATCAAGGAACAAAAACAATATTTACAGCCAAGAATTATTTGGTCTGACAAAAACTTTGCCAGAGCAAACACAAATTTGTTCCAAATTTTATTTGTACTCGTTAAGCAAATAAAGCAATGAAATATATTGTTGTGAAATTTAATGTTCTTAAATTTGTTTATGCTTTTTGGGGTTCCGTACTCATCAGAGTGAAACGGAACCCTATTACCGAGACTTCTACGTCCGTCCGTCCGTCACAGCGTCCATTCTCCGAAACGGTAAGAGCTAGAGAGCTGAAATTTTCACAGGATATTGTTGTACCTTGCAGCTACAACAACAAATACTAAAAACAACATTAAATTGAAAACTATCAGGTGTCTCCATACAAGGAAAAGTAACAATTAGCTATAACTCTTGAACCGTAAAAGACAGAGAGAAATTGACACAGTATATGTATTTATAGATGCTCTACAATAACAAATCGAAAACTACCAGGTGTCCCTACACAATGTAAAGCAACAATTAGCCGTAGCTCCCAAACTGTAAAAGACACAGAGCTGAAATTTGAAATAAATTAAGTCAAGTACGAGGTTGGCTCGCACACTTAGGGTTCCGTACGTATGTACATATGTGTAATGTATGTAGTAATTTTCCACTTGTTGTTGTTGTTGTAATTTGTTGTTACAAGACATCTGGGAATACGTACACTGTGCGAATTTCGACTCTCTATCTCTTACGGTTCGAGAGTTATAGCTGTTACTCTACATTGTAAGGGGACACCTGGTAGTTTTACAGTTGTTGTTCTTTTTAGCATTTGTTGTTGTTGTTGAGCATATGTGAATACACATATTGTGCAAATTTCATCTCTCTGTCTTTCACGGTTCGAGAGTAACGGCTAGTTGTTACTTTACGTTGTCTAGGGACACCTGGTAGTTTTTGACTTGTTGTTGTTTTTAGCATTTGTTATTGTAGGCCATATGCGAGTACATATATTGTGCACATTTCATCTCTCTGTCTCTTACAGTTTGAGAGTTATGCCTAATTTTTACTTTACGTTCTATAGGGACACCTGGTAGTTTTTGACATGTTGTTGTTTTTAGCATTTGTTGTTGTAGGGAATATGTAAACACATATATTCTGCGAATTTCAGCTCTTTGTCTTTTATAGTTTCGCAGCTACTGCTAATTGTTACTTTAGGTTGTATTGGGACACCTAGTAGTTTTCAACTTGTTGTTGTCTTTAGCATTTGTTGTTGTAAAGCATCTATAAATTCATACACTGTGCAAATTTCAGCTTTCTATCTTTTACGGTTCGAGAGTTATAGCTAATTGCAACTTTTCGTTGTATGGGGACACCTGGTAGTTTTTGACTTGTTGTTGCTTTTAGTATTTGTTGCTGTAGCGGCAAGGTACAACAACATCCTGTGAAAATTTCAGCTCTCTAGCTCTTACCGTTTCGGAGAATGGACGCTGTGACGGACGGACGGACGTACTTGTCTCCGTAATAGGGTTCCGTTTCACTCTGATGAGTACGGAACCCTAAAAAGAAATTACACAAATTTCATCAAATAAATTTATTTAAACCACTCAAAAACTATTACTTTATTTTTTTTTTGAATAAAAACAGCAAAATCACCGGCTTATTTTACATTTTTTTCAATAATAGCTACAAAATCACTTGCACATTTCTTAGAATTCAGAGCACGTTAAACGGCTTGTAAACAAACTTTTGACACTAAGCAGCTAATAAACAACGAGCAGCTGTTTTTGGTGATTTTACCTGTTTTTATCTGCCTTGAGCTGCATCAATCGACTGCATTGTTTTTAGTTTTTGAAAAATATTATTTATGCCCGTTAGAATATAAACAAAAAAACATCTGTTTTAAAAAGTTGGTTGTACTAATTCGAACTTAGATCAAGAAGCAACACCAATTTCGAATCCGTCGGAATTCATAATACCATTTTTACGGCGAGTTCCCATTACCAGTGATGTTCACTCGGAATTCATAATAAAGCTGATAGTTTGTATGGAAAAACTTTGGCAACCCAGACATTGAAAAGTCAAGTAGACGAGCAGAAAAGAAAAACATTAGACAGAAAACCATTTTCTCTGACGACACTTTGAACATAAGCTTTCACTTGTTTGTGTTAACAATCCTACAACTTGCTACCGTCTTTTTTAATGTATTGGTTGTTGATATGTATACTCATCTTGTAACAAGTGACTTGCATGTGTAAACGGTAAGTTGAGATGGTCTATTTTTAGACCTAAAATCAAACGTACACCAGTATTCATAAAAATATAAACTATTTAAAATAAATTTAGAACGAAATTTATATGAAAAAAATATATGTATATACATATGTATATTATTTTAGGTCCAAAAATAGAGCATAATGATATTTTCTGTCTTTTTCAGCCGTCTTTATACCTCCAACATTTCGTTGATTCTAATCAACTCATCAGAAGACTCGAAAATTTTTAAAAGAATGTTTGAAACCCAACTACTTATTGCAAAATTCTCATGAACAAGATGAGAGTCATAAAAGTTCAAACAAACCTTTAACACAGAAAACATATTTTCGTCTTGCAACACTTTTACTTTTCTCAACAACTTCTATACAACGAGTTACCATCGATTTTTACGATTTGTATTTTCGAAGTAAAAGTTTTCTAAATACTCAAAAATGAACTTTATTATGTATTTCCTTTAAGAGCTGATGCAAGGTATTATTTTAGCTCGAAAAATATACCTTAACATACATTTATATTAAATTACTTTTTCAGGCTCAAATTCAACCCTTGATTTGTCACTTTTTAAATCAATATTAATTAAGTAAATAAAAGTAAAATATACCTTAACGTTTTCTGTCTTTTTCAGCCATCTAATTCTGCCGCCGACAATTCGTTGATGCTAATCAACTCATCTACTGATGAATTTCAAAAGTCCCGTAGGTTCGAAGGCTATGCCATGGAAACAAGCCAATCTTTCCTCTTGATGACATTAGTTCAGATATAGACATAATTTTTTATATTATATTATTTTTTATATCATATTATAGACACCATTTTTTGCTCATGTGGTTTCAAATCATGTGATTTCCATAAGCTTGACAGTATGCAGCAATTTTGCTTTTGCAAAGTAATATTAAAAAATATAGTAACGTGGTAGATGGTTAATAACAAACGATGGAATGTACTACACAGATTATAAATATGTATATTTCTCCGATTTTATAAATATTTGCTTTAAAAAAATATCAGTGATTGGCTACATTTCAATTGAACAGACATTTCAATTAAATCAAAATTTGTAGTATTTGAAAATAAAATTTAAAAAGAAAAAATAACAAGCAATGACAGTTTGCATAAGTTTTCGAAATTTGACACATCTGTTTTGGACCATAATTGTTGTATTAATTATATATGTGATCTGGCTGTTATATTGTGTTGCGAAGCAATATCGCTTAGATCGTGTGGCGAAACTAGCGGCCATTAGAAATTTAAAACTAAAAATTGAATTGAAGAGACAATATTACGTATCGAAAATGGAGAATTTCTCAACCTTAGACGTCCCTCGTCAGCAACCTGTGACAGCAGACAATGAAGCGTTGTAAAACACTTAAATATTGTAAGACGAAAGTGAGTCTTGGGTTATTATTGCATGTTAGCAGCTAAAATTAACAGCCAATACTTCCATGAAATTGTTAACAAAACTCGTAAAAGTGGAACAGAATGAGATTAATGCATAGTGCTATAAAATTTTAAAAATAGCGATTTGCGGATGTAAATGACTTGGGCTAAAAAAGATTGTTCAGAGTTATAAAAAGCAATAAAGTTTAAACTTTAATATCTATAACTGATGAGCATAATTTTTTCCTTGTCGTAATAAGATTTTTCCTTGTCGTAATAAGACCGATAAAGATTAAAATATTCACCCCTATCTTGAATAAAATGTGCAATTTTTATTCCCATAAAATTTTCAAATAGGAAAATTTGCTATCATGAATATCACGCATTTTTTCTAGTTCCCCAACGAAAATAAAATGAGCAAATTAACACAAAAAATGTGAAAAATGTCTTTGAAAATCCATGCACGATAAGGAGAAATTTTGAATGGGAAAAGTTATTCATGATCGCAATTTTGGGAAATGGGAAAAAATTTTAGGGGAAAAATTGTTCATGATAGGGGCTATTAATAATCAAAAACTAGCAACTAACTATCGATCTTTTAGTGACAATGAATTTTTAAGAGACTCTTTGTATTTATTCAGCCAGATTGGACATTTCTAACTTATTTAATCTATCCTTACAGGCCAACCTAAATTAGCGCGTCAAGCGTATTTTTACTGTCTAAACCACCCTTTTTCATATAAAATGCATGGTTTAGACGGCAATAATACGTCTGACGCGTTAATTAAGGTCTTACTAAATAATCTATCTATAGTGTAGGGTGCATACTGTATGGGCCATCCTATATTTTGTATTGTCATATATATTTGACCTTTCTACCCTTTCTGACATCCCAGGCACATAAGTCATTGATTTATATATTAATGATTTCGATTTATTATCAATATTCAGCCCAATCATGAATATTCTCAAGGAATTTTATTCCTAAGGGAAATACGTTTCTCGAGAAAAAATTCCTCCAGTCATAAATTACCTGAGAAACAAAAAAATAAAAGTTGGTAATATCGAAATTTTTTATAGGAAAAAAACAAAAAACATATATTTTTAAAATACCTATTTTTCCTCCGCCGACTATTTTTCCACTCGAAGGGAAGGTTAAAAAAAATATTTCCTAAGGAATTTATCAACATATTAAGAGGAATGGGAAAAGAGAAAAAACTCTCACGGAATTATCATTCATGATTGGGCTGATTAGCCCATCTTTGTCCTGTGTTCCATTTGCAAATGAGCTCTTTAGGGAAACTATTATTGCTTAATATACTTCTAACCGTTTCCTTACACTTCCTATGAAATCTGTAATCACTAATTGTTAATATTCTACCCATTAAATTTCTTGCTGCATTATTAATAATTCTTTTCGAGTGTCTAGAAAAATCATTGATAATTCTAACTGAAGAAGTTGGTTTCTTATACCAAGCCATTATTAGTCTCTTTCCATTTCTTATAACCGTGGTGTCCAAATAATTAAGTGACGAATTTGATTCTTTTTCAATAGTGCATGGAATACTTTGGTCAAATGAATTAAACATCTCCCTCAATAAATTAATCTCATTCTCATCAATTAGACGTCTTCGTGAACTGCCTGTACACCACTCAAGAACTTTTAGTTTTAGATCACACACTCACGCGTGAGTTTTCTTTAAGAAGTTCATTTATCATAACGTTACAAACAATTTTTGTAACATTCATTGCATTAAAATCTCCAAGAATACAATTCAATTTCCTTGATAACATCCTTTCAACCCTTTTTAAGCGAAGAACAAAAAAAAAAAAAAAATACTACTGTTAACAAAGTGACAATTTATATTGAGTTAATAGTTAAAGTCACAGGATACACTATACACATAATCATATTCATTAACTCGACTTTGTATATAACAATTATTCTTCTTTTCTTTTCCCCTCATGAAATAAAAGAAACGGAAGTGAATTCACATCTACATATATATTTAGCTGAAGAAAAAAAAAAAAAAAAGAACGCCCACCTGTTTCCAGGTTGAAAAGCAAAACAGGGGTGGTTGTTGTTGTTGAAAATGTTGCTAAACTTTACGTGACACTCACACCCGCACAGCAGACGAACCACGTTCCAATCAACTTTGCACATACATACATACATACGTATGAGCAATAACTTGCTGATGGCTGGCTGATGATTTCACTTTGATGACAGATTATATTCATTACCACGGTTTTTATGCGTCTAAGTTTGATGTCTATAAGTTGTTTGTGCATTTGTTGCCATATCCATGTCCAAGTCACTTTGGCCTGTCTGTCCTACAGTGCGGTGCGGTGCGGTGCGTCCGTTTCTTTATCTTTCCGCACAGCCAGCCATTTCAGTTATTTTGTGACTAAATTATTATTTGAATGTGTGTGTGTGTGTTGATGATGAATGATAAGAATTTATTTGAAAATGCTTCAAGAAGAGTGGGGCAGTGTATGGGAACGTGCTTTTTTTTTTTTGTTGTTGCTCACATTTTGTATGTCGCATGTTAATTATAATGTTTGCTGGTTTTAATTTTTTCTGGTTTTATTATGTTTACCATTATTATAAACATTTAGCAAAAATGTTCCTTATTAGCCACAAGGGTGGTGGATAATATTCTGTGTGTGCCGTTTGGTTGCGTTAATGAAAGAAAATTAATCTGTAAAAAATGATTCATGTTGTTATGATTGATAGTATTGATTGTAAGGCAAGTAATTTGTAAACAATTAACAAAAGTAAAAATTTGTACATAGATATATTTTTATGAATACCACACATTCATTTTCGATTTTAATAACCATAAAATCGGATTTTTTTTTTGTATTCATTACAACACATTTTCGTGAAATATGAACGTATGGATGGATGTATGTATGAGCTTGTGTGCTGATGCGCTATTACGAAAAAGAATTTGTGTATAATCTGTGTTCTTGTCTATAGAATATGGGAACAATACAAGTTTTAAAGGGTTCGGTAATAAACTGTGTGCACAATCTTAAATTCATGCAAATCGATTCAGTAATTTAGAAGAAATGAGAACATCAAATTGTTCTAACAGCATCAAACAAAACACACATGTGACAGCGCATAGAGAAAGGGACCTAATAGCCTTTTTACACTGACGCACATCCTACATCTTTCATCAATTTGCAAAGATGTTTACATCTTCCCATAAGAATTATACAGGGCGAAAACTCTACATCAGCAGAAGATGATCCTCTCTCATTTAGTGCCATCTTACATCTTTCGATTTTTTTAGTGCCATCACTAAAAAAAATTGCAAAAAGTCGATTGCTTTTGTACCATCACTAGCAAAATGACATTTCAGAAAAAAAAAATTTTAAATAAAAAAAAAAAAATGAGCGGAACATGTATTTTCTTATAATTTTTAATTAATTATAAATAAATTAATTTTAATTGCAGTGCAAAAGAAAGCCCATCGTATGGTCAATAAATATGGAGAACATGTTGCTTGACCTATGGAAAGAAAAAAGTCCAAAAGTTCTCCTCCAAGTCCATTTTAGAATTTTTATTTTATTATTTTTCACAAAAACCTTGCGTCTTATTTTTTTGACATCTAAATAAATAAAAGATGTTGTCAATGTAAACGACTATTTCACACTTTCAACATCTTCCATGCGTTTCACGTGGATGTCAGTCGGTGTAAAAAGACTATAAGGGTAAAAAAAAACAATTTTCACCTTTTTTTTGATGTGGACTTTTTTGGTCATCGAATGAGACCGATCGCATGCCCCAAAAGTGTTCCCTCCCAGAGACATGTGATTCTTATGAAAGAGAATTCAACCAAAGATACACGTATGTATTTAAATCTTTGAAATTGCTCTCCTCAACAAAACCGGTTTTTACCCTTAGATCCATTTCTATTTGTCGCCTCACATATGTATGTGTATTTTGTTTTACTTGTTTTTAATCCTGCGTCAAAATGACGATTCACGATTTTATATTCAAGGCAATCCCTACTTTTAGTGGTCCGTACTCATAGAGTAAAAACGGAATGATATTACTGAGACTTCTACGACCGTCCGTCCGTTACAGGCCCCATTTCCCAAACGGTAAGATTTAGAGAGCTGAAATTTTTACAGTATATGTGGTTACCCGGCCGCTGCAACAACAATTACTAAAAACAACAAAAAGTTAGAAACTAAATTATATAAAATTTTCTGTAACTTTTGAACCATAGGACCTAGAAAGCTGACATTTTTACAGGATATGTAATCACATAGGCTCTATAACAACAATCAAGAGAGAGAGACTTGAAATTTGCACAGTATACGAGTATGCAGTCACCAGTCGTATACATATAACAAATACCAAATATACTAAATTGTAAAAATTTAAATGTTGCCCAGCTAATGGGGACACCCTTTAAATTGAAAATTATCTATAACTTTTAAACCGTAAGAGATAGAGACTTGGAATTTTTACGGTATACATATGTAGTTGGCAGGCCTCTCCAACAACAAATACTAAAAACAACAAAAAGTGAAAAACTGAAGGAGGTTCCAATACAAGAAGCTGTGATAATTAGCAAATATAGCTGTTACATTTCAATCATAAGAGATAGAGACTGGAAATTTGTACAGGAAATGTGGTTACACAGGTTCTACGACACAAATACCAAAAACAAATGAAAAATAAGAACTAAAGAGTGCTCCTATACAAGAAACTAAAATTAGCTGTAACTTTTCAGTAGTAAGAGATAGAATTTGCGCAGACACCAGGATTACACAACAACAAATACCAAAGATTCAAAAAGTGAAAATATAAATGCCACCCTTTTGTACGGGGGCACCCTTTAATGTGAAAATTGACTTTCGTCCTTGAACCGTAGAAGATAGAGACTTAAAACCTTTACTGTAGCAAAAGTTGAAAAAATTTAAAATTTAATTGGTGTTCATAGTACATGGGCTCACCCTGTTGTCTGACCTGTACAATAACAACTATTAAAAACAATCACCCCTATCATGAAACACTTTTTCCCTAAAATTTTTTCCCATTTCCCAAAAGTGCGATCATGAATAATTTTTCCCATAAAATGTGTTTCCATTCGAAATTTCCACTTACCGTGAATGGACTTTTTAAAGACATTTTCCCATTTTTTGTTCATTTTATTTTCTTTGGGGAACTAGAACAAAAATGCAAGTAGTTGCTACATTTAAATGGATATATAAATCAGCTGAAAACTATTTTTAGGTCTAAACCAATAAATAATGTGCAACATGATATGCTTCTCAATAGGGTGCAAAATAACCGACCCATTGCATGTGGTTTTGTGAAGGTTTCTAAAGATTTGGTGGCCGAATTTTGGTATTCGCTTACAGAAGAACTAAAAAGTGCTGGCCCTCCTATTAAAAAATATCATGAATGGAATTTTATCCACGGATATTTTATCCACTCTGCGCAGAGACTTTTTTAAAGCATCCAACACTTTAGAGAACACTTTGCAAAAAGTGGATTGCGCCATTCCTATTTCGTAATCTCTTCCAACACTTTTTTGGTATCCACCCTCTGCAAAAAATACGTAAGCATGCGCTTAATTTTACGATAGGCGGAATTTCAAATGATTTTTTTTTTTCGACAGAGAATCTGTCAAAATATTCAACAGGCATGAATACTCCGATTTGTTCACCCTTTTTACCTTTTAAACTACAAATTTCTATTTATTAGTTATAAAACATAAATTAAATTACATTTTACATCACTTACCCACAAATTTTCAATGAATTTCCTTTGTATTTATAGTTTTTTCTTCCCAAACGTTCCCATAATTTTCATGATAGCCAATTTCCCTACTTGGGAAATGAAAATTTTATGGGAATAAAAATTTCACATTTTACTAACGATAGGGGTGAATAAAAAGTTTAAGACCAAAGAGTGCACCAGGGTTACCCTTTGTCTAGAGCTTGCACGGTAGTATGCAACCCTTGCTCTGAGAGTCGGCCTCGTGCTTGTCTCAATTTATTTATTTTTGGGTTGGTTCAATTTTTTATAAAGCGTTAGTCACTTGCAAGCACACACTGTAAGTGTTGGGTTTTCCCATTCCGAATGTTGCCTGTAGTCTAAATGGCGAAGGAATGACCTGAACGCAAAATTGAAGTTTGTAAGTCCTGCTATACGTAAACATTTTACCTCGAAGCTAATATTCTTGTTTTAGTATAACATTTGTACATTTTGAGAAACTGCAATAGTTAATTACAAAAGTGTCAGATTATGTGCCGCTTTATGGAAAAATCATGTCAAGGGGCGTCTAGGAAAAGTTAATAATACACAAATTTATGCATTTCTTGGAATATTGATTGGCAAAGAAACACACATTAATAATAAATCTATTGTGGGGTTCTATTTTGGTCCACTATATATTTTGCAGCCTCTCGAAATGGATCGCAGTCAAAATGCCCAAGGATGGTGTTAATTTACAAAACATAAAGATGACGTTATAGGGTTGAATATATAAAGGGTGGTTAAATTTTAAGGGCCTATGATGAGTTTGAATAAAGCACAAATTATTAAAAAAGATTTTGTTATACTTTTTTACTATCATAATATTGTTATGGTTCAATTATGCATGAAAAAAAAATAATCCGTAAAAAATGTCAGCCGATGGTCCAAATTTTCGATAGCGCTAAGACATAATTGTCTTAGGGAATTACAAAAGTGTAGTTAGAACTGACAATAATATGTTTGGTTGGCTCAATAGTACGGTAGGAAATGAGAAAAGTATTGAGGATGCGACAACAATATTTTCAATAATGACTATAGTATGATAGGACATGACAAGCTTGTGGTTGAATGTAGCTGTAACATGATTAGTGACCACTCAGTGAACTCAATCACTGAACGTGCAATTAGCAACAAAGGGCAAGTTTTATTTTTTTAGCAATTAATATTGTTAGCCTCTAACCATATATTTCAACAATAGTATGATTTTCTTCGAATATGGTTACCTCAACCATACGTTTTCTTTACGTGTGATCATGGATAATTCTCCATCAATATTGGTTATATGGCCGGTCAAATGGTGGTTACTGTTCTTGTGGGGTAGTTATCCCTGCCATTTGTAAAGTACAAAAAAGAAACTTCTTCCAAATAGATTGGATATATCGAAAGGCGCTTGAGTTTAGATTAATTACTCATATTCGACGAACATTAATATCTATTTTCTAGATCCCCTTTAATTAAGAAAAAAAAAACGAAAAAGTGCTTTAAATACAAATCACAATAGACTTGCAAGTGATTACATTTATTTCAGCAATACCCTTTTTAGTGAAATCTGTCATAATATTATAAAAAAAATACATATGTAAAGGGTGTTTTTTTTCTATGTATAGAAATTTGTTGTGAGATTTTCGGTGTTATCAAGCAGAACACCAACTATTGATACTTTAAAGTAAATGAAACACCGTGTCGTTCAATTCAAGAGTTTATAAAAGTTTATTTAACATTAAATTAAGTATAAGAAAAATGTTCTTGTACAGTGAACGGTTAATAAAGGAATGCGCTATTAGATACATACAAAATATTTAAGCGCCATAATTTAATATTCGAAAAACATAGAATCATAAAACACTGTTGATTACATTTGGACTGATTCAGGGTTACAAAATACTTCAACAAAATTTAAGTTGGCATTACTGTTCAAGATGGCGACCGATTTAATAGCTGTCAAGTGATTTATTCATCATGATTAGACTCACGCCTGAACAACGCTTGCAAATAGTGCAATTTTAGTGCAAAACGAGATTGCCGTTGTTCCCGATTTTCAAAAGCGAATTTTGTTTAGCGATGAAGAGCAACCAGAAGTTGAATGACTACACGTCAACAAACAAAACTGCCGCATTTGGAGTGAAGCGAATCCTCAAGTGTATGTCGAAACACCGTTACATCCAGAGAAACTGACTGTTTGGTGCGCTTTATGGGCTAGTGGAATCATTGGTCCGCACTTCTTCAAAAACGATGATGGCCAGAACGTTACAGCCAAGGGTGATCGGTATGGAGCCATGATTACTAACTTTTTCATTCCTGAATTGAATAACCATGATGTCCAGGAGATATGGTTTCAACAAGACGGCGCAACATGTCACACATCTCGTGCCACAATCGATTTATTGAAAGACACGTTTGGTGACCGCTATATTTCATGTTTTGGACCTGTGAATTGGCGTCCAAGATCTTGTGATTTAACACCGCTGGACTACTTTCTGTGGGGCTATGTAAAGTCATTGGTCTATGCGGATAAGCCACAAACGCTTGGCAACGCTTTGGAAGACAATATTCGCCGTGTTATTGCCGATATACAGCCACAAATGTTGGAAAAAGTCTTCGAAAATTGGACGTCCAGATTGGACTACATCCGCACCGGCCGTAGCGGTCATATGCCAGAAATCATATTTAAAAGGTAATGTCACAAGATTATCTTTCGGATAAATAAAATTCATGTTTTATTGCAACTTAAGGTTATGTACATCGCAAAAAAACACCCTGTTTTTCCATGTAGACGAACATCACATGTGTATCTTTAATATTACTGAATATTATTGTATTTTTTGTCGTTGATTATTTCAAATAAGGATCGGGAGAAGTTTCATTTCAAGAGGCTTAGTCATTCTCGGGGGAAATTTATTTAAGCCGTTCATAATAACAATTTTTACCACATGCAAAGTTTCACAATTTTTTTCTTTCGAGTATTTGCTGTATTTTGCATTGAATAGAACACCGGTTGCATACGTATGTATGTATGTGTTTAGCATTTCCAACTACAAATTGCCATTTATCTGTTTAATCTTAAATTTACAAAACGTATTTAGTTAAAGAGAATATTTTAAAGAAACATTGCAAATATGTATGTATATTCTAAGCAATTATCACGCAAATAAAAAACATGCCAAAATGATGGTTAAAAAGTTCAATTTAATACCAAAACAAAAGTAAATAAAAGAAAACAATTACGCACATGTGAAATCAACTTTCAGCTTTGGAAATCTAAAGTCAATATCCTGAGGTCAAACTTATGTTTAGTGTGACAAGCAAGAAAATGAGGAAAAATCATATGTTGCGAAAATCTCTGTTAAGTCAAACAGATTCTGGCTGTCAATCTCTTAAAACACCCACTCAATCATAGACATCATGATATTTATTTGCTTCACACATGCATACAAGTACACATATACATATGTATGTATGTATGTGTTTGAAAAAGAAAAAAATGGTTTGTTTTGTTTTCGCAGCAAATTATGTTAAGGAAGAAAACTGCGATAACTTGAATAACAATTTCAATTCTTGTGTTATTTCTACATTTTGAAAACATTTTCCTAGAGCTTGTACTTAACTAAAATTTTTTTTTTTTGTAAAGAAAATTACTAAAATAAAAAGTGTTGTTTGTTTGTATTCTTATCATGCCAAAGTATCTGCATCATACATTAGTATCGGTTTTTTAATCATGTTCATGTGGGTGATTGTATCAGTCAGAGCATTGAATTAACTCAATCGCTTAAGACAGTTTTAGACTGCATGTATTATGCAGTGTACATGTCAAATTTGCAATTGCAAAATTCAAATATGGCATGTAAACAGGGACAAATCGCTTCTACACATTAACTTTAATATGGGGTACATACACATTAACACCGGCAAAAGTTTTCAATTAGAGCGTGTTCCCCATGAACAAAATGAGAATCAGAAATGTTCAAACAAACCTTTAACACAGTAAAAATTTTTTTTTCGATTGCAAAGAAAAGTAAAAGAGGTGCAAAACATAAAAAATGTGTACTGTGTTAAAGGTTTGTTTGAACATTTCTGATTATTGTATGGAAACTTAATTTTAAATTGCGAAAATGAAACTAAATCATAAAAAGTTCAATTATAAAGTTAAATTAATAGTAATTGCTGAAATTCGCAGAAAGGGCTTTAAATTGCAAAAATTAAATTCAACTCTTTTTGAAAACGTCAAAAAGTTGCAAGAAATGTAACTGGTGCCAACGTGCGAAAATTGTCTTGAAATGGGTCTCAAAAAAAAAAAACTTAAATACTTGGAAATAACATAGTGTTTGCACTTTGCGTAAATAACGCAAAGCTTTTTTGCAAATTGCAAAAAAAAATTCAAAAAGCATTTAAAAACAGTCTAATTTTAGTAAGAAAAAAATCAATGTTGCAGAGAGCAGTATTAAATACTAAATTTTAGCTATAGATACAAATTGCTATGACCAACGGATTTTGGTTGTACAAAAGTTGCCAATAAAGTATAATATCAAGCAATATGATATGTATTATTTTCTGTATAGAATTATTAGTTTGAAATTTTACGAATACGGAGAATGCGAAGTAAATGTTGGCGGCCCGCAAACATTCAAAGAAATCAATTTTTACATTTCTAGTTCACTTTTCGCAATTTAGCCCCACTTAAGAAATATTTGAAACAGATTTTATTTTGATAAATATCTGCCTAAATTTGCTGAGAAAATATAATGTAAAATACATTTCATGTTTACATTCCTTTATAAGACTGGTCATTTTAAATAAAAAAAAGAAGCTGAATTTTCTTAAAAGGTTTCAATATCAACGTCAATAAATGTTCAAACACACAACAGCAACAACGTCAACATTAAAAAAAAAGTACCTTTTAACGCATGAATGCATTCGCTTCAAACACACAAACACACAAACACATGCGCCACCCCGATACAAAGCGCTCGAATTTGTTAAGGGGAGCACAAAATACGAATATAAGAATTGAAAGGAAAACTTATAGGACTAAATCAAGACCTTAAACATTTTGTGGTAACGGTAGCGATTTACTTGTTGTTCGTAAAACTGTTAAGGCTCATGTTTTGTTTATTATTGTGGGTGGTAGACCGCATCAAAGAAATGTATTCTATGCGAAATCATCACCCAAATCAACCACCTTCACTTCATAAAAAGGAGTTAAAGAAAACACAAAATTGCGAAAAAAAAAACTCATTTGATTTTTTTCTCTCTCTCAATGCCGATTTAATATATTTATTTTATTTTCGCATCCTTTTTTGCATTAGTGAATTTTTACTGAACGTTTGTTCCTGTTGTTGTACAAACTTTATAACTTGATTTTCTCTTAACAAATGTGGTCATATCTTAAGGAAATTTATTAATCACCCCTATCGTGAGTAAAATGTGAAATTTTTATTCCCATAAAATTTTCATTTCCCAAGTAGGGAAATTTGCTATCATGAATATTATGGGAACGTTTGTTTTGCTATCAATATGTAGTGAGTGTACAATAGGGAAGAAGAAAATATAAATACAAAGGAAATTTATTGAAAATTTGTGGGTAAGTGATGTAAAAAGTAGTTAAATTTATGTTTTATAACTAATAAACAGAAACTTGTAGTTTAAAAGGTAAAAGGGTGAATAAATCGGCGTTTTCTTGCCTGTTGAATACTTTGTAGGATTCTCTGCCGCAAACAAAAAATATTATTTAGTATTCCGCCCATCGTAAAATTAAAAAAAATTTAGGGGAAAACATTTTTTTTTAGCAGATAAATTGAAAAATGCTCTCTACACTCTTACTGCCTGTTCCTCAATGTCGCAAGAAAATGTAAGCGATCGAAATGTAGTCGCTCGATTTCGAATCAATTTGGATTCCTCTATGTCGCCGGCTTGCGTTCGCATAGTCTTACGTCATGATATTTTTGGCCTTTACTTCACAGAGATGCCAGATCGGTAAATTAAAGTTTTAGTTGATTTTTTATTGCAGTATTGAAAAAAACTACTAAATTGTTCTAGTGTAAATACAACCCTTCATAAAACTGATCAGCTGCATTTGACAAGCCAAAGCAAATTAACAGAGAGTACCACAGAGTATTCTGTGCAGAGTACTCTGTGATAAAAAAGCAACCATTTTGAAAGTGCGGAAATAGTTTTTGTGGTGTTTTAAAATTTAAAAGCATTTTTTGGCATAGACATTTAATAAGCATTTTGACGCGATGAGCACTGGTATTCCTCTGGCAAACTCAGGATTTTCTTCCATCCAGCAAACAAGTTTAAGAAAACTACATGGAGGCATGTAATAATTGTTTAATATATTTACTAAATAAAATACAAATTAAAAATATTTGGGGTTTGTAGTTTTATTTCCCAGTTTTTTAACAAAAAAACAAAATTTTTTTCTATAAAAACTGCCACTCGATAGCAAAACAGCAAGTGCTTGATTTTGACATTTGTGTTCGCAGTGCTGACGACATGATCGATATTGAGGAATCGGATTTTGTATGAAAACACTTACGTTTTTTCGACTTGTCGATCGAGTCATCGTTCGAATAAAAGAACTTCATAGAGGAACCCAAAACAATTTTCTTTCGCTTAGAAAGCGAACAATCGCACGACTGCGACATTGAGGAACAGGCAGTTAAATTTGAAGTTTTCGCTATTATTTTTATTTAATTTTTTTTTTTTTTTTAATTTACTGCCATCTTGCACTTTGTTTTCTTTAAACCTATGGCAATTATTGGCCTGTTTCACAATCTTGCAATGCCGTTTTCATTCGCATTTTAAGCGATAGAAAACTGGTGGCTTACTGCGTTTTTCAATTCGAAAGAAATAACTTACGAGTTCGAACAAGCTACACTGTGTACTACGATATTCGTACATTGTTTCTATAAGGAGCGAATATTTTTCATACACTCTCTAAACAAAAAAAATTGCTTTCGAATGACTGACTCTGTACCACGAAATATGATTGGATTTTAAGCCCTTTATTTCACCAATTGTTAATAGTTTCATCAGGCTTGAGTTCAATTTATTTCCTCGAAATTTTGAACGAATTGTTTTTGTGATAAAATTGGAGTGATCAGCATTTTTAAAGAAGACAAGAAAAGTAAAGTTGAAGACGTACTGGCTGGGGTACATACCATGTGTGATAAAATGGTAAGTTGATCAATATAGATGTTATGCGGGCCGCCGGTAGTGAAACCGGCCCACTTGGGTCCTAGAAAGGTCCCGTTGTGATAATCAATCAATACAGATAATTAGTAATGAAAAGCTCAGGTAGTAGAATGGCTATGTGCTGCTGCTTAAAGGCAGTATGCATGTATAATAATGAAGCAATTTGGGTGCTGATAAGCGTAGTGGTGGACGTGAAACAACCAACGGTACGTTCCCCAGCCAGCAGGTCTTCAGCGTTACTCGTGTTATCTTTTGATAGTTTCAGCAGGCTTGAGTTGAGTGAAGCGCAAAATTGCTGACTTGCTTCCTTCTTTCGTTTGGGCGTTCAATCGAAATTGTGAAACTGGCCACATAAGTCATTATCATGGCATACAAATAAGCCAAAATTTCTGAAGAGGGAATAAGTCAAAGATTTATTAGAACAAAAGTATAAATACAAGTATAGTTAAAAGGATAAAATTGTGATCTGCATTAAATTGGTGTTTTCACTAAAATGTTTCATGCACATACATACCTATTTCATTTTCGATTAATGTCCTTAGAACATATTCCCACACCTTTTGCCTTTAAACTGTTAACGTTTTACAAACCAATTGTTGAAATAAATTTTATGTTTTACGTTTTATGAAAAATGACACAAAAGCCAAAATGCCAGGCAGACCCAAAGCCAAAATGCATGTGGAATGCTTTTAGCTAAAAAGTAAGTGTGATGAGGAGTTATAAAAAGTGAATGAAAAATATTTTATTTTAAGGTAGAGTGCACACGGCACACTTTTGTCAAAGCTGAGCATAAGCCATGGAAAACAACAAGCTGCCAACAACAATAGCACTTTATGTGCTGAATTAATGGGGGAAGCGTCACAAGCGGAAACGAAAGTTTTTTTTCTGACTAATGCACAAAATGTCCTGTAGTTGTTTAGGTCTGCACCAGGAAAATAACTCCTGGTGATGATTATTATTATTATTATTGTTGTTGTCATTGCTTATAAATCTGGGGAGTAAAATATTGTCCACAAGTCATTTAACATTAAAAAACATTATTGTAAATTTTTAAACAGAAATGAATATTAGTCACTTTTTAAAGGAGTTTAAGGAAATAAAAAAGCGTGAAATTAGTTTTTGTTTTAAAGACGTTGTTGGAATTTAAAATCTTTGCAAAAAGGACATGGGTGATATGCCTACAAATATTGGATGCAGCATTTGAATGAATAATTTTTTGTGAAGTAAAATTTGCTCCCAGTCCAAAGTTTTACCGACAAGTAAGCTACGCCCAGAAAAAGGATTGATGGGAAAATAGTTAGGTCTATAAAATATTAATTGAGTTGACTGTATTTCAAATCAGGCTATAAGGTTTCTGACAAACAATCCATGTTCGTCATTATAAGCTCATAGCTGTAATAAATATTTGACTACCACAATTCTTCAATATAACTTTTCTGCATCGAAAGTTCATTAATAATATTAAGCAACAGCAGTCAGCAATGAAGAGCTCAGGTGGACCAGTTTACAATTAGTCATGTCCTGGGTTCGAAGCAATTTGGATGCTGATGATCGTCGTAGTGGACGTGAAACATCCATGGCATGTACCCCAGCCAATAAGTCACCAACTTTACTTTTCTTGTCTTTTTTAAAAACGTTGATCTCTACAATTTTATCTAACAAAAAAAGAAACTTTCTCAATACTGAGGAAGTGAAATCGAACTCAAGTCTAATGAAATATTAGACAACAAAAGTAAGATTAATTACCCTGCAGAGCAATTTTATAGCTTTCAGCGTTGCCATTACAATGACTTTTTAATATTTTGATTTTCCCGTATTGGTTTGATAATTTCATTTAGAACTACGTTTATGCATTAATATTTTCACAGGTTTATTTGTACTTTTTTCTTTGAAACCAAAAAAAATAAAAAGGTGGTGTGGAAGTTTTTTCTATATGATTTGGTTTTCTGTTGTTAAAACTGGTAGTGACTACTGTTTTCTTTTAATTTTCGATCTAAATGTATCTCTAAAAAAGTTTTTTCTATTCTCTTTGGATTGCTTTTTGAAATTTCTCGAAATACCTCTTTTTTTAGTATTTAACAATAAGGAAATTAATATAATCTTGGGAGTATTTTGAAGAAAAGATTTCGAATGATCACTTTGCCGAGGTGGTAACACTGGTCTAAAAAAGAAATCACATCAGTTTTTTAATTTTAACCTTAAGAAAATGTTAGAAAGCCTGATGTATGAACCCATCAGCAATGTCGGTCATATGATGCATCAAATGACCGACACTGTGATGAGCCCTTCCGAATGACATACATATGTATTTGTTTTATTAGATAAAAGTTAACAAAAAGCATTCTTATTTTATATAAAATTCTTCATATGGGTCAAGTTTAACCCTCGGAAGACATCTTTTATATAATTTAATATTTTATTTTTTAATATTAATTAACCAACGAGAATTAACATTTTGTAGCAAAGTTTTTATAACTAACTAAATGTTTGATTTTATTATCATAGTTAATTAATTTTTCTTTATCCGACCTTTTTCTTATATAATTATTTATGTATTAAGTTTATCAGGCTCAAGTTCTTTCTACATAATTTTTGAGATTGATATTAATTAAATAAGACAAAGAAGATATCAAAGACATTTAGCAGGGGGGACAACTAGTTATTTTGAAGGCGTGGCAAAAAATATTTTTTTTTAGAACCGTCGTGAAGGAATTAATCTTTAATCATGGGTGATGACTGGCTCAAAAATGTATTTTGTATGTGGACCGAACCCCTTGTTTACACATGACAATTTGGCTCTTTCAAGTAGCAATTCAACATTGCTATAGCGTTTTATTTTGGTTACTCACTCTTTCGTAAAAATATAAGATTTGCAATAAAGAATTTCAAATCAGTAAAAATATCTTAGAATTTCAATACAAATTTCTAACTATATTGCTATTTATTATTTTAGGTCTAAAAATATACCTTAATGTTTTCGGTCTTCTTCAGCCGTCTATGTGCCGCCGACATTTCGTTGTTGCTAAACAACTCAACAGTAGACTCGAAAATTCTAAAAAGAAGGTTTGAAGCCCAACTACTTATTCCAAAATTCTCATGAACAAAATGAGAATCAGAAATGCTCAAAGAAACTTTTATACAGAAAACTTTGTCGCCGGCATATAGGCGGCTGAAAAAGACAGAAAACATTAAGGGCTATTTTTAGGCCTAGGAAATAATAAATTTCAATTGGCGAATAAATAATTAAGTTCAATTTTGAATTTTGCTATTAGTTAGAAATTTAATATATTTTAATTGAACAATAGCAACGTTCTTATTAATAAGTGACCAAAATTGTTTATCTCTGTAATACTTAATGAGAACAATAGACACCCAACAAAAGAGCTTCACATTTTAATGAGAAAACACAGCGTCTCTTACTATGTCAGCTCATTTACAGTATTTAGCACTGAAATATATCCGATACTTAATAAAATACTTTACTTATCAACATAAGCCACCCTCGCACAAACCAGATATAAATATTCCAATATGCTTATATTAAATTTAAAGAATTTACAAATCTCAAATAAAAAAAAAAAAAAAATGAAAACACGAGTCTCAGAAAACGGGGGACGAGAACAGGAGTACGTATTGAAGTACAAAAATCATAAAGTTATCATCTTCAATATGATGACGTAAACAAATTTTTACTAAATTACAACATCGTCACGGCTGTCAGTCATTTAGTTGGTTTGTTGGTTGCTTGGCTTTTAAGCAAAAGTGGAGAGCAGACAAAGGACATACGCTTTCAACGCTGCTGCTGCTGCTGCTGCTCCAGTGTGATGTTTGCATGCAAAAGGACTTGGCTACACTTGTATGTGTAATTATTAAATGAATGGACGAGAAGGAGAATACTTTTAGACTGGCAGGCAGGCAGGCAGGCAGGCAAGCATGTTGTGTTGTTCTGTTTGAGTGTGAGCGACGACTACAACTAAATAGATGATAATAAATGGTAGAAACATAATTGATGCACTCAGGCGTAAGTGATTAGATTCATTATGGCTGGGAAGAGAACAATAAAAAAAATAATCTAAAGATGAATCAATATCTCTTCAACAACTAGACATTGTGCGTACACATGAGATAATTTTTATCGCAAAATTTTGAATGAAAAACTCGATAAAAATCTTTAATAAATACGTAAGTTACAAATAATTTTAATAGGCTTAAAGACTTTTGTGCGTCGACGTAAATACATATGTAGGTACATACATACATATATAATAAATAACGTATAGTATAGAAGTATGTAGTTTGGTAAAGTCATCTGTTTTGTGATGTTTTTAATAAATTCTAACCGTCTAATTCATAAAAATTATAACAGGTTTATAAAGCTCTTATTTGACAGATTTTCCATACAAATATGTCAAACAACAGTCTTATAAGTCTGTAATAATTTTTATGAATTAGGTGGTAACATTGCAGTGAGGAGTAGAGATGTGCACATGAGTGGTTTTTGGCTCATGTCACGCGCCTCAATATATTTTTTTTTATTTTTATTTTTTTTTATTAATTTATTTCCATTTCCATTATTTGAACTTTTTCTTATATAATTATTTCTGTATTAAGTTTATTAGGCTCAAGTTCTTTCTATATTATCTTTGCGATTGATATTAATTAAATTAGACAAAGAAAACATTAAAGCCATTTAGCAGGGTGGACAACTAGTTGCTGACGAGAAAGTGTGGCGGCTTCGAAACAACTAGTTGTCCACCCTGCTAAATGGTTTTGATGTATTCTTAATCTAATTTAATTAATATCAATTGCAAAGATAATATAGAAAGAACTTGAGCCTAATAAACTTAATACAGAAATATTTCCATTTCCTGTACAACAAGATTTCACTTATATTTAAAGTACAGAAATACGTTAAAGGGGCACAACTGGTTTTAGCCACCACTGTAGAAAAATATTTTTATTATATAAATTAAAACAATACAAAAAAAAAGAAAATTTAAAAAAAATATAATGTAATAAAATAAATGAAATTAAGTGAAGTTATTAAACAAAAACCTTTTGAAACTTTTTGCGTTGCTATTGAGTTGCTGAGCAGCTGGTAGAAGGTTCCAAAGACGCGCTGCATTTATAAAAAACTGCCGCTCTGAAACCAGACATCAACCACGCGGAATAATGATTTTTCTGCCTGTAAGTGATCTGGTAAATTTAATTTTTTTTCGTATAGGTATGACGGAGTTTGCAAATAAATGATCTAATGAAGAAAAATGACTACACTAATCTTAAAGTTATGAAGAAAAATTAGAAATACGATCATGCTTTCGTAGGCCATACGCATACCTCAAAATAGTATTGTATAAAACATTTAGTTTACGCTTACTAGCAGAGTCGCAACTCAAAAATATTTCGCAGCCATATAACAGGCAAGGCACCAAAAAGGTTTTGGCAAGGAGCAAACTTTTTTCAGGTACAAATTTTCACGCTCGTAAAACTAAAAAAGTTGTCACCATCAGTCACATTCGTATTAAAACAAGTTATAAAGTATTTATATATTATTTTATCTATAATTTTTTACCTTTATTGTTAAAATTAATAAAACTGTTTTTTAAAGCTTAAGGTCTTTTATTTATCTTTATTAATTTTTTCCGATATTTCGCTAACAATTTGTTAGCATCGTCAGGGATCTTTTTACAATCCGACATGTAAACCCTTACGCTCAAAAAACTATACGACGACAAGGCCGCCACAAAACATGCCTGTGCTGGAATTAAATTAATGCTAACGTTGCTCAAAGAAGCATTTACAAAATAGTAAAAAGTGAATATTATAACTATTATTATGCATCATTTTTATTAAATTTTATAAAATAAGCAAAAAATCGGGCGGTTGCTTCACATGCAAATTTTATCGACGGCGTTGCTTTTCAAATATTGGCTGCGGCTTAGCTTATCTCATGCGGCAAACTCGCTTTATTCAATTTTGTAAACAAATAAATCAGACAGGGAAGAAAATGAATACGAAAGAAAGTAAAAATAAAATTAAGGTAATGAAGCAAAAAGTCAAAAATAAAAAAGATGAATAATGAAAATTTTGCAATTTGTTTTCTAAACTTCCTTCTCAATTTGCAAAACAAAAATATTTATATTTTCCGTTACTCTAAAATCAGCTGATATAATTATTTTGCTAAACACTTGAAAAAGACACTCACGCTTTGTAGCAAAAAATCATGCTATATCTGCTAAAATTGCAGATGTGCAACCAAGGGTTGATTCCCGCTATTTATTTATAACTGCGAAACTTTTGCTTATGTAGCAAAACGTTGTTTAAACAAATTAAAGGAATTGTAGTTTCTAATTTTTTAAAATTTGTTTCAGCTTATTCGGACTAGTGGTTCTCGAGTTATGACAAACAAAAGAGCCTAAGACGTGACAAACTCCCCTACACTATACTTACTAACTTCAAATTAGTTTTTAAATTATTATTTGAGGTACCAAGACCAAACGAATGATGCAGAAGTTCTTCTTTTTGGGGCTACTTTCATAAACAATTATCAGAGTTGAGTCCCGAATCAATCACCTGAAAAATGTTGTACTGTGTAATACATACCACTGTGGTCGCAGCTTAAGTCTTAAGAAAGTAGAGAAAAATGTGTTTTCAATATAGAAAAAATTAAAATGGCCAATTTAGAAGAATTTTTCGATAAATTAAAGGTTATAATAGTGAAGAGTTTATATACAGTTTGATAAAAACGTGTCTTCTAGGATATTTTGGCGCTTATTGCGAATTGTATAGGACGTTTTTCAACAAAATACAACACAAACTCTCAAAAGCGAACAAATGGGTGAAAACAAAATACATGCAATGTTTGTTGTAGTTATGCGGCTACCTGGTATCGAGGTACCTTGTTAATAACTAGCAAACTAGAGATAAAAGAATCAAATCAAAAAGGATTTTTAAATAATTTTCTACACATTTTCAAGGCAGAATAATAAATCTGACACACTCATCATAATATATTAAATATTAGAAGATTCATATTTATTTACACAACAGCACGAGCAGCACTGGCTGCCATCAAGAACGACAGGACAAACAAACAGACAAACAAACAAACAAACAACAGAACAGTTAAATATAGAAGTTTTTTCTTTTACGTTTTTGCTTATAAAGCCCTTAAGCAACAATAACAATAGTAAATAGAAAATCTCTTCAATCGGAGTTAAAAATATATTAAATTTCAAATATCCTTCAGCTCCTGTTTTCATCTATTTTTGTTGCCTGTTACTTCCGTTTTGACGTGCGTGCTGATGGAAGTAGCAAAACGTTCATTTGCTCAGAGTAGTAGTCGTGGAACAGGGCGAGTGAAAACAGAAAAACTTTTATTATTTAAACACAACGATTAAGGGTGCATTAACCCTCCAGAAAGACAAATAAATATTTAAGGATATAAAAACAAACAGAAAATGAGACAATATTTTCTTTTTTTTTTTGCTCAACTAATAAACTAAGGATTAATCTTAAACTTTTTTTTTTTTTTTGGAAAGTGTTGCTGATTTTGTAACTTGATACAAAATTTTCTGCAAATTGAGTTTCATTTTTTCCTTTTGATTGACACAAATGAAGAATAATCGAATTTCATTGTGGTGATAAATTTCATAGAAACTTTCTGCTGTGTACTCGTAATTTGCGCTAAAACATTATTTAGATAAATGTCATAAATTATAAAAAAAGAAAATGTGTCAGATGAGGTTTGACAGCTCTAGCAACTCCAAGCATCATTTACCCCATTTCCCATTCTATCTCTCTCTCTCTCTCTCTCTCTCACACAGATACATCATTTCTACAGTAATTAGTGACTTTTAACGGCATTTTGTAGTACAAGCTTTGCAAGTGCTGGCTGCTCTAATTGTGCGAAGCTCAGCATGAAACCTTAGAAAACTTCAAAATAATCACTTTTAATCATAATTTGTTTGGTATCTTTTCTCTGCAAGAAGATTTTGTTTTATTATTTCTGCTAAAGCTCTCTAATTACTTTTGTGCTGACAGGAAGAGAGTTGTTCGTAATTTCTTTTTTCTCAAACTTGTTTTGTTGATGACATTGTTTCTGTGGGATTATTTTTGTTAAAGTTTTGGATATTTTTTATTTTGTTTTGAATTTAATGTTTTAAAGATTAATGTGGTTATCATGTTGCATTCGAATTCAATTACTTGGTTGCTTATTGTTGTGATTTAATCACATTGATGAAGAAAATTTAATTAAAAAGTTTTATTTTAGAAAAAAATATCAAGTAATAAAAAGAAGTGTCAGTCCGCTATTTACATAAAGGGGTTGTTCAAAGGATAGATACCTGGGAACTTTCTTTCTCATTCATCGATTCTGGTGTTGTTCGTCAAGGGGCAGAGTTATGAATGAATTTTGATTAATAGATTTTTTATATTTAGTATATATGTACATACATATACACTAAAGCCCCGACTTGCGTCGTTTCGATTTGCGTCGCTTTTTAAAACTAGAAAAATTCGATTTGCGTCGTTGCGATTTCAAGTTGCTTCGGTTTGAGTTGCGTCGATTCGATTTGCATCGTTTTGATTTCGATTTGCGTCGATAAACACAGTTACATTTTTTACTGCATCATTGTGGATTACCATTTTTAGCATTTGTAGTGTAGTTAGCATCTTGAATTCATTAGTTTTTACAACTTCTGGCAACAAAGATCGTCACCTGTACGTTAAGAAATTTTCAGATTGCGTGAAAAAAGGGGAATCCCCTTTTCTTTTGGAACGAAGTTCCTTAGCGCGGCTTGCTGGTAGTGGAAATTAGTAGAAATCGTCACGAAAGCGTGTGAGCTGTTTATATGTATTGGTCCGCCCAAAATTTAAAGAATCATAAAATTTCAAAATTTCAAAAACAACACAAAATAAAACATACAGATTTCACCTTGTATTACATTCAAAGATGAGAAAAAACGTAAGGAACTTCGTTCCTAACGGGGGTCCCCCGACCGCATTTCTTTTTTTTTTATATAAGTGGTGCTAAGAGCAGCTGTCTGGCTATGGTAACAATTTAGTGTGTGATTCACCAGAATGTGCCTTAAGGACGTAAAACATGAATCACTTTTATGTTTTCTTTTCCCAATTTCTGGTTTTGTTATTTATTTATAATATATGTATATAAACATTTGTTTAGTAAATTAAATAAATAAAAACGTACTCATGCTAGTATTTTTTTTATCAAAAATACAACATTTTTTGATTTGTTTTAAATATTTTCCCCAACAAATTAAATTTCAGTGCATTTATATAGAAAAAAGTGATTCGATTTGCGTCGCGTTTCTCCGGTTCCCATTAACGACGCAAGTCGGGGCTCTAGTGTACAGGTAACTCACGGTAATGTGAACTTCCATAATAGTGCAAATCCACTAATGTGAACATTCAGTTTCTTATATGAACTCTCTAAATTGTGAACAGAATTTTATGGCTCTAAATAGTGAACAACAGTTTTTTGCAGAAAAATAACTTTCAACAATTGCCAGTGTTTCCAGTTTAGGGGGTTTCCCCCTAGATTTAGGGTTTTTTTTTAAATTCTTTCGGATGAAATTTAGGGGGAAACAATTTACTTTTGGGGTATCTTTAGGGGATTTTTGTCTTTGGTTGAACGGTATAATGGAGTTAAAAAATTTTTCAAGTGCTAAATTTGAAGACCTCAACGGTTTTTAAAGTAAAATTAAATGAGATATTTTATGTTCATCTGGTAGCTTCAAGTAAATAATTTTGCAACTGGTAATTTTAATCACTTTTTTTATTGAGTTGAATGAATTTTTTCCTTATGGGTAATTTCTTTGAATTTGTTCCGTTTCTTAAGAATAAAGAAAATTAAAATATCTAAGAACTTTTAATAAAATTGAAACTCTTTTTATGAAAATGTCAAAAGAACGTAAAGAGTGAAGACGATTTAGAAACTTAATATTTTTGGAGAAACTTAATTTTTTCTAGATACGCCGATAGCAATTTCCAACTGCCTATAAATATGTACTTAGATCTCAAAATATGTGAAGACAAATAAATTGAGTTTAAAATTTTTGAATTTTGAATTTTTATAACTCAAAACTTTTTTCATTGTTATTTTTAAAATAATATAAAAAAAATATTCCTGAAGAAGCCAACAAATTGTGGGCGAAATATTGAAATAAATAAATACATGTATTTGTTTTGTTACAAATATTTTTATAAAAAGATCTTAAGCCTTAAAATTAAATTTATTATTAAAATAAAAGATCAAATAAACTATACGTTAAAATAAATTGAAAGTTTATAAAAAATGTACATATACATATATACGCCTGTAATCGTAACATATGCACTGAAAAAAAAGTTTATTCAGGGTCTAAACAAAATTTTTCGACACCAGTTCATATCGGCTCGATATATGTATAGCGAATTCCGACTTTTGATAAAGTTTCAGCAAAAAAGGAGCTAAAACAATATTTTATGCAAAAACGATGATAAAGAAAAGCATCAGTTCACATAGACCTGAACATAGTGAAAACCGGGTGTTACCGCCACTGTCAACTATTTAAAGTGTAGATGCGACCATAAGCAAATACCAATTATCAGTAACCATTTACAGTCGCTAGATTGATAACTCCTGACAATGCGAAAACGTGGCTTTTCCGTTTGGCATTTATAGTCAAGACCATTTTGGATTTTTTTAAAATAATTTATAATTGCTAAAAGGAAGAATTTTAAATCAACACCGCGCTGGATTTTCATAATAAAAAAGTATTATTGTTAAAATATTGAAATTGAATTATAACTTTATATCTAATATTAATTTTATTGTAAAATTACAGGAATTTTAATATACGAATACAATCGGACTAAAATGAGTTGTTTGTGTTTGATATTTAGAATCTGATGAAAATTAGGCTCCAAGTGCAATTCCCGCAACACCGGGTTTTAACGAAACTTCAATAAAAACTGAGCTAAGACCGTATTATATACCAGTAACTGAATCTATTGATAACATAAGATTATTAACGGCCAAGCATTCCCCGATACCGGTCCAAATATATCCGATGTAAAGCGCAATTTAGCAACCTTTTACCTTCAACTTGCAGGAGTCTCTCATACGATAAGGGATTTGTACATAATTGGTTTACCTGTGAATCGTTAATGAGGGCGCACGTGTTTTTTGTAACGCTTTACATAAAATTCGGACCCAGAGCAGATAGCCCTGTGTGTCATTTAAAATGTTATGTAAATTTGTAATAGGCCTTGTCCTGCTTATTATGCCGCCTCGTTTCCCTTTTTCTGTGCCATGAGGACGTGGCTTTGTAATATTAAAAAGGGTGATTTGTTCCCTAGATTCCGTCGCAGATACATATGAACAATGGATGTTTCAGAGGCGGCCGGTCTTGAGACCAACCCACTTCTGGGTTCCAGAAGGTCATATCGTGCTATATAGGCAATGAATACTAAACAAACAAGTCAACAGCGGTGATTTCTGATTTATTTAAAACAATAGTTCGTTTTTTATCTAATCACAATATTATAATTTGTATTAGGTTTATCAGGCTCAGGTTCATTGTAACTGAGCCACATCTAAACGTTAAGTTTTTTCTGCATTTCATTTGATATTTCTCAATTTTAGACTATATCAATTTGGATAATGGAAAGATACACAATCGAGCAACGCGTTAATGTTATTCAGGCTTATTATGAAATTAGCGTTCAAATCAGAATGCATATCATGCACTTCGTGATTTTTTCGATCAATTTAATCGCCCAAATGTAAGTACGATCGAAAAACTCGTACAAAATTTGAGCCAATCGTGTCTGTAGGAGATGTACAAATACCAATTCATGCTCGTAGAGATCATGCTGCTGTTCGCTATAGTGTGGCTGAAGAGCCGTCCACCTCAATTCGTCGTTGGGCCCACGCTCGTCGTTCATGAACGTTATGCATAAAAACTTACATGCTTACAAGGCGTAGAAAGACTTGCCTTTACACGTTTACAAGGTCCAATGGATTCAGTTACTAAAGCCTGTTGACCATTCAAAGCGTCGTCAATGGCCACATTGATGGCAAGAAATGGCAACAGGGGGTAATCAATTTTCGTAGAGAATCATGCAGCATTTGGGCGAATTATAATCCAAGAGTGAATGCCAAAAATACATATATTTTCAAACAGTGTTTGAATATCTTTCTTTTGTTGTCATATAAAAGTTCTCCTATTTTTCCTTCAAGAATATTAGAATTTAAAAGAAAAAACTCAATATCCATGATTAAAAATGTAATTCGTTGTAATATCTGTAAGATAAAATCTCGAAAAATGTAGGCATGTAGTTTACTAATAATTTAATAAAGATGAAATGAAATGAATGAATGAACTACTTACAGAAACTTCCAGATAATGCATTTTTATTGGATACCTAGTATGAAAGATAATAAGCTAGCTTTTTGATAATGTATATTATAAAAATATTGTAGGCATTTTTTATTTCGAGATTTGCCGATGTCACAAAAAGACTTACGCTTTATCACTTTAGAAGGAAGTCAATGGTATCTGCGAAGCTTTTTGAGAGTTTGCAACATTTCAAACTCTGATCCCGATATGGAGTATTTCTCTACTTTATTTAAAATCTCTTTTTAAGTTATTGACAAAGTCTGCAAACACTTTAAGCTTCCTGTAGTTCTGAGAATTGCTTTAAATTTCAAGATATTTCAATTTTGTGCAAATGTTTGCAGTTTTTTTTCCCACAAGTTAAAACATAAAATTCTCCCACAAACATTTTTAAAAAATTCTTGGTTTTGGGCAAAATAAAAAAAATAAATAACGGTGAACGGCTGCTCTTAGCCGTTAACAAAAAATTACAAATCGTTCTCCAGGGGGAGGCTCGTTTAGACAGCGACAGACAGTAAAACCAGTGGGTGGCAAAAATACACCGAGACCGCAAAGCGTTTAATAAAATGTAAAAAAAAAAATTAAATCGATAGTAACATTTTATTAAGAGCTGCTGCATATTCATATCTGCCATACCCCCGATTCGCTTTTATACATGTGGCATTAAATGCTCTTTCAGAGCAAAATTGTGTGTGTGTGTGCATGTGTGTGTGTTGCCTGATGGATAAAATGCACTGAATACTCAAGTGAAATTGAAACTCAATTGGGAAGGATAAATACTTTTAAGAACAAAACAAGAAAAGAACAATACAGAAATGATAAACAAAATAGAGCATGACATCAAAAAACATAATCAATAAAATTGTTTGAAATAGTCCTCATTTGCATTTATTCCCCCCACTTTGGCACCACAGCAGAGTCGAATCAGATCACGGATACGAGCAGAAAGAAGGAAATGCACTACACTACACAAGTTATGACTTGTGTAAAGCACAAATACATTTGCAAACTTCTTGTGGTGGTTTGTGGTGAAATTTGGTACTGTATTTACCTACATCTTCAATACTTCTTCGACTCTTAATGCCACAGCATGTTTATGATTTCATTTGAATATTTTGCATTTCCTAAAGTTCTTCAAGGTATTCAAAGTAGATGCATTAAAGCCCATAACTCGCTGCCACACATTTTTACGCATAAAACCGGTTCTGCCTTTCATTCTCAAGCACCATCTGCCAACCCAACCCAACCCAACCCAACCCAACCCAATACCATTTCAATAGACAGCCAGCCACACTGCAAGAACTCTATTGTTTTTAAGAGATTTCCCATTTAATTTTTTGCCGTCTTCATCAACTTCATACATTCACTCAGCAGTAATCGTTGTCGTTGTGCTGCGACTTAATCTACTTAAATGTCTTTGAATTTAACGAAAATTTGTTTGCTCAACAAATGATGTTTTTTTTCTTCTCAGAAACGCAAGATAGGAAGTTCCAGCCTCTTTTTTGTCAACATCTTCGTCTTTACTCTTAAAAGGATATTAACAAGGATTTATAGGGTATCATCAGAGTTTTTAGTGGCATTTTAAGCACAAAACAAATGCTTTAACATGTTTGTTCCTGCTAAAGAAGTTTGCTTTTACATAAATTGAAACAAACGCTTGTTGTTCGATGAAATTTTGTAACTGGTGTTTTAGAGGATTATTTGATTAAAATCTTTTAAAACAAAAAAAAAAAAAGGAATGCATAGAAACAGTACATTCTAAAGAAAAACCTTTGCATATATTATGTTTGATTAATTAAAGTGAAGGAAGTAAATATTTCACAAGGCAAATAAAGAGAAAACTTCAATGAAATTTCGTTTCTGAGTACTGTTTCTTGGTGTAGAAAATCAAAGTTTTGAAAGCGCTTAGGCTGAAATGCATTCAGAACCTCAATATAAGAAATTGTTTTTTTTTGTTGTTGTTATGACCTATCAGTTTGGCAGTCTGCACGAGCAAAACATTTACACCGGTATTCATAAAAAATAAAACATTGTTGAAACACATTTTAGAACAAATTTTTCATATAAAATTTGTTCTAAAATGTATTTCAGCAACGTTTTAATTTTTTGTGAATACCGGTGTTAAGATCGTCTAATGAAAATACAAAACAAGTAAGAGTGTGTCGAATCTTATATACCTTTTATCAAAGTGTAAGTAAGAGCTTTTCTAAAGGGTGTTTTTTTTCGATGTATGGCGACCGATTTAACAGCTGTCAAGTGATTTATTCTCAGTGGGCTGGTGTAATCATTGGTCCGGTAGTTACTGCTAATAGGTCGGTTGTAACTTCTGAGGGGGCTGAAATCGGCCGAGAGTTGAGGACTCCTTCAATTCGTACTAAAATAGTAGAAAATTCCTCAAAACTAAACTCTTGAGTTTAAAAACTGACTTTAGCATTTAAACCGTAAAAGATAGAGACTAAACATTTTCGTAGTATAGTCAGGGGTTTGATTTAATTTTTATTTGTTTTTATACTCCTGGAGTGCTCCGTAGAGATCGCAGGCAGTTCTTTATTAAATGATAATATAAGTGACTTAGTCAGACTCTGTTTATTCACAAAACTTATAACTATTTATACTAAAAACAATAAACTAAAACATAACAATTAGTTGCAAAACTTATGACCTAATTAACAATATTAACAATTATGACCTAATTAATAATATTAACTAACAATATTGCTGACCGGAGCGAATGTGCAGAATTACCAGTCAGCACTTAAGTAAACCAAACTTATGACCTGATGTTAATTAATTATTATTTGAACTTTTTCTTATATAATTATTTCTGTATTAAGGTAAGTACTGTGTTCAAAACTGCGGAAAATGTTGAGCAACATTGATTTTTTCGTACGGAAAATTTGACATGTATCTAATGTTACCCATACCGCCGTTTTTACACAATTTAACGAGTTTTTCATTAAAAGTATGCTACATTGTTTTACGTTTGTAAACAAAACCCATATGTTTTGCAATTTGGATTGTGATGAGAAAAATTTAATTATAGAATAAAAAGTTAATTTTTTATACAAATATGTACATCAAAATGAACAAAGAAGTCCCAAATAATTTTCGTTTTCTTCACGGGTGATATCAGTTCCCGCATTTCTATCGCACTGAATTTAATTTTTTGGTTTTCTTTATTACTTTGCATTTCTTTTTTTTTTTGTCCAAAAAATTTTACTTACATTTTGAAAATATCAGCAGTCAGCTGTTGCTAAAAATTTCACGTGGAAGAATTGCCACTTCAATTATTTCGCAGCAAAAAGAAAATGTTCCCAGATACATTTCATATGTTTTTCTCAAAATGAGCAGAGTACTACTTCTGCAACATTTTTTCACGGAAAGTTCATACGAATTTTTTTTACATGCATTTTGACAACTTTCCACGTGGAATTTTGAACAGAGTACTTGCCTTTAACCTGTAAAATTGCTTTGCATGTGTTAGTAATTAAGTTGTTAATGTGTTAGTTTCCATCAACTATTTTTTGCAGGGTCGGTAAACAAGGAATTTTGTGGTCCCGTTTGGTAGGCAAAAATTAACAAACAAAAGTTTGCCTTATGCTAGGAATACAACTGGGACGAACGACGAATTTTCGCCGCGAATATTCGCCGTCAAAAATAAAACACATTGGTTTTGCACACAGTCACAGCTTCGGTCGAAATTCGTTCTGAGCGGCGATTTATTTCTATTTCTTACGCCGGCGAACGACGAACAAATCAGTACCATGTGACCATTTTGGTTTTAGTTTTCAAGTGTTTTAGTAAAAACAGTTAATTTTTATTTTAAGCATTTCTGTATTAAGTTTATCAGGCTCAAGTTCTTTCTATATTAGTTTTGTGATTGATATTAATTAAATTAGACAAAGAAAACATCAAAGACATTAGCAGGGTGGACAACTAGTTGTTTCGAAGCCGCCACACTTTCTCGTCAGCACCCGTCTTTGAACTCAGGGGCTCATGTTTCTAAAGCGACAACCATGACACTCAGCCACTTTAATCTTAATACAGAAATAATTATATAAGAAAAAGTTCAAATAATAGAAATTAGTTAATTTTATTTTAAGTTTTATAAGCTTTGACTTTTTGCATTTAAAATAAAAAGCCAACATATTAGATTATAAAACATGTTTGTAGTGTTTAATTTGTTGATTTTGGTAATGCTAAATTTTTTAGCAAGCAATTTTTTTTAAAATGGTCACCTCATCAGCTGTTCAACTATAATAAGATAAAATTAAAAAACTGAGAAAATGGATACAAGTGAAATTATAATTGAAAATGTTAAACTCCAAGGCTTTTACCATAATGAACATGATGTTCATTATTTTAATTTGAAATTCATTTAATTTTTTGTATCTTTGAACACACATTGTTATTGGTTTTTAAAATAATATTAAAAAATATATTCCTGAAGAAGCCAACAAATTGTGGGCGAAATATTGAAAGAAATATATATTTGTGTTTTGTTGCAAACATTTTTTTATAAAAAAGATCTTAAGCCTTAAAATTTATTTTTTATTATTAAAATAGAAAAGATCAAATAAACTATAAGCTAAAAACAATAAACAACTTTATCAATTATAACAGATGTTTTTGTTTTTCGTCGTTATTGTGCTTCATACGACGAAATTACACAGCGAATTTTTACTGGCGTATTCGTCGTGTTGGGCAAAATTCGTCGTTCGTCCCAGTTTTGTTCCTAGCATTAAGCAACAATCTATTGACTTTTTATTGCCTCAGTCATATACTCAATCTGTCTGCATCTTTGGTCCAGCCAAACCTTTTTTTGTTATACAAAAAGCTTTGATACAAGAAAAAACTAAATTCATTTGAATCTGTCGCAGATGAAATACTTATCCAAAACTTCCATCAGTTCACAACAAATTACATAAATAATCATTACTTTTGTACCTGACTCTGTAAAGTTCTGCTCCCCGTAAATTAAGCTCTACAGGTGGCAATTTTTTCAGAGCCATAAATATTTGTTACCAAAAGAAGTAAATGAAAGATTTTTTGCAAAACAAATACTTAGTGCTCAAATGATTTTGTAAAATCCAGCTAATACCAGCATCCGTTTAGGAAAAAACGTGATGTCTTTGCAATTCTTAGGATTTTTTCTTTAAGCAATGCATAGACAAAAAGAAAATTGCCTGATATATTTTTGTTTTATATAAACAATGTAAGATATTAAAAATAATACGTATTACAAATTGAATTTATTTACATTTGTATGTATTTTTCTTTTTGTTGCTCTTTTACACAGTTTTATATTGATTTGTTAAAGAAGTTTTTTGGAAATAAAATTATTTGCATTAAAAATTTTTGTGTGTTTTCTTCTCTATTTTGCAGTATTTGAAATCGTTCTTGTGGTTCCAGCTACAGTGTTTGTTGGTTTGGTGAATACACTTTCATCACACGTTTTCGCACTTATGCCACCAAGCAAATAATACAAAATAATACTCAAGAGAATATTGGTGACAGTGCTGGTTGGCTGCGGGAGGAATGAAGTGTTAAATAAACATTTACAACAACTTTAACATTGTGGTGTATTTAAGGGATTTATTTTTGTGCTTTTGTCACAACTCAACAGACATTCTGGGTTTTTTGTTTAACGAATTCAAACGATTGCGAATAAAAATTGTAAAATCCTTGTTGTTTGTTGTTGGCTTTTGTTTCATTTTCGCAATTTCAATTAGTTTAATGCATTTTTAAGCCATTTGTTTAATAGATTCTTATGGTCACTTGAGTCGCTGCTGCTCATCTTCTAAGTTTTGTTTTCTGCTCCATTTTTGCATTTGTATGTTCTCAGCTGTAGCATGTTTTTAGGGGTCATTGTCTTCATTTTCCTTTGCATATTTTAGGTATTTGTGCATTTGAATATTTTTTTTTTTTTTTAATTTGAGTGATATAGGAATATTTTGCTTGTGCTGGGTGCAACAGTGGAACAGTTTCATGGTTCTGTTTGCAGGCATGAAGCAACCAGCACGTTATAATGCGTGTAGTGCAGAGGACAAGGAGCTTTTGCATACTAGACAATTGGCTAGAAATGGGGTATGTGGGTATCTCGATGGGTCGATATTAATTGATCTATTTTCTAGGAAGAAGGTGAAAAGGATACGATTATTAGAACACCACCACAGGTATTTCCTTTAGATTCAATTTAAGAAATGCCTTTTGCCCATCAAAAGGGCAAAAATCGGCTGTAAACGCATTTGTTTTGGAGTCTGAATTTGATTTACGTCAGTACCTGATGGTCTTCATTTACGGAGGGTAAAATTCAAATGGGGCGAAGCAGACATCATACCGCTCCAGGTGCGGATCCAGGGGGGGAGGTAAAAGGGATATTACCACCCCCTCTCAAAATGATATATATATTTATTTCGCTAATAGGCGATTTACCAATAATAAGACTTTATTTTATGGCACACAAAACTACTTATTCCATAATTCCCATGAACAAAATGAGAATCTGAAATGTTCACACAAACCTTTGTTCATGGGAATTATGGAATAAGTAGTTAAGTTTCAAACAAAATTTTAAGAATTTTTCAAGTCTACTACTGATGAGTTGATTAGCAGCAACGAAATGTCGTCGGCATATAGACAGCTGAAAAAGACAGAAAACATTAGAAAAAGGTTTTTATTTCTGGACCTGAATTAATGCAATGTTTTAATGTTATGATAAAAAATTGTTTGTTTTGGATCGCTTCTCATTGTAAATTGTATACGTTTTTTTTTGACAATCGTAAAAGTATGTCTGCTAAAAGGCACCAACAGGGTTAAAAGCGATAAAAATATACACACATATGTACAAAAAATAATTTGGTTATGGCTTTCTAGATTTTCTATTTTCAGTTTCATTGCTATTATGGCTTCAAATAAAAATAAAAAAAACTTGTTTTAAGAATGCAAGTGTGCGATGTTACTGTGGCTTAGAGTACCATTTAAGTGGTGCAGCTACTTATGACATTTACTTTAACAACAGACCGTTCGTTTGTAAGGAAGTGCCATTGTACACATGTAAAAAATGCTTCAAAAGGTAGATTTTATTCTCAACAATGAAAGCTTTCAAGAAAATTGTCTCATTTCGTTTTATATGATTTGAAATTTTCGGAGGTATATACATACATATGGGTATTTCCATGAAATGGTCCACCGTTAGTTAAAAAATCAAAACGCTCGCGCACAATTTTTTTAAGCACAGAAAATTGAAAAAAAAACTATTGACATTTTATTATGTAAAAAAAAATTTTA
Source organism: Sturmia bella (assembly GCA_963662145.1). Classification (NCBI taxonomy): domain Eukaryota; kingdom Metazoa; phylum Arthropoda; class Insecta; order Diptera; family Tachinidae; genus Sturmia; species Sturmia bella. The sequence goes on along the minus strand of OY759171.1, from coordinate 29,605,392 downwards.
TTTATAATAATTTTAAATGATGGTAAAAACTTCTGAAAATATATGTTAAATTACAAAAATATGTATGAAGGTAAAAAGTGTCACGTGCGTAATCAAAAAAATTTTTTTTTCTTAGCCAACCCATGCACATTTGTTTTTGAACAAACCATGATTATAAAGGTCCATTAATAACCTTTATAAAAACATTTTTTCCGAAATAAAAATCTTCTACAATTCGCCTACTTTTGCAATATTTCATGCTGGTTTAAAAGGCACTTACATACGTTTTTTGTCACGTGCGTAAGGCAACTTTGATCGCATGGAACTGGGTACCCAGTGCTCAATTTTCCAATATATATACTTTTTGTAAGGAACTCATCACATTAAATGTAACAATGGCAAAATTCCATTCAAAAATTCCAACCCATTTATATTTTTATAATATTCAAAACAATTAAACGTGTACAAATGTCACGTGCGTAACCATGAAAACACCCATATGTATGTATATCTAAAGATTTAACAATGCGAGGCGAAGATTTGATATCTTCTATATTTGTCTGTATGTATGCATGTATGTATGTGCATAAAAAGCCAAATTTTAATTTAAATTATTTGATGATAATACATTTTTTTTTTGATGTCATAACACAAGTTTCTAATATCCACAAACAAGCCCTGAAAAACTTGTGAAAAATAAGAAATTCGTGCTTAAAATATTCAATTACATTTACAATTGATTGGTTTTTTCATTTGCCTAAAGGATTAAAATAAAAGAAAAATTTTATGCAATATTCTTTGAAAATGGAGAAAATTCAAGTAAAACGCCGTAAAAAGCTTTCATTAATACATACATATGTATGTATGTATGTATGTATGTACAAAAACACAGCCTGGCATGTCAAGACATTTTGCTTTTCATTTGTATATTCAAATTACGTCATTAAAAAAGTGTGCATTCAAAATAAAAACAAAACATACGACAATAATTTTTTAGATAGACAACTTGTACCCAAGCGTCCCAAGAAAATTTATTTGCTTCCGTTTTATCTTCGTTATAATATTCTTTTTATTGATTGCCCTGATTACATTACAATTGAGGAAATAATATTAAAGTAAAAAGGGGAGGAAACTAAATTTGATACAAACAATAAATAAGAAAAAATTATGGAAAAAGCACGATTTCACACTGGAAAATAAATAAATAAATTCTTCAAAAGACAAATGCGTAAAAAATAATTTAGAGATATAAGAACTTTAATTTGCAGCAGCAAACTTTGTTTCCTTCACTTTTGCAGCCCTTAAAAAATCTAATAATAATAGTATCAAAGAAACTTCATGAATAATTCAATTATTAACTTATAACAAGCTTAAAAGGCATATAAAAATCACTAAAACCAGCAATTACCTGTTGACAATCTTATTTTAGACAAGTTCGGTTTTTATTACAATCTTCTTCCCTTGAATATTTTTGAAGGTATTTGTACGCAGAAAGCAAAAGAATTAATTCATTGAAACACAGTTGGTACATATGTATAACATTCTAGAATGTTAGTTGGAATAAAAGTTATGAAGTGGAAAGCATATGGAACACAGAAATAAATGAAAATTATTTCCCACAATTTGCTCTCCAAATTCAATTTTAAAAAAGTATCGTTTAAAAGCGTACCTTGGAATTATAGTACCTGATAATAATTCATCTTTTAAAATATAATCTTTCAAAACAAGTTGCTTTTAAAAAAGTACCGTTCAAAGAAGTACCCTTGAAGAAATGTACTTTCTATTGAAGTACCTTTAAAAAATGTCTTACCAATGAAGAACGTTTAGAAAGTACTTTTTGAAAAAGGCCTTTTTTAAAATAAACACCTTTTAAACGAATCTTACAAACAATAGCTATTTAAAAAAGTTTCTATAGAGTACTTTTTATAAAAACAAAACTACTTGTTGCAAAAACTGTTCTTCTAAAAAAGTATCTTTTAAAAAAATTATTTTTGAAATAGTTATCTTTTAAAAAAGTGGCTTTTGAAGAAAGTTCCTTTAAAAAAATGTTTTAGAAAAGTACGTTCGAAAAAGTAACTTAAACAGAAGTAAGGCTTAAAAGACTATGCTTTCAAATATGTACCCTTAGTTAATAGTACTTTTTGATCAAAGTGAAGCAGACACCTTTTAATAAAATTGTACTTTTTAAAAAAATTGTCTATTAAAAAGCCCCTTATAAAAAATCGATTAAAAAAATAATGTCTTGAAAATTAGCCTTTTAAGCACAATATGAAAAATTTTTTTTTACGCAAATTACCCCAGAAAGTAATATTTAAATTAAAGTACCGTACCATCAATTACGCCTATCGTGATTTTTTTGGGAAAAAGATATAAATACAAAGGAAATTTATTGAAAATTTGTGGGTAAGTGATGTTAAAATTAATTAAATTTATGTTTTACAATTAATAAACAGAAATTTGTAGTTTAAAAGTTAAAAAGGGTGAATAAATCGGAGTTTACATGAATGTTGAATATTTTGACAGAAAAAAAAATAAATCATATGGTATTCCGCCCATCGTAAAACTAAGCGCATGCTTACGGTTTTTTGCAGAGGGTGTTTACCGAAAAAGTGGTGGAAGAGATTACGAAGTAGGAATGGCGCAATCCACTTTTTGCGAAGTGCTCTCTAAAGTGTTTTAGGAAAGTCTCTGAACAGAATGGATAAAATATCCATGCATAAAATTCCATTCATGAACTTTTTTAATAATATTGCCAGCACTTTTTTGTTTTCTGTAAGCGAATACCAAAATTTGGCCACCACATCTTTAGAAACCTTCACAACACCACATTCAATGGGCATGCACTCTATTGAGAAGCATCTCATGTTGCACATTATTTATTGATCTAGACCTAAAAATAGTTTTCAGCTGATTTATACATATATCCATTAAAATATAGCAACTACTTGCATTTTTTTCTACTTCCCCAAAGAAAATAAAATGAACAAATTGATACAAAAATGCGAAAAATATCCTTGAAAAACCCATTCACGATAAGGGAAAATTTCGAATGAGAACACTTTTTATGGGAAAAGCTATTCATGATCGCACTTTTGGGAAATGGGAAAAAATTTTAGGGGAAACATTTTTCATGATAGGGTTGAATGTGTCTCTATTAAAGCTCCTTTTCAAAATTTGTATTCTCTGAAAAAACGCTGATCTTGTTTTCTTTTCAAAAACCGTGCGTTCTGTGAAAAGTCACCTAAAGGAAATAACCATTTTAAAGTAACCCTTTTAATAATATTCTCTGCTTTGAGTTGAAAAATGAAGTAAAAGTGTTTCTTAAATACTTACCAAGCATTAAGAGTTCTGTTCAAAAAATTACGTTTTCCAAAAACGTTCTTTCAAGTAATAACTTTCAAAAAAGTAGCTACTAAAAAGTTTTTTTTTTAAAAGAATCTTTAAGAAAAATACATTTTACTACTACAACTTTGAAAAAATGTAGTAAAGTACTTTCTTCTAAAAAGTGATTTTAGAAAAGTACCTCATAACAAAAAATTTCTTTGAACCAAGTAATAGTAGCTTTAAGTGGCTACAAAAAATGCCGATTAAAAAAATTCTAATTAAAAATATACTTTTCAAAAATACCTTGAAAAACTTCAGAAACACAGATACATCCAAATAAATCTTGAAAAACGCACCTTCTAAAAACATACCATTTTTAAGTGTGTTTTTAAAATTCAAATTTACGCAAGAAGATTATTTCAGACTGGTACTCATAGATGCTTAAAAATATTTTCGATTAAACAGTTAGAAGAACTAACTCTTTTACATTATATGCTTTGGTATATGGATTTCCTTGACTGCCCTGCAGACAAAGGCACAACTATATAATAAATGGTTCATGATTAAATCCACGGAGCGCACAACAAGCCATAACTGGCTCAGGTGTATGTCGCAAGACATGGGCAAACAAACTCCTCCATTCAAGCTAACCTATATAAATAAAAAAAATGGTAGATATAAATATATAACAGCTGTTGTTTGATTCCGACTAGCAATAAGTTTGTTCGCGTACATTTTTGGAAAAGTTCGGTAAAGCGTAGACAAAAAATAAGAAATTACAGACAATATTTTGATGTTGTAATTAATTTAAAACGTATATTTTGCGAAGATGAACTGTTTTCCTGCAAGCATTTAGATTTTAAAGTGCTTTGCAGGTTTTTTTTTATGAAATACTAATTGAAAAACATAAAAATTGCTGTTATGTTGGTTGATTTTGTTAAACTGTTTTGTTTGTTACTGCTCACTTTTTGCAACAGCTGACTGTTTAACTACATGCACGAAAAGAATAAGAATATTTCTCTCTCAGGAGCTTTTTCGCTTGCCCGAACATTGTGTACGGGAACAGTTTTCGTTGAGTACGTGAACAAACTTAATATATCTGTCAAATACCAAACTGTCCGTTTTAATTTTGCTGGTCAACTAATAACATTTGTATTAGTTGTAAGTTAGTATTCTACACTACAGTTTGTTCTCAGCGGGCAAACTTTTTCTTAATAATCCACTGGTATATAGTTTCTCAAATAAAACCTAAAAGGCCTATTTCTCACCTGCGAACGTTGTCGTTCGTTCGCACAATTACATTGAAAGCAAAAACAAAATATTGAATATTGTTTTTGCTTTCAATGGTTTTGAATATTTGTCAAATTACAACTTATTCGGGAAAGTTGCAGGTCGTTTTGTGGTCTTCTCCTCTAAATATTCCCGTTTTCAAATTTTGTGAGGAAGAAGTATTTTAGAAAATACAGTAGAAACAAGTTGTGCCTCCTTGGGGAGGGTTTTTCTATACAGTTTTTTTGGTTTTGAATATTTGTCAAATTACAACTTATTCGGGAAAGTGCCGGCAAATCTGCAAATGCAGGTCGTTTTGTGGTCTTCTTCTCTAAATATTCACGCAAACGAACGACGTTCGTTCGCAGGTGACAAATAGGCCCAAAAAGTCCAGTAAAACTATTAACAATTGCAAATCGTAAAAACCGCTGGGCACGGCGAAAAGTTTGAAGCCGTTGTTATCATTGATAGAATAGCAACAAGCACAAAACTCAATTGGATGTTGATGAGAGAATATAAAATATATTCCAATCAACAGAAAAACACAGTTACAAAATGGAAAATTTATCAATAAGATTAAATATAGACAGTAAATAATATAGAGCTCAGGTAAAAGGATGGATAAGCGCTGCTGCTTGTAAACAGTATGTACCCTCAGAATATTTTTGCAGTAACTGACCGCAGTTTATTCCAGAAGTAATCAGTGCAGTTATTTTTAATTGACAAAACATTTAAAAATGAACGAAATTTTAACTTTAACTGATTTATTTGTACAGTTGCTTAAAAACTAACGACAGATAAATTCAGATTTTCGGTCACAGTTAATAATGACTGTAGTAACTTATGTTACTTATACATGAAGGAACCCAGCTGTTAATATTTATATACATATTTTTTATTCATATAAAGTGTTTAATAAACCATTTGTTATTTGTTGTAATTAGCGAAATATCGACAAAAATAATTAAATAATTTTAATAGAAGACCTGAGCTCGAAGCAACTGGGGTGCTGATGAGCAAGGTTGGTGGTCGTGTAATAGCCTGGTATGAGTCCCAGCCAGTAACTCTTCAATATTACCTTTCTTGCCTTCTTTAAAAATGTTGATCACTCTAGTTGTATCAACTTGTAAAATGACAGTTCCAGCACTTAATTATTTGCAAAATTTATCTGCAGGGTGGTTGGCGATTTTGGTTTCCTTACCAAGGGGCGTTTGGTTGTATATAAGTCACTTGAATATTTTTACCTCGTACAAGAGAGAGAGAACGTGCTTCAAGCAATGAACCAGTTGTATGAAATTAAGGTAAAACTGCTGTAACATGTGTGTGTGTGAATATGTTTCATTGAGGAAAAAATATACAAACAAGCAAGAATGCGAGAAGAACTACATGAAATTCCCACAGGTCATATAAAATGTATTGAGTGGTAATTCACACCATGTTGTTACAATTTACAACGTGTTTACTGATAAACGCGATAACAGACAAGTAAATGCGAAATAAAAATACTTTTTTTGAATTTGTTAAATCACATGAAATTATTGTAAGTATGTGGGATGTTTGCAGAGTTTTTGAAAGTAGTAATTAATTAAAGGAAACTTATGGATATATTTTGTTAAAGTTAAACTTTAATTGATCTTATTAATCAGGCCTAATTAATTGTTTTTTTTTTGAATTTTAAATGAGCAAACCAGTAAATAAGTAAAGTGTTTTCTTAAGAAAGAAGACTCGGAAATATATTTGTAGATTGGGTGTAGCTGGTTACAAACCACCGACGCAACCGCGTCACCCACCTGGCAGAGCAGGTGGTGCATGAAAGAGTATGATAAATAAAGGGCAAAACTTATCCCTAACATTGAGGGCTGGATACAGCTTAGATCATTCGGGGAAGTTAGTTATTTTCTTACCCAGTTCCTTTCAGGTCACGGATACTTCCTGTACCGAGTGGGCAAGGCCCATAGCGCCTGCTGCATTTATTGTGATGAGATGACCGATGATGCAGAACACATTTTCTTTAACTGTGTGAGGTGGCAGAACGAGAGAAACGAGCTGAGGAATCAGATTGGTGACTTTACACCCGAAGATATAACCAACAAAATGATTGGCAATGAAAACAGCTGGAACACAGGGAAAAGTTACGTAGAATATATCCTACGGTCGAAGAAACCGAATTTCGACGCAGTCCAGTGGAACGAGAAAAACGACGTACCCATATGTAAGTAAATATAAAAGATTCCTGGAGGACGTTGATCTGGCCTTCCCGAGGTAATGCAGGTAGCAGTCCCGGGAATGACCAGTCCAGAAAAGAGGAGGGAGTTTTTTTTAGTAGATACACCACACAACGCAGTTGGCGACGGCCACTGTAAGTGCGAAGGCATTTTAAACTCTATCTCAGCGTCAAAAAAACCACGTCACCCACACCTGTATTTAATAACCTGCCAAACTCAAAATGGGGAGTTTTTAAAAAGAAATAAATAAATATTTTTATGCAATATTTTTATTCAAAAACTGCTGGGAATTTAAGCAATCATAATAACTTTGGGCTTGATAATTTAAGCCGATATGCATAAAAATTAAAATATGACTGAAATAAGTTTTAATTTTTATGTTAATGCTTAAAAATGTGCTAGACAAGTAGCTACAAATAATAACTGGTATTGCTGCCACACTGGAAGAATTAATATCGTAACGCTGCCGATTACAAAAGATCTAACAGACCCTTTATATAAAAACTGTGTTTGCGGATTCGTATATTGCAAACGGAAATAAAAAAATTCAATTCAAAATTCAAAATCAAATGCAATTCAGTTCACTCTTTATTAATTATTCAACTATGGCATGGCACTCTGCTAAACACTTTGTACACTGTTATGCCACTACCGTAGAAAGTCAGATCACTGCCTGTTGTTGACGATAACACAGTTAAGACAAGACTGTGCCAACGCACATAACGTACCACCATGCAAACATAGTTGCCAACTTCCAGAACTTTCTAATTTGAAAACCATCTACACAGAGCGAAAACTTCCTAATAGATTTAATAAGATTTTTTCTTTGAAACGTTTTTAGGCAGAGGGGTATCCCAGCAGAGAGAGAGAGAGAAGAAGATTTTTCTATGGTTATTTCTTATTATTTCCATGTTGCAAATCTTATTAATTGTCTCAACAAGAAAAACACATAAAACCAAGAAGAAAACTTGTTACTCACGTTTGTTTTTACTCAGTTTCCGATTTGCATGGTACCAAAAAAAATTCTATAGAGAAGAACTTATTGATTCTATTAGGTTTTCTTGTAAATTGTATACAATAAGGATTTCTTATTGATTTTATTAGGTTGTCCTATTAATTTTTCCCTATTGGTTTTATTAGTTTCCTATATAAACACACGAAAACCATCTTTTTAATTTCATTAATTGTTGTTTTTTCAATAAGGTTTTCCCATTTAAAATAATAAGGAATCCTTCTTGAAAAAAAACCATAGAGATATCTTATTGATTTTGTTCTACTTTATTAGGTGCTTTTTTCTCCGTGTATAATGCTTATATTAATAACTTGAGCGCCTCCAAAGAACAAAATGATCTCGAAGATTCTAAGATAGCAACAATAAAGCTTAAGATGTGGCAGCACCTTTCGAGACCCTTTTGGAACAATCGATAGACCACCGGGTGTTTTCTTTTGTGAAGTATAGATGTCGCTTAAAGCAGTGCTACTCAATTACTTGCATTGGATTAACCCATTGACGCACCACTAGCTATAATTTATAACAATATGTAGTAACCTCTAGCGCTTATAATTAGCGCCCACAATAAACATTAAAGATTCTCGTCTCAGAAATTTCTGAGATGAGAACTTTAATTGAAGTTGCTTTCAGCCGCCTGGTGCGGGTACAACTGCTGCAGTAGATTTGAGTTCGAATTCGATCTGGCTTAAACTATGCTAACGTTAACAGCGAGTCTATGGAACAGAATTAATTAAGTAAACAGTTTATTCAAACTTTTTGCCTGTTAAAAGTTAAAAATAACAGAGCCGTATGGTTTACTTTCCATTTGTAGTTAAAGAATCCACAAACTCTTTTTATTAAAGGATAAAGACGTAACAATGTATTGGCTTATAGACCCATTTTTATTACACCTGTCACACTATGACAATATGAAATTGAATTTGCATAGTTTGGTGTTAATTATCTTAAACCAATAAATAAGATAACTTGTGTCGAATAAAAAATAGTAGATTTATTTTTACTCAATTTAGTTTTACGCATCATTATGACCCCCTTGAAGGCGGTAAGCTAGCTCTGAAGATGCATATCGTTTGAGCCTTCTGGATACCAGGGTTTCTTTTGCCGGCAACTGTTTGAATTCCGCTTTGGAATGTTGTGTTAAGCGAGTTGTATGTTTGAGGCTGCTATCACGAATCACTTCTTTTACTGTTTTGGCATTTAGATCTTGAGGTAAGTCTTCATCTCTAATCTGCCATTTGGCTTTGACCATAGTTCGCAATATTTTAGATTGAACTCTTTGAAAATTTTTTAAATTAGCGGCGCTTGCAGTGCCCCAGATTTCTACGCCGTACTTCCCAGTTGGGCGCTATAATTGTGTTGTATATGAGAAGTTTGTTTTGAGTTGATACTTTCGATTCTCTCCCTAGCAGCTAAAATCATGAAATTTTAATTTTGTATTTTTTTAAATAAGATCCTTTAAGGTTTTAAACTAATTTTCTTATAAAGCGGTTCTTCTTTGCTCAAAGGCATTAACTTTTATGTAGCTTGTGACTGGTATGTACACTGCAAAACGGCAATTTTGCTTTGGATTTCACGATTAAGAAAAATCACCCACCCAACTGCTAATACATATTTTCCGTTTTTTAAAACTACACTCAGTGTTTATGTAATTAAATTTTCTTTACGTTGAAAACTTTCCAATTAACTTCCAAATTCAATTAATTTAACAAAAAACAAAACGACTATTACATCAGTGGCAGCAAACTTGAATGACAGCCAACATAAAAGCAAGCCCACATTGTTTACAAAATCATAAGAATTCGAAGCCTTAAATTCAATTAATGTCAAGTGCTGCTGTTTTTTTTTTTTTTTTTTTTTTTGTTAGATGCATGTACTGAAATAAAACAGCAGACTTTCACAAAATCTTAACATTGCATGAACATACTCATGGATGTGGCGAAACACCCAGATAATGATAGAAAAGAACAGCTTTTATGGTCCATCCACACCACATCGTCATCGTCCTCATCATCAATACCAACATTGGAGACAATAGAAAAAAATATAGAAATAAAAATATAAGTATACTTATACATAGATATGTATAGATTAGGGTGGTATTTAAGGTTTAATTCGAAATTTTTTCCAGTCTCACCCTCTAATAGTAATAAAAATTATCAAGTTCAATTTTCAAAAAAAAAAAAAAAAAAATCAGTAAAGCTTCTTATAGCCGGTTGTCAGATCTTACAATATTGCAAGACCAAACAACGTGCTGGCAATCTACTAGAAATACAAAATTGTCAGCAGTCGGAAAATTATCAGGGGGCAAATCACCGCATTCGAAATCGAGTGCTTTGTCATCGAAGTGCTGTTAACCTGGATCACAGGACTCGTTAGCGAAATGCATCTAATCGATGTTGTACTCGATTGTTGCTACACTATCGAAAACAAATAAACTCTAGCTTCTAGCAGCAAAACAAATAAAATAGCAAAGAAGCGGCAAACAATTAAAGAAATAATTTAAAAAATATAAATTTTATTGTTTTTAGGGAAAGTGAATACCAAGAAAAAGATTTTCCACTAAGTAGTGTATTTCATTTGTTACATTTTTCACCGCTTTGCACATAGTGCTTTGTGCCAACCCCACTAAAAAATAATTCCCGGCCGTGTGCTGAAAGCTGCCACTGGCCAAAAGGGACAATGTAGCGGCAAGCTGCAATACGGGTGGTACGCTCGTCGACATGTGACCAGAGATATTTAATTCCGATAAAACGTATTCAAAAGCTTCCTTAGAGAGCCGAAAACGTCTTTTGAATCTACACACATATGTACAAACGATGAAACATTTAGTTCTAATCTTTTGCTTTAAACTCACAACTTACTCAGCTTCTGGCAATGAAAAAGGATTGCTTTTGTCACGAATGTTCCTACTTATTTATAATGGCAATATTGGACTCATCCTCCGATTCCGAAGATGAGAAACATAAAAACCCATTTGGATTCATTTATCTTGAAGTTTTTCACCAATTTAATTATATTTTGTTTTCCTTTTTCGTTTTGTTTCTTTATTGTCATATGCGTGCTGCGATGTAAAAAATAGTAGTAGACAATAGTAATTGCGATCGAATACTGTGATCCAAAAAATTGCAGCCGTCGAAATATTTGCACACACGAAAGAAGACTCGATTTCAAATGCTGTGATTTGTTCAGGCCAATGCAAGAAAATCTTACAATTTCATTGCCAGACAATTGTCTGACAATAAATTTAGCTACCAACGAAAATTGTCAGCTTGCACGGATGTAAGATTTTCTACGTATCAAAAATTGTCAGCTAACTGTCATTATCAAAATACACACACACACACACACACATGCCATTATTCATTCTTTATTTTTCTCGCTCAATAACCATGTTTTTAATTTTTGTATTCTCTTTTCTGCAACTTTTTACCTCTAGTACTATTCTCTTGTTTTTTCTGTCCCTTTCGCACACACACATTTTTCTTTAATATTCTTTGTCATTACTCTGACCACGACGCCATTGTAATGTGTTGAGAATTTATGCATCTCATGATACAATTAACAAGGTAGCCTCGTCAGCTAAACCGTTAATCAACTGACTACTTTAGGTTGTCAAGAGATTGCAGAGATGAAAGGCAGCCAAAACGAAATAGCTAATCCGCGTAAGCTCAGTGCATCTCTCTTCTGTAAATGTAGAAGTGGAGTCTTTTTGACAGTTTGCATAAGTTGTACAAAAACAAAATGCATGTTATTTTTATTGAAGTTGTTCTTATTGTAGCGAAAAGGCTACCTTGTTAATTGTACCATGATGCATCTTACAATATGCCAATGTCTGACAATGTACTAGCAATGATGATGCCAAAGTGTTCAGACGATTGACAGTTAACTGACAATTAATTGTTAGGTGCTTTTGCTTACAATATTGTCAGGAAGAAATTGTAAGTTCTCACGATTGGTTAAAAATATTCTATACACTTTTTTGTACAATATTTTAAGATCTTACAATCGTCTATACGTAGCTTAAGATGTTTTGCAAGCCTGTTGAAATTTTGTGAGAAACCATGAAATGTTTTGACCCCCTCTCAAACAACTAGTGCTCGTGTCATAATATTTTTTATATCCTAAACGTTGAAAGTAAGGAATAAGCACACCTTCTGAAAGCCATTATTATCCCATTCTATTTTTATGAAGTTTTTACACGCGATGTCCTAAAACGCCAAGAGTCTAGTCTTCTAGAAGGTCTGCTCCAGAAGGCAATGGCTTATTGCATTAGTGAGCATATCTTCCCTGCAGATAAAAATGCTAGTATCTGGGGATAAAGATTTTAATCACTTTTGGATTCAGACTGGTTGCTCATCTGTTTTTCTTTCATATAACGAGCTACCTATTTTTACATTAGATTGTCTTAGTACCCAACTAGTTTTTTTTTTGTGTACAATTCATTAAATAGTAAAACAGATCTTGCAAATGTTTTCTGTCATTTTCAGACGTCTATATGCCGCCAACATTTCGTTGATGCTAATCAACTCATCTGTAGACTCGAAAAATCTTAAAAGAATGTTTGAAACTTAACTATTTATTAATTCAGGTCCAAAAATAGTCCTTACAAATATTTATGTTTCGCTTGGGGTTGCATTTCTGTAAGAATAATTATATGTTGGTTACATTTGTATCTATTGCTCAATACATTTTTTAATAGTATTTATTTAAATTCAACAATTTCTTAATATTTTGCTCTAAATATTATGTACATACATGTATTGTAAGTAACTTCTGGGCATATAATTTTCCGATCAAGAGATCAACAAACAATTACTTTGGCGTAACACGTGCTGCATTTGCATTTCTACTTAAAGGCCTTTAATATTTTGAAACAACGGGCGTATTAGGTTTGAGCAAAAGTTAATTCAATGAATATCATTATAAGCATTTTTATTTAAATTTACTATTTATTTGATAAAACAAAGTTGTATGTCAATACTTTGGAAACCCAGCCTTTAAAAAGTCATGCAGACGGCCAAAAGCAGAATAAATAATACACAAGAGAAAAGCAAAAAATAGTGATTTTTAAATTAATTATTCAAGCTTTTGATCTTTGGTTTTTTTATAAAAAATAATTTTAAGCAATTATTTATTTATTTGCAATATTTCGCCAACAATTTGTTGGCATCTTCAGAAAAATAATTGTAATTATAAAATTGGAATTTTATCATTATTTTCTTGAAGATGCCAACAAATTGTTGGCGAAATATTGAAAATAAACAAATAAAAACCAAAGATCAAAAGCTTGAATAGATAATTTAACAATCTAAAGATCAAATAATGTAAATATAAACCAATAGTGACTTAAATATAAAACATGAAACTGTTATTTTGTATTTTTTTCCTCACAATTGTTTTATTATTATTGCTTGCATTTAATTTTTTTAATTTGTAAAATAGAGAAATTTTCTTTAACACCATTTTCTTTGACGACATTTTAAAAATGAACCTGCACTTGCCTGTGTAAACAACCAAGCAAGTAGCAACAGCATTTATTGTCTCTGTCAGTGTATTGGTTGTTAGTGGCACTATTGCATATTGTGTATATATTAACAACAATATGTACGCACAACTTGCATGTGTAAATAAAGCTCTAAACACATAGACGACAGCAGACTGCAAATGCTGCTAACTTCAAGTGCAGCCAACTTCAAATGCTGCTCTGAAGTCGGCTTCATAATTATTTTGAAGACAGCAACAACATAATAATCAGCTGGTGTGTAAATTAATTTCGAATTTTTATAAATATTACAAATTCAAAGTGTAAAAATATAAAAAATGGACGAAGAAAATTTAGCGAATTTTATCACAACAATTGTTTAAATAGCTCAGACTACAGCTGAAGTGTATAAAGCCCATAAGACGAATAGTACAAGAAACCGAAGATGGTGGGTTCGCCCAGTAAATATAACCCGTGATGAGGAGGGCATTTACAAAACATGTGTACAACAGCTCAAGGAAAAAGATGAAGAACACTTTTTCAAAGCAACCAGGATGAAAATTAAATAAAATATCACAAAAAATTAGCTCAAACGAAAAAAATTGTTTTGCTATTGAAAATGAACAGTTGTGTATTTTAGCAATGCTAATTTCAGGGATGCCGTATTTCTTATTTCATAATGAATAAAATTGAAAATATTGATGAAAAATGTAATAATATCACGAAAAAACTATAAAAACACATACATTTATTTATTTATTGTATTTTTGCAATGTTCTTTTGTGTTTAATATTAAAAAAAAGTTTTTGTTCTAATTTGTCCAATTTATATATATATAATGGCAACACTATATTTGCTTATTTGCTGCCCGTCAAAATAGAAAATAGCCTAAGTTGGCAGCAGCAGCAAATGCTGTTGTGCAGTCGTGCTGCCCTGCGGCCGTCAAAATAATCGTTTTCATTTAAACACATGCATTTTATTTTTGACATATTGCTGCTTGCTGTCTGCTGTCGTCTATGTGTTTAGAGCTTAAGGGTTATTGGTTGTCAAATTTTTTACACCCACGGGGCAAGTGAGATTTTATTCACCTCAGACTTGTCAAATTTCTACTTTCCGGTAGTACTTTTCTATCGCTTCGTTTATACTAAGTTGTACGTTGTTACATATGAACTCATGAGAAAATACTTTTGCACCAACTTAATCTTTTTTTAGAAGAAATATACATTATTACGAAATAAGGATTCTTAAAACATTTTATAACTTTGCCATGCGAGTGCTTCACAAGGGTGTTTTAGGATTTTACAATTTTTCATTAAACGCTTTTGTTTAAATTTCTTTTTTACTGAGTATTTATTGAAAAAATTGTTTGCTTTTTATTTTCATTAAACTTTATGAACAGTTTTTGTGTAGACGACTCTCATCCACCTTTAAATTTCTGTGCAGCTTTTGAATGCGTTGTTGATGTGCTCTTCAAATAGAAAACTGTATCTATTAAGTATCGTTTTCCATTCAAAAGAGGCGTTTTATTTACCCTGCAAGTGTTTTTGTGTTTTGTTTTTTTTTTTTAAGTCCATTCCTTTTGCTGTCTGTCTGCGTGTGGTTTTTGGTCCGTTATTTGCAATTAACATTTCAATTTTGTTTTTTAGCATTTTAGTGTTTGCTTAAGTTGGTAAATAAATCTTACGCCCTCAATGTATTGTTGACATATGTAAATTTTATGCATTATTTGAAAGTTGTTCAATTTTATGAGATAAGTTTCCAAAAGCAGAGATT
Organism: Sturmia bella; assembly: GCA_963662145.1. NCBI lineage: Eukaryota > Metazoa > Arthropoda > Insecta > Diptera > Tachinidae > Sturmia > Sturmia bella. The sequence goes on along the minus strand of OY759171.1, from coordinate 29,590,328 downwards.
TTATGAGAGGAAGAAGTGAATTTAGCAGATAACAATGTGTGTTTCTTCAATTTTTGTTCTGTGAACCTTGTCTAGATCTTTCGACACTGTTATTTTTTAGAGTGGAATATTGTTGTTATAATTCGATTAAGTTTCTGAAATTTCTAAATCACAAAATTGCTGAATTCACAAAATCCTTTGAAGACGTGTATCGAGAGTATTATTTAACTAAACTACAATAGTGTATTCCCATTCATGGTAACTTTCTCATTAAAATTAAATAAATTTCATATATTTTTATATTTCTATTTCTTGTTCGGAATCAGACAACTGGCCGCCTAAATCATTTGATCTAACGCCTTTAGATTATTTGTTGTAGGGCTATGTTAATGTTTATGGATGCAGGGGTAAACCAGCAACGGTTGACGCACTGCTTAAATTATTTATAGAATATGTTCGATATGTTAGAATGGGTATTTCAAAATTAGAATTATCGTACCAGGCATTCGAGGCGTCGCCGCGGTCAATAATTACATGAAATTATCCTTAAACATTGAATTATATAGATCGCACTATATACTCAAATAAAGATTTCATACATTTCTCTAAACGATTTTTATTTTTGAAAGTATCGAAAAGTAAAAGATCTTTGTATAATCAGTAATGAACTTAAATATTTATTTGCTTTAAGACCCAATTGAAATTTGTTATTTAAAACATTAATAAGGTCTATTTTTAGATCTAAAATACTATATTTCAATTAGCCTTCAAAACAAATAAATAATTGAGTTCAATTTTGAATTTTCAAAACTTTTACTTTTTGATACTTTCAAAAATACAAGTCGTAGTATCCGAGGGTGGCTCGTTGTATAGAAGTTGTGAAGAGAAGAAAATGGTTCTGTATTAAAGGTTCTGTATTAAAGGTTTTTTAGAACACTTCTGATTCTCTTTTTGTTCATGGCAATTATGGAATAAGGATTTAAGTTTTAAACATTCTTTTAAGAACTTTTCGAGTCTACTGATGAGTTGATTAGCATCAATGAAAAGTCGACGGCCTATAGACGGCAGAAAAAGACAGCAAACTAATGTTTGAAGTAAATAAATAATTGAATTAATTTTTCGACATTTGTCTTAAACTTTATATATATTTTTTCGAAACTAAATCCATAAGCTCTTAAAAATCGTTCATATTACGCACAAACAGTCAAGTAGAGTTGAAGGTCTCTGTTTCAACAAGACCACATCCCTTGCTGAAACTGATTATCCTCTACTTAAAAATATATCTAAGGGTAGTACTTGACCCAGTTTGTAGCTATGAGATTATTAAGCCCCCGATTATGGTTCACAACATCTAAATGTTGTGTTGTTAAGGTGGGATCACACGATTGCCGCAATGCACCAATTTTACACAATTTTTATTGGGCTGAATTGGAGCATAATAAAAAATTTGTCCCAATCAAATTCTCTGCAATCACATGATTGTGACATTTTACTGAAATTTTATTGTCGCAAATTGCCGCAAAACAATTTAGTACCAATAATTGCCGCATTATAGTCACACGATTGTTATATTATACGGTAACTCTGAGAAACAGCTGTTGTAGCTGATGACAAACTTTGTTTTCCAAAAAAAAAAAAAATTAAATTTATTAAATGTTAAAAATATGGTTTTTTTTATTAAATAGAGAGAAAATTGTTTCGGCAATTATTATAATGTTGTGCGGCCTGAAAAAGCAAAAAATTAATAGTAACAATTAAATTTTACTGATTGAAAAGCAGAAATCATGTTTGGAAGACGCGTTTAAACAATTTTGAAACTAAATAAATGTATACATATGTATGTATGTAGATAATTGGCGGGCATTGTCTTCTCTGGTTGCCGCATGAGAACACAATAAACATTGGTGCATTTTTAGAATTTTTATTGGTGATTAGTTGTATGTCAAGTGTTCACACGGTTGTCGCATCAGGGTTGTATTTGATTGGGACAAATAGGAACAACATTCGTTTTAGTAGCCGCATGAGCCAATAAATTGTGCTATCACACGATTGGCACACAAAATGTAACAAAAATTGGTGCATTGCGGCAATCGTATGATCCCACCTTTAGATATACAACACAACTTGCAATTCTTTTTGTGATTATGGTTCGCAACATCTAGGTGTTGTGTATGTCACAGAGTTATTTTTCATTTGTACAGCATATTGCCGCAAAAATACATTCCTGCATACAAAAAACTACCAAGTAGAACAACCCTTCCAGAAAGATGCACGCGTATGTTACTTTCTTTACACAAACACAAGCGAAAAACAATAAATTTTGACATTTCTTTGCCAAGTTCTACTACCAAAACACATAGAGACTTTTTTGGCGTTGTATTTCATATACAGTATTTATCGGATATAAGAAACTTAAAAAATCCACGAAAAAACTTTATAAGCGTTTCTTTCTTATATACAATTATTTTATATAAGAAACTTATTTCTTATATAAGTAGCTATGGCCATAAGGCATTTGGTTCTTATATGAATATACGAGCTTTTTACCTTTTTATGTATATACGTAGATATATGTATGTATGTAAATAGAAAAATAAAACAAATCAAATTTTATTTTATTAACCCCCTTAGTAAATAGATATAAGAAAACTAGACAACTTCAATTTGAAAAAAAAAAATTATATGTAGTAAATATATGTACATACATAATTCATTTTGTACTATTTATTTATTTATTTACGAGGCAAGAAACAAAAACTTCTCATGAGCACTAAAAGTAAAAAAAAACGTTGTTGTTGCTGTAAAACTGTCAGAAAACAGAGTTGTCCATGCAAATTACATAAATTCAATGTTGCCCTTGAAAATTTCTTATATAAATTCTTTTTCTATACATTTTGTGGTTTTGGTGTTCAAGAAAAATGTTCTTTTATCAGTTTTTTTCTTATAAGCGTTTTTCTTATATGAAACTTTTTTGTTAGAAAGAACACTAAAAAGATATGGTGTTTTTGCAAATGTTTCTTATAAGCGTTTTGTTCTTATATGAGATGTTCTTATATCCGATAAATACTGTAATAGCGCAGCTACCGCGTAGAAATGGATTGGTAAAAATGAAAAGAATTGAAAACGTTTTTGTTAGCAAAATACAAACAAAACCATAACAATTTATGTTAATGTTGATGTTTAATTTGGTTCCCTGTCGGACATTGAGTAGTCGACTACTAAAATAATTAACTTTACGTTAGCTTTTATGGACTAGCTTCAAATTAGCTACAATACAATTGATTTGTAATTCACTTTTTGTGTACTGGCTATAAGCTAGCTGAAACGTAGTACAGAGTTAACCCAAAATTCAAATAATAACATACACACATACACGGTAAATAACTCTTTAATTAAATTGCCTATTGTCGCATTCATTTTAAATGTTGCGATGGCTGAGGGGGTATGTTGGCTGCTCACCAGTCTTGAGGCTTAGTGGTTCAATTCCCACCAGAGGCTAACAAAAAAAAAAAAAAAAAAAAACAAGTAGGATGAAATTTAATTTAATAAAATATAATAAATATTACCACCGAAAAATTTAAAATCAGTCTTGATTTGTACATTTTTTTCTGTGGGTACTAACTCTTAAGTAGCTAACTTTAAGTTAGTTGAAAAGTAATGCAGCGTCGGACAATTGACTACTTTCTAGGACATCACCATGTTAAAATAGTCAGTTGTTTGCATTGAGAAGTAATCCAGGCCTCAACCAGTACCTGTTGCCAAATAGTTAGCTGTAAGTTAGCTTAAAGTTAGCTTGGTTACCGACAGGGTTACGATAATGAAAGGACCCGAAAATTGTAGATTGCAGTTTAAATCCATAGCAACTACAAAATACAAAATAAAAGTCTTTTGTAATCAAAAAATGAGTAATAATTATGTGTAGAGATGCATTTTTATTTATGTTTTGTTAATAAATTTTAATAAGTAATTTTTTTTTTATATGTTTGCAAAATATATTTCATACGAACACTTAAAAATTTTATAATTTTTTCGTAATTTAACTTGTAACATCAACAATTAGGTGTCGTCAGTTTTTGACAACACTTGCTACAATAGTTGTAAATCATAATCACTTTTAAAAAAATACAACATTAAATGAACAAATGTTGTGGACCATAATCGGGGCCTAAGTCTTGAGCTGGAGATCTTTCTGGCTACGGCCAGGCAGTTCCAATCTACCCCAGTCATAACAAAATACTCATTCAGATTTTCTCTAAGCTCCTTGAGATAAATGTGTGACAGAAGAATTGTCCGAAACCCGCCCATTTAATTCAGTGGAAATTCTTCACACTTTTTAAAGGGTTACTTTATATTAGCCTGATACTAGCTCCATTACATTCGGAAAGTTGCAATTGTGGATTGAAGTTCCTAAAGCCAATTCTTGGTATATTTATTCACAAGTTTTCAATACTATAGAACAAGCCAGTCTGTCACTTCTTGATTTGTATACATCTGTAGTATTTTATCATAATATCTTAAGTCAAGATAAGATAGCAAACGATTTTGAAGGCAAGTTCCAATGGAAATCTGTATTGAAGAAAACATGAAATACAGCAAAATTTTTGTAGAGCTTGGATTAGAAAATCTAAGTTGGATACTTTACTGAAAACATTCTCCTTTCAGAATATTTTTTGTTGTCAAATAAATATTTTTAAAGCTTTGAAGCAAAACAAATATGAAATTTTGTAGCTTGCCTTAAATTTGAGAGAGCCTGGAGGCTGGAGCAAGCCTTAACTCCAGCCTAGTGTTCCCAGTATTTTCTTAGATCTTATCCCCGATTTCCCATTTTGCATCCATACATACACACACACACAAGAAGAAAAGCGCTTCCGGGAGCTGGTAAGAACATTATTCTATTTGCAGCTCTGAAGAGCTAAGGGAAGAGTCTACTTGACTTAAGACGTACTGGAGAAGAGTCGGTTCTGTTTACAGACTTAGTGCACTTCGTGTCTATTGTGCATACAAGAATAAGTAGTTGGTATTCAAACATTCCTTTAAAATTTTTCGAGTCTACTGATGAGTTGATTGGCATCAACGAAATGTCGGCGGCATATAGACGACTTAAAAAGGCAGAAAACATTAATATGATTTATTTTTAGACCAAAACTAATGAATGTGTTTGGAATTTTGGTGAAATTTGTATCCCCAATTAGGAAAAAGTTCCCTTTTTGGGCACAAATTCACAAAACTGAGAACACTGTTCCCACCGATTAATTCGAAGTTTCACAGGATTATTTGTTTTATCAATATTCACGTAGATGCGACGAAGACAAATCTAACTACCAGTTTTAAGGACACCCTATAAAACACATACACATTCTTACGAACGCATATACACACGTACATATGTAAATAAAAATCTTATTATGTATAATTATTTATTATTGTGATTATTTGCTATTATTATTACACACAAAAAACTATAAATTAAAATTAAATACAATTGATATTTATTATTTTAGGTTATCTATTAATAACCTTTTTAATTATCTTACTGTCTAGCTCTTCAGCCAAGACCATACTCGTACAAAATGGCTGAATTGAGAAGTGTTATATTCTTTTTTTTTTATCAGCAAAACACTAACGATTTTCAAACTATTTATTGGTGAGTTTTAGGTTTGTGCTTAAAATTGTCTCTCCAAATACAGCGATAAGCGACACAAATCTTAATTGTATTTTTTTTGTATTAGATTATGAGTTTTTAAATTTAGTTTCAGATAAAACAATAAAGTCCTCAATATTAATTTAAAATTTCATATACATATATTTAAAAAAGCGATATGAGTTGATATGATTTTTTGGTTGATATTTTCTCTTGGTTGCTTAATATGTCTGTTGATGGTTTAGGCTGTCATCGAGGAAACTCCAGCATTTAAACAGGGATACTTGTCGTCTCTATATTATTTTGCGATATTTCTTGTGTTTCTGTAAATGAAACCACAGCTCCTTGGACATCGATTTAAGCAAATTCGAATATTTCAGCGGTAAGTCCATGCTGCCAAGAACTTTGTTTACTTTTCAATTGCCGACGGTTATTTTGAATTTTTATAAACTTTTGTCGAAAATAAAATCGAATTTGTTGTGAACTCCAGGAGTTTGGTAAGGAGAAATGAAATTCACCTTTAAGTTGCAGGGCTTTTTATAGATCCAGACACCATCGCATACACACCAGAGCTCCATCATCTGTGCATGGGAGGCAATATGAAAAGAAAAAAGCTTTTCCACGTATTGGGGAGTAATGCGCAAAAGCTTACTTTTGTATACTTGTTGTATATTACATACGCACTTGTTTGCCAGTGTTTGTGGGCATCATGGTATGGCGAAAACAGGTGGGAGTCCCAGTTAACAACAAATACATGCAACAAAACATGCTGCTCACACTTCGACTTTATTTTCATTGCATTCATTTGGAGTGGTTGGTTACAAATGTTGCCATGTTCCCAATTTGTGGGGGGGAAACTGCCTCCATGTTAATATTAGAGAAAATGAAATATGTACATACACGTTTACCGTTGCAATGTATTTTATTTCTGTGTGAGCAGCAAATACAACCTGTGTTATGTACTGTAAATAAAATGGTAGCTGGAAATATTTTTAGAATCTGTTGAAATGGAAATGTCAAAGTGCTTTTATGCAGCTTGTATGTTTGCGTAGGAGGAGCCGTTTTCATATTGATATTTCGATTTTTGTGCAGAAGCTGAAATTATTTATAGAATATTCAATTAAATCTATTCTTGTCGACCTGCAGCGTTCACATAAAATAGTTTTATTTATCAATTATGAGGTAAAAAAAAAAAAAATGCTCTTCTTATTGAATAAACTTGTAGAAAATACTCTTCAATTTCGGTAATTTCTTTAAGGAAAATATTTATTTAAGAATTGTAAAATTCTTGGATATTACAAAGGCTTGCAATTGTAAATATTATTGATCAGTTACGAGCGGTGCCTTCAATTTCAGCTTCGATTTGATATGCTTACTTTTAGGTATTGTTCAAATTTACTGCCTGTTCCTCTAAAAGATTTCCTTCGCACATTTGTATTGAAAACAATAAAAACTATTAAAAAAAATTGTTGTTGTTTTGCAATGGAAATACGGCAAAGAAAACTACGTTGGCGCTTAACCCTTTCGATACATCTTTTTCGATTTTTATTTTAAAAATTCAATTTTGCTTTCAATCGGCTTTTAATATAATAATTTAATTTTAATTTTTTCTTTTTTAAAAAAAGTTACTCCAAAGTGGTTTTTAGGAGTGATGCCTTATGGCATCATTTGTACTCAACGGTGTAAAAAAAACATTATTTTTGGTGGTATAGTCAAATATATTTCAATTCATTTTTTCTTATTTATTTTAAGTAACAGAAATTTACAAAAACTATTTATAGCTTATATGTATAAATTTTGTATATACAGATATAATTACATGTGCAAATTACAGAAAATATAATATAAAATAAATAATATTCAGTTCATTCATAAGTATGGATTTTAAAAAGAAGAATCCTGTAAGGCAAAAATAAAGGTTCAAAACTAGTTCCGATTTGTATGGTATAGTTTGTAACAGTTTCGGGAGGCATTAGGAATGCACAAATGAATATTGCAATTACTACATTTGTATCTGGAATATGATGAACAATTTTCAGCCTTGCATCTAACTTTACCTGGTGTATATTCCGGACAATGATTTATACCATCATATCTAATGGAAACAGATGGAGCCACCTCGCATTTCATTTTAGCTGTAGTTGAACTACCTCTCTCCGAAGTTGTAGGACTGTTTTCATATGTTTACTTTGTTGGACGACCTCGTTTACGAGCATTGCTTTTTTGCGCTGCAAAAATTAGAAGTGCATCTGATTGGACTTTGTCGAGATGATTCTTCTATAACAAAAGAATTATTATTCTCCAAGGCACCCATTATTAGATCCTCTAAATTGTCGCAAAGTCGGAAATATCTGACGTATCAAAATTATCTAAAATCCTTTCAATTTCACAGTCTTTAATTTTATTCGGCATATTTAACTTCTTTACTCTATGACAAAAAGCACTCAAATGAGTTGATCTTATTTATCAAGTGTAAAAAGTCGTTACTTTTTGTAATATATATTAACTCCTTTGAGTAAGTTATGATGCCAAATGGCGTCATGCAAATTAAAAAAAAATCTTATTTTTTTATTTAGTAGTTGATTTTATTTATAAATGATGTAATTTTCCATACTTTTACAAATAAATTTTATAAATATTTTTTTTAAAATTTAGTAAATTATGATGTTTAAAAATACATGTTTTTCAACCTGAGAAATCAATCACTTGGAAGAGTTTCAAAATAGCGGTGCTTCAGTTCAAATTGACAAAAATACATAAGAATTATGTGAATTATTATTTTTGAAATTTCGGAGGCCAAACCTGCATAGAAAAAACTTACTTTTTGTCGGAGTTTATCGAAATTATAAGTCTTTAAAAGCCCATGATGCCATATGGCATCAAAAACACCGAAAGGGTTAAAGGAACCAGCAATATTCCACTATTGGTAATTTACTATGATTGCAAAAATATTTAAAAATAATTAGGACCACTTTAGATTGCCAAAAGAATTGAATGTAATCGAAAAATAATGCGACTAGTTTCAGGGATTATTTTTGATTATTTTTAAATATTTTCCCTATAATTTCCATTAAACGAAAAGAAAACGACAAACTCTTTACGATTGCAAAAATATTTAATAATAATGGGGACCACTTTAGATTGCCTAAAACTACTCAAAAAGAATTGAATATAATCGAAGCGAAAGGTAATGCGAGTAGTTTCAAGCATTATTTTTTTTTTATTATTTTCCATATAATTTTTTTTCTAATGAAAACAAAACGAAAAACTCTGTACGGTTGCAAAAACATTTAAAACGAGGACTTTTTTAGTTCACTTAAAACTAGCAAAAAAAAAAATCGAATGTTATCGAAAAGTAAGGCGACTAGAGTGAAGGCTTCTTTTAAATTATATTCCACATAACTTCCAAAAACAAAATGAATTAAATTTAAAATAAATGAAATAAAGTAGATGCATTATTTATGTATTTATTTAATAGTAAGTTGCCCAACTTTCTATATTCTAACCCCCTAATTTATAAAAATTATTACAGGCTTATAAGACTGTTATTTGACATATTTGTATGGAAGGTCTGTCAAATAAGAGCTGTATAAACCTGTTATAATTTTTATGAATTAGACGGTAAATAAACAAATATTGCACAGAAATGGCTTTGCCTTATATCTTAAATATGTATAGGCCTCAAAATAGAAAAAGAGGTAAATATATTTATAAATAACTTTAATTTTCCAGGAAAACTATTAGCAAAAACCTTATTGATTAGTTTCCATTTCTTCAGTATGTTGTAGTCGTAATCAATTACACTGTTCTGCAAAATATCACTCATTGGTTGTGTTTTAAATGAAAATATGTAGACTATATGTATTTTGGTGCTTTATATCTAGAGCTTAGTTTATACGATATGTTGAATCAGCATATTTATGCTGAAAATTTTGTTTAAGTGCCATCATATCGTGTAAACGCAAAATCTTTACCAGCATACGTATGTTTAAAAACGTTGGCAATTTTAGAATATCGTGTGAACAGTATCACCCGTATTCATAAAAACTATTGAAGGTTTATTACACTTCTATTTGACAAATATTCCGTAGAAATATGTCAAATAAGAGCTTAATAAACTTACAATAATTATTATGAATATGGCTTTATGTTTTTAAGGCCATATTCATAATAATTATTTTAAGTTTATTAAGCTCTTATTTGAAGTATTTCTACCGAATATTTGTCAAATAAACGTGTAATAAACCTTCAATAGTTTTTATGAATATGGGTGTTAGTCTTTGACTAATTTCCTGCATATGCTAGCTGATATGACATTTGTTGAAAATGCTGTTTAAGATTTTCAGCATATATCTAATATGTATGCATGTTTGCCGAATGGCTTCGTTGAGCCGCCGAAAATTTTCGTTTATGTAAGTATATGTATATCTTCTTCAAAATTTGCAAACGAGCACTCATGTAATGAAATGAAATACAATGAATTAATTGCTCTCAAATTAAAAAAGCAATAACTAGCTCAAGGCGAATTCATACCAGGTGGGTGCAATGGAATTTGCTGCAAAATGAAAAAAATACATGTATTTCATTACATACATATATTTCAAAGTGAACAAAAAGCTAGAAGCCAAAATAATCACCTGTGTTTAAAGCCCACCTGGTATGAATTCTCCTTGAAATAGTTCGAATAATCAACAATCAACGGCAAGGCGTTGATTACATGCATACATCCGGATTTCAACCGCCGCCGCACTTTTGTTTTCAGCGGCTGCCAAGATGAAAATTAATTGGCACAGATCTTCGAACGTCAGTATAGTAAACAAAAAATTGTAAACTTTATTGTTATATAGTTATTTTTTTTTTTTTTTTGGTTTTCTTTAGTTTTTCATGATTAATAGAATTATGGAGCTTGGTAATAATATTCATATAAATATTATTCTGATTAATTGAAGAAACTGCAATTATTAATCGCGATAGGAGAACTGTGTAATACATACATATGGAACATATGAAAATTTGTTAATATTGTGTGTGTGTGTAAGCTCTTGTTTGACCTAAGATTTGACATATGTGAACTTTCACTAAAATGAAGAGTTCTTGAAACGGATATGTTCGCGAAACAATCATTTTGTGCAAATTTTCAAATAACTTTATGTAGACCAGAAAAAAGGTATTAGCTTTTATATCGTCAATATTTCGAAAACAGTATTGCAGTCGTTCTTTTAAGCGAGCCTAATTTCTTCTCATTCGATAAAAAAAAATGTTTCTTAGCAAAAGTTGGTCCCTTTAATATTACTTTTGAGCTGTTGTCAAAAGAATAGAAATTCTTAAAAAGAAAACAAAAAAATGATAAATATAATAAGGAAAAAAGAGATTATTTGTTATTCAAAAATGGAGTAGAGACATAAAGTAATTTTAAGACTAATCCTGTGTTAATAATGTGCGGAATAGTTACTTGGACTAGTTTTTAGATTACTCGATGACGTAATGTGTCTTTAGTTTACATGGTGCTCTTCTAGGACATTGTAATGTAAAATGGAGCATATTTTTCCCATGTATTTGGATTACTTTTGGACTAGTCCTGGTCCCTTGTGGAGTACTCTTTACACGGGTATAAAGAGTATTCTCAATTTTTTGCAGGGTAAAATGAAAATTTATAAAAATAAAAAAAATATTTTTGTATTTGATATGAATGTGTTCAGAAAAATATTAGAAAAAAAAAATGACTAACGAGGATAAATCATACATTTGATTCCGCTAGATACACTCCAGAACTGGTTGGCATCATAAGGAAAAATTAAGGAAACAACTTTTTTGGATGGCAAACTCCCTTCCCCGAAGGAGGAGGGATAGACGATTGGCATGGCCTAGAAAAATCTTGAGGACCATAAGGTAATGAGATCTGCTCACATTTTTGATCCGTTTATAGGCTACCTTGAACTGCAGTTAGGATGTTGAGTAAAATTTTGTAAAATTATTTCATTTGTGTGGCTGCAAGTCTAAAAAAAGAAAAGGGTGATGGTATATTCAGAAAAAAACACTTAGCGAGGGTAACTTAGTAAGACTCTCTTACTTTTTCTCTTTCTAGCAATGAGTCAATATCAGTCTTGAAGCGTTTAGTGACTTTTTTTGAATTCTTTATACCCAACTTTGATCTACATGTGTGAATACTTGCTCTGCTGTACCTCCCACACTTCTTGTCCCAGGCATTATTTTCTTCTTACCTTAGAAAGGAAGGGCTTCTAGCGCTTTCGAATCCTGCTTCTAAGAAAGCACCATATCATAATTAATATACATACATACCTAATAGTTTCATGCTAAATTGTCTTTGATTTTAAACACATTTAAAATACAGGCAAAGCTCGGTATAACGAATCTCGCTTTAACGAAAATTGGATATAACGAACGCTATTATTTTTTCCATTGAATATCTTATATAGGGAATGTTAAAAAAAATTATACTCGACATAACGAATGCGAGTAAAAAGTAGCGGAAAAAGACAAACTAACAAAGAAAATGTTAACACTAAATACCTTATATAACGAATACTTAAACACATGTTTGCTCTATATTACAAACACTAAAAAATAAAGCAAAGCCTTAACAGCAAAGAATGTTAGAGCAAGAAATTTTTATTGAAGTATCGTAAGTTAATGTTTGACAACTCATTTAAAAATAAATTGCTGCGAAGCATTTTATTACATTTTAACATAATGTAACTCATGACGCGATTTTCAATGCAGATGAAACTGGCCTCTTTTGGAAGATGTTGCCAGATAAAACGTTCATACATGCTGCTGAAGCTACTGCCCCTGGAAGAAAGATATCAAAGGAAAGAGTTAGCCTTTTAGTTTGCGCTAGTGCATCTGGTACTAAAAAATAAAGCCCCTTCTTCTAGGAAAGGCGAAGAAGCCACGATCATTTCGAAACCAATCACTTCCTATAAACTATACTCATTCAAATAAGGCTTGAATGAATGCTAATATCTTTATATTATGGTTTTCTGATTCATCAAAAAAACAAACTTCAATTAACGACTTCTTTCAATCACATAGTTTTTTATACCGTACATATACATACATAAGCCATGTCATATGTTATTGTTTATTGCTTTTGTTGAAATAAAAAATTTTACTTTCATAATTTAAATTAATTTGTGAAAATCTAGTAAAATTAGGATAAAAAAAAACTTCGCGATATAACGAATTATTCGGTACTACAAATGCCCCTGACATTATACTGTTCGTTATACCGGGAGTTGACTGTAGTACCCGATAAAAACTTAAAAATACCGAAAATATTTGTAGTCATGAAAATTTCCGGCATGCTGAGCAACCTATAAATTTTATAGTTCTAAAACCCGTAACCCTGAGACTCGAAAAACTTGTTTCGCTGGTCATGCCTCATACCCGCTTACAAATATTTAAGCAGAAAAGAAAATTTGATGGTCACTAAAGCAGTTTTGGTGTTACAAAAATCGAATATAATATTTTATGTCTTCATACAAACGAACGAACGAACACAAAATTGACAATCATTTATTCCTGCCTTGGTAACATACGACTGTAACCAAGACATCAAGGGCGGCAGTGGGGGAAGAGTGTGTTTGCAAACATACGCACTCACTCAACAGGGGTAGAAAAAAAGTTTTAAATGGAAAAAAACTTTATCACGGTAAATTAACTTGTTGGTATTTGTTTTTCTTAAACAAGGAGTTTGAAATGTTTGATGTAATTGGAAAAGGTAGTTCTCGATACGATTTCTTTGTGATTTAATAAACTGAGGTAAACAGGACAAGGAAGGAGGAGGAAATTCCCTTCTTTTGAATATTAAATAGATGCCGTGTTTATTGATAACACTTGTTAATAATTATTTGCTAGTTGCCAGGATGGGCAGACTTGGTGGGAATTCAATTTCAACCCTCGTTTATGTTGACTGAGTTTTTATCTCAATTTGCATCAACGTTTAATGAATTAAATGTTTTGGAAATTTTTGTGAAAAAGTAAGAGACCCCTAGTAACAAAAAACGTAAGAGAGTAGAAAAAGTTTGAACTTTATTTACAAGGTTTAGATTTTGTGGCAGATATTCTGAAATAGATAGAGAACGCACAAAAAGCTGTTTGAGTATAATTTATGACCCTCAGATAGAAATCAGTGAAATTTAAGTGAAGAAATAAACAAAAAAATTTATCTTCTTTGGTTTTTGCAAGCGATGCTTTTCAAAACATAAATTTTGTTTGCCGAAAATGCTAATTTATTTACTTTAAAAATCTTAATTAATTTAAGTAAAATCTTTCCTCAAACGTTAACTGAATTCCATTTAATCTCCTCATTTAATTTAAACATCTTGCTAATGGATTTGACAATACCGGTCCCCACCATAAAACCACCGTGGCAACAATTTTAAAGGGTTGCGTTGAAGTAACCCTTCTACTTCAACGCCCACAAAACACTGCAAACACAAAAGAGAAGTATGCGAAGATGAATATGCCCGATCTCGACTCATAGAATTACTAGAGTTACTAGTTCAAACCTTATGAGGCCTTAAAATAGGCTCTTTTAGTTTTATTAAATTTATTCTTACAATTACGCTGCAAGTGTAGTGTCGGTCGTTTGATGCATCATCTGGCCGACATTGCTGATGGGTTCATACATACATCAAGGTTCCTATAATTTTCTTAAGGGCAAAATGAAAAAAAATGATGTAAATCAGTGTTACCACCTTGGCAAAGTGCTCATTCGAAATCTTTTCTTCAAAATACCCACAATATTACATAAAACGCTATTAATTTCTTTATTATTAAATTAAATAGTTAAATTAAGTAGTTTTTAAGAAATTGCAGAAACTAATTCAAGGATAATAGAATAAACAAATGAAATTATCAAACTAACCCCCGATTTTCGACTTGGGATTTAAATGCAAAATTAGTAAATTTTCCTTAAAATTTAAGTTGGACTTAAAATAGCTTTCTGTTTTACAGTCTAAAATTATTTTTGGTAATTAATTGTTATAAAAGTATGGCAGCACAATGTAAGTGTCAAAAAATTATCGATAACTCAAAAAAAAAACAGCTGTTTAAACAAATTTGGAAGCAAGTGAAATTGTGAAAAGTTTAGAAAACAATAAATTGTTTTGTAAAAATTATTAAAATGAGTAGCAAAAGTGATAAAAGGACTCCCAATTTCACTGCCACAGAAGTTGATTACCTTCTGGAAATAATAAAATTTCAAATAATGAAACAAAAAAAAAAAAACATGTGCAATTTTCTTAATTTGCAGAACAAAATCAAACTGTCAAAATCATATGGCAGTACGAAAAACTTAAATCGATTTTAAATGGGCACGGTAGGCCGTGTAAGTTTCATTTAAATAGCAACTGTTTGACTCAATTTTGTATTTAAATCAAATTTAAATTGAAATGGCATTTAAAATCCAAGTCAAAAATTGGGGGTAATACGGGAAAATCAAAATATTAAGAACATCATTGTAATGGCAGTGCTGAAAGCTATAAAATTGCTTTGCATGTGTTGGTAATTAAGTTATTAATGTGTTAGTTTCCATCAGCTGTTTCTTGCAGGGATGTTACTTTTGCATCGTATTGTATACGAAACATTTAGAAAAGTGATGCACTTACATACAAGTTAATTGAATATTTACACATTTTTAAAATGCCTTGGAATAGCTTAGATGCAATTGCGTACCCTGAAAAGAGTATCTCCAAGTCAACAGTTTCATTGACTATATGTCATGTTGCGCGGGCCGCCAGTAATGAAACCGGCTCACTGGGGTCCTAGAAAGGTTCCTTTGTGATTTTCATCGACAATAAGAGTTGTAACTTATTTACACACATTGCCAAAGGAGAGTCTGCATATTTTTTATTGGCTTAATGTTTCAGTTCTATACACTGAAGCATTATTGTGTGGCTGAAATGGAAACATCTAGTCAGTTGTTCGTGAACTACTAGCTGCTGGATTTTCTACAACAATGTATGGAGTTTAATGTTTGAACAATATTCACGACAATGTCTACAGAGAGACACTAGTACCACGGTCGCCCTCTCCCCTTAGAGTGATCTAAGTATGTTTCCATTGACATCTCTTTCAGGGCATTTACTTTTTTATGTATTTATTCGTGTTTTGTGCAGTGTACAACTGTGTTACCACAGTTTCCGTTACAAATTTTGGAGGAAATAATTTAGCTTACATTTTTTTTGCTCCAATTTTTTTTTAAATTAATTTAAAAAACTAAGGTTTTATGATAAGGAACACAAAGCGCATTATCAACGGATAATTTACAATTCGGCTCGGAAAAAAAATAAAAATAATAATAGCAAGTTATTTTTCATTGAGTAGTATGTATTTATTAAAACTCGTTTGAACAGTTTTTGTACAGGGTATCTTTCCCCACATCTTTTCTGCCATTCAAAGTGCCTGTGCGTTTGTGTCATTTTGCTGACAACACTCTTTTAATTGAAGCCAAAAAATTATGCGAAATTGCATTGTCTTTTTGTTTTATTTAGATTCTAAAAACCTGCTTAGTTAGGTCCCTTTTCTTTTCAAAAATACATACATAATGTGTATGTATGTGTGTACATTGGTATAACTTGCTTAAACAATTCTATTTATTACCGGAAGTGAGTGTCTGTTTTGCCAGGATAACTTATTTTTTCGCTGTTGCTACAATTTTGTATTCAGTTGCTGTTTCTTCTTCTTCTTTGTTTTTATATTTGTATGCATGAAAATGTTTTCGCAAAATCCTTTATAATCCTTGAGATAATTTCGTTAATGGCATTAATCTCTCAAACGGAGTTGCAAGCGCTTACGTTTATTTTATCGCATTGCGAGTAATTTGCAGGGTTTTATTATTTTAATTCAAAAAAAAATAAAAAGAAATTGCGAACTTAAAATGTAAACTAATTCAATGTATCAAATTATCAACAAAAAACTCTAAATAACTGCATTGAATGCATTGAGTTATTAGTCTAGAATTCTGTGAAATCCGAAATTGCTTCAGGAAATCATCGGCTAGATATTGGGAAATTTAAATTATGATTTGCAATTGTTAATTACTTTATCTTTATATTATTTGATCTTTATATTGTTATATGTATTAATTATTCAAGCTATTGATCTTTAGTTTTTTTATAAAAATAATATTAAAGAATTATTTATTTATTTTCAATATTTCGCCAACAATTTGTTGGCATCTTCAGGAAAATAATTATAAATTTTTTTTGTTTTTGAATTTTATAATTATTTTCTTGAAGATGCAAACAAATTGTTGGCGAAATATTGAAAATAAATAAATAATTCTTTAATATTATTTTTATAAAAAAACTAAAGATCAATAGCTTGAATAATTAATACATATAATTGTTAATTACGTTATCAGGCTTTTCAAAAATGAATTGAATGTTGGTGACAGTCAGCAATGAAGAGCTCAGATAGTGGGATAGCTAAGCACAGCTGTTTAAAAACAGAATGCAATTAGTTATGACCTGTGCTCAAAGCGTTTTGGGTGCTGATGAGCGTCGTGGTGGACGTGAGACAGCCATGTTCCCCAGCCAAAAAGTATTCAGCATTTCTTTTCTTGCCTTCTTTAAAAATGTTGATCACTACAATTTCAATGCAAACAAATCTTTCTCAACTCTGAAGAGATAAAACTCGACCTAAAAAGCCCGATAAAATTATTAATAATTATAAATCATCTTTTTTATTATTTTTTATTATTCGAACTTTTTTTGTATTAAGTTTATCATTCTCATGCTTGCCTTTAGAAACTTGACTTTAGAAACATGAGCCCCTGAGTTCAAGGACGGGTGCTGTCGAGAAAGTGTGGCGGCTTCGAAACAGCTGGTTGTCCACCCTGCTAAATGTCTTTGATGTCTTCTTTGTCTAATTTAATTAATATTAATCACAAAAATAATATAGAAAGGACTTGAGCCTGATAAACTTAATACATACAAGAATCTTCAGAATATTCAAGCGGGTGACACTGTAAAGTCCGCTTTTTGATTTTCACCAATCACATCTTATATATGAAAGTGAATGTGAATTTGTTTGTTTCTTATGCATTTTTTTTGCATTGTTTAAGTTTTGGAGAACAGTGCAAATATAATGTAATAGTAGAATTTAGTATGTGCAAAGAGTTCAGCTATATTAAGATAAATGCAAAACTGTCTACATTTTTGTTGAAGTTATCGATAAACAATAAGGATATGTTAAAAAAAATTTAAAATTTTTCAACTTAAAATTGACATTTCAAACTTGAATGTTGCTGTGTCAGCTGTGTATGCACAATTTTTGCAATTTAATGCTTCTTTTTTGGAACATTTTTATTTCCTAGCCCTTTTGAAATAAAAAGAATACAACACTTACAAATAAATTAAGTCAAGTACGCGGCTAGCTCGCACTCTTAGGGTTCCGTACGTATGTATGTGTAATATATGTATGGAATGGCGTATGTGAATACATATGTATATTTTATAAATTTCATCTCTCTGTTTTTAAAGCTACATTATGTTGTATGGGGACACGTAGTAATTTTCCACTTGTTGTTGTTTTTGTAATTTATTGTTGTAAGGCATCTGGGAATACATACACTGTGCGAATTTCAGCTCTCTATCTCTTACGGTTCGAGAGTTATAGCTATTACTCTACGTTGTAAAGGGACACCTGGTAGTTTTACAGTTGTTGTTGTTTTTAGCAAGTGTTGTTGTGGAGCATATGTGAATACACATATTGTGCAAATTTCATCCCTCTGTCGCTCACAGTTCGAGAGTAACGGCTAATTGTTACTTTACGTTATATAGGGACATCTGGTAGTTTTCGACTTGTTGTTGTTTTTTAGCATTTGTTATTGTAAGCCATATGCGAGTAAATATATTGTGCACATTTCATCTCTTTATCTCTTACAGTTTGAAAGTTACGGCTAATGTTTTTTACGTTGCATAGGGACACCTGGTAGTTTTCGACATGTTGTTGTTTTTAGCATTTGTTGTTGATAAGCATCTATAAATACATACACTGTGCAAATTTCAGCTTTCTATCTTTTACAGTTCAAGAGTTATAGCTAATTGTAACTTTTGGTTGTATGGGGACACCTGGTAGTTTTCGGATTGTTGTTGCTTTTAGTATATGTTGATATGGAACATCTATAAATACATACACTGTGCAAATTTCAGCTCTCTATCTTTTACAGTTCGAGAGTTATACCTAAATGTAACTTTTCGTTGTATGGGGACACCTGGTAGTTTTCGACTTGTTGTTGGTTTTAGTATTTGTTGTTGTAGCGGCAAGGTACAACAACATTCTGTGAAAATTTCAGCTCTCTAGCTCTTACCGTTTCGGAGAATGGACGCTGTGACGGACGGACGGACGGACTTACTTGTCTCCGTAATAGGGTTCCGTTTCACTCTGATGAGTACGGAACCCTAAAAAGATGCCAGTTTTGTTTACATTTTGTATATTTGGTTCTTTCTAGCAATTGCTGTTTCTTTCTATCAATTCTATACCAATTAATGAAAGAAAAATTAAGTATCATACGGGCTTTATAGGCAGCCAAATAGCTAAACCGATTTCCTTGGCATTTTTACAGTATATCTCTGTATGTCTGGAAGGAACTATGAATTTTAAAAATTCCAATCGCAAAGGGTTAAAAATGGGAAGAAAAAGGTAAAATCGGTAACTCAATACATCCGGACCTCGCAACGGTAGCAAAAAAATTTAAAAAGGTAGCAAAGCACACCGGGTTTTTGCTGGTTCGACTATAAAGCAATTTATTTTATTTAATGTTTTTTATCGCATTTTAAGTGCTGCCAAGCCATAAACTACACCAAGTACAACTCTTTAAATACACAACGATGTGTAGTGAGCGAATTAATACCATTTTGAGGTGAGTTTAATGGTATGTTGCAGAATTACAACAACATGCATTCAAGGGTTAAGATAATTTGTATTGTGTGCTAAGAATATAATATAATTTTTTACCGCTGAGGTAACTGCTGTAATTATAGAGAATTACCTCTATTTAATAAAAATTTTGATACGTTGTTTTGTTTTTCCATACGACAATTCAAGTAAACTCATTAATTTTCCAGTATACATACTCGAAAATACGCTTCAAGGCGCCCCTCTTGTATGTAGGTTTTTCAACCAGCGCAGTGTATTTGTTAAGTAAGATAGAAAAGTCAAATTACGATTATTGCTGGGGCCCATCTATTTCGAAGCCGGAACCATTCTCTTCCGCATCCATACTGTCTCAAACTCAGGCTTGTGGTCTTAATGCACTCATTAAACCCTGTCTTTTTGTTATTTAACCTTCTTAATTAAGATTAAACACAGTTATTTATTAGCTTACTAAGTGATTTGGAACGTTGTCGAAACACAGGGTCAAGTTCGTGGTAGTTCGTATTTTATCAATAAAATAGAATAGAAAATCACAAACAAACAAAACAATGTTAATCACAAACACTAATTTAAACTGAAATTAGCAAAAATGAAGTACATAAACAAAAAAGTTTGGAAAAATACATTGTTGTTGTTCATTTCAAACACAGAGTTAGGCGTTAATCGTATAGGATATCTTATATACATATGTACATATAATCATCCCACACCTGTGTCAATGGTTATAAAGTTAATCTATACAGAGATTAACCCTGCTACCCTGGAACTAAATAATATGAGCGGAACTTTTTCTAAAGCAAGGGAATTTATGTACATACACATATTCATTTCAATTTATGAACAAGTTGACTAAACTAAAAATTCCATCTAAATGTAGTGAAATATTTAAACCTCAGCAAAGGAATAGAAGCAAAATTAGCATATACATAACAACAAATATGGAAAGAGAAACAGCAGAAGCACAAAAATTCAAAATGGCTGACAACAAAGTCAGCAAAACTGCTACAATTGAATAGAATTTTGCAGTCGTTATGTATAAACACATATTTTAGACTTGAATTCATATGTAAAGGGTGTTTTTTTTTCGATGATTAGAAATTTAAGTTGGCACTACTGTTCAAGATGGCGACCGATTTAACAGCTGTCAAGTGATTTATTCTCTAAGTTGCTTTGGCAATTCATCATGAACAGACTCACGCCTGAACAACGCATGCAAATAGTGCAATTTTAGTGCAAAACGAGATTGCCGTTGTTCCCGATTTTCATAAGCGAATTTTGTTTAGCGATGAAGCGCACTTCTGGTTGAATGGCTTCACGTCAACAAACAAAACTGCCGCATTTGGAGTGAAGATAATCCTCAAGTGTATGGCGAAACACCGTTACATACAGAAAAACTGACTGTTTGGTCCGCTTTATGGCCTGGTGGAATCATTGGTCCGTACTTCTTCAAAAACGATGATGGCCAGAACGTGACAGTCATCAATGGTGATCGGTATAGAGCCATGATTACTAACTTTTTCATTCCTGAATTGAATAGCAGCTCGTGCCACAATCGATTTATTGAAGGGCACGTTTGGTGACCGCCTAATTTCACGTTTTGGACCTGTGAATTGGTCTCCAAGATCTTGTGATTTAACACCGCTTGACTAGTTACTGTGGGGCAATGTAAAGTCATTGGTCTATGCGGATAAGCCACAAACGCTTGACCATTTGGAAGACAACATTCGCCGTGTTATTGCCGATATACGGCCACAAATGTTGGAAAAAGTAATTAAAAATTGGACGTCCAGATTGGACTACATCCACGCCAGCCCTGGCGGTCATATGCCAGAAATTATTATTAAAATGGAATGCCACAAGATTATCTTTTGGATAAATAAAATGCATGTCAATCGAATAATCCATCGTTGCTTTATTGCAACTTAAAATTCTATACATCGAAAAAAACACCCTTTACACACTAAATATACAGCAGATACCTACTCATGGTTGGAATACAATACATCCATACGTATGCGAGAGTTTGTGTTTATGTATGTATTAAACCCACACAGCAATGATTATGTATCCACATTCCCTCCAATCCAAGCCATATAAAGACATGGTAAGCTTCAGCACTATATACACGGATGTATGTATATGTATGTATATGAAAAATATTTTCCAGGGAATCTGGCTGAATACGTGCGTGAAATATTTTTCCTGGATGTTTGTGGTGATTTTGGAATGAAGTACGTTAGAATGTGCACAGCCACGAAATGCCTTATGAACGAACCTACAATCAACATTTTTAACTTTGGCAATAAATGAGAAAAAGATTTATTAAGTACCATTGCAAAGAAATGAAAATCACTAGTTTCCATTTAACGAGTGGTCAGAGTCAAACTCCCATTTTAGCTGAGTGTTGATTGGTTGCGAACACACAGGTGGTAACCCCCACCAGTTTTTGTGGTGGCAGCTCAATGTGGAAAACCACCCACTTTGACATTGCTACAGTTAATAAAAGCGAGTAACGGGCATACAAGCAAAAGATACCCTTACACAATTTTCAAATTCCTTTGCTTTAAATTTTAAACTTAATAATGCGCAGGTTTCAAAACCCCAAAGAGCTTTTCACCACACATCGTGCTGGCTCTATTCCACGCTAACGTCAGAGCAGGCAGGGTATATATAATATAGTGTGTAGTTGGATTTTGGTATCAAATTGGTCCATTGCTGGTATTTTTCTATTCTGAGGATATCATACAGTAGTTCTTCGTTTGTAGTCCTGTTGTGTGGTGTAAAAAACGGTTTAAAGCGGTTGTGTTTAACTCTTATAAAGCAAACAAAGAGGTCGGTTTGGGAAAGAAAATGTATTAAAAACTGGAATAAAAACCATTATTACCTTTTTATTATTTTTTAAAATAAAGCAAAAAAAAATGGGTCAATTATCAGGAACTTCAAAAAAAAAAAAAAAAATAGTTGTGTGAAAATTTTACGGTCTATACATTCCAGTTATGTGTACATATATTATACATATAATGTTTTCCAATAATAAAAGTGGAAGTATACCCCCTCCCAAATGGAAATATTTCCATTCCAATTTCAAATGAAATCAACTGATTGCATCATAGTTTTATCTTGTTTTAATTTTTTGTTGTTGTTTTGCCTAAAGAGAGTTGCTGCTTTCCAGTTTTACATAATACATGCTACTGTCCTTTTCTGTGTGTACTTTCCACTATATACTTCTAATACCTTTGCACAAACCCACCATTTTGCTCCTGATCTTCAAAAATAGAAAACAAGACAAATTTGCCTTTTTACCTTTTATATACCGACGAAAATTTCTGCTACAGTTGCAGTTATCAGACAGAGTTCTTAACGGGTCGCTGGTTTGTTTCAACAAACCATTTACTCTGTCTGAAAAATGTCACTTCAAATTACTTAAGTCCGGTGATTTAAAATTGCACCTATATAAATAAATAACAAAAAGTTATTATTGTTTTTAAACTTTTCCAATTGTTTGGTTTGGTTTTTTTTTTGCAGTGTACATATAATTCCGTGCCGCTGTATTATCATTGTTGTAATTCGTGTACCTTAAATTCGTTAAATTATTTTAAGAAATACTCGTGAGTTTAAAAGTGTGAACATCTCATAACCATTTATTGCTGTAATAAAGATAAAATCTTGTTCTCGAGTCCTTGGATTAATAAATGACATCATCGAGTACATCAGCAGGGATGTGTTGTATAACATAACCTAAAAATTGGATTATTTTTAAAGAAATATGTAAGTGTATAAAAGCAAAGTCTATTTAAGTAGGGTCATCTCAACACCAAAATACCGGTGCCAAATTAGGAAATTAGAATTTTGACAAACTCGTTTCTTCCTTATTCTATTTGCTTCGAATTTTTTTCTTTCTTAATTATTATATGATTTCTTTAGTTTCAAGGACCTTGAGCCCGAAATTGAACTAACAATATAAACTTGTGTTTGTTATAAATAGTTCTTCATGCAGAGGGCAACCGAATTCGATACTGAAGGCTGCTCTACCGAAATATAAATAAATCCATGCACTTCGTTGTCAAAATATTAAAAATATTTTTATTTACAAAATTTTAAAGCAACCAAATGCTTTAAAAAAGGTTGCTAAAAGTTGCATTCTACTTTTACACAATCAGCTAATGTTGCTTAAAATTAATAAGTCTTAGCTACAACCCAATTTTCAATATTTTCATCAAAAGTATCCCGGTATCCTTTAATATATTTTATATATTTATTTGAGCTTAAGGTCTTTTTATCAGAGAATTTGAGTATTTTGAGTATTATTGTCAATATTTCGCTCTCCTTCGCTTCTTCAGGACAATAATAATGAAAAAAAAAAAAACATTTTTCATTATTATTGTCCTGAAGAAGCTATCCGCAAGAGAGCGAAATATTGACAATAATGCTCAAAATACTCAAATTCTCTAATAAAAAGACCTTAAGCTCAAATAATTATATAAAATATAAGAAAAAAAGCGGTCAAAATAATTAAATATTAAAGGTATCCTTTAATGTTAAAAATTGTTTTTCTTTTCATCCGTTCTCTTCATTCTGGGCTTAAAAACTGTACTCGCTAACAGATTTTTTGTTTTGTTTTCTGCTTCCAAATTGTGTGAAATTCAATTGTACCAACTTTTACACACCTGAACATGCGAAATTAACCTATAATAAAAAGGGTAAATTCTTATATCAAAAAAACAACATTCGGTAGCAATTTATATTATCTATATCTCAGTAATTTTAAGTCCAATTTTGGTAATTTTCAACGCCGTGCAAAATGAGATAGTTAACAACTGAGTACTTTAAAATTAAAGTCAACATGTTACGCGCAAAATAGAAAGGGACCTAAGGGTAAACACCGATTTTGTCCAGGGGAGCCATTTTAAAGATTTAAATACGTGTATCTTTGGTGTACTTCACTTTCATAAAACGCGCATATCTCTAGGAGGAAACACTTTTGGGGCATGGAATCGGTCTCATTCGATGCTCAGATGTTGTCCACATCAAAAAAAAAAGAAGAAGTGAAAATTGATTTCTTTATGCCCTGTCACACATGTTGTCTAATGTCTTCAAAAATAGCGATTAAAAAGGTTGTTTTTTGCGAAAAAAATTTATATTTTAGTAAATGATGTAGAAGCGAGACATCTGAGAACCCCTGCATACTCGATAAAATCAATGTATTGGATGTCTAATAAAACACAAACAATCATGTATTTGTGAATTTAAACTGCACATAAATAGCAAAAGGTCTGATGTCGTGCTTGAAGTTAACAAAATCCTCATTGATCACAATTTAGAAACATTTAGAACCACAATGGTATACCATCCCTGGATATCGGATTTCTCAAAATTATAAAAGCCGTTTTGGAGTACTAATTTTATATGCACACCTCACAATTTTAAAAATGTATTCAAATTCAGTTTTTTCCGATCTGTGCGTAATCGATTTTTCTATTCCGAAAGCCACCATTACTGAAACTCAACTTCCGTGTAAACACTCAGGCTAAAATGCGACCCAATAACCAATAAGATTGCATCATTCTACTGGTCCGAAGCTTAACTACCGTTTAAATGTTCAAATGTACACATTGCTTGTTGTTTTGTCAGTTTTAGTTTTAATAATAGCTCTGTTTCTCTACTCTACTTTGGGATCCCGTGGGATCCCAATTTGCACGAAAAGCTTTCCCGTTCTTTAAAATTGGGCAAATGAGAGTATTTGTGAGAGAACGTTGTGCTTCTTCTTCTTGCACAAAACTGCCCGTACTTTATCTTCGGGCTATTTTGGGCAAATAGTTCAGCTGTCAGCTGTTTCAAAGAAAAAACAATGACATAGAAAAAAATAAATGTTTTGCGGATACTAAAAGAAAAATTGGAAACTAGTGTGAAAAAATATTTTAAAGCATTCTCTAAAAAGTTGTTGTATGTTTATATTTACAAATTCATTTATTTCTATGAATTTGAGTTCTGTTGTGCTCCTAAAAAGTTTTATGCATTTCATTCCTTTTAACTGTTTGGAGAAAACTTTTTTAACTCAAATAAAATACATAAATATTTTTTTTTTAAATTGAGCTTCAGAACCCTGACGTTTTCATTTGTGGTAAAATATTTGTTTTTATTCGTTCCCGTACTTTTGTGCATTTTTGTCTCTTATTGAGGGAAATTATAGTTTACTCTCATTTTACCGAACTTTGCCCAAAAAGTGGAAAGAAACAGAGCTAATATTGAAATAGCTTCATTTTTTAACAAGAAAAATGATTTCGATTGGTTCAGAGTCCAAATTACAAGAGAAATAACTAATCAGTGTTGCCAGTAGATTTCTCGAAAAAATACCTACACATGCTAAAAAATTCCGATTTTTCCTTACACTGCAGTTACACGACCAAGTTTTGCTATCAAGTTTTTTTCACATTCTGCTTGTCAAAATTCAATAAAATTGATAGCTGTGACGTAGGCTGCGCGCAATTTCATAACAATTGGTTTTCAAGATGCCGTCAAGAAGAAAATTAAAAATAGCTGCTTCATTAAAAGTACTATCAGAAATAAAGAAAATAAAAGAAGAAGAAAAAAACCAGAGGGCAGAAAGGCGTCGATGGAATCATAAGCCTTAATTTTTAAGTCATTTCGTCGATATGACGCCACATTCATATTCCACAGAACTCTATAAATCGCAACACATCATTATATTTATTGGTTTTGCTCATAAACATTTTTATTTATATTTCTAAGCTTGAATCTGTTTAATTTTTATCACTTTTAATTGCAACTTTCAAACAAAACAAAAAAGTATTTGCAGACAGAACGAAAAAAAATTGTTGTCAGCTGTTTTGTTGATTGTGACTTGATGCTCTCTAAGGAAAGCAAAAATTGTCATCAAGTTCGCACCAATTTTCAAAATTGTGATTGTATTAGTAAAATAGTGTGAATGTATTAAAACTTGAAAGGCAAACCTTGATCGTGTAACCCCGAAGTTACACGTTGAAAATTTTCCCCAACAAAAATCCCTACCAACCATTAGTTATAAAAAAATATGTATATATGTTTATTAAAGCCTTGGTAACAAAATAAGTAAAAAACTAAAAAATAATAATACGTTTATATGTACTTTTAATTAAATTCAATTAAAACAACAAAGCTTCTTAAAAATTAATATGAATAGTTCGTTTCAAATAAAATTTTAAAGCATTAATATACACATGTAATTCCATTCAACCAATTTAAGCATGAGAACTTTCATTTAATTAAAGTATAAAAATAATGTAATTTTAAAATTATTATTTATAGTTATTTTCAACTAAAGGCCATCTTCATAATAATTATTAAGTTCTTGTTTGACGTATTTCTACGGAATATTTGTCAAATAAATGAGTAATAAACCTTCAATAGTTTTTATGAATATGGATGTAAATCTTTAAATAATAAATTTTAATACAGATACACAAACAACAGGATATTTTAAAATTAATGAATTTCTTTCGCATCTAATTTTCATACATTCGAAATTTATGCAGTCTTTGCCACTGTCTTGCAGAAATGATTTTAGTATACAAATTGAACTTAAACTTGTGTGGCTCAATTTGTTTCGCTTTTTGGTACGAACATCTGTTATTATTGAAAAAATTCTTTCTGCATCGGCATTAGCATGGGGTAAAGCAAACAAAATCCTTACCAGTTTCGATAAATTTGGAAATACAATTTCGTCATTAAAGTTTTTCATTTTTATACTTTTATCCAAAATTGTTCCATATTCCTTTTTAAAAGCATATTAAGTTCACTTGTAAAAAACTTGTATTCGATTCTTTGCCACCCATGCATGAGATCATTGACACTTACATATATGAAATTTTTTAGACAATAGCTCAAATTTAAACTCATCTTCCAAAAACATTTTCTGGGTTTAAGAATCCCATTTCTCGGAATATCGAATCAGTATCTAGTGGAAATCTTTGAATTTCCTGTAGTACTCTGAATTTCCATAGCAAACACATAACACGACATAATAATAGTTTTGTTTGACCAAACAAATTTTCTCAGAAAAAAAGATAATATTTTTTTTTCAAAAACATGGTTTTTGATATATCTCGGATATTCGTGATCTGATTTTATTGCATTTCAATATCAAAAACATGACCCAACACACAAACAGTCAAGCAGCAATAACTATTTTTCCGGGTCAAGTAGTTTTCTGTGTAACTCTAAACAATAAGATTTAATTTCATTATATTTCACTTCAGGGAGCTTTTTACATGCATACATATAATATGTTGCCAACTTTTTAAACCACAAACAACTCTGGAAATATTTTTTAAGCGATTTTAACGAAAAGAACATTTTTGAACCGTTTTGAAAAAAAATATTACTAAAAAACGTTATGTTTTCATTTATTTCATAAATAATGAGACATGACGAAAAAAATCCTTACATTTTGGAGAATATAAATAATCTATCCGATTTTCCCTGCGCTTCTATTTTAGTATCAATAATAAATAACTGCATGTATAGGGATTTTCCTCTACTTCTGGCAACACTGATACTAATAGGTTTTCAATGCCTATGGAAGACAGTATACCAAGCTTTTAAGCAAAAGGTTCTATAAAAATGTCCATTTATGTCTACTAAAAACTTGACATTTTGGTAAACAGGGTTATTTCTCATAAATTGTATTTTCTTTAAATTGTTCTCCCTATCTACGAAAACCATTTTTTGCCATCCAAAATTGTTTTGGTTCACTTCTAGCTAAATTTTTTCAATAGCTGGCTTGTACTATGCCTCGGCTGTAAGTGTACCGATATTGGAATTTTTTTTTTAATATTCCTGATAGAAATAATTAAAATTTTGGAGAAGAATTTTTTGTAAAGGGGTTTTTGAAAAAAATTCCTATTTTTCGCCCTTGAAATAGCTTTTATTACTAATACCGAAAGAGTATATGTATGATATTGGGATTGGTCGATTTAACAATCGTTATTGTGCCATCGACTTTTCCATAGTTCTTGGCCGGCAAAAAAAAAGTTCCACTACTACCACTACCAAAAAATCGTTCTCGAGGCGTCCGGTTTTAAATTTTTTGTATATTTGTATGGGAGTCCCTCAAAGAGGCGCGGTATAGGGTCGGAGCGCTTGGAAAAAATATTGGAAAGAAAAAATTAGTGGTGGTTGGTCATACATTTGACTTCTTCGTGGGCGGCCTGGGAGTGACTGATTTTCTTCAATCTTGAATTTCTGCCCCATCATACCAATCAGTCTCTGGGTGCTCGTAGAGGAGTCGATAAATGAAGTTTTTTCTCCTACACCTTTTTTTCCGGCACATTAACTCCGCACCACGCTTCCTAGGGGGACTCCCACACAAAAATAAAAAAATTTAATAATAGAAAATATTGAAAATCTGTTGGAAAGTCGATGTCATAATAACATTTTTGACTCTTTCTTCGTGCAGGGGAGTTGAAACTGATCAAAATCTGGGTCAGAACTACTGAGATGTAGAACAAAAACAAACTACTTTTGCATTAATTGTTTGTAAGAATTATAATACTTATTTTTTTTATTAAAGCCAGAATAAATTAAAAAAAAAATAAAAACCAAAACCAAAACGCTTAGATCTGTTTTCTGTTTTTAAGTTTTCAGCATGTCTATATGCCGCCTACAATTAGCGCGATCGAAATATTTAAATAATATTGGCAAATTTGGAACAAAAAAAAATCTATTTTTTAAATATTTTTGCAAAAAGTGTCCAAACAAGAGGTGTTTGATATATTTCGGCTGTTCGCCCACCGATTTCTCTGAATTTCCATAGCAAACACATAACACGACATATTAATAGTTTGGCTTCACAAGTTTTGTTTGACCAAACAAATTTTCTCCGAAAAAAAGGTAAATTAGTTTTTTTTTCTCAAAAACAGAGTTTTTAATATATCTCGGATATTCGTGATCCGATTTTACTGAATTTCAGTATCATGACCCAACACACAAACAGTTATGCTAGGAACACAACTGGGGCGAACGACGAATTTCGCCCAACACGACGAATACGCCGGTTAAAATTCACTGTGTAAATTTGTCGTATGAAGCACAATAACGACGAAAAACAAAAACATCTGTTATAAATGATAAAGTTGTTTATTGTTTGTTCGAAGATAAAAATAAATTAAATGAATCAAAGAATTTAAAATTTTCTAAAAATTATTAAAATAATGAACATCATTATGATAAAAGACCCGAAGTTTAACATTTTCAATTATAATTTCACTTGTATCCATTTTCTCAGTTTTTTAATTTTATCTTATTATAGTCGAACAGCTGATGGGGAGACCATATTAAAAAAAGTATTTGCTAAAAAATTTAGCATTACCAAAAACAAAAAATTAAACACTACAAACATGTTTCATAATCGAATATGATAGATTTTAATAAATTTTAAATCCAAAAACTCAAAGCTTGGCACTTAAAATAAAAACTATTAAAGTAAAAATTAACTGTTTTTACTAAAACACTTGAAAACTAAAACCGAAATGGCCACATGGTACTGATTTGTTCGTCGTTCGCCTGCGTAAAAATAGAAATAAATCTATTTCAAGTTCGCCGCATACAACGAATTTCGACCGACGCTGTGACTGTGTGCATTTTCATATACACCAATGTGTTTTATTTTTGACGGCGAATATTCGCGGCGAAAAATTAGTCGTTCGTCCCAGTTGTGTTCCTAGCATTAAGCAGCAACCACAATTTTTTCGCGTCCAGTAGTTTTCTGCGAAATTTGATTTCGACTGTCAACAGATGGATTTTTCTTTTCTTATTCTACATTAAAATTTAAGAAAGTTACTCACAAAATGACAAACTTATTGAATATTGTCTTAGTTCACTAATAGAATAAATTTTTTAAAACCGGTTATAGGTGCATGGACTGACATGGAATAATCTTTTTTGGCTTCATTGCAAGCAACATTTATAATTCTCATAAAAATTTATCCCTGTCCCTCAAAACTGTTTTCTTTTTGGTTTTTGTTTTAGTGCATCTCAGATTTTGTGAATTTGAACTTCAGTAACAAACACATGCAGCCGCTACATCAATAGATTATCGAAGCAAAAATGTTTCCAATTACGAAAGAACATTCGAACTTAAATGTGCGTCCCCTTCAGTGTTCCCAGGTCAATGTATTTCTTCCCCCCAGAAAAATTTTAAAACCCCCTAAAATTCAATGTTTTTCTACAAAATCCCCCTAAAAAAATATTGTTGAACATTCTGTTTTAGTTTGCGAATCACCAATATTAATGCACTGACAAGGTGGAAAATATAAAATTGTTAAACTTTCCCCAATTAAAAGGAAGTAAAAATTAACTGATTATGTATATGCATTTTTCAGTGCATTTGTTATACTTACAGGGGTATATATATTTATTATAAATTTTCGATTTATTTGTATTCACATATTTCGAGATCTAAGTACATATTTATAGGCAGCTGGAAATCGTTAGCTGCGTATCTAGAAAAAATTAAGTTTCTCCAAAAATCTTAAGAGTTTCTAAGTCTTCTTCGCTCTTTACGTTCTTTTGACATCTTCATAAAAAGAGTTTTAATTTTATCAAAGGTTCTTAGATATTTTAATTTTCCCAATTCTTAAGAAACGGAAAAAATTCAAAGAAATTACCCATAAGGAAAACATTCAGATCAACCAAAAAAAAGCACTTAAAATTACTATACTGGAAGCTACCAAATGAACATAAAATATGTCATTTATTTTTACTTCAAGAATTGTTAAAATCTTCGAATTTATCAGTTGAAAAGTTTTCTAACTCCTGCCATTTTACCGTTCAACCAAACACAGAAATCCCCAAAAAATACCCCAAAAATAAATTGTTCCCCCTAAATTTTCCCCGAAAGAGTTTAACACCCCAAATTCACCCCTAAAAGAAAAAAACCCCCTAAATCTAGGGGTAAACCCCCTAAACTGGCAACACTGGTCCCCTTACACTTGTTGCGTAGGGAACAGCTAAAATGTGGCATATTAACTTAATAGCTTTATAAAATCAACAATTTTAAATTCATAGTTTCCATTTCTATATTTTGTATTGAAGTAACAAATATAAATTAACTATCTATTTCATTTCGATTTTTCGACCAAAATCGTCACGACCAATGAGGTTCTTTTCCACCTCAGCGGTTACGTGAACAAGAAAAACTATCTCTTCTGGGCCACCGCAATTAATCAAGCGATGCACGAGAAGTCATTGCACCCGCTTAAAGTGACTATATGGTGCGCTGGTCCCACTGAAGGAGTCATCGGTCCATTTTTTTTTTGTGAGGATGCCGCTGGTCAAACTACTACGCATTTGACCATGGTTTGGCATTTTTCGATAGGCTTGACGGATAATATTGCTTCCATTGCCATTGTTGGCTTCGTTTTGAAAGCCAAACTAAATTCGATTGAGTCCTGAAGTTGGCTAAAAATTAAAGATTTTTTCAATTTAAATAATGTCGGAATTCGTTGGGCTTATTAACAAAAATTCTTCAGTGGGGCAGGACTGGGGACCTATAGCTGTTGTGCAGAATATTTTGAATAAATACTGTTGAATGCGGTTGTGCAGTACTGTTTGTGCAAAAAAACCAATAAATTTTTTTCTCAGCTCCATGCAAAAATCCCCATTGTGCGATGCTGTATTCCGGCATAGTGGCATCATCGGCTAAGAGTGTTGAGCGTAAAAGGAATTAAATCTATATGAATTCGTTTATTTAACATAATATTAGACTTGCATAAATTTAAGACTGAAATCAAGTAGTTGCCAACTTTGTCTGCCCGGGACATTATATAAATTTTCAAACAGATAACAGCTTATGTAATGCCTGATGTGCCTTGTCAGTGCATTTTCGTTGAGTTGTAAAATTACATTAAAGACAAAACTCAATTTTGAATAGTTATTGGTTTGGGATGCAGCTGAGCGGGTGAAAGAAAATGTTCGAAATCGTGAAGTCGTTGATTTAATTTCCTTAATAAATTTTATGTTCATTCAATAGCAGCCACAGTCATATTCTATATTTGCTAATCATTGTGCTGTTGAATTGCTTCGATTAAACTTTACTACTTGTAATAAATTCAATTCGTATTGATTGCAGCACAATAAAGCTTTTGTGCTTTTGCTATTTGAAGTTGGAATTTTGGATTAATACTGAATAGTTAATATATCGAAACTTATGAAAAACTATTCAATTTGAGCAAATTTTTCTGTGTAAGCAATTATTTTTTTAAATTAAAGACAATCCGATTAAAAGTTTCTTCGCAAACAAATAAAATAAATTCCTTTGAAGTACTTTTTGAAGTGCTTTTGTTGGGCTGTTCATCATAAAATTATTATTATTTTTCGGGTTTATTACGAAAATATTTTTAACTTTCATCAGCAAATTTGTGCAACTCATACTTTGAAAAAGAGAAATTTATGAATATAATCGGCTTATGTCGGTTGCTATGTTTTCATTTATGGCAATTATATGGAAAACAGGGCACATACATACATACATTCAGCTCACCCCCACACACAATTGCAATCGCACAAAAATATGCGAAAACTTTGAAATTTCTTATCAGCAAATGAGCATGACTTAATTCCAATTTGTGTATTTCTCTTCTCTTTTTTCTATATGCGTTCTGGCAGGAGGCTGAAGTGAGGAGACAATGACCCATGACTGCCACTTTGGCGTATTTTCATATTTGTATAACAAGTCTACAACCACAAGGGCCAGCAGTAATTCCTTGAACACCAGCCCCATGAAAAGGAGAATGACAACAACAACTGCAGTGATTTCATTATTAACAAATTAACTGGCATTACAAATACACCAATGAGCAGCCAGTCAGAGC
This sequence comes from Sturmia bella, assembly GCA_963662145.1. Classification (NCBI taxonomy): domain Eukaryota; kingdom Metazoa; phylum Arthropoda; class Insecta; order Diptera; family Tachinidae; genus Sturmia; species Sturmia bella. Next base: position 29,556,935 of record OY759171.1, on the reverse strand, counting down.
AAGTTGCTTGCAATAAATAAAAATAGTTTAGAAACAACAGGACAGAGCACCACATTACAAACACCCTAAGCAGCAAAGATCAGCCAACCTGTCACCCACCCACCCAGCAAGTGTTAAATAATAAAAAAAAAACAAAGTTCGAAAAAAAAAACAATTGCAAAGTTCCATTTCAGTTTTAATTTGTTGAAATCAAATATTTAACCGTGTTGTATGTAACTCAAGCAATAAAGTAACGTGTGAACATAGTGAGAGAGAAACCAACGTGATAGAAAAGTTAAATAACGTGTGAAGCGTACGATAAAGTTACTAAATTATTAATAGAGATTTTTCCAAGTTGTTATTTTTTTCTTCTCGTTTTGTTTGATGGTGGCGTAAACGACCACCTGCAGTGAGTCCTTAAAAACAACAACCGACAACCAACCACAAAAAGCAAAAAAGTTTGATTACAACTTTGCCAACGTCATGAAGGGTTTAACTGCGTTTAAGGAAAAAGCCACGGGAGTTTTTAGTGGGTGAGTATCCCCTTTAATGTGTTGTTTTTGTTTTTATTTCGCCAAACTTTTGCTCAAACAAATTTCTGATTTGTTAAGTTTATCTGTGCAAGCAGTTTTATGAGTTATGATTATCGAGGCTGTGATGTTACACTCTGCTGGGTTTTCTTATTTGCAAATAGAAACAAAAATCAAAATTTAATTTAACGGCCCAGTGAGCGAGCGAAGGACGGACTGGTCATTGATACTTTTAAGTATGAGATTTAGCAAAAACTGATGAGTTTTTATTTTTCATCCCACAAAATATTTTATTTAAAAATAAGTTTCACTGGCTGTGGCTTAACAGCCTTTATTTTGTGAAAAAAAAAAAAATCTTTAGTGGTATTTCCACTTTTAACAAAGATTCTGCAATTTTTGAATTCTGCAAGTGTTTTACGTCGTTGTTTATCCCCAATTTATACATGCCAGTAACTTCCCTGAAGGAAACCCAGAGTCAAGTGCCTCCAAGTCGCTACATTTTTCGCCTATATTGGTGACTTTTTTTTATATCAAATTGTCAACAGATTGTCTCCAGTTTTTTGTTTTATGAACAGTGTTGTGATTGTTGAAATTTGTCAGCCCACCAAAATCGTGAAATCGAGACATTGAAATGACAACATTATTTATGAGTAGACAATTTTTATTTCTCGATTTTTCAATTGAGTTTCTCTACTGACATTTCTTTCAGGGTAGCGACAATGTCTATACAGAAACACTAGTACCATGGTCGCCATATAGTCGCACTAGAACCACCTAGTCACTAGTTCCTTCGTCAGTAGTTGATTTGCAATGACAAGCACATGTTGAATGTCAACAGAAAAAATCATTGTATGAGGTATAATATGCCACTAGTACTGGTGACCATGTCAATAGTAAATCACTAGAGTTTTTCTACTGACATTTCCTTCAGGGTTGTTGCAAGTTGTGTGTATATATTAACTACCAATACACTGACAGAGACAATAAAAGCTGTTGCTCTTTGCTTTGTTGTTTACACAGGCAAGTGCAGGCTCATTTTTAAAATGTCGTCAAAGAAAATGATGTTAAAGAAAATTGATTTACTTTACAAAGTAAAAGAATTAAATGAGAACAATAATAATAAAATATTTACGTTGAAAGAAACTACAAAATCACTGTTCCATTTTTCATATTTAAAAATCACAATTTTTTCTTTTTTTGTGTATTGTTTGTTCTGTTTTTGTCCGTCACCATGACCTTTCAATGTCTGGGTTGCCAAAATATGTGGAAGCAAATTATTCGAATAGCTTTTTAATAATATATATAGTAAATTTATATTACAAATCGATAAAAGGCACATTTAAATAAATTTTTTTTATATTTCATTTTATTTTTCGGTATGTGAGATCAAAAAGTAATGTATTAAAAATCGTTTCTTTGAAAGTTATCTATTAAAATTAAAGTATAATCTTTATATGGTAACACTGTTTTTGCATTTTGTCATTGGACCGTCATGCAAGTGAAAAAAATTACTGGCAATCAAAATATCTTGCAAATGAGCTCGCAACTTGCAGAAGTATGATTGTATTAGTAAAAAAATATCAATGTATTGAGCTACTTACACTTGCACTTGCGTGTGTGAATGGGGGGTTAACATGAAAGCAAAATGTGTATATTCGGGAACACTAGCTCCCTAAAAGTGCAAAGCATTTTCGTTTAAAGAGCAGGCCTCTAATTTTTTGTAACAGAATTCGGGGGGGTTTTTTTTTTGGTGAGGCCGCTGTATTTAAAATGCTTAATTTGTAATGACTTCTCAAAAGGGATATCGGTAATTTAGTGGCAAATTTCATGTTACTTAATTGCTGTATTGTAGCACTTTGGGCTAAACATTGAATGTGTTCGTGTTAAACATCTTCAGTTTTAAATCAATTTACAAAATTCAATTGATTTGAATTTCAAACAGCATATAATGATTGTAGACGATAAATTTCAATTAAGATCCTTAGATAATTACAAATATCTTTTATCAATTGGAATTCAATTTTATTTTATTTCTTTTTTTTTCACGCTGATATTCAATTTCAATGTGTATGTAAATACAGAACGACGACACCTTCCAGCAACTAAATAAAATTTAATAAAACATCAATAAACAAGCAACTTCTATAATCCTGCAAATAAAACTCCTTGCTGGCAAACACCACCCGCTCCACATTCGTCCTGAAGCCGTTGAAAGTGTGCGGTTGCCATGTTAACCAACTGCACGAGTATTAGCACTTGAAATTTTAATTTCGTATTCAAGACATGATGCTGACGTACGTCTTCGATGAAGAAGACGACACAACACAAAATAAAAAAAAATAATAATAATAAGAAATAAACGAGTGTTTGTGGCGCCACTTGAAAGTTAGAAAGGCAACTAAATGAAGAATTATTATCAAAAAGTGTTTGCCGCTGACTCGTTCGAGAGAGAGGAGTAATATGGGGTAATATCGAGTAAACGTAGAAAGAGGTGGTACATAGTTTCGTTGGCATTGTAGTTGTTGTTGGTGGCGTTAAGTGCGAGAAACAAAAGGACAATGAAATCGTTTACGCGTCCTAATGTTGAAAATTGTTTAATAAACGTTTTGTGAAGAGTTTGATTCTTTTGAAAATGAATATGAATAGAAATTACTTTCTCATATCTGCACATCTTGGGAAAGTTTTTGTTTTCTGAAGATATGAATTAGATCTCATTAAAAGCAAAAACCGAGGACAATATAAAAGCAGAAGACAATATAAGCGAAAATTGTTGTCAGGGCGGCCAATGATTGTAAAAAAAAACACTAATTTTTAAAATTTTTACTTTTATAATTTGATTTTTCTTTTTATTCCTGAACTTGAGGAAAGTGACCATTTTTAGTTTATTTTACACTGTTCAGCTTTTAAATCAACATGTTCCCAAATTTGTTGATTCAAAAAGAAAAGAACTGAAGTCATACAAAACGCACTTCATAATCATTTCCCTTTCCGTTTAATGTTTAATGTGCACGTGCCCGAAACGTGCAAGGAATTCCTTTCCTTAACACTTTTGTTCTACAGCTACAGCTACATCAACAACGGTGGCAGGCAAATAAATACACGCAACGTCTCTCACTAAGCAACCACCAACGACAGACAGCAGTAGTACAAAATTATTATCATTATGAAGTAGTCTTCATTACAATGTCATTTAAATCAGAGGAGTAGTATAAGCATTTCTTTTTTTTAAACTAAAGTTGTGCAATTGTTTCAAACCAGAGTGGTTCCCATATTAAAATAAATTGAAATCAAATTTTATGCAGAATAGTTATGCTAGAGATGTGCCCGTGACTGTTTTTGGCTCTCCCAACGCACTCTTACGCACGAGAGTTATTTTTGAGCCTTCTCACGTTCAAACAGTTTCCAGTCACCACCCACCTATTTTCATGCACGAAAAACGAAAAACAAAAATCTCACAATCAATTACGTTTTATTGAAACAAAATGTAAATGCAAAAAACAATTTATTTATATACAATCCTGAGCTTTAAAACACAGTTTAGGAAAATTTCTGCTTTATATATGTACATATAACAATTTCTTTGAAAAACCAAAATGAAAAACTTAGACGAGTTTTTTGATAAACTAAAGGTTATAATATTTGAAGAATTCCTATATGGTTTAATGAAAATCTGTCTTCTAGGGAGATCTTTCCAAAAAAAAAAAAAAAAAAAAAAATATGTGCAAAACCCGAAATGACCCTTAGGGTTCACAAATTACGTAACGCTTAAGGGGGGAGGGGTCGTAAAAATGTTACGTTACAAAAATATATTATTTATTTAAAAACAAGAGCGGTACGTATTGCAGCCCAGAGACAAAATGAGCTATTGGCCATCATTTCTCTGGAAGAAGGCTGTTGAAGATGTTGAATAGATTAATGATGAGAACATTGATAAAACAAATTGTGAAAAGATTGTAGACGATAAGCTGCAGGAAATAAAACGCATGTGTTATCAATGGATGAATATTTTACCTTTCCGTGGACCGATAATTGAAATGTGCCAATTTTTAATCCCTAATTTTTATCAATAGAATTTTCTTTTAATTTACACATTAAATACCTGAATTTCTTGAGTTATATTTGTATATACTACATACATCATACACATGTACATAAAATTAATTACATTATTATTTTTTTAATAAAATGTTTTATTATTTAGTGGTCGTAACAACATATGTTACGTATGTTTGTTACAATCTGTTACGTATTTGAAAAATCTGCAAAAATGGCGTTACGTGATTTGTGAACAGCCAGCCCTTTAGAAATTACATGCCTTCAAACTTCCACACGTCTCATTTTTTTAAAGAAATTAACTTAATAATATTATATTAATAATATATTAATAACTTAATTAGAGGTAAAAAGATCATAATTCCCCTCCATCGCTTTCTTGTATCTGAAAGGCATTTTTTCATACATGCAGCACGCCTTTGGAATTGTCTTCCTCAAGCTCAACAACTTAATAGCAACGCAAATAGTTTTAAGCAATTTTTGTTTGATTATTTTGCGCCGCAGTAGAATATAATTGTTTAGTATAATAAATTGTAATCTTATTTATTTACTTTTGTCTATTCAAATGTGTGATCTTTTTTGCAACTTGTGAATATTGCTTTCCTGTACTTTAAATATAAGATTGAATCTTGTTGTACAGGATATAAACAAATAAATAAATAAATTATCGTAATTATCGTAAACTTAATAATTCAAGCTTGAGGTCACTTCTTTTTTATTTTAAATGCTTAATTCAATATTTCGGTACCTCAATGAGCATCTTCTTCAGGGAATTTTTTTGGTTTTTGTTGTGCCTTTTGGAATAAAACACGCGTCTTGTAGAAGAAGGCTACTGCATTATATTATTTAATTTCAACATTATAATACACACTGAAAGTCCTCAAATATCTATCAGAATTCTCATTTTTTATGTTTTGACAACCCAATCAGACATACAAACCCTGCCTATTTCTCGAGCACACTTAATGTTCACACCGGAAACAATTCCTGAAGAATTGAGGTATCGAAATATTGAATTAAAAAAGGATTAAAAAAAAGAAACAAGTGACCTCAAGCTCGAATTATTAAGTTAAAACATTAATCAAGAAAGGTAAAAAAAAATTAGCATCAAGAATATAACTTGTTTATTAATAAAATAAATGAAAATAAAAAAAATGTTCTGGATACTCGTTCTTCGACCTTTTTTTTATTAAACTTTGTTAGGTTTTATAAATGAGCTTAAGGTCACTTAATTCTCAATAAATATATTTTCGATATTTCGATACGCCTTTGTGTATCTTCTTCAGGAAAATGTGTTTTCTATTATTTTATAAATTTTCAAATTTCAAAACAAATCTTAATGACAAACTAATTGAAAAATACAGGTTAGGTTAGGTTGAAAGGAGAGGTTCTTCTGTCCATGTCTTACGACATACACCTAAGCCAATATAGGCTTGTTGTGCGCTCCGTGGATTTACCGTGATACAGTTTGACCCATAGGTCTATAGGAACTCCGTGTCATTCACAAAGTTCCTTAGTTTCCTCCAGCATACGCTCCGTAATTGGGTTATGTCTGGTAAGGTGTCTCTCCCAAAATGTCGGGATCGTATTTGTGAGAAAGCGGGGCACTGACATAAATAGTGCTCCCATGTTTCGCAATTGAAAAATAAAAATAAAATGGGTTTTACATTCATAAATAGGCTTTGCATACATACTTATTATCTATGCAATTATATATCTATATATCTATACTAATGTTAATAATTATTTTATACATAATAACGTTTTTAACATAACATTTTTTGGTTTTTTTTTAGTTTTTTTTTTTTTAAAAACGAATGAAAAATCATTAATGTAAAAAAAATAAGATATTATGTTCTGAGTCCTGTTCTGGTTCTTGTAATTAGATGTCTATAATTTCTAGCTAGTCCATCTGTATCCTTCTTAAAATTTATCCTCTTTTCCAATGGAACTTTAATAATTTCTAACATTTCTAACATGTATCTACGTATGTAGTTATTCTCTGTGCTCAAAACTGAAGTGTTTTCGAAATCTGGATAATGATTAAGATCACGACAATGTGTGGATAATGCTGTCTTTTGCAAAGAATTATAGTTCCTATATTTTTGGTCAGATTTGTGTCCTGCTAACCTGGTCTTAAGCTTGTTGCCTGTAGTCCCTATATAAACCTTATTACACTGTTCATCAGCATTACCACTGCACGGTATACTATAAACTAAATTTGACCTCTCCAACTTCCTTAGTCCTACTAAAGAGTTTGCCTACCGTATTATGTACTCTATGTGCTATCTTATACTTAGTACTGTCATATATACTTGAGCCCTCTAATCTTTCCGAAAAATATATTTATTGAGAATTAAGTGACCTTAAGCTCATTTATAAAACCTTACAAAAATACAAAAAAAATAAATAAAAGAACTTTACTGTAAATTTTTAATTTTATTGAACTTCTGTATTGTAATACATTTATATTAAATTACTTTTTCAGGCTTAAGTTCAACCCTTGGTTTGTCACTACTTTTAATTAATATCAATTAAGTAAAGAAAAGTAAAATTTAATTGCTAAGTGGACAACAACAACAAAAGTGATATAAAATAAAAGAATTGTTTCCTTTAAATCTGTGATATTAAAAAAAAAATCATATTTTACTATAAAGTTCATTTTCATATTTGAGGAATTTCCTTTTTTGCAAGCGCATATCGATGACTCTATTTTTATACTGCAGACTGGTTCAAAAACGCAGTGAAAGTTTTGTCCAAGAAACTTGTATTAGTAGCAAAAAATTTCTAATGACATCTTAAACATGCCAATAATTCTTGCCACTTTCTTTTATTTTCTTTTCCGGGGCTGGACGAGTTGCTTTGAGTTTCTGTGTGGCTGTGTGTCTAAGACTTGTTTGTAGTGCATGATATTTGGTTTTATTTCTATAACAAAATTGTCGCGTTTTAAGGCTTAAATAAACGGCGGCGAGACTGAGTCTTAGATGAAGGAGTTTATTATAACTTTGCCGCCAAGTTAAGTTAATTTGCAAGGACATACATGGGGTTGTGAAATTCTTTTCTAAAGAAAGAAATTTATGCAAATAAATTTCAATTGTGATTAATATATAAACTATACAGAATTGGGCTAACTATACTTGTGCATTTTCCTCTCAGTTTTTTTTGGCTTGAACATCTCATTTATTTAATGTTTGCCGTTTTTTTTTCTCGGTATACCATTAATCTTATTTCCTTATTTTGCCAGTTCATTTTTTAACAATTGTCATTTAGTTTTATTTAATCTGTTGTGTGGTGAAATCTTGATAAAATGTTAAAACACACATCAATTTAATATCATTAACCTAAAAACCTTTTAAGTCTTGACGACAAAAAAAAAAAACAGAAAAAACCAAAATCCCAGAAACACAAAATATCAAGCTAGAAAAGTGTCCTTAGAAATCTCTGCGTTTCAAAGATAAAATAAAATGATTCAATCAACTATCAACAAACTCGTACCTAAGCCATTCATAAAAAATAAACTCACCCTCCTCCGGTTCGATTCGGTTTGATTGTAGCCCACATCTCTATGCTACAAGAAAAATATCAGCCGGAGAGAGCACTTAATGAAATCGAATTTTATTTCAATTGAACACGTCTGTTTTTATTTCACCTTTAAGTTGAAGCCTCAAATATCAGGCAGGACCAAGTAAATTGCAGCGTATTGAGTTATTTTGCAATAAACAAGCGTTGTTGTTTTATTTATTTCATTTAACAAATCCTTAAGGATTTTATACGGGTTGTTTATTGCTGAAACTAGAAAATTGCACAAGCACTTAGAAATTATAGGAATTTCATACAAACAAACACAAAAATGAAGGGTGGTGGTAACACCAGAAGAGGAATGTTCGGATAAAACGATATCAATGATTATGGTTTATTAGTGTGAAAACATTTGTAAAATTTTACGTTACTGAGATCCTTGGGGAGTTGTTAAGTATTACTGGGAAAAATGTTAGTGGTTGTTAGTGGCTTTAGTTTAAATATTTGCAAGTTGCAGGGCAGCAACATATTTAAGGTGAATGATATTCTACGAGTAATATGTTTTCATTTATTGTATAGCAAATGGTGATAAGTTTTAAAATTATTCTAGGCCGAATTAAATCTTTTGAATATGTTTCTATTTTTTAGCTGTCTATATGCCGCGAACATTTCGCTGAATCATTAATAGACTCTGTGCTGCCAGACGCTTACAGGTTTTGTTCGCGAAGCCGTGTTGGTTATAGTATGGCAGAGAAAATCCCTTAGCCCGGCCGAAGCGATGAAATGAAATTACAAAATTACAATTTTGGGTGCTTAGACCCGTCTACGAACTCATGATTTTACATTCTATGCAAACACTTTCCTCTGGCAGCACTGTTTTATCAAAATTTTCATGAGTAAATTCCGCAATTTCAACATCAAATTATTAAAGAACTAAAAGAATCGGCCAGACTTTGACTTAAGCTTTGGAAGGTCCATGACTACCTCTACAAACCTATAAAACTTTTTTTCAAAGCCTGGCTCCTTATTCTAAAGTTTCCCCCAAAAATTCTTCTTCGACTCGTCCGAATTTGAGTTTTTTGCATTTTTACGTTTTTGTGTGGGAGACCCCCAAAGCAGACGCGGTGCATTCCAAAGAAGTATTGGAGAGAAAATAATGTGGGGGGCTGGTCATACACTTGACTCCTCTACGGAGAGCCTGAGGTTAAATAGTATGTTAATAAAGTATCCAGAGAAATCGAAGAGACTGTAAATGGTTGCAACGAATTTTGAAGAATTTTTGTATAATAATAGTGTTGAGGAAAATGCATCTTAAAACTTCCTCAACCCATTAAAGTTCAGTCTAAATAAATAATATTTATGCTTTCCATAATAAGTACCTTCACCAATTTCGTACAAAAATATCATTTAACAAATTTATCATAAATTCCTTTAAGTCATAAATATCTCATTGTTTTTTGAAATAAATGAATTTAATCCCGTTACTATTGCTCTCTTTCATTACTTGTAATGATGTTAATTGGATGTATATATGCATATTGATTAAACAATGATGTAGTATAAGAGAAAAAGAGAGTATAGACATTGAATTTATAATCGTAACCAGTATTATTCTTTTGTGAACATTAACTTTTAATAAGCAACGATTTTTGTTAAAGAGTCATTACGATTGTAGCTTTGGAGCTAACGAGTTCTCCGAATTAATAAATTGTATTAAAATAATTGATCTAACACATACTGTGTAATTATTTTATTGGGTTTGACTTTATAAGAAAATTACTAAGGAATTTTCTATAAAGTATCTAAACAAATAGTGATATGCACCACCACGAAAACACACAAAATCATGTATAAATTTCATCTCTCTGTCTCTTACAGCTTGAGAGTTATGTTTAATTGTTACTTTACGTTGTATGGGGACACCTAGTAGTTTTCGACTTGTTGCTGTCCCTGTCATTTGTTGTTGTAAGGCACCTGCGAATGCATACACTCTGCTAATTTCGGCTCTCTATCTCTTACGGTTCGAGAGTTATAACTAACTGCTACTTTACGTTATAAAGGGACACCTGGTAGTTTTAGAGTTGCTACTATTTTTAGCATTTGTTGCTGTGGACCATATGTGTATACATATGTTATGTAAATTTCATCCCTCTGTCTCTCACGGTTCGAGAGTAACGGCTAAATGTTGCTTTACGTTGTATAGGGACACCTGGTAGTTTGCGAATTGTTGTTGTCGTTATTTGTTGGTGTTTTTAGCATTTGTTGTTGTAGGGCATATGTAAACACATATATTGTGCGAATTTCAGCTCTCTGTCTTTTACACTTTAGGAGCTACGGCTAATTGTTACTTTTTGTTGTATGGGAACATCTAGTAGTTTTCGACTTGTTGCTGTTTTTAGTATTTGTTGCTGTAGGGCATCTGTAAATATATACATTGTGTAAATTTCAGCTCTCTATTCCTTGCGGCTTGAGAATCATAGCTAATTGTTACTTTACATTGTAGGGGGACACCTCGTAGTTTTCGACTTGTTGTTGTTATTAGTATTTGCTCCTGTAGGGGCAAGGTACAACAACATACTGTGAAAATTTCAGCTGTTTAGCTCATACCGTTTCGGAGAGTTGGCGCTGTGACGGACGAACGGACGGACGGACAGACGGACGGACGTAGAAGCCTTGATAATAGGGTTCCGTTTCACTCTGATGAGTGCAGAACCCTAAAAACGAGAACTTCATACAATATACATATAAAAAACACTGGTTAACAATGTTAAGAAACCGATCTATTTTACATTCGAAAAATGCACCATCTGCAGTAAAATAAAATAAGCCGGTAAAAACCGACTTATATGGATACTGAGCAGGTTTAAGGACAGTGTACTAAAATCTATTTAGTTTTCTAGTAGAATTTATTTTCTATGGAAAACCTTGTTGCACCAGTTTTTGAGCAGGTGTAAATGCAGTATTATACCTTAGTTTTGTACATATTTACTGACATTCAACCAAGTTGCTGGAACACAAGTTTTATTTTTAATTTTAGCAGTTAGTACTGGCAGCAATGATTCTTATTTTTGTCATAATTTTTGTAGCTTATAACGCAACTGCTGAATTCAAATACAGTCAAAGCCCGGTTTAACGAATGTATTATGTTCAGACCTTTCGTTATACCGAGATATTCGTTATTCGAACAGTAATTATTTATCTTAGCATTTTATAAAAGACGGTGGTCCGCAATTTTAAAAATATCAAAATTTAATTGTATTGATAACTTAGTGTAGAAATAAAACTTTAATTGATATTTTAACGTTTATTTAAGAATTGTTTTTATTTCTAATATGTAAATTCACTAAAAATCATAAATGTACATACATATTTACTTATATTTGGATGATATTAACATGTGTAAGTTTATTATTACATTTCATTTATATTATTATTTTTTTAAGAAATTGACATCTCGTTTTCACAATGAGCTAAACAAAATTACTGAAATTTTAAGGAAAAAAGCAACGCATCACACGCGTTCTTTCAATACAAAACAAAGAAGCCAAAAACACCCACAATCTTCTGTAACGATTTTTTAATGTATTTTGCTTTGTCATTCGTTAAATCGAGATTCTTTTCTTATTTGCCATTCGCTATATCAGGCAGTTAATGTAAAAATTTCGCCATTCGTTATATCGGATATTCGTTAAACTGAGTATTCGCTATACCGGGCTTTGACTGTATATATAGCCAATTAGAAAATAAAAAAGAAACTTTTTTTATTGTTTCACTTAAAAATTATCAAATTTTCAAATTTCATTATTATAGTTCATATATGAAGTTTGAGTTTGATATTTCTGTACGCAGAAACCAAAAATGATTTTGCTACGTATGTATGTATGTTCAAATTTATGCTCGTTTTTCGTTTAAATTCTTCCGTTGCGTTGTGAGTTACAAAACTACGGTCGTAATTTTATTACAATTAATTAAACACATAGTCACAGTTTGTGATAATTGTCAGCTGAAATATTAATTACACGTTGCAGATATCTGGTGCTTAGAAAAATTGAAAGCAATTATTTCCAACAAAACACTTGGTTGTCATAACATTAAACTCTACAAAACAATTAAAAGGTTTCATCAAGAAATTGCCTTATTATTGTTTACTTTTATTTTTGATTTGAAAACATAATTGACCATTATGAATTTCGTAACACAGATAATCTCGCACGAAAACTTAGTAATGCTGCGGCCATACATACATTTATTCTTTTAGAGCAGAAGTTGCCAATAACAACTGAACATGTTGATTAAAGGGAGAGGAAATTTTAAAAAGAATAACCTGCTTTCTATGATTTCCTTAAATAGCCATTCCTTAAGATTTTTTACAAACTCCTTGTTAAATAAAGCCTATTAAAGAATGTGTTTGTATATTTTTTTCAAAACAGCCCTCTTGGTCTAGTACAATTTTATTTCTTGTATACTTATATTTGTTTTATGGTCATGCTCATCTCATAATTTCACTATTTATGTGGCCTCATTTTTTTCTTGTCTTGTTTGTCTGCTGGAAGATAAATCTTTGAACATGAGTAAACTGCCACTGCTTTTACTGCGAGCGGTTCAAGCCAAAGAAAAGTATAAAAGTTTGCTTAAACTTTTTTCACCATCCTTAAATGCCAGTCAGTCTGACGCCTGAAATAGTTACTTATGCAGAATATTTTTTGTTCCTTAAGACTTTGAAATCTTTATAGACTTTGTGGCAGCCAAAATATTAAAACATTCTGGCGCCAGTAATAGACAATAACAAATGGCATTGGAAATGAAACTATTTGACATTTCGCAAGTGCTGTAGTTCTATTTTTTTCCAAGTAAATATGTAAGTTGTTTTGCTTTTAAAGTTAGAAAGTATTTATTACTGCAATTAGCAGCAGTAATCATTTATGCATCTTTTTAGAAAGAAAATTTAATTATTTTAGGGATATGCAGCCTGACAATAAAACTTAGTAACAGCTAATGTAAACGAATAAGAGACTTTTAAATATTTTTCATATATGCAAGTACCAAATAAAGCACAAATATAGTGAGTAGATATTAGGGAAGTGGGCGTTATTGTTTTTTGGCTCACGTTATGCGCACCCACGATCAAAATAATTTTCTCACGCACTTTTATACACACTCACGAGCCAAATTTTTTCAATCACTCACGAATCTTTTTTTAATTACGCGAATTCATACACGAAAAAAGTTCTCACGATCAATCACGTTTGCATTGAAACAAAATATAAAATGTGGTCGGAAGCGATACATATGAACAGAATTTTATATTGATGTGAATTTCAAATTCATGTCTCTGACGAAGTTTGTTAAAAAGATGATGTTATAACTTTTAATTGATCAAAAAAATTCTTCTAAATTATCAATTTTCATTTTTTACAAGGAAATTAATTATTCTATATTGAAAAGAAATTATTCTTTCTCGAAACTTGGAAAACAATTGCTAGGAAAACAACTGGGACGAACGACGAATATGCCGGTTAAAATTCGCTGTGTAAATTCGTCGTATGAAGCACAATAACGACGAAAAACAAAAACATCTGTTATAATTGATAAAGTTGTTTATTGTTTGTTCAAAGATGAAAAAAATTAAATGAATCAAAAAATCTTAGATTTTGTAAAAATATATAAACATTCATGAAGTTTAACATTTCAATTATAATTCCACTTCTATCCATTTTCTCAGTTCTTTAATTTTATCTTATTATAGTTGAACAGCTGATGGGGTGACCATATTAAAAAAATTTGGTTGCTTAAAAATTTAGCATTACCAAAAACAAAAAATTAAACACTACAAACATGTTTTATAATCCAATATGTTGGCTTTTTATTTTAAATACAAAACGTCGAAGCTTAGCTGTTTTTACTAAAACACTCGAAAACTAAAACCGAAATGGCCACATGGTACTAATTTGTTAATCGTTCGCCGGCGTAAGAAATAGAAATAAATCTATTTCAAGTTCGTGGCGTACAACGAATTTCGACCGACGCTGTGACTATGTGCATTTTCATGAACACCATTGTGTTTTATTTATGACGGCGAATATTCGCGGCGAAAAATTCATCGTTCGTCCCAGTTGTGTTCCTAGCATAAGTCTTGAAACATAGTTTCGAGAAAGAATAATTTGTTTTCAATATAGAATAATTTCTTTGAAAAAATATTAAAATTGATAATTTAGAAGAATTTTTTGGATAAATTAAAAGTTGTAACATTATCTTTTTAACAAACATCAATATAAAATTCTGTTAAGTCGACATATGTATGTTGTTACCGACATCTGTCAGTTGCGCAAAACACAGACAATTACGCAGCTTTGCTTCCCTTTTAATACCTGCCCATTGCTTCAAAAGTGGATTAGTACCCACACACTGCCAGCATTTCAAAATGTTATAGCTGGTATTAACTTTTACTTTTGTCTGTGATGCATTTTAAATTTCAACCTAACGGTTTTTCGAACAATTTAATTTTGTAATGAAATAATTTTCCAAAAATTTGGAAATTGATCACGTAGAACTGGAGAGTTGCAGCAAAAAATCTCCTCATATACATCATAAATACATATCATAGATTGCTCTCTTCTAACACTTCATTTACACTCTGAAATCCATTTTTTTAAACTTAATCTGAGGAAACAAAATAATCACACAGGTTTCGAAAAGCAATAAGCCAATGATTTAGTTTTTAGTTTTGCATTGCGTATAGCTTATTGGGGTAACATTAATCATGGAATTATTTGCTCCAACAATTTTTTTCTTCACTACTAATCGACACAGGCTAATGTACTTTACATGTGTAGTAGAAATGGAGCTAGAACTTGCATTGAAAAATAATTCATGAAGAAATGTGTGAAAGTTTTTTTTCTGAACCAGAAAAGTTGGTGATTTAACTCGTTCGTGAACTGCCGTAAATGGTACTCACGCATTATCACACACAAAATTTTAATTTTAAATCACACTCACGCAATATTTTTCCAAAATTTAATCACGATTACACGTGACACGACATTGTCACGACAACCGCACATCTCTAGTACATAAGTAAATTGTGGCAACATTACAGTGGACACTGATGGCTTTGGGTTCAAAAATACCTTGGTTTTTATTTCTACAGTCAAAAACGAAATTTAATTACTAATGTTTAGCTGTGAATTTTGTGTTTAATGTTCATGATATAAAGGGTGTTTTTTTCGATGTATAGAATTTTAAGTTGCAATAAAACAACGATGGAATATTCGATTGACATGAATTTTATTTATCCGAAAGTTAATCTTGTGGCATTCCATTTTGAATATGATTTCTGGCATATGACCGCCACGGCCGGTGCGGATGTAGTCCAATCTGGACGTCCAATTTTCGATGACTTTTTCCAACATTTGTGGCCGTATATCTGCAATAATACGGCGAATGTTGTCTTTCCAATGGTCAAGTGTTTGTGGCTTATCCGCATAAACCAATGACTTTACATAGACCCACAGTAAGTAGTCTAGCGGTCTTAAATCACAAGATCTTCGAGGCTTTGTTGCGCCGCCTTGTTGAAACCACATCTCCTGGACATCATGGTTATCTATTCAATTCAGGAATGAAAAAGTTAGTAATCATGGCTCTATACCGATCACCATTGACGACTGTTACGTTCTGGCCATCATCGTTTTTGAAGAAGTACGGACCTATAATTCCACCAGCCCATAAAGCGTACCAAACAGTCAGTTTTTTTTTTTTTTTTTTGATATAACGGTGTTTCGACATACACTTGAGGATTAACTTCACTCCAAATGCGGTAGTATTGTTTGTTGACGTAGCCATTTAAACAGAACTGCGCTTCATCGCTAAACAAAATTCGCTTATGAAAATTGGGACTGCCGTTGGGTAATCTCGGTTTGGGGCCATTCGACGAATTTAAGCCGGCGTGATGAATTGCCAAACCAAACTGAGAGTAAATCACTTGACAGCTGTTAAATCGGTCGCCATCTTGAGCAGTAATGCCAACTTTAAGTTCTATACATCGAAAAAAAACACCCTTTATAATAAGCTTGAATAATTCAGTTCGATACAAAGCTGTTACCATACCATCAGCTGGAAATGGGGCTGCGTCAAATGCATAAAGTTAATTTTGAATGTTATCATGAGGATAAACTTGCTGTTAGTTTATAACTAACGTTTTAATATTCATAAATGCATTTAATATTTGAAGTTTATTAATTCAGGTCCAAGAATGAACCTTTTTTTTTATTATTTGAAGTTTATTTTATATCTAAAATATGAACAAGTTGGTATATGAATAACTGAGCTATAGTCAAAAAACGACAAATTTGAGTTTTTTATTGAGTTTTTTGAAAATAAAATTTTTCGGTTTGTGGTTGAAATACTATCGTTGTTAATAATTTTATCGAGCATTCTAGTTCAATTTTTACTTTCTCAACTTTGTGAAAGATAAAGAGAGAGCGAGAGAGATAGAGAGACAGAGAGAGAGACTGAGAAAAAATTCAATCTCAATAAAAAACTAATGATATCTTTATTTTAGCGTACTATTTACAGACTTTTAGCTAAAATAATTGGTGCGATTGATAGTAAATAAAATGAGTAAAAAAGAACTGAATGAAATATATTTTGTATTAAGCTAACAACCTTTCAAACTAAACTTTCTTCAGTGCACGATTACAATTTATTTATTTATAACATATTGATTTTAACATTAGAAAAATTCTATCCACGATTAGCTGTAACGCACTTCTATTCCATCTTATTGTAGAATCAAACCGAACTTCGAAAATTTTGAAATCTCTAAAGGTTACCATGGCGGTGTGGGTGGCTACGAAGAAATGGAAGGGGCTGAGCGTGAGGGTGATGGTCCCGGCGGCGGTATACCATACGATGATGACAGACCCGATTCACCAGCATCGTTTGAAGAAATTGAACGACCACCTTTGCGTAAAGTTGACAAATATTGCAGGGCTCAATGTCCCTGTATGTCGGCCCGCTACACCATTGCAACAATGGCCTGTATTGGCTTCATGATTGCATTTGGCATGCGTTGCAATATGTCGGCAGCAAAATTGAAAGGCGAACACAATGGTGTAAGTATACTTTAATTTTGCTGTAAAATTATAATTAAGACGATTAATTTCATTTTATGAGACATGAATAGCACGCAAAAACTGTCAATTAAATTTTGTTTGAAACGAATATGTAACAAGTCACGTTTTCCCATTCAAACATCACAATTTCTCTGCCACAGTTAAAAGTTAAAAATGTTTTCCATTTGTGTTTAATTTAATGTATCAGTCAAAGTTGTGGTGTTTTATAATTTTTGTATGCTCGTTTATATCTGCCTTAAAGGTCTTATTTGTCAATGGCAACAACTCGTAGTCAAACATAAATATATATGTATGTATGTATGTATATGTAGATACACACATATGTACACAAACCTATAAATAACAATACATAAGTGAAAACTAATACATTCACACTTACAACAGCAGCTCATGCCTGTACGCGTATTTGCTGTTTTGGCAACAGGATGTTTTTTGACTCCTTTCCTGTTTCAATGCTGAAGACTCTTTTGTACTTGTTGTTAAATGGAGCCTTTTAAAAAATATTTAAGTTTGAAAACATTCGTTTTTCAATGAAGCTTTATAATTTCATGGTCTTTTGTGTGATTTTGTATTTGTAATGGATTCTTTTTTGTTGCCAATAGACGCATTATGTTTCTACTCTGGCCCTTAAAAGTAATGAAATAAAATCAAAAACTTGTACAAATTCAAGGAAGAATAAAAAAACAACAAAAATATTTTTTCAAGGTTTTTTCTAGCAAGTTCAAAGTGTTGCATTTTGGTTCAAATTAGATATCTGAAAATTTAGAATACTCCTTAGCTCTTTCGGGGTTCTTTAGTTTATAACAAAGCAATATGTCAGCAACAAGGGAGCAACTCTTAGTTTTGGTTTTGTTCTCTTTTCTGTTTCCAATTACCGTAGACACCAATTGGCAAACACGGCAAACACACAGAAAGAAAAAGCTCCTTGTAAATTTAAGTTTTTTCCACACGATCTTAGTACGCAGCATACTTGAATATTAAAGTACGCATAACATGTAATTGTACTTAAAACAATCCAAATAGGTATTATCAAAGAAAATCAATCCTGTTATGGCTTAAGCTGAGTACGAATTTTTTCTTCGTGTATATTTATAACCAGCATGTTTGTGTGTGCTTGTTTGAGTATTGAATTTTGTTTCATTTCTTTAATTGCTTCGGTAGCTGAATTGATAGAGTGGCTGGAATGGCAGTAGTTAGGTTCCAGGTTCAAATCGGCAAAGGGACAAAATAATTTAAAACTTTTTATTATAAATTGAGGAAGTATGAATTTGGGATTAAAAAGAGTTCAGGAACTTCGAAACAAGTGAATAAATAAATTCACACTCTAGACAAATTTAATTCTTCCGTACCTAAACCGGTACTAGTCAGTGTCAAGAGTTTAATAAGTACGAATGTTCCTAAATTAAGCACCACATACACTTACTTGATTTTAAGTATAGATTCTAGCTATATTTAATAAAAAATCAGAATTGAATATAGCTAAAATCAATTCAAAACTGGATTTGAATATGACTAAAGTTAAGTATTTAGTGTTTGAGTAATCCGTACTTAAATTAGGCAAAAAGTACTTGATTTAAGGTAATCTATAAGTACCGTACTTCTGGCACCGCTTGGTTTTGATTTAAGTACAAATCGATTAAGTTCTTTTTTCAGTGGAGAATTGACATATGAAATTAACAGGAATCAAAGTCGTTGTAATAAAAGTGTTGCTTTCAAGTCAATAGAAAATCAGATCCTATTATGTTATAACAGATGGGGCAAAATGAGTCATCCGATGTTGTTTGGCTTTCAGAATATAGGATGTGGCTATCGTAGTGTATGCCGTTAGAACCACATGTCCTCTAGACCTAATTCATTCAACTGCGGTAGAAGGTTATGACCCTATAGCGCGTTGTCGTTTGACCAGCGGCGACCTCGAAAAAAAATGCTCCAGAAGTGCACCATGCAGTCACTTTAAGTGTTTGTAATGGCTCCTCGTGCACCACTTGTGGATTTTCGTTGCCCCAGAAGCAATAGTTTTGCTTGTTTACGTATCCGCTGAGGTGATAATGAGCCTCATTGCTCATTATAATTTTGGTCGAATAATCGCCCACTTTGTTATAGACATGATTATTCCTCGCTCTTGGGGAGTGTATCCACAGCTGTCTAGTTCACAAATGTGAAAACAGATTTCACATTGGCCGCCATACGCAACAGTTAATAAGAACAACTCCCAATAGGGCGATTTCTTTTGGCCCTTCTTGTATGACTTTACCATAATATGATTCAGTATTTGGAGTGAAATTCTTAGCAGGAATCCAACCTGCAATCTCCATATTGTAGGCCGAGCACTCCTACCTCCTATGTAATGTAACGAGATATCTCAGCAAAAAAAAAAAATAAATAAATATTTAGAAGTGGATGCAATATTATGCTGCTTACCTTAGACGTACAACAGCTTAAAAGGCATGAAAGAAGTACTTAATGCTACTAACAATAAAAAAACATTGCACGAAGACATTTTCTTGCGCTAGTGCCTTATGCTAGGAACACAACTGGAACGACCGACGAATTTCGCCCAATACGACGAATACGCCGGTTAAAATTCGCTGTGTAAATTCGTCGTATAAAGTACAATAACCACGAAGAACAAAAACATCTCATTCTCATTTTTAATTTTATCTTATTATAGTTGAACAGCTGATGGGGTGACCATATTAAGACAATTGGTTGCTAAAAAATTTAGCATTACCAAAAACAAAAAATTAAACACTACAAACATGTTTTATAATCCAATATGTTGGCCTTTTATTTTTAATGCAAAACGTCGAAGCTTAGCTGTTTTTACTAAAACACTCGAAAACTAAAACCAACACGACCACATGGTACTAATTTGTTAATCGTTCGCCGGCGTAAGAAATAGAAATAAATCTATTTCAAGTTCACCGCGTACAACGAATTTCGACCGACGCTGTGACTGTGTTTTATTTTTGACGGCTAATATTCACGGCGAAAAATTCGTCGGTCGTCCTGGTTGTATTCCTAGCATTAGGCAAGCAGTAAAATAAGGCGAATTCAAAAAACCAACAGAATCTATTAAAAAAGAGTGCATCAAGAATGTCTTAGTAATACAATTGGTTTCAAGGTGACTCAGTTCGAACAAAAGTCGAACGTTATAAAAGAGCAATCGAAGTGCATCCAATTGGAAGCACTTAGCTTTCACTAAATCGCTTTCCGGTAAACAGTATTTTTTGTGGGGATGGTGTTACCTTAAACAAGTTAATGTGATATGAAATCATAGGACTTAGTAGAAGAGTTCTATAGAGGGATCCAGTCGAGAAAAATGAGGGGACTACTAAGACTTTGCAAATCAGAATTGAGTAGAATATTGAGAGTGATAAGAGATCACTTGTAACTACTGGCACATCTAAGACGCATGAAAATAGCGGGAGGCGATGAGTGTAGAGTGTGTGGGGAGTATAGTGAGACGTTGGAGCACTGCCTGGGGGAGCGACACGGTACCGGTCTAGAGGAAATTTCAGAACTTTGTAAACGACACCGAATTCCTGTAGACCAATGAAATCTATTATGGTTAAGTTCACTGAGCGCGCAATAAATTTACACTGGCTTAAGTGTATGTCCCAAGTGTATGGGCTATCGTATCCCTCTTATGCTAATCTGATCACACTGAAACCACTTTTATATTTTTAATTTTTAGAATTTCCATTTAAATGGAATGTACATATGTAAATCCGTTTAGCTCTATTTAGATCTAGAATAATACATTTCAATTGGCTCTTATAGCAAATAATATTAAATTCATTTTTGTATATCCTTTTACCTTAAGACGTATTGTAGTACAAAGAAATGTGACAAATACATATGTGGCATGTGTGTAAGCAAAACCGGAAATAAGCTTATACCTTTTCTACATAACAATCAAGGAATATTAGCAGATCTTTGCTCATTTTGAAAGAGACATATTTATGTGTATTGTGGAGACCATTCAAAAGCTTACATTTCAACAATGAATATGAAAATAATTGAATTCGAAGATTTATTTTGTACAATTTTTCTCAAAAGAAATAGAAATCGCATTTAATGATGATTTTATTCAGAGTTTTTTTTTTTTTGGTGACTGTTTGTTTTTCATTTTCATTTTCTTTTTTTGGTTTTTGTCTTTTGCAGACGGCTTTTATGAATTGGACTGTGGCCACAGAGAGTCATGTTGATTCATCATTTTTCTGGGGTTATTTGGTAACACAAATACCGGGTGGTTTTATAGCATCGAAATTTCCAGCTAATAAAATATTTGGTCTATCGATTGCCAGTTCAGCAACACTGCATTTGTTTGTGCCATTCGCAATGACGCTGATGCATGGCGACGTGGTGATATGTGTTCGTATATTGCAGGGATTATTCGAGGTGAGTATGTTATCTGATATTTTTTTTTCTTTATATTTTTTAAACTGCTTTCATTCATTTCACGAGGGATGGGAAAGAGAAGGGGTGCTGTATTTATTATGTTGTATTAAAATGTAAGCAGATCAAAGCTTCTGTTTGTTAAGAAGATGACATCATGCGTGGCGGATTTGTTATTGTGCTTGTGATGAATTTGATTATAAATAAAAGGATTTCTATTTCTTTGCCTTAAAGCATTTAGGATTTGTGTTATTCTTTCTGTGCTTGTATTGAATATTTTTATGAAACACAATGTAATAACTTATGTTATATTTTCTTTTTTTATTTTTCTAAGCATGAACATGTTTAATATATATGTAATGGTCTTTTACAGGGTGTAACCTATCCTGCTTGTCACGGTATCTGGCGTTTCTGGGCTCCACCCATGGAACGTTCTCGCTTAGCTACGTTGGCTTTCAGTGGTTCATATGCCGGTGTGGTGGTAGGTTTGCCTTTATCGGGACTTCTGGCAGATTCTGTAGGTTACCAGGCCCCCTTTTACGCTTACGGTGTATTTGGCATAGTATGGTTAGTACTTTCATGCTGCCATAACGTATGCTTTTTCTCTCTTATCAATTGTTTCTCTTAAGGTACTGCTTTTGGTTGTGGCTTTGTTTTGAGAATCCTCGTAAACATCCTGCCATCAGTATACCTGAACTTAAATATATAGAAAAATCGCTGGGTGAGACCTCGGCGCATCCAACAATGCCAAATTTGAGGACTACCCCCTGGGCAGCCATGATACGCTCAATGCCAGTCTATGCCATTATTGTGGCCAACTTTTGCCGTTCCTGGAATTTCTACTTGCTGGTATTGTTTCAGTCTTCGTTTCTCAAGCATAAGTTTCATTTTAAAATTGAAGAAGCCGGTTTTGTGGGGTCCTTGCCGCATTTGATTATGACCACTATTGTACCGTTTGGTGGCATGTTAGCGGATCATTTGCGCAAAAATGGTATAATGTCTACAACGAATGTGAGAAAGCTGTTTAATTGCGGCGGTTTCGGTATGGAGGGTGTGTTTTTCCTTTTCGTGGCTCACGCCGATACAGCGGTGAGTTTTTTGTTGCAGTAATTGAGAGATTGGTTTTATATTTGATCTCTGTAATTTTTTTTAGACTGGTGCAATGTTTGCTTTAACATGCGGTGTTGCCTTTTCTGGTTTTGCGATTTCTGGCTACAATGTCAATCACTTGGACATTGCTCCCCGCTATGCCAGTATTTTAATGGGTCTGTCGAATGGTATCGGAACATTGGCTGGTATCATTGTACCGTATGCTTTAGATGGTCTCATACAAAAAGATGTAAGTAGCACAATGCAAGTAATCAAATCATTTACGGTATTCAAACGGTCGTCCTAAAGTCAGAAGTCTTAAAATAATAGCACGAAAATATATGACTGCTGTGAGCAACCTGTCATAAAGTAGTGTGCTATATCAAATATGAATCAGCTGTTAAGGAAAAGGAAAGCAATTTAAAATGTTTGTCAAAATGCCAAAAATAAGTGAAAAAACCGAAATAATAGCCAGTTTGTGCGAAAATTATCTATTAGATATTTTGATAGCTGATTCAAGTAAATTTTAAATGAAGTATACTCATATTTACGAACAAATAGGTATACATTTTTATGCATTTATTTCTTAGGTGACGAAGAAGTGGAAGAACAAAATAGTGAATTGTTTTTAATGAACTTTGCCACTTGCTTAGCTAACCGTAGCAGCATCCACCTTGGAGTCCCAAAAAGTGAAAAGTGGCACCAAAACGTGCTGAAAAAATTTGACGACAATCGGTTTAGTCAGATGGTTCGGGTTCAGCCGGAAGAATTTGCGTAGATACTAGACTTAATTAAAGGCGATGATGTATTTAACACAAGTCCAAAAACTGGACAGACTGCAATTGACATACAGTTAAAAATTGTACTTTATCGCTTAGGCTCTATGTATGCTGTTAATCCCCCCGGGGGCACAATATGCATCTTGCTGATCGTAACCAGCTTGGTGTCGTGTCAACGGGGTAGAAGGGGTGCAGGATATCTCGGCTGGCTTGGTGGCTAAAAATCTTAGGCATTTCCCGAAGGAGAGCGGCGGCTCCTGAGGGACTTGCTGAAACCCCTCACCGAGGGGTAATTCGGCAGTACGGGGACCGGAGCCCCGAGATGACTCTTAGGAGTCATCTCGTCGATCATAGGTTGAGGAGCCTTCCTTGGCTGAAACGTACTGGCTGTGGTTGCTACCATAAGTTCGCATGGGAGGGAACGTTGGTAGCCATACTGATCATAGACCCTCTGGTCTATGTTCGGTCGCCCAAATGGGCCCGTAGTGCTGTTGCTATGCAACAGACGCTGCTTTGTAAGGAACTGGATTGGCGGGAACATTAGCGTTGGTTCAAGGACTGATGATCTTAGGAACTTCGGGCTACCACGGTAGTCGTGTATCCTTAGCCATCTAGGGAATTGCAATGCAGCAGAGTTAGATAGCTCAACTCCTGAGCAAGGGGTTTTGCCACCCGAGCGGTTGTTCCGGCCGCTTCGGGGGCGGTGGTGTAACGTCCTGATGGCACCACGTGGTTTGACCACCGTGAGGTTGGGCCCTAGTGGCAGGTACTCACGTTAATCATTCCACATCTGTATGCTGTTAACTTATGACGAATCACTAAACACAGTCGATGAAGTCCTATTAATTTATGACTATTTTTGTTTGCAGCACAACAACAATTTTTTTAAACTATCATAAAATGTTAGTACTTTCTGACATTATGACACAATATGCGACCGTTTGAATACCGTAATTGTTTTTCAGGGAGACATTCTTACACTAGTTATAGCAAAAAAAAGTCTTAAAAGCTCTCAAAAAGAAGTCCTTTTCAAAAAGGCGAATTTTGAGAATGTTTTTTTAAATTATTGCTCAAGACAATTATTTTTTAGAATATTCGTTTTGAAAAAAGTGCCCTTTAAAGCACAAAGAAATTTTAAAAAATTTCTTTTAAAGTAAGCAACTTGTAAAGGAGACAAAAGTACACCTTGAAAAATATTTTACTGAGAATTTACTATTTTACGTACTTTCAAGAAGAAGTTTTAAAAAGAATAGTTTAAAAATACTAAAAATAAACACCTTTTGAAGAAGTAGCTTTTATAAAATCTGCCTTTCAAGGTGAACCATTATTAAAGAAGAATGCTTCTCTATAAAAATAATTTTCTCAAAAGCAATTTTATAGGAAGCAGATTTTTAAAAAGTTACTCAATAGAAACTATTTTGTAAAAAATGCTTTTCAAAAAATTTGTTTTTTGAGTAATAGGCTCTTTTAAGAAATGGGATGTTTTAAGAATGCACCTTTTAAAAAAAGTTAATTTAAAAATACTTAACTTAAAAATATTAAGAAACATGTATTTTGAAAGCTTATCTTTTAAATGTGTCTATATAAAAGAGTACCCCTCAAAACAAACAACTTTATAGCAAGTTTCCACTATATGTGCTTCGCTCTCTATTTGTGCTCAACACCGTAATCAGGAGCGAAGCAACGTGCTTCGCCATACAAGATTTTGAGAGCGAATGAAGCTGCTTCATGCGAAACACGTAAAATTCCTCTCTCCTCGAATTTATATCGCAAGTTCATCAAAACTATCTGCCAAAATTGTAACCAAAAAAATAAATAGATAAAAAAATAAAAAACAAGGAAAACGTAATTGTCCCATAAAAATAAAAGTTAATTTTATAAATTTATTTTTGTAAAATACTTTCAATAAATAAATAAATAAATAAATAAATAAATAAATAAATAAATAAATAAAAGTTAATTTCTAAATGTATTTAATGCCGTGAAATGCCGACTCCGAAGACATATCTGTGAATGTGTTTTTTTTTTTGCAAAAACACTTTCATTACTTTTTTATACATTTAGAAAAATTTGCTTCACCAAATTAATGGAAAACTTATGTCAGCTTCTTAAGAACAAAAGTCAACTCGAAGCACATAGACGAGTCGTGTAAACAGTGTGATTCATAAATATAATTAAGAGTGCGAAGCGGGTGATTCAACTTGTAATGGAAACATAACATTAGACAAATGTACATTTAAGCAAGTGTTTTACGAAAAAGTCTTTTTTACTGATGATAAATACCTTTTAAAAAGCTGCCTTTTACAACAAATATTTATTTAAAAGAAAATTTCAAAATAACATTTTAATGCCTGTTGAAAACAACATTTTATAAAATGTGCCTTTTACAGAGAATCATTCTTATATAAATAACAACTTTTTAAGAATCTATTTCTTTTTAATTACCCATTAGAATAAATTATTTCTCTTTTGAATGTTATTGAAAAAATTCTTCTGAAAAAACACATTTTAAGGAGGTGGAATCTTATTAATTCAGGTCCAAAAATGGACCTGAATTAATACATTTCAATTGGCTCTTAAAGCAAATAAATAGTTAAGTTCATATTTGAGGTAGAATCTTTTAAGAAATATTACCTTTAAAAGTCTTACTTTTCAAAAAAGTATATTAAAAAAAAAAAAATGCCTTCAATAATGACTTTAAAAAAGCATTTGCAAGAAAATAATTAATATTAAAAAGCTTCATTTTAAAAAGTACCTCATGAAACACATGAAATTTGTTTTTTAAAGTGCTTTTACCAAAGTCCGTTTGAAAAGGAATTTCTTTGAAATAGTAAATTAAAAAAAAAAAAACTTTTAAGTAATAGAACTTTTAAGAACTGCTATCCAAAAACCTTCCATAACTAAACTTTCTGAGAAAGTGCCTTAAAAAGTAATTTTCGGGGACAGATATATGTAGATAAGAAGGCAGGAAAGTAGAAGAAAAGTAGTAACCATTATAAACGTAATTGGGAGGAAAATTAACTTTAAAATGGTTTTTGAAAAACACATTTTTTTAACAACACTATAGCTTGAGTGAGGTATATGCTATAAAGGCGAGTTTTGAGAACATATTCTCTCAAAAAAGTGCCTATTGAAAAAAAGCACATTTAATAAAGTACTTCAAGCTGATTTAAAAAAATTACAAAAACCATCTCTGATGCAATCATCTCTATAACTTTTTATCACTTCAACTAGCCCGAAGGTTGCTGGACAACTGTTTTCACGTTGGCCGCTTGTGTTCACTTATGCGGATGTACTTTCTATGGCATATTTGCCTCCGGTGAGTTACAACCATGGGCCGAGCCACCACCAGAGGAACAACAAGTCTGGTCACCACCAATGGGCGCTATAACTGAAGATCCTACTCAGGGAGCAGCTGCTGCAGTCGGCTACGTAAAGGAAACATCATTTGTAAGTTTCACTAAAACCATTAAAAACCTTTTATTTGACAATAACTTTACATTATTATTACAAAAAAAGGGTGAACCGCCTCAATATACCGAACAAAGTCAAATGCAACAACCCAACACCATTAATTACGGTGCGACAGGTCACGTGGCCAATAATCCTTTTGCCATGGCCGGGGTGGGTTCAATAGCAACATCGACAATAGCTGAAGAAAGCATGCAACCTGATGCCAATATACAAGACAATTATCAAAGTTACGATTACACGACACAACAGCAGCAATCAGCAATGGCGCCACAAATGGGACAAATGCCAACATATGAACAACAATATCCTCAATATCAGCAACAACAATAGGAAACTAAAAGTTAATAGTATACACATACAACAATACGGTAAGAGTTAAGTAATAAACAAATTAATTTAGAGCAATTTAAAGGACAATAACAAACACACACTCACGCATACATACATACCTATTAAAAGTAAAAGCAATCAATATTTGAAATATGATAAAGAAATATTTAACAATAAAAGAAAAAGCTACACATAAAACTATTAAACGAATAAAACATTGTTTGAAAGCTTAACAAAATAGTTTAACGAAACCAAAGTACGAAAATTCAATAACAAAATATTTATTAATCAAGATGAAATCACCAAAAGTCATTCAAATGTCATGCCAACATGCTGAACTTTTTCATACATATACGACTTACAGCAACTTTATGCATGTTTAATTGTTTTAAATTGTAATAAAATTGTAACCAAAATTTAATGATTTTATTTACATTTACTTTAACATATACATACATACATATACACATATAAATCCACCATGAACTTGAGTTGTGAGATTTGGGAGAGAAATTTGTTTTTTAGATTAATTGACAGCAAATTACTAAGCACTGTGATGCACAATCGAACGATTTGTCAAAAATAGCATGTGTAGATTTTGAAGTAAACATCAAGTTGGAATAATTTTCAGAAACTATTTATTTTTTTCAGCAACTCCTTATATCTAGGCTTTAATGTTTTTAGGCTAGCAAAAAAAAAAAAAAAAAAAAAGAAATGCGGTCGGGGGACCCCCGTTAGGAACGAAGTTCCTTACGTTTTTTTTCACCTTTGAATGTTATACAAGGTGAAATCTGTAAGTTTTATTTTGTGTTGTTTTTGAAATTTTATGAAATTTTTGGAACGTTTTCCAACTAATTAATATTTATTGGTAGGTGTCTCCGCTGCTGTCAGTGGAGACACCGCCAATCATACACAATTGCTTTTCGACAGTACACCAATACATATAAACAGCTCACACGCTTTCGTGACGATTTCTGCTAATTTCCACTACCAGCAAGCCGCGTTAAGGAACTTCGTTCCAAAAAACGAAACATTATTTACTTTTTAACATCTGTTTAGGTCTTTTCGTAATTATCGGCGTTTAAGCCAACAATAATAATGCCCGTATGACACTACATTTTTCTTGCATTGTTTAAGTTTTGGAGAACAGTGGAAATATAATGGAATAGTAGAATTTAGTATGTGCAAAGAGCTCAGCTATATTAATTTAAAGGCAAACCTATCAACATTTTCGTTGAAGTTATCGATAAAAAATCAGGTTACGTCAAAAAAATTTTAAATTTTTCAACTTAAAATTTACATTTCAAACTAAAATCAATGCTGAGTGTTGCAGTTTATGGACAACTTTTGCGATTTAACGCTTGTTTCTTGGAACATTTTTATTTCGTAGCGCTTTCTTGTAATAAAAAGAATACAACACTTACAAAAAAGATGCCAGTTTTGTTTACGTTTTGTATATTTGATTCTTTCCAGCAATTGCTGTTTCTTTCTATACCAATTAATGGGAAAAAAAATTAAGTATCATACGGACTTAACAATTTCAAACTTTAATAGTTACAAAAAACATTTTGATCTGGGAACACCATTTCATATGACATATTTTACATAGAGTTTTCACGAGCAAGTGCAAATGCGAAAAACTCAATATACTCATACTTTTTCGAACTTGGGGTCTGCAAAAGTCTAATTCTAGTTTGAAGGCATGCTGCACACAAATAATATTTTCAGATTATGTTTACATTTAGAAAAGGGAAAAATAATTGGATAAAATTGTATGAATATATACATTTTTAATTGCTCATATTAAAGTATACATGTTCTAAATGATTCCATTTAAAGATGTGGAAATCCAGGCACAAAAATAGTAGCAAACAAATATTAAGGACACTGCTACACGTCATTTTGAAAATAAACTTGCCTTTTCAAATGTAAACATTCAATGAAATTGTATGCAAGTAGCGTGTTCTTTCGAGTCATTCGTATACAATATCCACACGTAACTTGCTGCAAGTGACTGTCAGCTGTTAGGCTACGGTTAGAAAGTAGAAAAAATTTTTTACTAAAATGACATCAATAGCGTTTTCTTTAGCATTTCTTAACCAACAAACAAACGTCAAACTATCATTTATTTCTACACACTTTTTTTTTAAATTTACTACAGCGTAGAAACTCCTGCTGTATTGTATGTAGTGTAGTATGGGATCTTAATTTTATCAACATGTGTTTGCTGAAAGTGTATGAGTTTAAAGAAGAAGTAATCTCTAGTTTTTGCACAAAACTGTCCACATATTACTCTGGACATATGGGTAGTATTGTGGTTTAGTCAACTGATTGAAAAAATTAGGAATAATATGGTCCATTCCAGTGCTTTCACAGAAAAATTCATTAATTCAGTTATTGCTGAATAATTAATTGAAAGAAATTATGTTCAATGAAAATTTTTTCATAAAAAATATGCCAGCATAAAATTGTAGTATGCTGCAGTAAAGTTGATATAACAGCTGGCTGCAAAAAATTGTAGTGTCAAGATATTTTTAGTTTATTCATAAAAATATAATGGGCCAGAACTATAGACCTCGAAGAAGTGTACTTTAATCATTCTTAAGTCACTGCTAAATAAACGTAAACTTTTTGTCTACTGCAGATAAAAAAAGCCGACTTTATCCGTAAAAGTCGGCTCTAAACTTAAAAACCATCAGAAGTTGTCTTTAGCTTATTTAGCAACAGCTTTGCTCAAACAAATGTCACTTTTATATGTAAAAGCTTTTTAATGTAAATTTTTTTTTACATTAAATAACTAAATTAAGGATTTTTTAATATCTATTTTGCTTTTATTCAAATCTAACATATGTATGTATATGTGTGTGTTTACATTTATACATAATTTTTGAGAGTCATCTTTTTAGAGATGATAAATAATTTTGCATTTTCTATGATTAATGTGGCACCCATTTAAAGCTAGTTCAACTTAACTTGGGGGTTACACGATCAAGTTTTGCCTTTCAAGTTTTAATACATTCACACTTTTTTACTAATACACTCACAATTTTGAAAATTGATGCAAACTTGATGGCAATTCTTGCTTTCCATAGAGAGCATCAATTTACAATCAAGAAAACAGCTGACAACAATTTTTTTTCGTTCTGTCTGCAAATATTTTTTTGTTTTGTTTGAAAGTTGCAATTAAAAGTGATAAAAATTAAACAAATTCGAGCTTAAAAATAGAAATAAAAATGTTTACGTGCAAAACCAACAAATATAATGATGTGCTGCGGTTTATAGAGCTGTACAGAAGCCACGAAGTTCTGTGGAATATGAATGTAGCATCATATCGACGAAATGACTTAAAAGTTAAGGCCCTCTGGTTTTTTTCTTCTTTTATTTTCTTTATTCTGATAGTACTTTTAATGAAGCAGCTAATTTTAATTTTCTTCTTGACGGCATCTTGAAAACGAATTGCTTTGAAATTGCGTGCAGCCTACGTCACAGCTATCAATTTTATTGAATTTTGACAAGCAGTATGTGAAAAAAACTTGATAGCAAAACTTGATCGTGTAACTGCAGTGTAAAGCGAATTTTAATTTTGACTATAGTTAAAAAAAAGTTGGCAACACTTTTTAAAATTTAAACACTAATGTCGGTTTAAAGAACCGACATTAGTGTTCGACTATATTTAAGACCCAATGAATTTTGTGAAATTTTTGAGCTCAAATGTCTTGGATTTATCAGCGAAAATTTATCTGTTTTAAAAAAGCTCAAAGTTTCGGTACATATGCACAGTGTATATTATATACAGTGTTATTTCACTAAATCTGCGTATATTTCAAGTTTTTAAAAAAGTTTTTTAAAAATTTCACTCTTAATGCCAGGCCCACGATGTCACTCGACCAAAACACGGAAAACAACAACAAAACTTTCGAATCTGTTGTGCTTTTACATGTAATGTGACATCATATCATTGGAGTTTTTGGTTTAGTTGTAGATATATTTCTGCCATCCCTGAACTTTACTGGCAAAAACTTATCCTGTTAGAATTTGTATTATTTATTACCATGTACTGGATTTTGTGTACGCGAACACAATCTATTAAAATTCAGTAAAAAATAGTAAAAATTTTTATGTTCTCCAATAAACTTCTAAACAGAAAGCCGCTAGAGAGCCTCACTAACTTATTCTACAGATAAGTTTTGAGTTAGTAGTAATTATCTCTTGGTTGGATATGCCTACTGTATCAGGACAGTAGGGACATATAACGACAGTTAATGGTGCTAACTCAACAACTAAAATTTGATCGCTGTTCAATTTGGCCTTAGCATATTAAAATATTGTAGTATAGTTATAAACTAATGTTGGATATTTTAATATTGTCATATACCAATTGCCGTGACAACTGATTAGTTCAAAATTATGAGTGGTGAATTCGCTTTGGTGTTTGTTTTTTTTTTTGCCAAAGATGCCACTTGATTTTTAATCTAAAATTGAGTTGAGTATGATAGTTAATGAATTAGTGAACCGTTAGTGTAAACATCAATTGCGGGAGATCAATTTAACGACTTCATTATGTATAAAAATTACCGAATTGCACTACTGATTTCTACTGTTGTTTGTCTAAAATCTGTTTGATGATTTTTTTTCCATAAATATTATTCTTGTACAAGACCTTACAACTTGAGAAAATCTTGCGTGAGTTTTAATTTTACAAATTAAAATATACGGCGATACCACCAATACATATGTATTAAGAAATAAAAGTGAGCTGTAACTTTGCATCAATAAGAAACAATTAATTGCTGTAGATGTAACTTCAACTCAAGAAACAATCACAGTACCAACTTTATCGACCCTGTGGCTCACTCTGTTTTTCTCAAATTTCTCAAATTGATTGGCCAGACAGCCAGTTCCTGGATAATTCTTTGCTTATATTCACTCAGTTCTCACTGAACTCTTCTTGTTTATTTCTATTTAACATTTCTTCCCCCAATAACTCACAACTCTCGGTGAAAAATCACAACCACAAATCGTGAACTTATTTTATGTAACCAAAAATTTTAGTTAAAATATTTTAATTACAAAATTTTTCCATTACAATATAAAACTTGAAAAATATAAATAAATTAAAATAAATTGTTAAATATTATATTTATATAAAAAGTCTATCTTGTTGTTAATTTTATGGTTCAGAAAAAATAATTATATTTATTGACTGTTTTTTAAAATCGAAAATAATATTAAAAAATTTATTCAAACATTTTAAATGTCCATAATGTATTTCAATTATTCTGTAATTAGGTATGATTTAAAGAAAAAAAAGTTTATAAAGTGAAAAGCTTCTGTAAATTATCAAAAAACTATAACAGATTAAAACGAGTTTCATAATAGATATTTTAAGCGAACAGTAGAACAAATTGTATATAAATAGTAAAACTTATTTTAATTAAAATAGTGTTTGTGTTTTTTCTTTCTACATTTTAGTTAAAAATTTTAAAAATATTATGAAATTGTAAATTCATAGTTAATATTACCGTAAATGATATTCTTGATATTAAAAGGAGATATTGATATTATTGTTGAGAAGATAATGTTAGAAAATAATTTAAGGATGATTTTAGCTTAAATGATTTAGATAATTTTAAGTAATTAATACAAATATTTGATTTTCATTTATAATTTATGTTATAATAACTTTTCATTTGTCTTATCCGTAAATTGTGATTAAAACATCATGATACAAAAATTTAGTTATTATTGAGTTTAGCCGGGTTTTAGCTTCTTTTATTGTTCTACGAACCACTTTACTTTTATGCAGATACATACTATACCATGATTATTTTCTTTTTTTTTTAGGAAGAAAAGAAACATTACAGTACTTATTTCAGATTTTTTCTCTGTTTTGTGATACGCACCAATAATCCACATTTATTTAGTTTCAAAATTGTTTAAACGCGTCTTTCAAACATAATTTTTGTTTTTCAATGAGTAAAATTTAATTTTTGTTACTATTCACTTTTTGCTTTCTTTTAGCCGAAGCGATTTTCTTTCATTTTAAGGAACAAACCATATTTTTAACTTTCTTAAAACTTCTTGTTTAGTTTTGCAAAACAAAATTTGTCATCAGCTACAACAGCTGTTTGTCAGAGTTGCCGTATAATATAACAATCGTGTGACTATAGTGCAGCAATTATTGGTACTAAATTGTTTTGCTCGAATTTGCGACAATAAAATTTCAGTTTCAGTGTGACAATCATGTGATTGTAGAGAATTTGATGGGGATACATTTTTTATTGTGCTCCAATCCAGCCCAATAAAATTGTGTAAAATTGGTGCATTGCCGCAATCGTGTGATCCCACCTTTAGTTCTTATAAATAACTATAACAAACTTCATTCTTTTTTATATCAAATTACTTGCCTCTTCTTTCAAATCTGATCGACATTTTCTTTCACACATTTTACGGAAGACAACAAAATTAATAAAATAAAAAGAAATGCGGTCGGGGGGACCCCCGTTAGGAACGAAGTTCCTTACGTTTTTTCTTTATCTTCGAATGTAATACAACGTGAAATCTGTATTTTTTTTTGTCAATCTGCTACAAAACGAAGAAAATTTTTCAATATTTCTGTTTTTTGTTGTGACGTACTTTACTTTAGTGACATCTATCAACTGATAGTGTCCGTTTTCACAACTAATTAATATTTATTGGTAGGTGTCTCCGCTGACAGCAGCGGAGAGACCTACACAATTGTTTGTAGACAGATATACCAATACATATGAACAGCTCACACGCTTTCGTGACGATTTCTACTAATTTGCTCTACCAGCAAGCCGCTTCGTTCCAAAAAAAAAAATTGATCTTGATTTTAAAACAAATATGCAAATGAAAACTTCGACGGCATTAAGAGGAACAGGCAGCTAAAAAGGAGTTTTGTTTTAACTTTGCTTTCAGCCTCTTCAAAGATAAAGTTTCAAAAGAGTAAACAAAATTTGGCAGTAAAAAATATATTTAAATACCAATACGTCTCATACTAGAGAAATGTGGTGAAATGGTTTTTACTGCACATAATTGTTTCAGAGCAGAAATGTGCGCGTGAAAATATTTTTGCTCACGTCTCGCACGCTCACGATCAAAATAATTTTCCTGACGCACAAACGTTTTCTGGGGTCTCACCTCACGCACGCTCACGAGCGTGAATCACGCGTGACACGACATTTTCACAACAACCGCACATCTCTAATAAGGAATAACGTCGGCAGAATAACAGTAAAAATATGTTCATTTTCAAGTTTATGTCTTGAGATTAGAACACAAACAAAAAAATATTCACTGTGGTTGGTTGTTCGAAATTCTAGGTAGTTTTTAAGCAATTTTCATTTTCTTTCAAAATTTATTTGATTACAACATTTATTTAAAAGTTTTCTAGCAAAAACTAGTTCTAACTCTCACAGAAATTACCAACGAATATATTTGGAAATAAATATTTTTGGGGTCCACACGTGAACATAAGGTTCTGCCAATAGAATTTGACAGCTGCGAACATAAATATTTCCAAATTTATTTGCAATGGAGACCCTTAGTTAGGCGTACCTTCAACATTCAATGAAACAGAATTCATTGATTCAATGCATCTTCAATTCAATTAAAAATATCATTTTTTCCCCATCAAATTAATGATGATTTATGAACAATATTCTTACAGTGTGGTTAGTAAATTATTTTTATTATTAATTCGAGTTTCCAAGTTGCTATTTATTTTGTTTTTGTTCCCAGTAGGCATCAGATTTTAAATAATTGAATAAAATTCACTATTTAATAATCATATTTTTATTTTCAATATTTGAGGCACACTGTCAATATTGGAGTCCCCGAACATAAGGTACTTGTAACTTCTTGAAAAGAATATTAAAGTCGTTCGAAATACTTAAAATAAGAAAAGAAATAAGCAATATCTTTTTCAAAAACTGGTTTTGTTCATTCATTTTAAATCAATCAAGCCTGATTGGAGCAAGAACAAATCGTATAAGTGGTTTGCTATAAAACCGTGTGCCATAGGCCAAGATGTACTAATATAATATACTATATGTTTGTATCTTCAGACACTTGTTTTAATTTCTTATAGCCTTTCAGTATTTTATGTATGCATTTCATATGTTTGTCTCTTAAGACACTTGCCTTATTTTCTTTTTCATTTTGAAAACCTTTCAGTTTATTTGGAAATTGTATGTAGAGTTCATTATTTAAAATTTTGCGTTTTTTATAGCATAATTTTATACTTAAATTGAAAAGAAAATCTAGATAAATTTCCAAATGTTTATCACTATATATAAAAATGAAAAATAACTAATTGTATGAAATATGAACAAAAAATTTTCTAACTAAAAGTGTCAATTCTTATTCAGTAATTTGTACAGAAGCAGTTAAAATAATAAAAGTATAATACATGTAGCAACAAATATATATATATATATATATATACATATATAAATATATAAAAAATCTAATAGACAATAAGTAAAAAATTAACATTACAAAACTTGGCCAATAATGACCAGCGTAATAAGAATTATATTTTAATTAAACTTAAAATCAATTTTTAGTTTGATACAGTACAAAGAAAGAAATCAAAAACTTTGGCGTTTTTGAAAACGAAAACAATGTATACTTGAAATGCGCTTTAAAAACGACTTTTAAGAAAAACCAGTCTTAACGCGGATTTCGAGAGGACATACTTTTTACATACGAATTGAATTCATCAATTCAAACTTTAGAAACTTTCAAAGAAATAAGCGAGAATTTCAGGTGATTATTCGAACATCACTGGTAATTTACTCAATATTTCATCAATTACCGAATTCAATTTGATCTCTATATTAACATATATAATTTCATCTCAATCGTTGTTCAAAAAAAAAAAAAAAAAACTATAAGTTTTTAAATGAAAGAAATTTAATTTATTAAAATCATAGTGTTCAATTTTAGCAAACCATTTGATTATTATGATGTCATAAATTAAGTAAACAATACTGCTTGTGAAAGTAACAATAACTAGTTTTAAATATCTACAAAATTTAATCAAATTACTAGTAAATATAGAATTTAAATGCAAATTGTAATTTGTAGTTTATAGTAAAACGCACACTAATTTGATAAGGTATTTAGCGGTAACAAATTAAGGGAAAATATTTAACTTTTCTTTCTGGTACTTTGTTCAAGCGCAGAGCGAAATAATTCAACAACTTTTTTATGTTTAAAAATGCACTTTTCGAATAATAGCAGGCATACAACAACTTGGCCTGTATTCTGGGTTGATAATAAAACCTGAAAAAAAAACAACTCTCGTCGCAAGTCAGCCTTAGCCAGATAGCCGCGTAAAAGCAGCTGAGTACTTCAGCTATTTTGCCTAAATGTCAAAGTTGTGTTTACAAAATGCACTAACGCTGGACGCAAGTAAATGGTATTTTGAAAACTATACCCACAAAATCTATGAAATGTTTGTTAGGTTAGGTTAGGTTAGGCTGATTGGAGGGGTTTGCTTGCCCATGTCTTGCGACATACACCTAAGCCAGTATAGGCTTGTTGTGCGCTCCGTGGATTTACCGTGATACAGTTTGACCCATAGGTCTATAGGAATTCCGTGTCATTCACAAAGTTCCTTAATTTCCTCCAGCATATGCCCCGTAATTGGCTTAGGTCTGGTAAGGTGTCTCTCCCAAGATGACGGGATCGTATTTTGTGAGAAGGCGGTGCACTGGCATAAATAGTGCTCTAGTGTCTCGCTCTCCTCCCCACATGCTCTGCATTCATCTCCTCCCGCTATTCCCATGCGGTTAAGATGTGCCAGTAGTTGAGAGTGGCCTGTCATGACTCCCATTAGTCTACTTAATTCGGGCTTACTAAGTCTTAGCAGTCCCCCTGTCTTTTCCTCATCTAGATCCCCCCATAGAATCCTTGCATTGATTCCCACGGTTTCGTTATTCCAGAGAGTTAAATGGGCCCTATGTGCCCAGTTCTTTAGCTCAGATTTAACTGCATCGAAAGGTTTCGCGCATACCAAGCTTATGTTACTTAACTCTCTTGCTCTTGCAGCAAGTGAGTTTGCTTGTTTGTTGGTGCTGTATTTATTGTGGTATTGCAGATATCTGGTACAGTAAGCAACCCTTTTTTGTAATTTTGGGTAATTATCCAGGTAAGGTGTTTAGGCAGAGACATTGAGTTACCTGAACACATATGAAAAGAGATTTGCCCGTCTGTACAAATGCGTAAGTTGGCAGGCAGTTGGGGGTATTTACCCTGAATGGATAATGAACGTTAATTAAGCCTGCACTTTGGCATAAAAATTTGTTTTAAAAAAAACGGGGATTAAATGCAAGCAGTTAATAAGCTCTTTAAGCTATAAGTAATTGTACAGGGTATGCTGTATAAGGCTGCCTTCCCTGTTACGATTATTTTTTTTTAATCTCCTTTTGCCAGAGTTGAGGTTATTATTCCAGTTTATTTTGTCTTTGGTAAATTTTAGATTGTTGTACAGTGTAATTAATATAAAAATATTTTCCTTACATATTATTAATTATTTTACATGCACAAACCGCACGAACTATATGCAAATTTTTTTAATTGCACTTTCTAGCACTTAAATATTTTTTTCTTTCACTCAAATCAATAAACATTTTTGCACAAACACAATTGCACTGGCACAAATCGCACTTGCACGAAATCATTTCTAAGTCGCTTTTTTTGTTCTTAAATGCAGATTTGCACTAAAATTACTCACCACATTTATTTATTATTTGCTCCTGCACATGTTTTCTGGCTGTTGTAAAATGAAGCACAAATCAAACGGTTTTTAGTTTGTGAACTTTTTGAGGAAAATACGAAGCACCAGAATGTTTGATTTATTTCAAAAGTTTGTATTTAAAAAATCTTGACTCTGTGGTCTGAGATTTGAAATAAAACGTTATTTTTATGCACTGTATATAAAATTGCACCCTTTATGAAAATACAATTATGAATTTATGTTTAATTTATTGATTTGTTATTTAATATACGAAATTTCGCTGAGACAAACGTCACACGCTGTATGAAGAAATAAAAAAAAGCTTTTCATGTAGCGCCTGAGGTTTGCCTCAACAAAGTTTTGTCACATATAGACGTTAAAAAATATTTGCATGTATTCTTAAAATTTGAGGCATAATTACGGCATACGTGATCGAATGAATTCCGTCAAGTGTTAGTACTGGTGAATTCTCCTCTATTTTCTGATAGACAATACTTTTCGTTTTATTTGGTTACTCAATACATTAGGTAAGCTTTAGAAGAATAAGCAGCCAGGCTTTGAAAGAACTGAGTTTTCTAGGTATGTAAGGGGGGTCGTGGGCCCCCCAAAACTGAAGTCCAAGTTGCGGAATTTACTTAGGAAAATATGAAAATCATCAATCCAAAATCCTACCTTTTTAATTTCTTTTGAGACATTTTTTCATAGGCATGCAAAACTTGTTCTTGACGAGCAAATTAATTTTCTCCTCTGTGGTAAAACCAACACTGGCTTCGCGTACAAAATCTGTAAGTGTCTGGCAGCACACTTTTTCATTTTATGGCAATTGGTACCATTATGCTAAAGCCGACAAAATATATTTAGCGTATTCTTACCCCGTAATTCATAAAAATTATAACAGGCTTATAAGACTGTTATTTGACATATTTGTATAGAAAATATGTTTAATAAGAGCTTTATAAATCTGTTATAATTTTTATGAATTAGACGGTTAATATTTAAATTTTAAACCATACAGCTCCGTTTTTTAAAATTTACAAATGTGTATTATGAGTAAAATACGCATTCGAAAAAATGCATTATATTGCCTTTTGTTTTGCTAATCAAAACTAAAACAAAATAAATAATGTCCCTTATGCTAGGAACACAACTGGGACGAACTACGAATTTCGCCCAACACGACGAATACTCCGTTTAAAATTCGCTGTGTAAATTCGTCGTATGAAGCACAATAACGACGAAAAACAAAAATATCTATTATAACTGATAAAGTTGTTTATTGGTTGTTCAAAGTTAAAAAAAAAATTAAATGAATCAAAGAATTTAAAATTTTGTAAAAATTATTAAAATAATGAACATCATGTTCATTATGATAAAATCCTTTTTGCTTGTACATTATAATTTCACTTGTATCCATTTTCTCAGTTTTCGTGACTGTGTGAATTTTCATATACACCAATGTGTTTTGTTTTTGACGGCGAATATTCGCTGCGAAAAATTCGTCATTCGTCCCAGTTGTGCTCCTAGCATTATTGTGGTAAGCGTTTTTGAAAACGTATGCCTTGATTTGCCAAAAATAAAACTCTTTCCACAATCTATTGCATGAACTCCGTTAAACTACAATCGTGAAAGTGCGATTTCAAAATTGACAGCAACAGCGAAAACTGTCTTTTTTAAACCACGCCAAACACAATATTTATATTTTGTAAGCGAGTATTTCACTTGAAATACAAGTTTATAAGTTTTGAGAAACAGAGCCTAGGTAGTTTTATTCTCTTTTGTGCACACCTACATATATACATATGTATATAACATATCTAAACTATGTGCATATGTATACACGTAATCCAAAAACAATTTATTATTTTAGCAAAGGAAAAAATAACTATAGACATCGAAAAAGTATGCTTTAAGCAATTTTAAGCCACTGCTAAATAAAAGTATGCTTTTTGTCTACTATAGACGAGAAAAAGCCGACTTTACGCTCAAAAGTTTACTCTAAACTTAAAACCAGCAGAAGTTGTCTTTAACTTATTTAGCAACAGCTTTGCTCAAGCAAATGTCACTTTTATATGTAAAAGCTTTTTAATGTAAAATTTTTTAAATTAAATAATTAAATTAAAGATTTTTTAATAACTATTATTAATTAGAGTTTTCTTTAAAATTTGACTTTTATCCAATTCGCTTTGAGGTTTTTTGTTTACTTACTAATACAATCTT
This sequence comes from Sturmia bella, assembly GCA_963662145.1. NCBI lineage: Eukaryota > Metazoa > Arthropoda > Insecta > Diptera > Tachinidae > Sturmia > Sturmia bella. The sequence continues at coordinate 29,516,665 of OY759171.1, read as the reverse complement.
ACATTTATGTAGGTGTGTGTTCACATGTATACATAATTTTTGAGAGTCATCTTATTAGCGATGGGATTTTACGTAAATTTGTAAGAGCTAGTATGATAAATAACTTGGCATTTTCGATAAATAATGTGGCACCCATTTAAAGCTGATTCAGTTTAAAGTCAACTTTAATTTTGACTATAGTTAGAAAAAAGTTAGCAACACGTTTTAAAATTTAAGTTGTTGCTAAAAAGAACCGACTCTAGTGTTTGACTATAGTTAAGGCCCAATATGTTTATTATTCTTTTTTATATTATCACCCTCAATTTGACAACTGTTGTCGAACTGTATTTTTTTTTTAAATTTTCGGTAAAATGCTGTTAAAGAATACAACTTCAAAAGTTTTGAGTAGCTATTTTTGAATATCCAAACGGGTAAACATAGTGAGTACTCGTTACGTTCCCTGCAGAAATCATTGGAGTATATGATCCGCATTGAGTAAAACGGAGTAGTTACAACATGGTCCGATGTAATGCAAACATGGACCATGATGAATAAAAACATGAATATCAATGAAGTAGTGACATGAAGTAGTTGCAAGACTAACCCTGTGTTCATAGTGTGTGGAGTAGTTACTTGGACTAGTTTTTGGATTTTGGACATGGTTCTCTCCTAGGACATTGTAATGTTAAATGGATCATGTGTTTCCCATATCTTTGGGCTACTTTTGGACAAGTACTGGTCCCTTGTGGAGTATTCCCTACACACGTGTAACGAGTAGTCCCGATTTCTATAGGGTTAATACTTAATACTTCACCGTCACGTATGCTGTGTGCTTGTTGCTTATTTTGTTGTAATGCTGCTGATAATTTGCCTATAGACATGTTGACAACCAAATTACAGCAACATCTAGCAACACTTTAAGATTATTTAATATTTAATTTGTCTTTAATTTAACAAAATATTTTCCATTAGTGAAATAAATTTTTATAAAAATTATTATATATAAACATCGATAGTTTCTTAAATTTATTGATGTTAGGAAAATGTAAATGGTATTTTCGTCGGGCTTTGTGTAATAAAAACAAACAAAACAAAACGAGTTAAATAAATAGAAAAGTAAACTCTGCTCTTTTGTACAAAAATTTGCAATTAATTTTTGATAATTTTTTTGAACCAGCAAAAATAACGTGTTTGTGCTTAAAGACCTTTTTTTTGGAAGAATTGTCATAAGTGGCTGTCTTCATAACACAAATTATGTGCCTGTTGCTCCAAGTGCGAACGAAGTTTTCTTTTGCATATTTGTACTAAAATCAACAAGAATTTTTTTAAATGTTTTTGTTGTTTCCGATCCATATGTGCGAAAGAAAACTTCGACCACACTTAGAGAAACAGGCAGTAAGTTTTCTTTTGCCTGGTTGCATTGACGGCAACAACAACGCTTAAAGAAATTGTTGCTGTTTGTAATGCAAGTATGCGTAAGAAAATTGATGGCATAATATACACAAATTTGTAGTCATACAAATCGACCCGACCTAATTTACATATTTGCATATTTGTATGCAGACTTTTGCCTGAGATAAAACTAAGCAAAAAAATCTGGTGATCATACCTTTTCAGGCAAATAACAATTTAGCATGAACGCACCTTTCATAAAATAATTTTAAGCAAGCTAAATAATCGGATAAAACTTATTCTTTTAAAACTTTAAAACTATTTAGAGCAAATGTTAAGCAAATAGTTATATAAAAAAAAACTTATTAATTCAGGTCCAAAAATGAACCTTTTCAAAATGTTTTGAAAAGGTTCATTTTTGGACCTGAATTAATACAGTTCAATTGGCTCTTAACCCTTGAATGCATGTTGTCGTAATTCTGCAACATACTTTATACCTCAAAATGGTATTAATTCGCCCACTACACATCGCTGTGTATTAAAAGAGTTGTACTTGGTGTAGTTTATGGCTTGGCAGCACTTTTTTTGTATTTTTAAAACTTTTTGATTGTGAATTTCACGTGGACAAAGTAACGGTATTAAAATTCTTCTAGCAGGTGCAACTTGTGTTTTAGTGAGAAGTATAATTTTGTGATTTTCAAACATAAGTGTTAACAAAAATTGATTTTATATAGAATAACATATATTTTCAAAGAAACTTCTTGGTCGCAAGTGAAAATATTGTTTTTTATACCCTTTGCTAAAAGGGTATAATATAGATTTGTCACAAAAGACCAGTTTTCGGTGACCGATTGTGAAGCCACCAAACACCTTATTGTTCTAAATCTTACTTTAATCGTTTCATAAATGTTCCCTCAACTTTGTGATTGGAAATAAGCACAATCAGGGTTATAATTACTGAGATATAGATAAAAAAAACTCAATTTCTAACCACATGTATTGTTAAAAAAAAAATAAAAAAAAGTAAAAAGAGCAAAAGCAACCAAGCGGACCCGAACCAGCAAGTGCGTTTTGTCAAGCAGCTTACACTACCATTCAGCCACCGCCGCTTGTTGATGATGTTGACATTTTAGGCGTATATATGTAGAAATTTACCCTTCTTCTTATAGGTTTGATCAAGGCAGCTTGATATCAGGTAGCCTTACAAGCCCAGCTGACTACTGCTTTTGGTCTGTATATCTGTCAAAATACACAACACTAACACACATACGCGAACAAACGGATGACAGTTATACAGTTTTTCTACCAACAAAATACATGCAGTGTTTGTTGTTGTTGTGTTTGTTGTAGTTATGCGATTACCTGGTATCAAGCTGCCTTGGGTTTGATTTTCATTTAGTTAAACAAACCAGAGATGCGAAAGTTTGTACAATTGAACTTTGTCAAACTTTTTTCACTATTACACACTTTGGTAAAGGGTATAATATATTATACATAGTCGAATATAGCACTCTTACTTGGTTTTATTTAATTTGACTGACCTATTTTAGAATGTTGTAAGACTGCAACACTATGCATTATAATATTGGTCACTGGCCTGATAACTGTGTACGAAGTCGCTGTAAACTGACTGATACACACAAACAAAATGTGAAAAGTGTGAAGTAGCTCTTTGCTTTACTAAAGATAAAAATTGTTTCAAAAACTTGAATTTTTTAACCTTATTTTTGTTTTTATGTAACTGCACATAGTGTTGCAGATTTGCAAGAGAGCGTTTTTTTTTTAATAAATTTTACTATAAAAATTAAATAAAAAATTTTAATTTTTTTATGCATTAGGAACTAAAATTCTATACTGTATATTTTTTTCAGTGTATTTGAAAAGTTAATGCATTTAAGGGTTAAAGAAAATAAATAATTAAGTTCATATTTGAATATTTAAAAAAATACATTAGTCGAATATTAATTGCTTTAGTAGAACAAACAAAGAGCAGATTTTACTTTTATTAGTAAAAGTAATTAGAATAACATTAAATTTTCAATTTCTATATGAGAGATACTCACTCTCAGGCTGTGTTGACAATAAATTACTAACATCACGAAATTAATCATCTTTTTTTTTGCGCTCAAAAATTAGTTAAACAAATTTAGAAAAAAAAAAATAAAGAATACATACAATAAGTATCTTATTATATATCTTTTGTAAATGTGTTAAACAATGTCGAAAAAAATTAGCAAATCATGAAATGCTTTTGTGAATAATATAAGTTAAAACTGTAAATAGGTAAAGGACTATTGAACAAGTAAAGCAAAAATAAAATGTGTGGACTGCTTAACACCAGCAAGCGACCGTCATGTTAACAAATTACGCCTGAAAGGCATTTAATATTTTGAGTGATTTCTACACAAACAATTCTGAAACAAGTCGCTTGCTTGTATTATGGCAACTACACATTAATACAAACTTTACTTAAGTAAAAACTAAAATAAACTAAGTAAATTAAATAAATTAAAAAAAACCCCTAAAAATATGCTGTGGCAGACAAATAAATAACTAAGCTATTGAGAGAAAATTTATAAAATAAAACATATTTAACCACTTCACAAGCTGTTGAAATTGTTAATTAATGTAAAACAATATGTACTTAGTACATACATATGTATGATAAACACTTGTGACAGCATGCGAGCTGGTTAGTTACAATTTAAACAAAATAATTATGGCATATTTCATAACGAATAGTGTTTGTTTAATAAAAGCGTGTATGACAAATTTCTTTAGAATATTTGCCAAATTAGAGTTTAATAAACATAAACACCGGTATTCAAAAAAAAAAAAAAATAAATAAAACGTTGCTTAAATACATTTTAGAATAAATTTTATATGAAAAATTTGTTGTAAAATGAGTTTCAACAATGTTTTATTTTTTATGAATACCGGTGAAAGTATTTTCTATGAATGCGACCTGTAAAATTTTAGATGTTTATTGAAAATATAAAAATATCCAAACAAAAGCCAAAAAAAAAAAAAAACAAATATTGTAGCAAACCCTTTTCTGACAAATAACCGCCCAAGAAAAGAACAAATATTATATATCTTAATGTTTTCGTTGCTTGTTTGATTTGTCGTAAGATAATATAACAATAACAAATAATATTTATTTATCATATTGTATGCGTAAAATAAAGTGTTATACATTATTATTATTTTGCATTGTTAAACATTAAACGTTGAAATTTCTAGTAGACACAATTGACTGACAAACTTGAAAATCAAACAAATAATATTTTTTTCATTCCAACTCTTTGTGTGCTATTTTTTTTTTTTTTTTTTTTTTAATAAAAACCAAAATAATCATAATGGCAAAGAAAGCGAATAAGAGAGCTATAAAATTTGTATAAAATCACTGTCATCCAAAAACAAAAAAAAAAAAAGAAAAAAAAAACAATAAATTTCTTAACAAAATAGAATAATTGAAAATAAAAATCTGAAATGAAAAATTATTACTTATAAACTCAATTTTAATTATTTATCTTTATATCATGTAATCAAATGCTAAAATAACAACACTAAATTTCCTGTAAAATATTTTATAAATAAATTATGTGGTATTAAATTTAAAATCAATAAACAATAACAAAATGTTTCGAAACCAACAAACTATTAATCAATCAAAGAAACGAATGTAATACACAGACAACATAAAATATACAATTAACAGAAATGTTTGATTTATTCAAGCAAAGGGAGTTTCTTTGAACATAGAAAAATGGACAATGAAAAATAAGTAAGTTTTTGAAATTAAAACAAGAAGGCAAAGAAGTGTGCGACTTAACCCCGATTTTTGATTTGGGATTTAAATACAAAATTAGTAAATTTTCCTTAAAATTTAAGTTGGACTTAAAATAGCTTTCTGTTTTACAGTCTAAAATTACTTTTGGAAATTAATTGTAATAAAAGTACGGCAGCACAATGTAAGTGTCAAAAAAATTATCGATAACCCAATAAAAAACAGCTGTTTAAACAAATTTTGGAAGCAAGTGAAATTGTGAAAAGCTTAGAAAATAATAAATTGTTTTGTAAAAATTATTAAAATTAATAAAAAAATTATTAAAAGTAGCAAAAGTGATAAAAGGACTCCCAATTTCACTGCCACAGAAGTTGATTACCTTTTGGAAATAATAAAAAAATCAAATTATGAAACAAGAAAAAACAGCAGGTGAAATTTTCTTTATTTGCAGAACAAAACCAAACTGTCAAAATCATATGGCAGAACGAAAAACTTAAATCGATTTTAAATGGGCACGGCAGGCCGTTTAAGTTTGATTTAAATAGCAGCTGTTTGACTCAATTTTGTATTTAAATCAAATTTAAATTGAAATGGCATTTAAAATCCAAGTCAAAAATTGGGGGTTACTGTGTAGCACAGTGAATCACGACCCATACAAGTAAGTTCTATAATTTGTTTATTATAATTGTCTTAAATTATAGTGTACGATAAACGACTGTTAATATTATTTCAATTTGTTATTACATATAAAATCTTAGGATTAACGCATAAAAGTAGTTTACTTAATGCAAAATGATACACCCTACTTAAAAACTCAACTACAAAATAAATCACAAAATGTTAGCTATAGTAATTTAAACATAAACGGAAAGACGTCACTTTTCATATTCATTTAAAATGCAGGCAAATGGCGTCTTCTTCGAACTCCTTGGTATTCACCGGTAGTAGCTGATCTGCCCTTACCTGGAAAGCCACGGGCAAACGGAGGTTTGGCATTGGTGGTCACGTAGTAGGTGCCGCGCGCTCTGTAGGGGAAAAAGCAAGACTGAAAGTTAATAAAGTACTTATGGAAGCTATAGGCAGTAGTTTGGAGTTGATAAGTTACTTCATAAAGTATACTAGTTCAGGTTCAAAAATAGACCTTTTTCAAATATTTATTTGCTTTAAGAGCCAATTGAAATGTATTAATTCATTGGCTCTTAAAGCAAATAAATAATTAAGTTCATATTTATAAAGTAAACTTTATCTTACTGTCTGGTATACAGAAATAAATGCAGAAATGTTACGATATGGTCCGCCCCCCCCCCCCCCCACAACTATATTCATTAGTATTTTTCATTCTATAGATAAATTTCTTTTTTCTATAATATTAGAGTGTAGTAGAGTTTAGGCTGCTGTTATAACTTTTAAATGACACATTCAATTTTGTCAGAAAATATAATCAAAAATGCTAAACTATTCTGGGCGCAAAATGTGTTCGAATGTCATCTTTTATTGCAACATACGGTGCCTTTACTTAAAATTTTGTTTTTTTTTTTTTTTGCTTATTTTTCGTAACTAGAATAGCAAAAGCTACAATTCTATCGGAAAAACAATTTTAGGGGTATTAGATAAATTTCTAACATTCATTTATGTTCCTACTTGTGCGATACATGTTCTCCCATCAGTACATATTCCGAGTCCTTTGGCTCACACCAACCTATTAGATAGGTAAACAAATTCGGACAGGGGCCGGCATAAAAGCCTTTGGTCGTTGTTATTGATTCGATAAAATATGGTGTCACTTTGGTGTGATCGCAGGCTAAAGTTTCTGCAAAGAAATATTTTTGAGTACAATGCCAATTAGCTGCCCCATAAACACAACTTACGAAACAGCGTTGCTGAGCCCACACAGGCTGGCTGCCGAGTACCACCATTAACATAAAAGTCTGCATGACCACTCGAATGCCACTGACCCAGAATGCCTGCTCCTGTATGCAAAACGTCAACAAAATGGGCATCCGTTAGGTCCAGGTCCCGTGAATTGTTAGTGCCAGCATAAAAGAAAATTGTAGGATCCAACGCTGTAATTCTGCCCAATTTTCCCTCCTCTGGTTTTAAGTAATTGGCTATCAGGCCTGCTATATGAGCACCCACACTATAGCCAATGAAATGCAAATCATCTGGTCGTACACCCCTGGGATGTCTGGCTAAATATTTCACTAGTTGAGATATACAGAGACCACCAAAACGTGGCGACCAATCCATTTGACTGAGGCAAGGTTCCTTTACCGCCGAACCATAATCCACTATGATAATATTATATTCGCCGATAGTGAAATATGCCTGCCGTATGTCTGGACTGGGACTTAAATTTCGACCACCACCAAAACCATGTATGATTATTTTTGTCGGATGTCGCGGATTGAAGTGTGTATAGTAGAGAGCATTATCGTCTAACACATCAATAAATTCGGGATTATCTTGCGTGCGCCGCGTGTATAAGTAAAATTGTATTTTTGGATGCGGACAGCGGAACGGTTTCTCCAAACACGATTCAGTGACATAAATTTGCGTCGATTCGTTCTTTACCTGAGCTTCTGCAAAGATAAAAATACTTATGTTTATGTCTTGTCATTATTCATGTTCAGAACTTTGATCAATCATTCCTTCAAACGAAAAGAAAATGATATATGTATCTATTATATATGTATCTATTCAATGAATGTATTTTTGATGGTTCTTATACCCTTGGAAACTAATGATACAAGTATATATAAGTTTTTGATTTCAGTTACAATTTGCTCAGTTGTAATTTACGACCCACAAAAGCAAATATATTTTGGGTCGGTATCGCTAAAAAATGTATCATTGTCCGTCTAGCAGCCATTTGTACGCCGTTGAAATACCTTTTCTGAGCGAACTAATTGACTCAGAATAATTTTTTAAGCAAAGCTATTCATATATCATGTCATTATTATTATTATTATTATTAATGTATTAATGCAGGTCCAAAAATGAACCTTTTTCAAAAAATATTTGCTGTATTTTTCAGCTGTCTATATGCCGACGACATTTCAATTGGCTCTTAAAGCAAATAAATAAATAAGTTCATATTTGAATATTATTATTAATGCTAGGTTGGTCCAGGATGGCCCTTTGCACTGCGACCAATAATGATCTATTGTGCAACCCTTTTCCCTCACGAGTTTAATACATCAAGAAACAGTACTAGCTCCTTCTGTGGAAGCCCTTGCAAGTCCTGTGAACCCAATGTATAGGCCTGCAACAGCCTGTATCTTCTGTGGCCAAGTGCCACACATTCAATAATCAAGTGTTCCATTGACTCCTCTTCTTCTCCGCAAAATCTGCAGGTTGCCGTGCTGGATAGTCCCATTCTGTGTAGATGTTTCCTGCAGGTATAGTGTCCTGTTAGCGCCCCACACAGTGTCCTTAGATTCATCATGTTATATATTTGATATTGAGATTCAGCAAAATCGTTTTATGAATAATCAAGATATTGGCAGAAAACTGAGTAGGCTAAACACAAATTGACTATTTTGTATGAAATCTTTATTGAAATTTTTTGCATTAAAGTTGAAACATTGAAATCTAAAAAAAATGAATTTTTGTAGCTTAACAAAAACCCTTTTTTCTCAAGAAGTTGGATCTGTTAATGTACTTAAACAAGTTTTGGTGCCAAAAACTGTATACCATCCTCAAACATCTTTGTCATCGTTCCATATCTAGCCCAGATACAGCGAAAAGAGATTTTTCAAGAAGTTAAAACTGTGAGAGAGCTTAAACAAGTTTCAGTGCCAAAAAGCAAATGTTGTAATAAAATAGAAATACTTGAAGGCATACAATACAAACTTTTGATATCGACTTATAGCGGGTAATTTTTTTCGATGTATAGAACTTTAAGTTGCAATAAAAGGGGAAACTTTAGAATAAGGAGCCAGGCTTTGAAAGGAATGAGTTTTATGGGTTTGTCATAGTCTGCCGGAGGCTCTTAGTTTATTAATAATTTGATGCTGAAGTTGCGGAATTCACTGAGAAAAATATGAAAATGTTGGTAAGACAGTGCTGCCAGAAGAAAGTTTTTGCTCAGAACATGAAATCGCGAAATCATAAACGGTTTCAAGCACAAAAAATCTTATTTTTTTCATATTTAATTTCATAAATTTTTTCATAGGTATGCAAAATTTATTCTTGACAACCGGCCTTCCGCTGGGCTAAGGGATTTTCTTCTCCATGGAATAGCCAACACCGGCTTCGCGTATAAGATCTGTAAGCATCTGGCAGCACACTTTTTCACTTTACGGCAATTGGTGCCATTATACTAAAGCCGACCCCAATAAAACAACTATGGATTATTCCATTGACATGAATTTTATTTATCTGAAAGATAATCTTGTGGCATTACATTTTAAATATGACTTCTGTCATATGACCGCCACGGCTGGCGCGGATGTAGTTCAATCTGGACGTACAATTGTCGATGACTTTTTCCAACATTTGTGGCCGTTCGTGGCTTATAGACCAATGACTTTATATAGCACCACAGAAAGTAGTCTAGCGGTCTTAAATCACAAGATCTTGGAGGCCAATTCACAGGTCCAAAACGTGAAATTAGGTGGTCACCAAACGTGTCTTTCACTAAATCAATAGTGGCACAAGCTGTGTGACATGTTGCGCCGTCTTGTTGAAACCACATCTCCTGGACATTATGGTTATTCAATTCAGGAATGAAAAATCATCGTTTTTGAAGAAATACGGACCAGTGATTCCATCAGCGCATAAAGCGCACCAAACAGTTAGTTTTTCTGGATGTAATGGTGTTTCGACATTCACTTGAGGATTAGCTTCACTCCAAATGCGGCAGTTTTGTTTGTTGACGTAGGCCTTCAACCAGAAGTGCGCTTCATCGCTAAACAAAATTCGCTTATGAAAATCGGGAACAAAGGCAATCTCGTGTTGGGCCCATTCGACGAATCTGCGCCTTACTTGATAATTACTTGGCTTCAATTCTTGAATTGCCAAACCAAACTGAGCATAAATCACTTGACAGCTGTTAAATCGTTAGTCATCTTGAACAGTAATGCCAACTTAAGGTTCTATACATTGAAAAAAACACCCTTTAGTTAAAGGTATTGGATATGACAAAACAATTCTTGGAGCTTTTCTGAAAATTTGAAACTAAAGGGTTTGCCAAATATCTTTTTTTTTTTTTGAAAACGGTGCAAAACATCGAGTGTTACTTCTGCTGTGTGGCACGTAGCGCCATCCTGTTGAAACCAAATGTTACGAATATCCTCCTCTTCAATTTTTGTGAACAAAAATTCGTTCATCATGGCCCGATAATGATCGCCATTGGCAATGGCCACTCCTTGCTCATTTTCGAAGAAAAATGGCCCAATTATGACTGTGGACCAAAATCCGCACCAAACAGTGACTCGTTTTAGTTGCGTCGGCTTTTCAATGTATGCGTGTGGGTTTTATGTGTCCTAAATGCGACAATTTTGCTTGTTTACATACCCGCCAAGTTCAAAATGAGCTTCATCTGAAAAGGTTTTTTTTTTTTTTTTTTTTTTCTTTTTGCGCAATCGGCATCTTCTGTAAGTCTATCGCAGGCCCACTCAGCGAAGCGTATACACAACCATATTCGTTCAGTGGAACGATAAAACTAATTATCTGTCAAATCAGACATGAGCTAAGTGTTACCGTTCACGAAATAAGTACTAGTTGAAAAAAACAAAATTCAATGGCGGACTCTTTATATTATTTTTTTATTATTTTATTACAAATTTGACTTCTCTGGCCGCCTTAAAAACAATCTTATTATCTCATTACTAGTCAACTTATTATTATTATTATTATTGCTAGGTCGGTCCAGAATGGCCCTTCGCACTGCGACCATGAATGATCTATTGTGCAACCCTTTTCTCTCACGAGTTTAATACATCAAGAAACAGTACTAGCTCCTTCTGTGGAAGCCCATGCAAATCCTGTGAACCCAATGTATAGGCCTGCAACAGCCTGTATCTTCTGTGGCCAAGTACTAGTCAACTTGGCACAACATCTTCATATGTATGTATTCTTTTAAATAAATAAAATTTTATATTTATAATAATTCAGGTCCAAAAATGAACTTTTTCAAAATATTTACTATCTTTTTCAGCTGTCTATATGCCGGCGACATTTCGTTGGTGCTAATCAACTCATCAGTAGACTTGAAAAATTCTTAAAAGTTTGTTTGAAACTCAACTACTTATTCCATAATTCCCATAATTCAATTGGGTCTTAAAGCAAATAAACAAATAAGTTCATATTTTATATTTTTTCTCTTGCGAAAATATTTTGTTGCTGTCGCAACGTCACAATTGCGTTTCTCAAGACTTTTATTTCCATTGTTAATTTCCAAAGAAAAGGAAAAGTAAAAGTACCGGAAGTTTTTATTCATCTCTAGCATTGCTGCTCCTTTTCATGCATTGTCTGTGAAAAGCATTTTGTTTTGATTTTTCACTTGACTTGCTAAACTCGTTTGCAAACAGGCCGTTTGCTTAGCTGATGTGCGACAACACAAACCACCAACCGATAATGATTAAATATTTAAAATTATTTTTGGCGCCATTTAATGAATGCAATATAAACCAAATAACTTGCCTTAAATATAGAGTTTTACATTTGTTGAGCGGATATTTACATAATTTTTTTAACGCGGAAAACTTTTGCAACTTTTTGTTTGGTAATAAACAGTTCAACTAGTGAACCACTGACATTGTGTTTTCAGGTGTTTAGGATTAGTATTTGAAAGAAAAATAATTGCGCGATACAGCACAAACTTTTTGAAAGCAATCAAGCAATTTTTTGTGAGCATCTAGTCCACACTGTTGGCTCACACTGTCAAGGGTGAAGAAATTGAAGACAAACTTGCATTAAGCCTGGTTTGTGTACGCAAAATAAAACAAGCTCTCTCGCACGATTTGCTCTTGTGGTGGATAGAACGTGGTACGTGACAAATGACCACAATATTTAAATTACACAACAAGTTGCCAAAATCAAACTGATATGTATGTTCAATTTTTAAAGCTTTGGAACAAGGAAAGGTGGAAGGAAGTCTTAAGTTTGAAGTCATGAAGAATAAGTTTCTGGCATGTTTTACAGTAAATTTTATGAATTATTTGCTTTAACGAAATACAAAGTATAATAGCGGTTTTCACACCGAGCTTGTTAGTTTGTTAATTGTTAATAGTTACTTTTTTATACGTATTATGTTTTTGTATATTTATCGCACTACGGGATTAACATTTAACAAATTAACGACACGGCATCCCTGATAAAATTGTTGTTAGTTGGTAACTCACAATCAGCTGTTGCAGTTTCTAAATAATAAAACTCATTTGTGATACATATCTAAAAAAAAATATTTGTGTTTTGGCAATTTTCGTGTATATTAAGAGTAAGTACTTATGTTAATTAAATGATTTTTTATTTTATTTTAACAAATCATAAACTGTTCTTATAGTGGATAACCAAAAGAAAAAGCGTATTCGAACAAATATGCAAAAAAGTGGAGTGAAGTGGAGCATAAATTGCTGTTGGATTTTGTGTTGGAAGTGTGCCGTCATCGATTCCAAAAAATGTAGCAATTTTAGCGATTGAGTCGCTTTCTCCAGAGGATCCCTGTCTAAACAAAAATATGGCGAGTTGTACGTCTATTGGAAACTGCTTGCCGGTACATTTGGTAAAAACTTTGTCGCTACATATGAGTGATAGTAGATGAGCAAATTGCTCGCGATTCACGCGTAACATCTGGCAGAATCGATTTTCATCCATTGAAGACAAAACGTCTTCGCGCCAATGAATTGATTTGGAACTTCATACACAACTCCTCTGCGACACTTCATAACAGCATAAAAATCTTCATACAGCTCATCCAGTACATTCTCGCTTGCATCATCATCATCTTGGAAAATTTCAGCATTAATAAATTATTTGTTATTAAACTACTAAACTTCGATAAATCTTGTCTACTTACCGTCAGCAAACGTTATTTGTGTCCAAGAATGAGTAATTAAATGGTTAACAATAATTGTTTTTTTACACTTTCTCGAGGCATGTTTAATTTTCTCAATATAATAAATCAGCTGGTTTACTACGAAAGTTACCAGACTAACAAAGTTTGAAAAAGAGGGTCGTTCACAGTTGCTAACTTTAAGAAATTAACAAACTACCGAGTAACAAATTAACAAGTGCGGTGTGACTACCGCTAATATTAATTTTTTCAATTCATTATATCTTTAATAGATTTTTGTTTTAATTAGTTAATGTATTAAGCATATTAAGGCGAACATTAGACTATATACATAAGTAAATATTGGTGTTTAATTATATAGCAAGTGGTATTTTAAAACTTAAAAAAATGCATTTAATTTAACAAATTTGATTATAAAATTGTTCTCTACCAAGTAAATAATTTTGTATTATTTATTGTAGTAACTGGAAATATTTTTAGTAATTGGGTTTGCTTTTATTTTTTTGTATACATATGTGGTTTTTCCTCAGCAATTTTTGTGTCTTCTCTTGACTCAAGATGTTGAGTTAATAAAACACCACAGTTATATGTTTTGTTGGTTTCTCCCTTTGAATTGAAATACTTCATAAATTGAGGTGACATGATTTAATGGCGGCAACTATTTTAAGCAAGTGTTATACATATGTATATTTCGTAACACAAAAACCAAGATGCAAAATTATTGCCACTTTTTTCTATAAATAACAGATTGTGCCAGTGAAAACATACTTTTCAATGATTTGGTGGGCATAGTGAGCTGACATGAGTGATCGTTTTGTAATTTTTATAACTTTAGTGAGTTAATCGAAACTTTTTAGCACTTGCGTGAAAAAAAAGATACAACTTTTAAAGAATTTTTTATGCATTGTAGTCAGCGTTACCAGCGTCTTTAGTGTTTTCTGTAGTTTTAAAAAATTGACAAGGGGAAATATTTTATATTTTGACATATTTCTGACTTAACAAATTTTTGTTCTTTTTACATAATAAGCTGCAAAAATGTTGTAGGTAGTGCCCAGTAAATAACGGGTGGTTGAATTTTAAGGGCCGATGTTGAATGCGAACCACACCTAAGCGTAAAGTTTTTTTCTGCACCTCATCTGGCATTTTTCAATTTAGACTAACTCAATTTGAATCATGGAAAATGCAACGGGTTATAGTTATTCAGGCTTATTATGAAAATGGTGGTCAATTTAATGGACCAAATTTTCCTAGAATTGGAAAAATCGTGCAATAATATAAACTGACCGCCAAGATGGTTTTTTGGCCATAACTCTGCTTGTGACGATTTGTAAATCATTTTTTTAAATTATTTTTTTTAGATTTTAACTCTTGTAAAGATCTCTAGCAATAATTTGACTCTTACAGAATTAAAAAATATCAATTAGTCAACGAGTTATAGAATAAACAATATAAGCAATATGCTGAAAATCGGCATTTGACTGCAAATTTGTTTTCTAATTTACTTTCACTCTCAGAATCGACCTTACTTTTGCTAACTTAAATTTGTTTCACAGTGTTATTTGAAATATTTTCTAAAGAAGACTTTATTTTCCATTTATAGCACTGTTTAAAATTTTACAATTTTCCAAGTTTGATCATTCTTGGCCAAAAAGCCTCCAAGAAAATTGCCAAAAATCTTACCGATTGCTTTCGATTACAAGGTATGAGTACACAGAAAGAAAAGCTCGTTCTAAATTTTAGTTTTTCCTACATGATTTTAGTACGAGACCTACTTGAAAATTTAAGTACGCAAAACACACAAGTGTACTTAAAGCAAGCTGAATAGGGATTATTAAAAAGAATCAATCCTGTTATGGCTTAAAATCAGGGGGCAAATCACCGCATTCGAAATCGAGTGCTTTGTCATCGAAATGCTGTTAACGTGAATCACAGGACTAGTTATCGAAACGCATCTAATTGATGTTGTACTCGATTGTTACTACACTATCGAAAACAAATAAAATAGCAAAGAAGCGACGAAAAATTTAAGAAGTAATTTTAAAAATATAAATTTTATTGTTTTTAGGGAAATTGAATACCAAGAAAAAGATTTTCCACTAAGTAGTGTATTTCATTTGTTACATTTTTCACCGCTTTGCACATAGTGCTTTGTGCCAATCCCACTAAAAAATAATTCCCGGCCGTGTGCTGCAAGCTGCCACTGGCCAAAAGGGACAATGTAGCGGCAAGCTGCAATACGGGTGGTACGCTCGTCGACATGTGACCAGAGATATTTATTTCCCATAAAACGTATTCAAAAGCTTCCTTAGAGAGCCGAAAACGTCTTTTGAATCTACACACATATGTACAAACGATGAAACATTTAGTTCTAATCTTTTGCTTTAAACTCACAACTTACTCAGCTTCTGGCAATGAAAAAGGATTGCTTTTGTCACGAATGTTCCTACTTATTTATAATGGCAATATTGGACTCATCCTCCGATTTCGAAGACGAGAAACATAAAAACCCATTTGGATTCATTTATCTTGAAGTTTTTCACCAATTTATTTATATTTTGTTTTCCTTTTTTGTTTTGTTTCTTTATTGTCATATGCGTGCTGCGATGTAAAAAATAGTAGTAGACAATACTGATTGCTATCGAATACTGTGATCCAAAAATTTTGCATCTGTCGAAATATTTGTACACATGAAAGGAGACTCGATTTCGAATGTGGTGATTTGTCCCCTACTTGAAAATTTAAGTACGGAAAACTCACAAGTGTACTTAAAACAAGCTGAATAGGTATTATTAAAAAGAATCAATCCTGTTATGGCTTAAAATCAGCTCGCAATTCTTGGGTGTAATTGTAACAAGCTCTTGATTTTGCTTATAAAAGTATTAAATTTTGTTTCATTTATTTAATTGCTGTGATAGCTGAATCGGTAGAGCGTCTAAACTGGCAGTTGTTAGGTTCCAAGTTAAAATCAGCAAAAACACTAAATAATGCATAAATTATTATTAAATTAAGGAAATAAGTACACTCAGAAAACTTTGTCAGTAAAATTAACTGAAAACACTCTTTGAAATAAATGAAACTTCATTTAAAAACCGTCCTACTTATTTTTCATTTGAATTTACTTATTACTTCATTTGAATTTAAATGTCAAAAATTTACGGAACCCAATCAGTAAAAATAATGATTTTTCCTTAATTCTAACTGTCAAATAATTCATAAGTAATCAACTTGTAAAATTTTTTTAATTTTTTCTTGGGTGGTCATGTTATTTAATTATAGTTTTCTATCTGTATTATCCTCTTTTTCAATTCGCTCATTTGATTTTTATTCTGCAAAGCCTCTGCTGAGATTCGAACCTGCAGCACTCGACTTGAAAGCAGCTGTCGTACCCACTCAGCCATCGCAACAATCAGAAGAAATTCAACAACAATCAATCTAAGTAAAGAGTATGTATGCTACATATGTATGTATGTAGAAACCAAATTATAAATATGTATGTACATACATATACATACGTATTAACAGCTCGGTTCCTTCATGTAAGTTACTACTGTCATTATTAACTGTCAGCGAAAATCCGTATTTTTCTGTACTTAGTTTTTTAAGTAACTGTACAAATCAGTTAAAATTAAAATTTCATTCATTTTTAAACGTTTTGTCATTTAAAAATAACTGCACTGATTACTTCTGGAATAAACTACGGTCAGTTACTGCAAAAATATTCTGAGTGTAGAGTTGAACATTTCAGGTACACATTTGGAACAAAACAAACTTCATAAGTATCGAATCAAGTACATATCAATCATGACACTCAAGATAAATTCAAGCCTTCCTTACTTAATTCAATCCCACTCAGTTTCAAAAGTCTGGTAAGTACGAATGTTCTTGAGTCAAGTACAGCGAGCTTCTTCTTAAGCATAGATTTTAGTTTTACTTCAATCAGTCCTAAAGCAAGATTGAATCTGAAACTGGGATTGAATATGACTTAAATTAGGTATGTAATGCTTGAATATTCCATACTTAGAATAATCAGAAAGTACTTGATTTTAGAAAAGCCGTACAAATTAATGGAATTGTTTTTTTTTTCAGTGTAAGTAATTAAATTTCCAGAAATTACAGAATGCTGTAGTCAAATTGATGTAGTGCCTACATAAATTGTATTAAACTTACAAGAAATTAGATTAATGTTTAGTATTCATTTTGTTTTTGTGAAAAACAAGTATTACGACTTTTATTGAATTTCTTGACAAGCTACTAGCTTAAAGTCTAGATTACTAAACAGCCAATGACAAGCACCAACAAAATGTTGCCGGTATATATACTGACGAAAAAAAACAATAAACAAGATATATTTTTAGACCTATAATAGTAAGTAAAATTATAAAGTTGGGGAACAACAAGCTGTTTCGAGGCCACTGCGCTTCTTATTAGCATTGATTTTGGTCATAAATTTATTACTATTTCTGCTTATTTTAATGTGTCAAATATATTCATTCATATTTTTGTGCTTCGTGGATGAGGTTTTTGCATTTTGTCACACCGTGTTATCAAATGTAACCTTATCGAACATCACGTAAAATTAAATAAACATACAAGTTTACACTTTTTGCTTGCAAAATTTTTTCAAAAAAGGAAAAATATTTGAAAATTTGTGAAATTATATTTTGAAGAAAAATTATACACAAATAGTTCGAAGTTTGGCAAATTAAATCTTTGGTTTCCTCCAACATCATTGTCGTGCATCGTCTCGTTAAACAAATAAAGTTGCCATAATGATGCTACTCACGTTTATGTATGAAACATTGGATGTGATGCCTGTTTCATTACAAAACCGATAACTACGTTATATGCAATTCGTGTTTATATTGTCTATTAACTAAAAAGTACCAGTTGTATTTGTTGTTGTGCTGTTTTAGACGTAGTAAAAAAAATATTCAAGAGGCAAATACACAACACAAAACAAAACATAAGCAAAAGTAGGAAGTTGTATTGAAATGCATTTTTTCAACTGAACAGCAAGAAATTTTTTAAGAAAAAAAGCTCAAAATAAACTCAAAATAAAAATATTAGATAATCGTGGAAGTTCAAGTTAATGCAACACTCATAAGCCGTGGCAGACATACTTATGTATGTTGGTATGCACAGGTATCCCTCGATGTACGTGGCATTTTGGAGTTGTATAAATAGCGGTAAAACAATGTGTAGTGTAAGTGTAAATTATTTTTTCTTGGACCAAGAATTATTTTAGGTCTAAAAATGGAACTTGTATTTTCGGTCTAGTTCAGTCGTCTATACGCTGCCAAAATTTGTGATGATGCTAACCAACTCATCAGAAGACTCGAAAAATCTCTAAGGAATAAATGGCATATAGACGGTTGAAAACATCATAGTATATTTTTGGAACTAAATTAATACATTTAAGTTGACTCTTATAAATAATAATAACTTAATGTGTTTAATAATAAACAAGTTAGTTATTGGACCAAGAATTCAACATTCCGCACTTAGCAAAACACAAGGTACATGCAGAATTGAATTTAAGATTTATTTTATGTAAACAAACACTGTAAAACACATGATTTTGGGACTCAATTCTGATAATTGTTTATGAAAGTAGCCCCAAAAGGAAGAACTTCTGCATCATTCGTTTGGTCTTGGTACTTAAAATGATAATTTAAAAATTAATTTCTAGTTACTAAGTATCGTGTAGGGGAGTTTGTCACGTTTAAAGCTCTTTTGTTTGTCATAACTCAAGAACCACTAGTCCGAATAAGCTGAAATAAATTTAAAAAAATAAAGAACTACAATTTCTTTTAATATGTTTATACAACGTTTAGCTACATAAGCAAAACTTTCGCAGTTATAAATAAATGTATGAAGAAAACAAATATTTTTATGCCTAAAAAATTGGATTTTTTTTTAAAAAGTGTCAAGTCCTATTACTTTCACGTAAAGTCGCATAACACAGTTTGCGAAAATGGTTATAATACCCTTATAATGTGGATACATGGAAAACGTGGACAGTTTTCTTTCATGAAGCCAGTAATTTGGGTGGAAGACCTAACGGGACATGACGAATCCAAGTGCTACGCATGCATGAATTCTCGTCCTGGATTAAACAGAAAACAATTGAAAGCACAAACTATACCTTGCTGCTTTTACTGCCACACTTCCAGTTAAACGCGTTGCTGATACCGATACACCTAAACCTCCGAGTATGGATACTGTGTCCCAGCAAGCCGTAACCGTTTTCACCAATCCGACCAATTTGAATGATGCTGATTGGACACCCGATATTGATAAGAATGGACCACAGCCGCTAACACAAATCGAAATGGATTACATTGTGGCTAAGATGGGACTATCACAACAAAACTGCGAAGTGTTGACATCATTTTTGAAAAGCAGAAAGCTGACACAGAGAAATGTCAGCGCAACATCATACCGACAACGCCTAGCTGACTTTCTGAAATTTTATTTCGTTGACGAAGCAAATACGTTTACATGATATCCCTCCCAGGTTTAGTGAAAAAATTGGGAAGAGATTGTATCGCTAGCGACTGGCGTTTATTCATCGATGGTTCAGTTTCAAGTTTGAAGGCTGTGCTGTTGCACAAAATGAACAAAAAACCGTCCATTCCATCGGGATTCAACACAACTATGAAGGAAACGTATGATCAATTTCAACGAGGATGGATAGTGACAATAATTGAAAATGTTCTAACTTTTGTTTCCATTCATAGATAACATAGAAAAATCTCATATTTTCTGTGTAAGAATCAATAAAAAGGTCTCTTTTCGTTTATTACCTGTTTGTTTGTTTGTTTTTTTTACCGCGTAACTGGTAGTTTATCTTAAGTCAAAGTTTTTACGAATTTCTATTCTGGAAGAAGTGTGCACTTATTTTGCACTTTTTTTTCTTCTTGAAATGCAAATTTTAATAGTTAAGCGAAAAGAAACGCTTCCCAGCAATGAGTGAGTATAAATTATTTATAAAAATCACGCTAATCTACGCCTTATGTACAAAACCATTGTGAAAAAGTTGCACCTATTGTAGCAACAAAAAAAAAAAAAAAAAAAAAAACTCTCAATCTAGAGGAAGTAAAAATTTAATTTTAATTTAATGAACAATTTTAAATCATATGGTTTGACCGTAAAATTAAAATCGTTGCTTAAAAAAACAACTTAGCATTTCGATCAAACTGAACGTCGCCACAATTTTTTCAGCATTTGATTTTAAATTAACTTGACCAGAAACAGATTTAAAATAAGAATGCTTTTATTGATTCCATGCTTTATCGTAATCGTGTGAGTTACCACGTAAAGCGAGGGTTACCTGTATATAGAAACATATGTATGCACATGTGATCTGTTCACAAAGCAAAAACTTTTTCATGCGCACAAAATATATTGGAACAATCAAATAGCAGACTTGGTTAAAGGCAAACCTATATGTTTAAATGTTATTGTGTTACGAGGCTTACATTTTAAGGTACATTTATACATAAATATTTAATAAAATAGTTTTATAGCTCACGTAGCCATAGGAAGAGCCATAAGCTTTAAACTTATGATTTGAAATGCTCCATTTGAAATAAATAAATTCATTTGATGTTTCTTCTCTTGTTCAGTAGTTTACATATTCCATGTCATGAAATTTGGCTATTTCAGTGTGGGACTGATAAGATATTCTGTGATTTTGATTTGTAGTATTCGATATTGGTTATGGAGGCACAAATACATAGGATATATATTACATATACTATTGGCGGTATTTGTTTGCAACAGCTGATCTGTGTCATATGATATTCAGTCGGATGCCCAATTGCTTGTATCTGCCGCAAATGTTTTAACAACTTTTATTTTCCAAGATGTAAAGCTCGTATTAAAAATTATACAACAACAAGTAAGTGTGCTATATTCGACTGGGCCGAATCTTAAATACCCTTCACAACAATATATGTACCATTCTGATTGATTTTTGGTGCCAAAAGTTGTTTTATTTGGCTTATAGAGCCGATTTCTTGCAAAATCGGGAAACGCTTTATATCGGGTATATATGGACCGCTTTAAAAAATTTTCAAATTTTGCCTTTAAACATCCTATATGTACCATTCTGATCGATTTTTGGTACCAAAAGTTGTTTTATTTGGCTTTTAGAAAACGGCTTCTTGAGAAAACGGGAGGAGCGTTATGTGGGGTGCATATGGGCCGATGCATAAAAATGTTCTAATTCTGCCTCTGAACAACATATATGTACATATGTACCATTCTGACAAATTTTTAGTGCAAAAAAATTGTTTCCTTTGGTTTCCAGGACCGACTTCTTGAGATATCGGGAGGCGCTATATCTCGAGTGTATGTGGGCCGATGTCAAAAAATTTTCCATTTTTGCCTCTAAATAGCCTATATGTACCATTTTGATCGATTTCTGTTGCTAAAAGTTGTTTTGTTTGGCTTATAAAGCCGATTTCTTGAAAAATCGGGAGATGCTATATCTCAGGTATATATAAGCGGATTTCAAAAATTCTTCAATTTTTGGGATCTAATGGGCATTAAAAATGCTATGGCTAACTTTTTAGGAAAAAAATTTTTTCAAAAATCTGGCCAAAAAAAATTGCCAAAAATACCCTTCAAAACCCGTTTTTTTGGATATATATCGGCTATCCGTCGACCGATCTTACTGAATTTCAATAACAGACCCCCTTCTGAGATTTAACACATTTAAGCGGCGAAAGAATGAGGTTTCTATCTCAAACCGTTTTCTCAGAAACGGTATTTCAACGACCACAGACGGACAGACGGACATCCCTTAATCGTAATCTGTATTGATTCTGATCCAGAATATATATATATATATATATATATATATATATATATATATATATATATATATATATATATATATATATATATATATATATATATATATATATATATATATATATATATATATATATATATATATATATATATATATATATATATATATATATATATATATATATATATACATACATATATATACTTTATGGGGTCTTAGATGGTTATTTCAATGCGTTACACACGGAATCACAAACTTACAAATTTTTGTGAAGGGTATAATAATGATCATCGTTGCTGGCTACCTGTCGCTTAAGGAAGGAAGTGTTCCCTTCTAAAATATTTGCAAACTTTTGCACTTTAGCAAAATTCTATACAATAACATATTTTCCAACATTTGTTTCATTTATTTGTTGTTGATTACTCGTGAGTTTTAGTTTTTTATCTTTTACCTGGAGTATTTAACCGTAAATTAATCAAAATAAACTGGCATTTGTTATTAATTAACCAGCCAAACAATACATACATAATTTAATTATCAGCATTTTACGCATAGCAAAAACTGGTAAAAAAAAAACTGTGTGTTGGAAAACTGTGCCGGTTGGTAAAATGAAATAAATATATTCATGATAAAAATATAAACCATAATAAATGTTAATAGTTTTGTTTACCTCCTTGCAGCTAATAAAGAAAAGTGTAACAAACTCAACAACTGCTGAAAATAATGTATAACTAATAAAGATCTTAAAAACTCTGAAAATATGTAAATATTTCGTCACTAGATTACATTTAGTGAAGCAAAAGAAAAAAAAAGCTACCAAACAAAGATTGTTTTGAAATTTGTTTTATGTATCCATGTATTTTAAGTAGTTTAGCTGCAACGTAGCGATATATTGAGATTCCACTTATTTTATAAAACTTGGATGAGCAAGGAATGAGGCGAAGTGGGATTGAAGAAAATAAAGGCTATTCGAGATTAAAGCTAAAGGATAAAACTTAGCATGGGCCTTATGAATTTTTCGTCCTAGATCTCTTCTTTGAACATTCCAACTGCCAATCTTAATTCTTTGAAGGGCCCCATAGAAAAATAATAGTTGGAATCTTCTAACATGAACTCAATTATTATTTCGATTTAAATTTACATAGACTAAAGCTTGGTTTATATTATTGCTTTTCATTTGTTTTTAATAAATAAGAAAGTAAAGCAAAGTAAGGAAATAAGGGGGACAGCTAATTGTGTCGATGCAGCAACGCTTCTCATCCGCATCCAAGTCTCCAACCCAAACTCGTACTTATGAAAGTAGGTATAAACGTTAGCCACCGGTATTATGCCATTGATTTTTTGTCAGTTCTTTTTTCAGAATAGTATTTCCGTGTCATGCAATTTCAATTTATTTTTCCATTTTCATACGGAAGCCGCTCCAAGAAGGCGCGAAAGGGTTCAATGTGTTTGTGAAAAAAATATAGGGGAGAAAAAATTAACGAGGTGTTAGAAGCGCGTATTTGAACGGATCGAATACACTAACTTACCCCTGGAGGTATCAAATGTATGCCAAGCACAGGATAATTTCTTCTTCCCAAGCGGGTCCCAATACAATAAAATTGAATATACATAAAATTAGGAAACTAAAATTATAATTAACAATATTAGAAAAATGTACACAAAGAGTTGTAACTTGGCAACGTTTGTGTGCTGAGAAACTGCTATTCTGCACATACGCAAATAAAAATACGAATAGCAAACAATAGTGCTGAATTTAACCAAGCCAAATCTTAAATACTGTTTCTGACTCGAAAATCTGATCTACATACATATATAAATTGGTATCAAATTTGGTTACTTGATTGTTGCAAAAACTTCATGGCACCCAAAACTCGCTACGATAAAATAATAACATCGAAAACTATAATTTTTGTTTGTCTTTGAGAACGCCTATTTGATTATTTGAATATACCGTCAACTTTTTTTTGGTACCCAGAAGTGTTTCAGCAAGCCTACAGGCCCCAACTTCTTGAGAAACCGGTTTCTGGACATATCTCTGATCTGGATTTTAGCTAGCCTACAGGCTCATCTACTTGAGAATCTGGTTTAATAAACCGATAACGAAACCTTTCATTTTGTTGTCTTTAAATTACCATGCTACATAATATACATAAATATTATTTTAAACTTAAAGCAAAAAAAAAAACTTTTTAAGCAAACACTTTCACTTTTCTAGCTCGGCTTGTAGTCTTTTATCTTCTTATCTTAGCAATAGATCACAAATAGTTCAATTTAAAGGGAATAGATCATATCCACTTAACGTCAGCAGAGGAGTACCTCAGGGCTCAATACTTGGGCCTCTTCTCTTCTGTCTGTATATAAATGATCTACCTGATTTTGTAATTAATAGCAAAGTGCATATGTATGCAGATGATGTTCAGCTTTACCATAGCACTAATGCCAGAGATATGCAACATTGCGTAAGGAAAATCAATAAAGATTTAAATGAAATAAATAACTGGGCTAATGCCAATGGACTATGTATCAATCCCCTGAAATCGAAATACATTCTGCTTTCTAAATCAAACAAAATGTTCGATAATGTAAATATAAGAATTCATGATAAAGACATAAGTCGTGTTAGTTCTGCATCTAACCTAGGCGTTACGTTTAACGATAAGTTGACTTGGTCAAATCACATCAATGTAGCCGCGGGTAGAGTAGTTGGTATGCTTCGTAACCTATGGGCTGTTAAAGATTCAACTCCGTTATCTATACGCATGCTATTAGCGAAAACATACCTTATTCCATCACTTCTATATGGTTGTGAGCTTTTCGCGAACTGTGGCCATAATGACTTCAATAAACTAAATGTTGCATATAATAATATTGCAAGATATATATTCCAGAGGGGGCGCCGTGATCATATATCGCTATACTCCTATCAGATCTTTCATATGGAATTTAGGAATTTGTTAAAATTTAAATGCCTTACCTTTTTGCATAAAATCGTTACATCTGAACAACCCCCGTATTTATATTACAGGATTCAATTTGCCAGATCTAACCGTGGAAGAAAGATTATTCAGCAAAGATATCGAAGCCTTTTGTCACAACGTCAATTCTTAATATACAGCACAAGTCTTTGGAATGCTCTACCGAATCATATTCAAAACTTAGGCAACGCAAACACATTTAAAAGGGAGTTAATTAAAATGTTTATGTAATAAATGTATGCAAGTAGTCTTAGTTATTCACAAATGCAATGTTATTATAATGATAGATTATTATGTTTTCTTCGTTTGTTTTAACTAAAATAATTTTAATTTTTTTTTTAACTAAAATTATTTTTCAACGCTTATAACAACTTAATCTAAATATAATTGTTAATTTGTTCTTTTTACTAGCACTCCCATTTATAAGATTATTATCTAGTTGTGCTAGATTTTCACTTAATAATAAATAAATAAACATAAACAGTTTTTACCTCTCGCTGTTTTCTGACCATATCTCGGCTATAAAGAATCGATTTTGTTAAATTAAAATAACGACCATGTAAAATGATATATGAACCATTTGGTACCTAAGAGTTTTTCTAAGCTAAGCAGTTTTCTCAGAAACGATATTTTAACGACCTATAAGTGGACGAACAGACAGACATCGCTACTTCTAATTTTCTTCTAATACTAGCCCCAAAAATATATATGTGGTCATAAATTAAGAGTGTTGAAATTACAAACCAAATAAGAATCTTATGTATCACCGTAACACTATTAAGCAGGGTATAAAAATAATAATAATCGAAGTGCATGATAAAATTAATGTTTTTAATAAGCAGGGTAACAAAAATATAGAATTACCTTTAGCCTGACAAACGTAATACAAAGTTATTAATAGGTACACCTCTTAAAGGTTTACTATAATTACACCTTTTTATATTTGAAAACTATAACTGTATCATAGAATAGAACAGTAGTTTGAGAAGATCATCAAAATATTGTGTGAAGGAAAAATAAAATATTAATCAAAATTTATTCTTTAAAACATCCTGATAATATTTAAAAATCAACACACACCTTCCTCTAGATAACTTATAAGTAACCTCTGGCCATTTTGCAACCAGTAAGACATTAACGTCATGCCATGTAAGTTATAACAAAGTAGTAAAATTAAGTGGCAGCTTGCTACAAAAGAATTTATTCAAAAGAACTAGAACATAAAATAAAGAAACAATATTTCGGTGGTACACTATGACATCATCTGTTAAATAAAAAGTGATTTTGTTAAAAAAAAAAAATCAAAATAAAAATAATTTACGCGCCAAATAACAACCGCAACAAAATAAAAATTAAAATCAAGGTGACTTTGCTTGCAACTGGTTTTATTTCACTTTTGTAATTGCCACAAACTATTTCGTAACATTTTTGTACAGGCCTAAAATGATACTACCGCTTTTACACTACAACTTTATTTTGTGCAAGTTCAACAGTAGAGGATTTTCTTGAACATATTATTGCACTTTTGTTCACAAAATTTTGTTTTTCATTTTCTTGCCTGCAAATAATTAAAAACTTTGTTATATTTTCCATTTAAGTTTAACAACATGTTGTAAATGCTAACATATTTTTTGTTACTGGTTTTTGATAGTGAAATCCATAAAAAAAGCTGCCGGAATTCAAGTGCCAACAAATTTGTTTCAAATAAAAACAAATCATTGTTTAATGCAAAGAGCAAAGCTTGTTTTGATAAAAATGAATTAATTTTTCAAGCAACCCAAGCACATATTTTTACACACTGTGTGGAAAATTGGAGAAAGAGTTTCATAAATGGCTGAAAAAGTGATATTGGTTTTAGCAAGTCTTACAAATTCTACATTTTATTATTGTTGTTATTTACAAAGAAGATTTTTAAAAATAGCGGTTTACTGTATGGTGCTGATATTGCACTACTCGTTATTATGTTCATTGAACCAAAACTTTGGTTTCACATAAAATTATACAGTCTAGTTTTTAGTTTTTTTAAGCATGAGTGGGTTAAATCATATGCTTTTGTTTTAATACATATTTATGTTGGCAATTCCAGTAAAAATGTTTTATTAGTAATAAAAAAAAAAACAGACGTAGAAATTGTGTAAATGTTGAATAATAAAATAATTGTTTTAAGTATTTCTACGGAAACACAACGAGTTTTTATTAGTCTCAAAACGAAAGACTTAAGAAACATGCGCATACATTTTGGCCAATATGGTTGGATAAATTCGAATTGTTTTATTTTTCAATTAACTTCAGAGAAGATAAAAGGGGCTTTATCTTCTCTTTCATAAGAAAGGACTTGCAAAAGCGTACTATTGAATTGGAATGGGTGCCTGTGACACTTATTTAAACCTGATTAATCAATCCATAACAATTACGTATGTACCTCTGCAACTTTTATTATAATTATTTTATTTTATACGCAAATACTTTCTATAGATATATTATGTAACCAGTTTTTCTTTATATGGAACTCATTTTCTCACAAACAAAATTGGCTTTTCAGTATCCAATTTTATTTTATTCACGCTTAAACACATTTCTATTAAGTTTTTTAATATCGAACATTTCATTTTTAATAATTGAGAAGATAATATTTGCTATTAGGTAAAATAATAAGTAAAATTGGTTGTCAAACGAGCAAAAAAGATAGATAATTGCAAAAGTTACATGATTTATTATACGCGTCAGTAAAACTAGCCGTAACATGATATCTACGATTTACCCAATTTTAAAGAAAAGAAATGCTTTGAAAAAATTTAAATTTTCAATGATGTATGAACTTATTTGTTTGCTTTAAGAGCCAATTGAAATGTACTAATTCAGGTCCAAAAATGAACGTTTTCATAAAATGTTTGTTGTATGTTTCAGCTGTATATATGCCGACGACATTTCGTTGGTGCTAATCAACTCATCAGTAGACTTGAAAAATTCTTAAAAGTTTGTTTGAAACTTAACTACTTATTCCATAATTTCCATGAACAGAATGAGAATCAGAAATGTTCAAACAAACCTTTAACACAGCAAACAGTTCTTTTTTCGTTTTGCAACACTTCTACTTTTCTTTGCAACCTTCTATACAACGAGTCGTCATTTGTTACTACGATTTGTATTTTTGAAAGTATCAAAAAGTAACAAAATTATTTTCGAACTATATAATTTGCAATTGTTAACAACTTTATCGGGGTTGAGTTTGGTTTTACTTCCTCAAAATTGAAAACAAGTTTTTTTTAATAAAACTGCAGTCATCAACATTTTTAAAGAAGAAGAGAAATGTAAAGTTGCATTGTTTACTTCTACTTACTTTTTTAATCAAAATTATTATAATTATTTATACTAAATGACTTTTTACCTGGCTCAAGTTCAACCCTTTTTTTTTATTAATATCAATTAAGTAAAGATAAGTAAAATTTGTATAGCTCGGTGCATAACCGGCTGTTTCTGGGTAACCAACACCCTTAATCAGAACCCTGTGAACTTTGGACGTGTCGAATTTCACAATTTTAATATTTTCACTGTAACCACCCGGCAACCAAATAATTTCATTATTCTAAATTGAGTTTGACTTCAGTTTAAACTTTATTTTCTTGTATGATAAAGTAGTTTTTTTTTGTTCAATGGGAAATCCTGGCGAGTCTGTAGGAATTAGAATTCAACGTTAAGTGACAGCTAAAATTAAATATATTTAGTTTGTCGCTGTTTAAAAATAATACACATTTTTGCTAAAAGCTAAAAGAAAATCTACAATTGCTGGTGTGCTCTTCGGAAATAAAATAACAATAAATAGGTGAGAGAAAAAAAACTAAGAGAACGGTAAAGAACGACAAGTAAAAGTAAAAGCTATTACGGCCCTTGCTGTTTATCTATATTGAGGCATATGATAGATATGTATATCTGCTCATTACAAAAACAATTTTTATTCTATGACAAACTTGATTATAATAATTTTATTTGTAATTTATTTGTTTAAATATTTAGGCCTCTTATTTTGATAATTAAATTTAATGTCGGGCAAAAAGTAATTCTAAAAAATAATTGTTTTCCTCATAATTGCTATTATTCCAAGAGAACTTATATTTTATTATTAACTGGACATAACATTTAGTAATTAACTTTTTTTTTTTTTTTAGCAATTATTACCTTGACACGTTTTAACGTGTCAAACGTAACAAAGAACAAATTTATAATTAAAAGTAATTTTTTTGCTAAAAAATTAATTTTTGAAGTCATATTCGCTTCTAAGCTGAAATCATGTGAATAGATTTGTTAACTAAGAAAAAAAAAGCACGCAAACGCCGACCTTTTAGAAGTTTTTTGTTGATGTAAAGCTATTTAATAATATAAGAAAGAAATCGCTACCGACTATGGTTGTTCTTGTTTTCATAACACGAATAACCTCATCATTTACATATTTTATACAGCTGTTTTGTATAATAATTTTTGGAGAGGTCAAAGTTTTTACTTTTTATGAATACTTGCTAACCACATAATTGAAGCAATTAAGTGGTTTGATGGATGGTAAAGTGTCATCATTGGCATAGAGTTGAGATATAAAGTTGTATGAAATAATTGCTTTTCTAAATTGTCCTCCAATTAAGAAGTCATGGATACAATTTGCTTAAATTTGCTCAAACTAGACACATGGTTTAGCAATTTGCACTTTGTGAATAAGCTGATACTGTACTGAATGAAACCAAGTCAAGCAATTCATAAAATAAACTTCATGTATTAGGAAAACTATTTATCTATATTTGGTTTAATAATTGAGCTGAAGGTCACTTTATTTTCAATAAATATACATTTTCTATTCTTATTTCGATTCTATTCAACATTTTGATACGCCTTTCTGTATCTTGTTCAGGAAAATGTATTTTCTAAAAACACTTTCTAAAAACACATTTTCCTGAAGAAGATACACAAATGCGCATCGAAATATTGAATAAACAATAAATAAAAAGTATATTTATTGAAAATAAAGTGACCTTGAGCTCAATTATTAAACCAAATAAAGTTAAATAAAAAAAAGATCGAAGAACGAGTATCCAGAACATTTAGGAAAAAAATTATTAGTCTTTTCAGATAAATCAAGAGTACCTACATACAAAAAACAAAATACATACAAACACATAACATTTTACTTCACATATTCAGGTACTTTTGCTTTATCTGGAATAAAAAAAAGTATTTGCCTATGGATTTTAGTTCTGTTGCATGCAGCTCTATGAATGAAAAATAATATTGACATATATTTAGTAATTTTGTTTTAAATAAAACTTGTATGTGAAATCATAAAGGACGCGTTTTTTGTGATGTGTAGTCGTAATAGGTGAATGCATGCTTTATTTTAAACATGTAGTGTACCCACCTCTGCACATTAAGATATCATTAATATATTAAGTGTGTATGCACGAACATATCAGTTGCGCTGTTACATTTTTATTACCTTCTTATTGCATTTTTTATAACATCATAATGGTGATCACTTGTAACGATTTGTAGTTAATCAGCCCAATCATGAATATTCTCAAGGAATTTTATTCCTTAGGAAAATACGTTTCTCGAGAAAAAATTCCTCCAATCATAAATTACCTGAGAAACAAAAAAATAAATGTTGGTAATATCGAAATTTTTTGTAGGAAAAACAAAAAACATGTTTTTAAAATACCTATTTTTTCCTCCGCCGACTATTTTCCCCCTTCGATGTGGCGAAAGTAGGGAAGGTTAAAAAAAAATTACCTAAGGAATTTATCAACATAATAAGAGGAATGGGAAAAGAGAAAAAACTCTTACAGAATTATCATTCATGATTGGGCTGAATAACTCTCCACTATCGCTTTATTAGTATACAGTTAGTTATTTTTTTAAATTCCCTGTGAAACTTAAAGGCACCAAGCCAATAACTAATTGGATAAAGAATTTTTCTGCGTTAAATAAATTGCGCCAACGAGTTTTAATATATTACAAAAGAAACTAACGTTTATTTGGCGAATTATGTTTAGATATTTGCCAAATGAGATCTTAATAAACATAACAGCGGTATTCACACCGCACTTGTTAATTTGTTACTCGGTAGTTTGTTAATTTGTTAAAGTTAGCAACTGTGAACGTCCTCCTTCTTCAAACTTTGTTAGTCTGGTAACTTTCGTAGTAAACCAGCTGATTTATTGTTCCGACACAATTTACTATTCAGAAAAGATTAAACATGCCACGAGAAATTCTAAAAAAACAATTTTAAACCATTTAATTAGTCATGGCGTGACACAAATAACGTTTGGTGACGGTAAGTAGACAAGATTTATAGAAGTTTAATAGTTTAATTACAAATAATTTATTAACGACGATGAA
Organism: Sturmia bella; assembly: GCA_963662145.1. NCBI lineage: Eukaryota > Metazoa > Arthropoda > Insecta > Diptera > Tachinidae > Sturmia > Sturmia bella. The sequence continues at coordinate 29,485,307 of OY759171.1, read as the reverse complement.
GATGAAACCGAAAATGTACTGGATGAGCTGTATGAAGATTTACATGTTGACTTTCGCCACTTTTCAGCTTTATTAAATGTTGCTTTCCAGTATCGAACTTTCCATCGCAGCATTTCGCATGTTGTCAATTTCGGTCATACTTCTACTCAATGTGCACCAAAATTGCCAAAACACAAATATTTTTTTATAGAAATGTATCACAAATGAGTTTTATTATTTAGAAACTGCATCAGCTGATTGTGAGTTACTAACTAACAACTATTTTATCAGGGATGCCGTGTCGTTAATTTGTTAAATGTTAATCCGGTAGTGCAATAAATATACAAAAACAAAATACGTGCAAAAAAGTAACTATTAACGATTAACAAACAAACAAGTTCGGTGTGAAAACCGCTAATATATTTTAAAAAACCAGTCCGCCAAAGTAAACATTCGTAATAGGTCTTATCGGGGTTATTGTGTCGTCTTTTTGTTTTATATAGTCAACTTTTTGCAATATTGGGGAGGTTGTATTAAATAATGTTAATTAGATAATGTTGAAGGTATATTTACTGGATACAAAACACATAAATTAGCAACAGTTAATCCTGACTTTTAAAGCTTTGCCAAAAGATATACTATGTACTGTTTTTATGTTATAATGTTTTTGCTTAATTAAAAGTCTAAAAACACTTCCCTCTCTCCCATATTTCTAGTTACAGCAAAACGCAATGCATATATAGGGCTCATCACCTGAGTACTGGTCCCAGTCTAAAAAAAAAAAAAATTAAATACACTGCACTTACAGTTACAGTCCTCAGAGTAGGCGCAAGCCTTGCTTTACCATCAACTATGAATATTTATACACTCTAGAGCATAAAGTAAAATTTAATCTAACTTTGTGAAAATTGTGAATAATAAAGTTCGACTATAAAGTTAAGTTAGTGTTGAAAAATCTCTGAGCTGAGCAAAAAATTTGAAAACGCTGTCCTCAATGTGTATCACATTGAGGACAGAAACAAACACAAAAATATATTGGAGATCAGCTGGGTGTTGGTAAGAGAATATAAAATATATTCCACTCACCGAAAAAATACCGTCAACAAAAATTAATCAAGGGATTAATTATAAACAGCGCTGCTGCTTAAAAACAGTATGCAATTTGTTATGACATGGGGTCGACGCTATTCGGGTGCTGACGATTGTCATGGTGGATGTGAAATAGCCACGGTATGTTCCCCAGCTATTAAGTCTTCAAATTTAGTTTTTTTTTGTCTTCTTTAAGAATGTCGGCCAGTGCAGTTTTATCACAAAAATAATATTTTCCTAATTCGGAGGAAGTGAAATTGAACTAAAGCAATATAGAGTAATTAACAGTTATAAAATAAATATCTGATTATTAACACATATATTCCTAAAATATAAACATTGGAAAATATGCTCAAATTCCTAAATCAGAGAGCCTTAAATATCTAGGTATACTCCTCGACAAAAGACTTAACTGGAAGCAACATATCGATTTTTGACTTGGGATTTAAATACAAAATTAGTAAATTTTCCTTAAAATTTAAGTTGGATTTAAGATAGCTTTCTGTTTTACAGTCTAAAATAATTTTTTGTAATTAATTGTAATAAAAGTACGGCAGCACAATGTAAGTGTGAAAAAGTTATAGATAACTCAATAAAAAACAGCTGTTTAAACAAATTTGGAAGCAAGTGAAAATGTGAAAAGTTTAGAAAACAATAAATTGTTTTGTAAAAATTATTAAAATGAGTAGCAAAAGTGATAAAAGGACCTTCTGGAAATAATAAAAAATCAAATTATGAAACAAAAAATAAAACGCAATTTTCATAATTTGCAGAACAAAACCAAACTGTCAAAATCATATGGCAGTACGAAAAACTTAAATCAATTTTAAAGTTTGATTTAAATAGCAACTGTTTGACTCAATTTTGTATTTAAATCAAATTTAAATTGAAATGGCATTTAAAATCCAAGTCAAAAATTGGGGGTTAATATTTTAAAAATAGATTGTAAATAAAATTTATATGAATAAAAAAAAATGTTTTGCAGGAAGAAAACAATAAGAAAAAATATTAAAAACCTCAGTTTTCTGTAGAGCAAAAGCAAAGTTACATCGATTGGCAATGCTAGCATACGATCGTTTTTAGGGTTATAAATTAAAAACGGATCTCCATTAATGCGACTTCACTGTCCCACCCTCCGTCCATCAGAGTGCTCATTCGCCGAAACGGTAAAAGCTAAAGAACTGAAATTTCCGCCAGATATGACGTTGTTCTGCTGCTTTAACAGCTAATGTCAAAAACAACAAAAAGTGGGAAAAGGGTGCATATATATATGATACTAAGAAAATTAGCTATAGCTTTCTAGCTGTAAGGGATGAAGACTTGAAATTTACACCACATATGTAATTGTTTCCATAGAAAAGAATAAACCAGAAAATTGAAAAGCTCTCAAAAAATCCATGGCATAATTTTTTGTTCATACAAATCGATCGATATTAGATATTTTGCCAAAAATGCAAGAATCCATTGGTAAAACCATGTTGTTTTTCCAAATATAATCTTCTGTACATTCGTACTTCCCAACATTCACTTGTACAACAAGAACATATTTTATTTATTTTTTCATATCATTTTTCATAAAGCCTTGCACGCAAAGAATAAAATTATTTACAAAATGCACACATATGCATGGGTGCTTCACTTGAAGTGATATTTATATTAAAAATTCATGGAAAAGTAGTGTTCAATGACTTGTATTTATTACTCAATACAAGTATTGGCCGAAAATATGTTCATACGGAGTAGTGTGTATGAATTTATTTTCTAGAGCAAACGAAATTGAAAACTGTAATTGTAAAATAGTTTTTGCTTGCCACAATCAATATTGCTTTATTGAGTAATGGTAAAAAATAATTGTTTTAAATTTTAATTGCTGAAAATTGGTCATTAAGAAATATTGGCTAAAAAGTTGAAAGGAAACAGAAAAGGCAGGGCTACGGCTGCTGCCTTTATGGTCTCAGTTTTCTGTATGTGCAGATAAGAAACGTATTTTAATTAAATAAAAGACAAAGTAGGCTTTTAGTAACACCATAAGTTAGAAGATTTTAATAATTTTCCCGCCGGAGAAATTTAAAACTCTAATAAGTTAATTTGCCAGGCTTTATAATGTGTCTATGACGAACAAACAATTACACCAGTTGCAGGACTCGATAGTATAAACAAAAATCAAAATTTTGACTGCATGCAGTACTGGCTTACTGGCACCTAGTTATGATCAATTACACAAATAAATCAGTCCACCCAATATGGTCGAAGAGTGATGGCTGATCAACAAACATACAAAAAATATTTAAGACATACATACGTTTTTACCTTTTAAAAACGCCTTCCGTAGATTCTTTAATAGTAATGAAGTTAAAACACTCAATTGACACTCAGTTGACAGTACTCAAATCAAATTGGCCTGATCATTTTATTTCATTAGTATTATTTTTGCTTCTGAATTTGACCATTTATGGATAAGTAAATGTATGACATTAGTGTTTTCTCTCTGTCATTTTTCCCCTCTTATGAAAGCTCCTGCACAATTTTCATTTTATTTTATTTTTCTTTCCCCTCCGAACTTGTTCCGGGATTCTGCATTCCAATGGTTGATTCATCTCTCTTATCTTTTTCTTCCAAACTTTTTTTTGGGAGCACAATAATCTCTTATTTTTCTTTCTTCATTTTACTCTGATACATAGAATAAATTGTGTCTGAGACTTAATTCAAAATGAAAATTTTATCTAGCTTTTATAGACCAGAATTTATTTATTTGTAACTAAACGTGCTTTTAATGAAAAGTAAGAAAGGCTACAAGTCTGTAGGCTTAATTAAAATTTTTTTTTGAAACTAAAATATCTAACAAAGTCATCTAAAATGCTAGTTTGAACTAAATAAACTCAAAAGCAAACAGTGAACCATTTTAAAATTATTTTCAACATTTTAATTATAAGCTCAAAGCCCTCAACGCTTACAGAATACACCTAATTCGTGCTAAACGCTTTATGAATAGCCTTGACCGACTGAGCGTAGGGTGTGCAATTTTCAAAATATTTATTTTTTAGATTATATAAAGCGCCAATAAAATAAAAATTGTACCCATTTTCGTTTTATTGTTTAAATGCTACGTACTACTCATAAAAAAATATATTTACTAAAACCGGCAACAACAAACTTAAAAGCAAATCATCAAAAAAAATCAACAAGCAAAAAGTCACATAGTACATTGATATGTGTCAATATGTAAATTCATGAATTCAGCATTAACCTTTGAATATTAAAACATTGAACGTTGGAAAAATAAATTACAAAAATAAATACAAAAGACTTAAGATACAAGCCAGCTCTAAACATGACTTTGTTGAAGGGTCTCTGCTCTCTCCCTCTCACTCACTCAATCAGCAGCAACAACAACAAAACAGAAGACAATGACTTTTTATGTTAAGGGCGTAAATAAGGTGTTTAAATAAATGATGGCATGAAAAAGTGGTGGCCAAGAGCTAAGAAATGCAAAATTTTTAGGAAAAAATAAGCGAAAGTAAAAGTTTGTTTTTTTTTTCGAGTTAATAAAAGTGAAACAAAATAAAATTGGCAAAAAAGCAGACTAATCAATACTTACCGGCATTTTTGTGAAAACAGCTGAGCCAAACAATGAAAAGTAAAGCAGTGGCGCATTTTGGCTTTCTGGCTGGCATAATGTAATCATAAATTTTGTTACAAAATTTTCTTCTAAAAAAACGTTTATTTTTTTTTGCTTGAGTAACAAACAGTAGAACGTTTACTTAAGGCTCAAAAGGTATTAAAAAAATTTATATAAAATTTCTGCAATAAGTTTAAGGTTAAACTGTAAATTTTTTGTTCGATTCTGCAACTTATTTGTAATATAATTTTTAATTGGTGTCGATGTTGTTGTGGTTGTTTTATTATTTATTTTATTAGTTATGGCCTGTGCGCGTTGAGACATAAATGGTGGTATTTGTGGACTTGTTTTGGAATTTGAGACATAAAAAATAACAAGAAACTGAACTGTTGGTGGTTTGAAATTTTTTTATTTTTATTTTGATTTTGGTCTGAGTTTGTTTTTAGAAGCAGTTTAATCACTACTGAAATTATGCAACACCATGACAAAATATTCAAATAAATTTAGTGCTTAAAATAAAATTTACGCAACTTATTAGCACTTTTTGTAAAAGAAACACTTAAAATTCGCTTTTTGCTGCCGCTGCTGCTGCTGTTTAAACATTTACATCCGCATTTGTTTTTATTTTGCTAAATAACGCCTCAAAGTGGGCTAATGGGTTTCTTGTTTTATGATTTTTAATTGCATTATTATATTTTTAATTATGGTGAATATTATTATTTAATTTCTTAAAACAAAAAATAATACACTTTCAATCAATATTCATGAAGTCGCACTCCGCAGACATCCGTTTTCATTGTACTTGAAGACCGTTTAGTTGACGTGCTCAATTAAATCTGTTTGGTTGCTTACAACTTTCGCTTTCATTTACTGATTGTTTTTTAAGTTTTGCTTCAGACTCTCAGGCAGTGTATGGATCTTAAGCTTTTTTATTATTATTTTTTTTTTTAGTTAACAACTTGACTTTTGCAAATTTGGCGCTTTTGAGAAATGTAAACTTTAAAGCTTTTGAGATTAAACTTTTAAGTCGACTGATGGCCGTTAATTAATTTGTAAGATTGACGTGTTTTATGGAGACAAGACTTGTGGTTAAACCCTACACTTCTCATGTGAGGTATGCAACAAATTCTAGCCTTTGAAATTCTAATTATGTAGCTCGCATATTTGGCTCATTTTGGGTGCCGACAAAGATCGCGGTGTACGAGAAATAACTCGTTGTCCCCCAGCTGTTTAATAATGTGCTGCTAATATTTTTTCGTAATATTAGCTTAATTTCATTTATGATAATATCGTGCTAACTTCACTATGTATCTAAAATCTAAGGATACAAGGAATGAAAGTCGATTACCTCAGGTATAAAAATGCTTGCTGACAATATATGTACATATATTTTACACCCTTTGTCTGATTTGAATGAACTTCTGGACTGAATGTAAGGCTTGTAAAACAGATATAGAAAACAAGTTTTTTCATTTTCAAAGCCAAATAAGAGTGCAATATTTGGCTGGGCGGATTCTTAAATATCCATCACTGTTTGACGGTTTGGGCTAGACATGGATCGACATTAAAGATTTTTATGTTCTGCTTTTAAATAGTCTGGAGCTACTTTTGGTTACCAAAAATTATTGTTGCATATAATACATTAAGAGGCCGATTTTCGCTGTACACAAAGAAAGCATGTTATCAGTGTGACAACTAAATTTGTTGCCTATCGAGTTTAGGTGATTGCACCAACTTTAATGACAGTTGGTGCAATCACCTAAGCTGTCTGGAGCTTAAACATTTTTTACGAGTTGATTTTTTTTAAACTCAAATTGTTTTTTATTCTTATTTAATAAATATATAATTTGTATTCGATCTTTTTAATTCTTAAAAAAAAAACTAATTTATGCAGCTTGGGATCGTTTTTTTTTTATATTAAAATTTATTAAAAATATTATTCAATATTTCGCTAACAGTTTATTGTTAATAAATTTTATATTAAAAAAACGATCTGAAGCTGCACAAATTTGTTTTTTCAATTCTTATTTAATTGTATTTCTTTCTTACTTTTTTTTTTGTAGTTTTGAAAGTTCTACTTTTTGATACTTTCAAAAATACAAATCGTAGTAACCGATGGTAACTCGATGTATAGAAGGTTGCAAAGAAAAGTACGAGTTGCAAAACTAAAAGAAAAATGTTTGCTGTGTTAAAGGTTTGTGTGAAGATTTTGTTCATGGGAATTATGGAACAAGTAGTTAGGTTTCAAACAAACTTTTAAGAATTTTTCAACTCAACTGATGAGTTGATTAGCACCAACGAAATGTCATCGGCATATAGACAGCTGAAAAAGACAGAAAACATTTTGAAAAGGTTCATTTCTGCACCCGAATTAATACATTTCACTTGACTGTTAAAGCAAATAAATAATTAAGTTCATATTTGAACATTTTTGTGGAAACGTTTTTATTTAATTCTCATTATCTTTCTGTAGCCAATAGAACTAGCGGTTAGCATCAAATGTATTTAAATTCAAATACGTTTGCTTTTTCAAATATACTCAGTTTAAATTAAATTACTTTTTCAGGCTCAAGTTCAACCCTTGGGTTTTCACTACTTTTTAATCAATATCAATTAAGTAAAGAAAAGTAAAATTTATTTGCTAGGTGGACAACCGGCCGTTTCTGGGTAGCAAACACCCTTCATCAGCACCCTATGAACTTTGGACGTGTCAAATTTCACAATTTTGGCACAGCCGCTTTAACCACTCGGCAACCAAAGCTCACGCAATTTTACTTTCTGTTTGTATACTTAATTAACATTAACCAAAGCAATGATTTTTTTGCAGTCTTGGACGATATTTGTCATCTCAGAAGACTGTTGCTCTCTGTTTATATGAAAGCTTTTCTACATGTTCTGTTTTTGCATCATTGAGATCTAGATGCTCTTTTATTGATACAATTTGAACATTTACGCCATGCCCTGCGTTATTAACATTTTACTGTAAATTTTAATTTTGTTATTGAACTTCTGTGTTGTAATACATTTATATTAAATTACTCAGTTTAAGTTGAAATAAAAATTACGAGCAAAAGAAGCAAATTCAGAGAAAAAAAAAACCGGTCGGGGGACCCCCGTTAGGAACGAAGTTCCTTACGTTTTTTTTTCATCTTTGAATGTAATACAAGTTGAAATCTGTGTGTTTTATTTTGTGTTGTTTTTGAAATTTTATGATTCTTTAAATTTTTGGAACGTTTTCCAACTAATTAATATTTATTGGTAGGTGTCTCCGCTGCTGTCAGTGGAGACACCACCCATCATATACAATCCCTGCCGGCAACTCAGTTAACTAGTAATGAATTATAAGCTAACTTTTTTACAACTAGTGGTGGTTGACACTTAGATTATTTTCAATGGAGATGACTGACTATTTTAACATTACGATGTCCTAGGAGGTAGTCAATTCCGACGCTGCATTACTTTTCAACTAACTTAAAGTTAGCTACTTAAAAGTTAGTACATACAGAAAAAAATGTACACATCATGGCTGATTTTACATTTTTCAGTTGATAATATTATATTTTATTAAATTAAATTACATCCCACTTTCTTTTCTTTTTTCTTTTGTTAGCCTCTGGTGGGATTCGAACCACTAAGCCTCAAGACTGGTGAGCAGCCAACTTAACCCATTCAGCCATCGCAACATTTAAAACGAATGCGACAATAGGCAATTTAATTCAAGAGTTATTTACCGTGTATGTGTGTATGTTAGTATTTGAATTTTGGGTGAACTCTGCACTACGTTTCGATTGTATTGTAGCTAATTTGAAGCTAGTCCATAATAGTTAACGTAACGTTAATTATTTTAGTAGTCGACTACCAATTTGCTGGCAGGGATTGCTTGTCGACAGTACACCAATACATATAAACAGCTCACACGCTTTCGTGACGATTTCTACTAGTTTCCACTACCAGCAAGCCGCGTTAAGGAACTTCGTTCCAACAAGAGACAAATCAAAATGTAATTATATTTATAGTTACAACCAAGGTATTTATATTTGCTCCGACTTGTATAAAATGAAAAAAAAAAAACAAAAAAACAAACCAAACAAAATGTTGCTGTGTCTTGAAATTATTTAAAATATTTAAAGTATTTGATTTTGGATCAACGTTTCAAGATCTGTAAACACATACAAATTCATGATTTTTCGTTTGGTGTTGTTACAATTTGTATTTATTTGCACCTAAAATTAAAAAAAAAAAATTCAACAAGATATTGTTATGTTATACAATGTATGTACATCCAAAATCGTTTTGGACACTTATAATTTCAAGGCCAATAGCTTCAATCCTCTGTATAGCTGTCTGTGTAGCCTCTGAAAGCTGTCTGAATCAGCACACGAATTAATTTCTTTTAATACAAATTAACATTAGCAATAAGTTGGCAATATTTGAATTTGTGCGCCAAAATGAAAGAGAAAAGTAGATTGTAAGTAGTATAATAGTTGAATTTATTGGAAAGAAAAACCAGAATGAAAAACCATTTTTTAAATCATTTGAGCAGTCGCTTTTTAACAACTAAAGGAACGTATTGTAATCCTTATCCCATTTTTTTAATCAAATAAAATTATTATAACGTTGGTAGAATTACCTGTCCGTTTTCCTGAAGGTATATATAATATAAAAGATGAGCTCATAATCCATTCTAAAACCAAAGAAATTAATCCCTTTTTTCTTTTGGTTTCCTTAACCCCTAGTATAATTATTATCGCTTTCGATAAAGATCGGCATCCCTTTCATACCATATAAAAGCTGCTACTCAAAAAGTGGAGTTAATAATATTTCAAACTATTTCAATGTGCATTTAATATAATACAGAAAAATATTTAATAATATATCCCGAATTTATATAAACAATTTTAGTTTTTTACTAAACTTTTTTTTATTTGTGGTAAAACTGGAGTGATCGACATTTTTAAAGAAAACAAGATGGTAAGATGGCTGGCTATGCACTGCTGCGTAAAAAAAGTATACAACTAGTCATGGCCTGCGTTCGAAGCAAATTTGGATGTTGATGAGCGGCGTGGTGATCGTAAAGCAGTCGGGGTATGTACCCCGACTGCTTAAAATTAATGCTTGCAGTACATGACTTGAACATGTTTCATAAATATTTGAGATTGACCAATACGTGTGTGTTTCCCAGCCCTGTCAATACTTTAGTTCTGCAGTGCAATCAGAAAACCAACTGAGCAATAGTGAAATATTGATAGAATGACAATAATTTTAAAACTAAAGAATAAACTAAAACCCACTCAAATCTTCTGTTTTATTTTGATTTTATTCAGTAAGCAATACGCATTGCTTTTTTTTGTCACGTTTTACAAGTTTTGTTGCCGGCTTTTGGTGCAAATAGTTTTGTAATAAAGATTGCATTTCAGTGACAAACAAAACTTGTTCCGCAAAATAATTTTTTATTCCACACTTTTGCAAAATAAAGAACAATTTCGTATTATGTATAAACATGTACGAAGAATCTGTCTGCATACTTACATGTACATACATTATTAACTTATTTAGTGTTGCTGAGCCACTCTGTCTTGCAAGATGCTTTACGTTCAAACCTCTAATTTGTATTGAAATGCTGTTGGTTCTGTAATTAAAGTTATAAAGTTAATATTTTACTGTAAATTATAATTTCATTGAATTCATTCTGTATTTAATATAAATGTTATAAAGTTAATATTCATTAAAGCAGACAGTATTAACATTTAATAATTTAAAGAAAAAGACGATTGTTGATGGCTGCAGTACAGTGTGTATTGAAAAAATTTTCAAAAATAGTTTTCGTTAAGTTATTGGTGGGTTATTTTGATTTTTCAATATTTTAGCAGGGAAAGTGCTTTTGCATTTTGTTAACTTACTTGACTGTGACAGTGAATGGTATTTGAAATTAGAGCAAATTGGTATTAAATATAATTAAAATTTAATTTGACATGAGGGTGTTTGAAAATTCTAAACACACACATGTTTCTAAACCAAGCAGAAATGATAAATACCCTCCCACATTGAAGTTCTCTTTGACAAATAACTATACATACATATTTACTAACAATTGTTAAAACAAAACACACATTTTAGGCATTTAACATAATGTGATAGATTAGTAAACAAACTGTATTGAGAAATGTTGTTGAAACGGTAGCAACGCATAAGAGGCTGAATTTATAAAAGTAATTAGTTTTTGTAAGATGGTAATTATTTATCGTTTACACCTGAGCGTTGTTAGTTCAAACGGTAATTATGTTCAAACTAGTGATAATTGCAATATGTTTAAAAGGTAAGTGGCATTAATGTGTACATAAATATGCAAATTATATCATTCGCTAAAAAAATACACTTTTAAAGCTTTTAGTCTGGCAAATCCTTTTTGGGGTCTGCTCGATCCCAAATGTGTGGTTATACATGGAGCAAAGTGTCCCAATGAAAATGTCACTTTTTGGCTGTATACCAAGTAGGTTTATTATCTGTTCCACAGTTGCTCGTCTCATAATTTCGTTTTAGTGAAACCCAGGAGTCTCCATTAAAACTGGATCCATTTAATCTGCAACGGGAAAATTTCCAACCCAACAAGCCTTTATATATCTTGCTGCATGGATACGCCGGCGATCGCGATTACTCGCCTAATAGTTACATAAGGCCAGCTCTCTTCGAAGTCGAGGATTGTTATGTAATATCAGTGGATTATAGTCCTTTAGTGCCATATCCTTGCTACTTTGCAGCTGTGGATAATTTACCCATAGTCAGCAGATGTTTGGCACATTTTATAAATACCATGGTCGATCAAGGTGTGGTAGAGAATGACGATATTCATATGATTGGTTTCAGCTTAGGGGCCCAACTGGCTGGACAAACTGTTCTGCATCTAAGACGTCGTTTAAAAAGAATAACTGGTAAGATATTACTTCTTATTTACAACACGAAAGATAAACATTGTCTTCTTACTCTAATTTGATTAAAAGGTTTGGATCCTGCCAAACCCATGTTTATAACAGTGTCTTCGGAACACAGACTTGATTCCAGTGATGCTGAATTTGTAGATGTTATACACACCGATGTATTGGGACGGGGCATGTTGAGGGCTATGGGTCATGTTGACTTTTATCCCAACATTGGGCCCTTGCAGCCGGGCTGTCAAGAGGAAAATGTTACTGGTAAGAAATGAAAAAAGTTCACACAGAAAAACGGTGTATCACCAGTTTTGAATATTGCTATTATAAATGGCAGGATGTGCAAACGCACCACCCTCTTACCTGCCTGATAATACCCCATACCATTTGGTGATACAAATTCTTTTAATTTGGGATGAGAACCCAACATCTGCAAACCCTGTATACAAATAACAACAGGTGTCATACATATGTTGTGAGAATTCAGTAAACATTAATGTAATGGCTTTCTTTTGATTCTATTTATTCGTATTACGTTGAATTACAAACCTCAATTGAGCAGTTGAGTACATATTTGAAAAAGATATTGTTTTAATAGAACTTTTTTCACTATAACAAATTAATTACATAATTTGAAATGTCATATTTATCTTAACTTTACGCAGTTATTTTCACAACTTCATTTAATCTATAGGGGCTCAAGTTAAATTTTTTTGATTTATTTTTTGTGATTAACATCTGTAAAACAAGAAAGTTGGAGTACAGCACTTTCGAAACGTTATACCATGTTCATACATGCGCCTTTATTGAGATAATCACAATAAAGTCCATTATTGAGCTCAATATTCCATACAAAAAGTCCATAAAGTTATTGCTTAATAAACTCAAAATTGCTTTGAATATTGAGAAAAAGATGAAACACAACACTGTAAAAGATGTGTTTAATAAGCAAAAGTATACAATGCGAGATGAATGACGAGATAAATGTCAACCAAAGAAAACAAAATAATAAAAAAATAAAAACATAAAAATTGCAGCATTTCCAAATTTTTATTTCTCTTTCTTTTTATTATTGCCGCTTTGGAGTCATAACATGAACGCACTACTTGTTCAAGTTCTATATTTTTATTGTACAACACTAAAATCTTTTTAATAAAAGGCACTTTTTCTTCCATTTTTCTTATTTGAAAATATTTCTCACTTTTGCTTTCTTACTACCAAAACAAAAACAACAACTTTTTTCCAGCTGTCAAATACTAATTGAGTTAGCGCAATATTTGTATGTATGAACGCAAAAAATATTATGCCAATAAACTGAATATTATCTCAATTAGAAATGCATGTATGAACAAGGTATTAACAACTCCGTTGAGGTAATGAGGAAGAGTGCTGCAATTACATAGCAGTTTACTATACTATCTTGTTGGAGTTATATACATATATTTATCACAAGCAAGAACTTAATAAATTGAACTTGAGTTCAATAAATCTAACAAAGTTGTAATGATGAAAACTTCATATGATAAAAATTGATACTGTTGTTTGTTTTGTTTCACTTGTTAATTATTTAGTTTACAACTAATACTTGTTTTTAGATCCCGGCAGTTGTAATCATCAGCGTGCCCCACAATATTATGCCGAGTCTATACGCAGCAATAAGGGCTTTTGGGCTTACAGTTGTCCAAGTTGGCTGCATGACGTCTTTGGACTTTGCAACCCTTATTCAAATGATGTAATCATGGGCCACTATGTTAACCGAAGGTAATTGGCTTGAAAATTAAACTTAAAAAAAAAAACACGTACATGAAACGTACATTTTTTGCTATTCACTTGCAGCACTTTTGGCTCCTTTTTCCTTAAAACATCTCCGACACGACCATTTGCCCTGGGTCGAAAGGAAATCGAGCCAGAGAGGCTGAACTCAAGATTCCCAGTTCTCTACGACTACAAGGACATATTTGACAATGAATTTGAACCGCAATTGAAGAAAGCCTTCATTGATTGGACAGAAAACGATTTTGTAGAATTTCGCAAAGTAACACATTTTGATGAAAATGTTATTGGTATGTAATTTTAGTTGAAATACAAATTAAATGTTTAAAATAGTTCTTTGAATAAACTAAGCAGAAGACAAAATGCATTATGTTAGAGTAGCGGCTACGAAATGTCCGCTTTTGTTGTTTTGTTTTAATTAAAATTAAAAATGTGATAGTTATAATATAATTAAAAAAGCCAAGCCTGATAGACGAAAACTTTTAACTCCGCCAAAGCCCTCAACATAGAGCATATTTAGAAAGTAAAACGAGAGTTTCCCAACCCTCGTGTCTTAGAAGATGTGATGGAACATGGTCGAGTTTGGAAGGAAATTGCTCACTTGAGCAATTATTTAATGATGGCGTTTTGAAAACCACAAAGTTCAGCGGGAATGAAAATTTTAATTAAAAGCTAATGAGAATCGATCATTTACAAAGCATTGAATACTTATAAAATCAAACAGATTTGCTTATGACACCTATTTTTTATCACAAGTGTATCTGAATGTTTGAATTGTATCACTCTTGTTTTTGTTAAGTATCACAGCGTCTACTCTATTCATGTTGTTCAGACTAGGGAATGGCATCAGAAAATAAAAGTCGATTTTCGATTTTTCGATCAACCATTTTTCATTCCGATTATTTAATCGATTAATCGTAGCTCAAAATCGATTTTTTTGGAAGTCGATTAATATATTTTTCATAAAATAAACGCACTACGACTTGAATTTTTACCTGGTGCCAAACGTGGCTGAGTGGGATTATTTTTTTAAATATTCACTAATTTTGCACGTTTTATTTGATCAAATTTTCACAACCAAACACTTGCTTCAATAACTTAGTGGTGGTAGCTTTCTATTGCAATGACAAAAACTTGTTTTGCTTGCAGTATGTAATGAAACTCAGACGTTTTTGTTGTCGAACTTCTACAACAGGTAATTTTGTTATGCTTTGCGGCATGGTACAACTAATATGGTAGCCTCATCAGCTAAAGCGTTAATCATCTGACTAATTTAGGTTGTCAAGAGAATGCAGAGATGAAAGGCAGACAAAACGAAACACCAAATCAATGTAAGCTCTGTTCATCTCTCTTCTATAAATGCAGATGCGGCGGCTTTTTGACAGCTTCCAGAAGTTGTACAAAAACAAAATGCATGTTATTTTTATTAAAGTTCTTGTTATTGTAGTGAAAAGGCTACCTTATTAGTTGTATCACGGATTGTGGCTTACCGTTTCGATTAATCGACGCCAAAAATCGATTTCAGTGTAAATTTGGCAATGCATAATCGATCAGAAAATAATCGTATATTAGGACTGAAAATCGATTATCGAATACAATCGAAATCGACTTACCATTCCCTAGTTCAGACATTCTACGCTTTGTATGCTTTTCTAGCTTCGCCTTACACGTAACTCCTTTGTTTTTGGTTCGATTATATACATTTTAATAAATTGAAAACATTAGTAAACATGATGGTGATAATACTCAGTAACGAGAAGTAATCGATAGATCAAAATGTGTAGTAGAAATTTATTGCAACTTATTTTATTCATAATAATTTTTGTAAATTTTATCATAGAAACTAATTTCTATCAGATATTTTTGGTAATAAAATATTTTAAAAACTAATCCATGACACAAAAATATTGGTAGAAGTTTTAGCTATTGGCGTGTAAAGGGTTAAGCCCATACAAGTGCTTGACTAGTGCTGCTATAAGCGACATCTATGTTAAACGAAGGAAAATACTACAGTAATGTATCGCATGTAATTTATATAACGGCCATTTAGCGATTGGTCACAAAGGTTCTCGAAAATGCTGTCATATCTTTAGCTTTTGCACACAGGTTATTGCCTTGGAACTTTCGAGATTAATTTGTCTATTAATAACAGCCAATACCCATGGCATATAAGTTGTTAGTACAGGCGTTAGCCATTGCAAATGGTTCTCGACTTAGAAATTTCTAGAAGTTTAGTTGGAGTGTCAATATTGCCACGCATTCGAGTCTGATCTCAAACTTGCCTTGTAGTGCTACAATCAACAAATAGCTTATAAAGTGTGTCTGATTCTTACAGCAGTGGTGTAACAGTGTGCAAAGTGTTCTAGCAAAGTGCTGTAACCGAGATGAATAACTAATAAAGGTTGAACTGAACTGAAAGTGCTGTAAAAAAAATCTGCAATTAAGAAATTCGCAAAACCGATTTTATTTATTTTTTTTTTATTTTTTATTTATTTTTTTTTATCCATTTCCTATACAACAAGATAACTCTTATAATTAAAGTACAGAAAAGCATAGTTGTTACTTTATATGAATTACAGATAACAATATATATATATAAAAAGAGATTAATAATAATTATAATAACTAAGATGACAAGAACGATAAAAAAAGTACTCAATAGCATAATTCAAAAACAAGAGTAACATAATTTGTAGTCAAGAAAAACAAAAGTTATTCAGAAAAGTTATTAAATAAAAATTGTCTTAAACTAGTTGTGTTGCTATTAACTTGTTGGGACTGTGGAAGAAGATTCCAAAGACGTGTGGCATGCAAGAAAAACTGCCATTCAGACACAAGAAAACGATGGCACGGTGTTATGATCCTCTTTCCTCTAGGGGATCTGGCAAACCTTATTTTGTCAAAGAGATATCGCGGAGTTTGGGTATGTACAATCTTATGTAAAAATAACAGAACCCGAATCTTAAGCAGGTTACCAAAAGATACGCCTTAAAGCCTTCTAGAGAGACAAGAGACATGATCGAATCTACGTAATCCATACACATATCTTTGTATATTGTTGTATAGTACATTTAGTTTTAGTTTACTGGCATAATTGCAATTTGCAAAAAGCTCACAACCATAAAGTAAACCTGGAATAAGATAGGGGTAAAAACGTAACAGTATATATCAACAGCAGCCAAAGTCAACTCATCATCAGCTATCAAAACAGTTGACTTTTCTTCATGATGCTTGTCATGCGTACAGAAGTAGAACGTGCAAGACGTAGAGTAGATATTTATATGCCTTTGTGACCGCACAAGCGTTATGAAACTCGATAACGCGTGTAACGAGTGCCCTGTGACTCCACCTTAAAGTGTGGTACCAGCAGAGCCTTTTTAAATTTTTTTTGAGCAGGATAGAAATCCATTGGATTTTCCTTTGAATCTTTTTGCTTGTCTACATAAACAGACAGATTAATTGCTCCTGTGAACTGGGGGTCTTTTAGTTGGGCAATCGAGCTTTATTAAGAGATTTTATTCTTATTTTTTTTCTTTCTATCTATCAATTTTCATTTTAATTGAATTAAATTAAAGTGCTATGGTGCAAGATCACCCACGAGAGATATAAAATTGGCTTGTTTTTTTTCCTCTGTATACGCTTGAAGCTCTGCGTCACTATAGTTGGAACGATATGAAATACATTTTTAAAACATGTTTTAAGGCGGAAGTTCTCCTTAAATAATTTAACATGTTCAAGAAAAATTTTAGCGAGGAAAAACTAGTGGGACAATTGTACATTTTATCCCACTAAGAACAAGCGCAGCTTTGAATCCTTTTCTCCAAGTTAATGTTTATTCGTTAATTTTAATATTTAACAGCAAAGTCTTTTATTTAGAGCTGACGCCAAAGTTACGAGGGTGGTCTTTCATATTTCGGAATTAGGGAGCAAACAAAAATATTAATCATCAAAAACCACTTCATTACTTTTCAAAATATTCCCCATGAAGATCTACATACTTTTGCATGCATTTGAACCAATTGTCCAAGCACTTTTGCCACACTGATTGAGGTATCTCCAAAACAAGCGTTCCAAATGCAGCAACCGCTTTTTCGGCTGTCGTAAAACGTTGTTTGCCCAGTTTTTTTTTTCGTACGGGAATAAAAAGAAATCATTCGGTGCCAAGTGAGTACTATACGGAGGATGACTCATCAAATCGATGTTGTGGCTGCTCAAAAGTGTAACTGTTTGAGCCGATGTGTGAGAGTTCGCATTGTCGTCGTGAAGAGTGACTCGTCTTCGGAGGTTGGTTTTCCAGGTTTCTGGGAAGACAACTATCATATAAATAAAACTTTTTTAGTGGTATGGTTGCGGCATGTCCAGTTTTTTCGAAAAAAAAAGCGGCCATTTGCTTGGGAGTGCTTCGCACGTACATTCGTCTGATGTTTAATTTCATGCTAATACGCATACATTCCCGACTTATTACCTGTCACGATGTCAAAGACGTGTTTCGAAGCACCGGGATCTTATATTTTGAGCATTTTTTTTTTACTAATCCACACGAGCCTTTTTTTTAAGTGATTGACAAATTGTGTGCGATCCAACGCGATCAAATTTTTCGACAGTCAAATGTTTATGCAATATTAAATGTATGCTGGTCCCACTAATGCCTAAAGTTGTCTCAATATCACGATAGGTCACATGAAGCTCTTGCAATATCAGTTCGCACAGAGTATCAATGGTTTTCAGAACAATAACTGAATTCCGATGACCTTTGTAAAATTCGTCTTGGAGTGAACTACGACCACGATTGAATTACCCGTACCATCGATAAACACCGGTCCTCCTAAATGGAGCTTCATTGCCAAAAATTTAATTAAATTTATCCATGCACTGTTGCTGAGTTAATCCACGTCAAAAGCTGTAAGAAATAATAGCACGAAAATGTTCACGATTTACTTCCATTATTGGGCCGAGATTAATCTTTCAAGCGATCGTATGTCAAAACGTTTTGAGTACGTATAACCTCAAAATTGTCCAACTTTTTATTAGAGCTGTCACTTGCCAGATTGCTACTGTAGGAATGCCAAATCCCGAAACATAAAAGGCAATCCTGGTAAGTAAAACTAAAATTGTCCAAATTCACAAACGCTTGAACAACTCCCCTTGTATTCATATATACATATGTATGATATATACAATTCCCTTGATCGACAGCGTCGTTCTAAGAAACGCCTTTTTTTGAGCAGTACAAATATTTTGTGTGTCAAGGTTTTAAATTTTATTGAAATATAAAATTAAGCTTCTAACTAATAAATATTTATTGGAGTATATAATTATTAGATAAAACATGCAACTTTTAAGTCATATTGAGGTCATATTGAAAATAATATTATTTCATTTTTTTTTTTTTGCATCACGTAGTATATAAAGAAAATTGTCATGCGAAAAATGAAACAATTTTCATTATTGTGAGAAACATGAAATTATTAGCCTTTCATTTATTGTCCGTGTTACAATTGGCTGGGAGTGAGTTTTCAATTATTTTGATAAATTAGAAATGTGCAACTAAATAATTAAAAGTGATAATATTATTTTTCCAGTAATTAGTTTTGATTTGTGTTACGGCTCAATCACAAAAACGAAAACTAATCGGTTTTTGTGTCATTATGCCGAAGACAAGTGCCCAAATGTGGATGTAGATTTTTGGCTGTACACAAAGTAAGTTTTGTATACCTCGAAGTTGGTATTCTATTGAAATTGTGCATATTTCACGCATGCTCACACAGCCAATAGGATTGTTCTAGAATTTGTGTTTGATTGTAAACAAATTCTATTTTAAAATGAAAGTACTAAATGTTTTTTCAAGCTTGAGGTCCAAGAAAACACATTTAGCATGTTCATTTTAAAATTAAAAAGGTGGAAAAGTCTACAACTATTCTCAAATTCAATTTTATTTTTTTTTTTCAATGTAATTAAATTCAATATTGAAAATTACATATTACTAAAACTAACTCAGAATCCATAATCAGGTCACTTAACATGCATACAGAACTCATCTGGTTATGAAAAGCATTTTTTCTATTCCATTTTTCCAGCAAAACTGCCCAAAATCCCGTTCTTCTAGATCTATTAAGCCTCACACCTGAACTGTTTCCCGAACAATTGCCTTTGAAAATTTTAATACATGGACTGGGCCTAAATCATAATCTTTCACCGAGCCAGGAGGTCCGCCCGCTGCTGCTGCAGCATGAAAAAGTTTATGTAATAAGTGTGGACTACTCAAACCTTTCGGGGGTCTTATGTTTTTATCCCTGGGCAATAAGAAACTGTGGGCTAGTGGCAAAATGTGTAGCTTTACTCATAAATAATCTGGTGAATCAAGGCATTTATACACCTAATGATATACACATAATTGGTTTCAGCTTGGGAGGCCAAATAGCAGGTTTGACGGCCAATCATTTGAATTTTAAAATTAAACGAATAACAGGTATGTATGTAAAAACTTTTTTTTTGGTCTATAGTTTGTTATTCTCCTAAGTGCCTTTACACCAATGGATATGTCGAAAACTTAAAGCTCCCAACAAATTATAAAGGTCTTTCAAAGACGGTAGTGCGATAGTTTAAGCAGAAAACTATATAGTTTTTGTGAACTTTTCATCAGAGCGGATGTCTTTTTTGTGATGTGTAGTCGTAATAGGTAAACGCGTACTTCTTTTGACTTATTACAAAAAACTTATACACTAGAGCCCCTCCTTGCCTCGTTAATGGGGACTGGGGAAACGTGACGCAAATCGAATCACTTTTTTCTATATAAATGCACTGAAATTTAATTTGTTGGGGAAAATATTTAAAACAAAGCAAAAAATTTTGTATTTTTGATAAATAATACTAGTATGAGTACGTTTTTATTTATTTAATTTACTTCAACAAATGTTTATATATGTATATTATAAAGAAATAACAAAACCATAAATTAAGAAAAAAAAACCTAAAAATTACTCATGTTTTACGTCCTTAAGGCATATTCTGGTGAATCACACACTAAATTGTTACCATAACCTGACAGCTGCTCTTAGCATCACTTATATAAAAAAGAATAGGGGAATCCCCTTTTTTCATGCAATCTGAAAATTTCTTAACGTACAGGTGACGATCGTTGTTGCCAGAAGTTGTAAAAACTAATGAATTCAAGATGCTAAATACATACTAAACTACAAATGCTAAAAATGGTAATCCACAATGATGCAGTAAAAAATGTAAACGTGTTTAGGACGCAAATCGAAATCAAAACGATGCAAATCGAATCGACGCAAATCGGGATCAAAACGACGCAACTCAAACCGGCGCAACTTGAAATCGCAACGACGTAAATCGAATTTTTCCAGTTTTAAAAAGCGACGCAAATCGAAACGACGCAAATTGGAACGACGCAAGTCGAGGCTTTAGTGTATATAAATTTTTATTAAACGTTTATTTGGCAAATTATGTATAGATATTTGACAAATGAGATCCTAAGAGACATGATATATTTTTAAAAATAAGTCCGTCATTGCATACATCCGCAATAGGTCTTATCGTGGTTGTTGTGTCGTCTTTTTCTTCTGTTTAGTCAATGTTTTGCCATATTGAAGAGGTTTCGTTAAACGTTGTTAAGTGGATAGTGTCGAAGATATATACACTGGACACTAAACAGACAAACTATCATGATTTATTCAGCTTTGCAAAAATAAATGTTCTGTTTTTATGTTATAATTTTTTTGCTTCATCAAATGTCCACAAACATTCCCCATTTTCCATTTTTCACCCATCAATCCCTCTTTCCTATCTTCCTAATTCTACTACAATGCAATGCATATGTATATGCGAGTCATCCCCTGGGAGTAATGATGCCAGTCTAAAAAAGAATTATATATAGGCGCCAAAAATGCTTGAATCACGTCGAGCTTTTTCTTTCACTTTAATATTTTGATACTTTTTGTATAATTAAATTTTGTAATGTTTCTGTTAAAGTTATTGAGTTGAATTTAAGCATAAGCAAATGTTGACGTGATTTTTTTTTATTATTTGTGCTATTTTAAAATAAATTCTTTGTTGAGAATGATATCCGATGGATATCGAAATGTTGGAAAAAACAAATAAATAAAATATAAGAACTTGGCCCAGAGCTTGGAAAAATCATATCTATTTAATTTATTAATAAAAAGGCTGAATAGAAAAATTACAAGAAGTTATCGAATAGAGATATGCGCGTGAGTGTTTTTTGGCTCATGTCACGCACACTCATGAGCAAAATTGTTCACTCATGCATTTTCACTCACGAACCTCAATTTCACTCAATGATTTAATTTTTATACTGCGTATGGCTTATTGGGTTAAAATTAATCATGTAATTATTTGCAACGATATTATGCCTTCCCTACAAATCGACCCAGGCTAATGTAAAAACTGAGCGTAAATAATCTGCATTGAAAAATATTCATGAAAAAAAGTGTAAAAGTATTTTTCTAAACCAGAAAAGTTAACCGTTTTCATTTCTACACAAAATTACGTACATATTTATTCTGATTTTTTTCCCTAAAATACCAAAAAAAAAATGCCCTTAAGAGTTAAGGGAAACTAAGATCAAAAGAAAGTTACGGTGGCATAACTATAAATATTTAAAAAAATTAATAAAACAATGCCCTTCAGAATTTTGCTTGCCATACAAAACTAAAAATTTTGCCCTTTGGTGTAGAAACGAAAACGGCATTAGTGTTTTAACTTTTTCGTGAAACTTCTTCACGCATAACTTCCCTGGTAAAAGTTTGATGAATTGCTGAATTACTTAATTTTTTGATATTAAGGCACATTTGAGTGGTTAAAACATATCTTTGGTGAATAAAGTTGGAAGGCAATGCTTGCAAGCACTTATAGTATTAGTCTAATGCTCACCTTCAAACATTGGCATTTGCGAAACAAAAACATTGATGTATCATACTTTGAGATCTTTCTGTAATTGCCGAAGATATAGCGAAATATATAAAACGGTGAAGTTCGGCATAAAAACACTCCTTTCTTCCATAATCGATTTTTTTCGTGGCGCTACAGTTCTGCAATGCATATAAATATATGTAATATATTTACATATGCATGTATATTGGATTACTGGTTCAGCATAGAAATTGATGCAACAAACAAAAAAAAAACAATTGCGGTTTTCACGCTTCGTATTAAAGTACCATTATAGATGTTGGAGATATTTTAAACTTAATAAATCTAGATAAATTTAAAACTCGGCAACAACAAATCTCATACATTTTTAATTTACTAAATTAAAACCTCTGCAATGCCAGATACAGTAGTAAATTTACTAAATATAGTAAGTGGATTTATTTACAAGTATGAAACAGCTGACAGATTTGGCACCATATTGTTTTTTGCTTATATATAATAAAGTGAATTGTAAACATTTCTTAAATTTGCAATAGAAAATACTTTTGGCTGTAATAGCGGATTTACATTTATTCACAGCTTTGAGATGTGTGTTGAAGATGTTGAAAATTGAAAAAAAGCTGTTTACATTACATTTTCAACATCTTTCATTTGTCAAATATTATTTCACGTGTTTGAGCAAACTAAAAAACATTATTTTAGTATTTTTTACTAAAACTTAAGGTATTGCATTACTAATTTTATATTATGCTTAATTTAATTGCATTGTTTGTTCACGCTCATTGTAAAAATGTTTGACACTTGTATATTTTCTAGTGATGATATGAATTTTTATCATTTTTTTAACTTCTTTTTAGTGATGACATTAAAATAATCGAAATAGCCTTTTCACACTTATCAACATTTTCGTGGAACGTGTTGAAGATGTTGAAAATGTGAAACATGCGTTCACACACAACATCTAACATCACATATACATACACAGCTGCCAAAATAAATAAAGACAATAAAGACAATAAAAATTAAAGACAATAAATAATTAAAGACAATAAAAATATAATATAAATAGATTTTGAAGACTAAGTACACTAGTAGACCAAAAAAAAAAAAAAAAATACACG
The DNA here is from genome assembly GCA_963662145.1 of Sturmia bella. Classification (NCBI taxonomy): domain Eukaryota; kingdom Metazoa; phylum Arthropoda; class Insecta; order Diptera; family Tachinidae; genus Sturmia; species Sturmia bella. Next base: position 29,461,887 of record OY759171.1, on the reverse strand, counting down.
AGAGTTGTTGGTAAAAAAATAACTGCATACTGTCAAATTCTTCTCTCATTTGTTTTGTTAAACTGGTTTGTGAGTGTATACAAAAAACGAAATTACACAAATTTCGTAAAATAAATTTATTTAAACCACTTAAAAATTATTACTTTACTTTTCGATGGACTAAAAGAAGCAAAATCACTGGCTTATTTTACTTTTTCTTCAATAGTAGCTACAAAATCACTTGCACATTTCTTAGAAATCAGAGCACGTTAAACGGCTTGTAAACAAACTTTTGACACTAAGCAGTTAATAAACACCGAGCAGCTGTTTTAGTGATTTTACCTGTTTAATCTGACTTGATTAGCAGTTAGCTTGCAAGAACAATCTCTACTACTAATGCAGTCTATAGAATCCATAAAAAGCTTGCTGTAAGAAGAAGATCATGAAGACATCATTTTGGACACAACTCCTTTTTTAATGATTTTGAATGTCATTAAATGTCAAAATTTACAATGATGCCACTACAATTTTGTAATTTTTTTTAGTGATGACACTAAAATAATCGAAAGATGTTGAGTGGAACAAAATGAGTTAGGAACATTTTATAAAGATGTTGAAAGATGTTGGTTTTTAGCCCTGTATATTTCTTATGGGGAAATTTCAACATCATCGCAACTTGATGGTAGATGTTAGATGTTGATAAGTGTGAAAAGGCTAAAAGATGTTGAATACGGCGAAATGAGAAATGAACATCTTGTAAAGATGTAGAGAGATCTTGAGTTTTTTTCAAATAGAATTTATATGGGAAGATGTTAACATCTTGCCAAAATGATGAAAGATGTAAGATGTGAGTAAAAAGCCTATAAAATATCTAAACAAAAGTCAGCTGTTTCAACTATTTTACAAAACCAATCAAAAAATCGCTCACGCTTAGAAGTATTATATTTAAAAGTATTTTAAAAAGAATACAAAGTGTGAAAACCGCTAATATAACAATATAACTTAATTTCAGATGAGCGGTACTCAGCGTTTGGTGCGTTTTTGGTTGCGACTATTTGCATTTGCGATTACATTGCAACTGATATTGAGCACCCTTTTTAACAACTTTGCAAATTTTATTGCACTCCAAATAACAGGTGATAAATTAATACACAATTTTGAATTTTTCACGTTTTATTTTTTTTTTGGTAATTGCTGTTGGCTCCATCTCTACAATTTTGTGTTTGCTTTGTTTTAAAATGTCAGCTGTTCGAGTATCAGTGTTGCAAACGCAATACTCATGCGCAAAAAGCAATACGTCATTAGCGGTGCGTAAATGGAAAAATATTGCGAGTGCAACCTTGTATATTTTGTTGTTGGGTTGCAAAGAAAAAGCAACGATTTCTTGCATTCGCACTTACGCAAGACATTTGCACCAAATAATGAACTGCGCTATGATTTTGAGAGAGTGCATTGAAAAAAGATGTCAACAATTGCCACAGGAGAATATTATTTTTCACAACACTTACGATTTAATCAAAATCATCATTTCATTGTATTTAGAGATTTTGTTGTGTCTTGAATATTTTTCTTCTTTGGTCAATAATGAACCAAAAATACAATTTTGGTTTTTTTTTGTTTTGTTTTGTTTTGTTAGGTTAAGTTGATTGGAGAGGTTTGTTTGCCCATGTCTTGTGACATATATTTAAGCCAATGTATGCTTATTGGACGCGCCGTGGATTTAACCACAAACAGTTTGACGCATACGTCTACGGGAACTGCGTGTCATTTAAAGCTCCCTAATTTCCTCCAGCATATGCTCCGTAATTGGGTTATGTCTTGTAAGGCGTCTCTCCCCAGATATCGGAATCGTATTTGTGAGAAAGTGGGGCACTGGCATATTTTTGTTTTATTACAAATGCCTTGGCACTAATCAGCTATAGCTTTGTTCTGCTTCTTATACAAAATTATGAATTTTCCGAAGAAGTTGTATCAGGTTGATGGTAAGCAGTACATTTTCACCAGAGTTACTAGATCTCCACGTTGAGTGTTGTTGTCATCTATCTATTAAGGGCTAAGGAGAGGGCAGAATTTAGAAGCTACAAAAACTTTAAGTGACTTAAAAACTTTTAGGCTTAGATCCAGCTGGTCCAACATATTACACCAACAATTTAACTGAGCGGCTCGATTCTTCAGATGCTGAATTTGTTGATGTTATACACACCGATCCCCGATTTTTCTCCTTAAGTCTAGCGATGGGTCATGCAGATTTTTATCCAAATTATATGCATCTTGTACAGCCGGGCTGCAATCCGGCGCAAGAGTACAGTAAGTCGCGCCTCACACAGATCAAATTTTGTTGAAGAAACTCTCTTCAATTTATTTTTAAAGTTGTCTTAATATTCACACAGATCAATCAGTTTGAAATAATTTTTTATTCTTATGCCTGTAATTCCTTCATTTCAAATTAACATACTACACACATCCAAAGCCAAACAAGTTGCCCATTAGTTCTAGTAACTGAGTACTGATTACAGCTGTGCTTTTACGCCTTCCAACAAACTCAAGAGTTTATCAACAAAAGTTGATGTGTGTGAACATGATGCAAGTTATCGTAATAATAAAAAACAACAGTTTTTCTGAAACAAATACTCGTATTTAGGAAATTGCAATCATTTTCGTGCCAACGTATACTACGCTGAATCCATTGTGACTGATACCGGATTTTGGTCGTATAATTGTGGCAATTATACGGAATTTTTGTTCAACCAGTGCGAGAGCTATTCCAGTTTGCCAAATGTGAAAATGGGCTACTACGTGGATGAGAGGTAAAAGCAATAAAACAAATTCAGTCACAACAAATTTTACTAAATTAAACAAACAAGTTCTTTTCGACAAAACTCGATAGAATATTTATTTGAATACAATTAAAATTTGAACTTCGATTTACAAAAACTGTTAACAAATATTTGCCCAATTCACTAGAGCATCACGTTTTAACATGCATATTTCGATTATGTCTTGCGAACAGGGAATTTCGTTTCATCGTTTGTATAGTTTAAATTTGAGATGAGATTTTTAAGCTTACTAGAACGCGATCTTGTGAAAGCAAAACGTTGCAAAGTAGAATTTTAGTAGTTGTAAAAAGCAATAGTCCACAAAATCTCCAATTTTTACGAATATTTTGAAAAACTAAAGAAAAATAGCAAAAATCAATTAATTTTTATTATATGAACTTTTTCTTATATTATTGTTTTTTATTACTTGTTTAATTAATATTCGTCACAAACATTAATATAGAACGAACTTGCACACGATAAACGTAATATAAAACAATAATTTGAAAAACTATTTAATACAGCTTCAGATCGTTTTTGTATATAAATTTTATTAACAATATTATTCAATATTTCGATAACAATTTGTTATCATCTTCAGGATAATATTGGTAATTAAATTGAAAATGTTGAAAAAAAAGATGTAACATATATAATAGGAAGCAGTATAGAATAGCTCATAAAAGTTATAGAACATTGAATAAATTATTTAGTAAGACAAAAGATAAATTTGATACATTAGATATGGCAAATTTAGTTTATAAAATCCCTTGTATGGGAAATGACCAGGAGAATTGTGATAAAGTATATATAGGGACTACAAAACACAAACTAAGGACTAGAATAGCAGGACATAGATTGGACCAAAAGTATAGACACATAAATGCACAGAAGACAGCATTATCTTCGCACTGCAGTAGTCTAAATCATTATCCTCATTTTGAAAATGTTTCAGTGTTAAAAACAGAAAATAGTTATAAGAAACGCTACATGCTAGAAATGTTAGAGACCATTAACACATACGATGACACAGAGAATTTAGCGCAGAATTATAGATATTTAGTTAATAAAAGATTAGGAACTTGAATGTTTTTTAATATTTATTATTATATTAAAATGTTATCATTGTTAGTCTATGGGTAATGTTTGCTGTGTTAACATAACATGTTTGGGAATGTTAACATAGCAAATGTTAGACATACGGGTCTGTTCTAGAATCCGAATTTACTCTAAAGTGGATTACTTTAGAATTTTTGGTGTTCTGCAATCCGAATCCCCATGTTTTTATTCGTTTTCAATTAGAATATTATAGGGTGAGTGAAAGTAAATGGAATCGCCTTTTATTCATGCAAGTGATAACTTTTTTAATAAAAAGTAAACTTTATATTTTGATTTGAAGTGTTTTTTATTAAATATAAAAAAGAAAATTTTAATTTACATACAATTATTGGCACGAAATTGCCCCACATATTACAGTGTGATATGTCAATGTTTTTTTTGGGATAATGCTTAATGCAATCAGAATTTATTGAAAAAGAAAAATTGACATTTTAAAGGAAATTATAATAAATTTCCTATATTTAGTGTAATTTGAGCAATATTTATATTAATATCATTGTATTTAGTGGTCAAATTCCATTGTAATAGTCCGGCAATACGTTCTCTTTACAACATATGGTTGTAATAGATCGTAGTTCATGTGCTCATACCCGGTAAACTGCCGCGCCGGTAATTTCACAACCTTACTTACACCCGTCGCGGTCAAAAGCGAATGATTGCTGCTTGCGGTAGAGCTGCTTTCTCAGAATAATCTATTAATGTTTTAGTTTTTGTCATATTTTAACTAAATTTTTAAATTTTTCTGCGTGATTGTAAAAACATTGTTGAGACGGTCGTCAACCGTCGGTTTTTGGTTTGCCACCGGCGACTATTTGTATGTTAAGCTTCGTTTATCATCGGCTTCGTCCTCTGATAGTTCTTTCAAAACATAAAAACCTGTTTTTTATGTATTTGACATTTAGAATTTTTTTTCGAACAGAAACTTCCAATATCTAAAAACATTCTGAATTGAGAACACCAATTTATGAATTATTCGGATTAAAAAAATTTTTCTAAATCAATCCGAATCGGATTCTAGAACAGACCCGATAGAATTAGTTTATTTCTACTTGTGTTATTTTTTACTGTTATTGTTTTTATTTTTAAATTTTTGAATTTTTTTTTTTTTTAAATCAAAAATTTTTTCAACATTTTCAATTTAATTACAAATATTATCCTGAAGATGATAACAAATTGTTTTCGAAATATTGAATAATATTGTTAATAAAATTTTTATATGAAAACGATCTGAAGCTGTATTAAATAGTTTTTCAAATAATTAAAAAGATCAAATAAATATCACCGGTATTCATAAAAAATAAAACATTGTTGAAACACATTTTACGACAAATTTTTCATATAAAATATTTTTTAAAATGTATTTGAGCAACGTTTTATTTTTTATGAATACCGGGGTATATATTTAATAAAACAATAATACTTACAAAAAAAAAATTAATTAAAGATTGGTTAATCGACTCATAATAGCGTTTAAAACAGCTGAATAGTTGCAGAGAAAACAACTGCTACAAAGTGCCCCGACCTTTTCTTCTAAATAACCCCAAAGGATGAAGTCCGACGGTGCCAAATGGCATGATCTTGGCAGCCAATTGACTTCGCCATCACATGAGATGATAACACGACCATTGAATCCATTTTTTCGTTAGCTGTTTTGCAAGTGGCACCATCATCCTGTTGAAACCACACATCGTCCACACACATATCTTCCAATTCGGGCCATAACAAGTTCGTTATCATCCCTTTATAGCGAAAACCATTCTTAATAACTGCCTGTCCAGCATAATTTTGCAAAAAATACGACCCAATGATGCCGCCAGCAATAAACAGTCAATCTTAGACGGTGCATTATCATCCGCCCAAATGTGGCGATTGTGCTTATGGACGATTCCACTGAGGTGAAAATGTGCCTCACCACTGAAGATGATTTTCTTCGAAAATTGTTGCCATTTCTTGCCACCACTTTGACCATTGACAACGCTTGGAATGGTCAAGGGTCTTTAATTGTTGAATCTTTTGCACCTTGTAAGCATGTAAATGGAAGTCTTTATGCATAATGTTCGTTAAAGGCCGTGATTCACTATCCTACTCAATCGTACGATTCATTCACTGAAAATCTGATAGAATTCTGTCCTACTTTAAGAAGTCGCATCAAAATGGCCACACTATTATAATTTTGATTTTGTAAACAATTTCAAAATGTCAACCCTGATCGCATGGAATAAGATAAGTTTTTGAAAATTTTCAAAAGTTTAGCAAATCGGACAGACTTGTCAAAAAGTCTTTCACACACACACACACATACACTTTTAGCCCAGACTATCACACTTTTTGGACACACATGTCATTTTTAACAGATCGTACTGTTCAGTAGGATAGTGAATCACGGCCTTAACGACTCACGTGACAGGTGCAATTGTTGGGCACGACGACGAGTTGAGGTGGACCGCTCTTCAGCCACCCTATTACGAACAGCAGCAATTTTTTTTTCTGCAGTACGAGCTGTGCGAGCATAGACTGCTGTTTTTATATCTCCTACAGATCCGGTTTGCTCAAATTTGTGCACGATTTTTCCGATTGTACGCACATTTAGATGAATAAATGGGCCGAAAAAAAATCAGGAAGTGCACGATATGAATTTTGATTTGAAGGCCCATTTTCATAACAAGCCTGAATAACTTCAACACACTGTTGGATGGTATATGTCTCCATGGCTCTAATTTCGTTAGTCTAAGATTGAGGAATGGCAAATGGAATGCAGGGAAAGACTTGAAATTTAGGTGTGGTTTAGATTCAACATTGGCCCTTAAGATTTAATCACCCGTTGGCGCAAAGAAATTTTATCTAAATTTTTTATTTTTGATAACAACAAACATATTTGTTTTTACAAAAATACATCTGACACATCAGTACAACAGGTTTGTGAATTGGGCAATTACATTTATTAAATTTATCGGGTTACTGCTTTAATTTCCAAATTAATTGAACCTAAAATAAAACTTTGAATAACTTTTTATTAAAAAATTGGTTTTTCTATGTCTCAATGAATATTGAAATATGTTCCTTTTAATTTCAGCGCCAGAGGATCATATTTCTTAAAGACAAACTCAAGGCCACCTTATGCTAAGGGGCCAATGGTACAGTTTGAATTGGAAGTATTAAATAAGATTTAGTTAAGCAAATTAATTATATAAAAAAATTTTTAATTCAATAAAACATTTATTGCTGCATAAATATTTCTTGTATTGAGTTGTGACTTCATATCCACAAATATTAGCAGCGATCCTGTACTCAAAGTTCGTGTAAGTGAGAGGGATTTTGAGAGACAAAATAACAAACAAAAATGTGCCTTTGGATCAAACAATAATTTTTAAGTTTTTTATTTAGTATTTTATATAAAAGTGCCTGCAAAGCACTATAAAGTCTAAACGCATTCAGAAAAACATTAAATTTTTCCAAAATTTATGTTCTAATTTTCATCGCAGGATCAAAACTTACCAGATATTATTTTTTTGGAATAGAAATGTCTTTTTGTCTATTGTTGAGAGAAATTCATGATTGCTCTCATTTTAGTGAACTTTGTGCAAAAAATACAGGATCAAACTTTATGCTTTTATGTAAACCAAAAAATAATTAATTAATTTCTATTATTCGAACTTTTTCTTATATAATTATTTCTGTTTAAGTTTATCAGTCTCAAGTTCTTTCTATATTATCTTTGTGATTGATATTAATTAAATTAGATAAAGAAAACATCCACCCTGCTAAATGTCTTTGATGTTTTCTTTGTCTAATTTAATTAATATCAATCTCAAGATAATATAGAAAGAAGTTGAGCCTGATAAACTTAAACAGAAATAATCCAAAAAATAATTTTTAATTTTATCATGTTTCTTGCTTAATGTCTGGTCGTGTGTTGTAAGGCATAAATTAATGCTGATTTCTTTTCTGGAACTAAATGTGCTCTTATTTTGCACTCTTCAAATGCGAGTTTTAATAGCTTAGCGATTTAAGGATCAAGAGAAAAAATTGTCAAAACTATGAATAAATAAAAATAAATTCAGTCAAGTTCGAGGCTGGCTCGCACACTTAAGGTTCCGTACGTATGGAATGGCATATGTGAATACATATACTAAATTCATCTCTCTCTCTCTGTCTCTTACAGCTTGAGAGTTACGTTTAATTGTTACTTTACGTTGTACGGGGACACCTAGTAGTTTTCGACTTTTTGTTGTTTTTAGCATTTGTTGTTGTAGAGCATCTGCAAATGCATACACTGTGCGAATTTAAGCTTTCTATCTTTTACGGTTCGAGAGTTATAGCTAATTACAACTGTTTGTTGTATGGGGACACCTGGTAGTTTTCAATTTAATGTTGTTTTTAGTATTTGTTGTTGTAGCTGCAAGGTACAGCAATATCCTGTGAAAATTTCAGCTCTCTAGCTCTTACCGTTTCGGAGAATGGACGCTGTGACGGACGGACGGACGGACGTAGAAGTCTCGGTAATAGCGTTCCGTTCCTCTCTGATGAGTACGGAACCATAAAAATTAACAAAAGCCATGCTCATCTACATTTTTTGTCCAAACCAACATTGGAAATGTTTCACTTAGTGTTGAAAAGAAAACTGCATAACGGCCTAATTGTCAACAGTTTTTTCATATAAATTTTATTTTATTTTATTTACAATATATGCAATCTACAAGCCAATAATTTTAAATTATATTAAATGAAGCAATAACCATAAGTTTGTATGTTCGTAAAAATTAGAAAAAAAAACTGTATATTTTAGTAAATTTCGTAAAAATTCTAAATATATTTTCGTAAGCATTTGAAAATTCTGCAAGAAAAGGAATTGGGGTTTTTTTTAACCATCTGCAAAACAAATCTGCAAAAATCTGTAAAGGAAAATACTTTGTAAACGACACGAATATTCGTAATCGAAAGATTTTTTTTTGTTTTTTTGTAAAATAAAATCGAAATATTTCGTAAATATTAAAATTTTTATTTAATGAAAATAGAATTCATAGTCGCATTAAAAAATATTGCATAAGGAAATAAAAAATAATACCACAAATATTGAAATTAATAGAATAATTATAGAATATGGATTTCTTCAGGGCAACAATTTTTCGGTTGTATATTAACATCATTTTCTGAAAAAGATATAAGTATTATTATAAGTGCATAAGCACTGGTATATGAAAGTGCAATTTTACCTTGTATTGATTTGCACAGCATATACACAGCTGGGTTAGCAGGACCTTTTCCCACTTTATAGAACTGTAGGTCTAAAACTGTATGAGCTAGCTTAAAATGCTTTGAAATAAATGTTTCACCAGGCAAATAAATATCACATAATAACAATTCATTTTTACTTTTTTATTTTTATTACTTTTTTTATTTTTATTGCCAAATTACGTTAAAATTACAACATATACTCGTGTGTATGTACTTCTCAATCAAAATCACTCATCAAACTGACGCAAAAAGGCAGAATCATTATTTTCATTTACCGCTATGTCTAATAAAGCTGCACAATGTGAAGGAAAGAGATGGAAAAAATATTATGAACAGAAATTTGTCATTTCTATGGTTAACAAATTATTTCGTAAACATCACAAAACTTGTGTAATATAAAATCTTGTCATTTCTGCAAAAACAAAAAATATTAGTATTTTTCAAAATAATTTCGTACTATATACATAATTAAACCAAAAGTCCGTTTGTTTATTTTACAAAATTTCTGATTATACATTTTCACCGGTATTCATAAAAAATAAAACGTTGCTCAAATACATTTTAGAAAAAATTTTATATGAAAAATGTGTCGTAAAATGTGTTTCAACAATGTTTTATTTTTTATGAATACCGGTTTTTATATTTACTCAAAATGCAGTAAATTAAACGAAAAAATATGTAAAATATACGAAAAAAATTTTACGCAATAATTTTGCTAACATTACAAAATTAGTAAACTTACGAAATCTGTTGTTCTGCACAAAATACGAATATTTTGGTAATATATACATAATTTTCGTATATGGCACGAATAAAGTTTTACGAAAACTTATTTCGTATTTTTAAGCATAAAATATTTTGAGTGTATGTATATACAGTGCACTCTCGATAATATTAATACCCTAGCAAATAAACACCCCAAAATATGAGAACTTTTTTCTTGCCATTCACTTCTCCAAAATATGAACTTTGTAGAAAAGCTTAAAAATATGAATATTTATTTATTTTTTGTTATTTTGAATCCGATTTCAGTTACATAATATGTATAAAAATTACGGGAGGCCCCAAATTATTAACATTAAAGTGCCAAATGTACATGTATATGGTATAGTCATTAGCAGGAGCCAAAATGGAAAAAATGTTGTATAAATAGTTTATGCGTATGAGCGATAAGAAATGGGATTAGTTATATATACAACCTACAGCCACACGCTTTCTAGCTGAGAGAGATAAAAAAATATTTATCGTAAATTAAGCAAGGAACGTAAATTGACTGATATGTGATTTTTTAGTGAACCGTAAATAAAGGCTGTGTTAGATCTGCTCATAGTGACATCTTCTGGCTAAGAAAACTCATAGTCTTTTAGCAGTGACACCAATCATTTGATAAAAATTGTAGTGCTGGTTCTGAGCTTCACTGGTAAAATTTAAAATTGGCTTACTCGCATATCAGCCGCTGCAGTAACAACAGCTGGTGAAATATGTGCATTAGCAGCTGTGTTTTGTTTACAGAATTTTTTCTTGCATAAATATGAGTTCTTATCAATCTAAGGTTTTTAATCCCATTTTGAAAGCCATAAACCATGAAATAAAGTTAAAATTACGTCAAAATCAAATAAGATTGATTAACGAAAATGTGCGGCAATTTTAAGCATTTGAAAAACATTTATCTAAAATCCATTGAAGCTGTGAAACCCAAATATTTGTTATCGGCTAAGAATAACTACAATTTGGAACCGCGACTGGAAGATGGTAAGACATTTCTGCAACTTCAGGGTAAACAAGTGGATATAACAAACAAAAAATGCCACGTGGTGGGTTTTGGCAAAGCCGTATTGGGCATGGCTGTTCAGTTGGAGAGAGCTTTGGGCGACTTTTTGCACGGTGGCATTTTGAGCATACCCATAGGAACTCTTCAGCAGTTCGAGGGCGTCAATGAAATGATTTTAAGGGCAGACTCAACAATAAAAATCTATGAAGGAGCCAAGAACAATCATCCTGATGAAAATTCACTTCACGCAGCCAAAGAAATAAAGCAAGTTGCAGAATCTATGACTCCGGAGGATATTTTATTCGTGTTGATTTCCGGTGGTGGCTCTGCATTGTTGCCACTACCTAAACCTTCCTTAAAATTGGAAGACAAAATGCTTCTCATCAAAAAGCTTTCAAACTGTGGCGCATCTATACAAGAAATGAATATAGTACGTATTGCTTTGTCAGCCATCAAGGGAGGTCAATTAGCCCTGGCTGCTGCACAAGCATATGCAGTAATATCGTTTGTAATAAGCGATGTCGTGGGAGATCCCATTGATCTTATAGCCAGTGGACCCACATGGTGTTCGCACACAAAAAATCTCAAAGCAATAGAAATTTTAAAGAAATACAATTTATGGACAGAAATTGGAGACCACATTAAGTTAATTATTCAAACAGAAAATAAGACCGGCACTCAACAACTAAAAAATAATTCAATTTATGTGGTAGGTGATAATAGAGTGGCAACTGCAGCTGCTGTGCGTGAAGCCATAGGATTAAACTATAATCCTTTTATTGCTTCGACAACTATACAGGGAGAGTTATCTTATTTAACAACCATGTACTGCGATTTTATTAATAGCATTTATGACTTCAAAGAAGGTATTATCCAAGAACAAGAACTCTGCAATAAGTTTCCCTTTGATTCTCGTATGTTTCAGCACTTTTTCAAGACACTATTAATGTCCGAAAAATGTAAAAAGCCTTTACTGCTTATAATGGCTGGAGAGCCTACAGTTAAGGTTATATTAAACTTCATCAAAGATAGGGAAATGAGCTAAAATTAAATTTGTGCTTTCTTACAGGTTACTGGCAAGGGCTGTGGAGGCCGCAATCAGGAACTGGCCTTAAGACTTTCTAGGGAATTTTATCTGCAGCCCCGTTTAAGAAATGTTTGTTTTCTTAGCGCCGGCAGTGATGGCATTGATGGCCCTTGTATAGCTGCTGGTGCTTTGGGTAGTTCCCAAATTGTGGATGATTTTTTAATGGAGAGTTCTAGCACACTCGACAATTTGAATGAATTTATCAGAAATAATGACTCGTACAATTTTTATAAAAACTTAAAACAGGGCGAGTATCATATTATCACCGGGCATACAGGTACAAATGTTATGGATTTGCATTTATTGTTGGTTTCGTGATTAAAACTACTCTGTACATATACATAAATATATACTCATGTAAATATATACATAACTGACAGCATTAAGTTCAAATAAAAATAGAAGCATTACCTGAGTTACGACAAAATAGCAAAATATTTATTATTTTATATCTAAATAGACTTTTTTAATTCGTTTGTCTTTTGCAGCCCTCCATACACCGTATAGACATCGATTATTTAGACCAAGCTCGTTCAAAAATAATACATTTTACTTGGCTGTTATTAAAGCTAAATTCTTTTATATTATTAAATATTAAATTCACTTTATAACAAAATATTTGAAGTTTCAGTGGCAAAGCAGCTCTGGGCTGAAGAATCTAGCTCTAGTGACATCGAAATTATTTCTAAAGCCTGCGCTTGTTGTTTCGCCTTCGAGAGGTTTGCGTTTCCATCATGAATGCTCTGTGTTTGTTGTTTATTTCTTTGTTTTACATGGTCTTTTACTCAGTTGGTGATTCGATTGAGAATACCACGATTAGGCCTCTGGTTAATTTATTATTTCGGTTTCGTAACGGTTCTGTTGAAGAATTCGTGGTTAGCAGCTCTGCTGATTTCACGTGAAGGCATAAGTCGCGTTCAGATGGTGGCTGAGAAATTTGTAAACATATTCTATTTGCATGCGAGCCCCTCCGAAGCCTCAATTTCTTTAAACTTTAAATAAATTTAAATAAACACAGCAAGCGTTCCGTACTACCGTGTAAGTTCTAGGAGCAGGGTAACCCTGGCGTACCCTTTAGTTTTAAACTTTTTACTGTTTTTAATAGTTTTTCTTGTAAAGGCCATACAACTACATGCACCGTGTAAATGTTATGCCTATATCTCATACGGCTTAAAAGTTATAGCTGATTTTCAAACTAAAGGGTGCCCCGTGTATGAACACCAATTAAATTTTAACTATTTGCAAATTTTGGCATTTGTTCCTGTAGAGGCCTTTGAATTACATATGCTGTGAAAATTTTAAGTCTCTATCTTTTACGGTTCAAAAACGAAGCTCAATTTAAAAATGAAAGTGTGCCCCCATGCATCAAGCGACATTTAAATTTTCACTTTTAGCTATCTTTGCTATTTGTTGTTGTATGTTGTTGAATGGTGATTGCACATACTGTGCAAATTTCAAATCTCTATCTCTTACGATTTCAAAGTCACAGCTAATTTCAGTTTCTTGTATGGGAGAACCCTTTATTTCCCAAATTTTTGTTGTTGTTGGTGTTTGTCGTTGTAGAATCTATGTAACTATGTACATAACCTATGCAAATTTCAAGTCTTTCTTTTATGATTCAAAAGTTACAGCTATATTTGCCGATTTTCACAGTTTCTTTTATGGGGACCCCCTTTAATTTTTGTTTTATTAGATTAAGATAAGTTAATTGGAGGGGTTTGTTTGCCCATGTCTTGCGATATACATATATTTAAGCCAGTATATCCTTATTGGACTAGCACAATAGGACCTTTCTAGGACCCAAGTGGGCCGGTCTCATAACCGGCAGCTCGCGTAACATAATGCTTATTGGACGCGCCGTGAATTTAACCACAAAGAGTTTGAAGCATACATCTATAGGAACTCCTTTTCATTTACAAAGCTCACTAATTTCCTCCAGAATATGCCCCGTAATTGGCTTATGTCTGGTAAGGTGTATCTCGAAAGATATCGGAATTGTGAGAAAGTCGGGCACTGGCATATTTTTGTTTTATTACAAATACGTTGCTTAAGGCCGTGATTCACTATCCTACTCAATCGTACGATTCATTCACTGAAAATTGCTAGCTAAATCTGATAGAATTCTGTCCTACTTTAAAAAGTCGCATCAAAACGGCCACACTATTATACTTTTGTAAACTACTTCAAAAAGGCAACTCTGATCGCATAGCAAAAGATGGTTTTTGAAAATTTTCAAAAGATTAATAAATCGGACAGACTTGTCAAAAAGTCTTTCACACATATACACTTTTAGTCCAGACTATCACACTTTTTGGACACACATGTCATTTCTAACAGATCGTACGATTCAATAGGATAGTGAATCACGGCCTTTACCATATATGGCACTAATCAGATATAGCTTTGTTCTGCTTCTTATAAAAAATTATGCATTTTCCGAAGAAGTTGTATCAGGTTGATGGTAAGCAGTACATTTTCACCAAAGTGATTAGAGTGTTGTTGTCTTCTATCTATTAAGGGCTAAGGAGAAGACAGAATTTAGAAGCTACAAAAACTTCAACTGACTTAAAAACTTTTAGGCTTAGATCCAGCTGGTCCAACATATTTAGTTATATTTATTTATTTATTTCAGCTAAATGCATACAACAGCTGAGAAGTTAGTACATATAGTAGAGAACAGGATGAATTGGCGTATCAAAAATTACATTACAATATTAAAAGCAATTATAAGTATATTCAATGGAGTTTAAGTATAAAAGAAGTCTTCGCTTAATAACATCTATATTGCCAGATAAGTCAATGAGGTCATAAAATCGATTTACTTCGCCACAAACTCTACGGAAAGGATCAAAATTTAAAAAGTTTGATCTATGAAATTGAAGATGCAGTGGTGCGTATGATCGTAGTTGTCTGGTGGGGATATTAATGTTTACTCTATCGCGGAGATTAGATGAATCAATGTCTCCTTTTAAAAGTTTTAAAAGGAATGAGATGTTAGCTACAACTCTCCTGCTTTTCAATGTAGGGAGGTTAATAAGAGCTAGTCGGCTGCGATATGGTGGCAAATTTACGGTTCGATTCCAATTGAGGTGATTTAGACAAAACAGCAGGAATTGCTTTTGGACTGACTCTACCTTATTAATGTGAGAGTTATATTGCGGATCCCAAATTACTGTGCAGTATTCAAGTATAGGTCTCACTAGTGTAGTGAACAGATTTTTTGCTATGTAAGGATCTTTGAATTCTTTCGCCCAGCGTTTAATAAAATACAAAATGTTATTTGCTTTGTTGACAGCATATGTGACGTGCGAGTTAAAATTAAGTTTTTTGTCGAAGTAAACTCCAAGATCTAAAGTTGACTCCACACTTATAAGTTCTGTATTATTAATGAAATACTTAGTTGAAAGTGGTGAATATCTTGTGAATGTCATTGATTTGCATTTACTCAGATTTATGTCCATGAGGTTTACTCTGCACCAGTTAAATAAACTATTTAAATCAGTTTGGAGAGAAGAGGCATCGTTTTCATTTGTTATCTTGGAGAAAAGTTTAACATCATCAGCAAACATTAGAATGTTTCCGAATTCAATAGCGTTCGGGAGATCGTTGATAAAAACAATTTAACTGAGCGGCTCCATTCTTCAGATGCTGAATTTGTTGATGTTATACACACCGATCCTCGATTTTTCACCTTAAGTATGGGGATGGGTCATGCAGATTTTTATCCAAAATATATTATATTATATAATTATGTGTCTAAGTTTCCGTACAGGTCAACCGTCTTGAGAAACCGGTTTTCGCTCTATATTGACTTTATATATATAGATAGACCGATGTCAAAAATTTCAAGTTTATTTTGCTTATTTGGTTATAACGTTCTAACGGCGGTAAACTGGATGAGGTACTATAATATATACGGGGAGCGTATCCGAATCTGTACTGACAGCAAGGCCGCCATAAACGCGCTTGCGGGTGCTTATACAACATCTAGGTTGTTTCATTACACATTAACAAAATGTTTATTTATGTATTTTAAATATGTATATATTTTCAAAATTATGTAGTTTTCCTTCCCTAAAGATTGATAATTTGTACTCGGTTCTAATTAGACACAGAAATTCTTTGTTTTTTTCTAAATGCTCCAATTAAAATACTATTGAACTTTAAATAAAACTTAATTATATGGTGTCATCTTTAGCAGCAGCCATAAAACAGTACATGTGTATGTATTTCTAAGTGCGAAAAACAAAAAAAAAAGTCCACACATCAATATCAAAATGTAGATTTTTTTCAATTTAATTTGCATAATAAAACAAATGTGGATAGTGTATACTTACAATGTACATATATTATACGTACTTACATACATCTGTGTCTATGCATACACGTACACATGTACATATATATGAATATATCTTAATATTTACATTCATATGTATGTTGAGATGCGTCTGCTTTTTTCTGAGTAAGACTGACTGTCGTCGCTTGTACGCATTTGTTTCTAATTGTCAAGTGTAAAAATGTGTCGTCTCGAAACGGTCGCATTCACACATTAAGAATTGCAATTAAACAAATTTTAATTGAACTTTGCTTTTTAGGTCTTCAAACAAATTCCAAAGATATTGTATATATATATACACCCAGGTGGCCATTATTTCTAGACATTTTCTTAATGACTTTTAATTGAAACACATCTCAGCTATTCGAACTATTTACTTTTTTAACAAAGTACATTGCTTATCCAAGTTTTACTTAAGTATTTTGAGGTTAACTGACAGGTATTTTTAAATATGATAGCATTGATAGAAGCATACTTCTTGTAATTTTAATATTTTCGTTTTAATAGTTTACTAACATTTAATTCCTTAAATTTCTTGGATATAAATTACAGAAATAGTAAAAAGAAACCGTTTTTAAAAATGAGAAGCTCAGATAGTCAGGTAGGGAATAGGGAGGAGGAGTGTAAACTTCTGCTCTACTACTAGATCCAGCCATCTCCTCCTCTTAACATGCGGAAGTAACAAGTCCAACTATGTCACTGAAGTTTTCAAAAGGCGACTGAAACTCCCATACAAAACTCTTCAACGCAGGCCCTCTAGCAGGCGATAGGTTGCAAGGAGTTGTCACACAGTCTTCTTTTTGTCCTCTTCTGACCAATGTGGTGTGGATTCCACTCAAGCATTTTATAGCAGCTGGACATAAGCCACTTGGTTGCTCGATTTATATGAGATATTTCTGCTTGTAGAACGCTATATCCATCTGGTAGCCTAAAAGTTATTCCGGTGTCAAAATCATCGATGAGCCAACTTTGAGTACGGAAACAGTTTTCGGGCAAAGTAGAATCCAGCGCACGGTTGCCACTCTAAATTTTTCTTGGGACCAAAATCTATAGAAAAAAAGAACCAAAATAAAAAAAGGTAACCAATTTTTTAAATTTTATTTGCATACCAGCAGTTCTTACTATTTTATTTAACAAAACATTTATTTAAGAAAAAATATACGTATGTATGTATGTATCTACATAAAAATGAATCGTCAAGAATTCTAAACAAAAACTTAAAATGCTTTAATTCAATTTGCACATACATTCATACCTGCATAAAACAAATTAACAATAAAATTTAATAGATATACACCGGTATTCATAAAAAATAAAACATTGTTGAAACACATTTTACAACAAATTTTTCATATAAAATTTGTTCTAAAATGTATTTGAGCAACGTTTTATTTTTTATGAATACCGGTGATAGTATTTAAAAATATATAGATATACATCGAATATACATATGCGTATATAAATGTATATAATGCATATATAACTAGTATTAAAATATGCCTATGCCCAGCCGATGCCTTTTACTGGCCAAACGTAATGAGGCCCTGTTCAAAGTTCTTTGGACAACATTATATTATTCATTGAACTGAACTGTAATTTATTCCTTAATTTGGTTTTAATAAGAGATAGTTAAAAAATTTATGTTCTGTGGAAGGCTCATTAAATCATAAATAAAGTCGGTCAATTCTTGAAAACATTTCTCATTCATACCATTTTTATATAAACTGACTTTTTCCCAAAATGCGCAAACGTCCATATCAGGTTTCAGATTACTATTTAAAAGTCTTAGGAGTTTCCATTGTATTATAATAATATCTATATCACATTTAATTAAATGAGAAAAATTACTTACTAAATGTATTATTGAAGTTTCTGTATCTGATAAAACATTGTCGGGAGTAATTATGCATAAATTTTTTAAATCAGTTCTTCCAAAGTCAAACCGTGGTTGAATTTGTTTTAAAAATTCAACGTAAAAAATGTTAATTGTTTGTTTTAATTGTGATTTGTTGCCAATCCGTAAAGTTATTGCTTTCAAGAAAGTTTTCTGCTCTACTACCTATAAAAATATTTTTTGTTTGTAGATATGGAACTCTTTATTCAGAGTATTAATTATCTTTAATGCGTAGGCCAAAAACTACATATGTATAAGCTTTTAATTCTGGATCAGCCATTGAGTTTGCTAATTCTATTGCTTTAATGCCACTGACTTCAAGAGAAGATTTTTACAGGCATGATCAAACTTTCAAAATTTGTTTCTATTATAATCGTTAACTTTTCATAAAAGTAAAAAAAATGAATCAGTGAACCAAATGTAAAAAAAACAACCATTTTTGGTTCAATTGTACCACAGTGGCAACTGTGATCCAGCGGGCTCACAATGTTGAGTACGGGATCACAGCTAATATCAGTCATAGCAATTATTGAAGCAAAAGCCCAACTAATATAAACTGTAACACCCAATTTATATGATAATTTTTTAAGTTATGTTTTCTTTATTTTATTTTAAAATTACTTCCAAAATCATGTTACATCTTCACGATGATATTCTTCGATATGTCTTCTTTTTCATTGTTTTTATTAAGAAAAGGTCCACACAGGCATAAATAGTTTAGCTCTTCTCCGCATGCATAAAAAGACATCGATGGGATCTCCTCAATAGAATAACATAAATAAAATATATTTATTTATTTAGTATTCTATTAAATAAAATATAATAATAAAACTACAAATAAGAATAAAAGGAATTAAAAAAAAACATCATGAAATCTTGTTTATTTTACTACTCCACTTGCTTCATTATACCTTTTGCTTCTGAACAAAAATTGACGTTAAAAATTAGACGTCATAAATATCATGGTGTGAATTCGGTGTAATATATGTATAATAGATGAAGTTCAAAAATTTAATCAATGCTAAACATTGTTTGGCCAAAAAGGTTCCAAAATATCTTATTATAGGAAAACTGTTTGTTGTTTTGACTTACGATCTTTGTCGTTGGACTTACGTATCTTGTCAATTCCTTTGTTTTACATATGCATATTCAATGAATTTTGTGGTTTTGACGGCAAGAGTTTCATATGTTTCATAAGATAATAAAAATTACTTAAGCTGTCGTCTAAATTTATTTTCCTCTATGCCGTGCACAAGAATTTTCAAAAGGTGACAATTACCGTCAGCGACTCTTTGGCCAACTGGGTAAGTTTATATGCGACTCCATCCACATGAACATGGCTTTTGACCATCAAAATTAATTTTAAAACGTACATATGTACATATACATATGTATGTACATACAAACTTGAGCAAATCGTCTCATCTTACTAGTCTTTCTAGAATAAAAATTAAATTAAACAGGAAAATATTTAAAAAGTTTAGGCAAGCCACCATCATGAATCAAAAGTCATAAAATTTTAATTAAATAATATATGTACATATGCATATACTTACATATGTATGTACTTAAATCCTCAAAAATTGTTTACAGTTAAAATTAAATAAACACGTGTGGCTCAAGAGTTCAAATTGTGTGCTGAGCAGACATTGAATGGCGGCAGTAAGGAAAAAGTGCTCAAGTCTAAGTTTTTGTGATTTTTCAGGAATGCAATTTTGAGCCGCAAACAATAAGGGGGAAGAAGCAAAATTCGAAATAATAAAAATCCTAGTAAAAATCTCCACCTTAAGTACTTACATATTTCAGTTCAAATAAACCTAATAAAATGCAATTTTGCAATAATTTCTACAAAAGTCTTGCAAAATAAGTCAAATTTTGGAGATGGCAAACATTCGATTAACTCAAACTTTCCTTAAGCCGACTTAAGCAAGTTTTCTTCATTGACACAGGAATAAAGTTTGATTTCACTAAACATTATTAGATATTCAAAAAATCTGCTTTAATACATAAATTTAGATTTCTAGTTTCTTTGGGAATGAATGGGATTTAAGACGCATAAAATTAGAGGATCTTACACGTGTTGAAAAGCAATCAGTTAAGAAAAGGTTTACATTAATTAAATTTATGGTCGATAAAGTTCGATTTTTTGTTAATTAATTTTTTGAGCTTTATTTTCATTTTATTTCGCCAGAATTTGAAAAGTTTTTTTTTCAAAGAAAAAAAGATCGCTGTACACAACACAAAGCTTAAAAGCGTTGTCATTACTGTCAAGCAATAGCAACAAACACAAAAATCAATTGGATGTTGGTGGGGGATTATAATATATATTCCAATCAGCAAGAAATAATAATAAAATTGAAAGTTGATCAATAGATCCAATGAAGAGCTTAGGTAGTAGGATGGTTAAGAGCTTAAAAACAGTATGCAATTAGCTATGACCTGGGTTCGAAACCACGGCGATGCTGATAATCGTGCTTTTCTTATTTGAAAATGTTGACCATAAAAATGTTGCCACAAGAAAAACTTTCTCAATTCTGAGGAAGTAAAATCGAACAAAAACCGTGATGGAATAAATTTCCGTCTGGATACGATTTCATGGGGGTTCTAAATT
Source organism: Sturmia bella (assembly GCA_963662145.1). Lineage (NCBI taxonomy): Eukaryota > Metazoa > Arthropoda > Insecta > Diptera > Tachinidae > Sturmia > Sturmia bella. The sequence goes on along the minus strand of OY759171.1, from coordinate 29,441,036 downwards.
CTGTCAGTTTTGTTGTGGTATACAAAACATAACTTCTAATGCATCATTTGGCGCACACCGAAAAAATTATGTTCAGAAACTCTCTAAATTTTTATATTAATTTTCATGATTTTTCAGCCGTTGTAAAATTTTGTTGCAATAAATTTTAATAACTAGTCTGAAAAAAACAGTTTGTATCGAAGATTATTTTGTACAGAGCCAAAGTAATATCGCTCTTGGTAAGAATAAATAATTTGCAATGCTGCAAGAACATCATTTTGTAAAACTCCACAGCGGAATTTGTTGACTTGGGAAACAAATAGCTTTGATTACACGGAGCTATAAATCAATTTGCAGATTCAAAATCTTTTTTGTATTAAAATTCATTATCTCTTTTTTTCTTGTAACTTTCTGCTGATTTGATTAGAGTGTGTGAAATGTTAAAGCTTTCTTGGAAATTTCATAGTTTACTCTGTGTATTTTGAAAAGGGAGTTCTTGGCGCCTTCGAAATTAAGCGATAACTCTTAGGGCCTATTTCTGACCTGCGAACGTTGTCGTTCGCTCGCACAATTACATTGACAGCAAAAACAATATTCAATATTTTGTAATTGTGCGAACGAACGACAACGTTCGCAGGTGAGAAATAGGCCCTTAGTCTTAATTGGTGCTACCATTAGAATATTTATATACATTTTTATAATCGCTCCATGCTCCACTGTTGCTCCACTGTTATAAATGGAATATAATATAATCATAACTCAAGGTTAACTACAGACATTAATTGTTCCACTATATTTTTGTTTTGGTTTTAAATTTATTTGTGCGTTGCGTAATGAAAAAAATGAGGACGTAAGTTCAACATGAATTTTTAGAAAATAAACTATGTATTGAATAGAAAAATATTTCAATAGCAGTGCAGTCGGTTGAAGTAATAAAATTTCATTGAACAAAAGGAAAGAAGAAAACAAGAACCGTAAAATTTTTACTCATAAAATCTAGTTGTGGCAAGTACGTTGTTGCATCTACAAAAAAAAAAACTTAATTTGTTTTAATAGCTTAATTTTAATTGGTTGCTCTCGTACTTTGCTTTCGTTCTAATCAAATTTTATGATCCACGTTTTTTAAATTTATTTTTTGTAGAATGCTGTCCGTAGCCTCTTAGTATTTTTTTTTTTTAAAGCAGATTCTATTCCTAACAATTTGACTGGAAGAGAATTAATATTTTTATACCACAAAATACATTTGTATGTATACATATGTATATGTTCAGCAGAATTTCATGGTCGAAAATTAATTCGCACCTCACGCTAACGAATTTCATATCATATATTTGTATATGTCACATGATCAAAACTCGATCCACTTTCCGCATGCTGATCCTGAAATTAACGGAAAGAAAAAATGAAAGAGTTATGTAAAATATAATATATCAAATATTAGAATGTCATAAATCGGTTTGAGTCCATGCAGTTGCATTGTTAGGCTACCCCAATGAAAAATTTTGTCGAATGCGTCCTCCCTCCGTAGTGAAGGCAGGATATTGCTGGTGTACGTATGGCTTTGTTGGGAAAAAATTAGTATACCAACTAAATAACTCATTGCTTATAGCTATTGTTTGCCGCTACAACTTTTAGGATTACATTATGAAATATTTGTCCACAAATAACGTGACCATTACTTTCTGTTTTTAACAATTAATATTTTTTTACCTATACAAACATACGAGTATGATATATCAACAAGAACAAACGAAAAAAAAAAAAAAGAAAAACGGGGAAAACAGTTTAAAACTTATTTTGTTTTTTATTAGTTTTAATCACCCCTATCATGAACATTTTTTCCCCTAAAATTTTTTCTCATTTCCCAAAAGTGCGATCACGAATAACGTTTCCCATAAAATGTGTTCCCATTCGAAATTTTCCCTTATCGTGAATGGATTTTTCAAAGACATTTTTCCCATTTTTTTGTGTCAATTTGTTCATTTAATTTTCTTTGGGGTAGTTCCCCATGCAAGTAGTTGCTATATTTTAATGGATATATAAATTATTTCTGTATTAAGTTTATTAGGCTCAAGTTCTTTCTATATTATCTTTGTGATTGATATTAACTAAATTAGACAAAGAAAACATCAAAGACATTTAGCAGGGTGGACAACTAGTTGTTTCGAAGCCGCCACACTTTCTCGTCAGCACACGTCTTTGAAATAAATCAGCTGAAAACTATTTTAGGTCTAGATCAATAAATAATGTGGAACATGAGATGCTTCTCAATAGGGTGCAAAATAATCGACCATGTTGCATGTGGTTTTGAGAAGGTTTCTAAAGATGTTGTGGCCAAATTTTGGTATTCGCTTACAGAAGAACTAAAAAGTGCTGGCCCTCTTATTAAAAAAGATCATGAGTGGCATTTTATCCGTAGATATTTTACCCACTCTTCGCAGAGACTTTTCTAAAGCATTTAACAGTTTAGAGAGCACTTCGCAAAAAGTGGATTGCGTCATTCCTAGTTCGTAATCTCTTCCAACACTTCCCTCCAAAAAAAAGTAAGCGTGCGCTTAGTTTTACGATGGGCAGAATACCAAATAATTTTTTTTTTTTTTTTGGTTCCGGCAGAGAATCTGTCAAAATATACAACAGGCATGAACACTCCGATTTGTTCACCCTTTTTACCTTTTAAACAACAAATTTCTGTTTATTAGTTAGAAAACATAAATTTAATTACTTTTTACATCACTTACCCACAAATTTTCAATGCATTTCCTTTGTATTTATATTTTCTTCTTCCCAAACGTTCCCATAATATTCATGATAGCAAATTTCCCTACTTGGGAAATGAAAATTTTATGGGAATAAAAATTTCACAGTTTACTCACGATAGTGGTGAATAAGTTTGTTCCCGTACTCCACATTGCGAGCCCGCGCGATCCCATTTGCACTGTTACCGCACTCATAGTTCGAACAAGTGAGAGAGCTTTCGAGAGTTCTTCCTGCACGCAACAGCTCGCACTTTTTCTTTGGGCTAGTTTGTACAAGTAGTTAAATAAATTTCCTCAAATCTCTTAATACCTGTTTTGTTTTTTTTTTTTTTTTAGCTTGGACCAGCACTCAGGGGACGACCCCTATTCATGCATGCTCATCGTACCGGAACTAGGAAAATAGGTTTTGGGGAGGAGGAAAGATGGAGTAGTGTTTGTGCACATTTGATTTGAACTTCTTTACATTGTAGCTGGCGGGGAATTTGTCTGCAGGCAATTTGTTCCACAGACGAACCGTGCGGCTGAAAAAAAAAAGCAATGGAACTGTGATTTTGACTGTTTGAAAGAAAGTAAACACAAAAAAAACACAGTTAAAACCACCAAAGTTTATTTTCAAGAATATCTAATGTTCAAATATGAGTGGGAGGGAAATCGCAGACGGCCTACCAACAGCCTGCATAGTTTGTGTGGCGGGGTAAGTTCGGTGGCAGCAGTGGTGAGATTTTTCAACTTTGTTTTTTTTCCTCCTTTTTGCCAGCTTTCACTTTCGGGCCTCACAATTCAATACGATTTCAGTTCGAGTTTTTTTTTTTTCAAAAGGCTAGTGTGATATAATTTTTTTTTGTAGTCAGGCTGGTCGGCAAGAACTCTGCCTACCCGACGAGCCGCAGCCGAAGCAACAGCGGCCACGCCAGCAAAGCCGACAGTCTGGCAACACCATCAACATTTATTTACTTTTATTTTTTTTAATTGTTACATCTACTACCATGATACAACTAACAAGCCTTATCAGCTAAACCGTTAATCATCTGACTACTTTAGGTTGTCAAAAGAATGCAGAGGTGAAAGGCAGCCAAAAGGAGCAACTCAATGTAACCTCTGTTCATATCTCTTTTATAAATGTAGAAGTGGCGACTTTTTGACAGTTTACAGAAGTTGTACAAAAACAAAATGCATGTTATTTTTATTGAACTTGTTCTTATTGTAGGGAAAAGGTTACCTTGTTAATTGTATCATGTCTACTACTACAAAAAATATAAAATTTTAACTTACAAAAAGCACAGCTATCGAAAGAAGAGGCTTTGAAATTAAATTTTGATAAATGTAGTGTACCCGATACAGATTTCAAAATATATTTCAATTGAAATCAAATAAATTTCGCTTTGAGGTATATTGCAACAGACATTAAAATTTAAACTATTTCTAGAAACAGCTGACTTTATTAGTGTCTAATTATTTTTGGAATGTTTATTCGCTCTCGCAATACCATTTTGAGAGTTAAAGTTATTTAACTTAGATACTGATGGTAATCTGAACAACTTTTATGTATGAGAATTCTGCAAACCAAAATGTGTGCTGCACAGCGCCGTTCTAAAATACATATTTAATGAATTCATGTTGAAATATTTGTACTGCAAGACGGAGTAATAAGATGTAGAATGCAATATACAAATGGGGAAAGGCATCATTAACAAACATGCAAACATATGTACTTATGTGTAGATATATGACCAGTACATATGAGCGTAAAGTATACACATTGCATGAGTAATAAACAAGCAAGTGCTTATTTTTATGACAAACACAGATCAGAATTAAGATCACGATCTATATTTAAAAAGCATACTTTATATTTTTCACAAGAACGCAAATTGAACAGAGTTTCAACAAGCGTCAATTTGTCTACTGCTTAAATGAAAGAAAATAGACACACGCAAGCAAAAAGCTGAAATAAAATTTTGGCGGCAAGCTGTAAACAAGAAAGTTTTCTGCATTCAAACTCGTAAAATAAAATTCTTACTTTTCTAAGCACTTCACTCTCAAAAACATACTCGCCTACAATACAAAAGAATCTTCCTGAATGTCTCAGACCTACTATCTAAAATCCCACTCATTTTTTTTTTGTTGCTGGAAAACAAAAAAAAAAAAAACAAGTACAAGAAAAGAAAATAACACAGATCTTGATCTCAATCACAAACAAAACATTAGTGTATGAATGCAAGAAAGAATTAACTGAAAGAAGATCAGCCTTATAATGACCACAATCATGATTTTGCTGAATGAATAAACAGCACAAGTGTGAGACTTTCCAAAACACTAAAGCATCGTTTACACTAGAGACAAACGGAATGTGTTTAATGGCGCGTGTGGATGCGAGTGTCTTTTGCCTGCATCAGCTTCATAAAAAATATACAAAGTGTCGCGTTGATTTATTAATTAAATGTTCATGCCGCTGGCCACTAATAAAGTATTTAAGCAGAAAAATTAATTATACTTCTCTTTGCGTTTTGAACACAATCTGTAAGAAAATAAATAAAACAAACACAAAAAATGAGCAGAAGTAGTGTGTACACTAAGCAGAAGTTTGACATATTGCCAGTTAAAAGGCATTAACCATGTGGTTTGAAGCAGAGCATAGAAACCTTACGCAACTAGTAAACTAAATCAGCCAAGTACGCGGCTGACTCGCACAGCCAGTGGCTTAACCCATTTCACTTATCAGAAAAATATTTCCCCTTGTATAATTAGTGTTCAGTTTTTGCATTTTTGTTGTTTTTCATCATTGTTGTGGTAGCGGCCACCCAACTACATATCCAGTATAAATTGAGAATTTCTATCTCGCAGGTTTCGAAAATTATATACAGTCGAACTTCCCTATAGTGAATCTCCACGGGGACAGAAAATTATTTCACTATATAGAAACTTCATTATACAGAAATATTTATTTTTTATTTATTTAAATTAATCAGGTATTTTTGTTTGAAAAAAATTGAAAAGCTTCAATTACATTAAGACATTTAAATATGTACATTTGTTGGAATGTTGCTCTCCATCTCCCAGAAAGTTCGTAATACATCAAGTGAAGAGCATTGCTTCGTCAATGTCTTCGTAAAAACAAGTTCGAAGTCTCTTACGCTTAATGTTTAAATGCTCGCCTTCTACATTCTTTTGAATAACTGACCTGCTTTTTAAAATGTTTGATAAAGTACTGGGAAGAATTCCAAACTCTTTAGATGTATCATTTTTCTTTGATGTCCCTTCTTCAACTCTATTAATTACTAATAACTTTTTTCAATTTAGGTAAAAAAAAAAAAAATAGACCTTAATGCTTTCTGTCTTTTTTCAGCCTTCTATATGCCGCCGACATTTCGTTGCTGCTAAACAACTCATCAGTAGACTTGAAAAATCTAAAAAGAATGTTTGAAGCCCAACTACTTATTCCAAAATTCTCATGAACAAAATGAGAATCAGAAATGCTCAAACAAACTTTTTATACAGAAAGCATTTTACGTTTTGCAACACTGATGTTAAAAGTCTAATCATAAACGTTTTTGTTTTCATTTTCATTACTTTGGGAATCCCAAAAATGTAACATATTTTCTTTATAAATAGTGTTGCTAATAAGTGTAAAATAAAGCTGATAAAAATAGTTCACTATATGGAGACAAAAATACACTTAAAATGTATTTTTGTTTCTAAAAGGTGGTTCATTATACAGAAAAATTCACTGTATGGAAATTCATTATACGGAGATCAAAATACATTGAGAGTAGAACGAAAAAGCGGTGTACTTGATTTTAGTTCATAATAAGGAGAACTTAATTGTATAGAAGTTCACTATAAGGAAGTTCGTCTGTATATAGGGCATAATATAAAATTTTAGATTTTATTTATTTGTATTTGTTGTTGTAGAGACCAGGCAGCTAGACATACTGTGCAAATTTCATGCCTCTACCTCTTATAGTTCAAAAGTTACAGCTGACTCTGACAGTTTCTTGTATGGGTACACCCTTTAGCTGTACACCCTTTAGCTGTAAGATTGTTGTCATTTTTATAACGTGTTGTTGTAGAGCCAGGGTAACTACATATTTTGGCTCTTTAGCTCTTAACGTTTTGGAAAATGAGTGCTGTGACAGACAATCGGACAACGAAGTCTCAGTAATAGGGTTCCGTTTCCAGCTTAGCCTGTAATAAATGACACCTGTAGTAAATGTTTGATATAAATGTTATCCGTGCCTTTTTCTCGGTTGTAAGAGTTTGAGATAAGGTTTTATTTCTTGCATAAATTTTGCGCACCGATTTTCGATTTTACGGGGTCAAATCACCGCATTCCATAACAAATTTGCTAACGAATAAATGTAAAATTTGATACCACTGGAGTTATGCGATTATGGTCTTCGATTGTTATTGAATCGAGTTTTCTTCATATTAATTGTATGATTTTGAAAAGAGTCGTAATATTTCTTTATTCTTCTTCTTCATATTATTTGTATGATTTGGAAAAGAGTCGTAATATTTTTTTTTATTAAAGGTGTCTACCATTCCATTTTTATTCGATCGTGCATTGATTTCTTTCGTTTTGGAAACGCTTAAGATATTTTTAGTGCTCAATTAGCGGTGTTTACTGTATACACCATAAAACATGTTTTTCATGTCTTAAGGTAAGTACTCTGATTAAAATTTCACGCGGAAAGTTGTCAAAATGCATGTAAAAAAAATTCGCATGAACTTTTTGTGAAAAAATGTTGCAGAAGTAGTACTCTGCTCATTTTGAGAAAAACATATGAAATGTATCTGGCAACATTTTCTTTTTGCTGCGAAATAATTGAAGTGACAATTCTTCCACGTGAAATTTTTAGCAACAGCTGACTGCTGAAATTTCATTGCAAAAATTTAAGTAAAATGTATAAAAAATAGACTTTTTATTCTATAATTAAATTTTTCTCATCATAATCCAAATATGGGTTTTGTTTACAAACGTAAAACAATGTAGCATACTTTTAATGGAAAACTCGTTAAAATGTGTAAAACCGCGGGTTAGGTAACATTAGATACATGTCAAATTTTTCGTACGAAAAAATCAATGTTGCTCAACATTTTCCGCAGTTTCGAACACAGTACTTATCTTTACACATGAAAATGGAGGAGAAGGTTCCAACTATACAAAGCAACAAGTAGTGGCATACACTTAAATACCTTTTCAGCCGAGAACTTGAAATGCAGTGAAACTTTTACACTTTACTCATTTTGCAGTAGTTTATCTAGCTTTACGCCTCATCTGAAATTGAGTATATCTAGCAAAATTGCATTTCACGCTAGTGGAGGTGCCAGTCAGTACCTTAGTTAGACACATATGATTGCAAAACGCTTTTAGCGTATACGCCTCACCAAGTTGTGTTTTTTCGGGATATAATAATGTCGTCTCATGCGATTGTGCTCTGCCAAAATATACTAGTTAAGCCGGAAATGAATCTCTTCGGTGAAAATGACTTGATGACAAAAATCTGATCCAACTTATAATTGATTCTCAGCCCATCCACTGAACGACCACACGATGCAATCGACAGGTTGATGCCCTTAATAACACTGTACTTTAATTGGAAACTTTTTCCCACAGACGGGGCACCCAGTGACCAAATCTAAATCGGGTGCGCTGAATTCAGTGGTGCTAACCGTTTATTAGCTCTTGTTTTTGAGATATACCGTTATTTTAAAAATGGAGGAGGTAGGACAACATATATTTCCTTAACTCAAAACGATTAGAAAACCTTGGAAAAAATGCAAAAACTGAAATTTGGAAATTAAATGGCCTTTCAATAACTGTAAAAGTCTTTTTAATCGTCTTAGTGGTTTAGAAAATACAATTTTCATTCGATGAAAAAAATTATATTTTTTTGCAAAAGTTCGAAATTTTTTGTTCTTTAAAACAGCATAAAAAATCTAAAAATAAAGTTATGCTGATGAATTTTCATTTATTCATAACAAATAAAGTTTCAAACAAAAGAATGACTAAAATCTATGCAAATGTAGTTTTTTGGAGTATTTGTCAAATTACGACTTATACGCGAAAGTGCCGACAAATCTGCAAATGCAGGTCGCTTTGTAGTCTCTTTCTCTAAATATTCCCGTTTTCAAATTTTGTGAAGAAGAAGTATTTTAAAAAATATACACAGAGCGAAAACTTCCTAATAGATTCAATAAGATTTTCTCTTTGAAACGTTTTTAGGCTGAAGGGTATCCCAGCAGAGAGAAAAGAAGATTTTTCTATGGGTATTTCTTATTATTTCCATGTTGCAAATCTTATTAATTGTCTCAACAAGAAAAACACATAAAACCAAGAAGAAAACTTGTTACTCACGTTTGTTTTTAGTCAGTTTCCGATTTGCATGGTACCAAAAAAAATTCTATAGGACCTCAAGCCGAACTTACTTTATAAATAAAATATTAATATTAAAGGTCAACATTATACAGTTCAACATATAGAGAAGAACTTATTGATTCTAATTGGTTTTCTTGTAAATTGTATACAATTAGGATTTCTTATTGATTTTATTAAATTATCCTATTAATTTTTCCCAATTAGTTTTATTAGTTTCCTATATAAACACACGTAAATCATCTTTTTAATTTCATTAATTGTTGCTTTTTCAACAAGGTTTTCCCTTTTAAAATAATAAGGAATCCTTCTTGGAAAAAAACCATAGAGATATCTTATTGATTTTGTTCTACTTTATTAGGTTCTTTTTTTTCTGTGTAGTAGAAACAAGTTGTGCATCCGTGGGGAGGGGTTTTCTATGTAGTTTTTTTTTTTTTGGAGTATTTGTCAAATTACGACTTATACGCGAAAGTGCCGACAAATCTGCAAATGCAAGTCGTTTTGTAGTCTTTTTCTCTAAATATTTCCGGCCACGAGATGAAGCCTCAAAAATTAAAAAAAAAGTTTTTTTTATTAAATGAAAGTAGTAAGGAAGAATCATTTTGTATTATGCGTTTCTAGTTAAGAAGGCATTTCATTTTTATATTCTCCACATTCGCCATCATTCTGAGGATCATATGATATAAGAGTTGCATTATTATTTATTTTCAGTATTTATAATTTATAAATGGTTAAACTGTCAATTGTATCAAGCGAATAGTTTGATTTAGTGAGCAAAAAAGTTACAGCCAGAAATAGTTTTTGCACAAAAAGTTGCAGCAAAAAGTTTTGTTATTTTGTAAAAAAATTATCATAAAAATATATTTTGTAAGAAAAGAAACTGAAAATTTAATTTTTATGCGTTGTGCAGATTTGGAGGTTTCTCGGGCACTGCCTGTTAAAATTAAATGAGAAACAATTTAAGCGTAACAAAGATTCTGCACTCCTGCAAAAGCAACAAACAAACTCTTCATCAAGACATCTGCTTTGAAAGGGGGAAACGTTATAAGTACATGATCATACATCATTATCTTAATGTTTATTTGTATATAGCAACGAAAGGAGAAAACCAGCCGGGAAAGAGACGTTTACTTTTTTTAATTTTTATTACAATGACTTATGACCGGTCACAGCATATTTTAACTTGAAAAAAAAGGAAACACAAATACATATTTTTTTTTTTTAATGGAATTCAAAACTCTGTTTACTGGCAAAGTTAAAGACTTGTCTGAAAAATATTTAAGCACAAAATATAAAATTTATTAAGACATTCTTAGCAGCCAGTGTTTATATCATTGCTAGACATATTGACGTCTTTTTAGCGCTGTTTGTGTGGAGTTTTTGTGCAGTACAGCATGTTGCAGCATACGCTAGAGTTTACATAAAAACAAATTTTTTTCCTTAAAATCTTCAAATGAAAACTATCTATTTTGTATTTATGTGTTTTTTTTAGCTTAGCATTTTCTTCTGCGACAACGGAGTTGTATAATTGCAACTACATTGCTCAATTGAATGCAAGAGTAGAAGAGGGGATAAATCGACAGGAGCAGCTTGATTGCAACAACATCAAAGTCATTTAACACGAGTAGTGCGAAGAAGAAAACGAAAAACAAGAAACTGGATAATCAACTTGTAATAGTATATATGTATGTATGTACATTAAATTATCAGCTTTTGGAGAGAATAAAATCTTAAAATTAATGTAAGAGATAATCTGCAAAGCAAACATTATGACCTTTTTGCCTTAATTTCACTACGATTGCTGTTGAATTAGGACGTGTTAAGGGATACCATCAGTTCAACGATCCTCTTCGAAAAACTAAAGCACACATGGCATTCTTTTGTGCACCATATTTCCACACTAAACTTGCTAAACTTCCCAAAGCGAAATAAATGATTCCTTGCATAGTAAAAAATTGGAAATTTCTGTTTTACTTCTCAAAACTATATAAAATCGTATATTGGCAAATCAATTAATTAGCAACTACAGGTATCAATGAATTGCAGAGGAGCACCATAACCATACTCCTTTGTGTTGTTTAGAGTTACGGTCAGATTAGCAAATAATTGCCATCAAATAGCAGGACCACTATTCTCTTGTTCCAGTCAAGCACATATGTATATAAGAACACTTCAATAAATAAACGAAACGAAAAATAAAAATCGGGGAAACTACGTAAACTAAAGTTTTGTGATCAAAGAACAAAAACAAAAATTTACAGCGAACAATTACTTCATCTTACAAACACTTTGCCAGAACAAATATAAATTTGCACTAAATTTTATCTGTACTCGGTAAGCAAACAAAACAATTACATATGCTATTGTAAAACCTTATGCTACTGTGCTTTTCCCCGTTGTTCTTATCTTTTCAGTGTTTGTTAATATATTTATATGTTGGTAATCCCAATTTTAGATGTTTATGTGCATGTATTTGCCCAAAAGTTGTGGTCCCGTTTTTATAGGTAAAAATAAACACACAAAAGTTCAAGTGTGACCGTACCTTAAGCCGTAATTTTCGCATCCAAGTGTGCTTAAACATTTGTTAAAATTTATACTGTTTATTATAGCTTTTGCAAAAACTTAATACACTAATATTATTGTTTCGATACTATACTAAGTTTTGCATAGAACAGATCAGAATTGCAATTACGATTGCAGAATATGAAATAATACTTACGAAGCTAAATCAGGCAGTACAGGACTGCTAAGTTATTTTTGTATACTACTTATTTGAGTATTACAAGTACAAATAAGAGGTCGTTGCAGCTCTCTGGTCAATGCATATATGCATCAAATTCTGTCTATTTCAAGTTCTTTTAAAAAACCACCATAAAAACGCACATTGTCAATTGTTAGAGCCAGATGAAACCCAAAGTGTAGCAAAGTGCGGCTATAAATGTCAGACATGTACAACTATAAATGGGGAATTAGAACCGAAAAAAGCCCTGTTTAACACATCATGTGTGTGAGATACCCTCAAGTTATACTATGTTTTTCTTTTCTATCCAAAAATATTTTCTTACAAAGGACAAAAATAGTTGAACAATAATTCTGTTCCTGTATCATGGGTTCTCAATTCAATTTTGGTCTGAAAACCAAAAATGGGAAATTCGCATCTTCAATCTGGCCTCAGAGACAAGAACGACGACAAATAGAAGCATAGTTTTTAAGAATTCCGAATGTTATGGAAAATTAATTGATTAATTTATGGGTTTTGTTACAGCAAGAAGTTAGAAAAAAAAAACATTGTTAACGGTAGAAAAAAAAATTTATCAAGGTCCAAAATTGAAAGGGCAGTACGTTTGCGCGTAAATGTAGTTCTTTGGAATAAACCTCCACCTACCTACAGTGGGCTAAATCTTGTAATAAACTCATATTTCTTTTCTTATTTTTTTTTCGCCAACCCAAACATAATTATCTTCACACGAGATATGCTAGGAACACAACTGGGACGAACGACCAATTTCGCCCAACACGACGAATACGCCGGTTAAAATTCGCTATGTAAATTCGTCGTATGAAGCACAATAACAACTAAAAACAAAAACATCTGTTGTAATTGATAAACTTGTTTATTGTTTGTACAAAGATAAAAAAAAAAAACAGCTGATGGGGTAACCATATTAAAAAAATTGGTTGTTAAAAAATTTAGCATTACCAAAAACAAAAAATTAAACACTACAAACATGTTTTATAATCGAATTATTAATAATCGAATTATTTTAAATGCAAAAATTCAAAGCTTAGCACTTAAAATAAAAACTATTAAAGTAAAAATTAACTGTTTTTACTAAAACACTTGAAAACTAAAACCAAAATGGCTACATGGTACTGATTTGTTTGCCGTTAGCCGGCATAAGAAATAGAAATAAATCTATTTCAAGTTCGCCGCGTACAAAGAATTTCGACCGACGCTGTGACTGTGTGCATTTTCATATACACCAATGTGTTTTATGTTTGACGGCGAATATTCACGGTGAAAAATTTGACGTTCGCCCCAGTTGTATTCCAAGCAATAATTATATATAAGGCAGAGGTATTCAACTCATTAATTACTCTAATTTAAAGCAAGTTTTTCGATTGATCGGACTAGAGCAATGTCAAAAAACGTAGCCAAAAAATAAAGAAATATTTTTTTGGAACCATCGTTATTGTTAGGACGCGACTGAATAAACTTTTTTTTTTTTGGAACGACCCCATTATACAAACTAGCTTAATGGTATTCCATTGACCTTCTTTTTATGAGCGAAAAACATATAGTGGATATGAATATTTTTGGCACTGCAACCTTGGAAGAATATTTTTTATACGATGTGGCACTTAGGCCATAGTGCTAAATGGTGCTTATGATTCGTAACAGGAGTGATATTGAGTGCGTTCACTACTTTTTTTTGATAGTCTTTCTCTAGTTACACAAACAAATATGCCTGTTGGCATTTCAATACAGGGTTTGCTAGTAAAATGAGCATATACATTTCTTTCGAAATTGGAAAAATTGCTATTTGAATAAGTCCGTTATTTATAATGTAATTTTCGAAACTCTTTTTCAGGCCAACTCAAATTAGCGCATCAAGCGTAGTTTTGCTTTGTAAACCACCCATTTTCATACAGGATGGGTGGCTTAGATGGCAATAATACACTTGACGATCTAATTTAGGTAGGACTGTGCTTTTCGAAAGCGATTCTTAGAGAAATGAACCATGTTTTTTTTTCCAAAATCGAATTCAAAATCGAATTTTTTTCCGTAAAAGTAAACATTTATTTTTGAATAACTGGGTCATTTATAAATACATTCAAAATTCCTCGTTCTTATTGATAGAGGTTGTCAGTGAAATCAAAAAACCTTTTTAATAACTTCGCCATTTATAGAACAATTTGGAATTTTTTTTTTGCTTCTTGATAGAGATGGGCAGTAAAATGAGAGCACTTGCTTGTAATGTGCAAGTAGTTAAGTGATAGTTTTTGTCCCTTAACAACATTATCGACAAAAATACTCGAATAAATATAAAATAAAAAAGTTTAAGGAAATAACTTTTTTATTTTATCTAAACTAAAGTCTTCAACTTTACTTTTCTGGTCTACTTTCAAAATGTTGATCACTCCAATTTTATCACTAAAAAATCTTTTTCAATTTTGAGGAAGTAAAAATCGAACTAGAAAGCCCGATAAAATTATTAACAATTGTAAATCATATAGTTCAATATAAAATTAAATTAATGCTTTAAAAAAATAATAAAAAACACCTTTAGCTCAAGAAAATAATAATATTGAATAAAAAGGGGTAGAATAAAACCAAAAATATAATAAATTTAGTTCCGCAGACGTAGTAATTACAATATTGAAGTGCCTGCTTGCTGTAAGTTCATGGGCTTTTCCTCATTTAAACTTGTTATGAAGTCTGTTCCGTTTGCTTGTTAACTTCATTTAATTCTATATAACATTTCAGTTTAAACTTTAAATTAGTTGCATCAGATTATTGTTAAAGTTAAAGATATTTGATCTAATATTTAAAGCTAGCTCTCTCTAAATGTTTGTTTCTGTGGTGAAATCAAAAAAAAAAAAAAAACGAAAAACTTTAATGCAGTATTAGCACCGCAACATCGCGCTACTATTTCCCTTCATAGGCGCTTTCCGTTTATTCAATCTTGATTGCTTGCAATTCAAATTCAAAATAAAACAATTTTAGTATTTTGATAATGTTTTCATAATAGAGTATTTTCTCTGTGCTAAATGACTTGATTAAAGTGCAAGCACATAATTCCTTTATTACTGGAAAAAGTCGCTTCTTCCACAAGCCAATTGGAAAGCCATAAGATTTTATTCTCTTAAAACGCTGTTGAAAATGGTTCACAAAAAATCTGACTTTGTTGTTGCAATTATAATACAAGCTGTGTGTATAATCACTGGTTATTATTGCATGTGATTGGATTTACGTTTTGGATTCTGGTTGTTGTTGTTGCAGCCACATACATACACAGTAAGTTTGTGCTAGGATTCCAGCACTATTATGATGTGTTGTTGGTGCTTGCAGTTCTTTTTTTTTTTGCTGCAAATATTATTGTTGCAGTTCCTTTCATAACTGCAACATGTGCATGTTGCATGTGTGTCGTCACACAGTTGTTGTTGTTGTTGTTTGTTTGTTTGCTTGAACAAGAAAAAGAAAAAGCTCAAAGCAGTAGAGAGCACAAAAGAAGAATGTTGGTCAAGTGATTGTTATGTTTTGTGTTAATGCATTTAACAACGAAAACAGCATCTGCTGTTAAATGATCAGTACATTTTTTAACAGCAGGTATTCCAGTTAATGTTTTTATCTCTTCTTTTTTGTTTGCTTTTTTATTATTACAAACTATTTTGCTCTAAAGAAAAGGAATGTTAATAAAAAAAAAGGAAAAAGAGTTGAATTTTTTGCATGCATTTCTAAGCTTCTGCTTAGATGAACAAAGGCACCTTAAAGTCTCTAAATGGGGAAAATAGGAGTGTTTTGATTTGATATTGAATTGAAGCCAAGGTTAATGAATTTTTTAAAATCATTATTTTACTAATTCGCTTAATGAGTTATTTCTATAGTTTTCATTGAGTTAGGCGCCACATTTCCTACAAAATTAATTATTTTTTTAACTGTGTATTAATTACACTGGGTAACAATATTTTTTTGCATGTGTCCATATTTCTTTAATATAAAAATTGTAAAGTATCTGCTCAATCATGAACAATAATATCATACAAATTTTTTCTCCTTATTCATTTCTCGCAAAATTTTCCGAGGAAAAAAAAATAAGTAGTAGAAATGGGAAAAATCTTAGAATTTGCCTTCGAATTTTTCTTTAGCTTTTCTTGATGGAAACCATTAAAGATTGATGGCTTATGTAATTGAAGCTACTATTTTAACTGGAAAATTCAAAAGCGAAGATGTATTCATTCCATGCGTCCCAATGATTCCGTCTGATATGCCATTTGAATTTAAACGACTTCAGTTTCCTGTTCGCCTTACGCTTGCGATTGCCATTAATAAGGCGCAAGGCCAATGCTTAGGAATTTGTGGAGTGAATTTAGAGTATCCAGTTTTCGCACTCGCTCAGTTGTGCATCTTCGCGCATTGGCACACCATTAGTTTTGTATATTTACACCGAAAATGGAAAAACAACAACAGAGCATTACCAGAAAATCAATTTATCACTGATTTAAATGAATTCGAACTGATTTATTTATTTCTCTTTTTGCACTACGAAGTGTGCAGGGGGTTCGCTAGTTGAAAAAATTAAACTAAGTAAGTAATTAATTCTATAAAATAAAATGTCTGTCTTCCAAACAAGGGACTGTCAGAAATCTATTCTCGAGGAAAATATTTTCCTTGAGAATTCATTCATAAGGTTTTATGTGATAACATTTTCTTAATAAGCATAACACTACTAATCCAGGGGCCAAATCGTCGCATTCAATATCGAATGAACTATCGAGCAAAAATAATGTAAAACAAAAGCAAAATAAACAACAAACACACAGCATCAGTGACGGAATTCGTTCGATATCGAATGTGACGATTTGGCCCCGGGTTATTTAATAATCACTCCTTGTGGAATGTTGGCTTTTGATAATAATTAAGTTATTAGGGAGATTGGAATGACACTTGCAATTGATACTTTAAGATTTCGAGCTTACAAACTTGCACGGTGAATCGTAGAGTCAGTACTGCATTTGTGTTGAAATAAAACTCCAAGTGTATGTTATTCTTTCGATATATGCTCATGTCTGTGATCTGATACAATGAAAAGATGTTGATAGCTATAAAGTTAATATTTCGTAACCGGCAGAAAATCAAGACCAGCTTTAAAAAACTTTTTTTTAATCTCAGTGTTTTAAAAAAGTTATTACTGTGACTTATTACGAAGGTCTCTTGGAATCAGTCCTGATTTTTCCTACGTGCTAATTTGGGGTTTCAGTAATTATTTAAATAGTCCACCGCCTAGAAAGTTCCCTGATGAAGTAGTCTTGCTCGAACACGATCCACTTGCCTGTCAGCGGCAGTTGTTTCTCTCCATATTTCAGCCATATTAGTGTCGGTTAGAAGAAATAAATTATCTAAAGGGCTTATGCATAATAAAAAACCATTTGCTAACTATCTAGCTGCTAAGTTTTTTGTATGTAAATTTCAATAAGGAAAAGATAGCAGCAAGTTAGTTAGCTAAAAGTTTTCTATTATTTATAATGCCGTAAGTTTCTAATAGTTGTGTGAGCTTAATTTTTTTCAGGATTTAACCAAAGAAGGTTTGTTGCCCCGTGTTTCGAAATTAATAATTTTCATACGTTGCTTATTGCATTAAACTGATTTCTTTGAACTGATAAATTATTAAAACGTGCTTTATTTCTCATTTCAGTTTATAGTTTCATTATTGTTTTTAGCAAATTACACTTTCAATTGTATATCTATTGTATTAAAGAGCTTCTTGTAAAAAAAAATTGTTCAGGTATTCCTCAGCTATCATTAGGCTTACCTCTAATACAAAAATGCGCATTATTTCTTCAATTTTCTCCTACAATCATACAAATGTTATTTAGCACATTTTATTGTTTAGTTATTTTTGCATTTAAATAGATGTTAATACCTTTTGTTTGCTCTTCGAACAATAAAAAATATTTGTTTAAGTTGAAAAGTTTATTTAAAAAAATGCAATAAATAAGCGATTCACAGCATTCTATTATAGTAAACTAAAAAAATATCTACCACATTTCATGCACAGATCTTGTTTTAAAAATAGATCGTAGCTTTTTAATTAATTTTTGTTGCCATAGACGTTGTACATGTGCAACCAAACATTTGTTTTAGCATCAAATTCTATTAAATAATAAATAAGAATTATTTATGCATTAAAAACAGTTTTTTTTATTTACACGGCTGACAATGATTAATAAACAAACCAGTTGTTAATTGTGAAAAACGGAATCGAACCAGAATTACCCTTTAAGGCAGAATTAATGGAATAAAATTAAATAAAGCGGTAATTTTAATTTCGTTCGCATGTCAAATCCGACATTCCTCAAGCAAAAGAAGAAACAGATGACGATTTTTCAGGTTGAGGAGAACATTATTTAGCTTCTTTCTAACAAATTGCACCAAGATTTCATAAAAATATTTGTTTATTACAGTTTTGTTGTTTCAAGTTGCCCCACAATCAAGCAGTGCATGTGGGGGCTCGAATGAAGGTCAAAGTTGAGAATATGGGACGAAAACTTGACGTTTATTCTGGAGAGAAAAATATAATATCGGGCGCATTGGATTTTCTTCAACACTTTTTGTGAACGAAAAGTATATTTTTATAACTTTTAATCTGATCGGGAATAGGGGCTGTTCACAAATTACGTAACGCAAGTTTTGCATATTCATAGTTTTCGTTTTTTCATGACTTGCATATATCATAATTTTAAACAGTAATTAGTTTTTTTTTTCAAGCCCATTAAACATATAAAAAGTGACCAAAACTAGCTAATAGAATGGCCATCCTAGCAGAAGGAAACGAAGATTTTTCTATAAGGATTTCTCATTACTTTCATGAGATAAACCTCATTAATTTTATCAATAAGAAATAAAATGGGGTAAAATCTTTTTATTCCCATTTTTTCTGAGTTCCCGTTATTTAAGGTACACAAAATAAAATCATCAAGAAAAACTTATTGATTTGTGTATAAGGATTTATTATTGATTTGATTAGGTTTCTAATGATCATGTTTAAATCCTGTACTATATTTTCTTAATTAAAGTAGATGCAAAATCTTTACAAAAAAACTTTACACCCACTAATGATCTTAATATAATCTCCGCATGCGTTAGTAAAACAGGGTTGATTTCAATGCACGCAAGGCCCAATATTGTTTGCTAACAAATATACAAATGACCGAAGATGCTGCTCCACCTGAAAATATTCAGAGATCGGAAACTCTTAATGTTCTTGGAATGAAAATTCAGTGTAATGTACGCTGGACTGACCACATTTTTTATATTGCATGAGAAGCATTTAAGTGTCAATTCCTGAAAACGGAATACAACTCTCATGTTACGGCCGGTAAGTCAAACCCTATTTTGGGGCTACTCCACCGTGTGTAGGAGAGGACAAAGAACCATATCAGCGACAGTAGGGTATCCAACTCAGTTGACTGACTGGAGCATTGTCGCAATGTGGGGTGCATCACACTAGCGGAAATCACCCTTGGTTGCACATCTGCAATTTTAGCAGATATAGCATGATTTTTTGCTACAAAGCGTGAGTGTCTTTTTCAAGTGTTTAGCAAAAGAATTATATCAGCTGATTTTAGAGTAACGGAAAATGTAAATATTTTTGTTTTGCAAATTGGGAAGAAAGTTTGGAAAACAAATTGCAAAAATTTCAATATTCATCTTTTCGTTGGCCGTCTTTTATTGTTGACTTTTTGTTTAATTGCCTTAATTTCATTTTTACTTTCTTCATTTCCTTCCCTGTTTTATTTATTTGTTTACAAAATTGAATAAAGCGAGTTTGCCGCATGAGATATGCTAAGCCGCAGCCAATATTTGAAAAGCAACGCCGTCGATAAAATTTGCACGTGAAGCAACTGCCCGA
Organism: Sturmia bella; assembly: GCA_963662145.1. Lineage (NCBI taxonomy): Eukaryota > Metazoa > Arthropoda > Insecta > Diptera > Tachinidae > Sturmia > Sturmia bella. Next base: position 29,421,291 of record OY759171.1, on the reverse strand, counting down.
TTTTTTGCTTATTTTATAAAATTTAATAAAAAGTATGCTTAACAATAGGTATAATATTCATCTTTTACTACTTTGTAAATAATTCTTTGAGCAACGTTAGCATTAATTTAATTCCAGCACAGGCATGTTTTGTGGCGGCCTTGCCGTCATACAGTTTTTTGAGCGCAGGAGTTTACGTGTTAAAATGTAGAAAAACAAGCAGCTGTTTTAGCATTTAGCAACATTTGCAAACACGGATCTGCAATGGTTTTTAGTTTTGCATATTTGCTTAAGTGATGCAAACCTCGGTTTCATACATTTTGTTTTTGTAGTGTTGCAGACTATGGCACATATGCTACGGTTGCAATATCTGCAAAGTCTGCAAGGGTAATTTGCAATGAAGGGTGAGTTCCGCTACTGTTTTATCGCTTTTATAATGGTGCGTGCTCTGACGAAATCAGAAATATTATTGCCAAGGCGGATCAAGTACAGGTGGTCGCAATTCAATTCGCTTCAACATTTTCTCACGAGACGTCACAAGTTTTGTTGTCGTTTTCTATCGGCTTTGACAACTCAGAAGATAAAATCGTGGAAAAATGCTGAAGCGAATTGGTATGGGGGCACCTGTAATGGATTCGCCTTGGAAGATAAGATCGTGGAAAAATGTTGAAGCGAATTGGTATGCGGGCACCTGTAATAGATTCGCCTTGATTATTGCTGAAACTCGCATAGCTTTACAAAATACGCGAGCATCGTTTAGGGCTCATCCATTTGTAGTTGATTGCCTGATGGATTGCACAACGCATTACAGAAAGAATTCGTTGTTCAGCCGTACCGTTCGTCACTGAAAACAACATTTTAGAAGAACTTAGAAATTTTAGAGTATTTCTGAAATTTTTTGACATGATTTGTGAGATTACTCTCAATGCTTTTTCTGTTATGCTGCTATTTGCATTCGGACACTTTCAGTACCGAGACCCTTTGGTGAGTAAACAACAAATTGCTTGCTTTTTGCGCTACCGTCAGTTAAGACAGCACACAGGTGCTGACTACGTTACCCTCTTGCAAATTCAAGTGTATATTTGAATAAAATTTTTGTCGAATTGGTTTTTATTCGAAAATATATATGGCGGAAAAATATAAAAAAGGTTTGTTATTGAAAACGTAAATACATTAGGAGTAACGTCATTAATCGTTTATAAATTCCAGTATATAAATATTTGTTTTATTAATTATTGCATTTAAAAAGATGGATTAATTGAAATAAAAAATTATGACGTATGAGAATAGACATGGGAAGTCAGATTTTATATCGTGTTACATTAACGATTAGCATTAAGAATTCAAATAAACAAAAATAATAAGTACGTCCTACTTGTAAATATATCCATAAGAAGGAATTGAGGTGGAAAAAATAAAAGTGCAGTACCTTAACACAGTTAAATCAACAATACAAAATATTTTCAAGAGTTAAGTGGAAAAATAACTTTGCCAGCCATTATTACGCTTGTATTTTAATTTTTTCAACATTAAAACTGAACGTAAAAAAACCAAGACAAAAAAAAAGAAACCTAAGGCCCGTTTCACTATGGGCGTTCTTTGCAGTGGGTCTATTTGCTACCAGCCGGATTGTGTAGCCAAAGCGCTTAACTTGATTGCCATATTCGATGCAGCCTGCCTTTGATAAATTTTTGCTACTGTTGTTGTTGCTGTAGTTATTATAACTTGTTGCTTATTAAACGAGATTCTACCCGCTGTTATTGTATCCATTTTCACTTCACTACTGCATCTATTGTTTACATGATTATTATTTTATTAATTTATACTTTTTATGTGCTTGTGGACAAAGTGTTCTAAAAATAAATTCTAACTAATTTAAATTTTTAATTGCCAATATTTTTGCACTTCACGTTGCTGGCTGCTGTTGTTGCTGTGTGGTGCAACAACAACATTGGTTTTTTTCAGATATTTATTATAGTGCGTTCATTGCACGTTTATCAATATGAAAATATTAAGCCCATATGACACTACATTTTTCTTGCATTAACTGCGACTGCATTAGCAGAAAGAGACAACAATTACTAAAAAGAACCAAATATACAAAACGTAAGCAAAACAAAAAATAAGCAAATGTAGACCAGAGATGCAAAGTTATTTTCAACAGATTGTGGTTTTTTTGTAGGTATGGCCGATTGTACTTTTTAGGGTTCCGTACTCATCAGAGTGAAACGGAACCCTATTGCCTAGATAACTACATCCGTCCGTCCGTCCGTCACAGCGTCCATTCTCCGTAACGGTAAAAGCTAAAGCGCTAAACTTTTCACAGAATGTTGTTGTACCTTGCCACTACAACAACCAGTGCTAAAAACAACAACAAAGCGAAAACTACCAGGTGTCCCCATACAACGAAAAGTTACAATTAGCTATAACTCTCGAACAGTAAAATATAGAAAGCTAAAATTCGCACAATATATGTATTTATAAATGCTCTATAACAGCAAATACTAACGACAACAACAACTATAAAACTACTAGGTGTCCCTATACAACCTAAGGTAACAATTAGCCGTATCTGCTAAGCTGCAAAATGCAGAGAGCCAAAATTTGCACAATATATGTATTTTCATATGCCCTACAACAGCAAATACTAAAAACAACAGCATGTCGAAAACTACCAGGTGTCCCTATACAACGCAAAGTAAAAATGAGCCGTAACTCCCAAACTGTAAGAGGCAGAGAGATGAAATGTGCACAATATATGTAATCACATATGGCCTACAATAACAAATGCTAAAAAAAACAACAAGTCGAAAATTACCAGGTGAGAGACAGAGAATATGTATTATCATATGCTCCACAATAACAAATGCTAGAAAGCACAACAGCTGTGACACTACCAGGTCTCCCTTTACAACGTAGAGTAACAGCTATAACTCTCGAACCGTAAGAGATAGAGAGCCGAAAGTCGCACAGTGTATGTATTCCTAGATGCCTTACAACAGCAAATGACAACAACAACAACAAGTCGAAAACTTCTAGGTGTCCCCATACAACATAAAGCAGCAATTAAACGTAACTCTTAAGCTGTAAGAGACAGAGAGATGAAATTTATATAATATACATATGTATTCACATATGCCATTCCATACGTACATTATACCTACGTACGGAACCCTAAGTGTGCGGGGCCAGCCTCGTACTTGACTGAATTTAATTTAAATTCCATGACATCAATATTTTCAATATTACTTAAGGATAAGTAAACATGAAGTTCTGTCGCATAATATATTTCTTACAATGGAATGTGGTTTTCATTCAGAGTGATTTTTAGCACGTCGTTTTACTCTAATATTTACTTGCGCATAAAGTTACGAGCTATTTGCTTAAACAAAAATTTTAAACGGACTAACAAAATATGTATTTTTTCACTCTCAGGTTGTATTTCCAACTTCATGTGGTTTATTGTATATATAAAAACACCATTTTATAAAGCGGATTAAAAACCCCGATAAAATTGAATTGATTCTTAAGTTTTGGGAGTCGGCTTCAAAATTCTTGAGTGTAAAGTAATTCTGAAGTGGCTCCCACTGTTCCAAAATACTATTAATAGTTTCTTGATGTGATAGCCAACGTGTGATTGATTATTTATACATTACGTTCAGTTCCAAAATATTCTTGAAACTTTGTGAAGTCATCCCTTCTATTAGAACTATTGCAAAAATGATAATTGATATCTTTGATGAATTTATCAATCCCGTGTGAAATATTGTAAAAAAAACTAAAGCTAATTAGGCAAAATAAGCAACTGTAAGGCAGCTTTAATTAGGTAGCTTTAATTAGGTCTACAACAAATACGGGATCTTACAAATATATTCGGAAAATATAATGAAAAAGTGGTAAATTAGACGTTGGGGTACTGATGTACTTTTGACTATCAATGTACTGCTGCTTAAGAATAGTATGCAATTTAGTTATAACCCAAATTCGAAGCGTTTTGAGTGTTGATGATTTTTGTGGCGGACGCGAAACAGCCACGGTATGTGCCCTAGCTATTAATTCTTTAATTTAACTTCACTTATTGTTTTTAAAAATGGTGACCATTACAAGTTCAGCACCAAAGAATCTTTCTCAAGCTTGAGCAGGTTAAATTGAACTAAAAGACTAATAAGAAATTGTCAATTGTAAATTAAATAAAAATTGAGTCATATGAACCAAAATAATATAAGAACAGCTAAAATACAATATACACTATCCGTCTAATTCATAAAAATTATAACAGGTTTATAAAGCTTTTATTTGACAGATGTTCCATACAAATATGTCAAATAACAGTCTTATAAGCCTGTAATAATTTTTATGAATTAGGGGGTATATATATGTACATAAAATAAAAATATTTAAATTCAAACAACAAAAAGCAAGGTAAATTGAATTAATGTAAATTTACATAAAACAAAATATAATCGTTCATAAAAATCTATCACCGAATAAAATAATCTAAGCATTTTCTAATACCCCCTCACTAAATCAATCTTTTTTTTAATATATTGCACTAATCTGCCAGCTAAGCCCAGTTACAGTAGTAACTTTTTTTTGTTTTACAAACCATTATAATTATTATGATTTATTGTCAGTATAACTGCTATTAAAAGTAACAGAAATAGTTTGAGAAACTTCTAAATACTGACAGTCATTAAAAATCTAACATCAAATCGAACTTGTGCGGGCAAACAAGCAGAAAAAAGTTTTTTTTTTTTCAATGATAGTTATCGATTTGACTCTAGAAATATTTAATTTGCCATGTATTTTCACACTTGTTAGGAGTGATTAGCATTACAATATAATAATTGAGCTACAACAAAAACAAAATAAGATCATAATAAAAAACAAACACGAAAATATGTATTCAGGAAATGAAACAAATGTGGGTAAAATTCTTTAGGTTTTTTTTCTTTAATTGCAAAATGGAGGGAACATATAGATTATATGTACTGAAAGTCTTAATGCTAAAAGAGGTCATTTTAAGTAGGTAAGTTTTATAATTTTTAAATTAAGACTTTTAGATATTTTAATTGTTTTCATTGGTGTGGCCTTAAGAAGAAAACAAAACTGAAAAATAACTTTGAGAAGGTTTTTATAAGTAATTTGAGTGCGAAAGTGGTTACGAAGCAGACAGTAAGTTTTTGTCTTGTTTTTTCCAATGTAAAGCCAAAAAAATTAGTGGGGAATGTGATGCAAAATAGTTTGACATTACAAAATTACTGCAAAAGATCATTTGCAGCGACTTCTGACTCACTTTGGTATCTATGAATCTATGAATCTACTACTTATATTACATTTATGTTTTTGCTTTGAAAAGACAGTATAATAAGCTACAAGAAGAAGGTAAGATCAAGGTATTCTGTCTAGTGATAAATATATATTTATATTTATACAGTGACTCAAAAGTATAATTGGACATTAGATGTATGGCTCAAAAGCTGATTTTTCCACCTTAATTAATACATCTACAAAACTTTGATATTAGGTCAGGTTAGTTTAGAAAGATCCCCTCCAATTAGGTTTGGATTAGTTGATTGGAGGGGTATGTTAGCCCATGTCATGAGACATAGACTTAAGCCAGTGAAGGCTTGTTGTGCGCTCCATTTTAGCTAAATTAAGTCATGTATATTTTTTTAAACGTAATTTGAGCCAGTGTGGCCAATTAAATCTAAGCAGCTTGGTCAGTTTATAATATAAGAACACATTTCTTGCGCATTTAACGCCTCTGAAAAAGAGCGGGGAGTGAAAAATAGCCCTTTTGAACATCCCATTGCATTGCATGACTGGTCCAATGTAAATACAAATATGATCGTTTTATTTGTATGTTTCATATGCTTTCAAATCTTAAACTGTTTTCCTTATTACTTTCGTATAAGAGATTTATAATTTTTTTATGGCATGAATTTTATGAAAATTTTAAATAGAAAATTTTTAACTTGGCTTGTTTCTTCCCAGCCTGGTGCGTTTGAAATATCAAAAGATTTGACTATTTTTATTTAACAACACGTATTTATGTATTTGTTTAACCTTTTGTGTAGGTTTAAAGAAAAACAAATTTAATATAAATGATACATAGATTTTTTGTTTAAATATCTCCAAAATGCAAAGGTATTTAATAAAAACTAACTGGTAACCAAAACTGGGCAGTATTTGAAATACTTATTTAAAATACTAACATGTATTTCTTACTTGTATTTTAACTATGTCTCATGAATATATTTAGTATTTTATACTTTAAATACTGAGCGCTTGCGCATTTTGTATTTCAAATACTTGTGTTCTTAAAATACATTTTGCAAATACAATTTCAATTTATGCTAGAAAATATGCGCTAAAAATTATTCCATTCATACATCAACTGAAAACGCAAAATTTCGCTACTATTTTATTTCGTATTTTAAATGCATTGAATAAAAACAAGTATTTGTACTTTAACACCCATATTCATAAAAACTATTGAAGGTTTATTACACGTTTATTTGACAAATATTCGGTAGAAATACGTCAAATAAGAGCTTAATAAACTTACAATAATTATTATGAATATGGCCTTAAATGCACAACTTTAATGTATATTGTATCTTAAATACATCAGAGCATGTATTTTGCCCAGCACTGCTGGTAACACTTAGTGTGGGTGTATTTCGCAATTACGTATGATTAATATTTCGATACATCCCCATACAAATGTATATCTTAATAATGCTGTAAGTGAATCAGTATGTCTGTTAAGGCATTACGTTGGTTGCGTATGAGTTATAAACCAAGCAACAAAACATACCTTTTTAATAAAATCGGCCCAGCTAGATTTTCGAATGTGATGTTTATTTAAGTCGCAGGCTTTTGCTAAGAACCCACAGTGCCAACATCCTGCAGAGCCAATATAACCTTTACCATACCGCTAGGTAATAAGGGGAATTTTCTTGGCCAACATTAATGACAAACCGCTGGACCAGTTCAACCGATATTATGCATCCGACCTTTGTAGCACTTAATCTTAAGATCTCTAGGATTACCATTGCTCGCATTCGCATCTTGTCCTGAGTGAAGGTTTTAACATATTATATATACATACAAAATATATTGTATTCCTTTGCAGCCAAATTTCATAAAAAGATCAGACTTTTCATCAAATATTACCTTGTTAAAAGTTGGTGTTAGTTAAAAGTTAAAATGAAAGAGTACTTTGTATAAGAAATGGAAAATTACTATGAATTATTTTTTTAAATTTAACTCTTCTGCGCATTATAAGATAGTTCAATTGTAATCCACATAAATAAAAATCAAAAATCTAAAACTTCAAAAGCAGTAGTTAAACTTAAAAGATTTTATTTGTGCTCCAATCGTTATCCATGCTGATTGGACGAAATTAATTCTCATAACTCCTAATGAGTAGATGTTGAGTGCAGCTTCGCATTTCTTTCATTGCATCTGGCATTTCTAGAACATTATTTTACATTTTAGTCGACTTTTTTTTATAATTTACAATTGTTAACTGCTTATCAAATGTTAGTTTGATTTTTACATTTTCAAAATTGAGAAAGACAAAAATGAACTTATTTATTTGCTTTAAGAGCACCTTAATGTTTTCTGCCTTTTTCAGCCGTCTATATGCTATTTGTGTTTTTGATACTTTGTGTTTTTGATACAAAAATACAATTCGTGCTAACTGATGGTAACTCATTGTATAGAAGTAAAAAGTGTTGTAAGACGAAAAGCTGTTTTCTGCACTAAAGGTTTGTTTGAACATTCTTAATTCTCATTTTGTTCATGGGAATTTTGGAATACGTAGTCAAGTTTTAAACATTCTTTTAAGAATTTTTTGAGTCTACTGATAAGCTGATTAGCATTAAAAAAATGCCGGGGCATATAGACGACTGAAAAACACAGAACATGCTAAGGTCTATTTTTAGACCTAAAATATTACAATTGACCTAAGATATTACAACTTCGCTAACAATATTGTAATGAGCATTATTTTTAAGAAAGACAAGAAAAGTAAATTTGAAGACTTGATTGGCAATCTCAGCACGGGCTTAAGTGACATTGAGAGCACAGCCATTGCATTATCGTACCGAATATTGACAGTAGATGAGTATTATTGGCAACGAACACTATTAAAGACGTTTTTAGGACGAAAGAGCCCAGAGGTCTAATTTTGTCGACAAGTAAAATAATAGATAAAACTTTCTCTAATATAAGAGATGTTTCCAAAATACAAAATAAAATAAAATGTCGACAAGTAAAATAATAGATAAAACATTCTCTAATATAAAAGATGTTTTCAAAATACAAAATAAAATAATCATGTTACGGTGATATTAAATATTGCCATGCCTGGCCACACTATTGCCATTTTCAACGATAATATTGTCACTTGTAATCATATTGTTAAAACAACGTTAGGACAACCATATTGCTATCAAAGTAAAACATAATGTTACCGTCAGAAACCACGTTATGATTAAATTAAGCCAATGACAATATTTTAGGAACAACCTGAAATATTGTCATTGGCTGAAAATAATTTAGTTTGTTTTGACAGTAGTATGGTTGAAAATAGTATGTTTGGATAGGACCATGTCAGAAAAATATAGCATCAACATCGTTAGAGGCCACTATAACCTAATCACTCAAGTGGAATCAGCAACAATATGCATGTTTATTTAGCACTTAATAGTGTTAGCCTTAAACTTTTGTAAAGCTACTGGATTTACATTCCCGCAGCTTGCAAATTTTAGCGAGTTTTTTTGCAGTTCTTTTTTTTATTTTGTTAAGTTTTTCCTAGGTTTTTTGGGCTGTCCAGTTCGTATGCATTTAGTATTTTCTTAACTTTTCCACAAAGTGTTGAAATTAATTTTTGCACATAGAAAATTTTTCGCGGACTTTTGAACTTCTGCGTCTTGCGGGGTTTTTGCAGCTGTTTTTTGTTTTTTTTTTTTTTTTTTTTTTTTTTGAAAAGGTACTATTTTTGTATTTCGCAAATTTTTCATGTATTTTCGCACTTTTCTTTGACCATGTTGGAGCTTTTGAAACTGTTTTAACTTTATATACATATTAGCTTAAGTGTATTGCTGGAAATATGGCAATACTTAAAAAAAAATGCTTTAAATTTTAGTTACAGCATCATATACTATGTTTATTCGTAGCCTACTCACAAATAAAAACTATTCCCAAACAAATAACTCACTGTTTATGAGTCAATGCGAATGCAGAAAATTTGTATTTTTTAGTAAAGCCAGATGGTAAAAATGTAACTAATTGGTAACACTGTTAAGCACAACATATGTTCAGAAAAAGACATGATTACTAAGATAATAATGGAGAAACAAAAAATTATGATGTTTCTTACAATTCAATTAATGCAGAAAAGCCACGAAATATTGCAATAAGGGTTCAACAAAAGGCATGCAACTTTTGTAATCGCTAGTGAAAGAAGAAGGCTCAGACTTGCTTTCTTTCCTTTCTGTCATATGATTGTACGTGTGCCACATCGAAGAAAACTTTAAAACCGATAAAAAAAAAGTGGCAACTTTTTGTGTTTTATTTGCGAATAGCTTTTTAATCAGTACTTGTTTTCGTGACTTAGCTATTCACAAATTAAAATTTTATTTACTGTTTATACGCCAAATTTTTCTATTCACAATAATTTTATTCGCGAATAAGCAGTACGTATAAACGTAGTAATATTGGCTGTTTATGATTATTGTGGTCAGCATGAAACAGCAATGCTGAATCCTCTAGCTCTTCAGCCTTCGAATAAAATTTCACTGCCGGTCATAAAAATATTGATCACTATATTTTATGCACAGCCATTTTTTCTCTATGGTGCAAAAATACTAGTTAAAAAATGCATTCTCAGTATCTTGACCTTTCGGCTTGTTTGGCTGATTAATTGCTGAGTTTCTACCAGTTCAAAATGTTTATACTTAACTGTTTTTATACCTTGTTAATCAAAGTGCTGCAGAGTTGGGACTCTTTTTATAAAGTTTAAAAGCAAGGATTATTAATGAGTGGGAAAATCCAAGAGCTGCACTTTTGGTGGGTTCCTTTTTATAAAGTCTTAAGGCAAGTATTATAAACGACTTGGAGAGTTCATAAAGTATTTTAAAATAAATGACAAACTGGCTAGTAATCTAATCTGTAGGGGCTCATTATTTTTAAGAAATTTTAGCAGCTCAGTAGCTTACCAAAACAAAACAAAAAAAAAAAAACAGTTTTCTTTACCTGTTAAAAGCGTTACCCAAATATAATTCTTTTTCTTATTTTTCTTTTCTAACCTCAATAGAACTGAACGACATAAAGATCTGAAGTCGAAATACTTAATTATACAAAAATCATTTTAATAAATTAAGAAAAAAACGTGTTGTACTTAAAGTTGATATTTTTTAAATAATTCTTGTTGTTGTAAATTATAAGTCTCAAATCCAATCAAGTTTTTTTTTTTGTTTTATATTTATTTTTTATTCGTTTCCATATTTTTCGCTTTTTGTATCGTTAGAAGAGCATTAGAAAAGAAACTTGTTTTTAAGATATGTATGTGTTTTATTTTTGCTTTAAATATTTGAACTAAAGATACATAATCGTGGCACCTGGCAAAAGCATTCAGCAGAAGAAGTATTAGAATTTTTTTTTTTGCCCACAGATATATTCACTGCTTTTGTTAGATTTAAAAGCGTTTGTGCTAAGTATGGCAGATTTAGCTGTACGTTTTCATTTTTAATGGTTTGGAATTTTTAAGCAATCCATTGCATTTGAAAATATTAAAAAAAAATGAAGGATACTCAATTTGTTTTATTTCGGGCATAGAACAAAACATTGGTGAATTTAAGCTACCTAACACTTAAGGCAAAAGTCTGCTTTCAATATTTTGTACATAACAGCATACATACACATATAAAGTATTTTGTATTATTATACATCAGTAGATATTTAAAAAAACCAAGCAAAAGACTCTCCTACCGCCCATACATTACAGAAATTAAATTTTTAACATTTGCTACCTGATTGGCTTCTGCCAGTCTTCCTCTAGACAATCACCAAAAAGCTTATCTTGTTATTGTTCCATGCCAAATCACGAAAATGATAGTTTTTAAAAACACCGTGGAACTTTGTTCTATCGAACTACTATATTACGAAATACTCAATACAACACGTGTTTTCTTGGATCCTTTGTGAAAAGGATTCATCTTTTTTATTGAAAAATCTTTCGTATAAATATACACTATGCCTATAACAAAGAAATTCTGAGCAAAATTGCATTTGAATAGAGAAATATCAATTTAAAGGCCTAGACACAACAAAATGGGAATAAAGCCAAAATCTTAAACTTTCGCGAGGTCTAAATGTTTTTACAAATGCAATAGTAGAGCCTCCATTTATCGTAGTAGTCGCGCAATAATCACTATATAACGAACAAGCAAAATAATAAAATCTTGTTATTTTCCATTTTCCTAACTTTTGATTGTAATTGTAAGGCTAATAGGAAAAACAAATAAATAAATAAATAAATAAATAAATAAATAAATAAATAAATAAATAAATAAATAAATAAATAAATACATAAATAAATAAATAAATAAATAAATAAATAAATAAATAAATAAATAAATAAATAAATAAATAAATAAATAAATAAATAAATAAATAAATATATAAATAAATAAATAAATAAATAAATAAATAAATAAATAAATAAATAAATAAATAAATAAATAAATAAATAAATAAATAAATAAATAAATAAACAAACAAATAAATATATAAATAAATAAATAAATAAATAAATAAACAAATATATATGTATATAAATAAATAAGTAAATAAAATATTTTTCAGTATTAAGTTTATCAGGCGCAAGCAAGTCTTTCTATATTATCCTTGTGATTGATATTAATTAAATTAGACAAAGAAGACATCAAAGACATTTAGCAGGGTGGTGTGTTTGATATAATTACAATTTAGACAGAAAATATACAACAACAATTAAAATATTTTCCATTAATATTTTCCATTAATTTGTAAGGCTAATAGGAAAAATAAATAAATAAATAAATAAATAAAATATGTTACATTAATTTAGGTCTAGAAATACACCTTCATTATGACACACCACCTTCTTAACCAATTTCACAAATCTTTCAAGTAATGATATATTTATGTGAACGATGCAGCCGCTTAGACTAACTACTTTTTCCTACTCCCATCCTTCTTATATATAAATGCAATTGAAAAGTACCAAAATGTAGTTTTTATCAGTTACATTTCCTTAGAATTCAAAATTTTAAAAAAGTACACCTGTCCAATTATTTTTAGTAGATGTACATGCTCTGTTTAAATTTTTGAGCTACTTGTATTAAGTCCGGCCATACAAAATTACCGATTTTGCCCTTTTTATCCCTTATATGTCCAAATTTAAAAAATTACGAAAATTATTACAGCTTGTCTTGAGGGGAGTAATATTTAGTTCTGGATAAATACAATGAAAAAAGAGTACAAAAATGCAGATTTTATCCTTTTTATCCACAAAACTTCAACAACGACACCTATCCAATTATGTTTAGTTTGCTTTCAGTTCCCTTTTAAAGGTTTGTGCTACACGGTGAAGTTTAGTTATCGGTTGTACCCGTTTTTACCCCTTAAAACAAATTTAAAAAAAAAAATAATAACGAATTCTATTTAAGTATTTTTTGGGGGGAGTAACATTTAATTTTTACTTTTTTTCTCGTTCCCATTTATCTTCTACATAAATGCAATTGAGAAAAACTACCGAAATGCAGATTTTACCCCTTTTATCCCGTTAAAATTCAAAACTTCGAAAAGTAAATTGTTTTTATTGTCCTTTTTAAATTTTTGTGCTATTTTTGCTAAGTCCGGAGGTATTGAGTTATCGATTTTTGTTTTTTTTACCCATTACATCCCATTTACACCATTACGATTGGAATTTTTAAATTCATAACCCTTCCAGTTCCTTCCAGACATCCAGAGCTATTCAAGGAAATCGGCTTACTTGCTTAGCTGTCTATAAGGAACAATCAAACACACATTCTGCTCCCAGACCGAAAATCAAAAATCAGACTTCTCAGTGTTAACCGCCAAAATATTCTGAAGATTCCTCGAAAATTTCATTAAAATCCGTGCAGCCGTTTTGGAAACCATACGTTACCTACAAGCACACATCCTGTTTTGTATAGTTTTGTTTCGCATGTTCAACTGTGTAAAAATTAGTAAAGGGTGTTTTTTTTCGATGTATAGAATCCTAAGTTGGTATTACTGTTCAAGATGGCGACCGATTTAACAGCTGTCAAATGATTTATTCTCAGTTTGGTTTGGCAATTCAAGAATTGAAGCCAAACGATCATCAAGCAAGGCGTAGATTCGTCGAATGGGCCCAAAACTAGATTGCCATTGTTCCCGATTTTCATAAGCGAATTTTGTTTAGCGATGAAGTACTTCTGGTTGAAGTGAAGCTAATGCTCCAGTGTATGTCGAAACACCGTTACATCTAGAAAAACTGACTGTTTGGTGCACTTTATGGACTGGTGGAATCATTGGTCCGCACTTCTTCAAAAACGATGATGGCCAGAACGTTACAGTCAATGGTGATGATGTCCAGGAGATGTGGTTTCAACAAGATGGCGCAACATATCACACAGCTCGTGCCACAATCGGTTTATTGAAAGACATGTTTGGTGACCGCTTAATTTCACGTTTTGGACCTGTGAATTGGCCTGCAAGATCTTGTGATTTAACACCGCTAGACTACTTTCTGAGGAGCTAAGTAACGTCATTGCTCTATGCGGATAAGCCACAAACGCTTGACCATTTGATCAAACAATCCATCGTTGTTTTATTGCAACTTAAAATTCTATACATCGAAAAAAACACCCTTTACAATTAAACTTAACACAATTGGGAAGTAGAACTATTTTTTGATCTTTTGCGAACGAATGAAAAAGAAAAATATTTTTAACTTTAAATTTCAGCATGTATTTATTTTGTTTTAATTATTTAAGTACATACATAGAATCCTGCGAAATATTGGCGTTGGTGTTTGTATGATGGTGTGTATGTATTTATAGTAAAAAGTAAATTTTACTTTGGTGAGTGTTGCTGTTATTTATGTAATATGCGTTGCTTAAGGGCAAGGCGAATCTATTACAGGTGCCCGCATACCAATTCGCTTCAGCATTTTTCCACGAATTTATCTTCTGAGTTGTCAAAGCCGATAGAAAACGACAACAAAACTTGTGACGTCTCGAGAGAAAATGTTGAAGCGAATTGAATTGCGACCACCTGTACTTGATTCGCCTTGCTTAAGGGTTAGGTGAGCAAAAGTTGATGCAATTTTACTTAAGACATTTTCGTCAATTTACCACTCCTAATACTTCAATTAGCAGCGTAACTATTCTACAAGGGTACTTTTAATGAATATGTCAAACAAGATTAAGTTATAGCTAAGTTTTATTAATTTTAAGCAACAAACTGATTTTGTGAAAATAAAGTACAACTTTTAGAGAAGTTTAATGTATTTTAGGCAGCTTTGCTGGTGTTTTCAGTGCATTTTGTTGTTTTGAAATTTGGAAAAGGGAATTTTTTTTATACTTTGAGAATAAAGTGTATTGGAAATGTTCTTGTTTTGCCATGGTAAAATTTATATTCAACTGAAGTGCAACTATACAACAATATTTTTGTGAAAGTGCACATAAATATACGCCCACGTAATTTTTGGTGAGAACATAATTTTCCAGTTATAAGTTGAGAGTAATATTAACGGGTATCCCAACAATTTAATTTTCGAATAAAGCATTCTTAATAGTTTGTATCTCAACTGCATCAAAAATCCGAAAAACCCTAATACGACTGTAAAGGGAACTTATATCATGCTTAAGTTTGCTTCCTTCCAGCTTAAGGTTTTGACAAGAAAATCTATTGAACTCGTATAGCAAAATTATTACAGAGCATTTATTTATTTTTTCCAAAAATAAACTTATTTATTCGATTTAAGAGCTAATTGAAATGTATTATTTTAGGTTTAAAAATGGACCTTAATATGTTCTGTCTTTTTCAGCTGTCTAATGCAGCTGACATTTCGTTGATATAAATCAAGTTATCAGTAGACTCAAAAATATTAGAAGAATGTTTGGAACTCAACTACTTATGCCGGCGGCATATAGACTGCTGAAAAAGACGGAAAACTTTAAGGTTTATTTATAGAACTAGGTACTTTATGTTTTGATTTTCTTATCTTGCGTTACAAATGTGATTAAAAGCAATCAATTTGTTTTAATTAATTTCGCACGCCAGCCTTAGCAATTAAACTCAATATCTTTGCAAATAAGTTGCGAATCAACTATTAAAAAAATTAATATGTGTGCAATATTTTATGTAAATTTTGTCTTTAAGAAAATCTTTGAATTTGTTTTTTTATTTCTTCTACTACTGATGCTTTTGTTTTTCTTTTACTACAACACTTTTTTTGTACAAAGTTATCAATAGATTACTGCTTAAAGTTCAAGTGATGTTGTGTTTTATTTAAATAGTTGTTATTGTTATTTTTTTATTTTTTTTCCTTTTTTTCTTTTTTAATACAGAGTATGAAAGTCTTACTATATTGGCCTGTGGCAATGTTAAGCAAATGAGTGGAACAAAATATTCATACGAGTGCAATACAAGAGCAATAACAACAACAGCAGCTCCAACCACTATCGAAAGCTTTCAGCAAGCAGCAGTAAACACGATCAGCTGAAAATGATACAAGAGCAACTAACTACCTACTAGTTACAAAAAATTTGGGTAGAAAATAAAAGTTTCTGCACGATAATGGCTCTTTTTCTATAACTCAGTAAATTACATTTAGTAGTAATATATTTTTGCTATATCTTAGTAATTAAAAAAAAAAAATCAGAAATAACTTTTGGACAAATTTTAATTTTTGAATATATGGCAATTGGGTTAATATAAATATAATAATCTCAAAATTTTATTGGGGTTAAGCGATTCTTAGGTGATATTTATTTAAAAAAAGGGAATATTATTCTCTACGATATATTATGTGAATAATAATATGTCATTGCTCAATTTACCATGCTATTATCGTGACAAATAATATTTTAGTGAAAGCGCGGTGATTTAATAATTAAAACTGTGTCATGTTCAACAATACTATGATCCAAGAAAGCTTACTTCTAGCAATAGCTTTGAGCATAAACGTTTGCTAAAGAGACTTTTAATGTCAGTTCTAGCTTTTATGACTTGTATTTTTTTTATTTACAGCATTTGCATGATTTGTATTGAAACAATTTAAGTAGGACTTATTTTACTCTGCAATACAGAAAATTCCAAATGGGATTAGGACTATTCAATAGAAAGTCCATGTCCACCACTTGACATTATAAGTTTTAATATGTTTAATAAATTCTAGTATATTTTGTAGGAGTTAACAACTCGTTTGGGCGCTAGATATACTAAATATTTATGAGAAAACAGTTCTTGTCGAAACGAAATATACCAGTATGAGCATTAATTTTTCAGGTCGCCCTCACGGCAAGTCTATGTAATTTAAATCTCCTCAACAATCTAAAAGACATTTTGAAGAAATGAATATTGCTTTAAAATTCACAATAAATTAGAATACAAAAATTACAGAACGCAAAACCAAGAAATCACTTACTTGAGTATTACGAGTATCGCTGCAAAGAACGGCACCTGCTTAACATGTGTGTGAGTCAGAAAATAATTGTGGCCTGATAAATGTCGTGTTGAGTAAGAAACAGCTGGTAGTTCCCCAGCTAATAAGGCTTCAAAATTCATTATTCTCGGTATATTCAACATTACAGTTAAATAAACAATATGCAGTAGAACTTGAAACAATAATTATGACGAAGTAATTACCAACTTGGTTTTATTACGTTTTGTCCCGCAGCATGTGTCTAAACTTATTTTAGTTTTAAAATATAAACATAATTATTTATTTGCTTTAAGAGGCAATTGAAATGCAAAGAAAAGTAGAAGTGTTGCAAAACGAAAAAAGAAATGTTTGCTGTGTTAAAGGCTTGTTTGAACATTTCTGATTCTCATTCTGTTCATGGGAATTATGGAATAAGTAGTTAAGTTTCAAACAAACTTTTAAGAATTTTTCAACTCAACTGACGAGCTGATTAGCACCTACGAAATGTCATCGGCATATAGACAGCTGAAAGATACAACAAAAATTTTTTGAAAAGGTTCATTTTTGGACCTGAATTAATTAGTTTTAAAATTTTAATTTTTGAACTTGTTTCACAACTGAATGATACAAATTGTAATCTACGGCCACTAGTGGTTCAAATTTTAAGATTTCCAGCCGTTGTGGCTTTTTGTCAAAGGCAAGTGCTTTTACATAACGCTATATCCCAAAAATTACAGCTAATAAAAAGGAGTACAAGTTTAAGCTTGGTGGTCTCAACTTATTAAGCAAGAGAAGGCAAATTACCTGCAACCGAAAATAAACTGAGCCAGTTATTGTTGTTATTAGAAGGTCGAAGTCGAAATTGCTATATATCATATACCATGTTTACATCATACCATATTTATATCATGATATACCATATTTATATCATGGACACCCATGTAAAGTTATCATACAATATGCATGCCCACTATTCAAATTTAACTTTTAGCAAACAACTTTTGATGGGAGTAAATCTTCGTCTTCTTTATGCTTATACATTGAACAATGTTTAAAAAACAGTTTCACTTAAAAAAGAACATATGTCAAAAATAGGGGTCACATTTTCACTGTGCCTTTCAATAAAAATGTGTCAGTTCAGGGCTACCACTAGTAGGGATTTCCCGTTAAACGTAGGCGGAGTTTTAATTGCTTTGGGTACGAAAAATTCTGCTTGAGAATAGGAAATTTCATTTGGGGAAATTTAAGGCATTTTAAAGATATTGTGGAGATTTTTCCCCGTGAACTCAATACAACTAAAGCGGACAGTAGCGTTTGTTTTGCTAGCAACGATGCCAAAAATACGTTTTTCTTTTCTTTTTTAAGTAAATCGTAGAACATTTATACTAGCAGCTATTAACCCTTAGTAAATGATGGTTCCCAATGAAAACTACATCATGATGACATAGGCACACTTTTACAAAGATATTCTTAAATGGGCACATTCAAGCTGAATATTAACTTTGAAAAATTAAAAAGTTACTAATACATTTTGTTGTTGAAATACTAAATTTTTTTACAGTTTTAAAAAAATAAAATGCGCTAAAAGCGCTGGAAAAACTAACCACGACTTATAAAACGTCTCTAAAAGCTGTATTTTGTTTCCACGCAATCATTCTATGTTGCTTAAAATTAATAAATCTTGGCTACATCTCTACTTTGTTCAAAATTTTCATTTTCTTGTAGGACCAACATATATGGTGCTCATTGAATTTTTGCGGTGGTATTGTATATTTGACTTTTGAATTCTGTTGTGTAAGATTGTACCAACTTTTGCATACCTGACCTCTGCGGAATGCAAATGATAGTAATATAATAAGAATGCCAACATTTCGTAGGCATCTGTGTATGTACTCATCGTCACAATCAAGCATAAGAGCATGTACCTAAACAAAAATAATGAATGCATGTTAAAGTTTAATGTTAAAAAAAATTTTTTTTCATTCGTTTGCAAAAAGAAGAAATTTTATTCATTCACATTTGAGCGCCTCTATGGAGGAATTGGTAGAATGTCCTACTAAGAGTCTCCAAGGTCATAGCTTCGATTCTTGGCGAAGGCCTTGGCCGTTTCTGCAGACAAGCCAAAGGATTCGCCCTAATTAAAATTAGTTTAAAAAATAATATTTTATTTTATCCACTAACAGCTATTCTTCCTGCTCTACTTCCAAATTGTGTTAAAGTCAATATTAGCCACTTTTACACAACAAAACATGCGCAAGAAGGTGTAAATTCTAACACAAAAATAAATTACATTTAGTAGTAATTTATATTTTTCTATATCTCAGTAATTTCAAATCTGATTTTGCCCATTTTCAATAACACGCAAGAAGAGATGTCAAAAACGGAGTAATTTAAAATTAAGCACAATAAATTGTCCAATGGTCTCAAAAACAGTTTTTAAGAGATGTGTTTTTTGTAAAACAAATCTGTATATAAAAGGTATTAATTCAGGTCCCAAAAGGAACCTTTTCAAAATATTTACTGTATTTTTCAGCTGTCTATATGCCGACGACATTTTGTTGATGCTCATCAACTCATCAGTAGACTTGAAAAATTCTTAAAAGTTTGTTTGAAACTTAAGTACTTACTATATAATCGGCATGAACAAAATGAGAATCAGAAATGTTCAAACAAACCTTTAACACAGTAAAGATTTCTTTTCGTTTTGCATATAGACAGCTGAAAAATACGGTAAGTATTTTGAAAAGGTTATTTTTTGGACCTGAATTAATACATTTCAATTGGCTCTTAAAGCAAATAAATAATTAAGTTCGCATTTGTATATATAAAAGGTATATAAATACAAATTCACGTATGTACATGTATGGATGCAGCAATAAAGGTGTAGAAAGGAGTGTATTAAAATCTTGTTTCCTTAAAGATCATATGCTTAAAATTTCTTTTAGGTCCCGCACTATGTTTGAGGGATTAAATAATTGCATGCTCTAAATTTTGCATTCACTCCTTGAATGAACAAAGCACTGAAACAAACTTTTCTAAAACTAAAAACAAAAAGATAACGAAAAATCTGAGCGCATTTTTAGCAGCACAATAACAATTTATTAGCTTGCAATGAATAATGTATCATCCAAACTCCACATGTTCTTATAGGAAAAAATATGTATGTACATCTGGCGAAAAACTCCACAAATTTTTGTATGGAATACACTATGTTGGAGATAGCTTTATGGTTTACTGTACTAAATTAAAATCCAATATGATGCACAATGTAACCAAATTATCAAATGTAAAGAATATTCATAACAAGCGAATCAAAAAATGTCTTTAGATTTTGATGAAGAAAATGAAAAATGTTTGCTCCTTTTAGCCTTGGCATTGGGCTGCTCTAAAAGTGATCAAAATCGAAAAAACCCAAGCGCCCAGACAATAAGTCAATTTTAATTTTTTTTTAAATTCATTCTGTACAAATTGAGTTTATTTTTAAGAGCTACGACGAGCTGCAGATGTAAATTTTTTTTATAGGATATATATTTATTTGGCTATAATAAATGCCAATGAAAAGTTGAAAGCTAAAGGGTGTTCCAAGACAAGAAACTGTGAAAATTGGCCCTAATTTCCGAACCATAAGAATTAGAGAAACATTCACAAGATATACTGTTAAATCTGCTCCACAAGAATAACACAGCATAAAGCTAAGGACAAAAGAAATCGAGAATTAGCTGAAACTTTTGAACTCTCTACAATGCCAAATATAAAATAAAGGCAGAATTTAAATGGTTTGAAAACTAACCGTAACTTTTGGGTGCCGTAGAAACTGGAAATTTTCATGGAGTATAAAAAACTTTCAAAATGTTTGCAATCGCTGCTGTTTCTGTAATTGCCTCGGCCGTAGCTTATTCCTACACCCAATATATTAAAAACAAAGCAGCACAACGTGAAGCTGAACAACTGATACAAACTGTTATTTTAAGTCAGTCGTAATCAACAACGTGTGAGACGCGCTCGAAAAAAATATCAACTGAAATTAAATTTCAGGTCGTTATTTAAATATTTTTTAAAAAAGAAAAAATATGTAACAAAAGTAAAAATGTAAAAATGGAAAAATTAGGAGCATAATTTTGCCAAACAAATTATCAAAATGGTAAAAAAAAATTTAAATATTTAGTCAATGATAATTGTGTTAAATCAAATTATTAAACAACATGAAAGTAAATGGTAAAAAGAAAATTAATATGCCTTAAACAAGATAAAATAGAAAGGAAAATTGATACAATTTCTTAAAAAAAAATCAATGCGAATATATTTAAAACGAGTGATAGCATAGAAATAACACAAGATCAGTATTAAGCACGAAAGAAAAAAAAATGAAAAATATGCCAAAATTGATTTTGAATTTGAATGCTTCAACAAATCATAACCAGTTGATTTTATTTGTGAAATAATATTAATGCAAACGAAAAATAACAACAACCAAAAAGTGGTTTAACTACTAATTTAAAAATGTTTAAATAAAAGAAATAACAAAAAACAAAATATATTTAAATGAAGTTGACGGCAGAAGGCAAATCACTTCATAAATGCGAAATCTTAAATAAGAAAACCAGCAAAATTTATATAAAAAAAATTTTTAAACGACGAAACACGAAAAATATTTAAAGATAACACAATTCATACGATACGAATATTACGGATTACCTTCAAAAATAAAAAAATAAAATTACAAAAAATAAATCTAAAGAAATGTTTTCTGGTTTCAATTGAAAGATAATTAAAAGCATAATTTCGGCATATATTGTTTTAAAAAATGTCAGTGTAATATTGAAGAAAAGCTTGACAGATTGGTACTCTAAAATAGAAAATAGATTGTGTTATACTTTTCATCATACAGGAAGTTAAATGTTTGATTTGCTCACACGCACATACTCACTCACTCGCGCACTGGCACAAACACCTTTAAATAAACAGCGGAAATTGCCAGATTGCTTGAAAGTTTAATGACTCCCTCCCTCACTTGTACTCTCTTTTATTAAATTCTCTCTTTGTCTCTTTCTCTCTCTCTCTCTCTCATTATATCTTGGTTTCAAATGTTACACATTTTAAACGTTTTATTCAAGTTTTTTTTTTCCTTCTTAAGAATTTCAAGCATTTTCTTATCTAAAAATCTGGTTGTTGTTCTTATTTTTTTTTTCATTGGCAAAAATATAGGAAAATTTCTTTGTTTTTTTTTTGTTTGTTTTAATTGATTTATTAGAAAATTCCTCTAAACAAGTTTTTCACAAGTTTTCTGCTGCTGTTAATTTTCTTGTTATTATGTTTTCTTTTTTCGCTATATTGCAGTTGTTGTTTTCTTCTCTGTCTTAAAGATTTTTTTTTATTCATTTCTGCAGGCTTGTCGTTGTTGTTTTGCGCTTCGTTCCTGTTCTACTAAAATAACTCAAGTATAAGAAGAGAAGAACAAAAACAAAAAGCACAACAAGTGTAATATTTTAATTACATTCGAGAAGACGAACAAAATATAAGAATAAATAAACCATATCAAATCAGCAACTATTCTGAACTGACAATTATTAAAAGATCAATGTGAGTGCTGCCATATTTTTCAAAGCACATGTACGATAATATACATACTTTATTATAAACCTCAAAATGTAAACAACTGATGCCCCACAAATATTTTGGTTTACTAGGGACTCGAACCGAAACTGTGCCGGTCATTTCCTACTACTATAAATGAATATTTATACTTCTCTTTGATTAAATCAAGTAGCTTGTCAGCCAGGAGCACTTACTTCCTTCTTTTTACGACAATATCTTTATAAATTAGACTGTTACTTGTTCGGATTGTAGACCGTCTGTAGCTGATCAATCAGGGGATAATCCATACATGTGCATTGCTTTTTACCAGGGGCCAAATCATCGCATTCGATATCGAACGAATTCCGTCACTTATGCTGTGTGTTTGTTGTTTATTTTGCTCTTGTTTTACATTATTTTTGCTCGATAGTTCATTCGATATCAAATGCGACGATTTGGCCCCAGAACTGAAATAATAGGTGGAGAAGAGAGGCGAAGCCAAAAACAGAGAGCGCTTTTTAAAGTCGAAGAAGTTCCGGAAAAACAAAACGTTCATTTTTGCAAAGTTTGAAATTCAGATTTAAGTGTTTTTGATTTGTCTCTTTAGCAACCAGTGTATATAAATACTCCAATAAATAAACACACGCTCATCTATTACGTAACCATACCTTATATAAAAGGATCAGAAAAAATACGTGTGCTATCATCAAACGTCCACAAACAATTTTAATAGCAGATAGCACTACAGGGGTGATAAAGTTGGTACCGTTTTTTTTTCTTTTGTGATATAAAGCTAATAATTGATATTCCGGCTTCTTGAAACGATCTCAGCTACTTGAAATTAACAAATATTTAAACAAATAGATTTGAATAATAGCCAAAACTTTGTTTGACGTCTAATATATTATATGTTTGTAATTATTGTTTGTAATTATTGTGTGTAAAAATTCTTTTTTATGATCTGTGCAATCTATACATGTATGCTATAGTAATACGATGATTCTTAATGGATATCCTCAGTAAGCAAATGACAATCATTGGGAAACAGAACAGAGCAAATGGACTCTCTAGGAACAACAAAAAAGGGTAAAATTTAAATAGCATCCACAAAAAGATTTGTAGCTCTTGTTGAACCACTTCTAGAAGGGTGAAATGTAAAACTGACTCCCATTAACTTCTGTTGGCTAACATTTTTCCTAAACACACTACCCTCTAATTATCCTCCACTGAGATACTCTCATAAGACAATATAGCCATAAATTGTAGCCCATTGTTTGGAGAAAATTTAGAGTGTTTCTGAAGGAGTTAAATGTGTGACGGAACTCCGTTTGTCTTTTCTCTTCACAAAAACCAGGTATCATCTTCACTTGAGGACAAAATAAAATAAAGTTATAAACAAATATTTTTTATGTTGATATCTATGCTCCGTATTTCTGCTCCTTGGACAAATCATCAGCTCAACTTGTTTAAGGTTGCCACTATAAATTTTAAATACATGACCTTATTTGTATACCTAGTGTGATTCTCTTGCAAAAGTAACACTTTTCTTAATTTTTCTCCGGTCATCCAAAATGTATCCTGGAACTATGGCACAAATTTCTAGAAACCAGATTAAGTTTTGAATTTTTCAGGGGAACTAAAAAAAATTACGACTGTGGAAAGTTTTTCTGTACTTTGAGAATCCTGGTGTTTTAACAATTGATTTTACAGTTTTATATTCTCTTTTTTGTAGTACAGTTTTACCCCCTAATTCATAAAAATTATAACAGGCTTATAAGACTGTTATTTGACATATTTGTATGGAAAGTCTGTCAAATAAGAGCTTTATAAACCTGTTATAATTTTTATGAATTAGACGGTTAGATATTATTTTGAAGAACTTGAATTTACAGTGTGACACACAACCTGGGAATTTTTGAAAAATATTTTGAAACGAACATTTTCTTTGTTTTATTTTTTTTTATTTTTGATCCATGTTGGACTTGACTTTTATTTATAACCCTTTTTTAATAGGTTTCGAGAACATATTTGCACTATTGTGTTTAAAATTAGATTCGTTAAAAATTTTGTATCATCATGAGACGATGTTTGCACTTGAAGCGTGAGGATATTGTGTTTCTATAGGACTATTATGCAGATATGTACTTACACTGCGTAAATTTTTACATACGAATGTCTAATTTCATATATGAAGTTCATCACTAGCTTTGGTACAATTTTCGCAAATTGTAATTTTTTAAATTAACGACTGCAATACCTATTGCTAATTACTTATCAAGTTTTGTAAGTGCACAATTTTGTTCAGCAGTTGCAGTTGAAAAATTAAGAATTAAAAAAAAGACGTATGTATGTATAAACAAAAAATAAGCCAGTGTGAGAGCTTTTAAATATGTATGTAGTACACACTTAAATGTGCTACGACGATACCGATTTTTACCGCGTACCACCGCAGCAGCTAGAATTAAAAATGAACCTGAGATATTATTTTTTTTTGCTCTTTTTACAAAAATGTTTAGAAAAAACTGAAATAAACCAGTTAACATTTATAATGTTCGTAATCAAAACATAAAACGACAGGCTACAGCAAATAATGTTCGAATGGACGTGTACGAGTTGCAGCAGTTGATATGAAAATATGCATAAATAACTCAACAGGTGGATGAATTTTGCTGTTTTTCTTATTTTTTTATTTATGCTTATTCACCTGACGTCTATTGAGTGTGTAAGGAAGACTATTTAAACAAAATTGAAAGGATTTTTTTTTTAAAGTAGTGCGCGCAATATTAAGGAAGAAAAACTATAGATAATTTATAAACTGTCATTCAAGAGAATTATATAAAAAATTAAAAAAAAAATTCATATATTCAAAAGGATTCATTGGTGCTGAATATTTATATAAATTACAATAGCAGATGACACTACTACTATGCATGAAAACTGCTTAGAAAGAAGTTTACAGTGCACGACTATAATCTGAATCTCTAAATATATCTTCGAACATTGTATGGCAAATAGATCAAAAAATTAAAATTTGCAAGATGGTTGGTAGTACTGGACCATAGCTGCCCATTAGAACTAGGATTGAGTGTGAACGTTGTATGGTTAGCTTTAACAGTGCTATGTTTAGCTATATTAGTACTTAACCCTTAGAAGATTTTATGGTAGAATTATATTTTAAATTGAATATATGTATACAAAGCTTATACCTTGCTCATACATGCATTTCTAATTTAGATAATATTCATTTTATTGACATAATATTTTTTGCGTTCATACATACAAATATTGCGCTAACTCAATTAGTATTTGACAGCAGGAAAAAAGTTGTTGTTTTTGTTTTGGTAGTGAGAAAGAAAAAGTGAAAAATATTTTCAAATAAGAAAAATGGAAGAAAAACTGCCTTTTATTAAAAAGATTTTAGTGCTGTACAATAAAAATATGGAACTTGTACAAGTAGTGCGTTCATGTTATGACTCCAAAGCGGCAATAATAAAAAGAAAGAGAAATAAAAATTTGGAAATGCTGCAATGTTCAAAAATATGTTTATGTTTTTATTTTTTATATTTTTTGTTTGCTTTTGTGGACATTTATCTCGTCATTCATCTCGCATTGTATACTTTTGCTTATTAAACACATCTTTTACAGTGTTGTGTTTCATCTGATATTCAAAGCAATTTTGAATTTATTAAGCAATAACTTTATTGACATTTTGTATGGAGTATTGAGCTCAATAATGGACTTAATTGCAATTATCTCAACAAAGACGCATGTATGAACATGGTATTATGCTTTCTGAGAACACTCAACAATAATTTTTAGAACAAAGTAGATTTATTTGAATTTTTTTCTTCAAATAGCAAATTTTGGTTTTTAAAAAAAATTAAATTGAGAAAAATTGCCTGTCAGTAGCGAGAACGAACACATTGTAATTTTGTAGAACATATCTGTTATATTTAAATAAGCTTATCATACTTAGGTATATTATCTATATACTTTTTTTTAACTCTATTATTGCTTAGAACAAATTTCGTAAATGTTGTGCAACGATATTTCAGAACACAAGGAGATTACATGAGTACATACAAATGTATATGAAAACAACAACCTATTTATGGAAATTAGTCTCTGTTGAAAATGATAATGTACTGCTTGTAACAACAATAATAAATATGGTTGTAGATTACCCGTTAATATATCTGTAACAATATTTCGAAATAGCCTCTTTGGTGTAGTAGATATTTCTCTTTTTGTATCTGGCCCGGTATTCAGGTATCGGAAGTAGGAAAGCAGAAAGCGGGAGTAGTGTTTCTGCACATATAATTTGAATTTTCCTACATTTTTACGGGGAGCAGCCACATCTATAGGCAATTTGTGTTTTCTGTTGTACGATTCACTAGGAAATCAACCGCGAATGGATGGGCCCTGTATGATGCACGTGTATTACTGGTTTTGGAAGTAAGGTCATTGGTCTCTGTAAAGTAAAATCCGAAGGCAATGTGATGCACCCAACACTGCGCCAGTGCACGAATAAAGTTGAATACCTTACTGTCTTCGAGGAGCAGCGGTCCACACATGATACTTGTATTCTATTTATAGTTGGATATGTGCGATATAAATAGTTAAGTGAAGTATATTTTATACCGTTTCAAAACTCAAGGAGCATTTAATTCTCTTGCGACTTAACAAATGTGCTCAGTCTAGTGGACGTGGCACTGAACTTTCAATCAAAGAACATTAAGGGCTTCTGGTTCTTCAATATCTATTCCATTCATGAGTGCAGGTTAGGCGGCATCGGTGACCCTGGGACTATGCGTTAACCAAACAATCTTTGTCTCAAGACGTTTAAAATTTAAACTATTTTCATAACCTTCCTCGGAGATCATGCTGTACCATCAATAATAGACACAAGGATTGTCTACCTCTAGTTTTGATTGATGTTTTATTTTTTCTGTGAGCTTTTTTCCACTTTTACGTTTAACGCGTCAGCGCGTTAGATTCTTAGTCATGTGAGTTCAAATAGTGTGTCCTTATGAAGCAGTTTGCACAAAAAATTTCCAGCGCATAAAACGCAAACAGTTCAGCAACTGTAAACTTCTCCCTGTATTACACCGCTTGATATTTTCTCTTCTAAAAAAACAAAGAAAAACAACTGAAGAAAAAAAAATTTATAGGAGAAATATTAAAACATGAAGTATAAACATGGAAGGATATCAAACAAATTTAAAAAAAAAATTGTACGAAAGTCAATATATGTACATATATTCTTACACAATAAGCTGACTAATGCCGTTTTCTTTTCTGCAATAACTTTAATATTTGCAATATAGTTTTACACCAAAAATGTACACGACCATGGGTTTTAATAACTTTTTTTTACCTCTTCAATGTCTTCATAATCTTTTCTTTTGACTTTAATTTTGCTTAACTACGACAACTTGAAAGGCAAATTTTTTCCAGAAAAGAAATCAGCGTAAGTAAAAAAGTATATACGCATGTTATGTAAGTTGAACTGCGCTACGCATATAACGTGTACAAGGCGAGAACGCGTCTGCGCAAGCTATGTAAGTCCATCGAAAGCCCTCGTCTAGACGATCAACAAATCTTTAACATTTATTACAGCAAACGTCAAATTCATACAAGCTAAAATAGTTATTAACGAAAGCTCGTCGACATTTAGAGCCACTTATTTGAGTTTGGCGTTCGCTGTAATACATGTTAAGCATTATCATTATTATTTTTATTATTATTTTAGACTGGGGCCAGTACTCAGAGGATGTCTCCTATATATACATTGTATTGTACTGGAACGAGGAAAATAGGAACGAGGGATTGGTGGGTGAAGAAACGAAAGTGGGGAGAGTTTGTAGACGTTTAAATAAGTAAAAATATTTAAAACAAAACAGAAAATTTATTTTGCAAACCTGAATAAGTCGTGATTAAATGTTACTAATTTGTCTGCTTAGTGTCCAGTGTATATACTTACGACACTATCGGGTTAATAACTTTTAACGCAGCCTCCTTAATATTGCAAAACATTGTCTGTAGAGAACAAAAAAAAAAAAAAAACGACACAATACTCACCTATTACGAATGTTTACTTTAGCGGACTTGTTTTTAACTCTTATAAGACTCTTATTTGACATATTTGTATGGAAAATCTGTCAAATAAGAGTTAAATAAACCTTAAATATTTATTATGAATTAGACCCTAAAAATAAATCATGTTTATTAATTTTTAATATTCGAACTTTTTTGTGGCGGCTTCGAAACAACTAGTTTTCCACCCTGCTAAATGTCTTTGATGTCTGCTTTGTCTTATTTAATTAATATCAATCAATCAAAATAATATAGAAAGAACTTCAGCCTAATAAATTTAATACAAAAATAATTATAAATCATGTTTATTAAGATCTCATTTGGCAAATATCTATAGATAATTTGCGAAATAAACGTCAATTAAATGTGGGACCTGTTTTTTAGTAGACCAGTAATAAAAGCACGTGTTCACCTATTACGACTACACATCATACACAGCACGTCCGCTCAGATCAAACGTTCACAAATAGCCGCATATAATTTTTAACTGGCTCAACTTCTGCCCCTGTGTCATTCCTATTTTTGTTAAAATATTATCGATGCTTAGTTTTCGAACTTTGTTGTTTGGCATTTTTGAGTTTATAAACCGAGTTTACCATTTTTAAAAATCACGAGTCTTAATTTGTATACCCAAAAATGTTTTCATTAAGGTTTGTTAAGCAAAGAAAAGTAAAATTTTACAACTAGGAAGACAAGTGCCTCTTTTTGGGTAGCAACACTCATAATCAGTACCCTTATGAACATCGTACATGTTAAATTTCAAAATGCTGCTTTAATCACTCAGCCAGCAAAGTTCAGGCAATTTGACTTTCCATTTGTGCATTTAATTAACATGAACAAAAGCAGTGATCTTTATTTTATTGTCTGTTTGGAATGATATCTCGCCACTTTGGAATACCGCTTAAACATATTTATTGCAGGTCTAGAGGTGGGTAAGGTACATAGGAAAAATTCATTTTGGCAGATGGGACTCAACTACCACTAATTTAGCTTAGCATCCAGAGTATATATCATTTACCTCAGGTAGCTCTAAATTTATTTTAGCGTTGTTTTTATAGGAAAGGCAGCTTCGTGTTCTTGTTGTATTTTCAGTTGGCACACCGATGTTTGCTATTCTGTTTCTCCTTTTTTTCCACATTTCCCTTAATTTTTTGCTTCAGTGTCCTGACATGATCGCTTATTGTACACCACAGGAGGAAGTAATTTTTTTTATGTATGCATGTATATAATACAGCCGTATAAAGTGTCAAAAATTTTTTGCATCTTTTTTAATTAGACTTTGTTTTGTTTACATTATTATGAAATTTCGATGACTTGGCAACATAAAGAAATAATAACGAAATGATATAAAAAAAAAAACAAGCAATTTATTACAATTATACACAATTTTCTAAAGATGCATTTTAAAAGAAAAACAAAACTTGAATAAATGAATATATGTATGTACATACATATAAGAAACGAAAACAAAAACATGTGTATGAAGAAAAAAGAGAACAAAAGATTTAACCACAACAACTACTTTTTTTCTGTAGACGCCAGGCCAGCCAGCCTCAGTTTGAATTTCAAGCCAGTCAATCCAAACAACCAACCAACCATCCAACCCAACCACCCCCGGCCTTGCGGAATTATTTATTATCTTATGAATAAAAAACTAAAATTGAATACACGCTGTATCAAATATGTACAAAGAAGTATTAATAAATACAAAAAAATACATATGTGCTCGTTGGTGTGTTTGTATGCTTAATTATTTATTATTTGTACCGAATACTTACTTACAATTCACTTTGTACCATTTCATTATGTATGATGGATGATTATAATTTACGTCTGTGTACGTTTGTTTCAGTATGTGCGCTTCGTGTAGTATAATTGTTTTGTACATTCATTTGTTGTTTTTATTATTATTGTTACTCGTATTATTTTTAGTACATTTAGCAGACATTCTTAGGCACATTAATTGTTTGTAACACACGCACTCAGTGTTTTCTTGTTTATTTTTGTCTAAAGACAAAAATAATGCAGATCACTAAATAATTGCTTCCTATAGACGAAATAGGATACATTTTTCAAGCTCGGGAAATTTTTCGAAAATATCTTATCAAAAGAATATTTTAAAATTTTAGTAAAATTTTTTAGTATCTGGCATTTGTAAAACTTGTTGCAGATTCAAGAGCAAACTGAATCTGAGCTCGTAACATCCATGAACTATTGCATAGTTTTTCAGGTGGAAATTTAGGGGCTCAATTAAGTGGGAGTGCCAGAAGCTGTGAATATAATCATGGATAGTCGAATGGTCATTACGACGATCTCAGCTGAGTGGATTAATTCCCAAACAGTTGGGGATTGCAAAATCGCTCTTAACAGTTAGTCCACTCATTGTGAACTGCGCATCATATGGTTACCTGGGCATGCGAGAATAACTGGAAATGAGAGAGCCAACTCACTTGTTTCAAGAGCAAGAGAGTTAAGTAACATCTGCTTGGTATGCGCGAAACCTTTCGATGCAGTTAAATCGGAGCCAAGGAATTGGGAAAATAGATTTAACTCTCTAGAACAACGAAATCGAAGTAATCAATGAAGGAATCCTGTGTGGGGATGCAGACTAGGAGAAAAAATGTGGGGTTCCTATGGACCTATGAGTTAAACTGATTTGATTAAATTCGCTCAGAGCAAAAGAAGCCTATACTGGCTTAAGTGTATGTCACAAGACATCAGCAAACAAACCCCTCCAATCAACTTAACCTAACATCCACGAACGTCCAAATGAAATTCAACAATAACTAAAGCCCGTATGATACTTCATTTTTCTTTCATTAACTGCTGTAGGATTGATAGAAAGAAACAACGATTGCTAGAAAGAACCAAATATACGTTTTCTCACTATTTGTTTATGTTTTCTTAAGTGTTGTATTCTTTTTATTTTCAAGAAAGGGCTGGAAAATAAAAATGTTCAAAAAAAGAAGCGTTAAATCGCAAAACTTATCCATAAACCTGACACAGCAACATTCAACATTTGAAATGTCAATTTTAAGTTGAAAATTTTTACATTTCTTTTGACATGACCTGATTTTTTATCGATAACTTCAACAAAATTGTTGACAGTTTTGCATTTATCTTAATATAGCTGAACTATTTGCACATACTACATTTTTCTATTACATTATATTTGCACTGTTCTCCAAAACTTAAACAATGCAAGAAAAATGTAGTATCATACGGGCTTTAACAGCTATGTTATAATATTGTTATTTATTTACTTGAAAAATACTTTACAAAAATTACGTTCTTTATTAAACTCTTATTGCATTGCACATATCGCCTTAAGAAAGAAAGAAAGAGACAGCTAATGTTAGGGAGAATAAAATAACCAAAATGATCTGTTTTGTTGTGCTTTAAATGCATGATACAACTAATAAGGTAGCTCCATCAGCTGAACCGTTAATCATTTGACTACTTAAAATTGTCAAGAGAATGCAGAGATAAAAGACAGCCAAAACCTGATAGGAAATCAGCGTAAGCTGTGTTCATCTCTTTTCTGTAAATGTAGAAGTGGTGCCTTTTCGACAGTTTTTAAAAGTTGTACGAAAACAAAACGTATGTTATTGCTATTGAAGTTGTTCTTATTGTAGGGAAAATGTTACCTTATGGTCGTATCAGTATCAGTTTTAAAATCAGTATTAAATGTTTTTTTTTTTTTTGCAAATGTGCTAAGAGAAACAAAAATTCAAGATACGATGTTCTTAATTGCAAAATTTACCCATAAGCAACTGATTAAATAACACTTTTATGTGTTTAGTTCCTATTTTATTTGCAAAAAAAAAAAACTTTTCATACAAAGTAATTTTGGCAGATAATGGCACGGTTTCACTAAACAAAAATCGCAAGCACTACCAGGCGGAGAACAAATTTCGTGTTATTTCAATGCTTGATTTTATATGAAAATGTTTGGAAGCCCCTTTTAACTTTTTTCACTGAAAAAGAATCGAATATACCTCGAAAACATTAAAAAAAACTTTACATTTCATCGTTTTACGGAGCGGGAATTATTCCCCAGCTATTATTATCATTTTCTGTAATATGTTTGCTTTATTTTTCTTAAAAAAAAGTTTTATTCACTTTAAAGACGCCTTCAAAACTTGAAAATATACAATGTTCAGATATGCATTACTTACTTAGCAGCATTTAATTTATTGATAAAAGTATTTTTCAGCTTACAAGTATAAAATTTAACTTACGTGATGACCATTTGTCAGTTGTGAAAATGCCGAATTGCCAAATTTGGAATAATATAAGGTTTCAGTTGCAGTTGTACAAACTTGTTATCACTAAACTCTTTTTAGTACAGGCTCACTTTTAACAGTGTTACATTTTAAAGTGTACTGAATATTTGAGACGATATCGTTTTTATTGAATATGTTTGCAGTTGTCTAATCGTTTGTTCCACAGGTGACAACTTTGTTCACTCCATAACAGTTAATTAAAACATACGTATACGCACTGTAATTTCATATTCTTCATACAAATGATATATCAATCATACGCATCATTTGGTCATTAGGCAGGTTTATCAAATATGTTATTAATATCGACCTTTTTAGATTAGATAAATTGATTCCTTTTATGGTGTCCAACCAAAATGGGCTTTCAAGGTCATTAGTTTATATTTTCATTTAAAAGAAAAACTACATCTTTTCATTTAAATCGTTCCCGACGTTTCGTTGGCTTATTTCCAACTTCTTCAGAGGTAAATTTTTATTTAGTGCAATCTGGTAACATGATTAAAAAAAATTGAAAAACAATATTAAGCAACAACAATAGATTTTGGTAATGGCAGGTTTGTTTATAGTTATTTCTACTTTTTTTTCTACGTCTGGCAAATATACCTTTCGCTTTTTTTACATTATGCTTAATATGAATTGAGTGCCATGATGCAACTCTTTCAAAGTGCTGCTTGTAAGCGATACGCAGATTAATCGCTAATTCTTTTATTGGATGCCAGGCTTGATGGCGAATGAATATAAGCCGTTTGGTCTGGAAAATTTGTTTTAGAAATTAATGAAAATAAGCGCATAGACACTTACGAACAAAGCTTGAAGTTTACTTTTTCATAGAAAATATAACAGAAAATTCTAGCATATGTACATAAGTACGCAACTAAGTTCATGCAAATGCACATGTCATGTGTACATGTTGTTTTTTTAAATGCCGACATTTATTTTTTGACGTTAGAGAAGGCGCTAAAGTTCTGTTGCTGATGTTTGTAGTTCAGAAAAAAAAAACAGCATTACAAAAGTAGATCATTTAAGCGTAAAGTGTCAATATCACCACTTAGACTCTTTGTATTGAATTTCCACAAAAAGCACTGAAATAATAAGAATGAAACTACAATATTCTCGGTTAAACTGCGGTTGTGCAAAATATAAAATAATAAATGATGACATAAATGCACATACATACATACGTAGCAGTGTATGTACGCAGATATACATGAACTTACAGTTGATTTTGTTGTCAAGTGTATACAAATATATGTGTTCCAGTAGAAAAAACTCCAAATAAAACGAAAAGTGGCCAAAAAGAGCCCACTTGCATAGAATTAGCATTCCGAAGTATTTCGGAACATTACTGTAACAAAACTATTGTTTACTCTACAATATTGTGTATTATTGTTGCAAATACGTTACAAACCTTATTTTATTTATTCATAAATCGGATCTGTTCTAGAATCCGAATTCACTCTAAAGTGGAATACTTCAGAATTGTTGCTGTTCTGCAATCCGAATCCGGATTGCAGAACACGTTTTCAATTAGAGTATTATAGGATGAGTGAAAGTAAATAGAATCGGCTTTTATTCATGCAAGTGATAACTTTTTTAATAAAAAATAAATTTTCTCTTTTAATTTGAAGTGTTTTTTTTTATTAAATATAATAAAAAAAAATTGAATTTACACACAATTATTAGTAAAACAAAAAAACCTTTTCTCTAATTTCTTCCAAAAATGTTGTATGTTTTGTCAAATGGCACTTGCGCAAAACAAAAATACAAAAGTATTCCTTATGTTCAAAAACACTAAGTTGCCCTACATATTAAAGTGTAATATGTCAATGTTTTTTTGGCTAATGCTTAATGCAGAATCAGAATTTATTGAAAAAGAAAAATTGACATTTTAAAGGAAATTATAATAAATTTCCTATATGGGTATTTTCATGAAATGGTCCACCGTTAGTTAAAAAATCAAAACGCTCGCACAATTTTTTTAAGCACAGAAAATTAAAAAAAAACTATTGACATTTTATTATGTAAAAAAAAATTTTAACTTATAATAATTTTAAATGATGGTACAAACTTCTGAAAATATATGTTAAATTACAAAAATATGTATGAAGGTAAAAAGTGTCACGTGCGTAATGTAACGTGCGTAATCCAAAAAAATTTTTTTTTTCTTAGCCAACCCATGCACACTTGTTTTTGAACAAACCATGATTATAAAGGTCCATTAGTAACCTTTATAAAAACATTTTTTCCGAAATAAAAATCTTCTACAATTCGCCTACTTTTGCAATATTTCATGCTGCTTTAAAAGGCACTTACGTTTTTTGTCACGTGCGTAAGTCAACTTTGATCGCATGGAACTTGGGTACCCAGTGCTCAATTTTCCAATATATATACTTTTTGGAAGGAACTCATCACATTAAATGTAACACTGGCAAAATTCCAACCCATTTATATTTTTATAATATTCAAAACAATTAAACGTGTACAAATGTCACGTGCGTAACCATGGAAATACCCATATTTAGTTTAATTTAAGCAATATTTATATTAATATGTTTGTATTTAGTGGTCAAATTCCATTGTAATAGTCCGGCAATACGTTCTTTTTACATCATATGGTTGTCAACGATCGTAGTTCATAAGCGCACAACCGGCAAACTGCCGCGCCGGTAATTTCACAACCTCACACCCGTCGCGGTCAAGAGCGTGCAATTCAACATCACCTAATTTTTATTTATTATGCTTTGCCAAACTAATATATTGTGTAATTGAGCATAACTAAACACGCCATTTTTTTTCCTTTTCACCCTCGCTACCCTCTTTTACTTGCTCCGGTATAAAGCGAGGTGCAGTATAAAACATAAACAAATTAGTTTCCCAGCTCTGAAGTTAAGAAAAAATACCTGCAACTTTTGTTAAAAATTGTTATGCGAATGTGTTTGCGTATAATTGTAACGCCACCTATTTCTCGATACAAGATCAATTAAAAGGTCTCTCTTCATTCATATGTAGTTTTATTTACTTGTGCCTCTCTGGTTGATCGATTTGAGCCAACAGCACAAACAAACACCAAACACTTGTCGTTGGCATTGTTTGGTTCGTTATTATTCGTTTGGCTGTATTCAAGTGTGTGTGTGTGTGTGTGGATGTGCAAGTATGCGTGCGTACGTATTTTAACTAACACAAGATTGCTAGAATTCGTTACACTTCGAATCAGGCTTTTTATTCAAGTTAAACAAACGTTATATGTTGTCATTTCATATATTTATATTGAACAATAAAAAATAATCGTTATTTATTTTTTTTTTTTGCTTTATTTTTATTTGAAATTTTTGTTCCATCTTCTACACTTAAGCAGCAAAAGTAAAATAAACTAAAACAACAACGTGAATTAATTCTATCATAGTAGTATTTGTTAATAAATATTGTTTATTACGAATACATACCACAACTACTGCTACTTTTATTTTTTCGCTACCACCATTAAAATCTGAGTAAAAAATATTTCGTTTAGTGTCGCTTCGTTCATGATTTAGTTCTATCGATCACTTGTTAAAAGCGTGCTCTT
Organism: Sturmia bella; assembly: GCA_963662145.1. Taxonomy (NCBI): domain Eukaryota; kingdom Metazoa; phylum Arthropoda; class Insecta; order Diptera; family Tachinidae; genus Sturmia; species Sturmia bella. The sequence continues at coordinate 29,385,080 of OY759171.1, read as the reverse complement.
TTATTTAACTATTTCTTGTTTTAATTTAAAAATAATATTAATAATAAAAAATTACGTTTATTAGGATTTGTAAAATGTGAAAAGAGTAGTTTTATTTTTGCAATTAAAATAAGCAAAAATTAAAAAAAAATATATAACAACTTTGCTGTTAAAAAATTTTTTTTAAATATCCATTTTCAATAACCTTTGTTTTATTTTCAAAGTGAAAAATGCAAAATTAAAAATTATTGCTTCCAATACTGGCCAAATGATGGCAAAGTGCTTGTTAAAAGGAAAATGAAAAATAGTTCTTAAAAGCGTATGAATGAGAAGAGTTTTCTTCATTTAAGCCATCTCATTGATATAAAAAAGTTTTTGAAAGTGATAATGGATGCAAATTTAATCAAGTGCTTCAACTGGAAATTATTACATTTGCAGCCCAAAGATTTGTGGATTTTAACGTTTATTGAAAAAAGGTAAATATATTTTATAGTTTATATATGGTATAAGTATATTTTTTATTTGGATACACAAGACTCTCCGTCCTCCTTGAAGAAAGGATGTATATATATTTTAAATGTATGTGCACCACACAAATATCGCTTGTACGCATTATTTGGTTTTTTTTGCAGAAGTATTAATACACAGTATAATGAGTTGCCCCTTAGTACATTCTTTCAATGTCCAGGCTTTAATTTATATTTACATTTTACTAGCGAGAGTAACCAACATTAGAATGAAGATGTTTTTTTGTACAGATGTAATTTTTTGAAGATGTAATTTTATATAAAGTTTTCTTAATCACTTTTCTTACTAAAGATCATTTTAAAAATTTTTTCCCGTTTATTTGTGCTGCTGATTGAAAATTGTTTATTATGCCATATTGAGCTAAATCGCTGTATGAATATTTAACGAAGAAATTTTAATTATTTTGAAATTATTGTGGCACATTTTTTTATTTCTTATGAATTGTTATCCAGTCAATATCATTTAATTTCTTCAACATGAGTGCGGGACACATTTCAATCAATCAACACCGCTACACCTTTTGATTCAATTAACAGCAATGATAATTGCAAATACTTAACCTGACTCCACACCTTTTAAGGCTGAGTAAAAAAATTTTTAAAAAAAGATGGACTGGAGAAAATAGCAAAATCGAACATTTTTAAACAGCACCGATATAAACAATACGCTGGGTCAATTTGTATGGACAAAAAATTTGTTGATATTAGCTCTGTTTCTTTACTCCACTTTCGGATCCCGTGGGACGAAAAGCGTTTCCGTACTTTAAAATTGGTCAAATGAGAGTATTTATGAGAGAAAATTATGCTTCTTCTTCTTGCACTAAATAGCCCGTAATTTTTCTTCGGACTAGTTTGGGCAAGTAGTTGAGCTGTCAGCTGCTTCAAAGAATAAACAGTAATACAGAAGAAATAAATGTTTTGCGGAAACTAAAAGAAAAATTGGAAAGTACTGTGAAAAAATACTTTAAATTAAGAAATTGTTTGTTCTCGAAAAATTGTTGATTGTTATATGTACATATATTTATATTTAAAAATTCATTTGTGTATGTATATGAATTTATGAGTTCTGTTGTGTTTGTATAAAGTTTTATGCACTCATAGTTTGTATTTTTGGAACGAAGTTCCTTAACGCGGCTTGCTGGTAGTGCAAATTAGTAGAAATCGTTACGAAAGCGTGTGACCTGTTTATATGTATTGGTTTATCTGTCGACAAACAATTGTGTGGGTGTATGCACTGCTGTCAGCGGAGACACCTGCCAATAAATATTAAATAGTTGTGAAAACGGACACTATCAGTTGATAGGTGCCGCTAAAGTAAAGTATGTCACAACAAAAGCAACAGCAATATTGAAAAATTATCTTCGTTTTGTAGCAGATTGACAAAAAATACTGCATGTGTCAAAATTAAAAAAATAAAACGTTCCAAAAATTTTAAGAAGCATATAAAATTTAAAAATTTCAAAAACAACACAAAATAAAACATACAGATTTCACCTTGTATTACATTCGAAGATGAAGAAAAAACTAAAGGAACTTCTTTCCTAACGGGGGTCCCCCGACCGCATTTCTTTTTTTTTACATAAAGTAAATAAAATAAATAATTTTTTTTTGTTTTTATAAATTCAGCGGTCAGAACCCTGACATTTTCTTTTGCGGTAAAATATTTGATTTTATTCGTTCCCGTACTTTTGTGCATTTTTGTCTCTTATTGAGAGAATTTATAGTTTACTCACATTTTTCCGAACTTTACTCAAAATGTAAAGAAAGAAATCGATACTGACATACTATTGTGACATATCAAATAAAATAATTTTCGAGGCGATGGATTTTCAATTTATTTTTATTTTTGTGCAGGAACAGTCCAAAACAGGCATTGAAAAATTATTGAGGGTTTTTCATAAATATAACCCTCAAACGGGTAACGTGGGACAAGCTAGTGTGATGGAAAAAAAGTTAGTTATTGAGGAGCCCAACTAAAGACTTGTACTAATAAGTTCCAGGGTGCCTGTAGAGGAGGCATGTCTAACCCACCTGCAATTATATTTTTTTTTTAGGAGTGCTTTCTTAGATCCTAAATATGATTAGGATCAGTGCCTCTAGATATACAGAAATAAAAAAAAAATAAAGTCAAGTTGAATCTAAAAACTTTTGCTGATGATTCATATCAATTAAAGACCAAACGTAAAAATTAAGCTGAGTTATAGCTGCTGTTGCCAAGCCGAAAAGTATCACATCATCACCCGTTAAGACTCTGGCTGTACTTAAAATGTTCTACTCATTGTCAACTATATGTTGCCTTGTCGCTGAGTGAAGCTTCATAAAATCAGTAAATTCTCTTACTACAATATAAAACAACTTGTAATATGGTTTATAGGCACGTTGGTGTTCAATAAATTTATTGCCTTTTGCATTGTATACATATATGGTTATTTCTTTTTTTGGAACGAAGTTCCTTAACGCGGCTTGCTGGTAGTGGAAATTAGTAGAAATCGTCACGAAAGCGTGTGAGCTGTTTATATGTATTGGTGTACTGTCGACAAGCAATTGTGTATGATGGGCGGTGTCTCCACTGACATCAGCGGAGACACCTACCAATATATATTAATTAGTTGGAAAACGTTCCAAAAATTTAAAGAGTCATAAAATTTCAAAATTTCAGAAACAACACAAAATAAAACATACAGATTTCACCTTGTATTACATTCAAAGATGAAAAAAACGTAAGCAACTTCGTTCCTAACGGGGGTCCCCCGACCGCATTTCTTTTATTTTTTTAGATTAGGATCAGTACTCAGGGGATGACCCCTATACGTGCATTGCCTATTGTACAGGAACTTTAAAAAGAAGAAAGGGGGATGAGGTTGAGAAAACAAACATGGGGAGTGTTTGGGGACTTTTGATTGAACAAAATAAATTAGAACATAAAAACAGAATATTTATTTTTGCAAAGCTGTGTAAGTCGGGATTAATTGTTGCTAATTTTTCGGTTTAGTATCTAGACTATATACCTTCGACATTATACAGTTAACAACATTCATCGAAACGTAAACGTCTTCAGTATTGCAAAGCTTTGACCATACAGAACAACAAACGACGCAATAACTACGATAATAACTATTACGAATGTACACTTTGATGGGTTTGTTTTCAAAAATATATCATGGTTATTAGGATCTCATTTTGCCAAATATCTTTAGATAATTCTGCCAAATAAACGTTTAATAAACATGGAATATATTTTTAAGCAGGCCAATAAAAAACGCACACGTTTACCTATTACGACTACTCATCACAAAAAACATGTCCTCTGATCAAAAGTTTACAAACAACTTCATTCGAAACATTTGAAGTAAATGTATTAATTCAGGTCCAAAAATGAACCTTTTCAAAAAATATTTGCTTTATTTTTCAGCTGTCTATATGCCGATGACATTTCGTTGGTGCTAATCAACTCATCAGAAGACTTGAAAAATTCTTAATTCGAAATGTCGTCGTCATATAGACAGCTGAAAAATACAGCAAATATTTTTTGAAAAGGTTCATTTTTGGACCTGAATTAATACATTTCAAGTGGCTCTTAAAGCAAATAAATAATTAAGTTCACATTTGAAGTAAAGTAATCATCTCTACTTATGCCTTAAAAATTAAATAGTTTTTGTTAAATTTTTCCATTTTTTTTTCATGTAATAGTCTGCAAGTCTTTCTGGACCAATTAGAAAAATTCTTTTACAGTTGGGAAGCTGGACCATTAAAAATAAGAGAAACTATAAATCATTGTATTATTAAGCAGATAATCATACTTTCATTATAAAAGGCTACCACCTGCACGATTTACGTAAGCCAAAACTTATAATCTATAAAATTTTTTGCAAGCACCTGTGCGAAGCTGGGGTGAACTGGTAGTCAGCAACAAAAACATTAAAGTGAAATAGCTTTTCCGATATTGCTCGTTCTTAGACCCTTAAAGAAGAGAATTTGATTGTTATTAAACAGACTTCTAAATAAAAATAAGAAAAACGGGGCCTCCGAAAAAATATTGTCATTTTTGAAATACTAGCTGCTTCAAAAAGCCGAGTTGTTTTTGTCAAATACGTCAGGAAAAAACGTTTTTTAGCGATTATTTTCGATTTTGATGGTGCCGTTGAAATTTTTAATATGACAAAATGCTCTACCCAAGTTGAGTTATATTGGGTAATTTCAAATTGGGTAGAGCATTGGGTAATTTCAAAAGTATGCAAACATTTTTTTTCAGTTTGATTCACGGTGTTCTTTGATGTTTTAGTACCACGTGGGCGTATAAGCAATTGTTTTGAAATTATTAGCAATCCGCGACTCCGCGGATTGGTACACAGGCCCAATACTATATAAAAGAATAAAGAAGATTTTCTGCATTATGCAAATTTTTCAATGGTAGTAAGTTCAGAATAGATTTATCTGATTAGTTTTAGCCAAAAAGTCTTCCTTATAAAGAAAGATCATAAAAATGTATAAAGGAAAGCAAAAAGTTGAAAGTAGGAGCCAAATCAAATACACAGTCTTGAGTTTTGATTATATAGAATAATGTATTGTGCAGTTTCTTCCACTTTGTGTACGGCAGCAGCACTATTCAATTGTAGCTTTTAAGCAAAACGCATTTAAGTTCATAAAATATGCAATGATTACTACTAAACAGCTGCTTACAAATTTAATTAAATTGTGCTGACAATTGTGTACAATAATTGCTTTTCAATAAGCATTCGTTACTGTGAAAGGAAAATCTAAAATTTTTTTTTATATTTTGCTTATTGAGGTTTTATATATTTATGAAAACTTATAAAGTTTTCGTTATCCATGTTGTTGTCTTATAAGTTAAAAATTATAAAAAAAAAAAAAAAAATTTGGTATTTGTTTTTTTTTCCAATCGTTGGCTCGTTTTGATATTTTAAATAAATAGTCGCCAACAGTAAAACAGACAGACTTCAATACCAGTATTTCTTATGAAACATGCACACATGTTCTCGTATGCATTTTTTACTGCAAGTATCTTAATAAGAAATAAAAATAAGAAATATGACGATTCTGGGTATGACAAACAACTGTCATAAATCTTAATTTTATTGCCCCTTGAGACATAAATATTGATTTGCATATTTCTGTAATTCAATTCCATTAAAATTAATATTTATTTAATGCTTTATCTCTGCAGTACTTTTTTATTACTTGTTATGTTATGCGCCTTTAACTATTTTAAATTTTTATAGCCCTTTTTTCTCTTTTCTTTCAGTGTAAATTGAATTAATTATATAAAAAAGCTGCCAGATTTGCAAATAGCTTAGAGCTAAACAAGGTTTGGCATATTTTTAACAGGCCTGTTTTATTAATTATATGTATATTAATGATGCCTGCTTGGTGAACTAAAAAGTATTTCAACTATCGGTTGGATATCTCAGCACTTTTACCAGTTCAAGAGAAAAGAACTGGTAACAAATGGTGGAAACCTTTTCGCATTGGAAGATAGAATGAACGATTTGGAAATAATTTACATGCGGAATGATTTAAAAAAGGTATGTACATATGCACGTTATTTCTTTTTCGCACCTACGAAAAGCTATTTGGATTTGTAATAAAGTTTTAAACAAAATCTGCAACTAAATCCTCAAGGTATACACCAATATATCTCAATAACAGGTAGCCGCAAAACTATAGGGTCCGCCATCTAACTTTATGTTTTCAACTAGTGCTAATTTCGTGAATGGTAAGACTTAACTCATATCTGGTTAGACAAATAATTAGTTTTATCCTTCCACTCAACGAATCTGGTTGTGTATACGCTTCGATAAGTGGGTCTGCGATCGACTTACAGATATGCCGATTTTGCCAAAAGAAAAAACAATCTTTTCAGATGAAGTTCATTTTGATCTTGGCGGGTATGTAAACAAGCAAAATTGTCGCATTTGGGACACAGAAAAATCGCATGCATACATTAAAAAGCCAAATCACCAAAAACGAGTCACTGTTTGGTGCGGATTTTGGTCCAGAGGCATAATTGGGCCATTTTTTCTTCGAAAATGAGCAAGGAGTGGCCGTTGTCAATGGCGATCGTTATAGGACCATGTTGAACAAATTTTTGTGTACAAAATTTGAAGAGGAGGATATTAACAACATTTGGTTTCAACAGGATGACGATACGTGCCACACAGCCGAAGCTACAATCGATGTTTTGCGTTATTTGGCGGACCCTTTGCAAAAACACATAATGCACACAAACACTTCATGTATTTTGTTGGTAAGAATACTTTATATTCTGTCACCCATTTGTTCGTGTTTGTGTTGTGTATTTCGACAATTCTTCGAGCTAGAAAAAGTAGTCAGTTGGTCTTGTGAGGCTACCTACACTAAGAAAAAAAGCTTCTTGGCATGATTTTTATCATTGTGTGGATGAATTTTTTCAGCTATGATATGAAATTGTTTTCTGACACAGAAAAAACACAAATTACAAGAATTTACAAATCAAAACAAATATTTCTTCCGTTTTTCTTTCTCTTGTTTTCCCTTCTTTAGTGTTAATTTGTCTTATCTTACCACTCCGTTTATTAATTTTGTTTCTTCTTGATGCCTCTAATGCATCCTTCTTATAATTCCATCTTCAAGCATTTTTTTGTTGGCTCTGATTCAATTAAAAAAAGTTAAACCTCGGAACCTCACGTTTCTTTAGTCAGTCACTCTATCAATTTATTAAGCTTCTCAAAATTTGCGTAATATGTAATTTCATGATATCAACGTAAACTTTTTATTGAATGCAATGAAATCAGTAAAATGAAAAAGAAGCTGAAATCAAAAAGTTCGTTTCATGAATGACATTTTTCGTTGCAAAGACGAAATTGTTAATTTGTGCAGTGAAAAACGTGTAATGAAACCCTTTCATTACCCGAATGCATGAATTTTCTCTTAGTGTAGTATAAGTACCTTGTTTTAAATTATTATTTTTGAATATACTGCCAGGTTTCATTCTCACAAAAGAATGGAGTTTGGCAGAACAAACTCTTTCACATTAACACGTATTATTTTCAGGTTTCTTTCAAACCTGATTGCAATTGCAATAAATTCAGCAAAATCTGGTACCAATATAGATTTCCTCATTTTATAATGGAAATCTGAAAACTAATACTTGCAATAATATTCGTTGAATGCTAATATTCTATCTAAACTTAAGCAGTAGTCGATGTTTCAAATTTATTTGGGATAAAATTGCACTTTTGGGGCAATAAAAATATGCTGGAAAAAGAGTATCACTGCGTTTGGGATTCCTGTGCTATCTATTTCAGTGACTGAATTTTAAATCAGCAGCTTTACCTTCACCTTTAGCAGTGAAGACCAGGCTTACAATCAAAAAATTTTAAAAAGTGCCACACAAATTTGAGTTGGAGAAATAAAAAATTATGCAGAAAATTTCTTTAAGAAAATAAATGCTGAATAATTTTTTTTTTAACTTTTTATTTATAAAAAACAAAAACACAAAAAGCTTGCATATGTATTAGCTTATTTACTATGTGAAGTTCACTGAAAACAATCCTCAGACCGAACGGAACATTGTAGAAAATTAAGTTTCCAATTAGAAACTTATCGGCTCTTGGAATCAAACAATGAATTCTTTGCTGAACATACATTAAAAAAATAAAACAGAAATAATTGATTAGAGGCGACAGTTCAAAAAAAAAAAAAAACTAAATGAGGCCTTGTGAGGATATTTTTTGGTGTGTAAGAAAACAAATGAACCCTTATGCTAGGAACACAACTGTGACGAACGACGAATTTTTCGCCGTGAATATTCGCCGTCAAAAATAAAACACATTGGTGTATGTGAAAATGCACACAGTCATAGCCTCCATCGAAAGTCGTTGTACGAACTTGAAATAGATTTATTTCTATTTATTACGCCGACTAATGACGAACAAATCTGTACCATGTGGCCATTTTGGTTTTAGTTTTCAAGTGTTTTAGCAACAACAGTTAATTCTTACTTCAATAGTTTTTATTTTAAGTACTAAGCTTTGACTTTTTGCATTTAAAATAAAATTATAAAACATGTTTGTAGTGTTTAATTTTTTTTTAGTTTTTGGTAATGCTAAAATTTTTTTTTAGCAACCAATTTTATAAATATGGTCACCCCATCAGCGGTTCAACTCTAATAAGATAAAATTAAAAGAGATGTTTTTGTTTTTCGTCGTTATTGTGCTTCATAGGACGAATTTACACAGCGAATTTTAACTGGAGTATCGCAGACATTAGCTTTGATCCCGTGCTCCCGTGCTCCCGACTTGCATGAAAATTTTTCCCGCCATTGGAGTTCCTGCGAGGCAGAGACATTTTGTGAAAGAATTATTGTTTTTTTTTTTCTTGCACGAAACAGTCCGCACTTTTTCTTGGGTCTAGTTTCGCCAGCTAATTAAACAGTCAGATGTTGCAAAAAGTAAGCAATAACAAACAAAAAAATTTATCTGAGTCCACCACCATAACAACTATTTCGAAATTTTTCTTTAGTATTTCATATAAAAGTACCTGTAAATCACTTAAAAAACATGTAATTTTCCCAAAATATACGTTTCAATTTTGCTTACAGCATCAAAATATATCATGCAACATTTTTAGGGATGGAAATGTGGTGTTTGGTGTTCCCGTACTTTTGTACATTTTTCTCGGGTGTTGAGAAAAATTCATGATTGATCTCACTTCACCGAACTTTGCCTAAAAAGTATGGCATCGAACTTATATTTCAGGGGCACAAATAAAAATAAACTTCAACATAATTGTCGCACTACTTTGAGACTATATACTATTCTTGGGGTTAAGTAATGTCTCTCAAACCTTGGGTTAAGTAATGTCTCTAATTTAATTACTAAACACTTTGGTAAAACGTATATAACATTCTGCTCTGCCAATTATACAATTCCCGCTTGCCTTTAGGGCTCTGTACTCAAAGAGGGAAAATGGAATCCTATTATTGAGACCTCGCTGTCCTTTCGTTTGCCAAAGTCCCCATCACAGACTACATAGATATCCCAAAACTGACTTTTGAAAACTGGCCATATCATTTGTTTGGTGGCCAGTAAGAAGAGAGAAGTACAGAAAATCGTTGTAACATGAGTGTATGAGACCAACTGGTGTACACAAAACAAACATAAACAATGAAAAAATGTTGTTGTAAAGTGTTTTGTTGTAATTTTTACGAAACAAGTAGAAAACGTGAATGAAAAGCTTTGAAAAGTAAGTTTTAAACATATTCCATGTATAGCTAGTGATGTACTCAATGCAAATAAAATATTAAATACAAATAATTATTATTTGTGTGATTTCAAAGCTGTTTTGTTTGCATCAGATTTGCACTGAATTTTTCTAACCAAAAATCAAATGTAAACAAATGCGGAGTCAACCAACACAGATAGCTATATAAATATTTTCATGTTTGCTGTCCTTCACTGGATGGTCGAGCACCGCAAGGCTGCCACTTTCATGAAATTTCACATTTTTGTAGTCCGGCAGACCTGGTGACCCTTCTTTTTGTATTCTGTGGTCCCCATTCTGCAGCAATAAAATATACTAATAACTGTCTAAAGTGAAAACTAAATTGGATTCCCATACAAGACACCGTAAACATTAGATAAAATTACTAGTAACTTTTGAATCATCAGAAAGAAAGAGCTAACATTTGCTCAACATATGTATGTGGCTTGCGCTTAAGAAGAACAGGGTGCTGTAATACAAGAAATTGTGAAAACGAGCTAAAATTAGCTGTAACTTTGTAACTCAACGACATAAACGCTTGAAATTTGTACACGATATGTGGTTATACAGACTATTCAACAGTAAATATATAAAAAAAGAAATGCGGTCGGAGGACCCCCGTTAGGAACGAAGCTCCTTACGTTTTTTCTTCATCTTCGAATGTAATACAAGATGAAATCTGTACATTTTATTTTGTGTTGTTTTTGAAATTTTATATACTTCTTTAAATTTTTGTTTTTTTTTACTTTTGACACATGCAGTATTTTTTTTGTCAATCTGCTACAAACCGAAGAAAAGCAACTGTTGGTCAATTTTTCAATATTGCTGTTTTTTGTTGTGACGTACTTTAGTTTAGCGACATCTAGCAACTGGTAGTGTCAGTTTTCACAACTAATTAATATTTATTGGCTTGTGTCTCCGCTGACGTCAAATAGTTTCGATACTTGCCCCCCGTCATACACGATCGTTTGTCGAAAGATACACCAATACATATAAACAGCTCACACGCTTTCATGACGATTTCTACTAATTTGCACTACCACCAAGCCGCGTTAAGGAACTTCGTTCCAAAAATTAAAAACTAAAGAGTGTATTAGAAAATGATATAAGCTGAACCTTTTGAACTGCCAGAGATAGAGACTTGAAATTTGGACAGGGTGTGTAGTTTACAAGCATTCACAGCAAAATTAATATAATTAGTGTCTATACACACAGACACTCTTTGGTTTTAAAATCATTTTATATTAATGATATACCTAGCTAGCCGTAAGAGATAGAAACTTGAAATTTACACCGTTCATGTAGTTGTTTGGCCTCTATTGCAGCAAATACTAAAAACAATAAAAAAAATTAAGAACTAAAGGGTAACATATGCAAGAACTAACCTTAACCTACCACTTGCTTGGTAGTATGGAACCCTTAGCAGCCTGAGTACAGGACGTCTATCGAACAAATGCAGCAAACTATATGGCATGGTTCTATTTTTTCTAGAACTATATTCAACTCTGTATGTGTTTTTTTTTTTTTGTATTTGTATTAATGCGAAAACTATAAGTACTAACGGTTGAGTTTTTCATTAGTAAAATATCTTTTACTAGCAGGACACCTTCCTTTAATAAGCAAAATAATTCGACAGTAATATTTATATGTGGCGAAAACGGCTAAAAATTAGGTACGCGAATATGAAATAAAAAATGCTCAATTCAATTTTACTGGCAACACTGGCAGTAAAATTGACACAGACTTACATACGCATACCCAAAACATTAAAAACCTATTAACACATTTTTATTACTCTCCTTTGTTTACTGCGATCAGAGTTAATCAATCTTTTTTTTAGTTTTTTGTACTATTTAACAAAAATTTCAAAAATTTATTTATTTAAATAATAAATGAAGGTCTACCACTTTCTTAAAAAATTTATAAAACTAGTAGTATTAAACAACAAAATATCCATAAAACGTCTAAATATTTTTTTTTAGTAAAACCAAATATTTTAGCAGTTGTATAAAACAATAAATAACACAAAGAAAAAAAAAATAAAATATGTAGAGAAACGCAAAAAAGACTACAAATGAAATCAACAGAAATATATATAAAAAATCTTTTTTTTTTTTAAGATAAACATTTTTGATGTTTAACAATTTAAATTATGCAAACGAGTTAAAAACCATCTACAACCACTGCAACAACAAAAAGTTGTTTTTCGTTAGAGGAAGATACTACTACATACAACATTAAACAGAATAACTTACTCTAAGACAGAGTTTAAAAATCTACACATTTTGTTTTTCAACTTAATACATACAAGTGGTTGAATTGCTGCTCCCTTTGGTTCTCTCGTTCAGGTACGAACTGGTAGCCAAAGGAAAAATAATATTAAAAAGCTTCAATATTTTTTTGAATACACATACTGCTCGTATCTGCAGTTGATCGAACAGATGCGATAACAAGATGCGCAATAATTTGCAGATGCGTTTTAGCTACTGGTCATTAGCAAGAGCAGAAACAAAAGCAAAAAAAAAAAAAGGTCGAAATAGCAACAAAAATAATCAAAACGGCAGCAGAAGTCGCAACACAAGCCAAAAGTTTCCAAGCAGGTCTCGAGCACGTTCGACGAGACTGGCTTTAAGGTTTCGAATTAATGTTGTTGCCTCTTTTACTTTTATTCAAGCAGATGTAAAGAGTAAACAGTTTTAACAGCAAATATGTTAATTCTACATTGAGAAAAATTTAGCTTGTCTTCATGCCAAGATTCAAGTTCCTTTCTTATATTTGCTCCATAATCTACAAGAAACCTTTGACCATCTCGCCTTAGAATGAAATTTTTTATACTGATTTCATTCAATATGTGCAAATATTCAAAAATTAGTTCAACAAAATGCTGTTAAGCCACATGAATATTAGTGTTTTAGATCTAAGAATGGCTTTTTAATTGTTTTCGGTTTAGCAACTCAACTCGTCAGTAGACTCGAAAAAGCTTGACAGGCTCTTATTTTTAGAAAAGTAATGAGAACTAAAAAATAACTTCAATATCGAGAACAATTTAAGAGAAGAAAATTATGTAGCAATACGTTTGCATTGTATGTTATGACAAGTTGAGTGCCTACAAGTTAAGTGGACGTCTGAAATGCTCGAAAGAAACGAAAAAAAAAACTCTTTTTAATACTTATATTATCTAAGAAAATACTTTTCTTATTTATTTTTTACTCTTAATAGTTTATTTATTTTTTAGTGTATGGTACCAATTTTTGGCAGAGAGAGCAATAATTTGCTTGATAGCATAACATTTTGTTATGAGTAAAAAATGCAGTTTTTGGCAGTTTAATAAAAATTAGTAAATTAGAAAAATGCTTGCTAAATTCTTTCTTATAGAAAATCAAAATTTTCCGATTGCGGACTGAACCAAAATGCCTTTCATCTCCATTGCCATAAAATTTGTTTTGCCTCCAATTTCAATATTTCCGAATTCTTTCAGCATTTTAGCTTTGGGAATACTTTGTTACCGTTTCGCAGATGTCTTTATATTTAATATACCAATTTTATTCATTAGCGGTATTCACACCGAATTTGTTAATTTGTTACTCGGTAGTTTGTTAATTTGTTAAAGTTAGCAACTGTGAACGACCCTCTTTTTAAAATTTTGTTGTCTGGTAACTTTCGTAGTAAACCAGCTGATTTATTAGATTGAGAAAATTAAACATGCCTCGAGAAAGTGTAAAAAAACAATTGTTAACCATTTAATTACTCATTCTTTGAGACAAATAACGTTTGCTGACGGTAAGTAGACAAGATTTATCGAAGTTTAATAGTTTAATTACAAATAATTTATTAATGCAGAAATTTTCCATGATGATGACGATGAAACCGAAAATGTACTGGATGAGCTGTATGAAGATTTACATGCTGTCATGAAGTGTCGCAGAGGAGTTGTGTATGAAGTTCCAAAATCAATTCATGGGCGCGAAGACGTTTTGTCTTCAATGGATGAAAATCGTTTCTGCCAGATGTTACGGCTGAATCGCGAGCAATTTACTCATCTACTATCACTCACATATAGCGACAGATGTACTGGCAAGCAGTTTCCAATAGACTTACAACTCGCTATAGTTTTGTTTAGATTGGGATCCTCTTGAGAAAGCGCTTCATCACAATCGCTACATTTTTTTGGAATCGGTGACGGTGGCACTCTTCCAACATAAAATCCAACAGAAATTTATGCTCCACTTCACTCCACTTTTTTGCATTTTTGTTCGAATTCGCTTTTTCTTTTGGTTATCCACTATTAGAAGAGTTTCTGATTTATTAAAATAAAAAATCATTTAATTAACATACTTACTCTTAATATACACGAAAATTGCCAAAACATAAATATTTTATTTAGAAATGTATCACAAATGGCTTTTATTATTTAGAAACTGCAACAGCTGATTGTGAGTTACCAATTAACTATTTTATCAGGGATGCCGTGTCGTTAACTTGTTAAATGTTAATCCGGTAGTGCGATAAATATGCAAAAACAAAATACGTGTAAAAAAGTAACTATTAACGATTAACAAACTAACAAGCTCGGTGTGAAAACCGCTATTATTAATTATTCTTTACTAAAAATCGGTTTTTAACTATCCCTTCCTTTGCAGGATTGAAAATGTATAACATCGGGCTAAATGTAGACAAAAGAAGCCACCACTTCTCCATTGGTTTACTGTTTATATGAAGAAAAAAAAAATAATATAAAAAACCGTAGATTTGATGCAACCACATTAGCCACATAGAGCCAAACTATCTAATAGAACTAATAAGATCTTCTCTATGAAGAGAACTCCTTAGTATATTCGCATAGTAAATCTCATTAGTTCGATCAATAAGAAAAACACATAACATAATAAAAACTTATGCTATTTTTGGTACAAAAAAAATCTATGACATATGACAAGGCGTATTGGCTTGCTATTCATTTTTAAAAAAGTATCCCTTATTGATTTCACTAGGTTCCTAATGGTCAGGTGTATTTTCTGAAACTTCTGGCTGAGTTGATTGAGTGGCCGACTGACAAAGTTATCAGTCGCAAGGTTGTGTGTTAGAATTCATAAAAAGAAGCTTTCTTAAAAATTAGTAACACTGCAAAACAACAATTACAAGTTTAATCCCTGGCTTTATCAGTAATATTTTCCTTATAATATACATTTTCTTTATAAAATAATAAGACTTACTTCTTGATAATACGCATAAAGATATCTTATTAAACTTGTTCTGTTTTATTTATTTCTCTTTATTTATTTCCTTAGTAGTCATTGCCACATGCTGTCCTATTTGTAGATTTATCAATTTTGGTTAGAGCTTTTTCGGATTTCTTTTGTAGTACAATCAGGGATGCAAAGTTTAGTGCAATTGTTAAGTACTAGATATTTGGAAGTTAATACACAAAATGAGTACATTTAAGAAAAATGGAAATGCAACTAAAAATCTTTTTTTCACTTGTCTGTAGAAATATCCAAAACCTTCGGCCGGAATGGAACCAGTGACCTCCGGGACTTTAGTGGTCCGGTTAGCTGATTGCTTGCCTCTGCTAACGTCAACTACATCAACTTTAAGCATTGAAAATGACACTAAATCTTTGTAATTCATTCTCATTTCTACTGCTTGACACTCAGTTTTTGTGGTACAAACAAATTTATCTAGAGGCCACAAATAATCGCAACTCTGGTTATGATTTCGAGCGCATGGTTTTAGTGAGGAAAGAGTAATTCGATGTGTTCAGGGCAGTCTGCCGTGTTAAAACCAGGTTTTAGCAGTAGAAAAGTTCTTAAGGTATAATTTTGAGTCAAAGATCAAAATTCTTCGGGTGCCATTTTCAAAACTGAAATAATCTACACATAATTTTTTTAAGTGCATTGTAAATACTTTGGTTAAAAGTAACAAGTGGTATTTTCACTTGCAAAAAATAACACAAACAACACTCTACTACAACAACAGTAATCACTACAACAACATAAATGATGTTGTCACACTAAACACATTGGCCAGATATTTGAAACTACGAAAACGCATGCGAATAAAATTTTCCAAAAAAAAAAAAAAATTAAAAAGAAAACGACATAAATTAAATCTTCGATATTGAAGAGATTATACAAATAGAGATAAAACTCGTAGTTTTACTGGTTTAAAGCCAAGCATGAATTGAGCTCCAAGTTTAAATAAATTAAGATTTGAGAAATTAACATAAAAAATAGGGATCATTGTTATTCGACTAATTTTTTTTTTTTTTCATAAGATGGCACTTTCCCATTCTAAAAACTCCCGTAGTGCAAAATGATTATTTGCTTGTTCTTGTTTGCGGAATAAGCTACCACGTCTGTATTAGAATCATTTGCCCCTTATCAAATTTCCATGCATATTAGACCTGGAATGCGCGTGCTTGGAATTGTCAGATTCACCTTAAGGTGTACGTTCTTAAAGTTATAAAATTAAACTTTCTTTACGATCTCTAAGATGCCAGTTTTATTTGATATGCCTGCCACAGACGCTTGCATGCGTGTGTTTGAACTTTTGTTACTGCTTGTGCTGAAGGTATTTGGGGGCAAAAACAAGTTTGTACAACATAAATGCAACAAGAAATATGCAGAAATATATCGTGTATTTTTGTTGCTGTGAATATTTCATAAATAGTTACATTGTACTCTATTTGAAAGCCTCCTCTGTGTCTACATAGAAAAAGGTTCCAGTTTAGTTCTTACAAAATGTCAGTTGTATAAAGGACATACTTCTTGCTAGATATTATGAAAACCTACGTTCGCAGACATAAAGATATTAAACTGGCCTTGTATATAACCGCATAACGTAAGGACGACTGTGTCGATTGGCAGTACTTTTATGCCATTTACCCAAATACATCGGTTTTTCGATAGCTTTTGACATGAAAACAGATCTTCCACTACATCATATAAATCTTTTTTCATTTTTTTATATATAGGGTCCGCCAATTAATTTTTTATTAACGGCTCAAAACCTTGAGTGTAGATTCGGCTGTGTAGCGCCGTCCTGTTGAAACCAAATGTTGTCAATATCCTCCTCTTCAACTTTTGTGAACAAAAATTCGTTCAACATGGCCCGATGACGATCGCCACTGTTTGTTTGAGCCACGTTTGAAAATATCTTATTCAAACGTGGCTCGGAAAAAAAATATTGGGAAGAAGATTTTATTATGAGTTGATGTCCATCCAAATAAAATTTGTACAACGTGTGGAACTTCTAAGCTATTAAATTAGTGTGTGTGAAATCTGAAACGATAATAGAAAAAAATTATACTTTCAGTTTTATGCTTTTTTTATATATGCCTTTAAAACAGAGTTGGAGCTGTGGAGGATGAAATGTGTCCACCTCGAGCATAAAGCTGTTAGGTTTATTGATAAGTTTTAAAGATTTCACTTGAATTTTGTAGTCGAACTCTGTTATTTACAATTGCTATATAATTAACCCGGCTTTAGCCGCGGAGGAATTGAGAAAAAATTTTTATTTGTGGTAAAATTGTAGTCGTCAATTTAGTTAAGGGAGACAAGAAAAGTAAAGTTGAAGCGATATTGGCTGGAGAGCATGCCATTAAAGATGCTTCGAACACAGGTCATAATCAGTTGCATACTGCTATTAAGCAGTAACACCATCCTACTACCTGAGGTCTGCGTTACTAAGTAACTATATTTAATATATTGCTCCACTTAAATTTTATCACTGTGCTTTTCTGTTGATTGGAAGAATTTTTTTTTTTATGAATAAATTATGCCTAATGAGCCCATTAATCTGGAGTTATATAGCACGATTTCAACACATTGTACGTTGTTAAAATTTCAATTTACATGCAATGCTTTCTACGTGCCAAGTTGTGTAAATAGTTTTAACGTACAAAACAAATGTTTGCCAAAATCTAAAGTAAGATTGAGACTGTAAAATAATTAAAGGAATTCCAACATTATTGTAATTGGTTTTTTTAAGCATTAATTTTAACTTTATAGTCGAACTACTCATATATGATATACAACTTTTAATAATTTTATCGGGCTTGACTTCGGTTTTTACTTCCTTGAAATTGAGAAAGATTTTTTTGTGATGTGTTGAATTAGAGTGATCAGCAGACAGGAGAAGTAAGGTTGAGGACTTACTAGGGGGGGTACATAGCAATAATTATTTGCATTAATATATGTTTTAATAAGTTTAAAACATTATTAAACGTAATATTGACTATATTAAAGTACGTACACGTAAAGAAAAAGTATGGTTGAGGTAACCATATTCGAAGAGGAACATACTATTGTTGAAATATATGGTAATAGTCTGAAAATATTGATTCTTAAATAAAACATACACATTATGAGCGATTCCTCTTTTAGTGATTAGGTTATTTGGCCACTAACCATATTATTACTGTATTAAATCATATTCTTGTCATGTCCCACCACACTAATATCATTTTAAACCAAATTTTTGTCGCATCCAACAATACTATACTCCCATTCCAACATACCATTGTCAATTCTAAACATAATCTTGTAGAAACCAACTATATTAATCGAATACTCAACCTGGCTGACAATATTGGCTGAACTTAAAAAAAAACATGGTTCCTGGCTGCATTTTTATGATTTGATTTTACAGCAACATTGTAACAATTCAGGTCCCAAAAAGAACCTTTTCAAAATATTTGCTGTATTTTTCAGCATTCTATATGCCAACGACATTTCGTTAGTGCTAATATCGTCGGCATATAGACAGCTGAAAAATACAGCAAATATTTTGAAAAGGTTCGTTTTTGGACCTGAATTAATACATTTCAATTGGCTCTTAAAACAAATAAATAATTAAAAAAAAGTTCATATTTGCAATGTTGTAACTATAAAGTTTTTTTTTATATTATGTTTATGGGAAATACCAACGGTATATTTGGAGGTGACAATATTATCGTTGAAAACGAAAAAAGTATGGTTTGGCAGGACAATCTTATGCTTGAATACAACAATATCATAGTTAGTGGCTACAAAAGACTAATCGATTAGAATATTTACCGAATGCAAACAAATATTTATACATACACACTTCTATATATACAACTCAAAGCTTTTACTTACACATCCAATCAAAGCAGCTCTTCATGTGTTCCATAATTTATATTGCACAATTGTCTTATTTTTTTATAACTGCGGTTTTTTGTTTAACTAATTTTTTTTTTGTTCTTTCTTTTCAATAAAAGAAAAATGTTGATTAATAAGCGCACATAAATTTTCAATCACAACACAAAAACTGAAGAAAAATTAGCCTTCAACGGCATCAACAAAAACTTTATTAAAATCAACCATATTTTGTTTATTATTTATTTGGTTGCCATTTAATAGATCAAACATATTATGTTTGCCATAAATAAAGCTTGTTCAAATGTTTGCCATAAAATGGTTGTAAGTATTCTTTTTTCAAATGAATGCAACCACATTTCAATTTAAATGGATGGTGACAACAAAAAGATCAAAGCATCGAGGCGGCCGAAGCAACCCTTAAGGGTTTTTTTTTTTGGTTTAGCTCAAAGCCTATTTATCAGGTTGCTGCAAAACAAAAAACCTGCTTGTATTTCGTTTCTGTAATAACAGCGCTAAGACTTTCAAACCTGCAACAACCACATACGTCTGTAGAGCTTTTGACAGTTTCACAATGAAAACACACAAAATCATATTGAAAATGCATTGATCCAACAATTGGACCGTGATGCAGTGCTACATGTTTTTTTACACACATTTCACAGTTGGTGAAGTTTAAAAGAAGAAATAATTAAAATTTCTATATATTCAGTTGTGTCACAGATTTCGTCCGGAAACGAATCTGTTTAATGGTATGCTTTTTCTTTACAAAACTAAAAAAACTTTCGGAGCCAAAACATTTTCAAGTCCATCGATGGAATGGAACTGACTTTTTTAAAGCTATTTCATTCAATAAAATATGATTTGTTGCTGAAAAGCAATACGCACTGCATTCCTTTACCGAACGTGCAACCTTATTTTGTATTTATAAACTGAAGAATTATTTTTTTAACCTGGAAAATTGTGGTATTTTATTATTTTAGGCATTTTTGATAAATTTAATTTTGGTGCTCGTGTAGCATGAAACTCATGCTAAATGACGCTGCCTTTTAAATTTGGTTTTTTTTTTTGATAGTCATAAAAAATAACATTTTGATGTTGTTTTTATTTTTAGACGTGTTTATATCATATTTATCATTTTTCTGTTACTTGTTTAAATTTACAATGTGTGGTTTATATTTTCGAAGGTTTTTATTTAATACTCTTGACGTCAAAGCTAAAACCTTAATCGCCATAACTTGAAGTCAAATTTACATATACTATATGTAGGTATGTCTATGAATATAATAAAAACATTTATTTATTTTTTTTCAAATCATTACTCATTTGACATATTCCGTATAGTTGAATGACAAGTTTGTCTTTTTGCTGTTTATGACTTATTTTTTTGATTTAAGATATTACACAATATAAAATCAGCTCGTTTGTCCAATTAATCGGGCCATTCATCAGAGCTGGTAGAATTGTCTTCAAAAACATTAGCGGTTTTCACTCTCGATACTAATTTTACCACTCTGCTATATTCACTACGATTTTTACCATAAAGCTCGAGTGACTTTCTTACCTCAAAGTCTGCATGTTCTTGCAAATATTCTAAAACTTGCTGAATTTCTTTATCTGTCCACCCACCTTTTGTTGTGAATTTTGTCACGCTTTCTCTTCACCAATATATTTTTATTTGTTTTTTCCATATTTTTTATTTTCTCAACACAAAATTAAGTTTTGCCAGTAAAACGATTCACAGCACAGAATATCTGTGATTCCCAATAATAATTTTTTTACAATGTTTACTGAAGCTTTTTGTTTGATTTTTTAATCACAGCGTAGTAAATAAAAGTTCAGTACATTTTGTTGCTGCAGTGATGTAAACACTAGTACTTTAATCAAATCTGCTACTTTAACCAAATCTGCAACCGAGTTTACTATCAAGAGTGAGAACCGCTATTATGTTAAACTCAATGTCAAAAAATTAGCAAAGTGTTTTTTGTTGTTTTCATTATCTGATAAGTTTTTCTTAAGCTCCTAGAACTATTTTTTGATATTCTAAAAAAGTAATTCTAAATTAAATCTTATATCTACATATATATATATATATATATATATATATATATATATATATATATATATATATATATATATATATATATATATATATATATATATATATATATATATATATATATATATATATATATATATATATATATATATATATATATATATATATACATATATAAAATTAAGTGGCAAAACTTCCTGTTCGCATACTCCTCCTAGACGGCTTGCCCGATTTCGATGAAATTTTCAGGGGTGATTGGAGTCTGTGTGGAGGGTGCACATAAGAAATTTAATGTGTGTATCTTTGCGCGTTTTGCAAAAACAAAAAAAAACGAGTTTTAATCGATTTAGGTGTAGCGGAGCGCACCGGGTAAGAGCTATTCTAGATCAAAAGGATTTGTTTTTTAAAAAATTTATGTTATTATTGTATTATTTTCTTTTCACTTCATGTTTTGTTTAATATCCTAATCGCATGCATTACAACATCTGTTATCACGATTTTGCAACGGAAACAGACTTGCAGTCAAAATTAAATTTGATGCAGGACAACGTTTGCGGGGTCAGCTAGTTTAACATAAAATATAATATCACGTAAACTTTTTTCAGTTTTTATTTCAAAACAAATAAATATGGTAACGGGAGGTGTTCCTTTTCAGTACTGTTTCAATTCGCGGGAAATCGGGATTGGAATTTAAATTCCCTGAAATTCAGCGAAGTCCTGCCATCGCTAAGCGCCTCGTTGGATAAATTGGTAGAGTCCCCGAGGTCGCAGGTTCGATTCCTGCCGAAGCCTTTGGGTGTTTCTGCAGACAAGCCAAAACTTCGCAGTTTTGTGTGTGTTATTTATATAAAAAAAAGAAAAATTTTTGAACTTGTGAGTTTACTTTACAAGTTGAGAGTGGGTCAGAATGGTTACAATAGAGGAGAAGGCTATAATTTTTGTAAATGCCACCTAATGCCAACTTAGTTTTGATATACATATGTATGTGAAGCGAGCAAACACATTCGTATTTTTTTAAAAGTTAGCATATATTTTTTTTTTTTACTCTTCTTAAAACTTTTTCTTAGTGGCTCTAGAAATAGTAGGGATACTAAAAAATAAAATTAATCTAACTGTATACAAGAAAAGTGAAATTGAAGACTTACTCGCTTGGGGAATATACCAAGGTTGCCTGTCGTCCAACACGATGCCGTCCAGATGAACTCAAGTCATGACTAATAGTGTACTGTCACAATCACCCAAAAATTCATAAGTATCAGATTATCCAATTCGGTGAACAATAACCCAACTTTTCTTTGGGCGATTATTCCTTTTGTGCTTTGAGTGATTGGAACTAAGGCGATTATTCGTACAGCCCACTAGACAAGCCGTTCATTTATTTTATTTTGTTCTGTACATTTTCTGAATATTAAGCAAATTTTAATAAATTTTTCTAGTTAAGTGAAAACAAATTTAATTCACAATAGCAGAGAAGAAACTAAGCTTCAATTCAATGTATATCATAAGCTACTAGTTTTCAAATCTAACAAGATTTTTGAGTTAGAACTCGAGTCTTGTGGCTAAGAACAGATTATCAACATATTCGCTCATTTACGTTTATGAATAAAACATTAAGTGACTTTATTTTCAAGGGCTTTGTATAACGTTTATGAATAAAGTTGTATGTGCCCATACATACATATTTAGTTTTTTCATGCAAACAAAATCTGTGTAACAACAAACGTACTGTTTGTTGCCGGTACAAAAACATTTATAATTCTAGCGTAAATATTCAGAGTTGTCTTTGAAACTAGCACAGAATGAGCAGTTATCAAAATTCAAAATCAATTTTGAATAGAATCGTTAAATTTCTGTAAAGAGCAAGACTTGCGTTACATATAAGAATTTTCCTAGAAATCAAAACAAGCTGAGTTATCTTCATATAACCAACAGTGGTGACTCATTTGCTTATTAAGTAATCGAGTGGAGTCAACATCCTTAAAAAGTATTAACTTTGAATTTACTATAAAACTAAATGATACTTGTAAAGGGTGTTTTTTTAAGCCCGATAGAACTTGAAATTGTAAAAAATAACACAAAAAATTAAATTGTAATCAAAATTTTTTTTTATTCGAAAGATCAATACGTGACATTAACATTTGAAAATGATTTCGGGCATATGGGCACCGAGGCTGTTCTTGACGAAGTGCATTCTGGACGTCCAATTTTGGGCCACTTTTTCGAGCAATGCTGGCCGTATGTCACGAATAACACGAACAATGCTGGCCTCCAAGGCGTCAATTGTTGCTGGTTTATCAGCATAAACCAGTGACTTCACGTAGCCCCACAGGAAATAATCGAGAGGTGTCAAATCGCACGACCTTGGAGGCCAATTGACAGGTCCATTTCTCGAAATTTTGATTTCAATAAGTCGATGGTTGCGTTCGCCGTATGGCACGTAGCGCCATCCTGTTGAAACCACATCTCCTCCGGATCAATGTCATCCATATTTTCAAACAAAAAATCATTGATCATGGTGCGGTAACGATCTCCATTGACCGTAACGCGAGCTCCGGCCTCATTTTTGAAGAAATAAGGTCCGATGATGCCACCAGCGTGAAAACCGCACCATACGGTGCATTTTTCTGGATGTAATGGAGTCTGTAGGGTCTGTTGTGGATTGGTCTCACTCCATATGCGGCAATTTTGCTTATTAACAAATCCGTTAAGCGAGAAATGCGCCTCATCGCTGAACACAATTTTGCGATAATAAGTTGCGCGAATCGACGACTGATTTTCAAAGTAAATTTGGATAATTTCGTAGCGTTGTTCTAGCGTGAGTCTATTCATGATGATTTGTCAGAGTATACTGAAACAAATAAAAAAAAAGTTTCAACAAAATTTAATTTTTTGTGTGACTTTTTACAATTCAAAGTTCTATCTAGCTTAAAAAAACACCCGATATGTGCGTTTGAATAAGAAATCACAGAAAATTTATAATCAACAGAAGTATGTACAAATAAGCTTTTTTATATGGACATTTGTTTCAGTTTTTATTTTTGTAAATAAATTGTAAACAAATTGAATAATTATTGTCTACTTTGCAACAAAGTGAAGCAATCATAATGTTTTAATTAAAAGTGTATACATGTGTGCGTAAAATGAGTAATAAAAAAAAACAACAAGTAGATAAATATTAAAAACAACTGAATTAATTTTAATATAAAAAAAAAAAATGTATATAAAATCTTTTTCGTTGTTCGAGCCTTAGCTCCCTTTTTTTATTTAAAAAAAAAAAATATTAAATTCAATATTTCGATATCACAATGGATATCTTCTTCAGGAATGTTTTGATATTTTTTAAAAAATAAAAAAAAGGGACCTAAGGCTCGAACAATTAAAATACTAAACAACAAAGGTCGAAAAATCGGCATCAAAAACATATAAAATATTTTTCCTTAACCATAAAAAAGAATATTTATTAAATTTCTATATACATATCAATAATTCTAAAAGTTGGGCTATCAATGATTCCTCTGAGGTTTTTTATATACCGGGTAGGACACTTTTTTTATTTTAACCCATTTTTATTACACCCCTCAGCAAAGTGACAGTAAGTAATTGTTTGTACTTAGCTGGGTTGCTAATTATCTTAAGTCCACACTGTAGGATGAGCCAAATAAACAATCGTTTCGTTCGAAATTCATAATCAGAATGTCAATCCTTTTTTTTCAATATCAAAAATACTTAAAATACAATGATATCGTATGCATTTTATACACAACAGTTTAAGAAGCACTTTATGCAAAGGTACAATATTTACAATGATGAGCAAAACAAATATATAATCGCATATCTATTAATATTAAGGTGACCAGCAAACGTTACTAGCTAATCTATTCATATTACTGCAACATAATACAATAAAGTACTACAATATTTACCCCCGATTTTTAACTTGGGATTTAAATACAAAATAGCTTTCTGTTTTACAGTCTAAAATTATTTTTAGTAATTAATTGTAATAAAAGTACGGCAGCACAATGTAAGTGTCAAAAAATTATCGATTCCTCAATAAAAAACAGCTGTTTTAACAAATTTGGAAGCAAGTGAAATTGTGAAAAGTTTAGAAAATAAATTGTTTGGTAAAAATTATTAAAATGAGTAGCAAAAGTGATAAAAGGACTCCCAATTTCACTGCCACAGAAGTTGATTACCTTCTGGAAATAATAAAAAATCAAATTATGCAACAAAATAAAACACATGTGCAATTTTCTTAATTTGCTGAACAAAACCAAACTGTCAAAATCATATGGCAGTACGAAAAACTTAAATCGATTTTAAATGGGCACGGCAGGCCGTTTAAGTTTGATTTAAATATCAACTCTTTGACTCAATTTTGTATTTAAATCAAATTTAAATTGAAGTGGCATTTAAAATCCAAGTGAAAAATTGGGTTCAGATTCAGTTCAGTTCAGACTATTTTACTATGTATTAATATTTTTCAAAAATTCAAAAAATACGAGCCAGCATTATAGTGTGAATGCAAAGCGTTACACAAACGAAGAATAATATGATAAGAACTTGACATCCCATACGATTTCGTCGCTTTATAAGTTTGCCAACTCAATTTTGTTTTCGAAAAGTGCTATTGTTTTGATTAAAAAATTAATATTAGTCACTCATATGGCTGCCGCAGTTCCTCAGATCGGACCAATTTTCGAACACTTTTTCTGGTATATGTAGTCGTATCACGGCAACGGCATCGCGAATGATTCCCTTCTAATGTTCAATCATCTTGGATTTGTCAGCATAACCCATGTCATTAACAGAGCCCCGCAGAAAATTGTCCAACGGTGTCAAAAAGCAGCTTCTTGCCGGCCAAATGACATCACTCTTTCGTCTTATTAAACGGCCATCAATAAATTTCAGCAATTGGTGAAAGCTAGACAGACCTCTATAATTTCTAATGGATAAACAGTTACCCGATTGCTACAATGAAAAATATTAAATCCAACAATAACAAAGGCAAAGTTTGATCATTCCAAAACCTAATACAAAATAGTCCCTGAGAACCAGCTTTTGCTTAACACTGTCATTTGCGGATTGATGAACAAAAGTCTCCAAGAATTTTTTTTTTATAAGTCGCATCGTAATTTCGTTTATGCGAATAAATGTTATTTTTATTCTATGGCCAAATATAACTTTATCTCTTCAATTAATATGAGTGCAGTTGAAAAATTATTTCTAAGTAATTTTTCGTCAATTTTCACTAAATATTTATGCATAATTATAGTAAAAAAAAAACTTCTTCAGCAGCCAATGCCAGTTAAAAGACAATTCCAACACAAAGTATTCGAAAACATTAAATATATAACAAACAAAAAAAAATTCTTTAACTCAAGTCAGAGAAAAAAAAAAAAATATGAATAAATTAATCTTTTAATAGGAATATGTACGAGTGAGCAAATATCTTTTACGTTACTTGTTTAAATAATGATTTCTAGTCAACCATATGATCATCTTGGATTTAGTTTTTTTTTTCCTTATTTTTTATTCAAACATCTGTAACGTAATGTGAATATTGAATGCATTAAATACGAAAACAGCAACGAGATAAACTCTCTCATACTGAATGCACGTTACAGATACAGATTCCAATCTTCGTGGAATGTCACCAAACTGGTTGATGAAACATTAAAAGCGAATAAAAAATCGTATGGAAAAAAAGAGAGAAACAATTTATAGGCAGTGAATGTATTTATAAAATTGCGATTTATAAATAAATTTCAAACTATTCAAAGCAGATATAAACAATTAACAAAAAGTATTTTTCAGCATAACAATATTTTACGGGAAAAGAAAAGCGCTGTTTGAAATGAAAAGATTGCTTGCTATAAAAATTTATTTCAAAGACTTAAAACGAAAAGAGAAAAAATTGTGAAAGCATATAGAAATTAATTTGACTCCATTTTCCTGTTTCCAATTCGAATGATATTTTAAAAATGTAACATTTCAAAAAGCCACCAATCGTAACACTTTTTATGTGGTGCTGCTAATTTTTAGTTTGGCATATAATATAAAAGTCTGCTTGAAGGCAGTTTCTAGTGCATTGCTCCTAAATAACCTTGAATAAATTTTGAGTATTGAAAGCAACTACGCATCACTTATGAATACTCTTTATCAATATCATTTTTACTGGTGAAGGTCGCATAAATATTATTAATTTCAACGTGGTTTTTGTTAAAATCATAATCAAGTCGTTTCGTAATTGTGTTCATGTTCTTGGCGCTCTTTCTAAAAATTAATTTCATTATCATTATCTACGCATCGTTTGCGGGTCTTTAATAATTATTTTTTATTTAAATCTTTTTCTTCTTAATTTCTCACTTTTGCAAAAACGCAACAAGTTGAATGTTGTGTTGCTGTTCTAAGCATAGGCAGGCACGGCAGGTTATCACAATGGGTTGTCTTTTTTCGTATTCAAATTTTTACTCTTTCCCCCCTCTTCCACAATTACGACTATTTCGTTTTTTTTTTTTTTTTTGTTGCCTTCCACGTAATTTTTTTTTATGTGGGAATCTAAGCGATCAATGCCAATTTTTTGCGGTAATTTTATTGTGGTTTTATTTTTTTTGTTTGACTTTTAATAACTTTTTTAATGCAATCGATTAAGATTTCTGATGCTTTTTGGGTTTGTGTTGAGAGTTTTTGCTTTCCGAGCGCATAAAATGCACAGCAGGTGCATGTTTAAACATGCTTTTTAATATGGCAAACAAAAAATACGTTTTTTTTTTGTTGTTAAATAATTTTCTATGTTGGATTGTTTTAAAGAATTCCAAACACAGCTTGTTTATATCATTAATAACAATTTAAAAATATACATATTTCACTGAAAAGAACCATCAAGTTGTCTGTCTGTTTGAATTTCACACAAAGGGTTACTGATTAGGAGGGCGGAAACCCAATGGACGATGATTTTTTTTTTTAAATTCGTACATGAAATAATCCGCTGTTTTTTTTTTGTGTGTCTCTTTTGCTGATTTGAGCCTGGAACCTAACTACTGCCAGTCTAGCCGCTCTTTCAACTCAGTTATTGTGGAGCAGCAGTTAAAAAGGTGAAACAAATTTCAGTAGTTATACAGGCACACACAAGTGCTGCTTAAGGGCAATTCAATGCTTAAGGACTATTATACAAGTATAAATACTTTTATCGAGTTTTGTGAGATGAAAGTATAATTAGATTTCTTGCGATTGTCAAAAAGTCTAACGTAAATTGCATTTTACATTCACATCATCACACTTCAAATAAAATAAAAAATTTGAGTGGAAAAGAAAACAGCTGTTGCATATGTATGTACATACGTTAAGGTTAAATTAGTCCCGACTTAACCATAACCATAGAAAACAGCTGGTCGAACCAACTTTATGGGCAGCACTGTAAATGAACAGTGCTGACTTGACATAATGCCATAGCCATAACCATAACCATAGATACTAATTGAATTTTGGTTTTCTGCCATAACCATAAACAGCTGATTGCAAAATATATACACACATTTGTTGTGTTACTACTACTGCACTATTGAAATAATAAAAATAAAACATAAACAGCTGTTTACGGCTATGGTGGCACTAATTGTTGGCAGACAAAAAAATTATGGTTATGGCTATGGTTATGTTATGGCCTTATGGCAAAGTCAGGAATAATTTAACCTTTAATCATGCATACGTTTAATCACAGTATAAACGTGCCAACATAAAACTTTACAGGGCGGCAGAGGAGCAATTTCATGTTGGCGGTGGACGTGGCGGCGCTAAAAAATATTCAGCAGCTAAAACAATAGTTATGTAATACAGAACAAAATTGAATAACACAAAAATATTTTATCTCCTAAATACAGCTAGAGCAAAATACATTTGTATACGGTAACCAAATTCCAAATTTCGAACCCTTGTATAACGAAATCAAATAACATCAGTTACGGCACGCCATTGGCTGTGAAACAACTGACTAGTAAATTTTTCAACAGCTGCTTGTGTTAAAAAAACAACCCTGATCGAGTAAAATGTATAATCGCTTAGAAAATTTTCAAAAAACGATGAAGTCTTATGGGATGTCAATTTTTTATCGTATTATTTCTCGTTTTCATAACACATTGCATTCACACCATCACACAATTGCACGTATTAATTTAATTTTTGGCAGGTATTAATACACAGTATAATAATCTGAATTGCCCTTTACAATTACACCCAAGAATTTCGTATTTATTTGAAGCTATAACAGAACTGACTCCATTTAACAGTCCCTATTCGGCTTGTTTTAAGCAAACTTGTGTGTTATGCGTGCACAAATTTTCAAATACGTTTCGTACTAAAATCAAATAAGAAAACTTAAATATGGTAAGAGTTTTTTTTCTTTCTATGTATCTATTTACCTTTAGCAAAAGTCGCTAAAAGTGTATTCATAAAAGATAATTAGGAGAGATGTTTATCGACACTTATTTACAACAAGATCCTTGACGGAACTGATGCCTATAGTTAAAACCTATAACTTTGGGAACCAGTAGAGAATGCTGTATATTATGTTATATCATGAATATAAAATTTTATTTCACATAATTGAAAATGGTTGTTATAGTTTATGAAAAGTGTCAAACCAAGTGAAATAATTGAGTCAGCTGTTTTAGTCATGTCTTGTCAAAACCAAATCCAATGACATGCACTCGGTGTTCGATTAAATTATTTTTAAGTTTTTGGCAGAAAAAGCAATTATTTGTTTTTGGTAAATTACAATTTTCATTTTTGATACCATTTGCTCAAAAAATAAAAGAAACTTTTTATTATTAATCGCATAATTTTCGAAAAGGATGGTTTTGACTACAATCAGTAAAGGATTTTATTCAAAGCGTTGTTTTAAAAAGCTTTTACTTTGAATTCTCTCTTTTAGGAAACACTAGAACAGAAAAAAGTATGCAAAATTTTACCAAAGAATTAATTATAAGGGTTCCATAGGTTTTTAACTAAATAGTTGATGTTCAATTGAATAAAACATTTTTGTGTTTTATACGGTAGAAAGTTTTGTATTATCTACAACAAACCAACAATTGATTCTAACAAAGTAAGACATGGCTTTGTGAGTTGGCAATAAAGCTTAGAAAGAAAATCTTTTTCAGTTACTCCAGAAATAAATGATCTACTAAAATTTAATACTAGAATAGCGTAAAGATAGCTTAAGTGATATTCTTTCAACATATTTATTAATAAAATCTACTACGTCATATCAAAGTTATGATAAGATGTATTACGTACCTTTTTCAAAAAAAAAAAAAAACTCTAAAAGCTCTATTCGTATCTGAATCTGAAAGGATGATGATTTCTGTGGTTTTGTATTAAGTATATATTGTTGTATATATTTTTTGAGCCTGATTAAGAATTTATTAAATAAAATCTATTTTCATTGCAATACGTTAAAATGCGCCAGTCTTCCTTTCAACTTGGTGCGGAAGGGGGAAAAAGTACCTCTTAATAAATCACCCCCGTTAAATATTTTGCACCTTTTGAATTTTCTAAGCTATGAAATGAAATCAAGTCAATTGAATAAACACTTTGGCGCTTTATGGAATTTCAATTTTTAATTAAATAATTGATGCATTCAAACATTCAATCATTCAAACCTGACAAAATTCAACAGCAAAGAAAAAAAATGATTGAAAAATATGCATTTTAAAATTAAACAATTAAAAATACTTACATATATGTATGTATGTATATAAAATAAATTAATACACTAGAGCCCCGACTTGCCTCATTAATGAGGATCAGGGAAATGCAACGTACACCACAAAAAAAACAAACATGGCAAATCAAGTTACTTTTTTCTATAAAATACTTTTTTATTAACTGGGCAACAAAATGTTACATGTAGCAAATAAAATACAAATTTAGCAGGATAGAAATAGTTTATAATGTTTTTGATTTTCTTCATTTTTATTGTAAGAAAACAATTGGAAAATATATCTCACAGAAGAAAAAATCCGTTCACATAATAATTCATAAAAATAAGCCCAAAATTAACTTGATGCACATAAGTCTATCGTAAAATAAACTACAAGAAATAGTTAAAACCAATATTAAAAGTTGATCCATATATTTAATATTTAGTTTTTTCGACCCCTGTTCTATTATATACTAATATTTTTCTGAGGTAAAGTTTAAATATAGGCAGTCAGTAATCAAAAGCTCAGTTTGTAGGTGGCTACACCACTTTATTCTATGGCTATACGCTACTGCTAAAAGATTTTGCCATAACTTGAAGTCCAAGCGATTGGCTAATGATGATCGCTGTAGTGAATGTGAAACAACTATGTTATAGGGAATATAGGAATATACGTTTTCAAGTTTACTTTTCTTATCTAAGTATTAAAAATGTAACATATATAGAAAGAAAAAGTTCGTACTAAAGCGAAGTTTTTCTATTTGAATTTAGTACGAAACTTAGTTGAAAATTTAAGTATGGAAAGCACACAAGTGCTCTTTAAATAAGCTAAATAGGGACTAGTAAAGAGGATCAACATTTTTATGGCTCAAAATAATAAGGACATTATTGGGAGTAAAAAGCTTTTGTATGTGCTTGTATGACTATTGAATTTTATTTGGTTTTTTTAATTGCAGCGTTATACTCTGGCTTTAAAGAGGTAGAGCGGACTATTTTGCTTATGTATTTCAGGGTTGAATGGGTCTCAAAAATATCAAATCAAGGGCATAAACACCCTCAAATCACCAGTTAATAAACAGGTCTAAGGCTTGCTGAGTTTTGTATAATTTCTTCTGTGTGCGGATTTTCTTGCATATAACGCCAGAATAATTTTATGGCATATAACATCGCACATCGGGAGCCAAGTAACATGAGGCAAAACATGACGCTAAGCGACATGTACAAAAGCTTTACAAGTAAAAGCGATGCTAATTGGATGCGCACAATCCAGTGCTCTAGTGTAGATATTCAAAACAAAGATCTATTTAATTATTTCTTGCTATTTTTTTAATTATTTCTTGCCATTAAAATACTTGCACCAACACAATTATCAGTTTAGGAATTTTAAAAATAGCAACTATTTATTACATTAAAAAGTGCTAAAAATAAATTTGCTTTTAGGGGACAAAATGCGGTTTAAGAGGGCACATCCTCCAAATACTCATAAATATTGTTTGAAATAATGACATTTTTCTACATAATAAAGATTGATTACGTTCAGAGTCAGACACGCAAATACATGCATATATACATAATTACATACGTACATATTTTGTTGCTGTTGCAAGTATTTCTATACGTATTAGATATTTTTTGTTTTATTTTCGATTACACAGCCACAAACAACTGTATCTAGTAGTGTTGTTGGCGTTTTTATGGTGATCAAGATGACCATAAAAAAACGTATTTAATTACACGTTTTGTTTGTTAATAATAATTTATTAGTTTATTTATAGATGGAACTAGTAGATTAATATGACACATTTATGGCATCAAAATATTATTTAATATAAATTTATATTTGAGCGAAAAATTTCTATGAAATTAATAAAAGAAATTAATGAAATTGAAATTAATAAAATGAAATGAAAATTAAATTAATAAAATGAAGTGTAAAAGCTTTATTTACAAGATTCCATAAATATTAAGCCTCAAATAGATATTTTCAATTATTTTTTGTATTTCTCAGCTGTCTATAAATACGTGCATACTGTCTAGGATTTGTTGTTTACAATTCGTTGTTTAAAAAAAAATATTAAAATTAGCACTTTATAAGAATTTCCTAGTCAAGACTACAATGAGATTATTTATTTATTTTTATTTTGCAGCGCAATCGGTTTTCCGTACCGGTATTCTATTTTAACAGTGTGTGAATCGGCCACATTATTTTTGCGTACCGTTTGCCCACCTTAGAAGTAATACAATGATTAAATAAATAACTGCTTTAATTCTGACATAACTTCAGCCTCTCTGAAATAATTTTTAACTCCGTAATAATTTTACAGCCAAAGGTGTTTTTTCAAAAATACATTATTCTCCATAACAAGAGAAAATGCTGAAAATAAATTTACCTAAATACTTTAGCAAGCCAAACAATTTTCATAATATACAAGATCAATTATTTAACAGACCAAATAAATAGTTTTTCTTTTTTATAAACTCTTATTTGATGCACCCATTAATATTTTCAACACTAAAATGCTAACTTTACCTATCAAATTATGCAATGTCGAACTTTTCATTTCAATCTTATTAGGAGAATCTCTGCATGTTCTCGGTTTTGCCATAACTTGCAAATGTGTGAAAAAAACGGTGTGAGTTTGTTTCAACAGCTCGATAACACCTGTTAAATATTTTCTAAATTTACTGCAGCTTTTTCGAAAACGTACATAAATTTTTGTTTCGTGAATTTGTGCTGAAAACAAAACCAATTTTCATACGTTTTTATTGTTGTGGATATAAATTCAGGAAAGAAAACGTCTGTGCATTTTGACAAAAAAATATATGAAAATACACAATAAATGT
Organism: Sturmia bella; assembly: GCA_963662145.1. Classification (NCBI taxonomy): domain Eukaryota; kingdom Metazoa; phylum Arthropoda; class Insecta; order Diptera; family Tachinidae; genus Sturmia; species Sturmia bella. The sequence continues at coordinate 29,351,591 of OY759171.1, read as the reverse complement.
ATTCATTCTCCATGGTGAGAAATTATACATCTTGAGGTAAATCGGCCTTAAAAGCCATAAGTACTACATAGTATGTTAAACATACAGTCTGATCATAAAATTGCTGGGTGAGAATGTTACTCAAATAAGACTAAAGTTTGCAACACTTTAGGTAATAGCCAGGAAAACCATGTAAATGTATACAAACGCGTTTTTTTTCTAGTACAATATTGTAAAGTAGAGGTAAAAAGGTTGTTATAAAAGACCTTCGGGTGAAATACATTTTATGGTTACAGCGTAAATTATGTAATCCCAGATATTTCATATGGTATTAAATTTCCATACTTTATAAATATTACTTTGGGAAGTGCACGAGGGTGCCTTGTTGAAGATTAAAATCTTAAACTCATCAGCATGGCACAATGAGCTAAGAGGTCGTACAAGACCCGTGCTGAAATGAAATGCCGTCATAGTAGACATATATATGTGAAAGTCAGCAAAAAGCTTTTTGCCTGCTTAAACACTAAAATATATCTGTAGTGTAGTTTCACATACTTCTTGGAGCTCAAGGTGTGTTTTACGGCAAATAAGAAGTACTTGCAGATATTCCGGCAACCAGGCCAGTTTCAGCAACTGCACCAGGGATTTATAATAAAGGTGCCGTTTTAACCTTGGGCAGTATGCATGTACATCTGAATTATCGAAAAATTCATTTTTGGCCCAAGCGAAATTCGTTTTTGCCACAGGGAAGTCCTCATTTTAAGCAGCATGATATGCCGTTTATCTACGAATCACGGTCTCCAATCAAAATGCCCGCACAAGTCGCGGCTCTCAGCCCAACTTACCTTTGAGCTGTTTTAGAGACCTACGAAGCACTATAGGCCGTGTCAGATAAAACTTTGTTGCTTTGCGTGACGTTTATAACTTTGAAAGAAAAGCGTAAAGCAAAAAGTCCATGTCCCAATAAAAACTTTGACAAGACCCGCGTATTGTTTGTTTATCAATAAAATATTGAAGTTATTTGGTTTAAAAATAAAAGTTTAAAATGTTATTAGACAACTTATTGGAATTGGTTGCAATTTTGCTCTTAATGCATGAAATATTGGGACTGTTAGAACTAATTTCATCGCGTAGGTTCTGGGTAAGAAGACTTCACCAACACCACGACTACACAGGTCTATTCGCTTCCAGTTTTGAAGAAATGCATCAAAATATCCAGAGCAGTTCCAAAAGAGTGTCGGGATGACTCCCACAGTTTTTGGTATGTTGATGGAACTTTTGAAGACACGCCTTACAAAAATGTCACACAGACCATCGATATCTGCATCCTGCAGACTATTTTTAACACTAACGTCATAAGTCATAACAAACAATTTAGTTAAAAAACCTAAATTAAATTTACACACATATGTATGCACTGTTTCCAGCTATCTAGCGCACGGAGATAGTAAGCAAACACTTGCTACTGCTTTTAAAATTGGACGCTCCACAGTAACCACCATTATAATTGAGGTATGTGAAGCTGTTTGGGAGGAATTAGGAAAAATGTATTTGTCACCTCCACAAAAATATGAGTGGAAACGCGTTGCCGAAGATTTCAACACCATGTGGAACTTTCCAAATTGTGTTGGTGCAGTGGATGGAAAGCACATCACAATATCATGTCCACCCAATTCAGGATCTCTTTATTACAATTATAAGGGAAATTATTCTATTGTTCTCTTTTCAAATGAATTTATTCATTAAATTTATTTATTTATTTGGATTTTTTTATTTCTGTTGACGTCAAGAAAAAATTAAAGAAAATGGAAGCAGCTGATTGTCAAAGCGCGCAAAAAGATGAAAGATGCCCAACTTTTTGCTTTGCTTTGCGGCAAATAAAATTTATGTGACAAGTGCCATATAAATGTCAAAGCGTGTATGTAGCGTAACGCGAAGCAAAAGTTTTATCTGACACGGCCTTAAGGGAGAGAAGAGAAGTGCACTGACCTTGACCTCATACTTTTGAAAGTGCGAATTCCGTCAGAGGTCGAGGTTGCTTAATTGCTGATCATCAACACACGTGCGTTAATTACAGGCCCCATGTTAGATTTCAAATATCTTGTTTAGCATAAACTAAATTCAGACTTTTCGGAACAAACAAAGTATTCGCTTTGCTATTTTTTTTATATACAAACAAATAATTCACAAAATTAATTAATAGCAACCATCACTTTCATAAAAATTTGCTTCACAACTTTCACTTCGACCACCTATAGCTCTCAAAAAATTATTTGGATTTATTTACACACCGTAGAAACAAATTTTTTATGCATAAACTCAAACAGCAAAAGCAAAGCATCAGAAAATACAATAGAATTTCCTAATTTGTAGGTGGTTGCTTCAAATTTCCGTGAAAATAAATACTTTAGCCGATTTGTTGTTTTTATTTCTAATAAAACGTAAAAATCAACAAGTACTCGCAAGATTATTTAATATAAATTTTTATATTTAAATTATAAACATTTGGATAAAATCTATTGCGGCTGCTTATTTTTTTTTTTTTTTTTTTGCTGACCACATTCTTAAGTTTTCTCGCTGCCGTTAGACAATTAAATTTGTTTCCTGGCAAAATTATTTTATCTACACCGGCCGGCTTTTGCACTTGCAAAGAATTTCAGTACAAGCAAGAGTTGTTATTACATAAGTAATTCACTTTTTGTTTATATAATACATATTCTTGTTATTCTCGATATTAAACGTCTAACTTAAAAAAGGCAGGGGATATTTTCATGGTATTTTTAATAAAAAAAAAAAAATAAACATTCAAAAATTAACTTGTATAATTATTTGCTCTAGAAGCCAATTGAAATGTGTTAGTTAAGGTCTAAAAATAGGCCATATTAATAGACTCGAAAATTCTTAAAAGAACGTTTGAAAACCAACTACTTATTCCAAAATTCCCATGAACAAAATGAAAACACTTTTCAACTTGCACTAAATTTCAACGGAATATCAGTGGCGTATAGACAGCTGAAAAAATAGTAAACATTACTAAGATCATTGCTTTGGTTAATGTTAATTAAGTATCAAAATAGAAAGTAAAATCGTGTGAGCTTTGGTTGCCGAGTGGTTAAAGCGGCTGTGCCAAAATTGTGTAATTTGACACGTCCAAAGCTCATAGGGTGCTGATGAAGGGTGTTTGCTAAACAGAAACAGCCGCTTGTCCACCTAGCTATAAAAATTTTACTTTTCTTTACTTAATTAATATTGATTAAAAAGTGACAAACCAAAGGTTGAACTTGAGCCTGAAAAAGTAATTTAATATATATTTATTAATAAGATTTAATATTTAGTTATTTTGACCCTTTTTTTCTTATATTTTATTATTATTATTATTGTCCTGAAGAAGCTATCCGAAGGAGAGCGAAATATTGACAAAAATACTCAACTACTCAAGTTCTCTAAAAAAAAAAGACCTTAAGCTCAAATAAATATATAAAATAAATTAATAAGATACATAAATTTCTGGACCTAAATAAAAAAAGCAAACGTAACACAAAAATAGTAATATAAAAAAAATCTAATAATAAAAATTTATTAATTTAACAGTCGCTGGGCAAAAAAATGGAAAGGAAATAAAAAATTAGAATTAACAATATAAGAAAAATACATACTGTGAATTAAAATACAGCTTAATTACCTTTGTATGGTGGGAAACTTCCATCCAGCACGTATGCAATGAGTTCAAGGACGGGTACTGACGACAAGTGTGTCAAATTCGAAACAGCTGGTTGTTCACCTAACTAAGAGTCGTTGATGTTTTCTTTATCTCGTTTCAATAATAGCAGTTACAAAAAAAGTTATATGGAACAAATATTAGCCTGTTAAATGCAGTACAAAATTATTGATATAAGAGAAGTTGTTTCTGAACTTTTGATCACAGCGGACGTGTTTTTTAGTGCTGTGTAGTCGTAATAGCTGAAAGCGTACTTTTTTTGTTTGTTTAAAAAATATATATAACATTTTTATTACGTTTATTTGATTTATTTGAAAATACTATTTGAAATCATGTATAGACATTCTCCAAATGAGATCTTAAACATGATATATTTTTAAAAACAAGTGCGTAAAAAGTGAACATCCGTAATTATTGTGTCGTTATTTTTGTTTTTTTTGTTTTATGCAGTCAACGTTTTGCAATATTGAAGAGGCTGAGTTAAAAATGATCATCTGAATAGTGTCGGAGGTATATAAGTTATTTTTGTCGTTATACCACCTTCATAGGAAACAGAAATTTTTCTTCCCAATATATATATTTTAATTCGATTAAACATGAATTCAAAAAGTTACAATTTTCACTCTTGCATATTATTATTTAACATTTTTTATTATATTTTTCCTTTTACAAAACCAATTTTAATCTTTAAGATTAAAAATGTTTCTTAAACAGCTCTGGTTTCAACTTTCGCATTTTGTATTTGAGTATGATGAACAATTAAAATATAATGTTTAAATTAAATTTAGTTTCTACTATGTAGAATTTTTATTCGAACTTAATATCATGTTCACATATGCCTTTTTAATTGAAACAATATTCAGTTAATTGACAATATATTTTTGGTGTTCATACATACTTAATATTGCTACGACAATTAGCATTTGACAGGTGAAAAAGTTATTGTTTATATCTGGTTATTTTGTAAAGGGTATTTTTTTCGCTGTATAGAACTTTAATTTGGCATTACTGTTCAAGATGGCGACCGATTTAACAGGTGTCAAGCGATTTATGCTCAGTTTGGTTGGCAATATTTACATCATGAATAAACTCACGCGTGAACAAGGCTTGCAAATAGTGCAATTTTATTTCGAAAATAATGGTTCTGTGCGGAACACGTATCGCGCACAATTCTTTTTTAGCGATGAAGCGTACTTCTGGTTGAATGGCAACGTCAACAAACAAAGCTGCCGCATTTGGAGTGAAGCTAATCCTCAAGTGCATTTCGAAACACCGTTACATCCAGAAAAACTGACTGTTTGGTGCGCTTTATGGGCTGGTGGAATCATTGGTCCGGACTTCTTCAAAAACGATGTTGGCCAGAACGTTACAGTCAATGGTAATCGATATAGAGCCATGATTACTAACTTTTTCATTCCTGAATTGAATAACCATGATGTCCAGGAGATGTGATTTCAACAAGATTGCGCAACATGCTTGTGCCACAAACGCATGACCATTTGGAAGACAACATTCGCCGTGTTATTGCCGATATACGGCCAGAAATGTTGGAAAAAGTCATCGAAAATTTGACGTCCAGATTGGACTACATCCGCGCCAGCCGTGGCGGTCATATGCCAGAAGTCATATTTCAAATGTAATGCCACAAGATTATCTTTCGGATAAATAAAACTTATGTCAATCGAATAATCCATCGTTGTTTTATTGCAACTTAAAGTTCTATACATCGAAAAAAAACACCCTTTATCATAAAAAATTAAAAAGAAAAAAAATTTAGTTTTTTGTTTATTTATTTTGTTGATGTTTGATTAGTCAAATTTTCACAAGCAGTGTTCAATATGTACTGTTATTGTAAAAGCTTGTTCATTTGGTACTGTTAATACAAATCTAACAGTGTTGCATTATAAATTTTACTCATTATTGAAACAATTATCTCTTAATTGCCAATAAGCTAATTGTAATTTTTATATGAAAATTTTGTCTCAATAATGGCTTTAATTGTTATAATTTCAATATTGCTGCATGTATGAACAGTATATAAATCTTTTTCAATTCATATTTAAAGTTTCTTCCATTATTTCTTTCTAACGGGTATTATTTTTAAATTTAAAAAATTTTTTAATTAAACATCCTCAGTATAATCTTTTAATATTTCTTAACTCTGAAAAACTTTTTATTATCTCTGCAAACGTCCCTAAAGGAACGGAGCACATATCGTACTAAATTTAGCTTTTACAATCAAAAATATGAAATCAAAATTCTTACTACTAATCGACAGAAAGAAAAATCAAAAAGAAAACAAATTTACAATTACTTTGCATAGTGACAAAGAAAAAGAGAGAAAAATAATATTTTACAATCTCCTTCGCAGAAAGAGGGGAAGAGCAATTAAATAATTTTACAATTTATATGAATAGCGGTAAAGGGACATGAATGAATGAAAAGATGAATAAGAAACTTACAATTGCTTAGTAACAATTAAAAGTATGAATGAAAAAGGATTGAAAAATATTTTACTTCAAAACGTTAAGCAAAAGAGGGTATGTCAATTCTCTGACAAAAATATGAGCTATTAACCCGTTCGTTAACTTATACACTGGACACTAAACAGACAAATTAGTAACATTTAATCCTGGCTTATTCAGCTTTGCATAAACAAAATGTATTTTTATTCAAACATGAAGTTAATTATTTATTTGCTTTAAGAGCCAATTGAAATGTATTAATTCAGGTCCAAAAAATACAACAAACATTTTTTGAAAAGGTTAATTTTTGGACCTGAATTAATACAGTTCTATTTTTATGTTATAATATTTTTGCTTAATCAAACGTCCACAAACACTCCCCAATTTTGTTTTTCCCCCACCAATACCTGTTTCCAATTTTGCTAGTTCCATTTATTTATAGGAGTCATCTCCTGAGTACTGGTCCCAGTCTAAAGAAAAGAATATAAGAAGGAAATCGAATAATGAAAGTTATTTAATTAAAAACAATAATTACAAAAATTTTAGTTTTGTTACATGGTTCATATATATTTTGTTTTATATACATATTTATATTTTATGTATATTTTCTCATGCTCTAATGGCTGTCGCATGTTATCGGTCACTTATTCATACTGCTGTTATAACAGAAAATACTAATAATGCTTGAGCTGGCATCTGAGACCTGTACCATCCTTTGCTACAAGTAGATTAGTCATTGTTAGACATTAGTAGACTTTCAAAGTTGTATATTTAACCAAATTTGATAGAAAATAAAACACTAAATATATCTCAATTTGAAAACGTTATTTAAAAAGCATCAGTTGCCAAATTAAAGGAGAATAAAATAAGGAGTAATATGTATATTTTTTATTTTTCTTTTTTTTGGTTACAATAAGAAACGTATCAATGGAGATCCAAAAATATACCTTTTAAATGTTTTCTCTCTTTTTCAGCTATGCCAACGATATTTCGTTGGTGCTAATCAACTCATCAGTAGACTTGAAAAATTCATTAGCACCAACGAAATATCGGCGGCATGTGGACAGCTGAAAAAGACAGAAAACGTTTGAAAAGTCAATTTTTGAGCTGGTTCAATATTATTCTTGGGATTGATGTTAATTAAACAAAATAAAGAAATTAAGCATCTTTAGCTAGGTGGACAAATAACTGTTTCGAAACCGCCACACTTCTAGTCAGCACCCGTCAACTAAAGGCACTTGATGTTTTCTTTGTTTTGTTGAATTAACATCAAGCGCAAAAATACCGCGTTAACATTGGGCGGTTTCAAAAGTACACGTAAATAAAACATATATAAAATATTTTTTTTCATGATATATCTCTTTTATTATAAAGTTTGAACGTTGACATTTTGTGTGAAACACTACATTATTTAAATGGCCACCACGCCAAGTGTTGGAAGAATTAATTCTTTTGAGGTAATTTTCTACCATTTTTTGACACATATTGGACGGTATCTCAGGGATAACTTGACGAATATTGGCTTTAAAGTGCTCAACAGTTAAAAGTTTATATGCATAAACACGGTCTTTCGCGTAGCCCCACAAAAAAATTCGAATGGCTACAAATCGCATGACCTTGGTGGCCGGTTGATATTGCAGGAAATGTCTCCTGCAATAGAGCCACATTTGCTCGAGTTGTGTGGCATGTGGCACCGTTTTGTTGCAACCACATATTCTCCAAGTCGTATTCTTCAGTAGGAGGCAATAGTCGGCTATCATATGACCATAACGCTCCGAATTGACGGTGACAGTCGTTCCATCGACGTTTTCGAAGAAGTAAGGTCCACTCACACCATCGAACCAAAGAGCGCACCAAACAGTGTTTTTTTTTCTGGAAGTAATGACTTCTCTTCAATTACTTGAGGTTTCTCAAAACCCCAAATATGACAATTTGGCTTGTTAACATTCCCACCGAAATAGAAATGTGCTTCATCGCTAAAGAAAATTTTGTTCGAAAAGCAGCCAGTCCACGTATCTACGCTGTTGTGAATGGTCAGCTGGTTTCAGTTGTTTTAGGAGCTGGATTTTATACGGATCTAATTGTAAAATACGCCATAATGTGCCGTAAGACAGACCTAATTCCTGAAAACGACAATGAATCGACACACTCGGGTCTTCACAACACTTTCACTCACAGCAGCGATATGTTCAGCGGAACGAGCGAAACGATGATGAACAGGCCTTACAATATTTGTCACCGCTCCAGTCTCTTCAAATTTCTTCACAATTTCGCCAATGGCTTGCGTAGTTGGACGATTATTAGTTCTTCTTAAATCACAATATGTGGCTGTGGCAGAATCACCATTTTTGTAGTATGTTTTGATCATTTTTATGCGTTGTATGATAGTTAAGCGATCTATTTTCGTCAATGTCAGACTTTCAACTGAAAATAAAAAACCTAGTTTAATAACTTAGTTCTACAGATGTCAAATTCCAGTCCTATACTTTTGAAACCACGAAATGAAGGACTGGTATTCGACGGGTAAGCACCCGTTACTAAGCGCAGTACAAAATAATGATGTAAGAAACAGTTCAAATAATAAAAATTATTTAATAATTTGTTTCTTTGGTTAACATAAATAATGAGAATGGTAGTAGTTTATGCTAAGATGATGTAATTCAGAATTTCATTATTACAGTAATGTTACTAAGAATGAAATTTAAACATAACTTAACTATACCCAATAATCGTAACCCTTTTCATTCGGTTCGTAGTTTGGGGAAATTTCATCGCTGAGTTAATACCAATAGGATAACGGATTACTCATGCCAGTTTTTGTGTATGCAGACAGAGAAAATTCCAAGATTTAGAAATTAATGGTAGTGAATGCGAGCTGGTTTGTGCATTAATATAACATCTCAAGTGCTCAAACTCAGGTAATTAAAGGGAGCATAAAATATAAAGCTGTAACAAGTTGTATATATTAAAATAAAATTCATATTATTGGTGGCATTAAAATCCTTTAAACAATATCTTATTTCATCTAAACTATATTTGCGATCCCTGTGAGAAACGTATAAAAATTATAAGTTTTCTTTGTTTTAGCAGTATTCTGTGGTGAACTACGTACACAAGTACAATTTATTTCAAATTTCATTAAATGTTTACTTGTTAAATTTCATTTAAAGCTACTTGTTAATATTTATTTTTGTTTAATCAGTTTACCAAATTTTATTTTTCAATAATTTTTGTTAAAAATAAAAAGTATTAGAATTCCTTTAAACTTTAATAAGAGACGTTGTTATTTCGAGTTTCTAACTTCTACATTCCAAAAGAAATATCATTCAATTTTGAATGCAAAGTAAAATGTTGTAAGCGCCAATATCACCTTAAATACAAAAAAACAAACAGAAAATCAACTCATCTCACGCTCTTAAGTATTAAGAAGAAGCGTGTGAAATATTTGAAAAATTAATTATGTAAAAATTAAACAAACATCTCTCTTTCTTGTCATCTAAGTCAACAAAAAGTCAAACGGCTGAAGTTGTTGCTGCTGCTGGCACTGCAGAAGCACGAGATGTGGCCAAATAAAATAATTTGTTGTGGGCAGCAGTTAAATGGGGATGATGACGAAGAAGTACATACAAAAAAAGTGTTTTTTTGTTTAACGAAATCAAATAAATGAACACAAAGATCCTTTAATTTGCATAATTCTCAGAAACAACGAAAGAAGTTAAAGAATCCGAAAAGTACAAACAAGCCATCGCTATGTTAATATTTAAATACAAGAAACAAATAATTCCTTTCATAACTACATATTAAATAACTCAACGAAATGCTAACAAACCTTCCTTCCACTCATGGATGGATGTGAGTGAGTGAGTGAGTGATGATCTTGGTTTATTACTTGCTGAAGATGAGATTTAAATGATCGTGTAAATAAACGGCTGAACTGTTTGGAATGAAAATAAAACCTAAAATAATCGCATTCAAACAATAACAAACAAACTCAAGTTCAGCAGGTTAAACACTATTTAACATGTTGCAACAACAGAACTCAAACAAAAATCCACAAAATGCAACTTTAGCAATCACAGAAACATACAACTGCACGGCTACTAAGTCCATCCACATGATAGTTGGGAGGACGATGAAACACTATAGTAACATGCAGAGCAGAGATGAAGAAGATGGATAAAGTCATGTATGGATATTTGAGCAAGCATCAGTTTATTTTTATTTGACTTCTTCATCATCAATGGCAGCAGTTGTTCTGTTGCGTTGTCTTCTAAACGCCAGTACATTTTTTAAATTTAGCCAAGCTGAAAAGAAAGATACCTGGTGGCAAAGGCAAATGTAAGTCCGTCAAACAGCGTCAAACTATAAAGTGTCTTAAAGTAAACAAAGAAAAATGCGGCATCGTTGAATCTTAACGAGGCCGACATCATCATCAGCATTTTTTTTCTCGATTCACTAACAACAAATTTAAATTTAAAACCAGCAAAGGCATCAACTAAAAATTAAAGTCTTTGAAGATCTGTGAGTACAGTGGTTCGAATTTTGGTTTTTTTAAATTAGAAAATCAGATGAAAGTAGAAAAACAAGCCTTCTATATTGGTTTCGAAAATGTTATGACATGACACCAGCGATGTAAGTTATACGTACCATTAGTCACTCTGTACAAGTGGTTTTAGGAGATGATCACCTGACGTGGAGGTATTGTAATAGATTATCCATTTCGTGGTTTCAAAAGTATAGGACTGGTAGTCGACATCTGTCAAACTAAGTTGTTGGAATAATTTTTTTCTTCTTAGTTGAAAGTCTGACATTGACGAAAATGGATCGCTTAACTATCACTCAAGCCAAAAAACATTCTCTAACCATACAAACATTGTACGATCTGTGCATCACCGCTTTGCTCGTTTTGCTGAAAATATCGCTGCTGTAAGTGAAGATGTTGCCGAAGACCCGAATTTGTCGGTTCCTCATCGTTCTCAGGAATTAGGACTGTCTTACGGCACATTATAATTTATTTGGCATTGAGATCTACACCTACATTCATATAAAGTCCAGCTCACACTACAACTGAAGCCAGCTGACCACTCACAATGTCGTAGATACGTGGACTGGGTGCTTGAACAACAGCCGGTGGACGGCGATTTTTCGAACCAAACGTTCTTCAGCGATGAGGCACATTTCTCATACAATGAACAAAATTGTCATATGTGGTATTCTCAGAATTCTCAAGTAACTGAAGAGAAGCCGTTGCATTCAGAAAAATTCACTGTTTGGTACGCTCTTTGGTCCGAAGGTGTGATTGAACCTTACTTCTTCGAAAACGACGATGAAATTCGGAGCATTATGGTGATGATAACCGACTTTTGCCTGCTATTAAAGAATGCGGCTTGAATGTGGTTTCAAGAAGACGGTGCCACATGCTGCACAACACGAGCGAATATGGCTTTATTGCAAGAGACATTTACTGGTAGCGTAATTTCTCATCGTGGCGATATCAACTGGCCACCAAGATTATGCGATTTGAAACCATTAAACTGTTTTTGTGGGTTTACGCGAAAGACCGTGTTTATGCAGACAAACCTTTAACTCTTGAGCACTTCAAAACCAAAATTCGTCCCACAAATTCAACAAATCACACAGCATCGGTCGTATTGACCTTTACTTTGTTAAAAACATGGCAATTAGAATGCGCACTTGCTAGCGAAGCTGTGGCAGATATTTTCATGATATCATGCCGCATAAACTTTGTTCAAAATATTATTATACAATTTATCGAACAAGATAAATTCGTTGGAAAAGTTACCAATCCGTTCATTCCATTTGCTCGATATATTGGAAAATAATACTTTGAATCAAGTTTATGCGGTTGGTCAGTATTCGTTCAAAACGCCACTTTTTTGAGACAGTTAAACTCAATATGACTGATGGTGTGAAGTTTGTTAGATTTGTGAGCCGTAATTTTTTGAAACTGACTTACAAAGATCAACGCCTTGATACTATCAGAGTGGGATTCCAAACATAATATTAGATTCATAAAGAAATAGTCCAAGTTTTGCTGTCATAGAAACGAAAAGATTGCCACAGAGTGATTTTTATTAGTGTAGCAATACTAATATGAAATGCGCTACGTAAACCTTTTATAGCTTTTCTGCAAACGGTTACTACGTAACGTATTACCGAAATAATAGTTACATTTGCCACATAGCCAACAAAATAGTGGCTCGCTTGCGCTTCATTGGCCGTACTACTTTGCCAGAAAAACTGACTGTTTGTTGCGCTTTATTGGCTGGTGGAATAATTGGTCCGTACTTCTTCAAAAACCATGATGGCCAGAATGTTACAGTCAATGGTGATCGGTATAGAGTCATGATTACTAGCTTTTTCACTCCTGAATTGAATAACCATGATGTCCAGGAGATATGGTTTCAACAAGACGGTGCAACATGTCACACAGCTCGTTCCACAATCGATTTATTGAAAGACATGTTTGGTGACCACCTAATTTCAAGTTATGGAACTTTGAATTAGCCTCCAAAATCTTGTGATTTAACACCGCTAGACTACTTTCTGTGTGGCAATGTAAAGTCATTGGGCTATGCGGATAAACCACAAACGCTTGACCATTTGGAAGACAACATTCGTGTTATTGCCGATATACGGCCACAAATGTTGGAAAAAGTCATCAAAAATTGGGCGTCCACATTGGAATACATCCGCGCCAGCCGTGGCGGTCATATGACAGAAATCAAATTTAAAATGTAATGCCACAAGATTATCTTTCGGATAAAAAAAATTCATGTCAATCGAATAATCCATCGTTGTTTTATTCCAACTTAAAGCTCTATACATCGAAAAAAAACACCCATTATATGATTCGTTCCATTGACAGCAATCAATTGTACTAAAACCCCTTTTGTAAAAAAGCTGAAAAATAGACTTTTGTTTTGTTATTGAAATTTTAATTTCATTAAACTGTGATGTTGTAAAAAAAACTTTTATTATATGATTCTTAACTGGCTTAAGTGTAACCCTTGGTTGGTAATATTTTTTTTTTATTAATATCAATTAAGTAGAGAAAAGTAAAATGTTACAGCGAGGTGAATAACGGGCTGTTTCTGGGTAGCAAACACCGTTCATCAGCGCCCTACGAATTTTGGACTGCCACTTGAGCTTTTGTTTTAGTTACAACAAGCATCATGCCTTTTTGTTAGACCACACCTTTTAAATAATTAATAAGGATCAAACTCACGGTCTATAGAAATTGAAAGATAATTTTTTACTGTCATCTGTTTTATATACATATGCATATTCGCAGCTATGAAATAATTACAATTGACTTTAATATCAGTAGTGCGATTCAGTAACTTTTAAAGGCAATCCAATCGTTAAACTAAACACCCGCATTTCGTGTTTGCACTAACGATTCAGTGATTCATAAACTATCTCATATTCAAGATATTATTAAATTCAGAATCAAGTGGCGTCCTTACTTAAAAGAATGACGCACCAAACTCACCACTAATAATTTTGGATTAAGTAGTCGACCCAAAGTCAAGTCACATTAATTGGCTTATGACTCGACTACGCTATAGAACATTGGCTTGTAACTGTACTAGAATACTTTAACATTTTGTGGTTAAAATAAACCACAATCAATTTCTAGTTGTTAAGTTAGCACCAGTAACTGTGGACAAATATCACTAATGAATCAGAAAGCCAAATGTTTTGCAGTTAAATATTTTTAACGCTGAATTAATCGGTAAAATAAGTTAGTGAATTGTAAATATGTACTACAGGTCATATTAAACTTCGATTTTCCATTCGAAGGATTCAAAGTTTTAGTCATGGTTGATATATCCCAATATATGCCTACATTTTACGAATAAAAATATTCGACGGTATCTCATGCACAATTAAATTTGAATATTGAAAGATCTCTTGCAAGACTATTTACAGGTCACTTCAGAAATCATTAGTATTTAAGTAAAAAGCACCTATTATCTCTATATTTTTATTAATGACCATAACATTTACAATTTATTTATTCTGACTCAATTTATTACGGAAACGAAGGGGGTTTGGCCAGATTTCGAAAATGGAATTCAAAAACAAACTTAAATTTAAACACCGGTATTCATAAAAAATAAAATGTTGCTCAAATACAATTTAGAACGAATTTGATATGGAAAATTTGTTGTAAAATGTGTTTCAACAATGTTTTATTTTTTATGAATACCGGTGAAAATGTTTTGAAGTGACAAATATTAATGTAAATTATTATAGTTGATTAATCTGAAGGATGTCCACATTCCGTAAATTTATTTTAAAAAGTTGTGTACGTTTGTGTACGAAAATTTTTCTAAAAGCTTTTCAATTACATCTCTCACGCCATAGTGCGCCATAAAGAGCATTCAAATAATATCTCTAACAAAATGTTCATGACTGACGAAATTTTTTAATACAAATTTTTAAAGGCATTCAAGTTTTAACAATAAGAAGAATCTCTTGCAGTCAGGTTGCTTCACCATCAGCATGGCCATCATCATCAGCAGCATTATTGTCAGAAGTTTCATCTCGTTTTGTTTATTGTGCAGATTTTACCCACGATGATGGTGATGTCGAAGTTATATTTTGTAAAGCCCCAACAACTGTTACGTATTGCAGATCAAGTCGAAATGCAAAAACGAGAGATAAAAAAGTGAAGCCAGCACACAGTAGCTGTTATTTGCATTTCGAGCTGCAAAGTCCGGGTCCATTGTCTCTTATTTGTTTTGTGCTTTTCTGATGCTTCATGCCAGCAAACCAGCATCATCATCATCATCATCATGCCGTTCGTTATTTTATTGAGTGACTGATAGAGTACTTTAGCCCGAACGTATAAATGTTACAGTTGCATTTTTAACTTTTGAAATCATGTTTATTTTAGTTTTCTTAAATGGAAAAAATTTCTTATTTAAATATTGACATGTTAACATTGATTTCTGCGATCCGATCAATTCCAATCGTTCGCCAAGATGGTTATAAATGAAATAAAGGTTTTTCTTGTTGCGTGTGTTATTTATTATTGCGCAAATAATTTTGTTTGCAGATTACTGAAATAGCAATTTCATTGTCAGCAAGACAAGAATAGCAGAAACTTCAGTAGTGCGAGCCCCCATCACCGTTTCACAGTTTACTGAGGGGTTTTTCTATAGCAGGATTATCCTTTTTAATTAAGCTAATGTGCAATTGAGACTAGATTTTGATGATATTTTCAAATATATTTCGCACCTTGTACGTACAGTTACTCCTCCAAGTCAAAGTCGGACAACGTCTTTAAATTAATTCATTGGAAAAATTAAGGATATATTTATAAAGTTACAACAAAATGTTTATGTCTTATTTGCTAAACGCACAGTCACTCACTTCACACAAACCTCAAACAAGATTTGATTTCAATGGTTAATTTCATATTCAATGGGCTTTACAACAGTTTCACAGCCCCCATTGTGAACGTTCGACATTGTGAACGAAGGCAGGAAGGCAACGTTTGAAGAATTTTCGGTTAGGAGAAGGTACCATGGCTGTTTCCCTTTTGCTACAATGAATATCAGGTCATTGCTCTGAACTAACATTAAATATAAGTGCCACACTGTTTGGGAGCAATACGTTACAGCCATTCTACTACCTCAGCTTTTGATTACTGGCTGCCATATAACTTAGTGGTCAACTTTAAATTTTTTGGAAAAACTAATTCTGCTGTCGAAGCAGAAAACCAGCTGTACAAGTCAAGTTACGGTCGCATATTGAACTACTAATATTAGGAACATTACAATTCAAGAATACAAGTTGTTGGTAACCAAAGGTTACCTGTTGTGAGGAAGTGCTATAAAAAGTAAAGGTGTTGCAAAACGTAAAATGCTTTCTGTATAAAAAGTTTGTTTGAACATTTCTGATTCTCATTTTGTTCATGAGAATTTTGGAATAAGTAGTTGGACTTCAAACATTCTTTTTTGCTTTTTCAAGTCTACTGATGAGTTGTTTAGCAGCAACGAAATGTCGGCGGCATATAGACGGCTGAAAAACGACAGAAAGCATTAAGGTATATTTTTAGAAATAAAGTAATAAATTTCAATTGGCTCTTATAGCGAATAAATAAGTTCATTGTTGAAAATTAATAGCTTTATATTTATATGCGCAATAAGCCTATATTGGCTTAAGTGTATGCGGAATGATATAAGCTATCATAATGTTCTAATCAATTTAACGTATGGAAGAAAGTTAAATTTTACTTTGCGATTGGCTTATTTTTCATTTCTATAAACAAAATCGATACTGATAACCCCTGAACCAATCACATACCTAATACTGTCTCAACTTCCATCTACATACATAAACTTATGCGCACGCAATTTATTTTGCTGCATTTATATGTTTGCCCAATTCACAAGCTGGCCGTATTGTTGTTAAGTCGTATTTGGAGAGGCAATTTCATACACAATTTTTTAAATTCAAATAAATTTTCAAACAATTTATGTTTCTCTTTAAGAATTGTGTTTGAAATTTTCTCTCACGATACAATTTAACAACGATACGACCAGCTTGTGAATTGGGCATTTATGTATACAATTTTATGTTTTATAAAACGAAGCCAAAAAATCATTAGTATAAGAATAAGATGCCTGCCGTCTCTGGGCCTTAGTTCGATGCTTATTGGGACACACCACGTTTCAAACAGCTAGATGTCTACAATTTATGTCTTTTTTTGCCTCTTAAATACACTATCTCAATTTGGAATTAAAGGTCCGGTTGTGATAAATAGCAAAAAATTAATTATATAAAATTTTTGATTGCAACCAATCAAAAGTAGTGCTTTCTACACTTGCATATATTGCAAACACATTTATAAATTTTTTTTCTGTAATATTTTATATGCTCATTTTTTGTTGCGTACTGTAATTTTCAATTAATTATGGAAAACTGCCTGACTTTGTTTTCCACATATTTGTGTGTTTTTGCAACAAAGTTACAAACGAGTTTTGGCTTTTTTCTGCTCACATTCGCTTCATGAACAGCAGTGAACATATTTTCAAGCCATCTTTCAAAATTATTCAGCGAAATCATTCATCAGCACAGAATTCTTTGCATAAATTAATATTTGAATAAACTTATGGTATTATCAACAACATGCGCAAAAAACCTCAGCATGTATTAGGATGGGTCGATTTGGCAATTGATGTTCTACCATAGATTTTTCGATAGCCAGAGCATGAGAAAAAAAATTGTGCCACAACATGTACATATTCGCAAAAATATCATTTTCAAGAGGCTCAAGCTTAAATTGTTCGTATTTTTGTATGGTAGTTCCCTTAAGGAATCGCGGTACGACTTAGGTTTGTTCCAAAAAAACATTGGAGTTGGTCATACATGGAGCTGGTCATACAGTCACATGTATGACTGTCACAGGTATGACCAGACATTCCAAAAATGACGCTGGAAAAGTGGCTATATATCATGTATATACATATGGGCAGCTAGAATTACTCAGTATGGAATATCGTGGCAACATTAGAGTTTGAAATATTGTTGCAAAGTGTTTGGAACAATATTGGTTTTGTTGTAGTTTTTACCACAAAAAGTAGAAAACATGAATGAAAAGATTAGAAAAATAAGTTTAAACAATACTCCAAGCAGTACTAGTTATGTGCTTAATGCAAGCAAAATTTTAAATACAAAGAATTATGATTGGTTTGCTTGCAAAACTGTTCTGTTTGCATTCGATTTCCGCTAAATTTTTCTAACCAAAAATGAAAGGTGAACAAATGCGGGGTCCAGCATTGGATATACTACATAAATATTTTCATATTTTCTATCCTTCACTGTCGATGCAAGCCCCCAATGCTGTCGTTTTAATGAAACTTAACAAAAAAAGGTCCTGATTTTTGAAGTCTTTGGTAAACTGGTGACGCTTCTGGCAGTATTCTGTGTAACTTTACTTCAATCCAGATTGAAGAAAATATGAGTGAGGGTCTTTAATATTAATATGTTTCAGGATGCCCGGGATGCAGAAGTCAAAATTATAGCCCATCCCTAATAATTTTACCTCTCCAACATAATTGTTGTCCAACCATACCGACACCGATATGGACGCTTCCTTGGCGAGACTTTAATACAAAAATACAAAACATTTAATTTTGGGCGCTTCGAAATTAATATTTTTTTTTGCTATCATGAAATATATATCCTCATGCCAAAAGCTATCGAAAAAACGAGGGCATACTATTGACAAGTTTTTCTCTTTCCAAGTTGACCCATCCTAGTATACATGCCAATGTATACATGACTACTTAGTTAAAAAAACAAAAATACACACAGTTTATATATCAATAATTTGCGATTTTATATATCGCCAAAAAAAAGAACGGTTACATGTGGTTGAAGTAGTTACGAATAATATAGCAATGACATAATAACAAAATGAGAGTACTGCTGGTTAGAAAGAGATGTAGCAAAGAAAGCAGAATTATAAAAACGTTCGAAACTAGTGATAGGAAAACTCAATCCAAATGCAAAAATTGCTTTCATGAAAGTCTAAGCGTCTACACGCAAATACAAACCATTTTAAAGTATGTTAGCGATTACAATATTACATTCTCTGTAACGATATTTAAGGTTATGGAAAGCAAATAATTGTATTTTTATTTAAATGCCGCAAACAAATTTTAAAAAAATATTTTCGGTATTCAAAGGGTCATCCTAAAGTCAGAAGTCTTAAAATAATGGCACGAAAATATATGACTGCTGTGAGCAACCTGTCATAAAGTAGTGTGCTATATCAAATATGAATCAGCTGTTACAGAAAAGGAAAGCAATTTAAATATTTTTGTCAAAATGCCAAAAATAAGGGAAAAAAACTAAAATAATAGCCAGTTTGTGCGAAAATTATCTATTAGAGGTTATAGAGGTTATTATCTATTAGAGCATAGCTGATTCAAGTAAATTTTAAATGAAATATACTCATATTTATGAACAATAATATACATTTTCATGCATTTATTTCTTAGGTGATGCTGTTAACTTGTGACGAATCACTAAACACAGTCGATGAAGTCCTATTAATTTATGACTATTTTTGTTTGCAGCACAACAACAATTTTTTTAAACTATCATAAAATGTTAGTACTTTCTGACATTATGACACAATATGAGACCGTTTGAATACCGTAATTATTTACAACCAATAGAGATGTCATGCAATATATACAATATAAAGGGTTATCCATTTGGTGGTTTCAAAAGTATAGGACTGGAAATCGACATCTGTCGAACTAAGTTGTTAAACAAATTTTTTTCCTCTCAGTTGAAAATCTGACCTTGACGAAAATGAATCGCTTAACTATCATACAACGCATAAAAATTATCAAAACATACTACAAAAATGGCGATTCTGCCACATCCACATTCCGCGCTTTAAGAGAAGATTATGGTTTACATAATCGTCCAACTACGCAAGCAATTGGCAAAATTGTAAAGAAATTTTAAGAGACTGGAGCAGTTACAAATATTGTAAGGCCTGTGCATCATCGTTTTGCTCGTTCCGCTGCAAATATCGCTGATGTAAGTGAAAGTGTTGCCGAAGACCCGAATGTGCCGATTTCTGGTCGTTCTTAGGAATTATCTCGTATTTTGCATTTAGATCTACACATACTACAGCCATATAAAGTCCAGCTCATACAACAACTGAAGTCAGCTGACCATTCACAACTTCGTAGATACGTGGAATGGGTGCTTGAACAACAGGCGGTGGACGGCGATTTTTCGAACAAAATTTTCTTCAGCAATGAAGCACATTTCGCATTCGGTGGGTTACGGCCGCTCGTTCTAAGAATCTTCACGTATCTGGAGTATTATTGATAAAGAAAAACGGAAAAAATGTAGTTCAAACAAAAATACCTGATTATTTTAAAGAAATAAAAAATTAAAAATAAATATTTCTGTATAATGAAGTTTCTATATAGTGAAAAAAATTTCTGTCCGCGTGGAGATTCACTATAGGGTAATTCGGCTGTATATGTTTACGAATTCATTAATGTATATGAATTTATGAGTTCTGTTGTGTTCGGAAAAAGTTTTATGTTCACACAGCAGTGTTGCCAGCTTAGGGGGTTTCCCCCTAGATTTAGGGGGTTTGCTTTCTTTTAGGGGTGAATTTGGGGTGTAAAATTCTTTCGGGAAAAATGAAGGGGGAAACAATTTAATTGTGGGGTATTTTTAGGGGATTTCTGTGTTTGGTTGAACGGTAAAATGTCAGGAGTTAGAAGATTTTTCCACTGATAAATTTGAAAGCTTTAACGATATTTAACGTAAAATTAAATTAAAAATTAAAATTTTATGTTCATCTGGTAGCTTCAAGCACATAATTTTGCAACTATTAATTTTAATTTATAATTTTTTTTGCAGCTATTAATTTTTTTGTTGAGTTGAATGCATTTTTTCCTTATGGCTCATTTCTTTGAATTTTTTCCGTTTCTTAAGAATTGGGAAAATTAAAATATCAAGAACCTTTGATAAAATTGAAACTCTTTTTTATGAAAATGTCAAAAGTACGTAAAGAGCGAAGAAAACTTAGAAACTCTTAATAGTTTTGGAGAAACTTGAATTTTTCTAGATACGCAGATAACAATTTCCAGCTGCCTATAAATATGTGAATACAAATAAATCGAAAATTTATAATAAATATACATACACCTGTAATCATAACATATGCACTGAAAATACATCAACACTTAATTTTTACTTCTTTTTAATTGGGGAAATTTTAACAATTTTCCGCATTTTCCGCATTGTCAATGCATTAATATTGGTGATTCGCAAACTAAAGCAGAATGTTCACTAAAATTTTTTAGGGGGATTTTGTAGAAAAACATTGAATTTTAGGGGGTTTTAAAATGTTTCTGGGGGGAAGAAATACATTGACCTGGGAACACTGATACACAGTTGGTGTTTTTTTTACACAAATTAAATAAAATACATAAATACTTTTTTTTTATAAAATGAGGTATCAGAACCCTGACGTTTTCTTTTGTGGTAAAATATTTGTTTTTATTCGTTCCCGTACTTTTGTGCATTTTTGTCTCTTATTGAGAGAAATTATAGTTTACTCTCATTTTACCGAACTTTGCGCAAAAAGTAAAGAAACAGACCCTGCAAGAAATAGCTGATGGAAACTAACACATGCAAAGCAATTTTGTAGGTTTCAGCATTGCCATTACAATGATTGTTTTAGTATTTTGATTTTCCCTTATTAATTTGGCAATTTCCTTTGAGGGAGAGCTGTATAAAAATTTTTCGCTAAACTTCATAATAATAATATACCAGCAATCATTTTCTTTCACAATGCTTTAGAAATTTCACAAACATTTCCACCACAAGCCAGAATATTTAAACGTAATTTATTGCAACAGAAATTAAACGCTGCAAAATCAAAAGAATATTAAATATATTGCCCACTAAATTTTCTACAAATTATTTGAGGTCAGGCTTCATCAATAAAGAGCTTCTCGAATAAAAACTTGTACAACAAATGTCTATGAAAGTTTTGAAAATTGTAATCCAATAAAATTCATAACAAATGGTTGATTACAATAAAAACAATTAAATTACGTTCATATGGAATGGCAAAATTATACAATTTATTGCGCCGGCAGCAAATGAAATACTGCAGCAAATAAATTGTGTTGTTTTTTTTTTTGCTCAAAAGAAATAAAAAGTGTAATTCTTGGAAATAAGTAGATATGCATACATACATTAAGTGCGATGTTTTTTTTTGCGTTTGTTTTTTACTTGAAAACTATTATGCCGATCGTATTTTTTACTTCAATGGTCAATTAGTGACTGTGATAAGACGCACAACACCCGCCGTCTTCAAACTGGACGGTTTTTTGCTTCTAATTTCACATCTTCTCTGTTTTGCTTGTTTATTTATGTAAGTGCATAGTAAAAAAAATAACCAGGGCTGGAATGCATGTAATTGAAACTTTTTTAAAAATATTGATACTTTTATTGTAGTGCACTACACCCGATTTCCAATCTAATTTTTACACACGCAAATAGCTAAAGAGATACATAGGTAAAGTGCAAACTTAAATTTTTGTGTGGAACAATTGTTCGTTCCCTTGAAATTTCACAAATTTAGTGTTGTGGTTTTTAGCTTTACATATTTTCTTGTCTTTCTAATCAAAAGTAAACAAAGTTGATTTTACGGACTGGGAATTGATTATGCAGCATTGTGCTGAAATATCACAATGGTGTATAAAAATTAATTAAGATACATTTACAGCTTCTACAGGGAAATTGTGATTCTATTAAACTACTAAACTGCTTTCAAAAGGCCATTCCTAATTCTAAATATGGAGCTGGAGCTCCGCAGTTATAAAGAAATTTCGGGAATATGAAAATGTGAAACGTCTAAAAGTTTACTTACTTCACACTGTAAGAAATTCAGTTAATTTCTTAATATTAAAATTTTTTTTTTACAGCTACATAAACATCCATATGAATGTAGGTACGCAGCTATTTGAACAAAATTCATTTTTACATATTTAAATTTAGCCTCAGCGCCAGAAAGGTATTATTGAGGCAAGTTGGCAAAACAATTAAAAAAAATGTGCAAATAAAATATTAGCTACTTAAGAAGATTGTAATGGGTATTACAAACTAGACTTGACTTGTGTCGAACTCTTATTATTTAAATCGGCTCGTGGCAAAATTTAATAAAAATTAGTTCGACACAAGTTTATTACACATTTTATATCAAAGTTATATCAAGAGCGTTTCAATTATATTTAATAAGTATTCCTTGCAAGAGGACTTGAAAATTGATATTCGATCAGTTTGTTTCAAAGATGTAGGCAATTTATTGAATTCCATTCCACCAATATAGTCTATTCTTTGTTTCGTTATTTCTAGTCTACATCTAGGAATTCTAAAATTTGATCTATTTCTAGTATTAAAATTCGTTAGATTTTGCGTGAACGATATAGTATGGTAACCAATATTATTAATACATTTAAAAACAAACAAGTTTAATTTTAATTTAATTTAATTTCAAGTTTTCTACCAACCGTTCTTGTACGGGTTGGTTTGCAAAATGATCTTGCTGTTTACTTAACTAAAAGTTTACTTGATCTAATAATTAAACATTATTTTTGTAAATCAGTTTCCTGTCTTAATTAGACAGTTAGTTGGCTGTCATGCTTTTTTTTTTTTGTAACTTGGACCAGTACTCAGGGAACGACAGCTATTTATGCATGCGCACTGTACCGGAGCTAGGAAAATAGGTCTTGGCGAGGAGGAAAGAGCGAGTGGTGTTTGTGTACGTTTGATTTGAACATCCTTATATTGTAGCTAGCGGGTCTGTCAGCAATTTGCTTCACAGACGATCACTATGGCTAAAAAACGAGTTCTCTCTGTAATGGGTTATGCGGATCACTGATCAATCGACTACAAACGGATATGCTCTTGACAATGCAAGTGTATTGCTTAAAAATATGCAAGTTTCGGAAACAAGATCCCTGATCTCGTCTGAGCAAAATCCATTATAATAGCTATAGAGCAGTGTAACATATCTCACATTGCGGCGATGCCCCAGTGAAACAATAGAGTTAGCTACCCTACTGTCACTGATAAGCTTCATCACCATCTCCTGTATAAGATCGAGTAGCCCCAAAATATACCATAAGGCACCGGCCCAAACATGAGAGTCGTATTTCATTTTCTGTCGGATATAGATGGTGTAAATAGTGAGGAGCTCGGATGGAATGATGTATGGCTATTCCCTAGCTGGTGGTGCCTCTGAGATTTTGTTCAACTGCCATTACAATTGGCATTCTTACTATGTAGACTAATTCGCTTTGTCAGAGACTTTAAAAGAAAGATGTCAAGAAACGATAGTGTAACCGTGGAAAATCCTAATGCGCATCTATTAGATTTTCTGTAGATATAAATGTGTAGCATACCGACTACACATCATATGGAGGCAATTTTTTAAATATGTGCTGCACTGTATTAAACTTGAACTCGATTTTATTGTTTGTATCTACTTACAAACATATATAAATGGGCACACGAAAATACATGATATTTTACTACATTTCATAATAAGAATATTTTTTTCCTTTTTTCGTTTTCATCACCTTGTGGAAGAAAACTTTTCTGCCAGCTTTGATTTGCACGCGATACAAATTTAATAATATAGTATTGTATTTAACTGAGTGTTTGAGGAAAACATTTGAAAAATAAATAAACAAAACTAACGTAGCAAATAAAAAATCAACTGAAACTTATTCCAAAAAAACAAATGCACAAACCAATAAATTTTGATTCAGTAAAATTTACAAACTCACACATCAAGTAAAAAACGATTTCCACATAAACAAATTTTTGGGTAAAAAAAATTAAAAAATCAGAAACCTGCACTATTTATGATATAATTTTGCATTTCCATTTATGTTCTGCCAGTTACATAAAAATTCAATATACCAGAACGAAAATAGAAGAGAGATTTTTTGTTGTTGTAATATTCAATGTTTTCGATATGTAGTGGTATATATAACTGTACTAAAATTCCCCAAACTCTTTTCTTTTTTTCTTCTGGCTATTTACTGTCATAAGAAGCTGGCATTTTTTGCTTCAAAACTTTATGCACTTAAAAGGCACCTAAAAGGTTGTACGTATGACCATGAAAAATAATTCAAGTCATAAAAAACAGTTGAAAAAATTTTTTGAAATGAATCAATTTAATCCAATTGACAATGATTTTTTTCTCATTTAATATGAAACTGCTTAAAACCTCCTAAAACTTATATTCTTTAATGTTTTCGTGATATTCAAAAGCTATCCATTTCGTGGTTTCAAACGTATAGGACTGGGATTCGACATCTGTCAAACTCGACGTCTGTCAAATTCGAAGTCTGTTGTAAAACCAATTTTTTTCTTCTCAGTTGAAAGTTTGACATTGATGAAAATGGATCGCTTAACTATCACACAACGCATAAAAATTATCAAAACTTACTACAAAAATGGTGATTCTGCCACAGCCACATATCGTGCTTTAAGAGGACGATTATTATGTAAACCATAATAATCGTCCAACTACGCAAGCGATTAGCAAAAATGTGCAGAAATTTGAAGAGACTGGAACGGTTACAAATATTGTAACGCATCATCGTTTCGCTCGTTCCGCTGAAAATATCGCTGCTGTAAGTGAAAGTATTGCCGAAGACCCGAATGTGTCGATTTCTCGTCGTTTTCAGGAATTATGGCGTATTTTGCATTTAGATCTATACGTACTACATCCATATAAAGGGCAGCTTACACAGCAACTGAAGCCAACTGATCATTCACAACGTCGCAGTTACGTGGAATGGGTGCTTGAACAACAGGAGGTGGACGGCGATTTCTCGAACAAAATTTTCTTCAGCGATGAAGCACATTTCTCACTCAATGAACGAAATTGTCGTATTTAGGGTTCTAAGAATCCTCAAGTAATTGTAAAGAGCCAATTCCATCTGGAAAAAATAACTGTTTGATGAGCTCTTTGGTCCGAAGTTGTGATTGGACCATACTTCTTCGAAAATGACGGTGGAACGACTGTCACCATCAGTTTGGAGTCAGTTATGGTCATATGCTGACTGACTTTTAGCTGCTATTGAAGAATATGAGTTGGAGAATATGTGGTTTCAACAAGACGGTGCCACATGCCACACAACTCGAGCGAATATGGCTTTATTGCAAGAGACATTTCCTGGCTGCGTGATTTCTCGTCGTGGCGATATCAACTGGCCGCCAAGATCATTGCGATTTGAAACCATTCGAATTTTTTTTGTGGAGCTACGCGAAAGACCGTGTCTATGCAGATAAACCTTTAACTCTTGAGCAAGCCAACATTCGTCAAGTTATAGCAGAGGTAGCGCCCAATGTGTGTCAAAAAGTGGTCGAAAATTATCTCAAAATAATCAACGCTTGCAACACTTCGCGTGGTGGTCATTTAAATGATGTAGCGTTTCACAAATAATGTCAATGTTCAAACTTTATAATAAGGTAGAATTATCATGAAAAAAATATATTTAATATGTGTTTTGTTTAGGTTTTCTTTTGAAACCGCAAAATGGATAACCCGTTACATTAGGAGTGGTAGATTTGTAAAAAGAATATGTTGTCGATGTTATGCGAACGATTTGCCTAGAGATTTTTGTATGAGAAAAAAACTTTATATGGCATTGGCGTGCTCTGTGAAAGTATGGGAGGAAAAAAATTATTGGCGGTTAGTCATACAGTTGAAACCGTTACAGGCACCCTGCTGTTGATTGGTGTAATGAGGAGAACATTTTCTCCTAGCTGGATCTCATGCTAACAAAAAATCGGTTTAACTAAACTCAATCAAAACAATATAAGGTTTTTGTAAACTTAAAATATTTAGTTCTTTTCAACAAGAAAAGTTTTAAAATGTAAATTCAATTCCTGCACTAAAACAACAGATTATTTTAAACCTATGACAGTCAAATACCGATAATTCGTGCCCCAATAAATCGTAATTTCCAATAGTTCGTAATAAACTGTCGGTCCCTTAAAAAAATCACGTTAATTCGCAAAACTTTCATACATTTTATTTTATTTAACTGCTCAAATCTGATATTTAAGGCATTTAAATTTTACTTGTAGAAAACTTATCTTCCATTTTTTATCATTGTCAAGACCACACAAAATTCTTCAAAAATAGCTTTAAAACGATGATGGTGAAAACAAAATTTTTGCAACAAAAGAATGTTAATAGAAACCCTAATTCTATATACATAAATTTCGAATTTTCCTACTTTCCTTTTTAGTATGAAAAATATCTATATGTAAAGATTTTCGCATATTTTTGGCAACACTGCTGCAAATAAGCCCGTTAAACGGAAAACCGCGTTGTCTAAGCATATACATATGCTAGTATTTTCTTTTGTAAGTTTGGATCTTCCTCATTTGAATTATGTTAATTCAGGTCCAAAAATGAACCTTTTCAAAAAATATTTGCTGTATTTCTCAGCTGTCTATATGAGAAATACAGCAAATATTTTCTGAAAAGGTTCATTTTTGGACCTGAATTAATACATTTCAATTGGCTCTTAAAGCAAATAAATAATTAAGTTCTCATTTGAATTATTTAGAATTTCAAAAATATGATACCTATCTAAGCTCTTAATTTAGGTCAGTAAGGCTTATTGTAAATTTACACTAGAAAAATGTTTTTCTTTAATCAAAACGCTTTCACTCGTCACCTTGAAAATTAAAAAAAAACCAATTCAAACAATTTTTCTGCTTAAAATTGCGTTCAGAGAAAAAACATGATCCACATGAGCATGCTAACAGATTAATTTGTTGAAAAGTTCAAAATTAACAAGAAAGATCAAAAAACGTTTTCTTTTTTTTTTTTTTAATGCGGCCACAAGTCCAGCACGCGCTGCAAAGTGACCAGATGTTTACACTAGAGTATTTTTATATATACAAAAGAAAAAAAAAAAGGAATTAAACAAATTATAATAAATTTTACGAATCGAAACTATTTTGTATTTGGGTGCTCGCAAATTACGTGTAACTTAAGGCATCAATTCCATTAGAAAACAAAGCAAAGAAATTAATTCATTTTAATGATTGCGGAAAGTATAAACATAAATTTATATATAATTAACAAATAATAAACAAAACAATTTCAATTTCATTTTAACAACTTGTACTGATTTGAAATTATATTAATTTAATCTTAAGGAAAAAGTATTGTACATTCGCATACACTCACATACTTACATATATGTACATACATCCATATATATGTATGCATGTGCGAAGTATATAAATAAATGTTTTTTTGCTATTTTGATAAATGGCAAAAACCCCTTGGATTTTATTTATAGCTGCTTTAATCTGTTCCTTTTTTACAATTTTGTTTTGTTTGTTTGTTTGTATTTGTTTCATTAAAGTTGCGAAATAGAAATTTTTTTTTTGTTAAAATATTAAGTTCAGTTTTTATTTGTTTTATTTTCAATAAAATTCATATGTATATTTTTTTTTTTTTTTTTTTTTTTTGTAATCGAAAGCGTGCCACAAGTGTTGTTATCGCAATTAAAATTTAACAATAACAATACGTTTTTGTTTCTAAAAATAAGTAAATAAATAAATGAAAAGCTTAAAATATATACATACATACGTTCTTACAAATCTATTCCTCAGAAAATTTGCTTGTCAAAAGTTTAATTTTAATTCATATAAATTTTGTTTATCTATCCATATTATAGTTAAGTTCCACAAACTGACTTGTAAACAAAATGCCTCTATCGAAAATGAAATTTTGCCGATATGAATTGAAAGCTTTGAAATTCTGTTTTGCATGCAATACCTTGTGCGAGCATATAACTATTTACTTGTGTTTTTTATAGCAACCTTTGACAAATGATAGAGAACATGGACTAATAAATTTGCAGTCGTTGGGGCCAAACGTGATCGAACAAATTTTGTTGCCTAGGCCTTGTGGTTGTTGTTCATTTTGTTTTTGTTTTATGTTATTTTTACTCGATAGTTCATTCGACATCGGATGCAACGATTTGGCCACTGTTTTTTCATGTTCTTACAAATATTCTAAAAAAAATAAACGAAAATAAAAAATAGTTTTCAGTAGACTACTGTGTTGGGTGACACTTGTGACATGTTGGCAATTTAGGACTACAAAAAAAAAAGGATCTGATTTCTCGCTTAAATATAAAAATGAAGCTGAATTTCTTTAATGTCAATGTATATGTTTGTTTTATATGAACTATGTTAACATTTCCTTATGTTCGAAATGTTTCATAAATAATTAATTTTTATGATAACACAAGTAAGTAAAATATTGAAAAATTTCTACCACATAAACATAATTTTTGTAACTTCTATCCACTTGATTCGAAAACAATTATTGGAGAATTTTTGCAAACAAAATTATCAGCATTTTGCTGTTACAATTGTAGGCATTGAACATGTATTGAAATGTAAATACATTTCATATATACAACTAATTTATATAAATTTTTAAATCTGTTGGAACAATTTCGAGACAATTAGCCAAGAAAATTTTTCAACTTTTAGAATTTTACACAAAAGAGTATATACATTTAACACCATATCTAAGGTTGTGATGTCTATTTTTTTCATAACTTTATTGAACTTGTGATTTTTATTTAATTGATTCAAGAACTTGATTTGCTTTTGTGTGTGTGTGTGTGTGTGTTTTTAACACAAACATTTGAATAAACAAACATTAATAAAAAGCAAACGAATTCTTACTGATCTTTGCCGAGATTTCAAAATTTAAATGTCAATCTGCCAACAAAATCATTTAACATCACCATCATTATCCTACCAGAGTACAAAGTACATACCATTTGGTGTGTTTATTTGTGTAGAGTGTGTTAAAAATACAAGAGCATTGAATGTTTGTTTTTCATGGCTTTTGTAGTAGTGCGTGTGCTCAAGTATGTATAGTATATTTGTATGTAACTTTATAATTAACATAAGCTAATATTTGGCAGTTGTTTGTTGACCGAATACACAAACTATTTATATTAGGTTGGGTCGATTTAGCAATCGATATTCTGCCATCAAATTTTTGGATAGTCTGAAAAAAACTTAACCACAGCATATCGAAGAAATTATTTTCAAGGTGCCCAAATTTGTACTTTTTCATTTTTTTTTTTTTTTTGTGTGAGAGGCCCGCCAGACTGTCCATAGAGATTACTCCTCTATGGACCTTCTGTGACTGATTAGTGTGATGGGTGGCATATGGACAGCACATTACTGGCAAATTTTTGTCTTTAAAAATCAGACTCCCCTAATGTACACACATTTCAATTTATTTAACAGTGTGGCGGAAGCTTTCTAAGGGAAGCGTTCTAAAAAAGGCGAGAATTTCGCCTAAACTAAGTTGCGCTCCTCTTTGTTTGCGAACTTTCAGATTAAAAAAAGGGCTAACATAAAGATTTACACTAAGTACCATCTGTGCAGCTCTTACGTGACATTTATTCTCCCAAACAGAATAGATCTTACAAAAATAAAAATAAATGAAAAGCACATAGTTCTTCATCATTTATCTAGAGGTTTCTATAACATAATAAGTTCATTTGAAACAGTGAACAAAATAAGGGTACAATTAACGTACTAGACAAACGTCTTAGAAATATTTTTGGTTCATATGCGAAAATATGGAAAAGTCTTGCCAATCATTTAAGAAGTTATCTTTTTTGATTTCGATGAAATAGTACTAACCAAATTAAAATTTGGATAGATATGTAGTGAATATTTCACTAACACTCTGAGGCTATTTTTAGTTTTGGCATTAAGGGCGCAAGTGGGTACTCTCCGCTCATCCAGACATATCGCAGTTCGGAGCTACCAAACGTACGTCCCAAACTACCATTGTGGTACCCGCAGAAGAGACAGCTTCTATTGGTTGGAGAGTGTGTGGTTGGCGTGTCGATGTAGTGTTTTGTTATTATCATATTATATAAGAAGATCCCTGATAATAAAAGGCAACAAATGCTGCTAAAGTACTATGCGGAAAAAAAATTTGTATACATTGAAAAACTTCCTTTCTTTCTGTGTGAAATAACAACTTTTTGACAGCATCAAGGGCAAAGTCATTAACTGCACGGATGTGGTATCCATCACTTTGGTTAATATAAATACATTACACTAAATATTTGCTATTCATTTGAAAGTTATCCCACTTAGAATTTACAATTTTTGGATAGTTTAATTATTTGCTTCCGAATGGGTGAGAATGAAGCAAATTTATAAGACCTTCTAAGCTTCTGTTTTCCAATTGTGCCGAAACGGCTCGAATTACTGTTGTCACGCACTTATTTTGTTGACAAATATTTTAGAGACAATGCTTACTTACTTACTTAATTACTTACCTCACATATATCACTTATTAGTGTATTTGCTACTGATTTGCACACACAATTTTGCTTAACAACAGGCCATCTTCGAATAGAAAGCAAATTTGGCTTGTTTTTGAATTGAAAAAACTTTAAATACCATATGTGACGCAGCCAAATTAAATTCTTTAAGATGGCGCAGAGGCCGCTCTGATGGACTATCCGTGAATATATTTACAGGTCCTGGCCTTCAAATTTCATTCAGCTCTCTAATAAACCGAGTTATCACCCGACCGGTTCCATTGTATTTTCTATGTAAACATTAAGTCAACTTTCACCGCACTCCCTTGATGCAACCAAGTAGCAATGAAGGCCATTGACAATCCAGTTCAAAGAGTTGGTCTGCCAGGAATGAAAGTCGCGAATCAATGTTTAGCATTTAGCCTCTAGTCCAGCCTCTGATATGCGAGCTGACGTCATATTTTCCGGTATAGACTCGCCTATGGCTGTAAAGATTTGTTGATGATGAGCTTCGTGTCCCTGATCGATCCAGTCACCCATCATCTTTAATCGTTTTGCTGTGAGAGTCGCTTCGTATTTTATGCGAATTTCTATTGGCTCGACGAACAATATGGCTTCCATTAAAGTGTGGTATATATGATCATATGATTTAGAAAACAATCTAACAACGTCAAAAATTTGCTATATCTTCTGTCTGGTCAAAAAATATAAGCCACTCTAAAATCTCTAATAAAAATAAACTGATAATCTTCTCTCATGTTTTATGGCGCGCAAATATGAAGTTACAAAAATATCTTATGGTTGAAAAATTACTTCGATTTTTCTTTAAAAATGCTCCTGCTATATGTTATATTTAGTAACGGAGTTAAATTCACTACATCTCGTAACGCTTAAACAGCACTTTGACTGTATAAATAAATTTCTTGGCATGCCTCACCACAGATTACTTCGCATACTTGCCGAAATTATAATTGAAAAACAAATTCTTGGGCTGAAGACTGGTTGAAGCTTTGCACTAAAATCAAGTTTGCTCCAGCTAATAGCTCGGTACCGCTTAGCAGACACTGTGAGACAATTCTGCAGCTCCTTAAAACATCCCCGAATATAATAACTTTGTGTTTGACGCAAGAAGCTCCCAATTTCATAATTTATATTAAAAACTTAGGCCATTCTTTGGTGCAAATCAAAACTTCCTTACTTTCATCTCGCGCTATAAGTTTAATTATTAGAACAAGAGGAGGCCTTTTGTTTATAAATACCAGATCCTCCCTGTTGGGCTTTGTACTCTATGTAACCTGAATGAACCGGAGAACTCTCTACACTTGATTGGTATTTGTTCTATTTTCAACAAAAGTCAACTAAACCTTGAACGAGTTATACAAATTCTCAACGGTGAGACCTGTAATTTTTGTATCCTTGTGGACTATTTGGAATCATGTCTTAAATATAGAATATTAAATGAATTTGCTTAAGAATATTTATAACAAATGCCTTTAAAGTTTTCACGCTTATACATCAATATGTTTACTAAAGCATATGTTTGTATATTTAACAGTTTTTTCTTTTTCTGTACAGTATTCACTTTGCCAATCTGGCTTACAACCTAATGTTACGCCAGTTATAGATAATTAATTTATATTGATTCTGGTCCAAAAATGAACCTTTATCATTTTTGGGCCTAAATTAATGCATTTCAATTGGCTCTTAGAGCAAATAAATAATTAAATTCATATTTTAATTAATTTATATTTAAACAAAACTGTGAATTCATATAAATCTATTAAATAAAAAATAAAAAAACCAATAATATATAATCAAAGTAGACATTAGTTGCAGTTCTCTGGTAGGAACTTTAAAGTTTAGAGAATATCATTAACATCTGTCATCGATTCATCAATCGCAGTTCGAAATGATTTTGATTTCTTGATGGATTTGTATGTTTTCCTTAAATTGGGGTGAACATAAGTATTACTGTTGACGATTAACTTTCAAGTGCATTTTCAACATGATGTTGGCGGCCCGCCCATATTGTTGAGATCAAAAAAGCCGCCATAATTAGTCATTTGAAGTAGGTTTAATAATCAGGGAAATCCCTTTTATTTAACTGCAACATGAAAGATGGAGATAAAAGCATCATTGAATAATTATGTTTAATGTTGGTAATCTCCTCATTGTAGAATTCAGTGAAATTTCTTTCACTCTACCGGTTGTCCACACTTTCAGTGATAAAGAAATTCTGAGCAATTATTTTAGTTGACAAAGTTCGCAGTGGAGCAAAAATTTTTAAATATTAGCTGATCAATTGCACAATAAATAACATACTTGCTTCTCAATACGGGATTTCCCTAACTGAGCAAAATGCTACCGATGCATTTCAGCAGACATCAATGCTATAAAAAATTTCTTTAATGATGTGAAATTTTGAATTGGCCAATAATGGAGTGTGCTATTAACAGTGTCCAGCCATAATAAAAATGCAAATTCTTACAAGTTTTTCAAGTTTTCTGGCTAGATTTCTGTTATTCATGAACCGGTTTTGTTAAATTGCAACAGCAAACACACGATGACACGATGTACGAATAGTTTGTGGCAAGTAGTTTTCGCAGAAACGATATTGCAATGGCCTAGCGACAGACAAAGAGATGGAGATCGCTAAATCAACTTTTCTATTAATGTCGATCAAGACTATATACATTTTATGGGGTGGGAATCGTAATCTGTACTGACAGCAAGGCCGCCATAAACGTGCTTGCGGGTGTTTAAACAACATCTAGGTTGGTTCATGAACGCCGGATATCTCTAAGTGAGATCGAGAGACATTCAAACCCGGGGCTTCTCTGGCTACCTGGACATAACGATGTTTTGGATGAACTGGAGAGATTTGGTACCGGCCTGCAACAGCAAGATGTGAACAAATTCGTTGGTGTTTCCCTCAATGGTTGTAAACAGCTAATACAACTAGAGTTATTAAGAATTGCACATGAAAGGTGGTCGAATGAGATCACCTGTCGCATATCAGGGCTTTTCGAGACAAAGACTACATACCCTAGTGGCTGTTCTGATGGGACACTGTCACATAGGAGTACATGAAAGAACACTAAATCTTCCATAGAATCATCTCTGCAGAAGCTACAGAGATGAAGAGAAGGAAAAGAGTGTCGAACACTATCTCTGTCAATGCCAGGCTCTTTCTGGAAAGAGAGCAAATCACTTGGTCAGGCCGACACTAATTGGGCTGCTTCTTCCTGAAGAAGATACACAAAGGCGTATCGAAATATCGAAAAAACTTATCAATAAATAGAAAATATATTTATTGAGAATTGAGTGACCTTAAGCTCATTTAGAAAATCTAACAAAGTTAAATAAAAAGGTCGAAGAACGAGTATCCAGAACATCGGATATACAAATTTTAACAAAACAGAAAAGTAGCAGTGATTAACTCAAAAATAAATGTAAATCCTCATTCTCACGAAGGAAGATGGTGCCGGTTTATGTAAAATCATTCTGAGAATTATTTTTAGTCAAATAGTTTAATTAGCATTTCCTTAAATTAATTAATTAGCATTTCCTTTGAAATTTAAATTGGCGTGCATATTTTAAAATTCTGGTTTTCTTCAATATAGGAAAATAAATAATATAGTGTTTCTTGGATTTTTTTAACTTAAACATTTTTCAATAAACAACATTGAAAAAATATTATTCATTTTTGTTTATTTTCTAGTAGATATTTATTTTCGCTAAGTATTTATTATTAATTTTCTTTTTCTTGCAGGTATGTATGTTTGTTTTTCCACAAATTATTATCAACCCACATTAAAGTAATTTCAAAGAACAACCTTATTATTGGCCACAACAACAACGTGGTAAGTTAATAAATGATCTGTTTAGTGTTTAGCAAGGAATGCATTTTTAGTCTTGTAAACAAACAAAATATTCTCTTGAATTATTAAATAACTGTTTAGTGTTGAAAGCCTCTATTTAATGACAGCTAATAAGATTCAATGTAATCTGTCACTTTCACTCAATAATAATTTCATTATTTCACTCGCACATAATTAAGCAAACTGAGCAAACTAATAAATGAAACTTAAGCAGAAATTATTTAATTTGTTGCAATATTGTAGCTAATGACTTTGAAAATTGTTAAGCACACAACCTTTTCTTGCTCGTCCTCTAAAATTTTGGGGAATAAACTTCGTAAAGAAATTTTAAGTAATTTTTGCAAAGTATTTTTGATTTAATGACAAGCATTAAGCAGACATGTTGTCTGGGAATACGCGTATTAAAAATAAAAGATTGGTTGAAGAGAAACTAAAAATTGAATGCCAAATTGTACGTACATACAGATATTTTAAATGTTGTTTTAAATGTTTTTTCTTTTTTTTTTTTTTGAATGCAATATCGACTAAAATTATTTTATTGTTAAACTTTTCATTCATTCATTACAACTTTAGAAATGCGAATTTATAAAACGTTGCCAATGTTTCAGTGCTGATCGACCGACCGTCTTTGCAATGATTTCTTTGATCATAAATAATGAATAAACTGTTTCGAAAAAATAAAAGTCGTTCTGTTCAAGCAGTTCAAGACCTAAAATGGTTCAAGTCATGCCAGTAAACATGCCGCCAATTCTGTTTCTACGCATAACAGTGGGCTAAAAACGAATTGAAAAATATATTATTTGTTCTTCACAATACGTCCTTGTTTAGACCGCACGAGAAGGAAACAAAAAACCAAGCATTATTACCAATTCATTGGGAAATGAGGGATTCGCAGTGTTTTATCTGAATTTGCTATAATGGATCAAATATAACACAAAACTAAAGAGAAAGACAATATGGCAATTAAAAAAATAAATATATTCCTTTGATTGGTTTTAAAAAAATAAGAGTTTTCAATGAAATATTGTTGAAGGGATTAAAGGAGAAAATGAAAAATGAGAGAAAACAGAATGGAGCTAGAAAATTTTGTAAATGATATTTTCTTTTCTAGCTGCCATTCCATAAGTGAAAGAATATTTTTTAATATTTCTGTGTTTCTTTTTATAGCAAAACATTGTACTGATTTGTAATCTGCTTTCCGGAAACGTTGAAAACCGATCAAGACCTGATTGGACTTGACAAACACTTAAAAGTTTCGGGCTACCGGTTGTAATCGGATTTGTTCGTTGTACTTACGAAATCATTTACGTAATGCCAAATACAAGTATTGGCTACTTTTATAGATTTTTACTTAATTATTTATTTGCTTTAAGAGCCAAATGAAATGTATTAATTCAGGTCCTAAAATGAACCTTTTCAAAAAATACAGCAAACATTTTTTGAAAAGGTTCATTTTTGGACCTGAATTAATACATTTCAATTGGCTCTTAAAGCAAATAAATAATTAAGTTCATATTTGAATATTCAAAAACTTTTACTTTTTGATACTTTCAAAAATACAAATCGTAGTAACAAATGACGACTCGTTGTATAGAAGGTTGCAAAGAAAAGTAGAAGTGTTGCAAAACGAAAAAAGAAATGTTTGCTGTGTTAAAGGTTTGCTTGAACATTTCTGATTCTCATTCTGTTCACGGGAATTATGAAATAAGTAGTTAAGTTTCAAACAAACTTTTAAGAATTTTTCAAGTCTACTGATGAGTTGATTAGCACCAACGAAATGTCGTCGGCATATAGACAGCTGAAAAATACAGCAAATATTTTTTGAAAAGGTTCATTTTTGGACCTGAATTAATACATTTATAGATTTGTTTTCGTTCACTTTTCTTCATACAAAATTATTGTTTTAACTACACAAGCCGGCAGTCGTAATTTAAACTACAAAAATTAAGACAGCTGTACTGAACAAAATTTTTTCTATATGCTTGTGGGCAAAACTGTTATGAAATGTTACATTAATTGATGTACATAGAGGTAATAGAATGAATTTTAGCGAAGATAGAGAAAACTTGGTCCAAGTTATAGGAGTAGGAATTTAACTTATAAAAATAGTGTTACATATAAAAACCAAAAAGCCCAAAAAGTTTTCTGTGCTAAAATAGTTTTAACTATTTTTACAAAATATTTTCCGACACAATCAGGTATTCGGCAACACTTTCACTTACGGCAGCGATGTTTTCAGCGGAACGAGCGCAACATAAGTGTATGCGACCAACTGGTATACACAAAAACAAGAAAAAAAAATTTTGTTGTAAAGTGTTTGGCAAAATATTGGTTTTGTTGTTATTTTTACAAAAAAAAAAAGTAGAAAACATGAATGAAACGCTTTGAAAATTAAGTTTTAAACATACTCCATGCACTGCCAGTGATGTACTCAAAGCAAATAAGATATTTAATACTAATAATTATTATTTATTTGCTGGCAAAGCAGTTTTTTTACATTAAATTTGCACTTACCAAAAATTAAATGTAAACAAAAATGATCATATTTTCTGTCCTTCATTGGTCACACCAGCATCCCAAGACTGCTACTTTCATGAAATTTGGCAGAAAAATTGGTCACTTTTGTAGTCCGGTATAACTGGTGGCCCTTATGGTGTATTCTGTAATTGTAAGATTTGAGAATCCTGTGTATGTAGTTAATTAAACAGTTCAATTCAATAATATTTTTCTATGAATTAAACGGTAATTATATTATGCCGTAATACATTTTGTTAAGTATTTATTTTTCTCTCTTTTTCACTACTATCTGAGGCTTCTGACAAGAACGTTCCAAACAACTAGGCTTCTGAATATTTATTTTATTACACTACTAATTTTGCTGTCCCTCTACCTTGCACCACAGAGAAAGGTGTACAGTAATAATAATCATTGTATGAGATTTGCAGCGATATTATTATTTTTAAATGCCATATAAAATCTCAGTAAATCACACTAATTT
The DNA here is from genome assembly GCA_963662145.1 of Sturmia bella. NCBI lineage: Eukaryota > Metazoa > Arthropoda > Insecta > Diptera > Tachinidae > Sturmia > Sturmia bella. The sequence continues at coordinate 29,313,600 of OY759171.1, read as the reverse complement.
ATGATTGAATTTTGTCGCTCCACTGTGCAACAGTTTTATCTCATCTCAGCTAATTCTGTTTATTTGTTAGCTGAGTTTTTTATTGAACTTCAATGAGCATTGAATAATTCTAGGATTCCAATGTTACACAAACACACACACACACACACACACACACACACACACACACACACACACACACACACACACACACATAGACACAACAACAGATTCGCAAGCAGACCACTGCTCCAATCGAATGTCACTGGACTACATCGCTGTATATGAAATGATTGATCAATATGCAAGCATCATAGTTAGATGCTGCATTCCTTTTGATGCTGTAAAAGAAGAAGAAGAATCAAATATAAAAAGATTGCAACATGTATGCCAATATTGTGATGCAGTTGCTGAAGCTTTATGTCTTGTTGATTTTATATTACAAAAATGCAGTTACGCATATGAAATTATTGTTGGCCATGCAACATACATATTTGCGGACAAAAACTCATGCAGATGTTTTTGTTTTTTCTCCAGTTGGTCTTATGGGCTGGCTATTGCATTGTCCACACGTCAAATGACTTGTTGCCAACATTTATGGCATGTTGTAATGTGACGCATGACAATGAATCACTGGACATTTCTACTCTAAGATTCTAAACATCAGCACTATCAGACTCTTTAGTGAATGGCAACTGGAATTCAGGCAAAAGGCGCTTTACTTATAACCATCTTTGGTTACATGGCAAACAAACAAAAAAAAAAAAAATAAATAAAAAAAAAAGAAAATGAAAATAAATAAATAAAATTATCTGCAGTTGTACTTTTTCCGAGCGCTGCTGTCTTTTTTCATTTTTAATGTTGGAGTATAAAATGATCGCGTGTATTTGCCTTTTATGGTTTGGCAGAGTGAACGTTTTAATTAGGATAATGAGTTGTTTCCGGTTAAAATGTTTGTACCTCTGTGGTACTTCGTAGTTCGCCAATATCATTTTTTGTGGCAAAGCTTCCAACGATTCATATAAGAGCTGGTATGCTCTTGGCATCTACTGATGAAAAAAAAAACATGTCTCAACATACACATGCCACTACTATTCTATGGCATATGCCACAAAAATCGTTTACCTACAAACTAACATATGAATAAAATTAATAGAGTTAAAGAAATGAATGAATAAATTTTTTTCCAAGCCCCTAGAATCCTTGTTGTTTTCTATGCCATTTATGGCAATTGCAGATGATAATAAAATCATAATTACAATGATGCTGATGAAGATTATGATGCTGCAGATCAGAAGTTTATGTTTTGAATTACAAATCACGAAATATTTCATCGTTAAAGATCATTGTTGTCATCGTCATTCATGCAGCCACATGCCACAACATGCTCATGACAAGTTCAAGACATTGTCAATAATAGTTTTAATGCACAATGGTGATGAATTATTTAATGAAATCAAAACAAATATAGAAAAACCTAAACGCCAAGAACTAGAAATGGCTGGTAGTTTTCATTCATTGAATTCAATGCTTGAAAAGAATGAATGTGATGAAGAGTTAAAAAAAAAGAAACATTAAATCAATAGAAAAATATGGAAAAATAAATAAAAGATAAAACTTGTTAGAATGAGTGGTTTTCTATTAGAAAATTATTTGTGAGATTTTAGAATTAGTTACAGTTTGCTTAAAAATTATTCTAATAACTATAATACAGCGTTTCTGTTTAAAGAAAATCAAAAATATGAAAGAAAAAAATTGACATCAAAACTTTTAAGCTAAAGCATCCTAGGCTCGTTTTCACAACTTACCTAAAAGTATGATTTTAGCGGCCAGACAAACCATTTTTCTTTACCAGAACTTCCCTTCCAACATAAAGACGAGCGAAAAGTTCTCGGAAAGATTGTCACACCTGTAACTTAACGGGAAGCTTATCCCTTACATTTACCACATTTGTTTTATGTTCTTGCCATATCAATTTAATGTGGTTGAATGATTCGATAGTTTTCTAACGAAATATTGGTTTTAGGGATTTCAGTCAAAATCTAATCGATTTGGATGAGATTTCCCACACAAAAAAATGCTCTGCTTCGTTCACAGATTTTGGCAAAAGCTGTTCAGTACCAAACGATACAACTGCGATTTTATACAAAATTCACCACTGTCCAAACAAAATATGACTGAAAGAAAGGCGTACAAAAACACTTCAATTAAGGCCGCTAAAGTTTGTTTTCGATAAAATTTATTTTTTAAAAATATGAGTGAAAATTCAAATAAAATTTTGGCAAATTGTACATACGGTCGAATTTCTAAACGTTACATAAGGCTGTAAATATGCAAAATGTCTAAAAAGTTAATTCATAAACATCAGATAGTGAAGATTTTAATAAACATTTATTAACGACAGGGCACTCACTCGTTCAAGAGCTTAATAAATTGAAATACTTGAAACTATATTTTCTGGCTAAAATTCCTTTACGAATTTAAGACCAAGAAGAATATGCCGCATATCAAGTTAAAACCTAATTGCTTCTCTACTTTTGTATACTAAATATCATTTCCCATAATTGTAACAACTTATTAAACTTTGCAAAGGAAACTAAAATTAAAGGAAAATGTGTGACAAAAATGTCGAAATAAATAGTATAAATAAATCAACTACTCGTATCTTAGGGCCATTATTACAACTTGATTTTAATTAAAAGTAGGATTTTGTCGCCCAGATAAACCATTTTTCATTACTACAACTTCCCTTTAACAAAAAGTGAACGTTAACAATAAGCCAACCGGTAAATTTTCAAGAGATTTAACTTTTGCATGTACCACATTGGGTTATATCTTTGCTATAACAAACTTAAACGGTTAATAAATTCTGCCTGAAAAAAATTAAATTTTCATGCATTCTTCCTCCAGAATTGAACCTTTCAAAAGCATTGACACAAATTGACAAAAAACTAATTTTTCTTGTTGATAACTTACTGTCATAATAAAAATTGCTTACCGCCCAGTTTATCGTTCATTTCTATTAAAGGCACCTAAATGAACAACTCTGGCCATTTAAAGTTCATTTATGTTTCATAGATTAATCATATGGTTTTTAGTGTTTCTTGTTGCTCATGTGCTTAATGTGCACATACAGATGCATGTATGAGATTTTGCCTCAAGTAGCATCTCTAAACTAAACTGTTAATATTGTGAAAAACATTAATACGACACGAAATGCTGATAGTATAGCCATTAAATGGCTGTATTTAAAAAGTTTTTTCATCGCCGCCAAAAAATGAACTATTTTCATTAAAAATATAAATCAATTTTCATAAAAAATATAAATCCATAAAAATATTTCATAAAAAATATAAATCCACGGAGCGCACAACAAGCCAATACTGGCTTAGGTGTATGTCGCAAGACATGGGCAAGCAAACCCCTCCAATCAACCTAACCTAACCTTCATTAAAAATAACTTTTTTCCATAAAACCAACAGCTGTTGTGTGGAAAGATTTCCATAAAACTTCTAAATGAAAATCTGCTGCCATATTAATTGCTTACACTTATTTACGATTAAAAAACTGACACTGCATTTACATGTAGCTTAAATTGATGAGAAAATTAACTAATTTCATATTTAAATACCAAGTCAAAAATTGGTCATTAGACGGTTGAAATATAAAAATTTAATATGTCTATGTATGTCTATTTAAATAAAAAGCAGCTTGAAAAAGAAAAGCCTTTGAAACGATATAGACTTTAATTGAAGTCTAAAAAATTTCGATTTGGTGTAAGTGGACTCTTGAAAATTAATTTTTAAAGAGCTTGCGCCTTCTTTAGGTTTACAGCCTTCAATAGTATTGCCGCACATTGAGAAAAATTATCTATTATCTGATCGGCCAGATGTGAAGCTCTAAACACATAGACGACAGCAGACAGCAAGCAGCAATATGTCAAAAATAAAATGCATGTGTTTAAATGAAAACGATTATTTTGACGGCAGCAGGGCAGCACGTCTGCACAACAACATTTGCTGCTGCTGCCAACTTAGGCTATTTTCTATTTTGACGGGCAGCAAATAAGCAAATATAGTGTTGCCATTATATATATAAATTGGACAAATTAGAACAAAAACTTTTTTTTTAATATTAAACACAAAAGAACATTGCAAAAATACAATAAATAAATAAATGTATGTGTTTTTATAGTTTTTTCGTGATATTATTACATTTTTCATCAATATTTTCAATTTTATTCATTATGAAATAAGAAATACGGCATCCCTGAAATTAGCATTGCTAAAATACACAACTGTTCATTTTCAATAGCAAAACAATTTTTTTCGTTTGAGCTAATTTTTTGTGATATTTTATTTAATTTTCATCCTGGTTGCTTTGAAAAAGTGTTCTTCATCTTTTTCCTTGAGCTGTTGTACACATGTTTTGTAAATGCCCTCCTCATCACGGGTTATATTTACTGGGCGAACCCACCATCTTCGGTTTCTTGTACTATTCGTCTTATGGGCTTTATACACTTCAGCTATAGTCTGAGCTATTTTAACAATTGTTGTGATAAAATTCGCTAAATTTTCTTCGTCCATTTTTTATATTTTTACACTTTGAATTTGTAATATTTATAAAAATTCGAAATTAATTTACACACCAGCTGATTATTATGTTGTTGCTGTCTTCAAAATAATTATGAAGCCGACTTCAGAGCAGCATTGTGCAGTTGGCTGCACTTGAAGTTAACAGCATTTGCAGTCTGCTGTCGTCTATGTGTTTAGAGCTTGACAGCAGAAAACATTTACATGACAATTTATAGTTCACCTCAGATAAAAGTACCTTTTGCTAACGTCAAAAAACATCGGAAAGTAAAGAAAATTACCTTTAAAGCACTTTCCTAGTAGAAAATTTTTTATTTTTCTCGTTACGCTTTAGACTTAAATCTTTCAACAGTGTTGCCACACAATTTGAAAAACGAATTTTTTCTTATTGGTGAGCTGTGCACCAGGCAGATTTGTTACTAGGTAGGTGCATTAGAATTCGATGCATAACTCACACAAACTACCACATGCTTATGTTAGTGTAAAGTGATGTTAGTTGTCAAGATCTGAATATGTGCTATACACCTTAAAAGTTATATTTGTGCTTTAAACACTATGAAAATAAAAATAAAAAATTTTCTGCTATCAAAAATGTTTAGAATAAAATGCCACCTACATCAGAGAATCAAATTTGACATGTGAAAGCTATTTGATGCAACAAGCAAAAAATAATCACCTGTGCTACCAAGTTCATCTTGTAGGAATTTGGCTTAGCTGTGAAAATGAAAAATTATTACCGAACAGTTTGCGCAGCTCATCTCTGCTAACGATAACTTTAGCTAACGTCAACTTTATCGTCGTGAATATGTCCCTCAGAAGCTCAAAAGCTTATTTACTATTAGCTCTGTTATATTAAACACTTAATTAAACACTTGTTTGGACTAAGTATTTTGATCCGAAATCAGTAGGTTCGACAAATTTCTATTTAGACAAGACGTTATTCATTGTCGGGAGTGCAATCAATTTTGTCTCGCTCTATTATGTGACGAACCTTCAATGTCCGTTCAATGTTTCCATGTGGGCAAAATTATCGTAATTATATTTACTTATTTATATAGGATAATTTAAGGGCAAAGATTACACAAGGGAACAAAGTTGAACTTTTTGAGTGTTGTTTGGAATTCTATAGCAATTTTTTACTAATTTGAGGTCGCTGATTTTAAATCTAAATTCCATTTTTCTCCATCAGCTCGACATTTTACTAAGATAACTAAATTGACAAAATTCGCGATTTCCATACACTTATCAAATAAATAGAACAGCATACACACAAACACACATATTAATAAATGTTATTTCTGTATGGAAATCGGGATTTTTGTCAAGTTAGTTATCTCAGTAAATCGTTGATAAAATCAAAAGTTGTGCACCGATTTCAATGAAATAAAGCTCATTTGATTCAAAATATATTAAGCTAAATGCTTTAAGACCAACATTGTGACTTTAGTTGCATTATTTTTTTATGAATTTTTAAATAAGAATTTTTTTTTTTTTTTTTATATAAAATTGTAATTTTTTTCCAAAACTACAACGATATCTCTGAAACTACTCGTTCAAATTGAAAACAATGTAGCCACGGATTAAAGATAATTTTGTTGACGAATTTCAGTTTTTGATTTTAACTGAATATGGTAAACCGTTTTCAAGTTATTGAAATATTTGTACTGGAAGCGCCTTAATTTTAGACATAACGGTATATCTGAAAAAGTCGAGCTGATACAAAAAAAAAACTAAGTGCAGATTTAGACTCAGCGTCCCAAATTACCTTTAAAACAATATTCAGTTCTTAAACAACAAATACCTTGTTCCCTGCTGTTATATATTACATACAGACACATGCCTGTTATAATTGCAACAATATTATTTTAGAGTTGAAAGACATCTAGAGAAAAGTTTTCCGAAATATTTCGCAAATGTTCTCAATATGAAGAACACAGGTATTTGGTAGGAGCTTTTTGTATGGGTTTTAAAAAGTCCTAGCTAATTTGTACTACAGAAAATGCTTAGATGTGTTTCCCTGTCAGCAATAGGATATTCGTATGCCTATTTCATATGAATTGCATTGCTAAGAAGAATAGAAACTGAAATAAAAAGCTAAGTTTTAATTCTCATTCCCACAAAATAGATTAAACTAAAAAGAAAAGTATTCGTTTGTTTCGTTTGCTACTAATCCCAAACATTTTTTTAAAATTTTTCGAGTCTACGAATTAGTTAATTAGCATCAACGAAGTGTCGGCGGTATAAAGACGGCTAGAAAAGGCAGAGAGCACTAATAAAATCTATTTTTAGACTTAAAATATTAAACTTAAGTTATATATAAATTTAGCATAGTACTGTTTGCTGATTTAAGTTAAATCCTAACAACAAAATTAAATGAATAAAAAAGCACACGACACTGATTACGTAAAATTAGCTTGTTGTCTGTCGGCTACGTTATGTTTGGGATTATTGTTTGTTATATTTACTAATCTTTTCTGCAAACGATTACAAAGTTAACTGCGCTTATTTTAAGCCGGCACTTCAAAACGTGTACTTCTATAAAAGGATATTAATGAATAGAAAACCATAAACTTTGCCAAATGGTTTATTACTTTCCAAGGATTTTAACATTCAATAACTGTAAAAATTTGTTTTTTTTTTTTTTAATAAATCATAGCATACAAAATTTCATCAGTGGTTGCAGAACATTTTCCCTCACTGTATCTCAAATAAACAACAGATGTTTGGATGTATGAATTTCATTATGCTCTTAAGGCTGAAGAGCGACATGTGCAGCTTTTCGAGGCATACACCTGCCTTAGAGGCGATCAGCCACATGCACTTCTCTACATCTTCCATATAAAATCACTCATTTTGCACAAATTGTAAATACATTTTCTAAAGAATTGCTAACTTATACAATCATTTATATTCAGTTTTTCTTTGCAATTGTCATCAGACGGCAAAAAGAGCAATTAAATGACCATCTAAGCAGACCATTTGGCGTCTAAGGAATTACATTCGTATAACACCACTATAAATTAAAATACTTTTAAGCTACAAAGTTCTAGGCAGAATTTAGTCGAGGAGGTTTCAAACCCACAAACTTCGTTTCTGATGGGGCCAATTCTATTAGACAATTTGACTTTTCCAACACAATTGTAAACACCTCTTTCAAATGAAATCTGGTTTCTCTTTTTGATGAAAAAAAAAAAAAAAAACAACAGCAGCGAAAATTGTGTCATAATTTACGTTCATATCTGAAGTGATCTTAATTGTAAACAGATCGAAAAACATTATCCATTCACTTGATTGTTATGATGCTGCAATTGCTAACGAAATATCTACTGGATGTCTTAAATATTGATATACAAAAAGAAGATAATTAAATAAACAATTTGAAAGAACAAAGAACACAGCTCATTCGTAACAGTCTGTGTGTGTTTAATGACAACTTACATGTCATTTTACGCCAAACAAAAAAATTTGTTTAAAAATAAAATCAAAATCTGTTGTTTTAAATGCGGCATGTATTTATGAAATCATAAAATTTGATGTTTCCTCCTTCAACTCATCCTTAATTTTTTTTTGCTTTTTTGTTTAGGTTTGTTTTGAAAACATTTTATATCTACTCAACTCTGTGTCAATTGCTTCAGTAATTGACAGTAACGCTCAGTTCACAATTATCAAATCGAGATGTTTCTAATTGTAGAAAAAGAGTTCTGTGTGAGTAGAGAATCAACAGGGATGGTAAAAGCAAATTCTAAAATGATGGATAAAGTAACTAGAACTGCTGGGCATAACAATGGTTACCCGTACTAAACACTGCGTCCGTAATTAATAAAGCACAGGTACATTAATTTTCTATATAAAAAAAAAGAAATGCGGTCGGGGGACCCCCGTTAGGAACGAAGTTCCTTACGTTTTTTCTTCATCTTCGAATGTACTACAAGGTGAAATCTGTAGGTTGTATTTTGTGTTGTTTTTGAAATTTTTAAATTTTATATGCTTCTTAAAATTTTTGGAACGTTTTATTTTTTTTACTTATGATACATGCAGTATTTTGTTGTCAATCTGCTACAAAACGAAGAAAATTTTTCAATATTGCTGTTTTTTGTTGTGACATACTTTACTTTAGCGACATCTATCAGCTGATAGTGCCCGTTTTCACAACTAATTAATATTTATTGGTAGGTGTCTCCGCTGACAGCAGACAGATACACCAATACATATAAACAGCTCACACGCTTTCGTGACGATTTCTACTAATTTGCACTACCAGCAAGCCGCGTTAAGGAACTTCGTTCCAAAAAAATTACTTGTAAAACATCATAATTAGAATTAATATGAATTAGAACTAAAAGAACATAATCATAAAACCATTAATCTTGTGACTACATCACGAAAACTTCACTTTTAATTGAAAGAGAGCAGTCTAATGACTACATACATAGATTTGTTTAAAACAAAGAGTTGCAGTGCACATGGCGAAATTGAGTATGAGTACTTTTTGGAGGAATATTAATATAACATATTTGACCGATTCGCAATCTCCATGTATCAGGCTTGTTGTTGCAATTATTTATGTAATTCTAAGCTTCTTGTTAATAGTTGGAATAAAAAAACTGTTAAAATATATACACAATAAAATCCTAGAAAACTGTGCTAAAATCAGAGTTGTTAAATTTTACTTGCCATTAATTACATTCTCTTTCAAAAAGAATCGTAGTGATCATCAAGTAATTTTTATTAAGACAAATAATCCAAAAATAATCGGGACTACTTTTGGGTTATTGAAAAATATAATCAGAAATAATCAAAAGCCATCAAAAACGTATATATGTATGAAAGCCCGGCAGAGCTTGAAATCGAAAAAAATTTCACAAAAACTTAAATTGTATTGTACAAATCTACACGAATGCTTGATAAATGTCCTATTATAAGTGCAAATACAGAAATTTAACACAAACAAGAAAATTCATGAAAATTTTGCACAACAAAAAAAATATATTTGTAATAATTTAGAAGGTATTTCAGTAGTTACAAACAAGAGCGGAGAAATTCGCGAAAAATTTGAGCAACACAAAAAATATATTAAAGCGCCTTCATGCTTGCGGCAGCCATTCATAAACGACTTTAAATCAGTTTTTGGAATTTGAAAACTTTCGGTCCAGTTGTGTTGTTTAGGTCGGCTTAAATTCTTGATGAAATGTTTGTAGTATATATTTTTTTTTATTTTTATTATTGCTTCAAAAAGAGTACAACTATGTGGCTGTTCAAATGCTTTTGATAATTTCAACACCTATCGGGCTATGAAAAAGTAATACTAAATACACAAAATGTATATCAAACATATAGGAAATAAAATAAAGGAAAACCTTTAATCCCTGCACAGAGCGAAAACTTCCTAATAGATTCAATAAGATTTTCTTTTTGAAACGTTTTTAGGCTGAGGGGTATTCCAGCAGAGAGAAAAGAAGATTTTTCTATGGGTATTTCTTATTATTTCCATGTTGCAAATCTTATTAATTGTCTCAACAAGAAAAACACATAAAACCAAGAAGAAAACTTGTTACTCGCGTTTGTTTTTCCTCAGTTTCCGATTTGCATGGTACCAAAAAAAAATTCTATAGAGAAGAACTTATTGATTCTATTAGGTTTTCTTGTAAATTGTATACAATAAGGATTTCTTATTGATTTTATTAAGTTATCCTATTAATTTTTCCTTATTGGTTTTATTAGTTTCCTATATAAACACACGTAAATCATCTTTTTAATTTCATTAATTGTTGTTTCTTCAATAAGCTTTTCCCATTTAAAATAATAAGGAATCCTTCTTGAAAAAAAAACCATAAAGATATCTTATTGATTTTGTTCTACTTTATTAGGTGCTTTTTTCTCTGTGTGTAGAACAACATTTCGCCACATAGTGGTAGCTCTAAGTGCAAGTAACATATGCTTTTCAATTAAAATGTTCATTTACTTCTGCAGCTTCGGAAAAAACTGATTTCACATAAAATTACCTTTTAGTTTTCACTTTGCATGACAAAGGAAAAAACGAACTAAATTTGTACTGAAGTGAAATGTAGATACGTGAAAAAAAAAAGAAATCAGAAACAATCAAGAATAATTAAGAATAATCATTGAAAGTAGTCGGACTACTTCTAACGCCTTTTGTTTTTTTAATAATCTAAAGTAATACGTTTCTTTAATAAATTATTTGAGAACTCAAAAGTAATCCTAATATAATCAATTATTTTATGCTTAAACCAACAACAACCTAATTAGCAATTACTACGTTTATACGTACTGCTTATTCGCGAATAAAATTATTGTGATTTTGTCCGAATACAAAGTATTTCCATCTCTGCTTCTAATACTCTGTATTAAGTTGAATGCTTTAAAAGTATTGTTGGATTTGTTTAAGTCGTTTTATGTCATATTTAAGCTATTTATTTAAAAGTTGTTTAGATCTTTATTTTGAAATTTCTTGTTTGGGTGTCAGTGATGATTTTGATGATCATGGTAACGATTATAATGACGATTACTCTAAGAGTATTGATGATTATCGGAATGGTTATTGCTGGCTATTTATGGACATTAGCATAATGCTTGAAGGTATTTTTTCTTTTATAAATAAGTTTTTGGTGTGAATAGATAAATTTTATTTCTTTTGCAGCGCAGAAGTCTTTTAGTTTTTTAATTTTAGGATTAAATGTTTGGTTCGAAGAGATATCTTTTAATTTTGGCTATAGTCACGAAATTAACATACAAACATAATGCTGCAACTCTGATGATTTTGAATTTCTTATTGAGTTAATCCATATACTTATATGTGTATATCTGCATATATGTGATTGTATTTTGCAAACAAACTACGGTTTACACCTCTTTAAAGGATTTATTTTAATTCCTCCGAAAACAACTCTTTCAGTATCCACATATGTATATTAAATTTAAAATTCAATACCTTTTAGTAAAGCAACTCTTAAACTCTTAAAGTAGTGTTAATTAAAAAAAAAATCTTAAAGTTGTCAGATATTACAATTGTTAATAATTTTAATAATTTTTTGTGATACAATTGGAGTGATCAACATTTTTAAAGAAGACAAGAAAAATAAAGTGCAAAATTTACTGGGTGGGGTACATACCATGGTTGTTTCACTACCACCAACCACATCGCTCAGCAGCACCCAAATTTCTTTCGAACCCAGGCCATGACTAATTCTATACTTAAAAACAGTAGCAGCTCATAGCCATCGTAACACCTGAGACCTTAATTAATAACTGTCTATATTTAATCTCATTCATCATTTTTCCACTTTATCACATGAATTTAACTTTATAGTATGGGAAATTACGGAGTGTATTAGGAAGCTCAGTAAAATGGGAACGCCAGGAACTGTGACTATATTCACAAATAGCCAAATGGCCATTAGAGCGATCTGAGCAGAAGGGATTAAATCACAATCAGTTTGGGATTACAACAATGTTATTAGCAGTTACAGCAAGAATTCTCTGGGGGAATCTCGACGAGGAAAGAACAGGCGGACAGGTAACGCAAGTAAGCCCGAATTAAGTAGAGTAATGGGAGTTATGACAAGTCACTCTCAATTAATAGCCCATCTGGAACTGCATAGGAATATCGGAAAGATATAAATGCAGAGCATGTGTGAGGGGGAGCGAGCACTATTTACACCAGCGACCGCCATCTCACAAATACGGTCCCGATACCTTGAGAGAGACACCTTACCGATATTACGGGGCATGTGCCGGAGCAAATTAAGGAACTTTGTGAATGACACGGATTCCTATAGACCTATGAGTCAAACTGTTTATGGTTGAATCCACGGAGCGTACAACCGGCTTAAGTGTATGTTGTAAACAAACTCCGCCAGTCAATCGAACCTAATCGATGTCTTTGCTGAAAAGCCAGCTCTAGGCAAGTAACTTTTAAAAATATTCCTTCAGGAAAATAACGTTTTGAAAAACTGTTTTGCAAAAATGTACCCTTTTTTAAAAAATATGCCTTTTAAAAGAATTTTATCTATTAGAAATTAAAAGTGTAAAAAGGCGTTTTAAAGTTGTTTTTCCACACACATACTAAAAAGGACGGAGACTTCACGGGTTGGATTTTACAAAAACATTTAAAAAAAAAACTAATTTATTGGCTGGATTATACGCTTTGATTCAAACAAGAAATCCAAAATTTACAAAAAAAAAATTTTTTCCTAAGCGAGTCTTTCAAGTAGAGAAGGTACTGGATGGGTGCGTCCAGAGCAAATGTCAGAAAGATAAAAATTGGCTGCAGATGGTCATAGATTTCACTGCTTCAGAAGGAACGATAGCAAAGTAAAAAAATAATTGTTGTGGAGGAATCCCTTAACTACAGAGATAGAGGGCTGGAGGTCGGTTATATATTTGACTCCTCTAGAGGCACGCTGGGACTAGCCAAAATGAAGAAAGAAAATTTGTAAAAATATTATGCCTTTAAACAGTGTCAATAACGGTTGACAGGGTGACGAAAATTAGTGGAGGTTAATTTTACATTTTACTCATCTAGAAACGAGTCAAGCGCAGTTGGGATGCTTTTCATGAATTTTTAGCCCTGTAGTGAAAAATTTGATTTCGATGTGAGGCTACTTGCACCCACTACATCTGCAACTTTATGGCTCATACATTCTAATGTAGACTGAAAAACTAGGAAGCTTTTTGAATGAAATTTCAAGTACATTATGGATTGTTATTTCATCAAAAATCAATAAGGGAAAATTCGTCAATATGCTATGGGAGGTATTTTTCTCTTGCTAAACCTCCTCTGGTCTTGCCTTATTTCACTTGATTTGTTAGTGTATAAATATTACACCACCTTTGCGTGTTGGGTGTGATATCTGGTAACATAAATTTCCCTTATATTCGCTTCTTTCTTTTTTTTCTTAATTTTCAAACATCAAAAGAGTTTTCAATTAACACCAGACTGGCACTTCTTGACTGCTCAAACAAAAAATAAATAAAAAAAAAAAAGTAAAACATCATGCTTACGAAAACTCTTTTGGAGCATAAACTGGCCTGTTTCTTTGGCCCTTTTTCAGTGCACTTCACACCTAATTAGTAATAAAATTTAATGTTACAACCAGTGTGGTGAGTTTGATTTGTTTTATTTCTGTTTAAACATTCTGTCTTTCTATTTGATTAACAATTTTCTCAAATTAACTTTTACTACAGAAAAGAAAAACTCAAGAAAACAGATCGATCTAAACAACCTGCTCGTTCATTGAGTTTATCATTTATTCAACAGTTATTGCAGCCATTAAGTTTTATTAGTTTTATTTTATTTCCATTCATTTGTAGTAGAGTTAGCGCCACTGAGTGTTTGAAGCCGAAATCAATTTTTTCGGTGCTTTAATGAAAAATTTCCTTATTTTCTCATAAATTTTCAAATTCACAAAAATGCCGCCAATGTATTGATTCTTTAAAAAATTTCCTTTAATTTTTTTTTTATTTTATTGTATAATTGTGCAGCAATTTATTTTGACGTAAATGATTATTGTTATTGCATTTAAATCTTCCCTCTTCAAACAAAAGCTATAAATAAGTAAACACTGTATTGAAAAAAAAAATTAAAAGAATTTTTGTTTTCCAAAGAAGAATATGTGCCTTTGTTTACAAACAAACTTGTTGGTGTTTTAATTATCTTCCATTTAAATTATCTTATGAACCAAAATGTTCTAGAGCGTTGCAGAACTTAAAGTTGTAGTACATTACCTTTCGGATTTGACAAATAGAGCTTGCTTTATTAAGCAAATCCACTGGGAGTAAAAAATTTAATGCGAAAAAGCAGAAACATAATGACGAAGACTGAAGCTATGATTAACCAAATATAATATACGTTATTAGCAAAATTTTGCAGTGTAGAATCTAAACATAAAGTATTTCTGCGAAGCAGCTGATATTTTATTATGCTCGTATGTTTAGCTTTTGTTGATAGATCGATCTATGAATGTCCTTGGCTCAAGAAGACCAATATTTGATCTTAGAGCCATTGTAGTTAGAGCTATCCAGTTATAATATTTGAAAAGCCCTTAAGCTTTTTTGCTAAAAAAAAAGTAGTTCAATAAATTCTGCAGAATATACAGCCGCATCTTTCAACACGGTCAACACTCCCAGAAACCTTCCACCGTGACATACATACATATATACAAAGTTAGTTAAGAGTACTTTATTACAATTTTTGTAGTTTTATAAGTGTCATTGCCCTAATCTGAAGGAGAGCGAAATGCTTGCAAATATATTGAAACAACAAGTAAAAATTAAAGAACCTTAAACTAAAATAATAAAATCGGTGCCCAAAAGCGATAAAAACCTAAAAGAACTTAAGGCAAAATCGGGGTCGGCTTTAGTATAATGGTACCATTTGCCGTAAAATTAAAAAAGTGTGCTGCCAGTACGCGAAGCCGGTGTTGGTTATACCATGGAGGAGAAAATTCCTTAGCCCGGCCGAAGGCCGGTTGCCAAGAACAAATTTTGCATATCTATGAAAAAATTTATTGAATTAAATATGAAAAAATAAGATTTTGGGTGCTTGAAACTGTTTATGAATTCGCGATTTCATGTTCTGAACAAACACTTTTCTCTGGCAGCACTGTTTTACCAACATTTTCATATTTTTCTTAGTAAATTCCACAACTTCAACATCGAATTATTAATAACCTAAAAGCCTCCGGCAGACTGTGACTTCAGTTATGGGAGGTCCACGACCCCCTCTACAAACCTATAAAACTCATTTCTTTCAAAGCTTGGCTCCTTGTTCTAAAGTTTCCCCCAAAACCGAGTAACAAACTGTAGAATTGATAATGGAATCGAACTCTTTTCTGTAATAATTGTGTTTCTCGTCTTTCTATACCCTTAAATAATATGGCATATATAGATTTGTCATAAAACACCTGTTTTCGGGCAGCGATTGTGAAGCCACCAAACCATTTACTGATCTAGAACTTACTTTAATCGTTTTATAAAAATGGAGTTGCTAATAAGAAAAATCGGCTATATAGTTACTGAGATATAGACAAAAAAAAAAATTAACCCAATTTTTTACCACATTTATGGTTAAAACAAGTAAGAGTGCTATATTCGGCTGGGCCGAATCTTAAATACCCTTCACAATGGTACATACATTCTGATTGATTTTTGGTGCGAAAAGTTGTTTTATTTGGCTTTTAAAGCCGATTTCTTGAAATATCGGGAGACGCTATATCTCGGGTATATATGGGCCGATTTTTTCTGAATTTCAATATCAGATCCACTACCGGGATTTAACACAGGCTGCAAAACTTTTATTTAAATAATTCTTAATATGCTCAAGTTCAACCACTGGGTGACACCAATTCTTTTTAATATCAATGAAATAAAGAAAAGCAAAATGTATTTCTTAATTATTTATCAGTTAACTTTATAGTAAAATTTATTTAACAAAAAATTGCATATAATCGCATTATTTTTGAATTGTAATGCTAAACATTGTCATTAAGTGTGATTTTCTTTTCAATTTACTTATGTACGTATGTGGGTACATGCATACGTATGTATGTATCTATAATAGAAAACTCTAAAATAAATTCTTTATTATTGAATATTTTCAGTGTGTTCCATAAAACAATGATTATATATATACATACATATATACATACATACATATTTACATTGCTTGCTTTTACAAAATTATTTTTTTCTTGTGCACGTTGTTGATGATCTATTGCGTGATTATATACATACATATATACATACATACATATTTACATTGCTTGCTTTTACAAAATTATTTTTTTCTTGTGCACGTTGTTGATGATCTATTGCGTATCATCATACACATGTGTGTGTGTATGTACATATGTAAGTACGTAGGGAAACCCAAAATGATTTTTTGTGTGAATGAATTTGAAGACGCAATTGTTTAAAAGAATTTCATTGCGTACCCTTTTTTCAACAATTCTTTATATCACTTTCATTTTCAAGCTCGTGTATATATACATACACATTTTTACACCAAAGCAAAAAAATTGTTTATGCTAACATACTTGCATGCATACATACATATGTAGATACATACATACCTACATACATACATACAAACGTATCTACATACATACATACATACATACATACATGCATACATACATACATACATACATACATACATACATACATACATACATACATACATACATACATACATACATACGTACATACGTACATACATACATACATACATACATACATACATACATACATACATACATACATACATACATACATACATACATACATACATACATACATACATACATACATACATACATACATACATACATACATACATACATACATATGTACATACATTCATACATGATCGCAAATATTATATACATATGTATATAATATTATATACATATGTATGTACCATTATGATCGATTTTTGGTACCAAAAGTTGGGTGCATATGGGCCGATGTCCAAAAATGTTCTAATTTTGCCTCTGAACAGCCTGTATGTACCATTAAGACAAATTTTTAGTGCAAAAAACTGTTTCGTTTAGCTTCCAGGCCCGACTTCTTGAGATATCGGGAGGCGCTATATCTCGAACATATATGGGCCGATGACAAAAAGATTTCCAGTTTTGCTTCTGACTAACCAATATGTATCATTGTGATTGATTTTTGGCGCCAAAAGTTGTTTTATTTAGCTTATAGAGCCGATTTCTTGAAAAATCGGGAGACGCTATATCTCAGGTATATATAGACCGATTGCAGACATTTTAAAATTTTGCTTTTAAACACCTTATATGTACCATTCTGATCGATTTTTGGTACCAAAAGTTGTTTTATTTGGCTTTTAGAGCCGACTTCTTGAGAAAACTTGAGGCGCTATATCTTGAGTGTATATGGGCCGATATCCAAAATTTTCCACGTTTGCCTCTAAATAGTCTATATGTACCATTCTGATTGATTTTTAGTGCCAAAAATTGCTTTATTTGGCTTAAAGAGCGGATTTCTTGAAAAATCAGGAGTCGCTATATCTCAGATATATATGGACCGATTTCAAAAATTTTCCAATTTTGCTTTTAAACACCTTATATGTTCCATTCTAATCAATTTTTGATACCAAAAGTTGTTTTATTTGGCTTTTAGAGCCGACTTCTTGAGAAAACGGGAGGCGCTATATCTCGAGTGTATATGGGCCGATGTGGAAAAATTTTCCACTTTTGCCTCTAAATAGCCTATATATACCATCTTGATTGATCTTCGGTGCCAAAAGTTGTCTTATTTGGCTAATAAAGCCGATTTCTTTAAAAATCGGGAGACGCTATATCTCGGATATATATGGGCCGATTTCAAAAATTCCTTCATTTCTAGGATTTAATGAGCACTAAAAATGATATGGTTTAGTTTTTAAGAAAAAATTTTTTTTCAAAAATCTGAATACAAAAATTACACAAAATATCCCTCAAAACCCGGTTTTTTGAATATATCTCGGCTATCCGCGGACCTATCTTACTGAATTTCAATAGCAGACCCACTACCGGGGTTTCACACGTTTTAGCGAAAGAATGAGGTTTCTATCTCAAACCGTTTTCTCAGAAACGGTATTTCAACGACTACAGACGGACAGACGGACAGACGGACAGACGGACAGACGGACAGACGGACCGACGGACAGACGGACAGACGGACAGACGGACAGACGGACATCGCTCAATCGTAATCGCTATTGATGCTGATCCAGAATATATATACTTTATGGGGTCTTAGATGGATATTTCAATGCGTTACAAACGGAATCACAAACTTATATATACCCTTACACATTTATGTGAAGGGTATAAAAAAAGAAACCAAACGGGATCGAACTAGCTACCTGCAGGTAGATAAGCAGCTGACACCACCATTCAGCCATCGCCGCTTTTTGATGGGAGTGGCATTTTAGGTGTATACATGTACTTTCATGTTAGAAATTTACCCTTTTTCGTATAGGTTTGAATTTTCATAAAATATAAAATATAAACTTGCCTTTGGCAAGATACAAACGATAAGTCCCATGTGTGCATGTGCTGTAATCAATAATGCCAATTACTTTTGCGGAAGATTAATCGGAAGATTAAAAATAAATTTCTTTGTTGATGAATGCCTGCGTATTGTAGCCTAAAGTGCAAATGATTTTTGTGCAGTTTTTATTATTTGATACGTATTCCACCAAAAGCTTGGCCTACCAAATGAGGTGCTTAGTGATCTGAGAACGTAATAGCAAATACGATTATTACGATGATTACAGAAGTACATATTTTTGTTTACGAGTAATGCATTACACTTTTTAAATTTGTAATTGAAAAAAACCCACTGTTGTAGTGGAAATCATTAACCTCCAGGAATATAAAAATTAATACAAAAAAAAACTTTATAAGTAATTTTTTTTTTTTTTTTACTAATTTTCTTATCGCTTTAATGTAGTTATCTTCTGCCGTATTTTCTTTTCTTATTTGGTTTCTTTAAGTTTGTACCACAAAGTTTTTCGTTTACGTCTGGTGGGATATAAATCGCCATCGTAATAACTATTACTACGTTGCCTATTCACAAATAAAAACTATTCGCAAACAAATAACTCACTAGCGGTACTCAGCGTTTGGTGCGTTTTTGGTTGCGACTATTTGCGTTTGCGATTATATTGCAACTGATATTGAGCACCCTTTTTTAAAAACTTTGCAAATTTTATTGCACTCCAAATAACAGCTGATAAATTAATACACAATTTTTAATTTTTCACCTTTTATTTTTTTGGTAATTGCTGCTGCCTTCATCTCTACTAGTTTTTGTTTGCTTTGTTTTAAAATGTCAGCTGTTCGAGTGTTAGTGTTGCAAACGCAATACTCATGCGAAAAACGCAACACGTAATTGGCGGTGCGTAAATGCAAAAATATTGCGAGTGCAACCTTGTATATTTTGTTGTTGGGTTGCAAAGAAAAAGCAACGATTTCTTGCATTCGCACTTACGCAAGACATTTGCAGCAAATAATGAACCGCGCTACTGTTTATGCGTCAAAGCAAATGCAGAAAATTTTTATTTTCTAGTGAAGCCAGATGGTAAAAATGCAACTAATTGGTAACACTGTTAAGCACAACATATGTTCAGAAAAGACGTGATTACTAAAATAATAACGGAGGAACAAAAAATTATGATGTTTCTTACAATTCAATTAATGCAGAAAAGCCACGAAATATTGCAAGAAGGGTTCAACAAAAGACATGCAACTTTTGTAATTGCTAGTGAAAGAAGAAGGCGCAGACTTGCTTCCGTGCAATTTTTAGTAAATTATTTACCTCCTGCCATATAACTGTACGTGTGCCACATAGAAGAAAACTTTAAAACCGATGGCAACTTTTTGTGTTTTATTTGCGAATAGCTTTTTAATCAGTACTTGTTTTCGTGACTTATTAATATCGACCTTTTTAAATTAGACAAATTGATTCCTTTTATGGTATCCAAATAAAGTGGGCTTTAAAGGTCATTAGTTTATCTTTTCATTTAAAAGAAAAATTAAATTTTTCACTTAAATCGTTCCCGGTGACCTTGAAAGCCCATTTTGGTTGGACACCATAAAAGGAATCAATTTTACTTACTGTTTGTACGCCAAACTTTTTCTATCCACAAAAATTTTATTCGCGAATAAGCAGTACGTAATAAGCCAAACGTAGTAATAGATGTTGTTGAATCAGGTTATTATTTTTGTATGAATTTAGCACGATTCTTAATCAAATTTCGCTCATATCAATTTTAGTTACCAACTATCAGTTAAACGCAAAAAACAAATAATAATAATTTTTCATGTTTGGCCCATCTGGTATTCGAGCTCGAACCTCTTGGCCTAATAGTTGCGCGGCATAATAATGAGTTATATAAAAAAAAAGAATGCGTTATAAAATACATACAATGGAATGCAAAAAGTGGTAGGTATATAAATATAGTTACAATGTAATGCAGGCAATAAGTACTTGCTATAAAAGTTGTAAGTGAATAATTTTTGCAGCGTTCCATTCGGTGGAAAATTAGTTAATTTTTGGTCAACATTCATTATCATAGGAGGAGAATTTACATTTACACAAGAATTTATTGCTATATGCAGGTCACAGGTCACAACACATTGTTTTGCTTACATACATACATATATATTTAAATCCATTTGCAATTTTACTATTTTATTCCTATAGCCAATTCCAATGTATGTTCAGCATCAATGTATTAATTTACAGAAATATTCAAACAAATAACTTTTACTAAAGCCCGTATGATACTTCATTTTTCTTTCATTAATTGGTATAGAATTGATAGAAAGAAACAGCAATTGCTAGAAAGAACCAAATATACAAAACGTAAACAAAACTGGCATCTTTTTTGTAAGTGTTGTATTGTTTTTTTTATTTTAAGAAAGCGCTAGGAAATAAAAATTTTCCAAAAAAGAAGCATTAAATCGCAAAAATTGTCCATAAACCGCTGACACAGCAACATTCAAGTTTGAAATGTCAATTTTAAGTTGAAAAATTTTACATATTTTTTTTTTGGCATAATCTCATTTTTTATTGATAACTTCAACAAAAATGTTGACAGTTTTGCATTTATCTTAATATAGCTGAACGCGTTGCACATACTAAATTCTACTATTGCATTATATTTGCACTGATTTCCAAAATTTGAACAATGCAAGAAGAATGTAGTGTCATACGGGCTTAAACATTAAGGTTCAATTAATCAAATGTAGATATTGTGAATAATCTAAATGAGCAGAATTCACAATAGCGTTTGCTCATCGAATGGCCATCATAATACCAAATTAAAATTCGTTCGATAAAGTTTTTCGATGATTATCGAACGTTGTTCATAATAAGAATATTTGGAGTCCCATATAATATATAACAGAGTGTATATTAGCCCTTAATCTTACATAAAAACTGTTTCTATAGCTTACAAAGTGCCGAAGAAAATATGAACACAAATTCCAATCCGCGAAGAAAAGACCAGGTCACTAGTTTTTAAATGTTTATCGCAAAATGAAAATTTCGGAAAAAACTTGTACTTGTATGGACAAAAAGTGTATAGGAAAATAATTATAATCATGCTTCCAGCAAAAAAAAAATTATCTTTTCACCTTGCAGGGTTATTCAACGTCAACACTTTCTTCATATTATCTAACAGATAATGAAGGAAAGGGCACAAAACGTGCAACTGTTAGACTTAATAAACGTTACACAAAAAGATTCACCAAGCTGATCCTGTACAATATAGAGTCTAAAAAAAGGAAACAAATGAATATAATAATAAAATTGAAATACTAAATTTGTATGGCTTTAAATACAGGATACTTGAGAGTCAGCCGTCGGTATTTTGGTAAAAAAAAAAAAACAAAAACACAATGTAATAAAAATCAAAAGATCCCATCTAAGAAAATCTAAAAAGAAAGAGACACGTTCTCTATGCGGGTGCTTGAGATTGCTGATGTTGTTGGTGCGGTTGTTGTTGGTGTTGTGTAAAATGTGCAAATGTCGTGCGACGAGAACAATCAAAACTCATTTACTGACGCCTCAACTGCAATATGCGGCACACAATTGGCATAGAAACGAGTGCAATTGGTAACGAAGCATCAAAACTAGAGGAAAACTACATCCTTTTTTTGTTAAATTCCCATTTATCATGCTGTGAATTCAAGTACTTGCCAGCATGAGGTGCCGCACAAATGCCATCATTTGATAACCATTAACATATTTCAAATGGAGCGTCAGTATTTTTTATAAGACTATTTTATGCGTTTGAGTATTACTGAATCTTTTTAGTTTCATTTTTAGATAAATTAACAATTTGCCATAAAACTAATTAAATATTGTACATTTTTTAAGGGAACAACTTTGCTCTTTTCTTTGAATTTTGATAAGAATAATAAAGGTAAGAGAGAAGAAACTCATGTCCAATTTGCAAAGTAAGATTAAAATGAAAAATGAATTTTCTTGCCAGTCAAAAGGACATGTTTCCTATGAATTGTTTTTTTTTTCGTTTGTTTTTAAATAAGGACAAACAGGTTTTCTTTGAAAAACGTTATCTTTCCTTTCAATCAAACTACAAAGCCCTTTCTGCTCTTATCATCAGCTGCGGCAGTGAGATCCTTTGACGGTAACAGGAAAGTGGAAAACACGCAAATACTCGTTTTTCAATGAACACTGTAGGCAATTTCCTTTTTTTTAATACTAGGAGGTCTGCCCGAGTTTGAGTAAAAATTACACAAACACATACATATGTATGTATAAGAAAGCAAGTGTTAGTGAGTAGAAAAGATACTTTGCACAGTATGCTTGAGCTGACCAGGTTATCAAGTGTTTTCAATCATGAACAGTAATTACTTGAGGTTTCTTCCTCTTTTCTCATTCCCTGTAACGTATTTTGTACCGCATTTCAAAATAAAAAATTAAAGATTATTGTAAAATCTTCAAAACTTCAAGGGAAGAAATTCCCGTCGAGTTAAAATGCTATCCTTTAAAACTTGTAAGACTCTCATATTTGGATGCGCCGTGTATTAACTGTCCTTCACAATCAACCTCTGCAATGACCCTCTGCTCTAATTTTTATAAATCGATGTCAAAAAATTCTATGTTTTGTCTTTAGTAGAATTACTTTATTATTGCAACAACTTCCTGGCACCAAAAATTTTAATGATATAATAGCATCTGCTTTTTTGCACCCAACATTGTCTCAGTTCGCGTACAACCCAACACCTTGAAAACCCCGCTATTTTAAACTGATGTTTAATATATTTATTTTTCGCTATTTCGTAAGTTTATTTTCTTATAACATCAACTTTTTGGCGCCAAGAATTGTTTCAGCTCGCAAACAGGCCCAAATTTGTTAGAAACCGGTTTCCGCTATAACTTGGCTATTTACAGACGATGTTGAAAGTTGTTAGTTCTTGCACTTGGCAAATCGCATTTGACAATAACAAATACCTCTTGGCAGCAAAACTCGTTTACGTTCGCGCACAAGCCCAACTTCTTGACAGCCCAGTTTTCGCTTTACCTCAGCTTAATATTGTCCGATACTAAAATTTTTTCTTTTTTGCCCTAAACGAACCTTGCTTATATTTCTGCTTTTGGGTAGTAAAACCCGACTTTTTGAGAAAGCTCCAGTTGCTATATCTCAGATACAGAAACATATATGAAACGAACAAAAATTTTTATATTATGGCTTTGTATACAAAAGAAATGCAAATATCTTTGGTCTTTTGCTTAGTTTCAATATCAGATATATGACAGTATGAACAGCTTGGCATCAAAAAACTGTTTCTTATTCGACTAGTTTTTTCAGAAGTTTCAATTTTCAATCGACTCTTCTCTTAAAACTGATCCAGAGTATATATTCATTCTTGATGCTTGATGTGAAGGGTATAAAAATGACAAATTATTCTTTAAGGCGGATTCATTTGGAGTTGTGGGTATCACTTTATCTATTCTTGGTGCTAATTATTCGACCTTTGTTGTTTAGTATTTTAATAGTTCGAGCCGTAAGGTCACTTGTTGGAACGAAGTTCCTTAACGCGGCTTGCTGGTAGTGGAAATTAGTAGAAACCGTCACGAAAGCGTGTGAGCTGTATATATGTATTAGTGTATCTGTCGACAAAAAATTGTGTAGGTGACACCTACCAATAAATATTAATTTGTTGTGACACTATTAGTTGATAAATGTCGCTAAAGTAAAGTATGTCACAACGAAAAACAGCAATATTGAAAAATGTTCTTCGTTTTGTAGCAGATTGACAAAAAAGTACTGCATGTGTCAAAAGTAAAAAATAAAACGTTCCAAAAAATTTAAGAAATATAAAATTTAAAAATTTCAAAAACAACACAAAATAAAACATACAAATTTCACCGTGTATTACATTCGAAGATGAAGAACAAACGTAAGGAACTTCGTTCCTAACGGGGGTCCCATGACCGGATTTTTTTTTTTTATAAATGTTTATTAAATTCAATATTTCGATACCACAATGGGTATCTTCTTCAGGAATGTTTTTAGTTTTAATGTTTTAAAAAATTTTTTTTAACATTAAAAAAAAAAACAAAAAATAGCGGTGCCAGATTATATTGGTGACTTTTTTATCCAATTGTCAACAGAGTATCTCCAGTGTTGTTGTTTAATGAACAGTATTGTGATTGTTGAAATTTGTAAGCCCACCAAAATCGTGAAATAAAAATCGTTTTTATTTGGAAAGAAAACATTGAGTTGACAATATTGTTAATGAGGAGACTAATTATATTTCTTGATTTTTCAATTGAGTTTCTCTACTGACATTTCTTTCTGGGTAGCGACAATGTCTATATAGTCGCATTAGAACCACCTAGTCACTAGTTCCCTCGTCAGTAGTTGATTTGCAATGACAAACACATGTTGAATGTCAACAGAAAAAATCATTGTATAAATTATAATATGTCACTAGTACTGGTGACCATGTCAATAGTAAATCACTATAGTTTTTCTACTGACATTTCTTTCAGGGTACATACACCTACATATCCATATGCATCCGCGTCCACATACATGTATACATATTTTTATTCTTTTTAGTTTTTACTTTTATGTAAAAAAGAAATGAAAAATATTTTCAAATAATTTAAGACAAAACAACCTACTAGTGTATTTTATTTCCTACTGTGTTTCCTATATACACCAAATGTCTATAGTTTTGAGCTAATCCGTCCGTATTCGATTTAAAATTGATTCTATTTCCTAATGGTACTTTAATAATATGAAGCATTTCTAATATATACCTACATACGTTTATAATAGCCTTCTGTGCCCAAAATTGAAGTGCCCTCGAAATTAGGGTAGTGATCAAAATCATAACAGTGTTTTGATAATGCTGTCTTCTTTGACGAATTACAATTCCCATAATTCTGGTCAGATTTATGACCCGCTAATCTAGTCTTCAGCTTATTACCTGTTGTGACTACATAAACCTTATTTCACTTTATTATTATTTAGTTGTTTTTTTTTTTTACTTGGACCAGTATTTAGGGGATAACTCCTACATATCCATTGCATTGTACGGAAGCTTGGAAAATAGGAATAATGGATGGGTGGGTGGAAAGGGTAAAATATAGAGTGTTTATAGAGACTTGATTAAGCAAAACAATTACAACATAAAAACAGAACATTTACTTTTGCTAAGCTAAGTAAGTCAGGTTTAACTGGTGTTAATTTGTTTGGTTAGTGTACAGTGTGCATAACTTCGACATTACTTAGCACACGACATTTAAGGCAACTTCTCCAAAATTGCAAAACTGCGACCATACAGAATGAGCAGACAATACACTACCATGACAAGACCTATTACGAATTTATACTTCAACGGTCTTATTTTTAAAAATATTTCTTGTTTAAGTTATTGATGTAATTTGTTAAATAGGCGTTTAATAAACTTGAAAAAATTTTATTTAAATAATGCAGTAAACAAGAAAACGTTCACCTATTACGTCTCTACACCTTATATAAAGGATCACAAAAAACAGGTCTGCTTTTGTCAGGCGTTCACAAACAACTGTATTATACATCAAACATTATTTTTATTATATGTAACGGCTGACAATATAAATTTTAATTTGATTCCTAAATTAAAAATTTTTATGTAATAGAATGGATTCAATTGATTTTTTGGTAACTTAAAAACTTTACAAAAATTTATTTTCAAATGGCCATTTTAAACAACGTGAGTACACAAAGTGGAAGGAAGCAACTAAAATTAGTTTGTTATTTTATTTGAAAGATAGTTCATTGGCTTAGATCCGTTTTCGCAACTTACAAATAGCTGAAATTTACCCGCCAAATAAACAATTATTCACCCTCCTCACTTTCTTTTAATATAAAATTGAACAATGAGTTATCCGGAACATAGTCAATCAGGTCAGTGAACAAGACGTGTAGCTTTCACATTTTAAACATCTTTATGCATTTGGTACAACGTATTGAAATGGTTGAATGATTTGATGAGTATCTTTAAAAAAGCCATTTTTGAATGCCTTTGCTCCTCCATCAGACTTAAACTTTTCAATAGTTTTGTCAAGCACTGAGCAAAAGAAATTTGATGTTATCAGTTACATGTGAATGCGAAAATTTGCTACCGGACAGCTGCAGCTCACCTCTGCTAAAGGTATCATTAGCTAACAACTTTATAGGGATGCCAAGAAAATGACGCGAAGAATCAATTGTTTTTTTCAGACAGTTATTGCAATGAATGTGAAACAGCCTTGGTTGTACCCCAGCTAATAAATCTTCAAATATGCTTTTCTTGTCTTGTTTAATAATACTTATGACGACAATTTACCGCAAAAAAGCTGTCTTTATTGCGACAAAGTGAAAACCCTCGTTTGATAAGTAATTTACAAATGTAAAAATAATAAATAAAAACAAAAGTTCGAATATAAAGTAAAATTAAAATGTTTAAAAATTCCGTATACTCTAAAGTCTGTTGGCCTTTTTTGAAAGAGTTTTGTGCTGTGTAAATTTGCGCCCATTAACTATTAAACAAAATTTGAATACCTCATTTAACTTAAAACTTGTTGTGAAACATTTTAAAACTGCAAACTACAATCATTCTATCAAAATTCCTTAGAAAATATACAAGCGGATATCCACATTTTTGTTGACCAAATAAGCAACCATTTTATACTTCACTGCAGTTCTATTACAGAAATTTGTCTGAAAAGAATTTAAGTTCAATAAAAAAAAAAAAAAAAACACAACTCGAATGCAACGCCCTTTTACTCTGATCTGAATGAACAAAAAAGATATTTTTTTTTTTTTTTGGATAAAGATCAGTAGCAGCATGATTATGCAGCTAGAACGTCCCACCGTTGGAGAACACTCCGCTAACAAAAGAACAAAAATGAAACAGAAATACAAAATACTTTTTAGCTCATATAACAAATCAACAATTTTTGTTTTTCTTTTTTTTTTTGTGAAGGGCAATTAACATACAAAAGGATCAGCAGCAGCAGCTCGTCATTATGATCATCATGTGTGGGGGACTGCTGCAGAAACTTGTAAACTTTTATTTTTTGGAATTTGTGTGTGAAGGTGTGTGAGTATGCTTGTTTGTTCTTTTTAGATGGCAGTGATGGAGTGGAGCGGAGCTCCTCCTGTATAAATTAAATAGCAGCCAATAAGCATGATTCATTCTTACCTCAAACAAAAAAAAAAATCTCAAAATATAAAAGAGAAATTGTACCTGCATACAAAGTTGTGCACAAGACAGGCGGACAGACAATAAAAATGTTCAACAAGAATCTTCGAAATTAACAGCAATAAACAAATAAACATTTTAATTTTGAAAGTCATGTAGAAGGGGAACTTAAAATGCACCATCACCATTGAGCATATTAAGAGACTACGTGGCGTTTGCTTCAAACAAAGGGTCTTATGGCTTTTAGTATCAATTAGAACGCGATGATAAGCAAACAAGCGATGAAAACTCATAAAAAGAGAAAACGACATAAAAAATTGTATTTATGGGAATCAGGTTTGACGGTACAAATTTCTTTGCAGGAATTGATTACTGATATTAAGTAAAATTTATAAATATATTTTATAAACTTTTAGTAGTACGTAGTTTCTGCAATGTATCACTCACTGCAATACCTTATAAAAGTTTTAAAACTGTCAAAACCTTCTACGGTTTTTGTGAAGATTTGTTATGTTTTTGAAGCGGTTGAGTTCAACTTTGAACTCAAGTTTTTCGCTTTATTGAAATGGTGTATATTAAAACAAGAGATGTGCGATTTTCGCGAAAATATTGTGTCCCGTATGAGGCACGTCTGATTGTGCTCAAAGTTGCGAAGAGTCACGCGTGAGAATGTGATCATCATCTTTTAAATTAACATCTCCTGCGTAGTCGTGCCTGATCACCCTTTTAAGGCAGCTCACGAAGTTACATGAAAATAATTGTGGCACTAAAATTTGTTCAGGTTTAGCAAGCACAATTTCTCACATCTCTTTCCTTGAATTATTTCTCAATGTATATAGTTTATTTTAGATGTATGGAACACATGTTACTGAAACACAATTTTCTAATTTTTTTTTGCAAGTTTTTAAGAATCAAACATCTGATACCTTCTAAAAGAAAATTTTTTTTCTGTTTATCACTTATTTTTTAGCAACTCCAGAAGCCCAACTTCTTTGATTTGCTAAATATTTTTTTACAATTTAAAGTCAGCGCAATTCTAAATTTATTGACGTCTTGTGTTATAAAATAGAAGACATAAATGCATATATGTACATTCTTTGCTTTCAGATATCCATGTCAAACACTACGTGCTTTTGCTTTATCTGGAATAAAATAAGTATTCAACCATCGGTTTTAATGACTGAATAATAATTTTATTTCTATTTTATGCCACTTTATGAATAACCAGTGAGCCTTGCTAAACTATTATAAATTCTACTTTTTGTAAATTTCTTACACACTTATTCACAAAATTTATTTTCGGTTTAGGTTCCTATGTGTATAGAAAATTTGTCAAACAAGAGTTTAATAAACCGAAAATAATTATTATGAATAAGAGCGTTAGAGTTTAGAGCTTAATTTCAAAATATTAAATTTTTTCCACGAAATTTTTTTTGCATTTATTTTAAATTACTTTTTCAGGCTCAAGTTCAACCTTTGGCTTGTCACTTTTTAATCAATATCAATTAAGTAAAGAAAAGTAAAATTTTTATAGCCAGGTGGACAACCGGCTGTCTCTGGGTACCAAACACTCTTCATCAGCAGCCTATGAACGAAATTTTTTTTTTTGCATTTATTTTAAATTACTTTTTCAGGCTCAAGTTCAACCTTTGGTTTGTCACTTTTTAATCAATATCAATTAAGCAAAGAAACGTAAAATTTTTATAGCCAAACAACAACTCATCAGTGGACTTGAAAAATCTCAAAAGTATGTTTGAAGCCCAACTACTTATTCCTAAATTCTCATGAACAAAATGAGAATCAGAAATGCTCAATCAATATTTTTATACAGAAAATCAATTAGTAAGATTTCATACATTTTAAAAATAAATATAATATTGAACAATATTTACATTTAAATATGAACTTAATTATTTATTCGCTTTAAGAGCCAATTGAAATGTATTAATTCAGGTCCAAAAATTAACCTTTTCAAAAAATATTTGCTGTATTTTCCAGCTGTTTATATGCCGACGACATTTCGCTGGTATTACGATTTGTTTGGAAATTTGAAAATTTATAAGATATTAGAAAACACATTTTCCTGAAGAAGATACACCTTTATAAGTGACCTTACGCTCATTTATAAAACCTAATAAATTTATAAGCCAACGAAATGTCGTCGGCATATAGACAGCTGAAAAATACAGCAAATATTTTTTGAAAAGGTTCATTTTTGGACCTGAATTAATAATATTTACATTTCTTAAATTTTTTGATTTAGAACAAAATTTCGTTACAAAATGTAAACTTTTCCGTGGATTTCATGTTATGGAAAAGCATCTTGCTAAAACAACGTAAGCGAAAAAGCAAAACTGGTTTTATTTAAATTTTTAAGGGATTACTGAATCCATAAAAAATTATACCATATTTAAAAATGAAATATGATTCCAAATTTTTAAAGCGAAACTAATAACACTCATTTCGAGAGACCACTAATTTTCGCTCCTTTTCGCCAATCGAGTATTATATTATATACGGATAATGCAACCAAATCTCTTTTGTGCAGTTTGTATGTTTTTCCACAAGTTAAATATAAGTGAACTGCTTGTTTAGGGAGGAGTTGAATAAGAAATTATTTCCGTTGCATGTATCTACAGAAATGCTGTATAAAATCTGAGAGCCTTTTCTATTACAAATATTTATAGTTAATTATTATTCTAATGTATAAGCTTTAATTCATGTTTTCCGGTGGCGCTTCCATCTCTTCTCAACACTTCCACGTACCGGATTTTTCATTTATTTTTACCATTAGAATACAAGCAAACACGCACTTATTCCAGTTTCCAAACAACTGGGTATCATCAGTCAAAGTTTCTATAAATCTAGACTCTTCTTAAAATAGTTCTTTTTTTTTTTTGAGTTTACACCATCATTTCAACCTTTCATTACAGCTCTAATCCAGTTGGCCATATCCTGTGGATAGAAGCGATGTCACACTTACTCAACGACACAATGATCCAAGGCAATTAGTAACGACTTTTTCCAATAAAGCTGACAAACAACTAACAATAGGAGTAACATTGTCATGCATAGTGTCGTAGACGACAATTTTATCCACCATGATGTCATACATATGTATATCTTTCAGAAAATCATCCACCAATATTTTTCTAAGAATACATCGTTCAGACGGGTGCGTAAATCTCTTTCTTGATCCACAATATTTATTAATTGTGCAAAATCTTCAGTTTCATTAAGACGATGCTGACTTTCTATATAACTATGTTTATCCTATTTAAAAAATCTAGTTTTATGCATATACATATATTTCCTTACGTAAGGAACTAATTATTTTAATATGATATTTGCTACGCACCTAGTGGACATTTTAATGAAAAAATAATGTAAATATAAAATCTACCCTAGGATGTTGGTTCTGCTCTTTTTTATTTACTTTTTAGAGTATTTACTCTAAAAGCAAAATTTAACTCCATACTGTTGGTGCTTTTGATTTTTATTTGAATTCAAGGTGGAAAAATGTTCACAATGATTTTGTGGTAATTCATAAAAAAGAAAACACATATTTGTGAGTTTCACTCAAACATGACAAAACTGTCTTTAATGTAGTTAATGCACAACAACTTGCATGCACTTGTCATCTACTTTGTCTTAATATATTCTTTGTTGAAGATAAAGATCAGATGCATATACATATTTCGTTGTCAATGGTCTTGAAGATATCGTCGATGACAAATGCCGTCGACACCAATCTGGACAACTGGGAAGCGAACGTTTCTCATGTTTGTATTTATTATTTTCCACTACACTGGTTTATTGGTTGATTTTTGTATTCTCTAGTTTTGGGTTGCGCTGTATTTTGTTTCAATGGCATTTATTTTAAATTGTGTTTTTTTTTCGTTTGGCCAAATTAGTTGGAAATCTGATGCGGCAAATTAGTCAAAATTTGTTTCAAGTGGACCACCATCACCAGCCGTCATCACTCGTACCAATGAGGGAAAAGGCAACAGCAGCAAAAGCAGCAGCAGGAACAACAACAACAACACCAACACCAAATGTTTATAAACTACCAAACAACACGACTACTTCGGTGACGACCGGTCAGTCAAATCACATCATTTAACTTCTCTGGCAAACATTGAGAGTGTCTCTGTATGCATGGAATTCAATGAAGTAAACTATTGATCAAGGAAAAAAATATTTTCTTTCAATCTTCGTCTTGTCTCTTTTAATTTTTCACTGACATGTCAGCAGACAGTTGTAGTTAACCCAATATTTTAGAATTTGTCTGTTTTGGTTTCTGTTTTCTTGAATTTCTTTCAGCAAGTATCGGCGCCTCGTTGATTGAATTAGTTTTTCTAAGGACTTCTATTTTCTCAAATACAACGTGTTGTTAAATTTGAGATGGAAATGCATATTTTGCAGACACTTTCAAAGAGTTTCAAAAACAACCAGCCAGAGATGCCTGTTCACAAACGAAACGGATAGTTTTAGATGATTTAAGGTATTTCAGAAGAACATGAAATTACCGACTACTTACAGAAAGAAGTATTGTTTACATACTCACCTTGTGAAAGTAGTTTTGCGAAAACTACTTTAAAAAATTTATTAGTTGGTTTTTTCGACCCTTTTTTTATATTTTATATATGTATGTATTTACTTTCTTGAGCTAAAGGTCTTTTTTATTAAATGTTCTGGATACTCGTTCTTCGACCTTTTTATTTAACTTTGTTAGATTTTATAAATGAGCTTAAGGTCACTCAATTCTCAATAAATATATTTTCTATTTATTGATAAATTTTTTTCGATATTTCGATACGCCTTTGTGTATACATATTTAATATTTAATTATTTAATTGTCCTGAAGAAGCTATCCGAAGGAAAGCGAAATATCGACAAAAAAAAAATTATCAAATAATTTTAATAAAAAATTAAGTCAAGTACGAGGCTGGCTCGCACTCTTAGGCTTCCGTACGTATGTATGTGTAATGTACATATGTATGGAATGCCGTATGTGAATACATATGTATATTTTATAAATTACATCTCTCTGTTTTTAAAGCTACTTTATGTTGTATGGGGACACCTAGTAATTTTCCACTTGTTGTTGTTGTTGTAATTTGCTGTTGTAAGGCATCTGGGAATACATACACTGTGCGAATTTCGACACTCTATCTCTTACGGTTCGAGAGTTATAGCTATTACTCTACGTTGTAAGGGGACACCTGGTAGCTTTACAGTTGTTGTTGTTTTTAGCAAGTTTTGTTATGGAGCATATGTGAATACACACATTGTGCAAATTTCATCCCTCTATCTCTTACGGGTCGAGAGTAACGGCTAGTTGTTACTTTACGTTGTATGGGGACACCTGGTAATTTTCGAATCGTTGTTGTTTTTAGCATTTGTTATTGTAGGGCATATGTAAACACATATATTCTGCGAATTTCAGCTCTTTGTCTTTTACAGTTTAGCAGCTACGGCTAATTGTTACTTTAGGTTGTATTGGGACACCTGGTAGTTTTCAACTTGTTGCTGTCTTTAGTATTTGCTGTTGTAAAGCATCTATAAATACATACACTATGCAAATTTCAGTTATAATTGTTCTATCTTTTACGGTTCGAGAGTTATAGCTAATTGCAACTTCTCTAGCTCTTACCGTTTCGGAGAATGGACGCTGTGACGGACGGACGGACGTACTTGTCTCCGTAATAGGGTTCCGTTTCACTCTGATGAGTACGGAACCCTAAAAAAGACCCTTATCTCAAGAAAATAAATATATAAAACAAATTTTTTTTTTCTCAAAACAAATCATAATTATTGTATAGTTCTCTTCTGAAAAATTTTGGATTATTGAGTGATTGATAATGATTAAAAAGAATTTGGAAATAATTGGCAATACTTTTTGATTAATACTTTTGATTAATACTTTTGATTCAAAGTCCAAAGTCAGCAAAAAGGATTCCAACACTTTCAAGAATTTGTTTGCATTCTTTCTGATATTTCATTTTAATTGAAAGTATGCTTTTACCATACCAAATGAAAATATTTAGAAATAGTCTGTTGATTATAAGGCAGTATTTCTATTACGTATTACTAAACAGATATAAAATAAGTATTTCTACTTAAGCTCTTCGCTTAACGCAGGTAATTTAAAGAAATAAAGGAGAGTTTTATAAAAATACAAATGCAGCCTGCAAAATGTTTCCACAAGCAATGTGCATTGTTACATAAATTTTAATTGCACAAATTTGTGTTGAACTACAAATTTAAGTCAAGCTTTTTTTTATAAAACAGTAAATATGTAAATGGACTTGACTGAATAAATTATTTAATATGTATTTGCTTTCTATTTACATTCACTGCATTCTGGTAAGGGGGGGGAGAGATGATGTTGTGTGGCATTTAAGACATTGTGTCGTCGTCGTCTCTGCAGTTTTGGTTGTTGCTGTTTCACTTGATAACTAAACCACTTTCATTGTTGTTTTTGTTGTTGGTGCTTGTTTAATTCTATTTTCATTTGTTTGTTTTCGGAATGTGGCTTTTGTAAGACTTTGAGTCGTCATCGTCTTTAGAAGTACAAACAGCATCAAACTCAGTCTCAAGATCTTAAGTCTAAGAAACAACAAAAGATCTGGGTTCCTTTTGTCTGCTTTGTTGTTGTTACCTTATAAACAGTTTGCTTAAAGGCCATTAGCGCAAAAAGTAGGTGGAGTTGCTGCAGCTCAAAAAAGATATGAAAAAAAGTCCAACAACGCATTCCGTTTTTGTTGTAGTTACTGCTGTATTCTGAAGAGTGGCTTTTGAAAATTCAATCCTCAGTTGCCCAGCCTTTAAGACGACTCTAACTGAGTCTTTGTTTGTATTACTTATTCATGTTTTTGTTTTTTTTTTTTTTTATTTGTGTAAGTGGCTTCTCGTGGAGCCAGGTATTCTGGCAAAAGGTCGCGTTTCACTTCTTTGCTTTTTATTCTTTTACTCATTTACAAATCTTTGAGTTTGTATTATTTTCACATTTTCTTCTTCGAGTTTTTGTGCTCTTCAAGTCAAATTTTATTTTTAACCATTTTTTTAATCCTTTTTTTTAGTTAATATTATGGCATATACAAGTAGTATCCATTGATTGATCGTCATTTTGTCTGGCTGTACTTTTTCAGCATGCAGACATTAAGTCTTGAAAATCCACCTAAGGATTTAGTAATAAGGAATTATATTCAGAGAAACAAAGTAATTATCAAAAATTAACAATTTTTCGCAACGATCTTAAAGCTTTGAAAACCGTTTCATTTATGAAATTTTCAAAAAAAAAAAAACTACACTATAATACTTTTACCACTACATAAATTCTTCCACATTAATTAAAAAATTTCGTCGTAAGAAAATTTTTTATTGCTGAAAACCAACCTTCAACTGGTTGCTTAAAGCTGATGTTGTTTTTTGAATCATTGCACTGTGGACAACTTAAGAAGTTAGCATCCAAGATACTGATTTTTATTGCTACCGATTTTAAAGACATTTATATTCACTTGAAAGTAAATGCTAGTTTTTCCCAAAAATTCCCAAAAAAGTTGAAAGTTTCTTTGGTTCAACGTGCCAAATAAATTAACTTCAGCATTTTCAACTATAACTCTTACCTTAATTAAACAAGGCAAACGAGATTTCGAAAGTAAAAGTTGCATGTGAAGTGTAAACAGTGTAACGCACGATGTTAAGTGTGAATCACACCTTCACTTCAAGTAGTTTGCCCAACTTGATTTGACACCCATTTCTTTCACTGATTTCCAAATTCAGCCGACTGATCATATCAAATGTCCTCAACGTGACAAAAAGTCCGTTGAGGAGAGAGAAGTGAATGGTAACATTTTAAAAAAAATTACATACACTGATGAGGTACATGTTCATCTCTGCGTATTCGTTAACAAGCAGAAGTGCCGCATTTGGGTAAATGAGAATCGATGGTGATTGTTTAAAGGCCAATGCATTCACAACGATTACCGGGCCGTACTTTTCCCAAAATAAGGTCGCTTAAGCATGGTGTAAGCTTGGGCGACTGGCGTAAGCTATCGCAAGAAAACGAGTGTATATGGAGCCAACAGGATGGTGTCACAATGCCAGTAAATTCAAACGCCATATCATCTCCCGGCATGGTGATGTGAATTGGCCAATACGGTCATGTGACTTGACACGGTTGATTTCTTTCTTTGGGGAAATTCAATAATAAAGGTATCCTTTAATAAGCCATAAGTAATTTCAGGTAATGCGGCACATGAAGGATGCTGAACATCAATTATGTTGCAGATCTATTGATGTTACACATAATAAGATTTACATATAATTGCCATTAATTCTAGATCATAATGAAACATGTCAATATAAGTAACTGCAAACTTCTTGTTTTATTAACAATTAACATGGCGTACTTTGGCTGGACCACCATTTACATTCTCCGCACAGAATGCAAATGCGAGCTAGGATCTTTTTACATAAGATTAGAGATACAGATACCTAAAATGACTGGATATATTTTGATGTATGGAACTTTTGCTTCATGACAGTAATGATATTAATTTTAAAGAGTGTTAAAAAAATTCGCATGTGCAAATGATTCGGTAACTCATCGGTGTAATTATGGTTGCAACGGGGTTAGGCTGGGTCAATTTAGCAAGCAATATTGTGCTATTGATTTTTCGATAGATTTTAACATGAAGAAAAAAAAATCGACTACGACAAATCACCAAAATTATTTTCGAAGCGTCCGATTTTCAATTTCTTTTTTTTTCGTACTCATTTGGGCGGGCGCCCGGGGAGTTATTAGCATTAAAAGCTCACAGTTGGGTGGCTGGAATTTAAGAATTTCCAAGGTGACCATAGAGCAGCCAAATGTACGATCAGTCACCAACGATTTTTTCTTTTCAATATTTTTTTCGAACACACCGACGATAACCAAAAACATTTTTTCTCTCTGAAACGTTTTTGGGCTAAGTGACATACGAGCAGAAAGAAAAAAATTGCTTATAGGTTTGATCCTTATTGATTTTATCATTAAGGCACATAAAATCAAGGAGAAAATTTGTATACAAGTGTTTTTTATGTTTGGTAGATTTTCTTGCAATAATGATTTCTTATTGAATTCATTAGGTCGCTAGTGATCGTGCACATGATGCATTGTATTTGCTTGTACTTCTTTGAAAATCTGAGTTTAAATGGCTGAGTAGGCGGTCTGGCGGAGTGACAATCGCATGATTGTGGGTTCGGAGCCATCGAGATGAAGTTTTTGAATACCTATTAAGTGTTATAAGTTTCCTCTTTGATTGTTTCAATCAGGCCTCCCTACTAAGCCATACTCTGGTAAAAAAAAAAAACCCATAGATATATTGTTGACTTTCTTTTTATTTTATGGGTTGTTTATTATTCCATGTTTTCTTGTGTAGGTTGGCTTTTACGCTTTAAGTCATGAATGCTGCAGCATTCCCACATGTTGACCATAAGACAGGCTTTAGCAGAAACCAAAAATTTTAAGCGCCGTTTACATTAACAGGTGCCTTTTTTTACTTTGTTTTGTTAGTTGTAACTTTAATTTTATTTAATTCAAAGTTTAAGGTACGGTTGTTGTAACTGTTGGGTTTATTGTTAATTGTTGGTCCAACATTCTTGTTGTAACAATAAAATCGTGACTTTTCGATTTGTTGCCATTCAATTTAAATGCCTGAAGAAGCTCTTTTAAGTACATACAAGCGATATTCATACATATGTATCTACTTGCATGAGACAGAAAGGAACGAAAGAAAAAATAAAAACATATTCCTCTTGAAACCGAAATTCCAAAAAAGGAGTTTTATTTCTTTAAAGCCCTGGCTAACTTTAACCAATAAAAACTGTTTTCTTTTCCACTAATCTGTGGTTTTGAATCCGTTCTTAAAGCTTTTTTATTGAAAGTTTTTTTTTATTGTTTTTGTTGCACTATAATGGCTCCACAAATACTCTTGCAGCCAATTTTAAAATGAATGGCTGGGATCTATTTGAAGTTGTTCGCTTCATTCTTTTTCTGTTTTACACACAAGCAGCAACGCAAGGATAACTTGCCTCTACAAACTAATAGAGTTTCTTCTGCTTAGTGTCTCCTCGGTCTTGTTATTTGTTCACTTTTTTTCTTTTTTAGTTTTAGTATTTTTTAACAACATATGTATGTATGTATTTTTGATACATTTTTTAGTCATGATTTTTTTATTTTTATTGGAAACTCACGCGGGTGGTCGTTGCGCTGTCCGTCTCTTTGTTGTCTATGTGTTCGTAAAAATAATTAAGTTAAATTTTTTATTTTTGTTCAAAATCTGGTTGAGTTTCTTTCTTTCATTCTTTCTTTGTAAACGCCATCGATTTGTTCAAGTATGAGTTGCCTGCTTAAAACACTTTTAACATGAACTTTATTTTCAGTCAGACAGTTTGGATTTTTTCTTAGCTTTCAACGCTTTTGTGTAACACATATGTATGTTATGCATGTAGCTATGTACTTTGTATGTGTAGTCTCTTTTTGAACTTGGCATTGAATCAGTCACTTATTAGCCGTTGGTATTTGGTTTAGCATGAATGTAGGTTTATTTTGTTAAGTTATTTCTAAGTAAGTATACCTGATATTTCTTATGTACTTATGTACTCTAATATATAACACAAATCAGCAATTTAAGAAAAACAATTTGACGCCGAGATCTTGTTAGAAGTTTAACAATGGTAACACTATTTTATTTATTATTATTATTGCTAGGTTGGTCCAGAATGGCCCTTTGCACTGCGACCAATAATGATCTATTGTGCAACCCTTTTCCCTCACGAGTTTAATACATCAAGAAACAGTACTAGCTCCTTCTGTGGAAGCCCTTGCAATTCCTGTGAACCCAATGTATAGGCCTGCAACAGCCTGTATCTTCTGTGGCCAAGTGCCACACATTCAATAATCAAGTGTTCCATTGACTCCTCTTGTTCTCCGCAAAATCTGCAGGTTGCCGTGCTGGATAGTCCCATTCTTGTTAGCGCCCCACACAGTGTCCTTAGATTCTTCCTATTTAATTTTAGAGCGAGATCCGCTCTCTTGGCATCACAGCTAAGAAATTTCTTCGAGTGTTCCAGACCCCTAGTGTCATTCCACAGTTTCTCTGTGATGGATGTTGTCCATTTTCTGATCTCCCCCCTGAGGAGGAGCTTATTAAAGCCAAAGGATGGAGTGGGTCCAATAAAAGCCCCATTGGCTCCCTTGTGCCTTGCGTAGGTATCAGCCAACTCGTTACCCTTGTGCCCCTCATGACCTGGTACCCATATCAGATTGTGAGTGGCCAGTTCATTTAGCCTGTCGTGACATTCCAGTATTGTCCTGGATGTGAACGAATAGCCACTCAGGGCCTTGAGTACCGACTGGCTGTCGGAGAGTATCTTGATTTTGACTCCTATGTATCCCCTTTCGGATAGTACCTCTACAGCTCCCAGTATAGCATATAATTCCACCTGGAAAATTGTGGTGTCCCTGCTAAGGGTTACTGCCCTGCGTGCCCTAGGCCCAACTACTCCCGCTCCCACTACATGGATCGACTTGGATCCATCAGTGTATCATTTTTGTGAGTCATCTCGTAGCCATATTGGGTTTGAGCACCACTCCTCCCTCGTAGGAAAGAAGACCCCATACTTTCTACCGAAGCAGAGTATGGGATTCATGTGATCACTCGACCGAGAGATATGCAAAACGTCTCTGAATCTGGTAACACTAAGAATGTGTCAAGTTTTTTTTTCAACATGTAAATATATACTTTCATCTGCCCGGTTTGTAATCTTATCGATAAATTAGTTTCAATAATATCGCAAAAAATTTGTAGATATAGTTGCAACAGCTATAATAGAACTGCTAATATATTGCAGTTTATTTTTAAAATCGCTTAGGATTAAGGTACCTCGATACCAGCCGGCATTACAAGACCAACTGATCACTGCTTTTAGCTTGAAGAATTTTCAAAATATACAACACAAACGCCAAAAAAAAAACTGGGTAACAGAATTAAAAGGTACCTGGCATAAAAGCCCCCCATACTGGATATCTCAAATGGTATGTAAAAAAATATCCACTATCCTAATTATAAGTACGATGTGTTATGAAATGCGTACATGTTCAGAATATACGACAGTAAGCCCTACAACTATGTCAGATTTTTCTTTGGCAAGTCTGACCGATCTGCAAATTCTTATCAAAATTTTCATAAAATACATGTCATTAGAGTTGAATTTTTTGAAAGAATTTTCGTTTGTATTCTATTGAAATTATTTATTTATATACTTTTTAATTCATAAATGGTGCATAAGGCTTTAACAAGCAAAATGTCTTCAAAGTTTGTTCATAAACATAAAATAGCGAAGATTTTATTTAACACTTATCAACGACGAGACCCTTGTTTAATCGTTTAATAAATTGAAAAACTTGAAGAAAAAAAATTCTAACACAAAACACGTACCACATTTGAAATGGCATTTTATTTTTTATCGTGTTTTAGTATAGCGCATACTTCTTATTAACATTATCCGTAATCCTTATGAAATATTTAATGAAAATAATGATTTGTTTTCATTGACTCAATGAACAAATTCATACACTTAATGAATCATTTCGTGACCAAAACTTATTAATTTGTTGATAAGATCATTAATATAAATTTAATAAACACAACTCGTTGACGCAATAAATTTCA
Organism: Sturmia bella; assembly: GCA_963662145.1. Lineage (NCBI taxonomy): Eukaryota > Metazoa > Arthropoda > Insecta > Diptera > Tachinidae > Sturmia > Sturmia bella. The sequence continues at coordinate 29,273,067 of OY759171.1, read as the reverse complement.
CCGTTGGCTAAAAATTAATATATTTATGCACAAAAATCTTTCCGTATAGCTTTTTTTTTTAATTTTTTGATGCCCACAATATGAGTAAAGAAATATCCAGCAATGTAGTTTTACCACAGCTAAATACTTATGAAATGGGCTAAAGTTCGGGTTTGCTTGGTTAACATTTCTGAAGTAAACTTAAAATCTAATTAGCTGGAGAAGAAACCATGGCTGTTCTCATCCACTACAATAATCATCAGCACACACTAGTTTCGAACTCGCGTCAAAGCTAAATCGCGTACTATTTTAAGCAACAGCAGACACAGCGATTTTTAAACTTCATACTGTATGAAAATGTACACATATCGTTAAAAATACATAATAAGTCTGATTTTGTAAATACTGTTTGTTTTTGGTATAAGAAAGTAATGTTAGATCTGTTAAACATTGAATATTCCCTGGACTAACTTTTTAACACACAGAACTACAAAGCTGTCAGATTGGGTATTCAGAGCCTTTGGCAGGAATAGAACCGGCAACTTCGACACCGTACTGGGCCACCCAACGATCCGGCAACTCTGTAGTTCTTTTCTCTAACTTGGGGGTTACACGATCAAGTTTCGCCTTTCAAGTTTTAATACACTCACAATTTTGAAAATTTATGCAAATTTGAACACAATTTTTGCTTTCCATAGAGAGCATCAAGTCACAATCAAGAAAACAGCTGACAACAATTTTTTTTCGTTCTGTCTGCAAATATTTTTTTGTTTTGTTTGAAAGTTGCAATTAAAAGTGATAAGAATTAAACAGATTCAAGCTTCAAAATAGAAATAAAAATGTTTACGTGCAAACCAACAAATTTTTTACTTTTAATTTTACATTGATTTCCATTAATTTATAAAGTATTAATTTTATAAAGGGATATTTGTATTTTATGATTATATTTAAATAGTTTTAAAAAATATTGATTTAGAGTCTGAATTAGTTTCTGGGCTTAATGTAGAATATAGAAGAGGAGGTTTTGCTTTAATTTTTTTAGCCGAATATTCAAAAAGCTATTTTTGATTTTCTTCTTGGCGGCATCTTGAAAACGAATTGTTATGAAATTGCGTGCAGCCTACGTTACAGCTATCAATGTTATTGAATTTCGACAAGCAGTATGTGAAAAAAACTTGATAGCAAAACTTGATCGTGTAACTGCAGTATATGTCTCTTCTTAGAGAGATAGCCTAATAGCCTTTTTACACTGACTAACATCCACGTGAAACGCATGGAAGATGTTGAAAATGTGAAACAGTCGTTTACATTGACAACATCTTTTATCATTCATTTATTTAACTGTCAAGGAATAAAGACGCAAAATTTTTGTGAGAAATAAAAAAAAATTTTAAATGGAGTTGGAGGAGGACTTTTTGATTTTTTTTCTTCCCATAGGTCAAGCAACATGTTCTCCATATCGATTGACCATATGATGCGAACACCAGATTTGTGCAATTAAATGAATTGCACAAATTAAAATGAATATATTAATATATATGCAATTAAAATGAATTTATTTATAAATAATATGAAATTAATTATTTATTTGCTATAAATATATTATTACTGTCACGATTCAAAGCACCGTTTGTAAAGAAACAAACAAAATATTTGTCGCTCCACAAGGCAAACCGTGTCCAACGAAATGTCGTCGGCATATAGACAGCTGAAAAATACAGCAAATATTTTTTGAAAAGGTTAATTTTTAGACCTGAATTAATACATTTATAATTAATTATTTTCTGAAATGTCATTTTGCTGGTGATGGTACAAAAGCAATCGATTTTCTGCAATTTTCTTAGTGATGGCACTGAAAAAATTGAAAGATCTAAGATGGAACAAAACGAGAAAGGATCATCTTCTGCTGGTGTAGAAAGATGTAGAATTTTCGCCCTGCATAATACTTATGGGAAGATGTAAACATCTTTGCTGTAAGTCCACAAAAAAAAAAAAATTTAATCGCTAAAAACTGACTATGAAAACTAGCCAAGTTCAAAAATTGTTAACCAACACAACAATTTAGATCTCAAATCAAAATAGAAACAACTGTAATCTAAAATTGATCCTACTTGTTCTTTTATTGTACAATCTTAAGTTAATAATTTGTATTTATTGATTTAAAAGCAGGCTGTGGTAAATTTAATTCTATATAATTTGAAGGGCAAAACATTTTTGAATTATAGCTAATATTACAAACATTGATTCAGCAATCACAAATGTTTTGTGCTCAATTCAAAGTTTAGCGTTTTCAAATAAAGACAAATAGAAATTTTAAGAAATTTTAACGTGGTTTTACATATTTTTGAAGCTTGGCAATACTAAATTAAGGTCGAAAAGCTGAAATTTGAACAATTTAATTAACGATTTACTTCGATTTTAATACATGCATTTTTTCCTCTATGATGATGGGTCATTACCGCAAGTGAGAAAGTCTGGTATTCTAATTTTAGCAATATTTTTTATTTAATGCATCATTACCTAAACTTATAGATATCAAAAAGAATTTTCTTGGCAGCATAATTTGAATCTTTAAGTTTTTTTTTCACATCTAGCTCATGCCTAATTTTTCAGGACTTGCCTTTAGTTATTAATAAATTGTGAAAACTTGGAAAGCCTTCTTGCTTAAATTTAAATACACAAACATACACTGAAAGAATTGTCGTTCCTAAGTTTAACGAATTTCATTCTGTTATATTTTTCGTTAATATAATTAACTAATTCCTTATATTTTAAACAATTTCGTTATATTTTTAAAAGTTTTCATTAAATCGATGAAAGATTTAATTTCATTTGTTTTCAGTTCACATGTTGTTTTAAGGGAAAATTAAAAATAAACTCAAATATTTTAGAATTTTGTAAAGGTTCTGAGGTCTACTGACCAAAAACTTCAAAAAGTATAATTTTAGTCGTCTTGTTTTTGCTTGGAGTAGTCCTTCTATTAGGATGACGGGTAGCCTTGATAATATAATTTTCATAAACTCATTTTCATTAACTCAATATATAACGGAACACATTCTTCGAAATTATGAATCATTGCATTTCATTTCTGATTTTTTGTCAAAAACTTCATTGGCTCAACAAAGAAATTCGTATAGATGCTTAGTGTAACGTTCATTAATACAAATGCAATGAAACAGTATTCATTGGTTCAACGGTTTTTGAGAATTAGTGAATTTTTTAATTAATTTAATATCAAAAATCATAGGATTTACTAAAGAAATTCACTTATTGCGTGTATGTATGTACATACATTCTCTTCTTGCTTCATATATAATATTATGCACCATAAACAGATACAGTTAGTTGCATTTCCAAAAAAAAAAATTTGTGGCTAAGCACCGGCATACACAAACAAACAAATTTTGTTAAGAAAACGTAACGAGACGTAGCAGTTACAAAATGAACTTATACCTGTTGAGCTGATTTTAGTAAAACGACAGACAAAACTCTAAAATGAACACCGAGTCAAGTGAAAAAGAGCAAATATTCAATAGTGAGTTATTTTGATCAATTACTACGAATTTGAGTACATTATATTGATTTCAGAGCGTTCTCTCTCTCTCTCTATCTTCCTCGCTCAATATGTCTTAAAATTAAGAGAGTCAGAATTTTATTTCTATATCTATAAAGAGCATTTTAATAACAATTTAAAAGTTGTTAACTGTTGGGTTCATATTTTGGTTGCTGATGCCAATGATGAAGAAGATAACCCAACAAACGTCTGTAATTAAAACTTATAAAAATTATTTAATAAACATATTCAATTATGTATGTAGATAAAAGAAAAGTGTGTTCGTCCTTTCATACGCTATCTGTATGTGTTATTTCAACGCTTCTTTCTGTTGGGGAGAAATACATCAAATATTAGATCTCTATTGAAAAAAAATTGTTAGTGACTTAATCGGGCTTTTAGTTCGACTTTTACTTAACCAGAATTGAAAATGATTTTTTGTGGTAAAATTGCTGTGAACAATTTTTTTTTTGGCAGAGACAAGCGAAATGAAATTGAAAACTTATTAGCTGGGAAATCTACACAGTAATACAAACGAAAATTTATCAATATATTAATTGTGGAGCTAAGCGCTGCTGCTTAAAACCAGTATTCAATTAGTTATAACCTTAGTTCCAGGCAATTTGGGTACTGATCGTCATGGTGGACGTGAAACAGCCAGGGTATGGGCCTGTTCGTAAATGCATCGCAACTCTGCACAATATGATTATTTTGCGATGCCACTGCTGTTCAGCTGTTGCTGATGTTATTGTTTGCACATTTTATTGATGTATTTACGAACGGAGAATTTAATTTATTTTTTTCTTCTAATAAATTGTAAAAATGGAAAAGTTAATAATTAATTCCATCTGTGAATTAGACGACATAAAAAACGATAAAAATTTGTGTAACATATTAAAAAAAAAGAGATAAAAGAATGAAAAACGAAATTTAATATTTACTCAGCCATTTTTATGATTAGTTTTTTGTTTTTATTTGCTCCTAATCTACGTCAGTGTTGCATTTACGAACAGATTACTGCTGCAGTGTTACCAACGTTTGCATTTTCAAACGTTGTGCGCATAACATGCAGAGTTGTTATGCATTTACGAACAGGCTCTATGTTCCCCAGCTAAAGATATTCAACTTTTTGTAATTGTCTGTTCTAACAAATATGTGTTCATCACTATAGTCTAACCACTAAATATCGTTCGTAATACTGAGGAAGTACAAAACGAGCTATTGGCCCGATAAATTGGCTACCAAATGTGAATCATAAAGTTCGACCATAAAGCTGTGGTAATGTCTGAGAAAAAAAATACCTGAACTGAAAATTTTACTTGTTTACATAATAAAAGCCAAATCCTTGCAAGACAATGACCTCGGTATACCTCGATAAAGCTCAGATGACCTGGTCCATCATGTAGTTGTAAGTATGAGCTGTAAAGTGTAGAATCCAAGGCAATTTCGTTGATGATGTCCTTTATAAGCTTCTATAGATTACGGTATATTAGACGATGTTGATCAATTTGGTGCTTACGTTTTCCTTACAATTGGAAATTGTACTTGATAGGACTATTGCGATTTATGCAAGTGATGTTGTGCATTAAGCGCAACCATTGCCATTAATGTAGACACCTATTACACCACCGTAATCGATTTTTTGTACCCGCTTTTCATGACATTGATTGACGCCAACTTGCCGCACATCTCATACCACAAACGATTTATTGCATCAACTGTGTGATGGCCGATGTGTGGCCGAAGTGATGATATCAATAGCAATAAGCTGCTATTTCATACTGTTGCACTATTTGCTGCGGAGCGCCGTTAATTACAAACATTATGCCTAAAGACCAGAGACAATTGACCATTTGAAGTCCAACACTCGTGATGCCATTGCATCGAAAAGATGCTCGATGAGGCCAGCCGCTGCAGCCATGTGAATGAAACAATTTTCCATGTATGAACGGAACAATGGTCATGCAAATTTTTAGTAATTTGGTTTATTATTATTTTTTCTTAAAAACTTATTTTATATTCACTTAAGATATTATAATAAAACATCACCGACATATTGGAAATGGTCACAGTCCGCTTGCCTGAGAACTGGGTAGTATATTTTATGCATTTGTCATGTCGCGGCTCGAAAAGCTATCGCCTATCATTGTAATTTTTGTTTAAACTATGTTTGCTGTGCAAGGTACAGCGATAGCAGGTAGCCTTACAAACCCTGCTGACTACTGCTTTTAGCCTGAAGAACTGTCAAAATACACTACACAAACGCTGGTAAATGGGTAACAGAATTTACAAATGTCCACCAACAAAATACATGAAGTGTTTCTTGGTGTTGTGTTTGTTGCAGTTATGCGGCTACCTGGCTTTGAGGTACCTTGATGCAGTGTATGATTTCGCGTCCTCTTCATAAAGAAAATATTAGTTCCAGATAGTTTTGAATTTTTAATTATTTTCAAAGTTGTTAAGATGACTTAAAAATACGCTATACTGCTTATTTTTCTACTTGCCTTTATATAGTGGGACAGACAGTGAGAGTCCTTGACAGACCGAGGCAGTTGGTCATACGCTCTAACATTCCGCCATAGAATTAGGTGATGAAATCAGAACGTATTTGAATGGAAAATTGTATTTCAATCCTTACCATGTGCAATTAAGTACATTTCAAACAAGCCACTGCATGTCTATTCATGTTCCAATGTTTGGGGCTTTTGTTCTTTTTTTTACTTTGCTTTTCCTTACATTTTTGTTTTTGATTGTATTTGTTTTTATTTTTTTATTTTTTATTTCAAGTACGAATATATACCGACAAGCAACAGACAACAACGACGACGGCAACGTCTTCGACCACGATCAATCGATTGATCGTTAAAGTTTGCTGGATCGGTGTGTGTTAGTATTGTGCCGTTTGTTGATGTGTTCGGTTGCGTTGCAGTGTATGTATTTCGTATTAGCGACTGAATCCATTGTACTCGTAGTTGTGTATTTTTTCGAACTGGGATTATTTGAATCAGGTAGACAGCCAGGCGTTAGTCGTTCTGCGGCAATGAACGAGTTTAAAACTATTTGAATAAAAAAATATGATTCTGTGTTGTTTGTTGTTTTGTATTTAGCTCAATTTAAATATTTCTTTTGTGTAACAAAGTTAATTAAAAACGGCAATTAGCACAATTAAATAAAAACAATAATTTATTTAAAAGAGCAGAGAAGAGAGATAATTAATTAATTTGAAGAGTGGAAAATACAAAAATTCAATGAAAATATATCAAAAAAAACTGGTAAAGAAACTTTTTTATACACTTATCATAAAGCTAGTGATCTTTTTTTCAACTTTTTCTCTAAGTGCTTAACGTTATTTAAAAAAAATATATAAAAAACTTGAAACTTACTTAAAAAATTGGAGCAAATGACGTTGAATTACTAATTGATTTAATAAATATTCAGTAACTTTAATGTATTATTGGTATATTTCTTTGTAAGTAAATAAATAAACAAAAAAACAGATGAAAAAACAAAATTTATTTATAAATAAAAAAGCGGGTTTTTGTTTGGACAAGAAGTATAAATCTAAACAATATTTAAACCCAATATTTACAACTACGAAAACTTAACGCCACAACAACGTCGTTACTATTATAACAACTACAAAAATAGCAACAAAGCTTAATAAAAATAGACACCTGCTTGAATTTGTAAAGCAAGTTTTACCCAGAGACACTTTTGTGATTAAATAAAAAAATTTTGTTTTGTTAAAGAAAAAAATTGTAAACAGACATTTGAACAAAAAAATGAATAAGAAATTGTCAGTTTTGTAAAATGCAAATCGAGTGGAAATTTTTGAAAAATAAAAGTAAATGGAAATAGGTACCCATTGATTTTTACCAAAAAAAAAAACTTGGGTATTTCTCAACCGTGTAAAAAGAGTCACAATCCCTTCGTCACTACATTCGAATGAATTCTTCTTTTATATGCATGATAAAGCATTAACTACAATGATAAAAGCGACTAGTTAAATATAAAATGTTTTGAATTCATTAAAAAAGATAAAATACCTACTAACTGGACAACGGTTGCACTATATGAAGCTCTGTTGCAGCGATTCCATGTTCAGAATTGCTATCTTCAAGGATTTCCTTCTTTCACGGTGGAAAACTTAAAATGTTCTGCTCTTGACTGCAGTGTCAATGGAACAGCAAACAATTTTAATTGCTCGTTGTTTCTCGTGGAATATAATTCATTTTAAATTAAACTGAAATGTTATTGATGCAAAAACATTGACAGTCAGGTGTGTTTTGATTTTATCACTCTCTCCTAATAACGTATGGAATTTTGAAACTTTTTTCAATTGCTTAGCCCGTCGCGAATGATGTGGGTATAATATGCCGCCGAAGGTTTTTTAAGCAGACTTTTTTATTATGATAAATTTGTAACGGAACTTCCATTGCTACATGGACTAGAGGCAAGCATACGATGAGCAGCGTCCATTTTAGGGAGAAACATATTTCAGCTCTATATAATTTCAATTAAAAATCTTGTGATTTAATTGAAGTAATGCGAATATTTTTACTTACTATATATTTGTGTTACTGTGCAAGCTCAAGTGTTTTATTGAATGTTGTCATATGTACATATGTAGCTAGCGTAACAATTTTTCTCAGCAAACATGCCAGGCTCGAAGCAAAACTCAAAGTTGCATTTTAAAACTCCTACTTTTAAAATTATTGAGGTCGTAATTTTGCAATTCACAACGCAGTGATAGCACTTAAATGAAAAACAATAACAAATTTGAAATTATTTCAGAAAATTGTTTCCAGAAATATTTTTAAGTTCTTAATTCAACGGTAAATGAGGCGTTCAAGTGTTTATGAAGTTTAAATTTTATATTTGCGTAGAAACCAGTTACAAGTGTGCAAAATATTTTTAAATTGTTAATCAAAAAGAAAAAAATTCGTGAGGAAGATACACCACGGAATATCGAAACGTCTAGTAAAACAAGAATGCTTTGAAAAATTAGTGACCAAGTTTTTGTATATTTTCTGTCTAAATATTTAATTATATCAAACACACCCATTAAATAAAATAACGGTACATATGCATCATTGCATATGTACCGAGTGAGAGAGAGTTTTTCACCAGACAAAGGTAACCATATTGCATTAAAACTTACGGTATATATTTTTATTTTATTGCTAATTTTAATTTTCACACACAATAGGGTGTTAACGAGCCAAATTCGACAACGAATTAACGTGTGTCATATACTTTTATCTTAAGTATGCAACTGTCACTTAAGATAAAATATAAGTATACCCCAATAGCAAAAATTGCCGGATTCACAAAAACCTGCATCATCTATGTTGTAGTCAACTCACTATGTATTTATATGATTACGAACGCCAAATTCATTCTTGTATGAGTTTTGCATCAAGAAATCCAAAATAGAAAAGGAAAAGAAGGAAATTTTTACTAGAAATAAAACTGATCAAAGTAAATACATTTAATTTTCGTGCAAAAACTATTATTTTAAAATAAATTTTTGCCCAAAAAAATAACTGTGTAATTTTTTTCCTGCATGTAACGTAGCATTCACATCACCAATGTAACTGTAAGAAATGTGTTAAATTTTTATGAAAACTACCAACAACAAGCACGCACTATTGTATCTTAATAAACACATACAAGGAGTTTGTGAATGCAGCAAGTGCATGCCTTGAAGTATATTGAATGACCTCCAGTATTTTTTTTTTTTTTTGCAAGTTGGCCTCCAATAGTAGTACTGTGACGCTAAAATATATGCGATTTTTAATAACTCTCGACATTTTTGCATAACTCTTCAGCTATATATCTTTTTTGTCGGTAATATTAAAAATTTTATTACAAATTATGTATCATTTACCAGTTCGAATGGGCACTCACTAATATAATGGCAACTATTGCTCTCTATTCATCATCAGACAATTTCACTCAAATGAGGTGAGGGTAAGAAATTGAACCTAAAAAACTTTCAAAGTATGCGATTAGTCTCCGCATTGGTGTCGCATGTTAAAAATGCTGCCGCAACACGAAAACCAGCTATTCACTAGAAATACAAATCCCTTGTCGAGGTTCTGACTTACCGAAAAATAGTATATTATGCGGTAGCTGGAGAAGACAGATTCTTCTCATAACCAAGTATCGTATAATATATACAATTTGTTTCCAACTGATACAAAAAGCTCAATTCGGCACTGTTCCCATTCAAATACCAAAATATAGTGTATAACATGAAAACATAACGTAACTAAAATAATAGCGGTTTTCACTCTTGATACTAATTTTACCACTCTGCTATATTCACTACGATTTTTACCACAAAGCTCGAGTGACTTTCTTACCTCAAAGTCTGCATGTTCTTGCATATATTCTAAAACTTGCTGAATTTCTTTATCTGTCCACCTTTTGTTGTGAATTTTGTCACATTTTCTCTTCACCAGTATATTTTTATTTGTTTTTTTTATTTTTTTTATTTTCTCAACACAAAATTAAGTTTTGCCAGCAAAACGATTCACAGCACAGAATATCTGTGATTCCCAATAATAATTTTTTTACAATGGTTACTAAAGCTTTTTGTTTGATTTTTTAATCACAGCGTAGTAAATAAAAGTTCAGTACATTTTGTTGCTGTAGTGATGTAAACACTAGTACTTTAATCAAATCTGCTACTTTAACCAAATCTGCAACCGAGTTTACTATCAAGAGTGAGAACCGCTAATATATCATTGAAATAAAAACATTAGCTTTATTATACATAATTATTTTCTTGAGCTGAAGTTATTTTTTATTATAAGAATATATGTATATGTTTTTGAATATTTTTGCCGATATTTCTTCTTCAGGACAGTGATATTGAAAAAATTTTCAAAAACTAAATCAAAACATGTTTCAATACTATTTTCCCGAAGCAGCTATCTGATGGAGAACGAAATATCGACAAAAATATTCAAATATTACTTGTACCTAAGGAGGAGATATTTATCTCAAAAAAAGTGTTTTCCCTAAGAGAGAAACTCCCCGGGGGTATTGAGAATTGGGCTGCATATGTTTCTGGAATATTTTTGTCGATATTTCGTTCTCCATCAGCTAGCTGCTTCAGCCCAATAATATTGAAACATGTTTTTAATTTAATATAAATGTATGTTTTGATTTAGTTTTTGAAAAATTTTTCAATATTATTGTCCTGAAGAAGCTATCCGAAGGGGAATTTTTTTATTTAGAATTGGGCTGATATACTCTTATAATAAGAAAAAACTTCAGCTTTAGAAAATAATAAAAATAAAATAAAATAATAAAAAAAAACAAACATTAGCATTATTTGTAGACAGGCTTGGTCGATTTGTAAGGACGGAAATTTGTTGATATTGTACCATCTATATTTCGTTAGATTTTAGTATGAAAAAAGTTCCGCTACGGCATTATCCAAAACTTATGTTTGTGGTGTTCGATTTTCTATTTTTGTTTTTGTTATATTTTATATATTTATTTGAGCTTACGGATGTTAAAAATGTTTTTTCATTATTATTATTGTCCTGAAGAAGCTATCCGAAGGAGAGGGAAATATGGACAAAAATACTCAAATAATCAAATTCTAAAAGACCTTAAGCTCAAATAAATATATAAAATATAAGAATAAAAAAGGGGTCAAAATAATTAAATATTAATTTTTTTTCTTTTTAACTTGTAAGGGAAATTGGTACGAGGTGAGTGTGTCTGAAAGAAGTATTCGGGTGAAAAAACTAAAGGAGGTCGGTCATACAGATAGATAGGGGCCAGTTAGTGTGATGGGAGGAAATTTTTCGCTTTCAAGAGCACTGACTCCGTAGCAAGAATGCATCTTTATAAAAAAAAAATTAAGTCAAACACCTTGAAAATGATGTATTTGATATGTCGTAGGGGAAGTTTTTCTTTCTCATGCCGAAATCTATCGTAAAATCGGCTGCACAATGTCGATTGCTGAACAAGCCTAATGCATATGGGTTTTACTTCACTGTACATGTTTTTTTTAAATTTAATAGTGATACACACTGAAATAAAATATATGTTACTAAAATAAAAAATACTTTTTTTTTATTTAATATTCACAACTGCTTTACAAAATGATTACTAAAACATGAAGCAACATACATCTTCATAAATGTAATTTTAAGGTCTTCAAGAACTATTTACACAAAGTTGTCAATTGCTCAGAAAAAAAATGGTTTTACTCAATTACTCAGGGTAAATTAAGTCTTGCTCTTATTACAAAAGTTGAGCTGGACATACAAAAATTAGCTCTTGCTTATAAATTCTGACAGTAAGCAGTTATTTTTAAAAAGGTTAACAAATCTCTTGGGCATAAAATGTACCTAAATATTTATAAAAAAAAACAAACAACAAATTATTCCACACTAGTTACTTGGGTGTAGATTTTTTACTTCGACTTCATTGGCGACCATGTTGACCTTTGTGGTTATTTCTTATTTCTTGAATTTTTCGGTATACTTTCATATTTCTAGTTTCCCCTTTTGAGCAGACCACATTTATATGCTTTTCATTTTAATAAATTCTTTTTGTAAATTTTTCAATATAATATTTGCTTTATTTGACTCTTGGTGTTGCACTATTTTAATTTCAGTGGTTGCTCTAAGGCCACGTAGTATTATTAATGCTACATTTTTATATACTATCAATGTAAGAGATGTGCCACTTGCAGAAAGAATGAGAGAAGAGAAGAGTTAATCCACTTAAACTTTCTGAGGCAAAACAAAGTATTTACTGAAAAGAAAGAGTTTACCCAACACTGTAAATCATATGATTTGAGGCACCTTTTAATAGAAATGCACATGTGTTTGGAAAATTATATATCTGATAAGACAATTAAAATTAAGGTTTATAATTCTTTAATTAAAACAAATTTCTTATGAAATTTTGTGGGCCTTCTTTTTGTTCCTTAACTTATTTTAAGCTAAACTGTCATAAATATCCGTAACTAAAAGCTGTTTTTTCTTCTTCTTTTTTACAGATATTTCCCTCGTAATTATGCCGTATAAAAACAAAATAAATATTCTTAAAAAAACTTGTGGCACAATCTGTAACTATAGATGCAAATTGTATGCAACGGCTGCATTTATAGAAAACAGACAACAAATACGAAAAAAGTTCATACAAAAAATCATCAACGCCATAAACAAAAACATCGAAGAAATAACAAAATAAATTCAACAATTTTAACAAACAAACACAAAATTGAAATTAAACTTATTGGAAAATATTTAGTAATAAAAATTAACAAAAATTTTATATATTTCATCTACAACTACAGAAGAAAAGAGCTGAAACTACACAAATTATGGAAGGTGATTTTATACATATAGCAAAGTTTTTAAAAGTTTAGAAATATTAATCAATCCAATCAAATATTTTGTTTGATTTGTTTGTGAAGAACGTGTTCTTTCAAAAGGAATATATTGCGGAAACTTTGAACGCAGTACTTGTTTAAATGTGTGTTCCGAACATTAAACAATTACAAATGAAACATAAATAAACATAAAATAAATACATAAATACGTTTATAACAGTATACAAATTTGTATATTCAAAAGCTGTTCTCCGGTTTTGCTTGTTCGTGTTTGCTGGTAATTTAATCATTATCATCATCTTCATCGCCTTCTTCATCATCGTCATCGTCATCATAATATTTGTTTCAAACATTTGTGTAACCAAAAACTTTTAAAGACTGAGGTGAGTTTAGTTTTGTCTTTTCTAAATATATTTTATACCCATATGCTTTATGTGTTTTATTATTTGTTACTCTTATAAAAAGTTTTGTTAGTGGTTGTTATTTTATTAGTAATTTGATATTTTTCTGTTTAAATCAACAGTATTTATTTGAAAAGACAAAAAAACAAAAAATGTTTTATGCATTGTAAAGTTTGTTTTAATTTTAAATACAACAAAAAATTATGCTTACTTACATACAAACACATGTATGTAGCCAGCAAATTATTGGGTCATCTCTTTTTTCTGTTTATGTTTTTTTTTGTGTGTTTTGGAGTTGGGAAAATAAATTTGGTTTTAATTTTCGTAATTTTATACATTAGACACTAGCGTTATTGAATGTGCATTTTAGCCATTGTTTTTAATTTAATAGTTTTATTTGAATTCAACATGAGGAATTTAAATTGTCATTAAATTTTCTTTTCTGCATTCTGTTACAAGCAGATGGCAGCGCTGCAGATATTGAACTTTCGTCAATGTATCGTCAGGTTACAATTAATTACAGTTAAAAATGAGGTTAAATTTTTGATTGCCTGCTTTTGGTGTTTTTTTTTTTTTTTTGTTCTGTATATGAGCAAGTCATAAAAAGCGAATGTGTTTCCGCATAAGAACCCAATTAAATCTTTTATACCTTAAGTTGCTTCATAGCCATTTTCCATTTTTACATATTAAGGGTTTATATTCAGCAAAGAAATCAGAGATTTTTCTTGAAAACAAAGAGAAATAATTGCATAAGGCTATTTATAAAATACATATGAATTCTACCATAAATTTTAATGAAATTGAATTATGATCCCTGAAGTTCCAGAATCCCCCAAATTCTCTCAGTAAGATTTAGCGTATACAAAAAATAGTTGTTGCAAACGCTAAAGAAATGTTTCTTATTTCTATTTCAAAATAGAGATCAAAACTAATATAAAAAATAGTTTTATTTTGTGAAAAATAAGATTTTTAAATTTCAACCAGCATAATACGTTTTCAATACGAAGGTCTTTAAAAATATTGGTAAGATCTAAAATTCCCTCTTCACTTCAAAAAATCAAAAATACATTTTCTTATTATGACATGAATTGGGAGCCAGTTGTCATATATTATATTCTATAACAATTTCCTTCTTTTCTATTGCAGTAGAGATGATAAGAGTAAATGCTCGTATATGACATATTGATTCTAATCGAAAATTGTCCCTTAAGACTAAGCTTATGCCGCATTATTTTATATTCGACATAAAACAAACAATAATTATCAAAACTAAAAGTGAAAACTAAAATCTACCGCAATCAGTTAAAGTTTAATAAATTAAATCTACTTAACTTTAGTCAAAGAACGATTTGAAATGTCTATAAATTTAAATTTAAATAAATAGTTATATGTCACTTGCCTTGCTGCCTTGAATGAAATACCATTCAATTAGTTTGGCTATCTCAAATTCAAAATCTAAAGTCATTTCTTTTGGTGCCATCATATTTTAAAACAACAAAAATGAAGCAATTGCCACTTGTTGCATATACAAAAGAAAATACCGGCACATTTCTCAAAGGAAACATTTAATAAATTACTTTAAATTTATTTGAGCACGTAAAATGTCATTTTAATTTACTTTCTAAGTTATACATTTTATTTACATACAAGTAGTAGTAGTTGCTTAAAGAAGTTTGATTGACAAATGGAAAAATATTTAAGTTAATAATGTTATTGATGAACAATATTTGTAGGCCTTTGAAATTCCATAAGTTTGATTTCTGGCACACTGTGTATCTGCTAGTCGTTAGCAAATAATTTAACAGAGAAGTAGATGTTTTGTAGCGCCTGCGTTACGATACATATGGTATATCAATGGAGCTAACGAATTATAGCAATTTTAAAATGCTTTCAAAAGAATAGGAAATTAAATAAGACTGTGGAACCAATTCAAGTTAGCAAAAGTTGGGTTGATTCTGAGAGTGAGGGGTGAAAATAGAAGCTAAATTCGAAGACCCGTATGGCGGCGTTTGTCTTAAGTTAGTTCGAATTTTTTTAATCAACCTTCGAACTTTGCAGTCAAATGCCAATTTTTGGCATTTTGTTTATATGTTTTTTTTTGGCTATAACTCGTCAACTAATATACATATATTTTTTAAAACTGTAAAAGGCAAATTATGGCTAGACCTGTGCAACAATTCAAATAATAATTTAGCTTTTATAGATCTAAAAAGTATTAATTAATCGACATGTTATAGCCAGAAAACAATATGCAGAAAAACTGTATTCGAATGCAAACTATTGGAGGTCGTTTAAAAAAGAAATTCAAACTAACACAAACAAACGCCGCGACACGGGTCTTCTCAGAATCGACCCAACTTTTGCTAACTTGAATTTGTTCCACAGTGTAATAGGCTTGTAAAGGTTTTTATAATAGAATTGGTCGAATTATATCAATGAGACTTTACAAACGAGTTCATAAAATCTTAAAATGTTTTCACAAGAGTATAAGACTTAATAATTTTAAAAGTAGAGGACTTATTAATCGAAATTGTCGACTAAAATTTGTACTACAGGCAGTGAATGGTTTGCCATTGGAGTCGTTCATAAATAATTAATATCAAGTCAGTTACAAATTAACTCCATTAAAGTTTCAAATTTATTAGAGCCAAATTAAATAAAAGAATTTTTAAATAATTAAAATACGTTTAGAAAATAATTAAAATACGTTTAGAAACTAAATAATACGTTTAGAAAATAATAATAATACAATTTTTTTTGGTTTCCTACTTAAACAACTATATAAATAAATATAAGAGAGGAAAAATTTGATTTGACTTGTTCAAAAAAATTTATACTTTTTTTAAAACAACACAAACGATTGCTTAGCAATTTTTGCTCATTATTTCCTAAAATAAGTGCCCTCTAGCGCCGACAGCATAGATAAAAGCTATTTTTTGTTTATTTTTTTTTTAATTTTTGTTAAATATATTTATTATTTGCTTATAGGACATTGTGCGGCATATATTTATGTACATATGTATACTTGTAGTACCAGTTTACTTGTACGTCTATGCACCAGTAATACAAACGCTATATATTAATTGCCACAAAAATATATTTATATATTCATTTTCCTGAAAACATTCATAAACTATGTTGTAAGAACAACACTGCGCTTAAAAAAAACTAAAGCGAAGCAACAACAACTACAAAATGTATTTGTTGAAAAAAAAAACTAAGATCTCTCTTACAAACAAACAATATTGATTGAAGTAAATGAAAAAAAAAAAAAAAAACAAATTACATGTTGTTTTCCACCTAAAGATTAAAATCTATCTTATCACATCACCCAATACATGTACCCGTACATTCAAGCAGACACTTACATACAACTTAACTAAACTATCATTTTGGTGTACAAATTAAAATGCGTTTGTTTTCAGGAGTTACGAAAACACTGTTACATATGAACAAACAGTAACAAAAACAAAAAATAGAAGTACAATGTTTGTGGTTTGATTTCTCAGAGAAAAAAAAAACCTTCACATGACAAAAAATGTTTGTGTTTGAGAAAATATTTACAGGGGGAACAAGTATTTTTCTTAACAAAAAAGCTATTAATGTATTCAGCCAAATTATCCTAGTGAATAGGATATGCACTTACATACTTATCGCTCCTTTATTGCAATTTAGCTTTATGTTTTCAAAACAATTTGAATGAATCAACTTTTTTATTACAACTTCGGTATAACTTGAGATATAAGGCCGACGACATTTATCTAGAGACAAAAAATGTTTTAGGGCACACTTTTTCCTCAACACCTTCAAAAATTTATTTCGCAAAATCCGGTCAAGACTTTTCATATGTTGTCTTTATAATAGGAGTGTAAAGAAGACTGGTACTATGATTTCAGTTCAACTTAACATAAAAAACTGACGTTTTTCACTGCGGTAAATAACGTATATTAAAGTTAATTAATTTCTATTATTCGAACTGTTTCGAACTGCTATTAAAAATATTTATTAGCAAAAAGAGCATATAAAATTTTTTCGAAATCGAAATATTTTTTTTATATCGAAAAATTGTTTTTCGAACATTCTCATTTGTTCACCGATTTTAAAAATTATTTTTTCTTTCTGAAAGCATTTCTCAAAAATTAGGAAGGAAAATAAACAGGTACGTTTTTTTTCAAAATCGAAATTTTTTCGAAATACCAATTTTCAAATAACTCGGTTATTTGGAAGCCGATTTCAAATTACTTATTTGTTTCTAAAGATTTTATCACTAAACTAAGTACATAAAATTTTTTCCAAATTAAGTTCGAAAAAGTTTAGTTTCTAATAATTTGGCCATTTACAAACCACCTGTCAATGCTGTTTTTGTTTCCTGAAAGAGTTTGTCAGTAAAAAATGAGAGCATCCAATTTCTAAAATTGTTTTTGCTTCCTGAAAAATGTGTCTAAAAAACGAAAATATTAAAAAAAAAAAAAAACTATTATAAGCTAGAGTGTTATAGAATGTTTCCTAACTAGTCTCTCTCGGGTTTTCCGGTGGTCTCAAATATGCATATGGACGACCAATTTACCTACCTAATATGATTGCAGAGCTTACGAAGCACTCATCTGGCGTTCTTCGAGAAGGTAAACTAGTACAAAAACGTCGTTAAACAATTTTATTTTAGAGAAGGAAAAAAAAAGAAATTGTATGCATATAAAATGTTTACTTAGAACAAAGAATATCTTTAGTTAATAATATTATTTAATTGACTACGTCGAACATATTTATGTATTAAATTTATCAGGCTCAAGTTCTTTCTATATTATCTTTGTGATTGATATTAATTAAATTAGACAAAGAAAACAGCAAACCCTGCTAAATGTCTTTGATGTTTTCTTTGTCTAATTTAATTAATATCAATCACAAAGATAATATAGGAAGAACTTGAGCCTTAAAAACTTAATACATAAATAACGTATATTAAATAATATTTACAAATTCTTTTCAACACATAATCTCTAGAGCTTGATTTAGCAATCACTATTAAAGCCCGTATGATACTTCATTTTTCTTTCATTAATTGGTATAGAATTGATAGAAAGAAACAGCAATTGCTAGAAAGTACCAAATATACAAAACGTAAACAAAACTGGCATCTTTTTTGTATCCTTTTTATTTCAAGAAAGCGCTAGGAAATAAAAATTTTCCAAAAAACTAGCGTTAAATCGCAAAAATTGTCCATAAACCGCTTACACAGCAACATTCAAGTTTTAAATGTCAATTTTAAGTTGAAAAATTTTAAATTTTTTTTGACATAATCTCATTTTTTATCGATAACTTCAACAAAAATGTTGATAGTTTTGCATTTATCTTAATATAGCTGAACGCGTTGCACATACTAAATTGTACTATTACATTATATTTGCACTGTTCTCCAAAATTTGAACAATGCAAGAAAAATGTAGTGTCATACGGGCTTAAGCCATCGAGAGTTTTTGAGAAAACGATTTTTGAAACGTCTGAATTAGGAATTTTTTTTCATTTTTATGGGAGCCAGCCTATAGAGACGTGGTATGGGGTCGGTGTGTTCGGGAAACTTATAGGAGGAAACATGCTATACGGACAAACTTGTTACTGCTTAGTATTAAAGGCCCTGAATTATACTTTCTTCAATCTTCATTTTTCATTCCTCACACTATCAGTTCTAATGTGTCCGTACAGCGATCAATTGCATGACTAATCCTCAATATGGATGCCTCTCATAGAATACGTCATACATTACGTTGACTGCATATGTTCTTATGGGCGTTGGCACAAGTAAGTTTCCGTTAACGTAAACTACAAAAGTTGCCCAACTTTTTATATACTTTTTTAAACTGCAAGGCAACAAAAATATGGAAAAATGGAAAAAAATGAACTAGAGTTTAATTGATATAATGGAGAACAAACTTTAACATCCGCGCGAACAAGATACTCAACTTGTGTCAACTTCCTACGTTGCTGCGTTACCGTCACTTAAAATGGACGATGCACAGGGATAATACGAATACATAGTAATGTATTTTTAAAACTTTAAATAAGATATCAGAGCTCAATTTTTATTTCGCCTTCAGAATCTTGCCACAGAAAACTTTTAATAAATGTACAAAAAATACTTTGAGAAGCTGGGAAAATCATTGAAAATGCTCGTCCTTAAAAATGAATATTAAGGAAAACTTTAGATTTATAAAGAAGCAGAAAGTCTATCACTGTCTTAATATTTGAAATCGATTCAAATATTTGTTTTGTAGAAATGGTGCTCGTGAAACCAATTTTTTTTTAATATTACGGCCAGTTTATCGATATTGAATCTGTTCGATCGTTCACATAAATGTAAAGCCTAGAAATTTATTTGTGGCTTAAATATATTTATACACACTCTAACAAGTTCGATATCGATGAGCTGGTAGTTATTTTTTTGTTTATCAATTTCAATCTTACTTTTGTTCAATGTTACTTCTGTTAAACTTATTGTTTTAATATCGCCATATTTAAATTTTATTACTTTATGACAGACCTAATATTTACATATGTTTTTTTTTGTCTGTAAAGATAACCGTTTCATCCACCCATTGTCGTGTTTCCTCAAAAATATCGCATCACACATTTTATCGGTTTGCCAGCAATGGGGAAAAGTCAACAACTGTTATGCCAAAAAATTTGACAGATTTTCCTATTTGTTTTGCTTGAATTATTGGTTTACGAAATTAGTCGTTGCTACATGTTGCACGTTTTCAACAGGGATGTTTATTTTAGTATATTTGTTCTTATATTTTATATTAAACTACTTTTTTTAGGCTCAAGTTCAACTCTTGCTTTGTCGCTTTTTGACCAATGTCAATTAAGTAAAGAAAAGTAAAATTTTTATAGCCAGGTGGACAAGCGGCTGTTTCTGTTTTTAGTTTTTTTAGTCACGTAACATTAAGACGAAAATGATTAAGAAGCAACAAGTGACAAAAGGCAGATGAAGATTTAATAACAAAACATCTTATTTCTTCTTTAACTGAAAGGAACTATTTATGGCAAACATAAATCTAATAAAAAGGTTTGAGCTCTAAAAATTTGATGTGCACAAAATTTGAGTTCACGTTTCCATTTTTTTTTTTTTTGCTGGCTATTAGCAGCAGCACACGAAGGTTTTGTAATCTATGTACATACATTGCACAGATATGAAAACAAATAAATATGTACAAAAGCTTTTGATTGACGACAACGCGGACAAAATTTGCATTTCGGCATGTGGTTTTGCAGGGTTTCGTGGCTTTTTCTGTTAGCACACCATTTTCCAAGCCTGGTATATATTACCAAATTCTATGTGTGATTACTACTCAATAAATACACAAGTGGTGAGAGTGTAACAAACAAATATTAAACTGCAATGTCGTCTTTGCCACGGTAAGTTTTTTATAGAGAACAATAGGAAAATGTGAAGCCAAATTTGTACGACACTTATTTTTTTATTTTTATTTAAGTTTGTACTGAAAACCGCGTTACAAAACAAAAACAGTTGAGAAACTAAAAGTAAACTAGCTTCAAACTCACAAATGCTGCCGCCGCGGTCTAAAAAAAGATCTCAAAGTGCATGCGCTTGGAGTTGTCGGTGATCTTTTGTTTTGTCATCTGGTCTTGTTTTCAGTTTTATGTTAAACCGAGTGGTAAAAAAAAAAACAATAAAAACTCAATAATGTTCTTAGAAATAGTCATAACAGTCAATAATGGAATTATTAAATTGCAGAAATAAAAAGAACTAAAACAATAAAACCAACTGAACACAAAAAAAAAAATCAGACAAAAAGTTCATAATAAAAGATTTCATAATAAATTCACAACAAATAAAAATCTGAAAAAGAAACAATATATTAGAAATAGATGAGAGCTCTACATAACCATCATCATCGTCTTTGTCAATATCATTATTTAATTTGGAGCAAAATCTTTAGTTAATTTATTATTTATTGTGTGATATTAAGGCTGGGGGCAAATCACCGCATTCGAAATCGAGTCTTCGATCGCAATTAATATTGTCTACTACTATTTTTTACATCGCAGTACGCATTTGATAATAAAGAAACAAAACGAAAAAGGAAAACAAAACATAAATAAATTGGTGAAAAACTTCAAGATAAATGAATCAAAATGTGTTTTTATGTTTCTCATCTTAGGAGTCGGAGGATGAGTCCAATATTGCCATTATATGTAAGTAGGAAAATTCGTGACAAAAGCAATCCTTTTTCACAGCCAGAAGCTGAGTAAGTTGTGAGTTTAAAGCAAAAGACTAGAACTAAATGTTTTATCGTTTGTACATAGATTCAAAAGACGTTTTCGGCTCTCTAAGGAAGCTTTTGAATACGTTTTATCGGAAATAAATATCTCTGGTCACATGTCGACGAGCGTACCACCCGTATTGCAGCTTGCCGCTACATTGTCCCTTTTGGCCAGTGGCAGCTTTCAGCACACGACCGGGAATTATTTTTTAGTGGGGTTGGCACAGAGCACTATGTGCAAAGCGGTGAAAAATGTAACAAGTGAAATACGCTACTTAGTGGAAAATCTTTTTCTTGGTATTCACTTTCCCTAAAAACAATACAATTTATATTTTTTAAATTATTTCTTCAATTTTTTGTTGCTTCTTTGCTATTTTATTTGTTTTGCTGCTAAAAGCTAAAGTTTATTTGTTTTCGATGGTGTAGTAACAATCGAGTACCACATCGAATAGATGCGTTTCGATAACGAGTCCTGTGATCCACGTTAACAGCATTTCGATGACAAAGCACTCGATTTCGAATGCGGTGATTTGCCCCCTGCTTTAGTTTTTATTGTAAACATTTAACAAGTACACACAGGTTAACCCCCTAATTCATAAAAATTATTACAGGCTTATAAGATTGTTATTTGACATATTTGTATGGAAAGTCTGTCAAATAAGAGCTTTATAAACCTGTTATAATTTGTATGAATTAGGGGGTAAATATTTAACAATTTCAAAGGGCAACAGGAAAAAAAAGAAGAAAATTGCATAAAATATATGTATAAGCAAATAAAAAAAATAAACAAAATAAAAGTTTTAGTTAGGCGTTGAAAGAAGAAGTTCACAACGAAAAGAGACGGGGAGGTTGGATCAAGAGTGCGGTTGTTAGGAGGTAGACGAGTGGAAAGGTTGTTAAAACCAGTTTACAGGCTGACTTCAGCAATACGTTAATGATTTATTTTTATTTATTTATTTATTTAGCATTAATTACATAATAAAATTATAATAATTAATAGAAAAAAATAGGAGTACGAGCTGCTATGGCTGTTAATGATTTGTAGGCTGCTAATTTAAGAGTACAACTAGCTCTATACACCAAATTTTTTACATGAAGTTTCAAAATAACTAGATAACTACACTCCAATAAAATCCACAATATATCTTTTATTTGTATGATTTTTAATAGGCCTAAGTTTCACCTCTGGCTGATTACTTTTTTTTTTTTTATAAATTAAGTGAGACAAAGTAAAGTCTTACAGCTAGATGAATAATTGGTTGTTTCGCAGGCACTACACCTCTCATCCGCATCCCATGAGCTTCGTACGTGCTGAATTTCAAGATTTTAGCACTGGCGCTTAAGCCACTCGGCTACCATATTTCAGGCAATTTGACTTTCCATTTTTGTACTAAATCAAAATTAAGCAAAACAGTTCTTATTGTCTCTTTTGAATTATTTTTTGTCATCTCAACTTTTTATTAAGTGTTCGTTTGTTTAATTTTTGCTTCTGATCGTATTATTTTAATATAACTTAAGCACCTACCGCATCTCGCTGTTAATTATCTAATAATAGTAACAACAAAAAAACTGCGAATTTATTATTTTATATCAGATAGTATGATCTTCACATTACTGCTTTCTTTTTCGGTCTTCTTTTTTAGATGACAGAAAGAAGATTACAAGTTCTCTGAGGGTTTTTTTTACCAGCTTTTCTCACGGGAGGTAATAAAATATACAAACAAAAAAACTAACGCTAAGGAAGTAAATTTCGAAATCAAGCCCAATAAATTTGTAGCCCTTGTCTATGAATTACAATTGTTCGAATATAAAGTTGAATTAGTGCTTAAAAATCGCTGGATACGGTAAAAAAAATTGAAAACCTTTTTTTTTACTGATACCAAGGTAGCAAACACAAAAATCAGTTGGAAATCAATTGAATATTTTTTAGAGAATATAATATATTTCTTTTATCAAAAAATCCCGAAACTGGAATTGAATATGTCCCAAATTAAGTATTTAGAGCTTGAATATTCCGCATTTAAACCAAGCGCAATGTACTTGATTTAAAGAAATCCGATTTAAAGAAATCTGATT
Source organism: Sturmia bella (assembly GCA_963662145.1). NCBI lineage: Eukaryota > Metazoa > Arthropoda > Insecta > Diptera > Tachinidae > Sturmia > Sturmia bella. Next base: position 29,249,409 of record OY759171.1, on the reverse strand, counting down.
TAAAGAAATCTCACCGATCTTCTGATACCGCTTGGTATTGATTTAAGTACAGATGGATTGAATAATTTTTTTCAGTATACTTATATTATTAGTGTGAATAATTTAAAACGTATATCTTCAGTGTAATTTTTGGAGACATGTTGCAAGATATGCAAAAATATTTCTGAAGGGAAAACTCAGTGTTTTAATATATGCCATATTATAAATGTTCATTATAGCAATTTATGTATGTTCTATTAAGGAGGCATTTTAATTTATTTTAAGTCTTCTGAAATATACAATACTTAAGATAATTTGCTAATGTTAAATATGGATGCATGAACAATGAATGATCTTAAATTTTCTTAATTTATTTTATTTTTTGTTTACTTAAAGACCGAACGAAAACCGACCCGAAAATACAGAGTATAAAATATCCAAAATATAAACTCTTTTCTACGATTTAAGTTTAAAACAAATTACTTGCTACTTTGTTTGGATTAAGCATACAATATCTGTTCGTACATATATCATTTTCTTGCAGCAAAAAAAAAGTTTTTTGTTTATACAATCTTATTTAATAAACAACTGATTTCTGTTTAAGCATACAAAAATAAAGAAAAATCAAAGTTTTTAAACAGCAATTCCGCATACATTCAAAATATTAAGTGTTTAAAATTCAAGGTGTTTTTAAATGCGGCAAATTTTTTCTATCAAGATTTGTGTTCAGTGAAAAGAGTAAAATTATTTCGTTTCAATTATGATAATACAAACATATTTATGTGGATAAACACGTAAGAGTTCATTTATGCATACAATAATCAATTTTTCGCACCTGTTTACCTAAAAATTTTTAAATTTTTTTGGAATATTAAATTAACTGCCAACGATAAGATTAATTGGGAAAATTCACCAAACTAAAGTCGTTTAGGATCATACGTAGAATATTCAAGCATTTTTTGAACTTAGCGTAAAGAAGTATGTTAAATCAATCCAGCAACACGAAAGCGAAATACATATTTTGAAATGTTTTTCAAGCAACATTATTATGTGCTCTATATTTTTTTTTACCAAGAAACTAAGATCTCCCAATGTCACAGATAATTTTATTACCGCCTGTTTTTCTCAAGGTGAACCCCACGCTTAACACCTTTTCCTTGTTTTATCTTGAATTGAAAGTCTTTACTATTTGCTTTCCTGTTTTTACAAACTTTGTGTACACGAAACCTCAATTCCTAACGTTACGTAATTTGTAAAATAGCTAAATAATCACAGTTTAACTTACTCTATATCATCTCCTTTCAACTACCCAAACTGTAACAAAATCATGTGGTCTTGTTATTTAAAAATTTCTCTTTAGAAAAACTTGCAAAATTATGTTTTCATAATAGAGCACAGACCAAGATCGCACAATATATATGTATATAAAAACCATATATTCTTAGCAAAGCGAACTGTGATTAAATTATATTTTTAGAACCACTATTTAATTGTATACGTTTCTAAATACATTTGGGAACTTTTGTTCAGAGCGGACGTGTTTTTGGCGATATGTAGTCGTAATAAGTAAATACGTGTGTTTTTATTGACTTACTTAAAAAAATATTCCATGCTTATTTAATATTTATTTGACAAATTGTGTATAGATATATGACAAATGAGATCATGATAAAAGTACTGAGTACTACTCCCAGTCTAAGAAAAGGGACACACAAAAATTCTATTGTTTTTATGTTGCAGTTGCTTTTTGCACAAAAATAATTTTTTTTCAAAGCAAAAATATATTTTTCCATCAAACAAATCATAAGACTCAAAATAATATAAAAAAACAATAATATTACATACATACATGCTTAAAAAAGCGTACTGTGTATGGGAAAGTGTTGTATGAATTTGCTTCATTTTTTTAGAGTGGGAAACGAATTGCGTGTTGCATAAACTAATGAGGGCAAGTAGATCTGCAAGCGGGGGTGTTCGGTGTGACGATTTTAAGTCATTTGGACATAATTTTGTTTAAAAAAAAACACTAAAACGACTTATGACGTTTTTCTTCACAGCAGCTCTTGTATTTTGACGTTTTTCTGGCTTCGCTCCTTTTTAAATCTATGGCAACTACGAGAAAGTAATGGGTATAAATAATTTAATACATTAAAGCCAAATTGCACTGTCAGGATAACTAGTTATAAGCATTATAAATATTAAAGTAAATCTCCAATTTTAATTTTATTGCTCCATAACGTTTTGCTTAAACATCATTCTGTTTACTAAACACTTGATATTAGCGATATACATACTTAATATGCATACATGTACATATGTATGTGTTACATACAAATAATTTTGTTGACACAAATACTTCTCAAAAATTGAGCTCTTCGCGTGCTTCCTCAAAACAAGGACAGCCTAACACTTCTCTCAAATAATACCAATCCCAAACAATAAATTTCTTCATAACTGAATTTTTTCAGCGCAACATTATTATTAAGATAATGCAAACATATTACCTAGAAAAAGAATTTAAATATTTAGCATCTGCCAAAAATTAGAGTCCATAAATTGAAGAAGAGACCTTTGCCCATTGTTTAATATTGTAAAATATTTGTTTGTGAAATGCGCCCAAGTACCTGGCGATTTAATCTTCAAACTAAACAGTCACTTGAACTGCAAAAATACGTGAATGTAGTGTGCAAGTGCACACAACCACGAATTTCACAACTCTGCATGTATATGGGTAGATACACCTGTATGGATAAGTGTGTGTGTGTGTGTGCGTGTGTGAGTGAATTGTAAAAAAATCATAAAAAGTTATCGGCCATTGATTTTGCTGTAAGGGATGGAGTTGGAATGAATGATCGAATGGAGGTTTTCCAAAACTATACCCAGTGCACTAACATCTTGATGAGTAGTAGTACGAGATTATGTTAAGAGAAATATTTTGATAAAAGAAAATATTATTTTGAAAAGATTTAATAAATTATAATATTGCAAGGAAGCGAGCACAAAACAATAATGCTAAAATTTTTTCAAAATTAAACTCGCGAGTTAAGTCGAATCTTCGTCCGTGTGACCAGATCTGAAAAATATTTGCAGCAAGATTGACCAATCAAACGCTGATACATAACACATGCATGCTACAAAGCACGCGCTTAAAAGATCTGTTTAATGCTGTTTTTTATCCACTTACTTGTCTGCTCATTAAAAATTTTTGTTTTTGAAGTGCTGGCTTCCTTTTTTTTATAAGTTCTAGCTTGATCAATAAAGTCCTACTCGATAATTGGATAAGGTTGCTTAGTTTCTTCATTTATTTTCAACTGGTTACTTTTCAGAAATGTACAGTGCGCAAAAGTTTGTATGTAAAGCAACTTTTAGCTGCATACGCGTCCAAGAAAAGATTTGTTTGCAACTTGTTGTATGAAAAAACACCTACTTAAAATTTCTTCGATAGAATCACAAAACTCGCGTCTGCTTAATTCTTATTCATTGAAATATTATATGTTTATTGAAAGCTTGTTTGGCAAATATTGTTTAGATTTGTAAAATAAGAAATTAATAAAAAAGTATTTCTTATAAATAAGACCATTAAAGTCTACAGTAGTAATAAATAAGTGAATTCGTAATAGGCTTTGTCGAACTTATTGTGTCGTATTTGCGTTCCCTCGGAACAGTCGAAAGATAAAATAAAGAGGTTGCCTTAAGTGTTGTTGACTGGATAGTGTCGAAGTTATGTACACTAAAGTGGTCGAAGTAATACTAAAAAGACTAATCAACAGCAGCGAATTCTGCCCCATGCAACTTTTCAAAAACCCATGTTTTTATGTTTTTGTTTTAATTATGTTTTTGTCTAATCAATTCTTTCTCTATTTGAAAAGTTTCTGTATAGTACGAGAATTGAGAACGGGTCCAAGATAAAAAAAAAATAATAATATAACGATTTTGCATTAGATAGTTTGGCAAAATATGAACTGTTCACATAAGACAAATTCGTGTGAAATCAATTTTTTTTACTTATGTAAGTTGACAGCAAATGAAGACTGCACGTTTATAAGTTTTCTACTACTAGAATGTCATCTTTTACAATGACTTACACGTTGAAAGGTCTTTTTTTTTAATAATACTTTCACTCAAAGTTTCACAGTAGATTTTTTTCTGCGTTTTAGGACACGCACGTAGGAAAACGTCGCGACGTCGAGTGGAACTAAAATATAATAGTGAAACTACAAATGCTAACTTTCGTTTGTAGTTTCACTATTATATTTCACTTCCATTTATTGATTTATTCATGCGCGATAAAAAGGGATAAACAGTTTATACGCGGATATTTTTAGTAGCAACAATGAAATAAGGAAATTAGAAGAAATATTAAAGAAATCGCAGCCCTCATTTTTATCTGCCTAATATGCCTATGAGTAATAAAGCCATGTGAAAGAAGTGTGTACAAGCTTTTGTTCCCTTCTCTCTTCTTAGCGCCTTGGTTAAATAAACTTGTGACTTGAGCAAAATACTAGGCTTGTGAAAATTGGAACTTAAAATAAATCGTGAAACTAAGAATGCGCCAAATATTGTAAACTGGTAATAGTCAAGGTATATGCACATTGAATTTTTGTAAACTTTTAGAACTTAACAAAAATAAAAAATTTTTAAATGTTAAAGAAAATGCTGGTAGCCACTATATGGAGTATTTCACATGTACACTTCATTAAACCCACCTGTTTAAACGTAGCCGCAAAAAAGCTAAGGTGGGCACACTGATCTCTCTACATATAAATGTTCTCTTTGATGAGTTAATTGTTTCCCACTTTGCTCTGAAAATCGAGTTTAAACTGAGTTATTACTCTTGAGCTTATATAAATGTTTCTTCTTAATTATGCACCTTCAGGTAGTATAGTCAGTCTCTCACTCGCTTTAAACATGTATGTGGTTTTGAGGTTTGTCTCATTGTTTGTTTTTCTTTTCTTTTAAATTGCTTTTAGTTTCTTAGGATTGACCTCCTCTGAGAAATTTGAACTCCACTACGAAAAATATGCATTCGAAAGCACGTGCCTGACTTCGAGACCATATGGATGTTGTTGAGAGACGATAACAATCACAAATATTGAGATAATAAAGTGAACTCGAAGCATAACAAATTACAATTGATTAAGAACATGCATTTTTCAAAAAAAATTTAAATTCGGCCAACGCAAAAAGCTTTCTAAAACATTTTAAGGTCTTAGTTTTTCCGACATATACAAATAATTTCCCGTACTCTACTTCTACTTCTACAAGAAAAACCATAGGATAGGTACAAAATTACTCCTCACACTCTCAATTATGCACTGCTTCGCATTTGAAACCATAAGCATTTTACTTCAGGAATGCATACATCTACACCTCTGTATTTTCACAACTAACAAGCCGAAAGATGTTAAATTCAATATTTTACAGTCACTCCCATAGAACAATTGTAAGCTATAATTCTTATACATTTTTAGCCTGAAGGTTCTAAGCACCACCAGGTAGTCGCATGCTCAATGTTTCCTAAAAATTGCCCAGTAAATTGCTTGCGGTGCTATTTTCGTGCGTCCATATCCTATAGTTATTATTGAAACCTCACTAGTGCACCCACCATCCACATCACATGGTTTTTGATGTTAATTTTAAAGTGAGTTATACTGACCCCTCTTTGAATTAGGCCTACCGAGCAACGTGGCACCCACTTAACAGTAACTCCAAAGACTGATGCCGGCATTTGTGACTACAGGGTAGCGTGATACGGTGCAATTTATATTTCCTTATATACTACATAAACAATATGCCCTTATGTGTGTCGGTACGCACAAAAAATTTGCTGCATACATTTTCACTTAAACAAATTTTCTTCGTGAATTTCCTCAAAAGAAGGACAACGTAACACTTTCTTCTAATAATACCTTATCTATGTATATGTACAACTATTTTCCTTATAATTGAGTTTTTTCTGTGCAATATTATTAAGATAACGCAAAAATTTTACCCAGAAAAAGATTTTAAATATCTGTGAAAAATGAGAATCAGTAAGCTATAAAAGAATTCGTTATCCATTGTTTAATATTGTGGAATATGTAGTTGTGAAAGGTGCACAGGTACCTGGTCATTTAATCTTCAAACTAAACAGACACTTGAACTGCAAAAATAGATAAATGTAGTGTGCAACTTAGGGTTTTAAATTGCACACGCACACCAACACGAATTTCATAACTCCGTATGTATGCATGCATGCATGTGTACACCTGTTTTAGTTGTTTGTAATTGTAAAATACATATCATGAGAAGGTATCGGTTGGTTGTTTTGCTGTAAGGGATGGTAGTTGAAGTTAATGAAGTAAGAGGGTTTCTTAAGCCTCTAACGAATAAACAAGGCTCTAATGAATGTAGTAAGAGAACATGGTAAGAGAAGTAATAAGAGAAAATATGAGTTTGATAATAATACACAGAAGGAGAGGAGAATGAGTAGTTAAGAAAAAAAAAACAATACAATAGAAACGAGAATAAAAATTATATCGGCTTATTTTGGTTTAAAATAATCTCATGAGTAAAAAGCTGTTAAGCTGAATCTTTTAGATACATTTAATACTCATCATCAGTCTGACCAGAATCTAAAAATGTTTACAGCTAAATTGACTTTAAATAAATGCCAACAAAAATGCGAAAAGATAATTATATAAAAAAAAACTTTGTAAAATACAATGCATTTTCGGCAAATAATCATGCAATTTGTGGTTCTATTGCCTTATAAATTTTTATTTATAAACACTAATTTAGAGTCGAAATTTACAGCTTAATATTATTAATAACAAATCAAGTTCCGTTCAAAATGGAGAAAAAAATGTTTGTGAAAAAATTGAAGAGATCAGCAATTTCTTTTTAAAAAAGACAAGAAAAGTAAATTTTAAAACTTATTTACCAAAACTTTAAACCAAAGAAAAAAAAATTATTATTATTATTGTTCGTTTATGTGCTCTTCGTGTTCTTGATAATGCTCTTCGTGTTTTTGAATGGAAAAAAACTAATTTTCTAATACTTTCTAATAAAACTAATTTTCTTAATACTGATAACCTAATTCAAAACATAAAATTTTTAATTACCTAACAACAGAACTAGAATGATATTAAAGTACTCCGACAACATACTGCTTAAGGTGTGCCATTTATATCTGTGTAAACATGGAAGAGTAGCTAAGAGATTTTTTGAATAATTATTCTTAGCGCTCTAAAACTGACGCTTAGAACTACAAATATTATATACTTTGCATGGTTTTCCAAGCAAACGGATAGTTGTTATCAAACTGCTCTCTGATATAGTAAGTTTATCCAATTACATAACAGAATTCCTAAAAATAAATTTTCGACTGAATCTTTTTTCCATCTCGATAAAGATATTAGCAAAATGTGTGGGAAAATGTCGGAGAAATGCTTAACTAAAAGATGACAACTGCTAAATAAAAATATAAATTGAATTAAAAAAATTCTAGTATGGGCACACTGATTTGTATGTATGTATGTATGTAAAAAAATCTCTATGAAGAAACATGCATCTCTTACTCCGCTCTAAAAACACATATAAATTGAGTGAATACTCTTGAGTGCATTTTTCTTTCGCATCTTAGTATCTGCAAAACGCTAACTAAATTGTGTTTCTTAAACAGCGTTGCCGTTGTGCCCGTACATTATGAACTTTTACGCCACTTTGTCTGGCACGTTTTCAGATTAAACCTTTTATAAAACTTTTTTTTACTAATTAATGCAAATAATTTTATAACATTTTTTAATTCCTCGAGGGCAGAAGAGTCATAAGATTCATCCAAAAGAATATATGATAGAATTCTGACACTCTTTTTTTTTTAAGAAATACCCCTATTGCGAACCGTTTTGAAATTTGTCAACGGTAACGCTGATCTGCAAGTAGCCATAGTCTCTCATTTGAATTGAACATGTTTTTAGTTTTGAAGTTTGTTTGAATTATTTTTATAAAATTAATTTTAGTTCTTGTCTGTTAACCCTTTGACTAACAACGTCTGGTGTTCATGTTTTTGTATCGTTTTAGAGTTGCTAGCGACCATGCGCGCATGGCTTCTACTCCTCGTAGTGCTGGCGACTACTAAACCGTTCGTTCAAGTTGCTAGCACCGAGGATAATAATATATCAAAGGCATTTATCACAGCGATTCAACCACTTAAAAAAGATTTAAATTACACACAAAACGCAGCCACAACGGCGCTCGTGCCAAAACCGCCGTCGACAACAACAACAACAACAGCATTAACAAAACAAGTGGACTATCCCATCGAATTCTACACGGAGCAGGAAAAGCATATGAAAACAATTGTGTACAAACCTCATAAAAGTGATAAAATAACAAGTGAACTAGTGCAACAAACAAATCAAAATTATATCGATCAAAATAAAAACATTATTATTGAAATAAAAAATATTGAAGAAATCGAACAAACAAACAATTTAGAAAACGAGGTGTTTAAACAAAAGCAACAATATTTTACTGAGAATCAAAACAAAAAATATAAAAACCGTAGCAACAAAATGGCTTTAAAAGAAGTTAAAGTAATAGAACAACAAAAGCAAAAAGAAAACCAAATAACTACACAACAACCACAACAATTAATAATTCATGCACAAGAGGATACAAATCGAAATAACAAAAAAAGTTCCTCTTCACCACATAAACGTCATCAACAGCAACAGCAACAGCAACAGCAACAGCATCAATCACAACCTGCCTCTCAAAAAGAAAAACAAATAACTAGTGATAATTTAACATCATCAACAAAATCGTCATTCAGCAGCCGAAGTAGCAGCAGCACCACAACATCTCGCACTTCATCCACACAAACCCCTCATGAAGTAGAAGATTCTACATTAACATCGTCATCCTCCTCCTTCATGGACATGGATATATCCATTTCGGAAAATGATGATGGTGCCATAAGTGTGGAATCTCAACAGCCTCAATTGGACGCTGTTATACCGGACGAGGGTCCACGCACTTACAGCAATCAAGAGATTATCGCTGAAAAAGTAAAACCCGATCCCTCCACTCTAGTCGAAATTGAAAACAGTTTACTATCGCTGTTCAACATGAAGAGGCCGCCAAAAATCGATCGCTCCAAAATCATAATACCAGAGGCCATGAAACAGCTCTATGCCCAAATAATGGGCCACGAATTAAATTCCGTGAACATACCAAAACCCGGACTCTTAACAAAATCCGCCAATACGGTCAGAAGTTTTACACATCAAGGTGAGTGAATAAGTATTAAACAATAATTGATGAATCAGAAAATATCTGATGTCTGCTAAACTTTTGCCAGTTGCTCTAAATAGGGATTTTCAACGGCATGGTTCTGAAACTATTTGTCAGAAACTCTATTTGATGAAATTTTTTGAGGCAACTTAAATTTTTTTATGCAAAAAAAAAAATTGTCAAGAGTACATTATTTTGTGTTAAAATATTCAAGGGTTCATCCTTTCAAGCTCGATTTAATTAATGTCAAACATCACAAAAAACTTTGTGTCTAAGCGTCAATATTTCATGGGTGTCATCCTGCTCGTCAATAATGTCAAGCCTATCAGTGTGTAGAAGACACACCTTTCAAAATCTCTTCAAAAATTCAACTTTATATATAATTGTCTTTCAAATGACAATAAGAACTAAAGGTGGGATCACACGATTGCCGCAATGCACCAATTTCATACAATTTTTATTGGGCTGAATTGGAGCACAATAAAAAATTTGTCCCAATCAAATTATCTGCAGAATCAGACGATTGTCACATTTTACTGAAATTTTATTGTCGCAAATTAGTAGTCACACGATTGTTATATCGTGTGACTACTGGCAGCTCTCAGAAACAGCTGTTGTAGCTGATGACAAACTTTGCTTAGCAAATATAAAAAAGCAGTTAAAAATATGGTTTGTTCCTTAAAAAGAAAGAAAATTGCTTTGGCTATTATTATAATGTGGTGCGGACTAAAAATAGCAAATAGTGAAAAGCGGAAAAAAATAAAATCTAAAAGAAATTTTACAATTATTATGATATTAACACAATTGAATTTTAATTATTGAAAAACAAAAATTTAGTTTGGAAGACGCGTTTAAACAATTTTGAAACTAAATAAATGTATAGATATTTATATTATTGGCGCGTATTGTCTTCTTTGGTTGCCGCATGAGAACACAATAAGTATTGGTGCATTTTTAGAAATTTTATTGGTGAATATTTGTATATAAAATGTTCACACGGTTGTCGCATCAGGGTTGTATTTGATTGGGATAAATGGGAACAACATTCGTTTTGCTTGCCGCAAGAGCCAATAAATTGTGCTATCGCACGATTGGTATACAAAATATAACAAAAAGTGGTGCATTGCGGCAATCGTGTGATCCCACCTCTAGAAGATAAATATACAAATCAAATACTTAGACTTATTGTGGTTGGCGTTTTTGCGGCGAAATACAGGAGAAAAATTACGTCGTTAGTTGCAAAAAACACGACTTTTTTCGAAATACAAAAGCGCATTCAATCGTGTCTAAAGTTCAAAACAGGTTCGATTTTAGAATTTGCAGAACCAACGAAAACTAACCAAAATACAGAATAATTAAGAGAAGAAATACATAAATACAGAGTAGTTATTTTTTGTTTGCGCTTTCTATTTGTTTTGATTAAATCAAGTGAACTGTAGGAGCTAATTTTTTTGTAGATTTTTTATAGGAATATGTTTACAAATTTTTTCTGGAATATCTGCTGCAGAAACATCGCGCTTGTGGGGGTTACAGAGGAGAGCCATAGAACAGTGTACTGTGTTTTTGTTGAATATTCCATTCTCACTTCATTCTCATTGAGCTTTCCATTCATTCAAATGCTAGAACGGTTAAACAAAAGTTTCCCTGTCTGGCAGTTTCAATAGAAAGATTGAAAAGTTTTTGAAGTAAATTTTTCACAGTATGAATAAGCACTAAACACTAGAAATAAATTAAAAACATGAAAGGTGGGATCACACGTTGCCGCAATGCACCAATTTCATACAATTTTTATTGGGCTGAATTGGAGCACAATAACAAATTTGTCCCAATCAAATTTTCTGCAGAATCCTGTGCACGCTTTTGGTGCACAGGAAAAATTAGCCCTGCACTTTAAATATTGCCTAGGCCAACAAACAATCAGCCCAATTATTGCAGAATTTCTCTATATAGAAAACATTTTACATGAAAAAAAAAAGAATTCTTAAACTCAAAACTCCTTGAGAATAAGGACATGAAAAGGTAGGCAACATCGCATCTTGAAACCAGGGTCCGATTTCGGTATTCGTGATCGAATATACCCGATAGTAAAAACAATGTAAATCAAAACCAAAATGAACAACAACCACACACCATTCGATCACAAATTCCTCTGATCACGAATGTCACAATTTGGCACCAGGTATTTTACTGGCTCAAGTTCGATTGTTTGCTTCTTTTTTGTTTTGTTATTAAATTTATTTTCAATTTTTAATAGCCATAAGTATAGCGCTATCTAAAGCTGCCTTTAATGGAAGTGAACGATAAACTGGCCGGTAAACAATTTTCATTATTACAACTTACCAGTAAGAAATATTTAATTCTTGTTAAATTGTGGCAATACTTTTGGAAGATTCAAGTCTGGAGAATGCATGAAAAATAATTTTCCCGGGGAAATTTTCCCAATGAAATAACGATTTCAGTTTGATATAGCAAAGACGTAACCAAATGTAAATGTAAAAGCTAAATCGCCCGATAATTTGCCGATTGCATTATTGATCCGATAGTTTAACGTTCACTGTTTGCTAAAGGGAATTTGTAATAATAAAAAATATTTTTATATATGCTCGATAAAATCCTACTTTTAAGTAAAGGCAAGTTGTAATAATATTTAAAAGTCCACTTTATCTCCCATAAGAAAAGCTGCGGAGAAAATTGCAACCTTTTTATCAATTTATAAAACATATTCAGCCCAATCATGAATAATAATTCCGTGAGAGTTTTTTCTCTTTTACCATTCCTCTTACTATGTTGATAAATTCCTTAGGAATTTTTTTTAACCTTTCCTGTTTTAGCCACATCGAAGGGGAAAAATAGTCGGCGGAGGAAAAAATAGGTATTTTAAAAACATATGTTTTTTGTTTTTTCCTATAAAAAATTTCGATATTACCAACTTTTATTTTTTTGTTTCTCATGTAATTCATGATTGGAGGATTTTTTTCTCGAGAAACGTATTTTCCTTAGGAATAAAATTCCTTGAGAATATTCATGATTGGACTGATTTTTTCGCAGGAATTTTTTCTGATTATAGAAGAATGGCGGAAAGAGAAAACTTTCTCACTCAGTTTTCATATAAAATTGTGCTGAAATATAATTAAATTTATTTAATAATTGAAATCTCTAATCTATTTTTTTATTTAGTGAAAGATCGGTAATAAAAATTATCTTCTTTCTAATGGCAAGCTAATGTTAAATTCAATATATTTTCCTTAGAACTTTTTGTTCACTTTGTTTGCTGGGTAATTTCTTGCAAAATTCCTTTCTTTCTACTGTTTTTGCTGTTTTAGGTTAGCTTATGATTTTTCAGCATAAATATTCAGATACAAAAATAGACCATCCGGTTATTACTATTATTTTTATTATTACTGTCAATTTTAGTACTCTTTTGAACTGATAGCCTGTCTATACATACAGTAGAAGTCGTAATACGTATAGTTTGCTAATCAACACTAAAAAAATAAAATTGAGCTACTTTCCAATTTCAGAATTCGTGGTAGTCCCATAGTATTGTTTGCAAAATGTTTCGACTCCCCAGCTAGCATTTTTGGCATTTCGAATTCGAGCCTTCTTCGGTTGCTCAGCGCGATTAAAATAGTCGCTTATGCTCTTGACTTTTAGTCGAAAATGAAGCTTTGGTGTGAGAAAACGGTACCCTAAGGTGATCTCTTGTGGCAGAGTATTTTATGACTCGGCCATTTGAACTACTACGACTCAATTTCGATTAATCTCCAGCGATTCCTTTATGAACCCCTTTTCCGGCATATATAACTCTTTTATTCTCTAATTTTCTTCTAATCGTCCAGCTGGTTAATCAGTGTTCGATCATATAAGGGAGTCTTAAAAGACTCATATTGCTGATATTATCACCAACGATCTTCCAATTGCCAGCTGGGTCTATACGTGTTTTCAGCAGCATCCCATGAAGAGGTCCAGGCATCAATCAATTTTTTTCTTTCGTTTTGCAGATTTGGAGCAATATGTTATAGCGTGTAAAACTTTGTAGTCTGCTAAATATTTTTCTACTCATTTTATGGATCATTTTAAGGTTATTTAATCGGATAAATGTTTCAATTTTACTGTATGTAGACTGTATAAAATTTCAATGCGTGTACACTTTCGGAAAAAATTCCACACAATTCTTCAATCTTACTATGCTGAGTTCTTTATTATACACTTTTATTTAACGCTTGATAAATAATTAATTTTTCTAAATAAATATTAACTAATATTTCGTACCAGTGAATGCTTTAGAAATGTATTACTATAATAGCTATTTCCAATGGTCCGTAGCAACAAACTCTGACCATGATATTTTATCCGCTTCAGTAGGACTATGACACTGTTGTTTCTATTATGACTCTGAATAAAGAGGCCGAAGAATCGGCAAGTAGTTAATTAAAAAAGAAAGTACCCTAAATTCGAATACCAAAATACTATTTTTGATGGAAATAGCGATACGTACAATATTTTTCTTCAGAAATGCAAACATTTTTTATTAGATTTCCGCTATAACCAACTTTATTTAAAGAAGTTGAGGTAGTATTTTTGGTGCTCTTATGCAATTTCTCATAGTGTTTTTATAAAAAAAGAACTTATTTATGTTTTATAGCATATGGTTCCATCAAAAGTAACGGCCAAAAGAATGTCACAGTAAAAGCAAAAATCAAGGAGACAACAGCTTGTGTTATTTAACAAATCCTTGTGAATTTTCACTACCTGAGCGAGCGATAATGTTACTCTTGGGATGACCTTGAAAACTTTCTACTCGACGACTTCTGCTTCAAGCACATATCTAGTGTCTTAAGGCATTTAAAAATGCAATAAAAAGTAAAAAAAAAATTATAGGAATTTACAAAAATATTTGAATAATTAGAAATAATTAGACCCATTGGTTTGGTTGTTCCTGTCAGGATGTAATTCAGACAACATGTTTAAGTGTACTTTATTAGAAATGTTTATGGAGTGGGTAGTAAAGCGCAAGTCATTGGACATTTTTTTTTCTACTACAACGATCAAGTGTGCATATCGTTATCTTCAGTGCAAAAAGATGTAACTGGATGAAAATTGAAATCGGATTTTTGGCTGACTGAAATTTGTTTTGCCTAACTGTCTTCATGTACGATTTAAAACACCCACTCAAATGGTTTTGAGCAATAGTCGTACACAATTTGTGTTTGAGTGGTGTATTTAGAATCTCTGTGATGTCTGTTAAACTTTAATCACTCTCTAACGCCAGTCCAATGACCAAAAAACCAGTTACAGTTCAAACTGTACGAAACTTTTGTATAATTTAAGCGCAGTTTAAACTTGACCATAATAAAACAGTGAACCATTTATTATTGATGATATTTAGGAAAATAATTTGGGCAACGTTGCAAAAAATGTCAAATTGCTCATGTTTTGCATTGTTCGATAACTGAAATTTAAATGTTAAGCTTTCACTCATTTAATCATTTACCAGCTTAAGCGTAATCTAAACCAAACTCGAAGCTGAATTGATTTTTTGGGTATAAGTACTTATATAGAAGTTTATAAATATTTTTAAATAGCTGGTTGCCAAGAGGAAGGCTTTGAGAGCCATGAATCTCTTGAAAAACTATTAAAATTTTTATATACTTTTTATAATCCCAAGACTAATTTGCCTTCGTTATTGTCTGATTTTCCATTGCAGAGAGTAAAATCGACGACCGCTTTCCACATCATCATCGGTTTCGTTTACATTTCAATGTAAATAGCATACCTGCTGACGAAAAACTGAAAGCAGCCGAGTTGCAGTTATCGCGCGATGCCATCAGTCATGCCACCTTAAACCCCCGCCTAGCAAATCGTACGCGCTATCAAGTGCTCGTCTATGATATAACACGAGTGGGCGTAAGAGGCAAGCGGGAGCCCAGCTATTTGTTGTTGGACAATAAAACGATACGTCTAAATAGCACGGATACAGTTAGTTTAGATGTACAACCTGCCGTTGATCGGTGGCTGGCTTCACCGAAAAAGAATTTCGGTCTGCTAATAGAGGTGAGAACGTCGCGCTCACTTAAGCCGGCGCCTCACCATCATGTTCGCTTACGTCGCAGTGCAGACGAAGAACATGAAAATTGGGAGCGCAAAAAACCCCTGCTATTAACGTACACAGATGACGGGCGTCACAAGTCCCGCTCAATACGTGACGTAAGCACCCGTTCGAAAAGGGCGGGCAGCCATCATCGCAGAACGCATAGGCGAAAAAACAATGAGGAAATATGCCGACGTCATTCATTGTATGTGGACTTCGCTGACGTGGGATGGAGTGATTGGATTGTGGCGCCGCCGGGCTATGATGCCTTTTACTGTCATGGCCGTTGTCCGTTTCCCATAGCGGAACATTTGAATTCAACCAACCATGCGGTGGTACAAACCTTAGTCAATAGCATCAATCCAGGAAAGGTGCCCAAGGCCTGCTGCGTACCCACGCAGCTAGAGGGCATATCAATGCTCTATCTCAATGATCACAGTACTGTAGTGCTCAAGAACTACCAGGACATGACCGTGGTGGGCTGTGGCTGTCGGTAAGAATGTCGGTAATATGCAAAAAGCAATGGGGTTAATACTAAGAATGTTTAACAAAAATGAAATGAAATTGAAGCCAAATACCTGAAGATAAAACTAAAACTACATTGAGCAGTAACAACCGTAAGCCAGCAAGGAATAGAAAACTCCCTGGAACACTGAAACAAAAATTTAAGTGCTGCAGTTTCAGTTGAACGGTTTCAAGAAAAATATGTCGTGATATTTAAGCGTGATTGTTCATTTAACAAACATCATGTCGAACGTCAAGCAGATGGCTTCTTTGTGGGCTCAGAGAGCTGCCGGAGCGGAGCACTCTTAAGAGCTAAAACTACATTCAGCAATAGTGTATGAATGTGCGGGGCCAAGTGCTTTAAGGCTCTTTGCCTCTTTTCAACGCTTTAATAAATTTTAATTTTAATAACTTGTATTTAAAATAAAAAAAAAGAAACGTTTTTGTTTATAATAATTATTTTTATTTGTTTATATATATAAAATAATATTATTTTAAACAGAAAACAAACGCAATCTAAGTGGACTGAATTATAAAATTTTTTCTTTGTAAGTGTAAATACTAGATTTAAAAGAGCAAGAAAAAGGAAAGATTAAATAAAAAAAATATTACCATAGTTAAAAAGAATTGCAAATAAAAAGTAAAATATGTTTATGTAATTATTTTAAGTAGTCACTAAAAAAGTATCCAAGCAAAGAAGAAATTGGCAAAATACACAAATTTAACGAAAACTAACCATTTTGACAGCTAGGCTGTCAAAAACAGGTGTAGTTTATGGTCACGCCCCCAGCTTAATCTTGTTTTCATAAATATAAAGCAAACAAATTTCTTGCAACATTAAAAAGTTGCTCTGTAGCAAAAATAAAAAAGCAATTTTCTCATAGTGCCATTTTGTTGTTCACCAATTTTCGCCTCTACCGCCAATAGCCCTACAAAATATACTCAATTCCCTACAGCATTTTTTTTTACAATATATCTCCCTCCAATTATCATTTTCTATACGAAAGCTGAAACATAAAATTTATGTTTCTTTAAATTAAAAAAAAAAACCTAATAAGCAGCATAGCTCGCAATTATTTCACCAATAACTGTTACCCGAAAACATTCAGAGCATTTTTTATATTTTGATTAAAATATATGTTTTAATTTTAAATAAAATATTGTTTTGTTTGTTTAGCTAGTGTATCCTTACATTTAAGGATTCTATTATTTTATACATACATTTATAATAAAATAAAATTAAACTATAAAACTATATTAATACATTAATGTAAGTAATATTACTTTTATGATTAACAATTTTTAATGTGTTTTATTATTGTGTATCCCTGAATTTTAACACTTAACAAAATTTAAACAGTTTTAAGAGTTAACTACAATAAAATGGAAGTCATATCTGCTTTCTCATCTACTACTTTGCTCCCTCTACTTTTTCCCTTTCTGCTCTTTAATATTATTTTCCCCCCCCCCCCATCCACAATATATAAAATATGTATTATATAGTCGTAAATCTGTGCAACTGGTTGCACCTTTTTCTACTTTTTCCGCGTTTATATGTATGTTTATGTTTTTGACACATTGAACCAAATTGAAATTTTTACAATTAAAACGAATATTTAGTGATTGAACATGGTTTTGGCCACACGCAAACGTTTTAAGACGTTTAAAACTCGAGTGGTCGACATTGGTAAAAAACACTTTGAAACATTTCATATTACTACAGTTCAATTTAATAGCAAAGAAGAAGAAAACTTGAAAAAAGCAAATATTTTGTTTTATAAAAATCTATAAATATCTCTTTTTCTTTCATATCAAATTTACTCACAAAATATCAATATGAGTTCTTGTATTTACTTTCAGTAATTACTTCAATTTGAAATACATTTTAAGTAACAGGATTTTTTAAATTACGCAATTTTTTTCCCAGTGCAAATTTATTTTTTAATTAGTTTTACTCAGGGATCAGCTACATCTTACTCTTGCGTTTCACTGTTTCAATGGCCTTGGAAAGAGTGTCGTAGCTATCTCGTTTGTGTGTGTCTCTATTTCTGTCTCTGTTTTTCCCTCTCCTCCTCTTTCCCAACGAACAAACTGTATAATTCTTTGTGTATGTATAATTTTTTTTATTATTTATTTATAAAATAAACAAACACATATTTAGTTTTTTTATTGTGTAATAAAAAACGAAAAAGGATAAAAATATTAAAGAAGAAGAAAAAACTTAATTTAAAAAAAAATTTAAAAATAAAAGAAACAAAATTTTATATATAAAAGAAACCATTCTGAGAGTTATCATTGCAAAAGAGCAAGGTAAAAGTAAGTATGCATTATTTTCAGGTCGAGTGCATTAGTACTGCTGGCAACTCAGTTAATTTAAAATACATTTTAAATTAAACTTTTCGCAATTAGCAGCCGTTAATGCGTGAATTACGTGCAATGCATCTAACTGAATATTTTAACATGGTGATGTCCCAGAAGGTAGTAAATTGTCCAACGCTAGCTTTAAACTAATTAATGAAGATTTACATTTCTCGCTGCTGATTTTCCGCTTCATTTAATTGTATTTCTTATGTTTGTACTGTAACATTTTTCGTTTGCGCCTGACGGGACACAAACCACAATCTCACAACTTTTGAGCAGCAACAACACCCAATTACAATAAATCCAACAATGCGCATTAATAATAGATCCTTATGGTTTGCTTTTGATAGGCAGATCTTGTTATATTAATAACGAAGTCCTCATAGAAAAAATCCAAAAAAAAAAAAGCTTACAATTGATATAAGGTATTCTCGTTGAATTTTTGAAAAAGTTCTTCATGGTGCATTCGAACCCACAACCTTTCGCTTCTCGGTCAACTACTCAACCAACTCAGCCATCAAGACACTCAAAGAAGTATAAAAAAATATTTCACATGACTTACACATGATCATTAGAAACTTAAGGAAAACTGTAAGGAATACCTTAAAAAAATTCATAAAGTAACCCAATGAAATCATTGAGGAATGGCTAGTGTACACAATTTACAAGAGAACCTAATAGAATCAAAGAGTTTTTTCCTATTACTTTTATTACGTTTTTACGTAGTCTATTCACAAATAAAAACTATTCGCAAACAAATAACTCACTGTTTATGCGTCAATGCGAATGCAGAAAATTTGTATTTTTTAGTGAAGCCAGATGGTAAAAATGTAACTAATTGGTAACACTGTTAAGCACAACATATGTTCAGAAAAAGACGTGATTAGTAAAATAATAATCGAGGAAAAAAAATTATGATGTTTCTTACAATTCAATTAATGCAGAAAAGCTACGAAATATTGCAAGAAGGGTTCAACAAAAGGCATGCAACTTTTGTAATTGCTAGTGAAAGAAGAAGGCGCAGACTTGCTTTTGTGCAATTTTTAGTAAATTATTTCCTTCCTGCCATATACAGTGTGCCACATCGAAGAAAACTTTAAAACCGATAAAAAAAAGTGGCAACTTTTAGTGTTTTATTTGCGAATAGCTTTTTAATCAGCACTTGTTTTCGTGACAAATAAAAATTTTATTCACTGTTTATACGCCAAATTTTTCTATTCACAATAATTTTATTCGCGAATAAGCAGTATGTGAAAACGTGGTATATATGTACGTTTTTCGTACTAATAATAAATGAAACCGAGTTAAAAAATTTTAATATCAAAAAGTTTTCCTTGATTTTATATGCTTTTTTTTAATGATTAATAAAATAGAAAAAAAACAGTTTAAAAACTTTTCAAAGAAAATATTACGCTGATTCTATTGGATAGTTTTAGATCTGTGTAACTGAAGTTTTGGGTAAGTTCCAACTCCCTTTTTTGGTTTTCCCCAATCACCTGTTAAATCGTTCCCAAGCCCTTTTTCCTTCAATCCTTCAAAATATTTTTCGGTCAAAGTTGCACCCATTGGCATAAATCAGTACCATAGGGATCAGCGCTTTGAGGTATAACTTTCTTTTCACATTAACTTTTGCTGATCATAAGTTAAGGAGCCATCGCTGGCTGATATTTGGTGGTTTTGTGTCTTTTGAACTGCAAATGCAAAATTATCGACCGCATCGATAGTTTTATTTCTAATGTATTGTCGATATTTTTTATTTTATCATTAGCGATACTATCGAAGAAGTTAGTTAAAGAAGTAAAGTAGGTTAAAGAAGAAGTTAGTTAAAGAAGTAAAAAAAGGCAATAAACGAGTTTTACTAACTAAAAATAATGCATGTTTGAAAATTGACTTTGGAAAATTGACTTTTTGAACCGTTACAGATAGAGGCTTCAAATTATCGCAGATCTCTTCGACAACAAATAATAGAGGTAAAATCTAACTGGTGTTTATACGCGGGGACACTCTTTAGTCTAAAAATCACTAATCAAATTGAACCTTAGGATATAGAGGCTCAAAATTTATACGGTGTTGATAGTTGCCTGGCCTCTACAACAGCAGCTACGAGTCTCAAAAACAGTAAAAGGTTTAAAGCTAAAATCCACCCCATATCAGAGTTTTCCTTTTCTACAACATGCAGGGTGGCACGGACTTCCTGCTGCGCGAGTTGGTCTTGTGCTTGGCTCAACATTTTAATCTTATGCTAGGAACACAACTGGGACGAACGACGAATTTCGCCCAACACGACGAATGCGCCGGTTAAAATTCGCTGTGTAAATTCGTCGTATGAAGCACAATAACAACCAAGGCGGATCAACTCAGAAGACCAAATTCTGTAATGGATTCGCCTTGATAACGACGAAAAGCAAAAACATCTGTTATAATTGAAAAATTTGTTTATTGTTTTTTCAAAGATAAAAAAATTAAATGAATCAAAGAATTTCAAATATTGTAAAAATAATAAACATCATGTTTATTATGGTAAAAGTCTTGAAGATTAACATTTTCAATTATAATTTCACTTGTATCTATTTTCTCAGTTTTTTGATTTTATCTTATTATAGTTGAACAGCTGATGGGGTGACCATATTAAAAAAATTGGTTGCGAAAAAATTTCGCATTACCAAAAACAAAAAATTAAACACTACAAACATGTTTTATAATCTAATATGTTGGCTTTTTATTTTAAATGCAAAACGTCAAAGTTTAGCACTTAAAATAAAAACTATTAAAGTAAACATTAACCGTTTTTACTAAAACATTTGAAAACTAAGATGGACACATGGTACTGTGGATTTGTTCGTCGTGTAAAAAATAGAAATAAATCTATTTCAAGTTCGCCGCCTACAACGCATTTCGACCGACGCTGTGACTGTGTGCACTTTCATATACACCAATGTGTTTTATTTTTGACGGCGAATATTCGCGGCGAAAAATTCGTCGTTTGGCCCAGTTGTGTTCCTAGCATTAAGCAACCTAAACTGATTGTATGAAAATAAGATCAACTTTCAGAGAAGTTCTGTACATCTTAGTCAGCGTTTTGAATGGATTTTTGATTTCAAAATTTTGATGTGGAAAAAGTAGCCATATTCAATTGAAGTGCTCCCACATAAGAATATCCTTCAGAAAGGGTTCATAAATATATGGCCTTATTGCCACGTAATTTTCGTTGGGAAACATAATTTCCCAGACATAAGATAAGAGCAATAATAACGGGTGTCCCCACAATTTCGTTCTTCTTCATGCCTGGGTAGCATTTTTACTTGTTTTCAAACTTCGGGTTTTTCTCAGTGTGCAAGATTTCATTTCTCTACCATAACTATTCAAGTTTGGCCGATTCTATACGTAGCTACAAACCACTGTATCTAACCTTCTTGCAACAAACATTTTAAAACAAGCATTCTAAGCATTAACTTTAGAGCTCACAGAAGCAAAACTTGCTCAAACATTGGGCTTTTAATTATTATTTTTTCTCTTTGTCATGTAATTGCATTGAGGTTTCTAGAAATTTGAAAAACTTTTTGCTACTAGCGTATCAAATGTACATGCCTTCGGTAATCAAGTCGTTAGTAAATATTTTAAATTACACATAACAAAAGAAAAATATCATGTGTATTACAAGCAACGTATTTTATTATGATTAAGCCGGAATTCATACTGACAAAACTTCCACAAAAGTCCTTTAGCAGATGTTAAACAAGATCACATTGTTTGATATTTTCAACACTAACAACACTTCCATGTTTTGTTGGTTCTTAAACTTTTTATTTTCCATTTATTAAAGAAAATATAATAAATAATTCATAATCAATATTCATTAAGAAAAGGAGACATAAAAAAAAACAATTCTTTAGGCAAACAGCAAATATCACAATTCATGGCCGCTTAACAAACAATTCATTGATTCAATTATTTATTCATTCTTCCATTTGTTGAACCATTTAGTGCTCAAGCCATCAATCGTGTTTTCCATTCACTCCTCGCAATTGACCGATTTATAACTCTTATTGAATTATTGATGATGGTGTTGCAGTTGTTGTTATTGTGTTCTTTAAACGTTCATTCACATCACATCTCAGCACTTTAGCTGCAAAAGTTGACTTGACTTTACAACTCGTTGATTCGTTCACCTGTTGCGGTTCATGTGTCCAATTGTATCCTCATCAATTTTATTCATTCTTCTTCTTTCTTTTTTTATTATTCTCTTAACTGCTACTTAAGCAGCAATTATTGTTACTTTGTAAGGCCATTGTTACACTTTGCTTTGGTTGCTGCTGATGAGAATCTTATTGTTAAAATATACAAACAAAAATTTATATTTATTTAAACAACAAAACTGATGCTGACGATTATTTTCATAAGGATGTTTAATTGTTGACTGAACAAAAGAGGAATGTTAAAATGTTTTTGTGGGTTTTCCTACTGCTGGCTGGCTGCCTTTACCTTTTTATCATTAATCCCGCTCCAATTAGGCTGTCAAAGTTGCATTTGTTCAAATCTCAATACATTTCCAATTTCATTTTAAAGCAAAAAAAGAAAAAATCACTGATACTTATATGTATCAGTTGATCAAAAATGTTAAAGACCGCTTATGTGTTCATATTTTAAGTTTATTCTTTAAATTGAGGATAAATACATACATACTCATGTGTATTTACATGTACCACATATTAAAAGATGTTTGGCATTTTGACTTCAACAAACTGCAAGTCACTTTATTTTTATGCTGGCATCTTATGATCTTTCTATCGTTAAGATTGCAAACATTATTTTATTTAAATTTATTTGTGTTTTTCCACTTTGGGTCGAATTTCTATGAATCAAATAACTAGATCCTTATTAGAGTAAGAACTGTAATTCTAGACATTTAGCAAAAGTAAGCTTGCGCTGCTTTTTCCTGAGTCCAAAAAGATGCCTTTTGCGTACACCTAATTCTCTTTTTACACGGCGCATGCGTTGCTGTAAAAACCATGCAAAAGGAATTCGTGTAAAAAAAAGTGCACACAATATATGAAAAATTAAGAAATCATCAATTAAAAAAAAAAAATCTCGTGCAAGTTGAAAAAATGTTATGCATATGATCAGCAAACCGAGTAATAAAAGTTCGAACGACACAAGTTTATTAAAAAAATATATGAATTTAGAAAATAATAGCGGAAATTACCCTTGGTTGCACATCTGCAATTTTAGCACATATGCATAGCATGATTTTTTGCTACAAAGCGTGAGTGTCTTTTTCAAGTGTTTAGCAAAATAATTATATCAGCTGATTTTAGAGTAACGGAAAATATAAATATTTTTGTTTTGCAAATTGAGAAGGAAGTTTAGAAAACAATTTGCAAAAATTTCATTATTCATCTTTTCGTTGGCCGTCTTTTATTGTTAACTTTTTCTTTGTAAAATTAAGACAAAGAAAAAGTTAACTTTCTTCCATATTCATTTTCTTTCCTGTTTTATTTATTTGTTTACAAAATTTAATAAAGCGAGTTTGCCGCATGAGATAAGCTAAGCCGCCGCCAATATTTGAAAAGCAACGCCGTCGATAAAATTTGCACGTGAAGCAACCGCCCGATTTTTTGCTTATTTTATAAAATTTAATAAAAATGATGCATAATAATAGGTATAATATTCACTTTTGACTATTTTGTAAATGCTTCTTTGAGCAACGTTAGCATTAATTTAATTCCAGCACAGGCATGTTTTGTGGCGGCCTTGCCGTCATACAGTTTTTTGAGCGCAGGAGTTTACGTGTTGAAATGTAGAAAAACAAGCAGCTGTTTTAGCATTTAGCAACATTCGCAAATACGGATCTGCAATGGTTTTTAGTTATGCATATTTGCTTAAGTGATGCAAATCTATAGCGGAACTCACCCTTCATTGCAAATTACCCTTGCAGACCATGCAGATATTGCAACCGTAGCATATGTGCCATAGTCTGCAACACTACAAAAACAAAATGTATGAAACCGAGGTTTACATCACTTAAGCAAATATGCAAAACTAAAAACCATTGCAGATCCGTGTTTGCAAATGTTGCTAAATGCTAAAACAGCTGCTTGTTTTTCTACATTTCAAACTCCTGCGCTCAAAAAACTGTATGACGGCAAGGCCGCCACAAAACATGCCTGTGCTGGAATTAAATTAATGCTAACGTTGATCAAAGAATTATTTACAAAGTAGTAACAGATGAATATTATACCTATTATTAAGCATAATTTTTATTAAATTTTATAAAATAAGCAAAATTTATCGACGGCGTTGCTTTTCAAATATTGGCTGCGGCTTAGCTTATCTCATGCGGCAAACTCGCTTTATTAAATTTTGTAAACAAATAAATAAAACAGGTAAGGAAATGAAGAAAGTAAAAATAAAATTAAGGCAATTAAACAAAAAGTGAACAACAAAAGACGGCCAACGAAAAGATGAATAATGAAATTTTTGCAATTTGTTTTCTAAACTTCCTTCTGAATTTGCAAAACAAAAATATTTATATTTTCCGTTGCTCTAAAATCAGCTGCTACAATTTTTTTGCTACACACTTGAAAAAGACACTCACGCTTTGTAGCAAAAAATCATGCTATATCTGCTAAAATTGCAGATGTGCAACCAAGGGTGATTTCCGCTTATGTTTCATACATTTTGTTTTTGTAGTGTTGCAGACTATGGCAACCGTAGCATATGGGTTGCAATATCTGCAAGGTCTGCAAGAGTAATTTGCAATGAAGGGTGAGTTCCGCTAATAAAAGTTCAGTTGTAGTACAAAAATCAGCTAAAGTAAAGGAGTGGTAGAAATAAAATAAAATAAAAGAAATAAAATATCTAATAGCTAAGAAATAATAAAAAACACTAAAAATTCAGCTATAATTGAAAAGAACACATACAAATATCAGTACATTTAAAAACTAACTATGAAAATTTTACTTTCCTATTTTTAATGTGATATTGATGAAAAAGTGACCAACCAAGGGCTGAACTTGAGCCTGAAAAAGATTTTATTAAATTGTACAATTTTTTTCCTCCTTTCACAGATACGTAGATGAAGATCATGAAACATTTGTTTTCCTAGAATAGGAGGAATCGACTAGATTTTTTGACACACAGTATTTACTGCTCAACATTTGAACAGCCATCTGTACGGGCTGTCAATTGATTTTTTTTAGTATTCCCGGCATCAAGAAGAAGAAAATTCCGG
Organism: Sturmia bella; assembly: GCA_963662145.1. Taxonomy (NCBI): domain Eukaryota; kingdom Metazoa; phylum Arthropoda; class Insecta; order Diptera; family Tachinidae; genus Sturmia; species Sturmia bella. Next base: position 29,223,967 of record OY759171.1, on the reverse strand, counting down.
GAAAGCGAGAAATTTTAAAGCGAAAGTTTCCGGGATTCCTTCTCATTATTTATACACTTTGTGTTCACGACAAAGTATAAAAAAGTAGATTTCGCGCAAAAGGAGAAAATTGGTACATTTTTTAAAGTAAGTTATTTCGAATCCGTGTAAAAACGAGAATTAGGTGTATATGACAATTTTTACCAGCCACTAGCGGCCTTAAATGATGGCATACTTTTATTAGAGAATATAATAAAAACAAATATTTTTATTGCTTGTCATTTAGTTTTATGTGTTTTATTTTCTGCATCGAACTACTACCTTTCGAGTACATAACATTTGCGTAGAGGGAACTGAAGCAAGGACTAACATCCAATATATCCTAACCTCATTTTATAGTGCGGGACATGGTACATGTTTTGCCGGTTGTAAGTGTAATACATTTGAAATAAGAATGTGTATTTGCTTGTATAAGTATTGAATTTTGTTCCATATACCGTACTTCTGACAACGCCTGGGATTGAATTAAGTACAAATAAATGGAATTGGCTTCTTAGTGTAGCAATTGCCCAGTTCCATTTATGTATTAAGTTGAACGTGGAACTTTTTTTTTCGTGTAATGGCCGATGTGTTTGTTGTTATACTACAACTTAAGCAGGCTGCTGGCAAGTGAGACTGAAGGTTGTCCAGTCCACGTGGGTCCATTCACCGATGATCCCTTTGTGATAACCTTTCTTTTGCAGGAACAGAAAACATTTTGAGCAGAAGAAGTTCCGATAGCCAAAGTAGGTATGAAAAAATATCCCATGTTACACAAAAAGAAAGAAGCAGGCATTAGCTCAAGTTTCGTCTCGCTGGCTATCACCAATTTTCTTCACGATTGCGACCACCTAGTTTAAAACACCTGAGTTTTCTTTATTTTAAAATTTAATAACACATAAATTTTCTTTTCATCAAGTTACAAAATTTTTAATGGCAGGAAACGCATTTTGAATTGATTTGCTGTTTGTTCAAAGCCAGCGAAGGGCACAAAATCAGTAAAACAAAGTGGCTCTAGATTAATTTTATCTTGAGAATAAAAACAATTTCGTATTGACCACCACTCAATAAATTTAAGGCTGTGTTCGGAATACATCTCATGATGACTCATGCATACTCAATATATGACGCATTAACTCCTGCCTTTGAAGTTGAAATACTTCAAATTCTTGTTACAAAAAAGAAGAAGAAAAAAAGCATCATCACTTTGATAAAAATCCAAAAAAGAATAATAAATAAATAACAAACATGTTGGGATAAATAGCACTTAAACTGAATGGTTGCAACCAGCAAATTAAAGCAGCAGGTCAACGAAAATGTACATACATACAGGATGTTGCTAATGCAACGTTCTTAATGCACAAAAAAAAAACGAAAATAAATTTACCGAGATAAACACATATTCCAAAATACTTGTACTTTCCGAAATAAATAATAAAAATAAAACCTTTAGGTAAATTACATTGAACTGCTGAATGGGAATGTCAAAGGGAAAAAAAGGAAACAAAATGATAAATCTACGACAAGATAATTAAGGTCTACGTAGGCTCAAAGCAGATGCCATGACTCACTTACACTGATGTCTTAAACCAAAGCACAGCCAGCACAGACCTCTTACTAAACACACCATTCTGAAGATTTGTACAGTGTCAAATTGACATTTCATAAAACCGATAAGAGCGAATAGTTAAATAGTTTTTTTTTTTTTTTGTTAAAAAAAAATGCCGATAATTTATCAATTTATTTTTTTTAATTACACAAAACTTTTTGCTCTACCGCTGTTAATTCCTATGAAAAATAATAGAGAATTTTTTTTTTTTTTATAAAAGTATTTAATATCAGACTTTAAAAATTCTGCTAGAGATGAGAAAAAGATGAAATCAAATATAAATTTAGATTTTATATAAAAGAAGATGCATATCGCAGATAATAATCTTGAAATTTACATTCAAATGCTGGCCAACCAGGAAAGCAACAAATTATTGTCACTTTTAGTGTTTAATTTAAATTCATTCATACAATTTGTTTCACGATCACGCTCTTGATCATGGAGCCCTGATAATGATAACTATCCGTGTGTAAAATGTGTGTTCGGTAACATGTAATTATGGATCTCAATAATGTAAATCATTTTAGAAATTAAAAAATAAAAACCAAACATTCTAGCTGACCTGTATGAGAGTTTAGATATTTCGAATTCTCAAGATATTTTAAGCCAGATAAGAAAGAAAGAAAAAAAAAACAGCAGGAAGAAAACCAAGAATTTTGGTAAGAGGAAAATGATTTGATAAAAAGAAACTACTCAACTACCAAGTAAATGGAAACGAATGCTTGTTATGATGGTTAAAAAAAATAATTATGATCAGGGTTCTAGTTATCCCACACACACACACACACGCGCGCGCTCGCTTAATCATTCGCTCAAATGATCCAATACCTGGTTATTTTGACCAACTGATGGTTTTTTCCAAATTGGTTGGCTCTTATTTCCTACGTTGGCATTATGCGTTTATCTTGAGCAACACAACAGGGCGTCTCAAAAAATGTATTCTCAGTTTCTTATCATTTCAAACTGATCTAGAAAAAATCTAACGTTCTTTTTACGGTACGCTTTTGGGGCAAACACTCAATCTTTATGCTAAGCACTAAATTTTGTTTTATGTTAAGAGAATTGTTTTTTTTTTCTTTTCTGTATTATTTCTTGCAAATTCTGTTACCAATACGAATTAGTGGTATTTGTAAATAGAAAAAGAAAACCCATTACAGTCGATATCCTTAAGCCGAGTTCTTAATTCCTTTTTTTTTTAATGATATTTATCTTTAGGTTCTACTTCAATGAGTGAAATGAAGCCAACTCACATTCTTTTGAAAGTGATGAGAGCACAAATATAACAGAATGGTCATACACTCAGAAAACTTTGTCAGTAAAATTAACTGAAAACACTCTTTGAAATAAATGAAAGCGGCTGTGCCAAAATTGTGAAATTTGACACGTCCAAAGTTCATAGGGTGCTGAAAATTAAAATGAACCCTAACAAAACTCAATCCATAATATTTCCCTACAACAACTCGCCTAAACGATTACCAAACCGTCAGCTAGTTTTTTAAAAACCAAAGTATATCAATTCAAAATGATATTAAATATTTAGGTATGTTTTTGGACAAGAAGCTGACTTTCTCAAACTTGTAAGAAAGCTTTAAGAACTACCAGAACCCTGTAGCCCAGGCTGAACAAACATTCTTCGTTAAGCTTACAAAACAAACATTTAATATATAAAAGTGTGGTAGGACCGATATTATTATATGAGTGTCCAATCTGATATAAAGCGGCGAAACGCAGTTGAAGAAACTTCAAATTATACAAAACAAATGCCTTAAGATCATCCACAACAAGCCCTGGAGACACCCTACACAGCTTCTTCACCACCAAACTGGATATGAACGAGTCAATGACTTCATAAAGAGAATCAATAAGAAATACTACAATAAAGTAGGAAATTCTTCTTATCAACTGATAAGAGAATGTATAGAATCGTCTTAAGGATAGCTAAAAACAAAAATCACCAAACTGAAAATGTTATGTATGTAATGCACTATTGCCTCAGATAGTACAACTATAAACATGTATATTTTCAAACAGTGTTTGAATATCTTTCTCTTGTTGTCGTATAAAGGTTCTAATATGTTTCCCTTAAGAATATTAGAAAAATAAAATAACTCAATATCCTTGATTAAAAATGTAATTCGTTGTAATATCTACTAATACTTTAATAAAGATTAAATGAATGAATGAATGAGATAACCTCTACATAAGCACAATGTTTTTACTAATTATGCGTAGGCCGGTCTTATGATCGGCAGCCTGTGTAACCGTGTAACATGGTGTGAAGTTGTATTTGTATAAAAAAAACTTATTGCAATAACAATCGATAGGTAATATGTTTGAGTTATAAATACATTGTGTTAAGTACAAGTGTACCAATTTTCCATCCCTGATCATTGGATAGATCTTCAAGATAAATATTGTGATAATTATAACAAATTCTCTTTAATTGATACCGATGTAAAAATAAAATCTGGAAGATATATAATATTGTCCAAATGTATACCTTTAGCATATCGACAGACGTCCGCTCTTCTTACAAAATTTCCAACTGTATTTGTAAGAAAGTCTTGCTTATACCGTCAATGCAGCGAGAGATTCCATCTTCCGGAGAGTCAGTTATTTTCTGGCTTATTTATGTAAGACTGGCCTGTTAAATGGCCGTATAGAAAATAATTTTTATTTTATTTATTTTTATTCAGAAATTATGCGACGGATGCATTTCTCATGCAATAATTGAATTGTTTGGCCAGCTGTGTGGCCTTTGGTGCCGTTTTATTGAAACCAAATATCACTAATGTTCATATTCTCCCATTTCGGCTACGATAACTAAGTTGTCATGCTTTGGTAGAGCCATTTTTATTTTCTAAAATTATTTGTTAATCATGGCGAAAGACAACAAACCTGAATATAATGATTTTTCGAGGACTATCAGTGCTTTTGGATTTTGTGAGCCCCATACAATTTTGTTTGTCTACATAAACGCCTGATTGAAAATAGTCTTCATTCATCCAGGATAATTGCTTTGAAAATGCTTTATTTTCGTTCAGTTTTTGTCAGTCTTCTGACACCGCCTGAGATTTATTTAAGTACAAATGGATTGCTTGGTCTTTCCACCCTTCCCAATTCCCTGCAATATTTTCCCTCAACTTATCATAAGCGACTATCTGATGTGAATTTGATTTGACATAAATTGCGCATGCGGAGCAAACATAACCTTAAAAAATGTTCTTACGAAGTTTTATGTTTTTTGGAGTTTTTCTTTGTTTGTTGAATGTGCATACATTTTTAAATATTTTTATGCAAGTATTTGGCTAAATAAAAGATCAACAAGAAATAGGTGGTCCTATGCCAAAAATGAGCAAATATATAAATTTTTACGCGTGTCAATTAGAACTCCAACATGCGCAGAAAAGTTTTATTATAACTGCGTGGTGGTGCAGTGTTTAGTTTCACCATCCTCGTTTCCATTTGTAGAAAAATGCTTTCTATATACTCGTTTCATTTATTTTATTTCTTCTCCTGATATTCCAATTACCACGAACACAGTAAACAAATGTTTCTTGAGTTTTTTATTTCTTGTGTTCCCAAAATAAAAGCAGCTACAAAAATTAATGAAAGTTTTAATTTTATTATGTTTCCCATAATTTTTTGTATAAACTGCCCTCAGCACTCCGCTTGGCTCACAAACGTTCTGTCCCGTGCTGTGTGTGGCTTCTTATCAGCACTTTATGTTGCCCTCTTGCTAATTGACTTTTATTATTTTTATTGTTTTTTTTTGTTGTTGTTGTTGTTTTGGGGGTATTATTAAATGAATAGTGTTGTTATTGGTAGTACCAGAAAATGGTTTATGTTTACGTGCTGCATTTTGACCTTTAATTGATAAGAAAAATTTGTCGTGCTGCTTGTTGTTACCTTTCTTTTTAATTATAAGGAATTTTTGTCTCAAGCTTTAAACTAAAAAATGAATTTATAAAATAGCTATAAAGTTCTCCGCGTGGTGAGTCATTTGATACTGTAGACATGTTCTTAATGGCGTAGACAAAATAATAAAAATTTATGTGACATTAAATTAAACTGTTAGACACATGTATTTGATTCTAAGTTACAACTTATGAAATGAAATAAGAAAACTGTATTAATAATAAACTAATTTGAATAGATTAGATGTTCTGCTTACAAACTTTGGTACTCTTGGCAACAAACCATACTCGAAAAGTTATTTTGGCAAATTGAAGTACCTTCGCTGCAAATATTTATAGCATTAAAATTTTTTGAGGCGCCTATTTAATACCATCTTCAAATTTTATCAGCCACAAAACAGCAGTACACTTGTGTTTTAAGCTCAAAATCTAACAATATTGTAATTTTTATTGCAAAATTATATGCTAATTAAAAACTAGCAAAAGAAAATTCCTTACAATAACTATCACATAATAAAAAATCTTTATGATCATGCAAGAAACTAAAATAATTGTTGCAGCAATCACAATAAATTAGGGGGACCAATCGGAAAAATTGTGTGTGTGTGAAATAGATATTAACAACATTTTTGGTCGACAAATTGTAACTAAAATATAAAATAAGCACCTTAGTATTTGATATATTTTTAGCATCCACTACTTAACTAGCGTTCAATACAATTTTAATTTTTTTATGTGAGCAGAATTGTTTGTTTTTTATACATCTGAGTAATATTTCATCCAAACTCCACACTTGCTAATTCGCATTCTAATACGTGTGGCCACCCGGCGAGAATAAAAATACGTTGATCGATTGATAACATTACACATTTTAAAATTTTCGTTTTGCTAAACACTCCCAGACACCTCCGTGACCTCAAGTTATTAATCAACAAAGAAACTAACTGAATTGCTGCAGGAAAAAAATTTTGCAAGCTCCGTTTTCATATAAAGCGTTTGAAACGTTTCCTTAATGCTAGGAACACAACTGGGACAAACGACGAATTTTTCGCCGCGAATATTTGCAGTCGAAAATAAAACACATCGGTGTGTATGAGAATGCACACAGTCACAGCGTCGGTCGAAATTCATTGTAGGCGGTGAACTTGAAATAGATTTATTTCTATTTCTTACACCGGCGAACGACGAACAAATCAGTATCATGTGGCCATTTCAGTTTTAGTTTTCATGTGTTTTAGTAAAAACCGTTAATTTTGACTTTAATAGTTTTTATTTTAAGTGCTAAGCTTTGACTTTTTGCATTCAAAATAAAAAGCCAACATATTAGATTATAAAACATGTCTGTAGTGTCCAATCTTTTGTAGTTGGTAATGCTAAATTTTTTAACAACCAATTTTTTTGATATGGTCACCTCATCAGCTGTTCAGCTATAATAAGATAAAATTAAAAAACTGAGAAAATAGATACAAGTGAAATTATAATTGAAAATGTTAAACTTCCTGAATGTTTATATAATCTGGGATCATGTTCATTATTTTAATTATTTTTACAAAATTTGAAATTCTTTGATTCATTTAATTTTTTTTTTATCTTTGAAGAAACAATAAACAACTTTAACAATTATAACAGATGTTTTTGTTTTTGTTTTCGTTGTTATTGTGCTTCATACGACGAATTTACACAGCGAACTTTAACCGCCGTATTCGTCGTTCATCCCAGTTGTGTTCCTAGCACAACTTACTAATGTATTTTGAAACCTTATAATATTAAGCACACCACAATCTGGTTTTAGACATACAGTCGTGTTCATCAATGTTTCCAAAAATTTTAGGTCTATACTAAGACAAAATTCATTCCTTCGAGTAATGAAAGGGCTTGATTGAATGTCCTTCATTGCACGAATGAAAAATTTCGTTCTTACGAGGTAAAACATATTTCATGAAATGAACTTTTTGAAAGTTTATTGCATTCAGTTATGATTTTACGTTGATATTGATATGAAATATCATTCATATTGCGCGAATTTTGAGTAATATGAACCTTAATTATGCAAGAATGAATTAGTTAACACACACAAATCAGTAAAAGCATATCGTAAAAGAAGTTTTAATTGCAGATTTTACGTTAAGTTCTTTGGTTTATATTGACATATGGAATCATTTTGGGGTTGAACTTGGACTGATTAAGAGTATTGAAATATATTTAAATGATTCCCTGTATTAGTATTAACTTCAAAAATTTTATCTATACTTTTTAATATTATTTTTTACTCAAATATGAACTTAATTATTTATTTGCTTTAAGAGCCAATTTAAAATGTATTAATTTAGGTCCAAAAATGAGGATTTTTTAAAATATATTTGCTGACTTTTTCAGCTGTCTGATGAGTTGATAAGCGCCAACGAAATGTCGTCGGCATATAGACAGCTGAAAAAGACAGCAAATATTTTTTAAAAAAGGTTCATTTTTGGAACTAAATTAATTCTTTTTTACTTTATATATTGATTTCTTACTTTCTAAAGTTATTTTCTGTATTTTAGATTTTCATTATGTCTATATGCCGCCAACATTTGATTGGTGCAAGGCAACTCCTCAGTAGACTTAAAAAAATTTTTCGAACATTTATTTAAAATGTAAATGCAAATATTTGTGTTTATTCGACCCCTTTTTATTTAATATTAGTAACTTCTTGGGGTAAAGGTCTTCTTATTAAACATACATTTTTTATTTAACAGACATTTTTTATATTTATAATTGAATAAACTATTTTATACAGCTTCAGATCGTTTTTAAAATAAAAACTTATTAACAATATTATTCAATATTTCGCTAACAAATTGTTGAGAATATTATCCTGAATATTTGTAATTAAATTGAAAATGTTAAAAAATTTTTGATTTATTTAATTTCAATTTAATTACAAATATTATCCTGAAGATGCTAACAAACTGCTAGCGAAATATTGAATAATATTGTCAATAAATTTTTATATTAAAAACGATCTGAAGCTGTATAAAATAGTTTATAATAGCAATTAATTTAGTTCCTAAGCTCAAAGAAACTCCCCGTTTTCGGAAATTCGTATTTGGCAGCCCTACATTCAACACATTCAACAGTATAACATAAATATCAATATCTGGGATTTACAGTGGTTGGATGATGTTCAAAAAGCCACAGGCATTTTGCCACTGTCTAAACACGCAAGACACAAGAATTCGAAATATGTGTGCATTTTTAATTCGTTTTCTATCTAACAAAGCCTCTAGCAAAAAGAAAAGATTTTCAGAAATTGAATGCAAACATTCCCATCAACCAGTAAGCCCTATGTCAGCAATGGAAGAATAAGTAGCAAATATGATGACATAAAAACTTGCTCCAAATACCTTTATGTATGTTCAATACAACTTATACGAAATGATGCTATCAAATGTTAATGAACAGCTAAAGAATGTAAGAAGATGCAAAGTAAAGGCAAATATGTGGTATTTAAATTACCATAACATTAATGTGCACGTGGAGAATTCCTGGGTTGCAGCATACGGTTTGGTTGCATCCAAACACCATTAACCACATCATCACGTCACACATCTATTAATAATTTTATATGGAGTTTTTGATAATTCTAACAGCACGATAAAGTGAGTGAAAATAAAATAAAACTCGCATTTAAATCTAATAGAGGTGAAGAGAATCTAAGGAATTTTTAAACAGAGAAGTTGGCGAAAAGGTTCAAAGAGGGGATATGTATTACGAAAAAACAAGAGGGAAAAATGTTTAAATTACAGCTAAGCACAGTTAGAAACGATTGTATATGGTACAGTCCCCCCGGGGGCACAATATATATCTTGCTGATCGTAACCAGCTTGATGTCGTGTCAACGGCTGGCTGGGTGGCTAAAAATCTTAGGCAGGTCCCGAGGGATGGCGGCGTCTCCTAAGTGACTTGCTGAAACCCCTCACCGAGGGGCAACTCGGCAGTACGGGGACCGGAGCCCCGGGATGACTCTTCGGAGTCATCTCGCCGGTCATAGGTTGAGGAGCCTTCCTTGGCTGAAACGTACTGGCTGTGGTTGCTACCATAAAGTTCGCATGGAAGGGAACGTTGGTAGCTATAATGATCATAGACCCTCGGGTCTATGTGCGGTCGCCCAAATGGGCCCGTAGTGCTGTTGCTATGACGCTGCTTTGTAAGGAACTGGATTAGCGAGAACATTAGCGGTGGTTCAAGGACTGATCCTCTTCGGGCTACCACGGTAGTCGTGTATCCTTTGCCGTCTAGGGGATGCAGCAGAGGTTAGATAGCTCAACTCCTGAGCAATGGGTTTTGTTATGGCCAAGAACGTAGCAAATAAATTGCCACCCCAGCAGTTGTTCCGGCTGCTCGGGGGCGGTGGTGTAACGTCCTGATTGCACCATGTGGTTTGACCACCGTGAAGTTAGGCCATATGGCAGGTATTCACGTAAATCATTCCACATCTGTATATAGTACAGTATGTGACAGAACGAATATTGATGTTGAGGGGTATTTAATATTCAGCTGAGCCAAATATAGTAGTCTTACTGGGTTTTCTTAAAAGTATTTCTACAAATTGTTGACAATTCGTAGTCTTTCTTTTAATACTGATTTAAAATTGTGAGATGCATAAATTGATAAATACCCAATGAGCAACAATTGCAGTGCCAAACCACTGTTAAATATATTCCATTTGTAACTGCAAAGCTGCAGGCGAGTGCTAAGAAAAAAAAATATTTTTGACATAAAATTTATGTTTAAATTGCAACAATTTATTTAAAAAAAGGTTAATTATTATGGCAATGTTAGATATGAGTATTTTGCAAGGGTGGATTCGTTAAGAGAGAAAAACGTAGCAATTAAACAATTGAAAATAAGCAAGTGATTGCAGTGTACGTCAATGGGCCAATAACAGTGGAGGAGTTAAAAGATGGGATAAATCAATTTCATCAGCTAGAGGTACGTCATCGAAACCATATCAAGCATTTGACAGATATTTTGTTTTACACTTAATTGCTTTAGATTTTTCTATCATATGGATAAATATTAATTAAATTTTATTAAAATTATTGCTTTAATTACAATTAACATATTGAGATGTAGTTGGACCATTCGTTATTGGAAAATTTTCTTAGTATTTTAGAGTAAAAAAAAACTATGTAAACAATTGCAAATATTGGCTTTTGATCTAGACGAATTTCGTTGCACTAGTTTCTTATACCTTATTTAATTATATTTCGGACAAGGCTGCAGATTTCTATAAGCTAGATTTGAAAAACAATTGCACAGTCATCTTTTAAGACCAAAAGTTTTCTAAAAAGCTTTTATATATATATTTTTTTTAACCATCTGAATCCGCCCTTTTAGCTGTATTCACCCTCACAAGCTAATTAAACACTGACTATCTAAGCTGCCACTTGATGTACAATCATTATCTAGGTATTGTATAAAGTTGCCTTAAGCTTTCAGCAGCACATTTCTCTTTGCTTCTGATGTCACGTTGAAGTTATGACTTCCCATCACTGGTCTATATTCACCGAAATCTCAACTATTTGTAAACTAAAAAAAGTTGCTTTAAAATTTGTTTAATATTTTTATATAAAACTTATATAATTATGCTGATAAATTAACATGCAACAATTTTTCATTACGCTTCTGGCTGTTAAGGAATTTTCTTCTTGAACTGGGCGCCACACAAGCTAATTAAACGAGAACCACTGACTTTATTAAGTCTGCCACCACCATGAAGAAGAAAGACAGCCAGACAGCAGGAAAATAGATAAAAAAAAATATCTTCATAAACATTATTGTGTTGGTAAATGCTTATTAAAAATAAAAGTAATAACAAAGCAAAATAAGCAATACCAGCGTTAAAAGCGTCTGGGTGTCTGCGGAATTTTTATATATGCAAATATTTTGTTTTATATGTTTTAACCCCACTGCTGGTGGCTGCAAGAAAAATCAGAAGCCACACAAAAAATTATTATAGAAGAAAAAATATTACAACATCAGTTAAAAACTAATTATAGGTGCTTCCACGAAATGCTACAAAAAGTGTTATATGTTTTATTAAGGCATACATACAATGTTTCAAATTGTGCCATTTGTTTTTCAAACTGTTCTTAAGAAACTCTTAAAATTACTTGCTTTGCATAAAAAATTATTAAAGAAAATATTTGCAATTCAAAACAAAATATTTGCAATGTTTTACAGAGAAGTGTTAAAAAGTTTTTCATATAATTCCTTATAAATCTTTATGACACCACCTCACAGCAGCAGTTGTGTTTACAAATGTAATTTAATTGTAATTTTTAATTGAACAAAAACCACTTAGATATTTCATATTTAATAAGTGAAATACTTATAAAGCTGCAAGTCAATGAGGTAATTTTTTGTATAAATATTTAAACGATGATAAGTGTGTTATATTTTCTACTAACTGCTAGAATACGTTTGATAATTAAGCCCAGTAATTGATGATGGTGTCAATAAGAATTTAAATAATTAATTGAAGTGTCATTTCGCGTAAACTTCGTTTACTAACAAGATTTATTGTTAAATCGAAAACAAAATAATACAAAATATTAACAAGTCTAAGCAAAGTATTACTGGGTAAAATACATGTTTTTGGCATAAGTCACAGGCATTAATGAAAACAGCAGCAGCAGCAGCACTAAAATTTAAAACGAAAGACTTAAGCAACAAACTAGACATTTAATAAAAGAACCGAGTAGTAAATGAATGAGTGAACAAATGAATGATATTTATACACTACTCTGTCACATTGAGCTAAACATTATTCTAATGCCAGCAATTAGTTAAATGCTTCAAGTACTTAAGTTTTAATTAAAATTGATGTTAATTTAAAGAAATAAAAAAAAAATATATCATTCATTAGGGGCCTTGCCTGCTTGAACCAGAAAATACTAAGTACTGGAGAATGATTGATTGTATTTATGATGGTATTAATTTTGTATAAAGGTTTTCTTAAGACTGCTCAATAAAAAATATAAAATAAATTGTTTATGAGATTTCTGAAATGTGTTAATTGATACCTTGACAATGATAGATCATTCCGTATGGTTTATAGAAGCAGCTTTATACGTTTTTAAATATTTCTTGATTGTTTTGTTTGTTTGTCTGGCAAGACATATGATGACATATCGTTAAAGGTATTTGCAAAAATATTTAAATATTAGTAATTGACGGCATTAAAATCTTGTTTATCGAGTTCTCATACTCAAAAAATGTTATCTGCAAATACAAAGTTTGGCAAGAGAACGAACCAAATTAAATAATTCTTTAATACCAAGAATAATCACTTCAGGCAGAATAAGTTTTTACATTACCTGCTCTTCTACATCAACCAAGTTGTTACTATTCAATTGAAAGTGTGGATTGCTTGCACATCACTGACAATAATATGCTTTGCTTGTGCTATTTCATTTACATAATTTTGCAAAAAAAAAAAGTTAAAAACACTTGTTAGAATGTTTTACTATCAGTCAAACAAGACTGCGTGTTTTGTTTCTGAAAGAAACAGATTCCTTTCAACGTAAAAAAACCCAAAAAAAAAACAAAGCCTTTGTTCAAAATATCTGAACTGTATAAATTTTAATACAAGCGTGGTTGTATTTTGAAAGGCGATCTCACTCAAGGGCTGATTATTTCAGCCCTTTTAGTATTCTGCATTACACAAGAGGTTTTGGGAAATTAAAATAAACCTAAAGATAAGGAGTGACTAGAGTTTGGTGGAACTTTCGTAAAAATTTGGCGGGAACTCTTAAGAAAACTTTAGCAATTTTGTTAAAAGTTAATTAATATGCCAGTATTTGATTTTTTGACATAGGTTAGCTCGATTGGAGGAGTATATATGCCCATATCTTGCAACATATACTTAAGCCAGTACAAGCTTGTTGCGCGACCCGTAGACTTAGCCATAAAAAAAATTAAATGCATGGGTCTATAGGAACTCCATGTTATTCGCAAGGTTTCTTAATTTCCTCTAGCATGTGCCCCGTAATTGGGTTATGTCTGGTAAGATGTCTCTCCCAAAATATCAAAACCGTATTTGTGAGAAGGCGGGCCACTAGTATAAACAGTGTTTTTATGTCTCGCTATCTTCCCCACTTCCTCTGCATTCATTTCCTGCCACTATTTACATGCAGATGTGGCAGTAGCTGATAGTTACCTGTGATAGCTGCTATTATTCTACTTTATCAGGGGGACTGCTAAGACTTTTTTTCTCGTTTGAATCCTCCCATAGAATTCTTGCATCTTTTTTTCCTTTTGGTTTTATAAACTTTAACTTCTTACGGTATAAAAATTCAAATATGAACTTAATTGCTTTAAGAGCCAATTGAGTTGATTAACACCAACGAAATGTCGTCGGCATATAGACAGCTGAAAAATACAGCAAATATTTTTTGAAAAGGTTCATTTTTGGACCTAAATTGGTATAAATATTCTGCCAATAAGTAAATGATTAAGCTAAAACGGTCGCAAAAGAGAGGAAACAGTGGACAAAAGTTTTCGTTTGCTATATGTAAATAGATTATTGCTTATGTTACGAATTTTGTTGCTAACAAGGACTTTGCTAGACACCAAAAAAAATAATTTACTCGATTCTAAAGGCAAGAAATGTTATAAAGACATTTTCTGATTTCGATAACGAAGAGATCACAAAAGAGAGATAGCACCACGGGAGGTTTTAGGACCCAAGTAGACCAGTTTCACGACTGGCAGCCAGTGAAATATGGTAAGACGGAGATATTAGTTTAACATCTTCTGCATCCCATAAAACGTTGCTGAAAAAACCTCATGACTAATTAAAATGTTTATATAATTTTTTTCTCTTATCTTATTGAGAAAATTCCCAACAAAAGAGGAACCAATTTTTACAGAGACTAATTTAATAAAAAAAATTTCTCAGTCAGGTGGTTTTCTTAGAAAAAAATTACCTCAACAACTCAGCAGTGTATAAACAGAGAACTGAACATTGGCTGGTTGACTTTTCTATCAATATTAATAAGGAAAAATATAAAGAGATGTTGACTTATATGATGAAAACTTTGAAAATTTGTTGTATGAGTAATAAAAGTTGAAGATGAAAATATGAAGTCTTACAAATGATATTTAATTATTTGCCAATATCAGCAGATGAAAATTTTTGGAATTCATTGTAACGCCATAATTTTCCACTTTAAGTTACACTTCCATCTTTAGCTACAAAGTTAGTTGATGATTCTTAGTTCTATATATACAATCAAAACTATCAAAACCCTCATATTGTTTTCGTCTTTTTACGGCCAATTTAAAAACTAATTAATTTGATATAACTTCACAACTACACCCAGCGAATGTTTTTAATTTTATAGAACAGAACTCTTTTTTTACATTTTTTCACTACTTTTTTTTACAAAGCCTGCACAACTTATGCAAGTTGTGAGAGCCAACATAAAAGACATTAAAGAAATCATAATAAAAGAACAATTTTTTGACCAACGGCTATAAGCTTGGCAATCAGGGTGGTCCTTATTTACCAAAAACAAAAGGCAAGAACCAAAATAAAAACCACAAATACTTTCCACCAGCCAACTTGGCATTCAGTCCTGCAACATTGAATTCAAAAACTATTCAAATACTAGCTGTAGTAGTGGTGGTAGTGAGCTGGTACTTGAGCCACCAATTGTAAGGCTGGTTATAAAACCATGACCATTTGCTTGGGCCAAAACTGTGTGGTATCTGTTCAGTTGGCACGCTCACGAATTGTAATAAAAAACGTAAATGAAAATAAAATTGCAATTTTAAGCGCACAAAGTTCATGTCAGCAGAACGAAAAGTACACAACAACTGCAACGCAAAATTGCACGAGGAAAAAAAATATTCACACAGAGAAAACATAAAAGAAAAGGCTCCCAATAAAAGAACTAAAAGAGAAGAAGAAAACACTAAACGCCATTTTTACGAAATAAAAGTCAAAACAAGTGCTCTGTTGCTGAGCGTTGGACATAACCACGATTTCAGCGCTTTTTGTCGTGTTGATGTTAAATTCTCGGAGTTGTTTCTTTTTGTATCTTCTTCTTTTTCACCAGGCGCATTGGGAACGATGATCATGATGATGATGATGATGAGACTCATGTTTTATGTTGTTGTGCTTCGGCATTAACTACACACTTCTTCGGACGCTTGTGTTTAGCTGGTTTGTTAAGGTTGATGTTATTGCAAAATCTGGAATTGAAAGTTATTTATTTCTTTATTGTTTTACGAATTTACATTGCAACATTTTTCCCTAAACGTTAAATAAAACAACTTCTCTTGCTACATGCAACAGTAAGAATAAGAACAACAGAACATCAGAAGCCACCACCATCAGCAACAGAAATAACCATAACAATCAAAGCCGACAAAATTTTAGGACAACTTGAAGTTAGAAACAAAAAAATATACATACAAATAAATGCATGTTCTGTTTACTGTGCAGTTTGATGGTACCAACTCTTTAGAAACAAATCTGGGTTGATTATTTGCTGAAACAAGGAACAGAGCGTACTAAAGCAAGAGTTGCTTAGTACTATTAATTTGTGGTAGTAGAACCTATTTAGGCACATGTCCTGTACAAATTTAGGTCTCTATCTCTTATAGCACAATAGTTACTGCTAACTTTAGCTAATTCTTATACTTTCTTGTACCAGGACACCCTTCAGTTCTTAGTTTTGTTTTTTTGGTTTGTTGCTCTACAGTCTGTGTAGCCACATATCCGTTAAAAATATTAGTCCTTTAGGTCTTATGGCTCATAACTTTTGAGCTAATTTAATTTTCACAGGACAACTTTTAGTTGTATATTTTTTGTTCCTTTTAGCATTTGTTATTGTAACGGAAGAAGAACGACATGTACTGTGAAAATTTTAGCTCTTCAGCTCCTACCATTTGAAAGAATATGGCCTGTGATTTGTGGAAGTAGAAGTCTCAGTAATATTGTTCCATTTTCACTGTACGAGTACAAAACCCTAAAAAGTAAGTAAAACTGGATTCTGTAAGATTTTGTTTGGTCACATTGTTTTCATCACAAATGATTAATGTGAGAGCTTTAACATGAAGAAGTAATATTATTAATATATTAATAGGACTGGAATATACCTTATATCATCAGAAAAAGCATAATAACACAGTTTTTGGCAATTTAAGATTCGCTTGGAAAACAAATTTGGAGTGAAACAATATAGTCAGAATGAATAAGAAGACATATAGATAACCAAATAATGTATATTGAAGTTATTTAATGGTATAGCAGAGTCTATCAGAAAAAAAAGGTTGCTTAATATTTTTCAACTATACTTCACTATGGTCACACAAGTCTTTCATTAATCCTCATATCTTGTAGTTATTACTCATGACAGCAGTATTTGCTCTACCTGAAGCTAGCCAAAGGGCTATTGTGCCGGACAAGTTGGCAATACCTAATAAATTGCTGCGGTCATACCTACTGAAAAGCACTTAAGCTCTTTACATAATAGCAGATAAGAGAAGAGGATAAAATAAAGTAAAAAAGAAAAGAGAAGAGTAGAAAAGAGAAAAGAAAAGTGAAGATAGCACAGGAGAGAAGAGAAGAGACGAGAAGAGAAGAGAGGAGAAGAGACGAGACGAGAAAAGAAAAGAAAAGAAGGGAAGAAAAGATTAAAAAGAAAAGACAAAAAAAAAAGAGATGAAAAGACAAAATAACGTACCGTTAACTCTTTGAAGGCTACTGTCTAAAATTTGTAGTGGTTCTAGAGAAGAAAAGAAAAGAAAAGAGAAGAGAAAAGAAGAGAAAAGAAAAGAAAAGAAAAGAAAAGAAAAGAAAAGAAAAGAAAAGAAAAGAAGAGTAGAAAAGAGAAAAGAAAAGAGAAGATAGCACAGGAGAAAAGAGAAGAGACGAGAAGAGAAGAGAAGATAAGAGAAGAGAAGAGAAAGGAAAAGAGAAGAGAAGAGAAGAGAAAAGAAAAGAAAAGAAAAGAAAAGAAAAGAAAAGAAAAGAAAAGAAAAGAAAAGAAGAAAATAAAAGATAAAAAAAGAGATGAAAAGACAAAATAACATACCGTTAACTCTTTTAAGGGTACTGTCTGAATTTTCTAGTGGTTCATGGCCATTATTAATTCGCCTCGATATATTGCAGTGCTCAAAAGCTTATTAGCCATGTTATTTCAAACCCACATTTTCCAAACGCTAATAAAGCAAATCTGCGATATGACAGTTCATCTGTTTACCAGCCAAGTCACTCACTGAATTATTATTGCAGGCATATAAAGTATTAGAAAATCGTTCAGCTATTCGTATAAACGTAAGCGTAAAGGGCAAAATAGGAAACATCTATGCGTGAGCAATATACACACATATATGTTTACAATGGTGACCACTTAGACTTTAGTTGTTCATTTGGCTACCACAAAATTGAAAGAAAAAAACTATTAGAAATCGAAACACTGCCAGATGCTAAAACAAAACATCTTCGTTCGGCATCTACAGCTTGCAATAGCCAACAAAAACTACAACAACATTACTATGTAATAGTAGTCTGCCAAAAAAAAAATAAGAAAAAAGAAACACCAGTAAAAAATCATGACGATTCCTTTAAAACTGAATACACTACAAGAGTACCGCTTATGATCATCAGTGTCAATGTTAAATAAACTCCGTGTATTGCACAAGCTATTAAAGGTTGTTTAAGAGATTGTTAGTTTGTTTATTTTTTGTCTGTTTGTTTATATGGTGGCTGCAGCAGTTGCTGTTTGCTAGTGGTTGTTAAGATGTTTGTTGCAATACTGCTGCTGTTGTTTGTAGCTGTGTCACAGGGATGTGTGCTTGTGTGTGGCACCTCTAGTGCGCCCACCAACCATAAGCTCATGCATTGAAACCATAGAACAGCAACAACAAAACCATTCGTACATATAAAATTTATATACTTAACAAGTCAGCTAAACAAAACGATTATTTTATGCAGTGATGTATGTTTGGGAAAGAGAGAGAGAGAGAGAAGAGAATTCAAACAATATACACTATTATCTGTCGATTAATCGCCCTAAGGAATGCGTTCGAAATGCAAAATGTCAGCTTTTTTAAAATTCTTTAAACGTTTGTGGTATTTCTTTTGTTTTCTGTGAGAAATTTCAAGCCAAGTAACATAAATTACTAAAACACTGACATCGTTTTGCAAAACAAAACAAAAACAAAAAATAAGTACTAAAAAAATCATAATACAAAAATTTTAACTTTCATGCCTCGCTGTGGCACAAGGCCTGACGGCTGTTTGGCTGTTGGTTGGTGGCATTGCTGACAATATGTTGTGGCTTTTAATATTTTTTTTGGTTTTTTGTCTTTTTATTTTTCCATATTGTATAACATGTTGCACGCTACTTATCGCTTGTGTTGCTTTATTTATTTATTTTTTTAATGTTTATTTAGTACGAGTTTAGTACTACTTTATCGTTTGTACGCTATTTTCTGTACATTTACTTTTGGTATGTGAATCCCGCTCGTGTTTTGTTTATTGTGTCTGTGTGGCTTTAAAACAAACTAAACTTTAAGAAATGCTGAAAACCATTAAAATTTTTTCTTGCAATTTAATGTTTTTGGTTTTTTATTGTCATTGTTGTTGTTGTTGTTATTCTTATAGACGTTGTTTTCAATTTACTCAAAGAAATAAATTTTGTATTGAATTTCTTCTCAATTTTCAAAAGTCAAAGAAAATTTATTATCGCATTTAGTTTCATTACTATTATTTAATTTTATACAAATTGTTTTGGCAAACTTTTTTTTTGCTTTAGAGATGACCGAAGTCTGCGTTATTAATGTTAATCCACATATATGAAATATGTTTAGGGTCAACAGAGCAAAGGGAAATCTTGTTGGTTTGGTTAACTGCTTAATTTGATAAAGAACAAATATTTACAATATAGAGGAAACTTAAAACGAGATATACTACAGCCAAACATGAAATACATTGTAAATTTGTGCAAAAGTTGTTTAGAGACACAGTTAGTCTCTTATTATGCGCAACATTTGTTCTTTGATATACACTGAGCAGGGAAGATCAATCGTCAAATGTAAAATTGGTACTTTGAGTTGGCAGCGCTGCTGAAAAGCTCGTTGCTTAACGAAATTTGTTCAACTGCAATGTTGCTATTTATAGATTAGTTAAGAGTAGAAATATTATAATAATCTAATACTTTGTTCAATTTTAATTACCAAAATACAAAATTTGGAGTAATATCGCTCTTTTATGCCGATATTGTCAAAACAAAAGCTGGAGAGACTAATTTCATTCATATAATGTTGATTCCCATGTTTAATGGGGTGGTGGTTTTTAGCTGGTAGTGTGCCGAGGAGTCCAACATCACTGTTGAAATTTTCATTCTCAGATGGGACCCGTCCCCAGCTGATGGAGAGGAGAAATCTGTGGGGGATCAAACACCATGCGTGGACGAAAAAGCTATGGATGGCTGATCGCAATGTCTAGTGCCGCTGTTCATAATGGAACATTAACTAATAGAAATATTGGTATAAAATTTAACTATCCTGAATTCATGCTTTATTTTATCATCTTAGTAAGCAAGGAGGCAGTTAGCCGAAATGACTGTTCTGTTCTGTTGAATGCAATTGCCGCCTCTGTCCAGTTAAAACTATGGTGGTGCTCCAGGTATGTTCTGACCTCATCACCACGAGTAGCGGTATGGGTGCAGTTGAAACTAACCCTGCTTTGCTCCGAGACTAGGCACTCAAGATAGGCTCCCATAACGAACTATGTCAACCCTAGCTCGTGACCTTACTGCTTATAAAGGGACCCAAGGTGCTCATCTGAGGATACCACACAACCGTAAAACGATAGCGGGTACCCATTTGAAAGCATGATTAATATAACACCACCCCCAAACAATGGCAAAAGAGATGGCGACGCCAAACGCGTGGGTAATGGACAGCAAGGCCAATTCCAAGTTTGGTAAAGTGGGTGGACATGCTTGTTTACAAAGCTAACTACTAACCTATTTTCTGGACATGTATATTTGCGGAAGTACCTGCATCGCATGGGGAAATGTGATATTCTATGTTGGATATACGAAAATGTAGATCTGGATTATGTTGACCACACCTTCTTGTAGCGCCACAAGAGAGCTTACATTGAGATGAGCAATGGCCCATTGACGATACAAAGCGTCATTGGAATCATGTTAAGGAGATAAAAGAGTTGAAAACGTACAGCGAATTTCGTCCAAGGCATTTTCGACAGAAAAAAGATGAATCTAGGTGCATACGAAAATGAAAATAGCTGAAAATGCAGTGAACAAGGCGGGAGCAACAGGGAACTAGCAACCAGAGAGTGGTAAAAATACCCAAGAGAAGCGAACCACACCAAAGTAATATGAGAGTCGTTCCGTACATTTTCATGTTCAATGCGGTGGTGGTTTTAGTTAGCAGTCTTTCGAGGAGTCCAACATAGTCTGTCATAAATATGAACGACCTATCAAGCATGCGTAAAACTATTTTCGCTCACCACCTGCAAAAATAGCTATTGTTATTATTATTAATAATATTATTTTTATTTGTGTTATCAGCGTAGCCCACACGCTGATAATACAGCAGCCGTTAATATGGGCTATTTGGCCTAAAGACTAATTCAGAAGAATTATATAATTTTTTCTCAAATTTGGAGTGACAAATACTTCTTCACCCATCTTTAGATGCTGTTGTAGAAATCACTACCTGCGATTTCATGCACCCGTAATTTAAAATTTTTAACCGAATTAATGATTTCAAGCATCCTTAATAATATCTGCTTGCGTGCGTCTGTTTACGATGGAAAGATCACTGGCAAAAGAAAAATTATATCGCCCAGGCGTGGTTCTGTAAACAGCATTTGTACGGGATGTATGGGTATATGGTACATTCATTCCACTTAATCGAAGAGGCGTCTTATAAATACATACATATATACATACGCACATTTATATAACTACGTTTATTATGTACAATGAAATCATTCCTCTATGTAATATGAGTACAGATGGAAGATCCGAATTTAATAGTTCAAGCCGTTTGTCGTTGAAGATAAATTAAAACAAGAATAAATCTATGAAGTTATTCTCCCATTTTAGATAAAATAGAAACTGGGCGTAGCAGCCTGTGGTACAGTTTTCGATTTATAAAAACCTAAGATTAGACATTTAATTAAAGGCTTAGTGATAAAGGCACAATAGTGCACCCAGTTTTTATATGGCCTTATGATTTATAATATAACTTTCATTTTTTTTATTTTAATTTACTTTATTTTACATAATGTTTTTCCCTTTTTATGTATTATTTTTTCATTAAAATTAACCTTATTCCCTGGTTTACAGGTCGTCCTATCTTTCACCACAAACAGCAAAATCAACAGCATACATACATGTATACATACATACGTAAATAAATATAAAAATAATAAGAAAATTATGTCTCTCCTTAAGCCGCTCACAAGTTGTCACCTCATAAACAAAAGACTTAAGACAGAAACCTGAAGTGGCTGTTTACATTTAAGAAAGAAAATCTTGTAATTTATGACAGATTAAAACATTAAAACATTTAAATATTTATAAACTTTCACACACAATCACGATGATTATCTGCATTTATGAGTACTAAATATTTGTACTCAATAAAAACTTACATGTGTGTTTGTATGCAGTTTGAAGCAGCCGCTTTAATATTTTTTAATTGTATTTTAAGCAGATTCTTGTTTATTTTACAATTTGTCATGGTGCAAACGAAAGTTGTTTTTTCCGTTGTATACTGGCGGCAGCTTCTGCCTTAAGACTGCATGGTTAAAACGTCAAAAACAGCAGAAGTTGTAAACAAAACCTTTTCTTAAGTTGAACAAAAAAAAATATATTAATTAAACAGCAGTGTTTGGCAACTAAAATGAAACAAAAACTGCTTTAGTTCATGCTAATAATTATGAGCGATCAAGAAAAATTTCTAGTAGACAATAAGCAGCCCAGACGGAACAAAAACGTTACAAAAAGTGAAAAGTATATTAAATCACTCTTCTGGTGTGTTTGCAGACAATTTTCGCTGCTGCCTGGCTGTGTGTGTTGATATAAAGTACAAATGAAATATTTTCAATTCGAATCTGTGTACGCTATTATTGTCTTAAGGTTATAAACGTCACATAAGTCACACTTAGCCTCATTTTATTAGCGCTTTAACTGCCAGTCTACAATTTTAAGATTTTGTAAAATACAATAAAAAAAAAAAAACACTATAAGTTACAGTAGTTTTTATTCATTGTATAAAGTAAATAAATTTAATGTGAATTATAGTGGTATTGTAGAAAACATTTTTCAGCTTAAAGTTTTTGTTTTGATGTTAAGCAAAAAGTTAAAAGGAACAAAATAGAAGCATGGACAATGTTTATTGCTTTAATCCGACAATATTTGCAGAAAATCAACAGACTTATGGCTACTTAGACATGGTAAAAAGTCTTTTAATTACCCTACAATAATTTTAAACTCACAGGAGGTAATATGTCGTGCAATTGAGCTTAAAAACCGATGGCCTTATGTGTGCCTTACGACGTTTCAAGCTAAAATCAAATAAAGAACAAAACAAGAACTTTTTTTGTATTCATATATTTCTTTTGTAATATTAATGCAAGTTGGATTTACATGATCATTTCGCTGTCTACAGGTACCAATATAACACCAACAATATTTTGAATTTATTTCTCTATGCCACAAGGCTTTCCTTAATATTTAATTTTTACCCAATATTTTTACTTGCTTTGTTGACGTTTTGCACTTAAAATATCGAGAAAAGCTGGCAATTAGCGCGAATAAGCAAAGCTTAAAAACCAAATTTATAAAGCAAGAAGTTTTATAAAATATTGCACTGTTAATTCACAGGCTTCTGTATAAATGCTGCAGGTGAAAAAATATTTAAATAAAATGGCGATAAAAGATAATACTACATAAAGTTATTTAATTAAATTTTGCGATGATTATAATTTGATATTCTGTATAGAGGCACTTCCTATTCGTTATTCTCATAAGAAATAACAATTGTGCATCAAGTTGTTTATGTTAAAGCAATAAAAAGCTATGGACAATTGTTGTTGTCCCACAACTTTCAATTTTTCTCAAAAATTCGGTTATTTTTTCGTGTCAAACTGCACATTTGTTTTGGAGTCTTTCAGTCTACTTTAGTTACGCTGATTACAGCATTAAAAATAATTTATGCTCTTTTACAATTGCATGTTAAATTTAGTTTGTACAAAAATACACAACATCCGAGACAGAAAAACATGATGTTGATGTTTGCAATACAAGAAAAAGTCCATATGAAAAAAATTTATAAGAAAGTTTTTTTTTCGAGCAGCATATAGTCAACATTTTACTAACAATATACTGTTACGTTTGTACGTTTTCAACACTTTTAAAGATATACAGTTTGTTATTTTACTTTTTTTTAAATCTGTCCAGAAAAAATAGGTGAAAAGTGAAATTGTGCTAAAATAGTTTGTAAACACCTAAAAAGACTTAACTGTTACGCATTCTTTCGTCTTAATGAAAAAACTTAACTTCTTCTTAAAGCTGTTGCAAGTCTATTATGGTATCTGGCAAGCATTTGATATACTTTCGCTATTCTAGAAAGTATATCAAATGCTTGCCAGATACCATAATAGACTTGCAACAGCTTTAAGAAGAAGTTAAGTTTTTTCATTAAGACGAAAGAATGCGTAACTTGTGATAAACTTCTAAAAGTTACACAGCTTACAAAAATGTTAAATGGTTATAAGAAACACAACTGGTGAAAATTCGCGTAAGTTCAAAACTCATAAATAGACCAAATTAAATTTTTATTCTGCGCAAAAAAAATTATAAATTCTTCAGAAATCAAAAAATAAAGCTGATGATAGTGATTTACAGAGCCAAGTTATGTAATAAAAATATACTATAAAATGTTGATAAAACAATATTCATAAAATCGACAGAAACTGCACAAAAACCTGGCAAAGCGACAAATGAATTTGACTTATTGAAGTTTAGAAAAGAATTTAAGCCACATAAAATATAATAAATATAAAATATTGCATGTGTTAGTAATTAAGTTGTTAATGTGTTAGTTTCCATCAGCTATTTCTTGCATGGTTAGTAAACATGAGATATTTTTCAAATTAATGCTGTTAAGGTACACATCTGTGCTCGTTTTTGTTCTGGTTTTTGTGTCGTCTTCTTGTCCTGTATAATCAAAGTTTTGCAATATCAAAGAGGT
This sequence comes from Sturmia bella, assembly GCA_963662145.1. Classification (NCBI taxonomy): domain Eukaryota; kingdom Metazoa; phylum Arthropoda; class Insecta; order Diptera; family Tachinidae; genus Sturmia; species Sturmia bella. The sequence goes on along the minus strand of OY759171.1, from coordinate 29,199,130 downwards.
TGTGCTACTCGTCGTAGGCTCGATTATACCAAAAGTGTATACACTACACATACAAATTTACAGCAGTTAATTCTGACCTACTTAAATTTGCAAAAAGAAAATGTTCTATTTTTATGCTATAATTTCCTCTTCATAACACCTCCACAGTCCCTAATCATTTTCGCTTCTGCACCCATCGCTTTGTCCTTCCTATTTTCTCAGTTCCAGTATAATAATACGGACACGTAGATGTCATCTGCTAAATACTGCATGAAAACTCAACAAAGACTTATAAACCTTGGAAGTCCTTATGCAAATTTTAAATTAAAAATAGCATTATTTTATTTGGTGCAACGCCATAATTTGTTACTCATCTTCTTATCATATCGCTCCTCTATTGCAACATAGTGTGATCTCATAAAACCAATATTTTTAAGTTTCTTAACAAATATGGTTTCTTTATACCATCTTAGTCTCTCTATAAAAATTTCCAGTATAATATTTCCAGTTAAACCGGAATTATAATAACAATTTAGAGAAATAAGAGGACGTATTCATGGTATTTATGGATGGTGCCAAGTCAAGCACTGTGGTTTGGTGGTGAGGGGGGCATCTATATCCCCCGATTTCAAAACAGCATCAGTTTTATGCTACGAGATGAGTTGGGCGTCATTCAGGCCGAAGTTGCGGCGATAAGAAGGGCGGTAAACTGGATGAGGTACTATAGGATAAACGGGGAGCATATCATTATCTGTACTGACAGCAAGGCCGCCATTAACACGCTTCCGGGTGTTTATTCAACATCTCGGTTGGTTCAGGAATGCCGGGTATCTCTAAACGAGATAGCGAGACATTCTGACCTGGAGCTTCGCTGGGTACCTGGACACAACGATGTATCGGGAAATGAAATAGCGAATGAACTGGCAAGATCTGGTACCCGACTTCAACAGGAGGATATGGACGAATTTGTCGGTATTCCCCTTAATAATTGGAAGCAGCTAATACAACGATAGCTGCTAATAACTGCGCAGGAAAGGTGGTCGAACTAGATCACCTGTCGAATATCGGGGCTCGCATGGCCCAGGTATGATTATAGGAGGACTATGACTTTGTTGAAGTTTGCGAGGCTGATTCCCCATACCCTTGTGGCTGGGGGCACATGTGAGAAGACTAAATCTTCCATATAATTATTTCTGCAGAGGCTGCAGAGATGAGGAAGAGGAGGAGGAGAGTGTCGAACACTTTCTCTGTCGATGCCCGGCTCTTTCTGACAAGACAGCAACTTACTTAGGCAGACCGACACTAAATGGATGACCGGAAGTGTCGGAAGGCGGATTGCATGGTGTGGACTCTTTCATCTGTTCAGCGGGCTGGTTCAGGTTGGAACCGGCAGGGGGTATGTAGGCACATCTCTCTACAGCCTATTCGGGTATCACAACGCTACCTTTTCTAGAACCCAAGTGAGCCAGTCTCATGATTTGGCAGCCCGCGTTACATATTTAGCGAAATAAATTTTTTTAAGTTTTTATGAAAAAGGTTTTATGTCTTGAGTTAAACCTAAATTGTAAAGAAAAAGGTATTGTCCACTCATATTGATTTTTTTTCGAGATATGACTACGCTGCAATAAACGAGTGATATATATTTAAAATATTTCTTAGTCTGCTTTAATGAAAGCCTTAATAGATCCTCTTCGTCTACATTGTAAGAACCGCTTTTTTTTCTATTAAAAAAAACCTTGCAATTTTGAAAATGTAATTAAATATTAAAATATAACTGATTGAAAATACCCAAGTCGAAGTGCAATAACCACTAAGAAATTTCCAAATATAACTGTCACACTACGTCAATGTTAAATAAATCAAAAATTTTAAATAACTTGGTTAAATAAAAAAGATAATATGATAAAAAAGCAAAGTGAAAAGATATCATTTTCTTCCATCACATTCCAAAACTAGCAGCTCTTATCGATATTATTAATCTTGTTTAAAATCAAAAAAAGACGGTTCCATAATTTAAATCCAGATTGAAAATTTTAAAATATACTTATTCTGATTTTTATCTGGTTTGTCAACGTCAGCCCAAACAAATCTTTCGTTTATTCTTCTGCTCACCATTCTATTTATGATAATTAAAAAATCTTCTTTAGTTTTTTTTTTCTCGAAATCTTTTCGTTTGTGTTTAATTTGATGCAAATCACCTGCTGTGCGAACTCATACGCCTTAAGTGATATTGTTATCAGATGATATCATCACTTGAAATTCTTCAAAAACAAATAAATCCTAAAATTGTATTAAAACTAAATATATGTATATGTACCTAAAGGTACAAGCTTTTCATGGCATCAAAGAAAAACTTAATCATGCTGGTCTCATTTTACCATTCTGAATTTGGTGTTTACACAATACACAAGTAAATTAATTTTTCTCTAATTTATTGCTGTTGACTTGATATCTATAAAAATTTTAATTAATTACAATTTTATTTGATGAGATGAGATGAGATGAGATGAGATTATTATCACATGATGAAGCGGCAAAATTCCACCTTGTTTTTATCTATTTATAGTTGATGTTTTTTCTCCGAATCTCTGCTGTTCTGATGCACTTCATTAGAATAAGAAAGTCTAGCAAGGGCTTGTTGGCAAAAGTCAATGAAAATTCTTGAAAATTTCATTAAGTTGCATAAGTATCTCTTAATTTATGATCAGTTTTTATTCAGAGAAAATTAACTAAATATTCAGAATAGTAAAAATACATTAACTCTTAAAAACGAGACAAACGAAAATAATATACATTATTAATGCATGTTTTAATATTTTAAAAAGAAAATGTTATTCAACTGTGCATGCGCTTTTTGGGAAAGAAAGTTAATTTTAGTAGAATGAAAATGAAATAAATTCAAGTTAATTACTTTAGAAAAGTATTTCTTACACATGGCTTATAGTCTTCATTTCAAATGTAACAATCAAGTTTAAGTTTTTGAACTGCTTAAATTTGATATTGGAAAAATAAATCAAATATATAAAAAAAGGTACAACTAAACAGCAACAAATTAAAAGGAATCTGCATTAAAGCAACAGTAAAACAAACTAAAAATCTAAAGACAACAGAAAAGCAATAATAGCAACAAATCAACTACTTAAGCTCAAAATATTGACTCGAATTAAACCACAACAAAGAACCCAACTTACTGACATAACGAAGGTGTGACAATAATTGAACAATAATTTATCATTACTAATTAATAAATCAAAATCAACAGCCAGGCGAAAAAGATTTCATCTTAAAAAAAACCTAATCAAAGTGGAGAAAAGTATAAGTGGACTTTGGTTGCGCTTTATAATAACGAGTATTTAAAATAAAACAGCCTGTAATGAATGTAAATCACACCTAATGCCAGGAACACAACTGGAACGAACGACGAATTTCGCCCAACACGACGAATACGCCAGTTCAAATTCGCTGCGTAAATTCGTCGTATGAAGGAAGCACAATAACGATGAAGAACAAAAACATCTGTTATAATTGATAAAGTTGTTTATTGGCAACGTTTGGTTTCAACGCGACGGCGCTACGTGCCACACAGCCAATGCTACACTCGATGTTTTGCACCGTTTTCACAAAAAAAAAGTTATTTGGCGGACCCTTTAAATGCATACACTTGTAGCTTTTTCAAAACATAGAAGCAATGCCCAAATGGAGGTTTCCTAAAATGTATACAGGGATTTAATATAAATAGTAATAAGGCTTTGCCAATTCTGTAAGTCTTTCATCACAATTGGATCTGTGTCCCGTCATGGTTCAGCGGGGAATTATTTAAAACTTAAACATCATAACAATTTTTAACAATGTGTGACAACAACTGGCCATGCGTAAGTGTCTGACCCGTTGACCTACTTGCTACTTAATTAATAGTATTGATGCTAAAAGTTTTTGGTATCGAGAGAAAAGCATCGAGTGTACACTCATTTTATATTCATAATAGCATGAATTATCATTATTACCGTTTTCTAATTCCCTCAGTCTCAGTAAAATTAAGCAAACAAAAAAAAAAGACGCAAATATCTTTAAAGTCGGCGATATCAGTAGCAATTTGAAAGACACAGTACTCCTAAGCCGCTTGCAACAAAATTAAAGTTTGGCAGCAGAAGCTCCAAGACATCACAAAGTAATGCTGAAATACTTGATTCGGATCCAGCTTGTATGAATTTGGACATGAAAATTATGGAAATTGCTAACGAAATCACAAATCGAAAACTTTTCTACAATAAAGGCAATAAAGTCGCTGCATACCTAAACCAGTGCCTTATAATATCATGTATAAGAAAAGTGGGAGTGTTTCAAATAATCAATAATATTATTAAATCATACAGTATAGTAAAAAAAATTTAATTAAAATTAATTTATGCAAAAAAATCTAACAGAACAATAAGAAAACAATACAAACTTTTATTAATGCAAGCAGTAAGAACAGCAATTTCATATAAATATTATTTAAATAAAATAAATCTTTAACCGACAGCCAACAAATAACTGATTAAAACAATAAAAGAAAAAAAACAAGCCGTGCAGTTTTTAAAAAATTGCGCTGTTAACATATTAACTGGATACTTTAACTTTACAACAAATAATTACAAAAGAAATATTAATTTAAAATTTATCACATTTCTAACAACACACTCAGTCAGTAATCAGTGTCACCAGCAACACCACCTTCGCAATCAGCACTTTGTTTGGTTCTCGCCATGGACACACACGCTGGCTGGCCGACTGGCTGCGCGGCGTAGATGATGTTTCATACTAGACAAACATGCGCCGTTCAATAAATATAGGAAATTAATAACAAAAACAACAAAAAAAGCACTTAAATTTGCATACAAAACGTTTGCTGCTTGTAAACAAATGAGTCGCAAACTTTCAGCACTGGTTGATAGTCAAGTTCAATGGTATTGTTTTCCGCCTATTTGGTGTCATTTGGAATTGAAGCTTTTAAAAGGATTCTGTATGATGCAATTTTCATCGCAATTTCAGCATTTGTTTGTTTATTTGGATGCCACTTAGCCGATGTAAGCTGTTGAGGTATAAATCATCTTAAGGAAATGGGTCAAAAACTAAAAGAAAAACTGAAGCAAAAATTAGACATGAACTCTTCAAAGCAAACATATTTACTCGCATTATGCATGCACACATGATTTGTAAAAATTCCTGACCAAGGTTTTTGTTGAAAAATCTAAATTTGCATTCATCGAATAAATTGCCATGTTCGACCTCCCAGTTCAAAATAAAATTTAAAAAATTCATACAAAAGCTTAATGCAGTTAGGACATATTTTTGCTCACAAGAAGGTTTGGACATGAGAGCACAGGGGGTCGAGTGTGGTTCTGTGAAAACGTGAAATTAAAAAACTTTTCATTTTCGTTTTCATAATTTCACATTTACACAAATTACGATTCAAGCTTATTTATATAATAGAAAAATGTTTCATCCCATATGTTGTTGTGAAACTTTGCCAACTGTGATTCACATATTTTTTAGCAAATGTCAAACCAGTAGAAAAAACTTAAAACATTGTAAGGCAGTTTGTTTCTCAGCTGAGGTATGCTCAGCCTGCCAGGGTCAAGCAAAGGTCTGCTTCCTTTGCACAATAACCCACCACACTAGCTGCTTAAATAAAGTAATGAGTCGTATGACTCGAACGTTTATATCCGTTTGTTTGGCACGAGTTTTTGCCCTTTCGAGCCGCACTACCTCAAGGGTATTTTTTAACCGAACTATTAACGAGTTCGGCTCCGGCCAAACGTCGGATTTGTAAAATAAAATAAAGTACAGCGCGATGAGATAAATATTACCAGGCTCAGTCGGCTAACTACGGTAATCGGTAAAATCAAATTACAATGCGACGAGATAAATGCTTCGGATCTCGGTCGGCTAAATACGGCAATCGGTAAATTCAAATTACAATCCGACGAGATAAATTCTTCGGATCTCGGTCGGCTAAATACGGCAATCGGTAAATTCAAACTACGATCCGACGAGATAAATTCTTCGGATCTCGGTCGCCTAAATACGGCAATCGATACTTTCAAACTACAATCCGACGAGATAAATTCTTCGGATCTCTGTCGGCTAATTACTACTACTACTACGGTTAACTAGGTGAAGAACAGCTACCATGCACAATTTGTTCTCCCCGAGTGTGTATCAAACTTGACACTTTATACTATTACCAGTATCGACTAAATGAGAATTATAAACCAATATTCGAGTTAAGTAACAGTATTGGAAAAAATATTGTAAGCAACAGTATTGAAAAAAATATTATGGGCAACAGTACTGGAAAAAATAATAGGGGCAAGAAAAGTATTGGTTGTATTGGTTATTGAGTAAAATTATGTATGATCCATAGGTAATTTGTAACGGTCACGTTACAACATAATGCACAATGTGCACATACGTACGTATATCGATTATTTAAAACAGAATTGTAGAAAACAGTCTGTTAAATAAAGGAAACTGAATTTAAGAAGCGTTCTACTCATATTTTATTTAAATTTACTTATTACTTCATTTGGATTTAATTGTTGCAAAATCTAAGCAGCCCAATCGGTAAAAATTATGGGTTTTCCTTTATTCTTACTGTCAAATAATTCATGCGTAATCAATTTGTAAATTTTTTTTTTATTTTTCCTACCTTTTCAATTCGCTAATTTAATGTTTGTACAAAAATTTGTTGTTGTAGGGCATATGTGAACACATATATTGTAAAAAGTTCATCCCTCTGTTCCTTACAGCTTTAAAGTATGGTTTAATTGTTACTTTACGTCGTATTGGGACACCTACTAGTTTTCGACTTTTTGTTGTTGTTGGTGTGGAGCATATGTGAGTACATATGTTGTGCATATTTCATCTCTATTGTGGTAGGGCATAGTATGTTTAGCAGCTACGGCTAACTGTTACTTTACCTTGTATAGCGACACCTGGTGGCTTTCGACTTATTGTTTTCTTTAGCATTTGTTGTTGTAGATCGTCTATAAATACTTACCATCTAATTCATAAAAATTATAACAGGCTTATAAAGCTCTTATTTGACAGATTTTTCATACAAATATGTCAAATAACAGTCTTATAAGCCTGTTATAATTTTTATGAATTAGGGTAACACCCACTGTACGAATTTCAGCTCTATGTTTTTTACGTTTCGAGAGTTATAACTAATTGTTACTTTTCGTTGTATGGGGACACCTAGTAGTTTTCGACTTGTTTTTGTTTTTAGTATTTAATATTGTAGTCGCAAGGTACAAGAACAGCCTGTGAAAATTTCAGCTCTCTAGCTCTTACCGTTTCGCAGAATGGACGCTGCGACGAACGGACGTAGAAGTCTCGGTAATGGGGTTCCGTTTCACTCTGATGAGTACGGAGCCCTAAAAATTAAGTGTTTAATCACAAAATTCATCTACATGTAGTGTAATTTATTTCGTTTCCCACTGTAATTACTCACAATCATATTTGCATGCTTTTCTTTACACTTAGAATGAGAGTATCATCATTACATTCCAGAATGTGGACATACACATGTACATAAATTTATTACATTTTAATTATCACTCAATTACGTTCTTATTGCTATATGTAATCTCTTTAACTCATAATTTATATTTTTGGAAATATTGGAATTTGAAAAATACCGTTATTTTTATATATAAGTCGAAGCATTTTGAAATAAAGAACGCTTGCTGATTCAGCCTTTAATCAAATAAAAGGGACCTTCAGCATATACTTGCTCAACTCAAACATATACTTTGTCATAAAAACCTGGTAAAAATCAGTCTAGGACTGTGGCGTTTTGGAGCGCCGGCACAATTTATAGACAGCATTTAAAAAAATTAATACCTTACAACAACAAATGACAACAACAAAGCGAAAACTACTTGGTGTTTCCATACAACATAAAGCAGCAATTAAACGTAACTCTCAAGCTGTAAGAGACAGGAAGGTAAAATTTATACAATATAAATATTCACATATGCCATTCCATACATACGTACATTACACATACGTCCGAAACCCTAAGTGTGCGAGCCAGCCTCGTACTTGACTGAATTTTTTTTTATGTTTTCTGTTAGGAAGCCACAGCGATTGTGGTTGTTGCTGCTTTTTTTTTTTTTTTGCTGTTGAGTAGTGTAGCTTAAATGCACTAGAGTTCCCTTTGGCGTTACAATTTTGATGCTTGAATTATCATCTCACCCTACTGTGTTGTTTTTTCGGTACTTGAGCTTTCACCTCAGATGCATATATATACATGTGTCATTGCTATTTCTTCTTCAGTTAATAAGCAACTGAATTTTCTGGCTTTAGATTAACGTCAAGGCATTGATTTTGAAATCAGCTCATACTTTGCTTATGTTAGTGTGCTTGAAAGAAGTATACACTTACAATATTTATCTTGTTTTTTAATCAAAAAATTCATATTAAAATAACAAAAGCATTAAATTTTTTATTTAAAAAAAAACTGCTTTTTTATGTATGATTTTGAAGCAGTAGAGTTTTTGGACAAAAATATTTTATAATGGAGCCATAATGTCTGGTCGATAAATTTGCTTAAGTGAACTTTATTTATTCAAAATAGATAGATAAACATTTGTTTGTCTTTCTTTTTAACAAAATTTTACGATATTTCGAACAACGAGGACAGTCCCCGAAATGTTTTATGTATCTCTTCCGATTAGACGCAAATAATGTATCCAGGTTAAATAAAAGTAAGTTTTTCTTGTAGCTAAACTTGTTGGGGACAAATACACATGAATATGTTTGTACATTAAGAGTACCTGTTAAAGCACTGAAACTAAAAACATCAGGCCCCTGCAGCCAAATCCTCGATGGATGAATTGCTAGAGTGGCCTACTAAGCGTCGTCCCCGAGGTCGCAGGTTCGATTCCTGCCGAAGGCTCTGGGTGTTTCTGCAGACAAGCAAGAAGCTTCGCAGTTTTGTGTTTGTTAAAAAAAAATATTATTTTATTATTAATTGGCAATATATTTGTTATTAATAACTATAAATTAATAACTTGTAACTACCACGGCAATTTGTATTATCTTTCGTCAGGGAATGGCAGCATAATGAAAGCCATATTGTAGTATTGCCATAAAGCGATTTTTAAGTTGGAAATAGGAAATTACGATGTATTTCAAACGACCCACTTACTCTGGATTACTCGCCAATTTTTCTATTAGTATATAAACTTTTTTAAAGGAATTGAATACATAAACTCTTTTTGCACCATCTTCTTACCAATGATGTTATTGATTTTTAAAGATTTTTGCTCGAAAACTTGAAGACACGTTTTCGTCAAATTTTTGTTTTTTAATTAATATTGTTGTATTGCTATTTTAATAATTCATTTAATGCCTCCTTTTTAAAAGCAGCTTAAAATCATTTTGTTGTCATGTCAATTTCTACTTCATTTAAATATTTTTGAATAATAAAAAAAAAACACACACACACAGTCGAACAAACGCAAAGCTAATAATTTGTTAAAATTTATTTAAAATAAAAAACTCATCATTTTTATAAAAAAATTCGTTTTAATATTAATGCTAAGTAGGTTAAAATGTTTTGACATTTATTGATCATTTTGTGGTTATTCTTTTGCTATACATATTAAGTAACTAAAGCAGAACGTACCATATAGTCAGTGTACAGGGTACACTAAGAAAAAATCCACTCATTTGGTTAAAGAAAGGGCTTCATTGAATGTTCTTCACTGCACGCATGAACAATCTCGTTTCCAGAATGAAAAACATCATTCATTTCAGCTTATTTTTGATTTGATTGAATTCATTGCATTTATTAAATGGTTTACATACATTGATATTATGATATTTCATATTTCGCACCTTTTTTGAGACATTTGAAAGTTAATAATAAAATTTTATATATTTATTTGAGCTTAAGGTCTTTTTATTAGAGAATTTGAGCATTTTTGTCAATATTGCGCTCTCCTTCGGATAGCTTCTTCAGGACAATAATAATGAAATATGTTTTGATTGGTTTTTTCAAAAAACAAACATAACAACAAACATATTTGAAAGAAAAATATTTTCGTTTTTTTCTTTCACATTTCAAAATTTAAATAGGAAAGTATTGTTTTTTCTTTCTACACACCCATAAAATTACATAAGTATTTTAGAAAATCCTCATTACAAAATTATGTATACATAAACATACACACATGAAATAACAATTAACAAGAACAACAATAATTAAAAACAAATTGTTTATCAAACACTTATATAAATGAAAAATATTTAAATTTTACTTCTCTTTACTTGATTGATATTGATTTTAAAAGTGACAAACCAAGGCTTGAGCTTGAGCCTGAAAACGTAGTTTAATATAAATGTATGAAAAATATTTTCTTTTAAATTTAATTTACAAAAAGATTTTAATAGAAACTATTTAACATTCTTACACTGTATTAAATAATGAAAAAATCTAAACATTACAGCAAACAAAGAACAATAACAATAACTATAAAAACAAAACCAGAACCTCTCTAAATTTTAACTAAATACTTATATATCTGTGCTATATTATCTGTACCTGCCTTGAAGTTTATTCTCCTATCTACTGGTGTGTTGATAATATGTAACATTTCTAATGTAAGTCTGCGTTTATAATTACTTTCTTTACTCAATATTGATGAGTCATCAAACTTTGGAACATGATCTGATCTTGCACAATGTGCCGTCAATGCTTTCTTGTGCGCTAAATTTATCCTCCTATACTTATGATCTGATCTATGTCCTGCTAATCTAGTTTTAAGCTTATTTTTAAGTGTTTCCTATGTACACCTCATTACAGTTTTCTACGTCATTCCCAGCACATTCATGGAATACCATATGAACTACATTTGACATCTCCATTTTGTCCACTCCATCCTTCATTTTACTAAATAATGTATATAATGTTTTATAAGTCTTATGGGCCATCATATACTTTTCTTTATTAAATATATTAGATTTTTTATTATTATTATCCAAAAGAGAGCGAAATATGGACAAAAATACTCAAATTCTCTAATAAAAAGACCTTAAATATTAAATAGTAAAAATATGCATTACAGAATTCCCACTTGTTTGTGTGATATCAGTATTTTATTCTAATTGACTTTGACAATAATTTACAATAATATTCAAAACCTTAAGTCGTGTGCTAACACCGTCAGAAAGATGACTGTTACTAAAACAGCCATTGTTCTAATTATTTACAAAAACAAAATCATTTGCTACACTTTTATATGTAACAGCAATAATGCTAGTTTGTTAATTAGTTTCTGGCGCCAAGCAGGTGTAATAATCAAATATTGTTATTTGCTTAGTATTTAAATTCATTGGAGAGCAATAAATCTCTGAAAAAAAGTTAAACCATTAAACAATAAAGTCATTAAATTGTCAACATAAAATTGGAATATAATTAAGTTTATTTAAAATAAAACGCAAATAAACGAAAAACAAGTATTTTCAATTTAATAAAAACTAATGTTAAAACGTGTATATAAGTCTTTAGCAATCTAAAGTTAAAAATATTCTAATATTATTTGTTAATAGATAAAGGATCAATAAAAATTTCGCCTACTAATTGATCAAAACATATACTACGAACTTGACATTTTCATGCGACACTCTGGTTTCTTATAAAAACGACTACCATACACACGATTGCATAAATATATCGTCTCATAAGATTGTTCTTTATCACAAACATTAAGTTTAGCAGTTTTCAAACTGCGTACAGTTTTCGAACTGTGTCTACTCGCAGGTACTACCATGTGACAATGTCCTGTCAATAATTTACTACAATATAAAATATAAGTACGTAGCCTCAAACAAATTAATATAATCCTACTTATGTAATCAATGATCATGTATACACAAATTCACTTAATAGCCACAACTAATAAAAAAAACGTTTGTATGTATGTATGCAAGCCCAATTAAACAACATGTTATAATTTATTCACTAAAGCAAATGAGTATTAACAGTTCACAATGAAACAATTAAAGAAACAAATGAAACGACACATGAATTAAACAAAAGACTTAAGATGCAAACGTCACATGTCACAGACACTCAAACGCCGAACAGCAACAATGATTTTTATTTATACAAAGCGAATACTCAAATGAAAATAATATAAAACCAGCCTACATGAAAATTCAATTTCGCCTTAATTATTAATTATGTGCAAATTATTATTAAAAAAATAAAAATGACGGGTAAAAAAGAATGCAAAAAAAAAAGAAACAAATGCACACAAGTAGTATTTGCAAACCATGTAAGAATTTAAAAAAATATTAAATAAATTTCACATTATTAAAAACAGGCGCTGCTTTTTGATATTTTCCTGTTTTAAGTAAACAAATGAAGCGTTGACTGTTTGTGGGCTATTTAAGATCTCATAAATTTAAAGTTTGTTATTGTGAATAAAATGTCGAAATAATATGAATACCGCCTGTTGAGAGGAACCCGATTTTACTCAGATACAAATGCGGTTAATTTTTGGATATGTTTAAAAAAAACTCTGGGCTAAGATTAGTTTAACAGAAATAATTAGCGTGATGATTGCGGTTTTAACTGTTTCGAATCCAAAAGAATTGACACAATTGTTCTTATGCCCACACTCACAACAGTGTTAAGGTTTAATAAAAGTTTTGGATTTCCTTCGTAATTTCCACAATTTCTACGCAGGCTGTTTCTAATTCGTTTTTTATGCTTTCTATTGAATTGAACAACTAAAATATAGCTGGAAAACAACGTAAGTACAAAATTACAATTTTTTGCATCATTTTGAAAGATCTCTTGCTTTCAGGTCAAAAGACCATCTATAAGATTAAACATGGCTACCAAAAGTCAAAGAAGGCAAACTTTCGACATCGGTTCATATGTATCCATGATATAGCAAAAAGCAGTTTCTGAAGAATTTGGGACTGTGTTCGAGCTGAGGCAAGTTCTGACGCCACTTAGTTGATGTTATAAGACAACATTTTAACATCGATCCATAAGAGCCAATAAATAGAAAAACCGATTTCCCAAAAAAATTGGTCAGTACGGGGGCTGAAAGACTTTTTTGCAAGTTGACGTATAATTGAATAAACTTGCTCAAAGGCAGAAACTAAAAATTTATGACACCGGTCTCTACATATCTGAGATATAACTATATACGTCGATAACTATATGAGTCGAGATATAAGATAGTCGATTTCTCAAGAAGTCAAATACTTACGCGGACTAAACCAATTTCTTGGGCCAAAGAGACAACGTTAGAATCAAACAAGTTTATTCAAAATCAGAAAATAGAACTTGTGATGTCGGTCTATATATGGCTGAGATATAGCGAAACCCGATTCTTTATGACGTTGGGGCAGTACGCAAACTTAAACTAGTTTTGCTACCCAAGTGATGGTGCCATAATAAATAAATAATAATAATCAAAGGCAAAAATAAAAACTTTTGATGTCGGTTCATATATAGCGAAGATACGCGGCAAAAAATATCTAAAGGCATTGGGCGTGTAAGCGAACTTAAAAAAATGTTGGTGCTAAAAATTAGATGTTGTAATAAAAAAGAACTACTCTAAGCTAAAGAATAAAAATTTTCAAACTCGATATATTTATGGCTAAGATATAGCGACACACGATTTCTCAAGAAGTTGGGCTTGTAAGCGAAATTGAACAAGTTCTGGTGCCAAGAATCGGATGCCACGCTCAAATATAGTTACTAAGAAGCGTACATATAGGAACTTGATGTATAACAAAATCCGATTTATCAAGAAGTTAGAACTGTACCTAAATTTAAGCAAAAGTTGGTGCCAAAAGGCAGACGTTATTGTTGTATTATAATTTTTGTGCCAGAAATTGGTTTAAGTAATGAAATAAATGTATAAAATATAAAAAATATTCAACAATGAACCTAATTATTTAGTCGCTAAAAAGCCAATTGAAATTTATGACTTAAGGTCTAAAAAATAGACCTTAATGCTTTCTGTCTTTTTTCAGCCATCTACATGCCGCCGACATTTCGTTGCTGCTGAACAACTCATCAGTAGACTTGAAAAATCTAAAATGAATGTTTTAAGAAAATGTTGGCGGCATATAGACGGCTGAAAAAAAAAACAGAAAGCATTAAGGCCTATTTTTTAGACCTAAAGTCATAAAAAATATTGTTAATAATTTATTACTTTAGTTCTAAAACTGGACCTTATTAATGTTTTCTGTGTTTTTCAGCCGTCTATATGCCACTGACATTTTGTTGATGCAAATCAACTCATAATAAGATATATTTTTAGACCTTAAGTAATACATTTTTGCATATTCAAAAACTTTCAGTTTCTGATACTTTCAAAAATACAAATCGTAGTAACCGGTGGTAACTCGTTGCATACAACTTTCAAAAAAAGTAAAAGTTTTGCCATACATAAAAATATTTTCTGTTTTAAAGGTTTGTTTGACTATTTCTAATTCTCACTTCTCTCACGGCAATTTTGGAATAATTAGCTGGGTTTCAAATATTCCCTTGAGATTTTTCAAGTCTACTGACAAGTTGATTAGTACTAACGAAATATCGGCGGCATATATACGACGGCTGAAATAGACAGAAAAGGTCTATTTTTAGAAAATAAATAGTTGAGCTTATATTTGTGAACTATTTATATATATATTGGATGTAAAGCGCAGTACCCTTGACAATATTTAAGACTCAGCGCTGTTGAACACAGCCGTCTTACTTGTTTTCAATAGATTCAAAGAAGAAACACTTGAATAATTTCATCATTAGCACATTAAGGAATAACCGACAATTGTAGAGATGCCAACACTTTTTCCAACATTGTGTGTTAAATAAGGCATTTTTTAAAAAATATCTTTGCAGATATATTTTAAACTTTATATGAAATCACATGTTACATGCAAATTTCAACTGACATATTATTTTCATATCACATGTGATATTTTAATCATAAAACGTCTTTAAGTCACATGTGCTATTGAAGCGACATGATGTTTATTTCACTTACGATTTCAAATCACTTGTGATTTTCAAGTTCCACATGTGAATTTTTAATACCTTGTAAGTTGTGTAGTTTTCACCGCAATTTCGGATTTTTTAAAAGACAGCTTATTCATTACTTTGATTTTAGCATTAAATAAATTTCCTGCCAAAAGTGCTCGTGACAACTTGAGCAATAATTTCATTTGCTGAAGCTTTTGGAAACGTCCTTGTTCTTTGTGCTTTTGTACTTGAACTTAATTAAATTAAAAGTTGCCAAAAGAGAGTTGCAATATGTATACTTGCACGTTATGATACTACATTATATTCCAACATTTGTATGTGGTGTTTTTGTTTGCATTTATAGAGGCCCAAATTCGTAAAATTCATAATTTTTTACTTAAAAAAATGGTATTAAAATTTTAGCATGTTTTTAAGTTTGTGAAAAATTTCGTAAACATAAACACCCTACAAAATGTTTTGTTATTAAAAACATTATAATAGCTTGCTTATAATTAATATTAAATCTAGTTTTGTGGGAAATATATCTCTTTCTGGCTGTTCAGCTTAAAAGCACTCTGAAGACATTCCCAACTCTTTTTTTTTTCATATTTCAAACGAAATCCTTCAGAAGGGTAAATTTTGTATTCGTTGCGTTCCTTCAATTAAAACTTGTCAGGGCATTAAATTTATTAAAAGTGGTAACAATATTATATAACAATTTATGCTTTTTTAATGGCTTATTAGCCCAGCTTATCTTGTCACTTTTTCTGTTCTTCTTCTTATTCCTCTTTGGTGTGCCTTAAAGCAAGTGTGTTGACAAATTTGTGTTGCTACAAACATACGCGGAGCTTCTTCGTTGGCACTGCAAAACCAACCATTTTAGTTGAGTTTAAATTCCGTCTTTTAAATTGTATTATTTTTAGCAGCCGATGACTGTTTAGTTGAAATGACTTTAAAAGTGGAATTGGAATTTTTCGCTTACGATTCTGTTCAATTTCGAGTTAAAATCTTAAAGGTGGTCTTTTTGTTTCAAGTTGTGTGTGTCATTTCTTTGTACAGCTTTGGGGTTGG
Organism: Sturmia bella; assembly: GCA_963662145.1. Classification (NCBI taxonomy): domain Eukaryota; kingdom Metazoa; phylum Arthropoda; class Insecta; order Diptera; family Tachinidae; genus Sturmia; species Sturmia bella. The sequence goes on along the minus strand of OY759171.1, from coordinate 29,183,037 downwards.
TTGTACATGATGCGTTTCTGTGTGCCGAAATGAAAAACTGTTGCTATAAATTTTATTTCCTATCACAACATTTTAAAATTTATGTTGGAAATGTCTTTGGAAATTTTAAACGTTTAACATTAGATTTGTTTGCTGAAGGTGAAATATTTGTTTTGCATTTTTAAGTGACCATTGAAATAAAGTAAAAGTGAATTTTATGTTGCTTATTGTTCAAATGACTGACTGGCTGGTTGCATTTAAGAAATGTGCAAAAGTTGTCAGCTTGTCTATTTTGCTTTAAACAGTCAGGAGTTCAGTTGGATCAATAGAGGTGTATAAATTAAACTTAATTTATAATCAACAATTAAGCAAAGTAAACAAACAAAAATACTTATTTAAAAATTACTGCAAATAAAAAAAAACTTGGTGTCTTGGTTTTTTAATTGAAATTCTCAGAAAATGGTCATTCGTTTTAAAGTCACATGTTGTCTATTAAAAATTTCACTTCGTATTGAGAGCAGATGTGCGGTTTGCTAACGGTGAGTTCTTAGCTTTGATTAGCAACAGCGACAATGAATTATTTTGAAACTTTAACTGAAGATATTTCTTCATGAAAATGTGCGATGAGTTGTGAATTTCATTATTGAGATTTTAATATTTTTTCTAACTATAAAGTGCAATAATGGAACTTATTAAGACTAGATTTAACAATTCAGCAAAATAAAACTGATAGACTCTTGTGACGAATGAAAAGTAAACACTACATAAACTGGTGAATTCCACTTTTAGCCTTCATTTTTAACAAATTCATCTTTTCGAAATCTATGCCCAGTTCGTTTTTACTTTAAAAACCTCACGTACTTTGTTACAGTCATTTTAAACAAAGCTTAGCTTATTTTCGCACCTAAAATATTCGACAGAAAAATTTTGCTCTGTTTGTAAACTACACCTTTTCACCCAGCTTGTCAAAAAAATAAGTTTTGATTGTATGTGTTAAACACCTAAGTCCCTTTTCGGATAAATGGCCTCATTTTATTAGCAGGTTTTCAATTGCAATTTTATTATTGTCATTAAAACTCGATTTTACTTCCTCAAATTTAAGAAATACTTATTTTCAGTGATCAACAGTGGTTAATTATTTCATCGAGCTTGATTGGGATTTTTACTTCCCAAAAAATAAAAAAAGAGTTTTTATGATAAAATTATAGGGACCAGCATTTTTTTTAAAAAGACAAATCAATTAAAGTTAAAGAATTTCCGGCTGGGTTACATGCCAAGGCCGTTTCACATCCACCACGACTCTCATCAGCATGTTAATTCTTTCAAACCATGACTAGTTGTATACTGTTTTTAAGCAGCTCTTTTTTACTATCTGTCTACATTTAGTCTTATTGAACGAATTCCCATTTCAACACTTTGTTTATGTGTCGATTGGAATAGCGTTTATATATTCTCATTCATTAGATTTCCAATTAAATTTTTGTGTTTGTTGCAATTGTATCAGTGATAAAAAAAACGTTCCATTCCAGAGAAAAACAAAGTGATAAAATCGAAAGTTAATCAATAAAATTATATATAGACATCAGGTTGGCTATGAGATTGATGCTGATCAAAAGTATTGTTATGTTATGCGGGCCGCGGGTATTGAAACCGGCCCAATTATGTCCTAGAACGGTCCCGTTGTGATATGATTGATCAAAAGTAACAGTGTACAATTATTCATGGCCTGGGTTCAAAGCGATTTTGGTGTTGATAAGCGTCGTAGTCGACGTCGAACAGCTATCGTATGTACCCAGCCAGTAGGCGTTCAAATTTGCTTTTCTTGTCTTCTTTAAAAGTGTTCCAGTTAAAAAAAAAAAAAACGTTAAACGTACATCACGACGCTCATTTGCACCCAAATTTGCTTGGAACAAAGGTCATAACTAATTGTAAACAATGCAAAGCTATCCTAATACTTGAGCTCTCCGTTAGTTTTTGTCTACATTATGTTTAATTTTATTGATCAACTTCCAATTTTATCACTCTGTTTTTCTGTAGTTTCAAATATATTTATATTCTTGAAGCTAATTTTTCGACCTTTGTTGTGTAATATTTTAACTTAATAGTTTGAGCTTGAGGTCACTTGTTTTTTATTTATTTTTTAAATTCTTATTGAATTCAATATTTCGATACCTCAATGGGTATCTTCTTCAGGAATTATTTTTTTTAGGTTTGATGTTTTCAAACCTAAAAAAAGTTCCTGAAGAAGATACCCATTGAGGTATCGAATTATTGAATTACATAAGAATTAAAAAAAAAACAACTGACCTCAAGTTCGAACTATTAAGTTGAAATTTCAAATATATTTCATACTCTCTCGCCAACATCCAATTGACTTTTGTGTGTGTTGCTATTGTATCAGTGAAGACAATGGCTTAAAACTTTACAGCGGTTCCAAAAAATTAGATGCAAAGAAATTGAATCATTCTGAAAACATGGCTTTAAGAAACTTCGGAGAAAATTCTTTGTGAGCAACACTGTTGGCTTCTCTTGGAAAATAATATTTCCTTAAGGGCAACACAGGATGTTGATTATTGATCCATCACAACACAAAAAACTTCGCATAGAAAATGTTGGTTGATTTTGGAACGAAAAAACTTGCTGCGAGAGGTAAGATGTACTGCAAGACCAAACATTTTCTAATTTAAGCTTAGCACTCCGTTTAAAGGCGAAGAAAATTTTGAGCAGCAATAAATTTTTCATATGGAAAATTTTACATGTATCCAATGTAGCCTATTCACTATGTACATATATACATATGTATGCATATACATAGCATACCTCTGCCTTAAAAAAAATTCATATTCGTGCACTTATTGATTTGAATACGATTTGTCTCCTTAATGCTACTAAGACCGAATGAATGGAATACACAGCCAAAGGAGGGAAGAAAAACTAATTTATTCGCTCAAAACGAAAACAAAAATATGTAAGGGAAATCACTGTAATTAAAAATGAGTAAGAATACATAGATTTACATACATTTGCTCGCTATTTCAATGATTATTAATATTCCTCGTGCCACACACCCCCAAAAACGCAATTACAAACCAAATGAATGACAACTGGCAGTAAGCGAATAAAAGTAAGTGGTATATACATTACGCTCGGACCTCAGTCATTCAATTGTGTTGAGCTCTGTTTGGGTATTGAATATTTTAATGAATGAAAATGAATTCTTTAGCTTATATAAACAAAAGATTCGATGCACTCCCTTAGTACCACAAAAAACCAAATATTTTGTACCAAATAAATGCTGTTCATAACTTCCGTGTGCAAAAGAAATTGCTAGAAAAATCTAGACATTGAATAAATTATGCTGCCACAACAAACATTTTGCATGTTTTCACAACATACATAAGCAGAGAGTACTACTTGCAGAGCAACATTATTTCAGAATTATTTCTAATTTTTTATATGGACTTTTGATAGCATTTCATACGAAACGAAGAACAGAGTACTGAGCTTTAGAAAAAAATATTTTTTAGAAGAGTCGAGTCACCGCAAAAGAAAATATATTGCATAGCAAACTACAATCCAATTTGAAACAAAAATAGTTTATATAATTAACGCCTGTCAATTCAGGTCCAAAAATGAATCTTTTCAAAAAATACAAGAAACATTTTTTGAAAAGGTTCATTTTTGGACCTGAATTAATACATTTCAATTGGCTCTTACAGCAAATAAATAATTAAGTTCATATTTTAACGTCTGTTTATTTTGAAACTTAGCACAACAGTCATTCAAAATCAATAGTCAAAAAATAAAAATTTAGGGGATCACAAATTTTTATTGAAATTCTAAACTGCACTCATAGAAAAATGTATTTTCATACTGATGACAGCGTATCATAAAAATTTTAACATCAATATTATGCCAAACGTCATCGAAGATGTAAGACCTGATATTAACCTGATGACAAAAGTCATTAGAGAATTTCGGCATAAATTGTGTGTCATCAATGTGAAGACTGCTGTGACATCAATTCTATGGTGCAAAATGTTAATAACTTTTATAAGTGTTACCAAAAGGTAAGAAATAAAACTTTGCTAAGTTTTATTAATTATAATTATATTTAAAAAAAGTTATGGTTTAATTTATTATTTTGTCTTTAAATGTATACCTAAACGGTTACAATAAATGGCAACATATTGACGTATATTTGCCATCACTGCAGCAATTTTTCATAAACACCATATTGATGACACTGGTAATTCTACGTAACATTCTTTGACATCAAAGAACGGAACAAAACAAACATGCTAATCATATCTAGCAGGTAACCGCGTTTATGCATGTTTGCCACTTAGTCTACAAAGAAATCTATTTTTTATTATTATTTTATAATTTTTTTTATTATTTTGTTTTATTATTAGAATTTTTCTTTAAAATAATTTCAGTAGTTTTACTTTTTCAATTCGAATAATCTTTTAGTTGAAGGCATTTCTATAATGTTAGTATATCATCGGATAGATGAGTTTTTAACATCAAATTCAATCGAAGTTGTCGTTTAGCTGATGTTAGTTTGTCAGTGTATTGATAATACTTTGTCATTGCATTTATTTCAATTGGTCATGTCTTTGAAGTTAAAGTTTCACCATATTCACGTACGAGTAATCATGACTTCGGTGTCAGAACGACATGACATTGATGTAACAATTGTTATAAAGGGTGTTTCTTTAAGCCCGATAGAACTTGAAATTGTAAAAAATAACACAAAAAATTAAATTGTAATCAAAATTTTTTTTTTTATTCGAAAGATCAATACGTGATATTAACATTTGAAAATGATTTCGGGCATATGGGCACCGCGGCTGTTCTTGACGAAGTGCATTCTGGACGTCCAATTTTGGGCCACTTTTTCGAGCACTGCTGGCCGTATGCCACGAATAACACGAACAATGCTGGCCTCAATTGTTGCTGGTTTATCAGCATAAACCAGTGACTTTACGTAGCCCCACAGGAAATAATCGAGAGGTGTCAAATCGCACGACCTTGAAGGCCAATTGACAGGTCCATTTCTCGAAATCAACTTATCGCCAAATTTTGATTTCAGTAAGTCGATGGTTGCGTTCGCCGTATGGCACGTAGCGCCATCCTGTTGAAACCACATCTCCTCCGGATCAATGTCATCCATATTTTCAAACAAAAAATCATTGATCATGGTGCGGTAACGATCTCCATTGACCGTAACGCGAGCTCCGGCCTCATTTTTGAAGAAATAAGGTCCGATGATGCCACCAGCGTGAAAACCGCACCATACGGTGTATTTTTCTGGATGTAATGGAGTCTGTAGGATCTGTTGTGGCTTGAGACCAATCCATATGCGGCAATTTTGCTTATTAACAAACCCGTTAAGCCAAAAATGCGCCTCATCGCTGAACACAATTTTGCAATAAAACAACGGTCAGAATCGACGACTGATTTTCAAAGTAAATTTGGATAATTTCGTAGCGTTGTTCAAGCGTGAACATGTTCATGATGTTTTGTCGGAGTATACTGAAACAAATAAAAAAAAAAAGTTTCATCAAAATTTAATTTTTTGTGTTACTTTTTACAATTTAAAGTTCTATCTAGCTTAAAAAAACACCCGCTATTTATCGCTAATAACAATTAGAATGCCTTATGTAAAATTTGACATCACCGTGATGAAAAGTGTCATGGGGTCAAAAACGATGTTTTTTGTCATCGCATTCATGTTGAAATACATCATAGCTATAATGGTTTTTCTATGAGTGTACTATGAGATCAAAATTTTTCCCACTAAAATTTATACGAAATTTTGAAATTTAAAGCTTGTTATAGAAACAGCTTGACAATTTCCCTTGCACTTAGAGTTCAAATTTTTTAGGTGTGTGTGAAACTGGGCATCTCCACAAAAAGAGCAGCGTAATATTTAGTATGCTGCTGACCTTTCCATCTTTCCATATACTTTGAGCCTGATTTCATGCAAGCTTTTATAATTCAAAACAAAAAATTAAAGTAGTAATTTAAATGGAATGGGTAATTTAAATATTTTCGTTTGGAGCAAGTCTGCTTTGTAAAAGCCACCCTAAAAAATAAAAGCAATTACTGTAAACAAGATAATATCAAATTTATAGTACACACAGCACGTGTGTCATGGGATCTACAAAGTGCGTTCGTGTGAGGAGCCAGCTAGCAAAACAGGCATAAAATTTATTGATCCATACCTATTCTAAGCCCAACGAGACTTTCTAGGACCCAAGTGTGCTCGTCTCATTACTGGCACCCCGGGAAACATAACATAAAGCTATTCTATAGGTTGTTTGTCTATAACATTTTGGGACAAGAAAGCTCATTTTAATACACGTTTTATCAGTAAAAGCAAGAACTTTTTCTAAACTGCGAAAAAACAAAATTCAAGTTTGTATTTCAAGTCGTTTGTTTGCTTTGCTTGAGTATGTATGTATGTATGTGTGTATGTGTATGTGTGTGTATGTAACTGTATGCCTGCTGGCATTTAAAACGATTTTAAAATAACACTTGAATAAAATTTTGCCTTTTAGCTTGTTGCCATAATGTCTAGCAAAAATTTTTAAGCAAATATCAATAAAAAATGTTTAAGCAAAAAAAAAGCTCAAAAAAACGCAGCAACAGTTTAACAGCAAAATCAAACAAAGAATTAAAAAATGTTTATGTGTGTTACTCTTTTTTTTTTTTTTTGTTTTGCTATGAATTTATTCCGAAATAATTTTACTGATGATGTTATACAATGTAGTCATAATTTCATGTTGTTTGTTGTTGTTTTAAGTCGTACGATTGTATGAGACCGAAAATTGCCAGTAAGTCTGGCTCTAAACACAAATAATCAATTTTATTAAAGAAAAAAAAAAATAAACAATGTGAACAATATCTAAAAAACATGTACGTAAAAAACCATTTCGAAATTCATTATTAAGAGACAAAAAAGAAAATAACAGAGCAACTGACAGTAAGCCGGGCATAAAGTCAATCAGCCAAGTGGTATGATAGTCACAAATGAACATATACAAATTTTTTAAAAAGTTCGACAAACCAAACCAATGATTTTTAATAATAAACGGTTGCTTAAAGCCTGAAGGAATTTAATCTAGATAAAAACTCATTTTTATATACACACGAAAAAAAATGCTTAACTTTAAAAAAAAAGAGGAGCGGGTCTTTATAAAACCGAGCACAAGTAAATTACAGAAAAAAAGTTAAGCTTTTTAATGGAATTCTTATCATGTATTAAGAAAATTGAACATCAGCAACAACAACAGTACGTTATTACTATTATTAATTACTTTATTTATTGTTTTCTGATGTTTTATTCACTTTAATTACAAACCGCGCGCTTTAGGCTTTAATTGAGGTGGCGATTTGTTTGCTTGTTTTTCTGCCATTTCAATCACTTATAGCTTTCAACTCCAGCCTTGTTACTTGAGTGAATGCGTAAGCAAACAAAGAATATGATTTTCATACAAAACAAATAAGAGCGGTATATTCGGCAAGGTCGAATCTTTAATACTCTATACAATAATCTCGTCTAACTGTTTGTTTTATTTTAAGCCTTACAATTTTACTTAGAAAAAACACATGATTTTCATACAAAACAAATAAGAGCGGTATATTCGGCAAGGTCGAATCTTTAATACTCTATACAATAATCTCGTCTAACTGTTTGTTTTATTTTAAGCCTTACAATTTTACTTAGAAAAAACACAAAAAATTGAGAGGAATATACAAAATCTTTAAGTAGATATAACAGTTTACTTCACGTAAATATTGACCACGGCTACATCTCAAATAGTTCGTATGCTGGGTCCAATTTTCGTATAGTCTCTCTGCCAGCATATCGGCCAATATTTTACAAATAATTTCTTCAACACTTGCTTGCAATAAACACACAAGCCTAAACTTATACAGAAAGAAAAATCGCATTCTATTTTAAGTTTTTCCTACTTGATTTTAGTATGAAGTAGACTTGAAAATTTAGTACACATAACACAAAAGTGTTCTTAAAACAAGATCAATAGGGATTATTAAAAGGAATCAATCCTGGGGCCGGATTCTGGCATTCGTGATCGAATATACTCGATAATAAAAACAATGTAGAGCAAAAACAAAATGAGCAACAAACACACAGCATTCTATAACGAAATCGTTCAATCACGAGTGCCAGAATTTGGCCCCTGGTAAGGTCTAAAATGAGTACGAATTTATTGAGAGTATTTGAATTCAGCACTTGTGTGTGTTTGTGTGAGTACTGAATTTTGTTTAAATTTTTTAATTGCTACGATGGTTGAACTGGTAAAGTGGCTGAACTGGCAGTAGATCGGTACCGGGTTCACATCGACAAAGAGACAAAATTATTTATAAATTATTATTAAATTAAGGAAGTAGAGCGGAATATTTCAGGTACGAATTTTTGAGATTAAATCGACTTCAGGCACATCGCATCAATCCTCACACTCAAAATAAATACAATCCTTCCATACTCAAATCAATCCCAAACGGTGTCAGAAGTTCGGTAAGTACCAATGTTCTTAAATCAAGAACAGCGTTCTTCTTTTTAATCATGGATTTGAGTTTTGTTCAATCCGAAACTGGTATTGAATATGTCAAAAATTAAATCTTTAGCGTTTGAAAAATTCAAGAATTCTATGGGAGGATCAAAGTGAGGAAAAAGCTGGGGGAATGCTAAAACTTAGCAAGCCCGAATTAAGTAGATTGATGGGAGTTCTGACATTCCACTCTCAACTACTGGCACATCTCAATCGCATACGAATAGCGGGAGGAGATGAATGTAGAGCATGTGGGGAGGAAAGTGAGACAATAGAGCACTTTTTATGCCAGTGCCCCGCCCTCTCACAAATACGATCACGACAGAGATCACGAGAGACACCTTACCAGACATAACACAATTACGGGCTGTAGGCTGGAGGAAATTAAGTAACTTTGTGAATGAGACGGAGTTCCTATAGACCTATGAGTCAAACTGTTCATGGTTAAATCCAAGGATCGCACACCAAGCTTAGGTGTATATCCCACAACATGGGCAAACAAACCCCTCCAATCAACCTAACCTTAGCTATTGTATTGTATTATTACTAGGTTGGTGCAGGATGGCCCTTTGCACTGCGACCATAGTTAATCTATTGTACAACCCTTTGTCCTTCACGTGTTTAATGCATCAAGAAACTGTATTAGCTCCTTCTGTGGAAGCCTTTGCAAGTCCTGTGAATCCAATGTATAGGCCTGCAGCAGCCTGTGTCTTCTGTGGCCTAGTGCCACACATTCGATAATCAAATGTTTCATTGTCTCCTTTTCTTCTCCGCAAAATCTGCAAATTGCCGTACTGGATAGTCCCATTCGGTATAGATGCTTCTTGCAGGTATAGTGGCCTGATAGCAGCCCACACAGTGCCCTTAGATTCTTCCTATTTAGTTTTAGAGCGAGGTCCGCCCTCTTAGCATCAACGCTAAGAAATTTCTTTGAGTGTTCCAGACCCCTAGTGTCGATCCACAGCTTTTCTGTGATGCATGGTGTCCATTTTCTCTTCTCCCCCTTGAGGAGGAGTTTGCTAAAGCCAAAAGATGGAGTGGGTCCAATGAAAGTCCCATTGGCTCCCCCTTTTTGCGTAAGTGTCAGCCAATTCGTTACCCTTGTGCCCCTCATGATCTGGCACCCATATCAGAGTAATCTGATTGTGAGTGGCCAGTTCATTTAGCTTGTCGTTACATTCCAGTATTGTATTGGACGTGAACGTATAGCTGCTCAGGGCTTTGAGTACCGCCTGACTGTCGGAGAGTATCTTGATTCTGACTCCCGTGTATCCCCTTTCGGATAGGATCCATACAGCTCCCTCCAGTAAAGCATATAGTTCCGTCTGGAAAATTGTGTTGTCCTTGCCAATTCCTACTTCGGAATCACATGAGTTTTATTGGCAATGTCCTACTTGGTAAGTCTCTTAGCATCGCTTTTTATAAGCTTGTATCAAACTACAATAGAAGCATAAATATCATATGTATATTGTGCCATATTTACATATATTAGTGTATCCTGTCTAGCTTATGAGTCTGTCATTGTTTCAGCCATCTTTCTTTGCGAGAAGTAATATGTACAAAATTGTTTTTGTAAGTAAAGCTTAATCGCTGAAACAGTTGCACCTTTGTCAGCGAAGGAGAATGCACTGTGTTGCTTAATAAAATAAATTTGATTTTAAAGCAAATGTATGTAGTTTCCATTATTATCAACCAGGGATACACTCTAGTGAGGCAATTCTGTAAGGCTTGTAAAATTTTTTATTGCTTACTAATGAGAAACGTATTTTTTTACTGGGCACGGTTTGGCGAAATTCCAATACAAAAATTTTAATCACCCCTATCATGAACAATTTTTCCCTTAAAATTTTTCCCCGTTTCCCAAAAGTGCGATCATGAATAACTTTTCCCATAAAATGTGTTCCCATTCGAAATTTTCCCTTATCGTGAATGGATTTTTCAAAGATATTTTTCCCATTTTTTTTTTTATCAATTTTGTCATATTATTTTCTTTGGGGAACTAGAAAAAAATGCAAGTAGTTGCTACATGTTAATGGGTATATAAATGAGCTGAAAACTATTTTTAGGTCTAAATCAATAAATAATGTGCAACATGACATGCTTCTCAATAGGGTGCAAAATAACCGGGCCATTGCGTGTGGTTTTGTGAAGGTTTCTAAAGATGTGGTGGCCGAATTTCGGTATTCGCTTACAGAAGAACTAAAAAGTGGTGGCCCTCCTATTAAAAAAGATCATGAATGGTATTTTATCCATTGATATTTTATCCATTCTGCGCAGTGAATTTTCTAAAGCATCCGAGAGCACTTCGCAAAAAGTGGATTGCGCCATTCCTACTTCGTAATTTCTTCCAACACTTTTTTCAGTATACACCCTCTGCGCTTAGTTTTACGATGGGCGGAATACCAATTGATTTTTTTTTTTGTTTCCGGCAGAGAATCTGTCAAAATATTCAACAGGCATGAAAACGCCGATTTATTTACCCTTTTAAACTACAAATTTCTGTTTATTAGTTATAAAACATAAATTTAATTACTTTTTACATCACTTACCCACAAATTTTCAATAAATTTCCTTTATAAAGGTAATTAATTTCTATTATTTGAACTTTTTCTTACGTAATTATTTCTGTATTAAGCTTGTCAGGCTCAAGTTCTTTCTATATTATCTTTGTGATTGATATTAATTAAATTAGACAAATTGTCTAATAATAATTTCCTTTGTATTTATATTTTCTTCTTCCCAAACGCATGATAGCAAATTTCCCTACTTGGGAAATGAAAATTTTATGGGAATAAAAATTTCACATTTTACTCACGAATATTTTAGATACCATCTTTAGTTTTCATGCTGTAAGCCTTTAAATACTTCAAGGGCTTGGAAATGGAAACGAAATGCACGTAAGGAGTTGGAATAATTTCTTGCAGTGTTTTTGCCCAAACAGTAGTTTATAAAAATGTAAAACTCATTTTTTTACATTTGCTTGTTTCGGTCAAAAGTAAAAGCAACATCCTGGAAAACCCCAATTTCACTTGCAGTCGAGTGCAAATAGGAATTTCCTCAACACACATGTGCACGTAAATTCTCTCACTCACTCTTTCACTCACCTAAACTCAAGTGTTTTACAAATAGATACTATAAACATAAGGCAATGGTGTAATCTGTTTATGGCCACTTGTAAAAACACACGTGCACAAACACACACACACACATACATACAGCAGTACAACATGAGATGAAATATAACAACTCATTAAGGATAGTGGAAGAATAATATGAGGGATTTCCATAAGTTTTCCACAATGAAAGAAACCCAACAATGACAAGACAATCGTAAATTCCAAAACAAACAACAATTGTTTTTAGCAGCAAACAGACAAATGTTGCGCAGAAAAATTAAGGATAAGCAAAACTGGACAACACAACAGCTTGCGGTGTTTAACAAGTCTTTTAGTGATTTTCACTACCTCCTAGCCGATGATGTTACTCTTAACATGACCTTGAGAATTTTCTACTCGACGGTTTATTCTTCATATACACACATACACGGTTCCTTTGAATTCCAAAGAATTAAAGAAAGAGAAAGGAAAATGAAGGAATTGTAAGAACTTATGAAAATATTTGAACTATAAGACAAACCTGTTGCAGAGAATGCGTTTGGTTTGGGTGTGCCAGTCAGGATTTTACGCAAAAAGCCGGTTTAAGTGTATTAAAAAATTTCAAAACGTTTATCTAGTGTTTAGTACACTAAAGCCCCGACTTGCGTCGTTGCGATTTGAGTCGTTTCGATTTGCGTCGCTTTTTAAAACTGGAAAAATGCGATTTGTGTCGTTGCGATTTCAAGTTGCGTCGGTTTGAGTTGCATCGTTTCGACCCCGATCTGCATCAATTCGATTTGCATCGTTTTGATTTCGATTTGCGTCCTAAACACGGTTACATTTTTTACTGCACCATTGTGGATTACCATTTTGTAGCATTTGTAGTGTAGTATGTATTTAGCATCTTGAATTCATTAGTTTTTACAACTTCTGGCAACAACGATCGTCACCTGCACGTTAAGAAGTTTTCAGATTGCGTGAAAAAAGGGGAATCCCTTTTTCTTTTTTTATATAAGTCGTGCCAAGAGCAGCTGTCTGGTTATGGTAACAATTTAGTGTGTGATTCACCAGAATATGCCTTAAGGACGTAAAACATGAGTCATTTTTATTTTTTTTTTTCTTAATTTATGGTTTTCTTATTTCTTCATAATATATATAAACATATGTTGAATTAATTAAATAAATAAAAACGTACTCATTTTTTATCAAAAATACAAAATTTTTTGCTTTGTTTTAAATCTAAGCAAATTAAATTTCAGTGCATTTATATAGAAAAAAGAGTGATTCGATTTGCGTCGCGTTTCTCCGCTCCTCATTAACGACGCAAGTCGGGGCTCTAGTGTATAGCACAAGTTGTTAGGAAAATTTTTGCTTAGTTTTTTTTTAATTTTTTACAAAAGTAAGAGCACAAACATTTTAAATAGAGATCGTGGTCGATTACGGTGCATTTGATCAAACTGAGGAGAGGCAAAGGTTTAGGTTCGTAAGTAAACTGTAAGTAGTATGCAATTGAATTGCCTTCTTCGAATTAATCTAACATTTTAGTCAAACTATATATGGTTCACAATTGTTAACTATTTTTCCAACTTGAGTTCGAGTTTAGTTTTCTTGTGATAAAATTATAGTGATCAACATTTTTAAAGAAGAAAAAAAAATTAAGTTTAAGTTTTATTGGCTTCGAACTCAGCTCATGGCTAATAGTATGCTGCTTTTAAGCAAAAGGGCATAGCCATCATACTACCGGAGCTCTACATTATTGACGGTCAATGATTAAGCCTATTGATCAGCTTTCCATTTTATCACTGTGTTTTTCTATTGATTCAAATATATTTTATATTCGCTCACTAACATCCAATTGATTTTCCGAAAATTCATTTTTGCTGATACCAATGTAAAGTGTATTGAAATTAATAATGGTATATGAGCGTCGATTCGAATATTGATTGTATTGATTCGAATATATTTTATATTCTCTGACTAACATCCAATTGTAAATTTATTTTTGCGGCTAGCAATATAAAGTGTATATATTAAAATTAATAATGGAAAATGTAGACCTGTTTTCGCAAAATTTCAAACCAAAGTAACAACTGTTGTGAAGGTTATAGAAATAAAAAAAAAACTGCCAGGTAAAAGAGTCTATAAGTACTTATATGTTAATGATTTTAAACAACAAAGATATATGTAAGTAGACAAAAATCCGTAACTTATTGATGATGATACATACCTAAATACAAATTAAACAAAAACGAAGACAAACTCCAGCTTGTGTAAACGCACACATTTATATACATACATACAATCACAGATACTAATTTTATCGTAAAATAGTTGACGTTTAAATTTCAAAAACACACCTAAATTATTGATGTTAGCTTTGTATATATATGCAATATATTTGTATACAAATGCAAAATATACGAGGGTTGCGTAAATAATTTTGCAAATACAGCGAGGCTAAATAGAATGTAATATAAAAAGATAACAATTAATATATTCTTATCTTTTTATATTTTATTTATTACATATTGACATTTTCTTGAGCTAAAGGTCCTGTTAACCGCAGTCCGCTCCAGCAGTTTTTAAATTGAATTAAAACAAGTAAGAGTGCTATATTCGGCTGGGCCGAATCTTAAATACCCTTCACAATGATACATGTACCATTCTGATTGATTTTTGGTGCCAAAAGTTGTTTTAATTGGCTTATAAAGCCGATTTCTTGAAAAATCGGGAGACGATATATCTCGGCTATATATCGGCCGATTTCAAAAACTTTCCAATCTTGCCTTTAAACATCCTATATATACCATTCTGATCGATTTTTTGTACCAAAAGTTGTTTTATTTGGCTTTTAATGCCGACTTCTTGAGAAATCGGGAGTAGCGTTATTTCGGGTGCATATGGGCCGATGTATAATTATGTTCGAATTTTGCCTCTGAGCAGCCCAAAAGTACCATTCTGACAAATTTTTAGTGCAAAAAATTGTTTCGTTTGGCTTCCAGGACCGACTGCTTAAGATATCGAGTGTATATGGGGACATTTTAGCGAAAAAATTAGGTTTCTATCTCAAACTGTTTCCTCATAAACGGTATTTCAACGACTACAGACGGACATCGCTTAATCGTAATCTCTATTGATTCTGATCCAGAATATATATATATATACATATATATATATATATATATATATATATATATATATATATATATATATATATATATATATACATATATACTTTATGGGGTCTCAGATGGTTATTTCAATGCGTTACACACGGAATCACAAACCCCTACACATTTTTGTGAAGGGTATAACAAGCACATTTCATTAAATACCTACTTGCATTTTGGGCTCATTTATGGTTGGAGCTTGCAAAGACAAATCGCTTTATGTACGAAATATTAAAATTAACTATGAATTGTAGCAATTATGCTCACAATGATTTTATCGTATCCTGATAATAAACTTCTTTTATTGCCTTATCCATTAATGGAATGTAATTTTAGTTTTGGAATTTTGTTCAGTCTTTTTTAATATATTTTGAAGAATAAGGAATGATCTTTAGGTTATAGAGAAAATAAAAAATTCGTTTTATTTTTTATTACACAAATCTATTATAAAAAAGCTTACAGAACTAAACAGGTCCTATATTACATAATTTTCATATTTCTTTGTCTATTTGTGGCGATTTTTCGCTCTTCTTGAAAAAGGTTCTTCAGCAATTTCTAGGAATTTTATTTCTCCCGCTTTCACTGGCTCTCGGAAAAACGGGTTTGGTTAATCATTCGCGCTTGCTTGAGAGGGCAATAAATATTTTCGATAAGGTGAAGTATCTATAAGTCATCCTCGACCGGATATTAAAATAGAAATACCACATCCCTTCATCGATGACAATAAAGTTCGTAGATGTTGGTACACTGATACACAGATATACCAACAAACCATACACACAAGCCCACATCCCAAAGATTACAAACTCACTTTGTAGTAGCATTATAAGGCTGGAAATGAAAGATCTACGCCGATGGAATATAAATGAAACGTCAACACTATATAGAAATTTAAAAACTCCTGCAATCTTGGTATAAGTAAGGCTTTCAAAACGACACCAATAAGGGTGATAGAATCAATATTATCCTTCGAGCCAATTGACATTCGTATAAAATACGAAAAAGCTCTCACAGGGAAATGATTAAGAGTAATAGGCGGGTGAATCAATATTGGATACAAAGCGCTTCGTTAACGAAACTTTACAGCTATAGACGAGTCTATATCGGAAGATATGACGTCAGATCGCATACCAGAGATTCGATTAACGGCCAATTACGAAACACTGACACCCAACTTCCACTCCTGGTTTACCAAACCTTTGAACCAGATATCTTTGGGGCTTCATTGTTACATGGATAGCTCAAGGGTGAGGAGAAGGACAGGACTTTATTTTAAAAATACCATGAAACCTTTACTCCGTCTGCTACTCTATTGCACAGGCTAAAGGTCATGCAACTAGGAAGCGTATTAGGGAGCTCAATGAAGCGAGAAGGCCAGGACCCGTAAATATATTCACGGATAGTCAAATGGCCACTAGAGCGATCTCAGCGGAGCGGATTAAAACGCAAACAGTTTGGCATTGCAAAAATGCTCTTAACAGTTACTCAACTCATGATGCACTGCACCACATATGGGTGCCTGGGCAGGCGGCAATAACTGGAAATGAAAGACCAAACTCACTTGCTTCTAGTGCAAGAAAGTTAAGTAACATAAGCCTGGTATGCACAAAAACTTTCAATGTACTAGAATTAAACTACATTGTAGTTCAAGAGAACTACAATTAGCTTCAGGCCCATGATGTCACTTGAACTTTTATTATCATTTCAAATATTTCAAAATTTTGAGTGCTTTCACCCCAAATGACAAGTGACAGCGTTTATAGGGAACATAATTAATTTCAAATATCAAACTCATCATTGAAAAAATTTGGTTATTTTGTTTCACAGTGTATAGGATTAATTTTTATCTTACATCTGGCTATAGTTTCTCTTTTTAATTCTCCAAAACAGCCTCGTATTCGTGCCTACTGTATGACATTAAAATGCTGAAAGTTTTAATAAGTACTTCAGCAATAACCTGATATTAATGATTAATATTAAATATATAAATATATTTACTTAAAAATTACTTTTGTTGTCATTTACTTGTTGCTGTGCGTAAGATAAGAAAGAAAAAAAACGGCAGCAAAAACGACATGCAGTCTACAAAAAATCACTTGAAATGCTGTTTGCTGTTGTTTATTATAACAACAACTTTTGACAAGTAAAACGTTTATTAAATATTAAAAAGTAAAAAAGCAATAAGTTATGGGATCGTACAGATGCGGTTTGTATAAAAAGTTTCGCAAATATGCAGCAATTAATTTTGTAAAAAAATACGTTTCAGAAGTAAAGAAAATTTCCGTTACGAGTAGTGAAATGATTGCTTTTACCTCACCCACAAATATGTAATTTATCGATATATTGTTTTTCATTTCTTAGCAAATGAATTGCTAATTCTTAAACAAGCAAAATAATAGTTCTAATACGTCATGAAACAACGTTAACAATAAATCACTCAGCGGTTAAATGAGAGAAAAACATGAAAATATTTCAATTAAATTGTTTGTTAAATATTTGTTTTATTGACAACAACACACAAGTAAACATTTTGTGTTCACTTTCATGACATGCGTTTCAATTATGCGTCAACTATAAAATAAGTAAGAAATCAAATAAATTGCTAAGGCCGGTAAGTAATAGGCTAAAAATAAATTTTTGTTGTTTTGAAAACATGCAGGCTATACTTTAAGTCGTGTGTTTGAATTCTTTTTATGCCCTTCACAAACATGTATAAGGGTATATATAAGTTTGTGATTCCGTGTGTAATGCATTGAAATAGCCATCTAAAGCCCATAAAGTATATATATATATTCTGGATCGCAATCAATAGAGATTACGATTAAGCGATCTCCGTCTGTCCGTCTGTAGTCGTTGAAATACCGTTTCTGAGAAAACGGTTTGAGATAGAAATCTCATTATTTAGCTAAAATGTGTTAAATTTTGGTAGTTGGTCTGCTATTGAAATTCAGTAAGATCAATCCACGCATAGCCCAGATATGTCTAAAACGCCGGGTTTTGAGGGGTATTTTTGCCCATTTTTTTAGCCAGATTTTTAAAAAAAAATTTGTTCCTAAAAAGTTAGCCATATTATTTTTAATGCCCATAAGATCCCAAAAATCGAAGAATTATTGAAATTGGCCCATATATACCCGAGATGTAGCATCTCCCAATTTTTCAAGAAATCGGCTCTGTAAGCCAAATAAAACAACATTTGGCACCAAAACTCAATCGGAAGGGTACATATAGGCTACCTAGAGGCAAAACCGGAAGACATTGGCCCATATACACTCGAGATATAGTGCCTCCCGCTATCTCAAGAAGTCTGCCCTGGAAGCCAAACGAAACAATTTATTACACCAAAAATTTGTTCAGAATGGTGCATATAAACTGTGTAGAGGCAAAATTAGAACATTGTTATACATCGGCTCATGTGCACCCTGGATAACGCTCCTCCCGATTTCTCAAGAAGTCGGCATTAAAAAACAAATAAAACAACTTTTGGTACCAAAAGTCGATCAGAATGGTACATATAGGCTACTCACAAGCAAAACTGGAAAATTTTTTGACATCGGCCCGTATACACTCGAGATATAGCGCCTCCCGTTATCTAAAGAAGTCGGCCCTGGAAGCCAAACGGTTTTTTGCACTAAAAATTTGTCAGAATGGTACGTAGTTTGTTCAGAGGCAAAATTTTAATATTTTTGTACATCGGCCCACATGCACCCGTGATAACGCTCCTCCCGATTTCTCAAGAAGTCGGCATTAAAAGAAAAATAAAACAAAAATCGATCAGAATGGTACATATAGGATATCCAAAGGCAAAATTTTTAAATTTTTAAAATCGGTTCATATATTCCCGAGATATAGCATTTCCCGATTTTGCAAGAAATCGGCTCTATAAGCCAAATAAAACAACTTTGACACCAACAATCAATCAGAATGGTACATATATTATTAAGAAGGGTATTTAAGATTCGGCCCAGTCGAATATAGCACTCTTACTTGTTTTTTTTTTAATTTATTCTCAAAGAATTTGCCGCCTATTGCAAAATTAATTGAAATTTTTTGAATACCTTTTTGTTTTGTGTAATTAAGTGTTAATAGCAACTTGCAAATGCATCGAAATTATTATTCATATGCTGATAAGGCAATTAAATTACTTAGTAAGGCTAATGGGTGGTCTGTGATGCTATTAAGGTAGGGTTTGAAAATCGAGGAATTTCCTAGAAATTCTGTCACCGCATATTGCAGCAACGGGGAGACAAGTAGAAGTTCTTAAAACTGTTAAAACAATTAGGTACATAAATTTACTAGCAAAGCAGTAGCTACGGGCAATTTCTGCATTCCTTCAACAATTTTACAATAATTAAAGATTTCTATAGAAAACACATTTGGAGCTGAATTAATAAAATTTCAATTGGCTCAAATAAATAAATAAGTTCACATTTGAAAATACATTCATAATAAACATTTTGTTGCATTAAAGTTTATTAAAAAATTTAGATGGTTTCTATAATATACAAAATTATCCCATGTTCCTTTCAAAATTTTACCAATATAACCTGGTAAGAAAAATTATTACAATATGAAAAGTTATCTGCTTACATAATGATATTTTTAGAGCAGAAAATAACTTTACATGAAGTTTGAAACTCAACATATATAGTGTAATGACCAAGTGGTCCACACTATTTCTAGTGTCGTATTTTATAAATTTATTTTGTAAAATACTTTCAATAAATAAATAAATAAATAACTTTGATATGTACACATAAATCTGAGCCTGCTTCTATAAAAAACGCCGCTATACATGAATTGGATAAAGTACCACACTAACAGTCCCAAGGCGGCGGAAACCTGCCGAAAACTCTAGAACTTTCTGCAGACAAGCAACACGTTTTGCAGTTTTATGCTTGTTTAAATGCAAAAAAGTTAACACAAATTTTATAAACAAATTGAGAAAAGTACAAGACTGACTCGCACAGCAAGGGTTCCGTACTACCGTGCAAGTTCTAGGCAAAGGTGTACCCTTTAGTTTTAAGCTTTTTATTGTTTTTAAAAGTTGTTGTTGTAAGAATCAGACACCTACACGCATCGTGTAAATTAAAAGCGTCTGTCTCATACGGTTCAAATGTTACAGCTGATTTTCAAACTAAAACGTGCCCCATGTACGAACTCCAATTAAATTTGAACTTTTTTCGGCTTTTGGTACTTGTTGCTGTAGAGGCCTACGAACTACATATATTGTTAAAATATTAACACTTTTGCTTGTATGCTAAAAAATTTAATAACAGCATGTTAAAAATGTTGTATGGAGATTTCCATACACAATTTTTAATATGCTGCTATTAAATTTTTTAGCATACAAGCATTTTTCTTTTGCGGCTCAAGAACGAAAGTAATTTTTTCAAATTAAAGGGTGCCCCCGACGATATTTAATTTTCACGTTTTGCTATTTTTGGTATTTGTTGTTGTGTACGCCTGGTAACTCCATATAGTGTGAAAATTTCAAGTCTCTATCTGTTACGGTTCGAAAGTTACAGCTAATTTTAGTCTCTTGTTTGGGAGCACCCTTTAGTTCTTAGCTGTTTTTGTTGTTTTCGGTAACTGTTGATGTAAAGCCTATATAACCGTATCTCCTGTGAAAATTTCAGCCCTCTAGCTCTAATGGTTCAAAAGTTGGAGCAAATTTTAGCTAATTTGCACAGTTTATTGTATGGGAGCAACCTTTAGTTCTAAAATTTTTGTTATTTTTCAAACTTGATTTTGTCAAACTTATGCGGCTGCATATCCTGTAAAAATTTCAGCTTTCCGGCTACTATGACTAAAAAGTTACAGCTAATTTTATCTAATTTTTTCAGTTTTTTGTATGGGGACTGCCTTTAGTTTCTATTTTTTGTTATTTTTTTTAATATTTGTTATAGTAACAGCTGGGAAGCCACATAAACTTTGAAAATTTCAGCTCTCTAGCTTTTACCATTTGGGAGAATGGGGACTGTGAGGGACGGATGAAGACATCTCTGTAATAGGGTTTCGTTTTTACTCTATGAGTACGGAACCCTAACAAAAGAAGGAGTGAATAATTAATAAGGTAGGTCGTTTTAACAATAAATCTTGTGAGATGCGATTTTTCTATAGCTTTTGGCACGAGAAAAAAAACGTTACGACATATCAGAAAAATCCGGTGTGTCGTCCTTAAACTGTTTTTGTATTTTTGCATGGGACCCCCTAAGGCAGTCTGGTACAGGGTCCAGGGTCCAGGTGTTCGAATTATATATTGGGATTGATCATTTATTTGATTCGTCTGCTGTCAATAATCAGTTCCACGGGCCAATATATGGGTGCCATGGTAAATGAAAATTTACCCCATGAAGCTAACTTTTGCCAGAGGGCCCCGATAGGAATTAAATGTATGACCAAACGTCAATATTTTTTTTTTTACCATGCACACTCCGTACCATATCTCCTTTTTATGGAGCCCCCATAAAAATATTTAAGTTGGATGCCTGGTAAATGATTTTTTTGTATGTCGCTGTAGAACTTTTTTTCTCCTCATGTCACAAGCTATCGAAGAATCGATGGCGCAATGCCGATAAATTTTGGTCCATACTAATCGGATCGGTCTAATGAGGAATAATTTAAGGATTATGGAAACAAAACAGTCTTTTATTTAAGCAAGCATTTTATGTTTTTGCTTTTGCCTTACAAAATATACCGTCACATATTATTTTTGTCATTCATTACGTCACTGCTACAGAAGCTCGGTATTCGCAAAAACGTTCAACCACGCTTTAAATGATAAGAAGCTCTTCGAGTCAAAATAAGGAATAAATGAATAAAATAGGCAGTTGCAAAATTAGTTCTATTTATCTTTTCCTGGCTTATATTCTGTTTACAAGTTTTAGCAAGATATTTAATATTTTATTAAAACACTTTTAGATTTTTGTAGAGAACCATTTGATTTTCTTCTATTTAATAACCCACCATCATAAAACACGTAGCACATAAATCAGATAGAAACATCCTAACAAAGCCTTGCCCGAGCTATTTTTTTTTTTTTGAAATGTTATACTTACCGAAAAGGTTTGCTCTTCTAACATTTCACTTACTCTTTGCCTTCAAAATATAATTTCGTTTTTTTCCGTGTAATATCCTCCTATATTCAGCAATACTAACGACATTGCCTTTTTATTTATTAAATATACATACATTTCTTTTGAATTCACCCTCTGCCTTTTATTCGGGAAATAAGAGGAGAGTCCCCACTTGGGCAAAAATGCGAGCCCTCATCAAATGAAAATATGGCCCACCGAAGCCCTAACAAACATTTCGCCAGATATTTTGTTTTATCATATACATATGCCATAGATTCTTCGGTCACAGTAAAAATTATTGAAACTATTTTCATACAGGGTTTGTTTTACTTGCAATACATAATACGTTTTTTGGTGGAAAATGTGTAAACATTTTCGTAGGCTTAAGGGCTGTTGCAAAGAAAATGTTGAGCTATATGTATATGTTCAGTGAACCTTTAAGAAAAAAGTTTAAAAATGCACTTTATTTTTGTTTCTTCAAAAAACAAAAGTCTTAACAATTTCAGCGTAACATACAAATCATGTTTTACCCTTCACTTAATCAATACACGACATTTTCAATGCTGTTTTAAAGAGAAAAAAAAACATATTAAACACTTGGCACAAAATGTGACAACTGTTATATGTGAATATATAAATAAATTATTAAATAAAAATGTTGAACAAAATTGTTTGGTTGCAACCATTTTATAAAAAAAAGAAAAATATGCATAATTTTTTCCATAAAACACTTGTTTATGTAGATTTGCTACGCATGCAACAGGCCGCGATAAGATTTTAGTACTGAAGCTTAAAAATAAATAAATATTTTCATAAAATTTGAAATTGATGTGACAACTGATTGCAACTGTATCTAATCGGCAAAATAAATAAGTCTACATTTACGATTTTGCCAAGTTTGACTGTTGCTTATTTATTTTTAGTCTTTCAAACTAGTTTTTACTTAAAAAAAAATTGTCTCAAGAAATACTGTGTGTTGTAAATAGTTTATTAAAGGTTGTTGTTGTCATAATATTTTGCCTTAGAGCATGTGTTGTTTAACAGAGAAAGGTATTTAGTTTTTAGAATTACTTAAAAAATTATATATAAAAAATTTCGTGCTTCATATAATTATTTAATAATTCAAAATTGGATAAAGATAGTTTTTTAGTTTAATTTTTATAACAGCTGCTTACAATAGATTCGTTTATCTCTACAATGCATTTTACGTCAGATGCACCACAGGCAGGAAGCTTCACTCATTTTAAGCAATAAGGGGTTAATTTTTTACCTGTGATTATTTCCTATTAAAAACATGTTTTCGGAGTTCTTAGAATATATTTGTTTCAAAGTTATAAAGAGCCTCGCCTAATTACCTTAACAAGCAGGCAGATGAGTCAATCAGCAGCCATAAATTTTATTATGAATTATGTCTTATATGTATATATTTCTGTATGTATGTATATCTCTAGTTTGAATTGGACCACATGGAAGCCTGTGTGTGGTCAAATGGTGAATGAATTAATTTTAAAATTTATGTATTTTTGAAGCAGCTTAGGAACAAACAAAAAAAAGTTTTGTGGTTTGTGTTTGAAATATTGGGCAAAACAAATTAAAGCTACTTAACATACTGACAGCCAGAGAGACCACCAAAAGCAAAAAACGTAAATCTTATGTTATTTTATTTCTCACTTATAAAACAACAATAAAGAATCCCACAAAATGGTTTAGTTAATTATTTCATCAAAACTACAAATCACAAATAAAGCAAACAACACCCAAAGTGTCTATGAGAACACAACACTTTTTGAGATTTCCTCTTTTCTTTTTTGCACTCGTACCAAAACGATAAAGTTAATATACATAAAACGAGACCAAAAACAGCAATAAAGTTGAAACTGGAAGCAGACACGAATAATCGAACGATTGGAACAGTTATACAGTTTTTAAAGTCAGCAGCCAAAAAAAAAAAAAAAATATTATATATGTATATATAAATACATATATATATATATATATATATATATATATATATATATATATATATATATATATATATATATATATATATATATATATATATATATATATATATATATATATATATATATATATATATATATATATATACATATATATATATATATATATATAGAAATGGCTTTGCCTTATATCTTAAATATTAATAGGTTTCAAAATAGAAAAGGAGGTAAATGCGTTAATAAATAACTATAATTTTGAAGGAAAACTATTAGCAAAAACCTTCAATGTTAAGAAGAGGAAAAGAAAACATAAAAGTGTGTACATATAACATACAAATAACAAAAAAAACGCGTCATAAACAGTACTTATAACAATGATTACTAATTTTTTAGCAGTAAGTAAATATTAGTAAGGAGCAGTAATAAGTGGGTTTTCAGAAAATTCACATTTTTTTTCAAGACGAGACTTAAAGATCTCAATACCTTCTGAAACGGTGTTGGTGTTACTTATCAGACGTAATCTTACGGTAGAGAAATGCCATTTTTAAGATTTTGTTTTGCGCTATTTGAAGGTGCTTAATATGGGTTTTAGCACAGTTACCCCACACTGGGCAACCATAGAATATTATAGCCTGAAATATTGTTTTGATAATCAAAATTTGGTTGCTATTATTCAGAGTGGAACTTCTGCTAATAAGTGGGAATAATATTCTTTTATATTTACTGATCTTGTCTATAATATGACATATATGAGGGTTAAAAGTCAGCGTAGTATCTAAACAAATTCCTAAGTATTTTATATTGTTAGACCAGTTAATGGTGCAGCCAGAAAGAGTGAGATTAGTACCAGGTAGGTAACAAGGTTTTCTTTTCCTTGTGAAAAAGATGGCTTCAGGATTGATTTTTATCTTCCATTTAGAATAATAGTCCTCCAATCGATCCAATGAGCATTGAATTTCTGTCAAAATATTTTGACTGAGAGCATGCGTATAGTAGATTGTCAAATCGTCTGCATAAGCAGCGAATTTACAAGGACTAATTTTGGGCATGTCAGCGCAATAAATATTATATAATATTGGTCCAAGAACAGACCCCTGTGGCACACCTGCTGGAATGCTATGCAAATCAGAAAAGGAATACACAATAATGTCTAGCATATAAAAAGTTTTTTACAAGCTTAACAAGAAACAAAGGTATGTTAAATTGAATCATTTTATATATTAAGCCACAGTGCCAGACAGGGTCGAATGCCTTTTCAATGTCAAGTAGTTCAAGCGCTGTTGATTGTTTAGATACTAGCCCGTTTTTGACATCATTACAAATCCTTTTAACCTGATGTGTAGTTGAGTGAGATCCTCTAAAACCAAATTGTTCATCGGGTAATATCTTTTTAGTGTTTAGAATGAACAAAATTTTTTCGCTTACAATTGTTTCAAGAATTTTCCCCAAACTACTCAATAAACTAATAGTGATAATTTGTATGTGAACGTAGCTACAATTTTCATTATCATATAACTTTTTGTTTTAGAATCATATGTCTCAGTATTGCATCATTAAACTATGCTGCAAAATTAAGTAGAGGTGAGTATTCAAAATAATTAAAAATGCTGTCATACTTCCAATCACAAATGTTTAACGGACATCGTAAGATCTTAAAAACATGGAAAACCGTGAGGGCTTACAAGCAGCACCAACGATAAATATCGAAGCTCTGATTATAGAAATTTTTTCAAATTGCTATCAGCCACTTGGTGAGGGTCTATATGCCGCCGACATTTCGTTGTTGCTAAACAACTCATCAGTGGACTCGAAAAATCTATAAAGAATGTTTGAAACCCTAATACTTATTCTTAAATTCTCATAAACAAATGAGAATCTGAAATGTTCAAACAAACAATTACGGTGGCAAAAGACAGAAAACATTAAGGTCTATTTTTGGACCAAAAATAATAAATTTCAATTGGCTCTTAGGCGGAAAGTTTTTCTTAAAGCAAAAAAATTTTTTATTCAGATTTCTTAAGAAGTAGCAATTGACAGGCCTGCCTTAAAAATACTTTTTTGCGTGTAGATCATCAAACTTTTTGGCTAAAATAAAAATTGATTTTTAAGGACAACACAAGCAAACTGCTTGTTTTCAAACTTTCGCAATTTTTTTTGGGAATATTTGAATACTTGAACTGAAATTAAGTAAAACCAAACACATACAATCACAAGTTTTTTCTAATGCAACTCCACAAAGTGGAGATAAAAGAACTTTTTACAGATTTTGACACCTACTTGGAAATTTAAGATAATATATTACCAGAATATAATTCTTTCATTTTCAATTAAAATTCTTCATTAAGTACTTTTAAAGTCAAAACATAAGAAGAATATTTTATAACACCTTGAATGATGGGTGGACAATGGTGTACAAAATATACGAAGAAAAAACATAACTATTATAGGGGTGCTTCAGATTTGCTTCAACTTTATTAGGCAGTCAGTCTACTTGATTTTGCTATATTTGTTTTTGTTTTCAATGTTTGTTGTTTTATAATCATGTTATTGTTGTATTAGTAGCTATTGTTGTTTTATTGGGGCACAATCTTCACATTTCTTTATTTTCATTTTGCGACTGGATTTCATGTTGTTGTTTTTTTAGTTTAAATGATCGACACACGTTCGTTTGTTTTGTGTTCCATTTACCCTGCATCCCAAAAAGCTTTGACTTCTTTTCATGGGTCCAAAAGTTGATTTCGGTCCGCATGTTACTACTACTAAGGTGGCCCAAAACCAAAAAAAAAAAAAAAAAAACGCACACAAAAACACCAACAACAACAGAAACTGTTCGAACCTAAAAGCCAAATTCAAGCGCAACGATTTATAAGGCTTTACGTATATACATACATATGTACATATGTATGTATATAAATAGTTTTTGTTTGCTTATTGTACTACACACACACACACAGGTATGTAGGCATGTACTTGTGGTTATGAATTTAATCCAATATTCTTTACTGAAATGAAATCTTTATTTCCTTTCGTGACTATAATTACGAGTGTAAGCAAAAGAAAGAAATCAAATTTGAAGAAAAATCTTCAATCAGGGAATGAATATAAATGATTCTGGTGTTTTATTTCATGACCAACGATTAACAAAAATACAAATTAAAAAAGTTCAAAGAAAAGAAAAAACAAGCCCAACCATGACTGACTATTTATATACACATGTTTTTGGGAAGGTGTAGCCGTAAGATTTTTTGAAAAAAAAACCCCAAAATCGAAACAGACATGTTGGAGTTTTCGTACGAGAAATGGAATTTGTTAAAAAAAAATTACAAGTGTCTTATATAGTTTTTATATTTTTTTCAATTCATAATGAGAAATTTGGCATGAGTGAGACACACATAAATTGTTTCTAGCCAGAATGTTTCTGTAGAAAAATCTTTGGAAAACGTTGTAGTATATTTTAAGAGGTTTTCAATAGCCATCATCAAACGCCTTCTCTTTAGCATAGCATTGGTATAGCATAAGCATTATAGCATAGAAAAAATCCAGTTACATTTCGTTTAAGTTACCTATAAATGGTCATTAATTTCTTGTTATTTTTTTAAGCAAACATGCGGTTTTTTTAAATTAAAACATGTCGTCAATTGTATTGCGCATGCGCACAGCACTGCAATGAAAATAAAAACGTCAAAATGCATTAAATGCCTGTAAGTGAAATGTAAAATATGCCTGGCATATGGATTGAATTTAATTTAACTCGTATCAGCTATTCGCAATGGTTCATGTAACTATTTTTAATAATTTTTTTTTTATTACATTTATTTTTGTTTTCAATACTGCATTTAAAAAAAAACATTGTTTTGATTGTAACAGCGACGCATTGTAATGCATAAATAATTAAAAATATATAGAGATATGTATTAGATTTTGTTGCTCTACAAAATATCTGTTAGGGGGACAAAACAGTTACGGTGAGTATAAACAATGTATAATATACATACTTCCATGAACATTATGCACAAAAATGTGCAATTTTAAGAGTTTTTAGACATCCGTACTCATAGAGTAAAAACTGAACCCTATTATTGAGACTCCTATATCCATCCCTGCGTCATAGGCCCAAATCTCCCAAGCGCTGAGAGGTGAAATTTACACAGGGCTTGTGGTTACCCTTCTTCTATAGCAATAAACAATAAAAACAACAGAGAGTTAAAAACTAAGGGGCGTTCCCACACAAGAAAGTGTGAAAATTAGCTGTAGTTTTTGAATCATAAGAAATAGAATCTTGAAATTTGCATACGACAATAATAACCAAAAAAAATTCTTGCGTGCTCCCACGCAAGAAATGAAAATTAGCTGTAACTCTTGCACCGTAAAATATAGAGGCTTGAAATTTTCACTTGGATGTGCAGTTAGCAGACCTACTTAACAACAAATACCAATAATAACAAAAAGTGAAAACGCAAATGTTGCCCCAAAAAATTGACTTTAGTTTTTGAACCGCGAAATTAGAAATTTTCATCGTATATGTCTCTACAACAACAAATACCAAAAAATTAAAATGTAGGTGGTGTTCATTCGTGGGGACACTCTTTACTTTAAAAATCCGCTACAACTTTTGAGCCGTATGAGATAGAAGCTTGAAATTTACACATTGTAGGAAGTTCTCTGGCCTCGACAACAGCAACTATTAAAGACAAAAAAAAGTTTAAAGCTCAAGGGTACAACGTACCAGGGTTTCCCTTTGTCTAGAACTTGCACGCTAGTACGGAACACATGCTGTGCAAACTTTATTTGTAAAATTATTAGTTTTTAAGAAATTTGAATATATGTACGACTGAACTACTTCCAATGGGGTATCTATAAAAATAGCTGTTAAGTAATAATTATTAGTCATAATAATTATTAATTTGATTCTTTTTATTTTAAATGTAAACAAATCGATCACTACATCATTACTTTCAGCTTTCAAAAAGTATGTATGTATGTATGTATGTACTATAAACAATATTTGAACATGATGTTCATTACTTTAATTATATTTACAAAATTTGAAATTCTTTGATTCATATAATTTTTTTTATCTTTGAACAAACAATAAACAACGTTATCAAATATAACAGATGTTTTTTTACGTCGTTATTGTGCTTCATACGACGAATTTACACAGCGAATTTTAACCGGTGTATTCGTCGTGTTGGGCGAAATTCGTTGTTCATCCCAGTTGTGTTCCCAGCATTAAGCGATCCATTTTCATCAATGTCAGACTTTCAATTGAGAAGAAAAAAATTGGTTTAACAGCTTAGTTTGTCGAATTCCAGTCGAATACTTTTGAAACGACGAAATGGATAACCCGTTACTTTCTGACATTCTCAAACTTGAAGGTTTCGAAACAACTTAAAGTTCGAATTTCAAGCGAATATAAAAATTTTGAAAAACAGTTTAGTAACACATGTTTACTATAAAATAGATAGTAGGTGTAATTTACAGCAATAAATTTTCTTTTAAACAAGCAGTTTTATCCAGGACCTAAGAATAACTTTTCCAAGAAAACCGAAATAAAAAATGTGTATAAAAAACTAAATAAAATAATAAGAACTCCCCTTAAATATGTCCAATAAATTTTCTATGCTTTAACAGTGTTTAAGGAAACAACAGTTGGACTTTGTTGCGGTCATTATGCCCTACCAAAACACTCACCTTAAGACAAAAGGTCAATTAGTCTATTAAAAAAATGGAATAAAGAAAAGGAAACAACATCATAACAAAAGGTAGTTTCTTTCTTATCGATGTAAAGTGAAAAATTCAAAAATTCTCTAACACATTTCCACATACATAAATAATTTTCCAGATATTTATCAAAGGCATTTTATTAGCCTTAAGCAATTAGCCGCTTATATTTTTAAGTTTCAATTTGAGTTTGATGCCACCAAACTTGTATCAATGAAAACAGACAGACGGAGATGTTTTACTACTTGTACAAATTATCTCCTACTAATGCTTTTAAACTCCACTTAACGATCCAGCTACAACGAAAATTGAGTCATTAAAAGAACCATTAGAAAGTCAAAGTCATGCGTTTTATAATGCAACAGGAAAACTAGAAGAAGAAAAATACACACAAAAGAAAGTTAAATTATGTTTGCCAGTTTTAATAATTAATCATTTATTTTTTACTTCCAACATTTCTTTGTTTATTATTGAAATTTCTCATCAAACATTTTAGGAGTTTTCCTTAAGGAGGTCTGCCATTCGCTGCTTGGCAACGCCCCCTATTTTGTAAGAGTCTTTTGTTGGCTGATGGCTCAATTTCATATGTTATTTCTCTCTATTGATTTTTGAACAGTATTCTCATGGAAATTTAACGTCTTTCTAGTTGCCTAAAAATTATTCAAGTCACCTGTTTCCAAAATAATTGCATCCGGCGTTCTTCTTGTTACAAAATAAATTTTGTAATAGTTATGCTTTTTACATTGAAAAAATGGAAAATTTTTCAAAAACCAAAGAGAAGGATTACACTAGCAGCACTACACAGAAAGAAAGAACTCGTTCTAAATTTAGGTTTTTTTTACTTGATTTTAGTACGAAGCATGCTTGAAAATTTAAGTACTTATAACCAGGGCTGGGCAGTATTTGAAATACATGTATTTGAAATACGTATTTAAAATACAAATACGTATTTTGTATTTGTATTTTAAATACGTCTCACGAATGTATTTGTCTTTTGTATCTTAAACACTAAGCGCTTGAGTATTTTGTATTTCAAATACTTGTGCTCTCAAAACACATTTTTCAAAATACATTTTTAATTTATGCTAGAAAATACGCGCTAAAAATTATTCCATCACACATCAACTAAAAGCGCAAAACTTTGTTATTGTTTTATTTCCAAAAAATGGCAATACCACAATTTAATTACCAAAGTACCTGTGTAAAGTAAACGCAACTGAATGCACACACAATGAGAAAGTCGCCAAGCTGTCAGAAAGTTAAACAATGAAAAAAATAAATTACAAGGAAAAAACAGCGTTTGACATTTTAATCTAAAACAAGAACAGAAAATATAACAATTTCAAATACTTGCTTTTAGAATGCAGTATTTTGTATTTTGTATTTTAAATACTCCGAGAAAAAGTATTTGTATTTTGTATTTTAAATACACAACTTCATGTATTTTGTATTTTATATTTTAAAGGCATGTATTTTGCCCAGCACTGCTTATAACACCCAAATGTACTTAAAATAGCCCGAATTGGCATTAATTAATAAAATCAATCCTCCTAAGGCCGAAAATGAGCACGAACTATTTATTTTGGGTGTATTTTTAGCCAGCACTTGTGTTTGCTTGTATAAGAGCGCCTCGATGGTTGAATTGGTAGAGTGCTCTGCCAAGAGTCTCCGAGGTCGCAGGTTCGATTCCTGCCGAAGGCTCTGGGTGTTTCTCCAAACGAGCAAAAGGCTTCGCAGTTTTGTATTTGTTAAAAAAAAAAAAAAAGCATTGAATATTGTTTCATTTTGTTAATGGCTGGCGATAGCTGACTTGGTAGAGTGGCTAGACTGGCAGTAGTTGGGTTCTCCAGGTTCAAATCGGCAAAGAGACAAAATTATTTATAAATTATTATTAAATTAAGGATATGGAACAGAATATTTCAGATACGAATTTGGGATTAAATAGCCTTCAGAAACATCGAATCAAGTGCATAATCAAAACAAAGTCAAACCTTATGTATTTATGTCAATCCCAAACGGTGTCAAAAGTATGCTAAGTACCAATGTTCTTAAACCAAGAACGGCGTTCTTGATTTTAAGCACATGGATTTGAGCTATATTCTATCCGAAACTGTGAATGAATATGGCTAAAATTTAGCGCTTGAAAAATGCGTACTTGAAATAAGCACAACATACTTGATTTATGAAAATTTGTGCTTACCGAACTTCGGACACCGCTTGGGGATTGATTTAAGTAGAAATAAAGGCAATTGTTTTTTTTTTTGGCGTATAGAACAAAATCAAATTTTTTTAAATGTAACAGGGTTCGGCCTATAAATTTGAATAGAGAAGACAGTAAAAAATTCTATACAAAAATACCATTTTATATAGAAAAAAAAAACATTTTATAAAATTGTACTGTTTTATGAAAAAATACCATTCAAAAAAGTACCATTTCATAACACACAATTATTATTCACAAAAAAGTTTAATTTAATACGAAAGTATCGTTTTATAAAAAGAGTACCGCTTTCTATAAAAATTCAAATTTTATTAAAACGTACAAATTTATGAAAAAGTACCACTTTGCACAAAAAGTACCATTTTGTAAAAAAAAATCATATTTTACAAAAAAAGTTTTTTATGAAACAGTACTATAAAATGGTAAAAGAGTATACATATTTATAAAAAAGTACCTTTTCATAAAAAGTACCATTTTATAAAAAAGTATCATTTTATAAGAAAGTACAATTTAATGAAAAAGAGCCATTGCATAAAAATGTACCTTTTTATAAAAAAATTGCTACTCTATTAAAAAAAATACCATTTTATGAAAAAGTACCGCTCTATAAAAAAGTACCATTATATAAAAAAATGCTATTTTATAAAAAACTATAATTTTATACAAAAATACCATATCCATTTTATAAAGAAAGTACCATTTTATAAAGAAAGTACCATTTTATAAAAAAGTACCAGAGTTTTGAAAGTCTACATCTAAATTTCATTTGAGAGGTGAGATTAAAGTTTCCCAGCTTTGGCACATTATTATTGTGAAACGACATAAGAAACCAAGTGAGCTTCACATTATGAGTCTGAAATGTGTCTAGCAAATTTATTTAAGAAGTACCACTTTTAAAACATGGGCTTAGGGGATTAAGAAAATGTTATCTATAAAACTTTACCATAAGTCTCTCACATTTTGATTTTATTTGGAAAAATACCACATAAATAAAAAAATAGCCTGCAAATTTTGAGAGAGGAGATAAAAAAAAACGGATACCTGTATCAGCGTTTTTAAAGTTTACATATGAATTCTTATTGTTAATCGCCATAAGAAACCATGTAATCCTCAAAGTAAAGTTGAAACCTCCATTACATTAAATTCACATGTAAGTTTTCAAAACGCCGACACTCGTTTTTTTTTTGTCAGCCCTATCAAATTTTATAGGCCGGACCTGCTAATCTTGTTTGTGTTGCACAGTGTAAAATATTCTTTGCGTGAAAAGAAAATGAGTCCTGTTCAGGAATAATTTAGGAATAGAAGAAAAGTTCTGCTACTTCCATCTTTTCTTTCTGCATAAAACTGCCACCGCTTTCCCATTTCTGTAAGAGTACAGTTATTTACTAGCGTGTTGGAACTCCCTTTTTCATTTCTAGGGACTCACGGGAAAAAAATGTTCGACTAAAAATAAGTAATTTGTGGATAAGTAACGTTTTTTTTTTGTAAAATCCAGGCTCACTTGAACGAAAACAACATTAAATTTTCAAAAAATATTTAAAAATATAGTCGTTGACTTGCTGTGTTTGTGGTGGTAGAAATTAGAAAATTTATATACAAAGACACAACAAATTTTTTTTAATAATTTGAAATCTGTTATTGTTTTTCCTTTCAACTCTGGCGTTGCCTTGTAAACTACTAAATTAGGACCTCAAATTCAATTACAAACCAAAAATAATAAAGTGCATGTGTATCAGACATCTGCCGAGAAACAATAACCGCAAAAATATTTCGCTTACGACTTGAAGTCACAAAGTTGGTAGTCACAAAAAAAAATTTGCTATTTCAACTTGCAAGCAAAGAATATGGTGACTTTAAGGTGAATTGGTATAAATTAGAATACAAAACCTGAGTATTGAATAGAAGAGATAAAAGCATATAAATTATATTCAAGTAGACTTCGTAAAAAATTTCTTTAAAAAGCTGTACGTTTTGTAAAACTTTAATGAAATTTTTACAATTGAAAAATAAATATTTTTGATACTTTATGGTCCTACATAAAAATGTCAAATTCAGAGCTTGCAGATGCCTCACTTCCTACAACAATTAGGTGTTACCAACTCAGATCTACCAAGGTCAAATCACTAGAAAAGCTGATTTTTCCTTATTAGTAGAGAAAAGTTTGCTTATAAGCCGCATAACGTGCACTTTAGCAAAGATATTCGCCCTTATTATGAATGCTGACATCGACGTCAACACAATACTATAGTCGTCGTCACATTGATATGCACTCGCTGTCACCCCAACGCCATATCGGTATTAATTAAAAGCATTGTGTTGACGCCGTCCTGTTATCGACTATATATTTTGAAGTTTGCTTGATTTGTTTCTCTTGTTAATTTACAAAATATTATCGCAATTTAAAAGATAAATATGTATGTTGCTAATGTTGTATTCAAGTGAGAGTTCTTCGCTGATTGTTTTAGAAATTGCATTAAAAACCTCCTTTTGCATAGAATTGTGCTTTTCAAAAAATTCCTTTCCTTGGTCATTTGATTTTCTTTTTCTTGAAGTAGGCTGTTCTAATACCTCAATGGCCTATGCGGAAGTTGATGGCACTTCCGCAAAATCCTCGCAAATTATTTGTTCTATGGTAGATATATTTTCATGTGAAGTTCCATCATTTGATTGTCGTATACCTTGGACAACACCTTCAGGATTAAACTACTTCTCAAATTGAAGCAAGTTAGAAACAGCTTCTTCCAAAGGTGAGAGTGGTAATAATTTGCACAGTCCTCCACCTGTTGCATTGAGCTCAGCTTTATTGTTTGTTAACTTTTTTTTTTTTTAATTTACATTTAAAATCTCTCCAAACCTGAACATATGACACATTTAAAACTTATACTTTGAAGAACTTTGAAGATAAAAATCCTTACCTTTTGCCAACCATCGCTGTCTCTAATTGGCGGTTCAATAGAATTTAGCTTCATCTGGATGTCTTCCCATTCTTCTTTAAAATTATTACCACTTGGGCCCCTCCGAAATCCTTTGGCTAAACTTGGATTACTTTCAAGCTGTTGTATTAGCAATTCAAATTGTTTATTGGTGGTAATTTTGATTTTTTTTCCATTTCCGTGACAGTTGAAAATTTGCATTGAGTTGTTAACAAAATTTTTGTCGACAAAACCAAAGCCAATCTAAGGCAACGTCGCCGTTTTGTTACCTTTGATAATGCCAAAATGTAATCGGTTTTAATCGAAAGTTGGCAATGTTGTCAACGGCAATGCCATGAGAGTGCCGTCGACATCACTTATGCCGGCGTTGACATTCGCAATAAAACTGATTAATTTCAAGCGACTTAAAAAAATTATTTTTAAGAAAGAACCAGGAGATCTTTGGGCCATACGCTATCAAATTGATGTTAAAACAATTTGTTAACTGACCGCAGTTACATTTTTATAATACTAATAACTAGAAATGATCTCAATCTGCTGTGCTGTTCTCTTTTCAATTTAATATCTTATTTCGCAAGTAAGGAAATGCTTTCGCATAGATTTCATTGTCCCCACAAGGGGTTTAACTAATTTCTTGCCTAAGTAACTACTTTACCTTTGCTTCTTTGACTATCAAGTAAAAATATATTCTCATATACATATGAACACAAAACGCGCCACATAGCGACAAAAAGTCTCATATGATCCATGTTTAAGTGCTGTTGGTTACAACATACTGGCTGGCACAATTGCCGTGTGCTTCAGCAATAACCAAAAAAAAAAAATAATAATAATAAAAAGACAAGAGAAAAACAACACACTGACTAACTAAATTGCTGGCTGCAACAACAGTCTGAAAGTCACCACAAATACTCACACACAATCATGCATATGTTGCATACAAAACCAACATATGACAGATGTGGCTTTGTAGTTTTTAATTTTTTGTTTAATTTTTTATGTTCAATCTTCAATATGCCTGGCAGCAGCCGTAGTCTAAAAGGATCGTTGGTTCTCCGCCTGCATGGCTGGCTGACTAGATGGCTGGGATATTGTTTGTTGGTTTTGTTCAATGTTGTGAAAAATATATGTGTGTATAGAGTCTGGCTTAAAGGTACATTGATTGTTTTAGCTTAAATCAATTTTAAAGTAAATAAAAACCTGAGTAAAACTTTAAAATAAATGCCAGCTAGCTGGTGAACAGTAATATCATTACCTAAAGTATTTCAAGAAGGAAAGGGGGAGATGACAGCAAAATTGAGAGATACAAAATTTTAAAAACTGAAATTAAAATTACATTTTTTATATTGCCTTTCAGTTGAGATGCTGATCATGTGCATGATAATGTTGTAAATGTAAAGATTAAAGATGCAGAACAAGATCAGTGGTATATACTAAATGCAAGATCATCTCTTGATGATGCAGTAGTGGTTAATGAGGCTGGTGTTATGTGCATTTTTAATGAATGCTAAAAAGAAGTTGGCATAGGACTATGAGCAGGGTAAATTATGAAATCTGGTACTTTATAGCATACATTTTTCCCTTTTTCTTTATTTTCGTCTCGCCCGTATCTGCTAAGGTTATAACAAGAGGTTATTGGTTTTTAGGCAGCCTGTCTAGTCTAAGCTGGCACACATTGTGAAGATGAAAAACATAGAATAGTTTTCTTCATGATGCATGTCGAATCTTATGCCCTCTTAGTTTTACCCGTTTTCCACCCCATTAAGACATTAAGACGAATAATCCATAATTATGCTTCCAACAAGATGGAGTTACAACTCAGGCATACTGCTCGTCCCACTCTCTATCATATATCCTCGGTTGGGTGGCTACAAAGTTTTTCTTATTTAAATATTTCTTTAAAAAGAGCTGAAGGAGCTGGACTCTGAAATTCTATAAAAAATTCATAGAAAATGCTTCGAATAAAGTACGCTAGATCGAAGCAAACAAGGTACAGCATTTGAAAGATACAACTTTCAAAACACAAAGTAAACTTTCTTCTGAGCTTTAATATAAATTTCTATAAATATTGTCGGCAAATGAAATCAGAATAAAAAGGTCTATCGTTAAATAAATGATAATCTTACTTATGCATTACCCTTTATATGGAGCTGTTAACGCCACTGCCGATCAGGTATGGCAGTGTTCAATTCTAATTATCGTTTGTCGATTATTTGGTTTAGAAATTTTAGTAACTGGTAACTGCTGTAAAGTCTATGTTAGCAATGTGCGCGTGAGTCTTTTTTGGCTTGTGTCACGCACGTTCACGGTCAAATTAATTTTCCTCACTCACGAAATTTTTTTTTTTTTGGGTCTCACGTCACGCATGCTCACCAGCATTTTTCAACCACGCATC
Source organism: Sturmia bella (assembly GCA_963662145.1). NCBI lineage: Eukaryota > Metazoa > Arthropoda > Insecta > Diptera > Tachinidae > Sturmia > Sturmia bella. Next base: position 29,145,898 of record OY759171.1, on the reverse strand, counting down.
TTCACGCACGAAAAACGAAACAAATTTTAACAAACAATCACGTTTGTATTCAATCCAAATATAAAATGAGGCCGGAAGCGATAACAGCCTGAATCTTAAACAAAGTTTCGAAAAAGCAGTGTTTTCAATGTAGAACAATTTCTTTTAAAATATGAAAATGGGCAATTTAGTTTTTTGATAAATCAAAGATTATAATATTAAAGAATTCATAGATAATTTGATTAAAACATGTTTTCTAGGACATTTTGGCCCTTTTTGCGGGTCTTATAGGACTTTTATTAAGGATTAAAGTATGAAGAATGGAAGAATAGAAGTCTGTTTTGTTTGTTTAATTTCAACAAATTTCATCAGACATCAATTTGAAATTCACATCAATATGAAATTCTGTTAGTAGAATTATGTAGCGCATATAACTTGCCTTAAGTAGACATATGTTGTTATCGACATTACGCAGCTTTGCTTCCCTTTTAATGCCTGTTCATTGCTTCAAAAGTGGATTTTTACCAGCATTTCGAAATGTTATATTTGGTACTAATTTTTACTTTTGTCTGTACTACAATTTAATTTTCAATACAGCTATTCGCTTTAGAAACGAAAACAGCATTAGTGTTTTAAGTTTTTCGTGAAATTTCGTGATATTTCGTAAACTGCCTTAAAATGATAATCACGCACTATCACTTATAAAGCTTTATTCTTAAATCAGCCTCACGCACTTATGCGTGATTATTCTAAACCTGATCCTGATCCGGCGTGATTCACGCGTGAATTACGCTTGACACGACATTGCAGCAAAGTTGATACAATTTTTCACGATACCACGAAGTATATTTATAAAGTATGTATACGGAAAAAACTATAGACTATAATTTCTCTAATAAGTATTTTTTAAATATTTCAAATAAATACGCAATTGGATTCACATATTCCTGAATTTTTATTTGCTGCTCAAAATCTGGTGCAAAATGGGTGCTCAAGCGAATAGCGAAAATTTTTTATTTACTAGCTGACCCGGCAAACGTTGTTCTGCATTCAAATTTAACTTTTTGTTTTTGCAAAACGTGCAATGACACACATTAAATTTCTTATGTGAACCCTCCACACAGACCCCAATCACTTGTGAAAATTTCATATAAATCGGGCAGCCGTCTTGGAATGATAAAAATCCGAAAAAACACGTAAAGCCAAACAGAATTAATGTAATTTTATTTTTTGTTTTTGCAAAACGCGCAAAGATACACACATTAAATTTCTTATGTGCACCCTCCATACCCACCCCAATCACTGTTGAAAATTTCATTGAAATCGGGCAAGCCGTCTAGGAGGAGTATGCGAACAGGAAGTTTTGCCACTTAATTTTATATATGCAGAAGATGTATGAGAAACAGCATATGAGACTTCTGTCTGCACCATTATAGTTTCTACTTTTTGATATTTTTTCAATACTGGCTGTTTAATTTTTCGTTTAAGTTAAGGTAGGCATATAAAAGCCCACAAACAAGGTGACTACTATTCTCCTACTGAGCTTTCTTTTGGCCAAGTACTGTATAACATGTACTACAACTAAAAGTCCATATACATATATGCATATGGATACATCAAACAAAGAAGAAGCCACCTGAGAACATTACACTTCTTAAGAGTATACTCTGTGATTGCTCGACTTAGTAATCGATATGATGCCATGGATTTTTCGATAGCTTTTGGTACGCAGAAAAAAGTTTCACTACGACACATCATTAAAATATTTATCCTAAGGGGACGTGATACGCGGTTGGTGTGTTAGAAAAAAATATTGGCGCTAAGAAATTATTGGGGGTTGGCCATACATTTGACTAATTAATCCCAGGAGCCAGAATTTGGGCACCTCGAAAATTAAATTTTCCCTCCTCTGCACGCTGGAGCTATTTTACTAAGCAAAATGTACGCGAGTCGATTCCCAAGAGGTTTTTCTCTCCACTATTTTTTCGAATGCACCCCGTACCATGCATCCTTACTTGTGGTCCCATACAGAAGTACAAAAAAATGAAAATCGAACGTCTCGAAATGATTTTTTTGACATGTTGTAGTGAAACTGTATTATGTAGAATTATATAATTTTAAAATTTAAAAGTATTATTATACTACTTATTTTCAAATAAAAATAAAATAAATAAATAAAAAAAATAAACTTGTTTTCCTATCCAAAAATCTGTGGCGCAAGATAGAAAAATGTTTGTCGATACAAATGTACATGTATCTACTAAGCTATCATATGTGAAATTTACTGAGAACTCTTATATAAATTAAGAGTTTGATCTTGCAGAAAACTTCGGAAGCTTAAATACAAAATTACTCTAAATCTTATAATCTTAAAATATGCTTTTGTGAAATTTGTTTAATATTTTTTGTGCCATTATTCGTATCCCCTTAAGTAGCTACTTAAATACATGTATATAAATATTTTCCCAAAATACATGTCAACAAGAAATTTAGTGGTCACGTTTGTTTCTTCTTCTTCTTTTTTTTTGAGCAAATATATATTATTCATATATGACCCTACGTCTAGAAGTGGATCATAACTTGGTCTTAAAAAATAACCCTGATACCTTATTTATTTCAGACACAAGTTACTAACCACGTTATGAAAAGTACCAGAAGTCAATATTATCATCACTCATATTAAAATAAATTTTTAATGATGCTGTTGCTATTCTTCTCAAAACATTCTTTCGCAATAGCAGACTTTTGTTGATATTATTATTTTTATTATTATTATTATTATTTTGCAGATGTTTCTTTGCCTACTTTTTTTTTAGTTTTATAATTTTTATTTCTCTTTAAATACCTCTTACCACAGACTACACACATGACATAGACATGCAGGCAAGAAAAAATATTTATAGTCATGTAGTATGAACGTTACAACGTTCAAGTAAGAGTACTATGTTGTATGTTGTTGTTTCGTTTGTTTTATAATGAATATAACTTTTGAGACAATCAGACGCCAATTGCACGTTTTAGTTGTTTTTAAATCGTATGCACTACTATTGCAAACGAAGCAAACAAAGACTAAAATTAATTGAATTTTTTTCTGACAACATGTTGCTTGTATGATTGTTTTTTGTAGTTTCTACTTGAAATTCAACAAAAATGTTTGTGGCAAACAGAAATTGTTGTTGCAATGAATGTTGTTTGTCAGCTGACAGAAAAAAGAAACATTTTCAGCAAAATACCAAACTTTATATCAAATGTTTTCATACGGTTTCCTTTTAAAGAATTAAGAAATTATTTTATCTATTTCTTACTATTGTTCAAAAGATTGTTCTCTACTCACATGTACATATGTATGAATATTCTAGAAGTATATTTGGAATAAAAATTCCAAAGAAATTGATTTTTTTATGTTTTTAGTTTTTAAAGGTCGGCTTCTTAATGGTTTTACAAAAAACTTCAAAGATTTGGAGGAACAAACACTTATTTATGAACCAATTAAATTAAATGTTTAACAAAAAATAATGATAAATTGGATTCTAGCGAATCTTATACAACTTTTACCAAGGTATGCATCAATACGAATTTGTTGGGACACCCCTTATCATTACTCCCATCTTATAACACAATGAAAATTACAGCGTGTCGACATAGTTATATATCTATGTACACCTTCACAGCAATGAATACATTTGTAATACAGTTTGTTGGCAAAATATTAAAAATTCTTCCATTTCGACGTTTCGAAACACCAAAATTCTCTAAAAACGCATACAATATATAAAACTTCTCTAAGAGTTGTGTTTTCTATCACGAAATCAGTTTATGTTGCTTTTAATTAATAAAACTTAGCCACAACTCAAATTTGTTCAATATTTTCACTAAAGATACAATTCTAGAACAGCTATCGTGCTAATTGAATTGTTGGGGGTGGTATTGTGTATTTGACTTCTAAATTCTATTAAGTCAGATTGTACCAACTTTTGCATACCTGACCTTTAGCAACGCAAATTATAGGAATAACAACAACATTCACCAAAGTAAATTTTATCTGTCCAATAACACACAGCCACCAACGCCAACATTTCGTAGGCATCTATGTACATATGTGCTTATCGACACAATCAAGCATATGAGCATGTACCTAAATAAAAAACATGAATGTATGCTGAAGTTTATTATTATGAACTTAATACATTAATTATTTATTTGCTTTAAGAACCAATTGATATGTATTAATTTAGGTCCAACAATGAACCTTTTTCAGCTGTCTATGTGCCGACGACATTTCGTTGGTGCTAATCAACTCATCAGTAGACTTGAAAAATTCTTAAAAGTTTGTTTGAAACTTAACTACTTGTTCCATAATTCCCATGAACAAAATGTGTTTTAGTGTAATAATGACAAAATCAAAATAGTCTATAATTCACAAACTTGAATAGATAAGCAGTATAACCTGACATCAAAAATTAGCACGATCGGGATTTCCATTCGTTATGTTTGTGTTGTAGAGCGATAGTGTCACCTAGAAATGATAGTGGAAATATAGTCAGCAATCTAATTTTTAGAAAAAACCCCGGCCAAAAAAAAAGTCTTAGATCAATTTTCACTGCGACTAATATCGAAGACGTAGCTCATTATGCACAGGAATTTTTAAATTCACTAAATCTTTTTGGACAGCCAATTGGCGTTGAAAATTGGAATTTCAATCATGCTTTTGAGATGTTTAAGCCAACATGTGAAATGGGATACAACTACTTAATAAAGAATTGGAGGATGATTTAAATGTAGGTAGCTGCCATTATCAACGGTCCACACAGAGAAAAAAGCACCTGATAAAGTAGAACAAAATCAATAAGATATCTCTATGGTTTTTTTTCAAGAAGGATTCCTTATTATTTTAAATGAGAAAACCTTATTGAAAAAACAACAATTAATGAAATTAAAAAGATGATTTACGTGTGTTTATATAGGAAACTAATAAAACCAACAGGGAAAAATTAATAGGATTACCTAATAAAATCAATCAGAAATTCTTATTGTATACAATTTACAAGAAAACCTAATAGTTCTTCTCTATAGATTTTTTTGGTACCATGCAAATCGGAAACTGAGTAAAAACAAACGTGAGTAACAAGCTTTCTTCTTGGTTTTATGTGTTTTTCTTGTTGAGACAATTAATAAGATTTGGAACATGGAAATAATAAGAAATACCCATAGAAAAATCTTCTTTTCTCTCTGCTGGGATACCCCTCAGCCTAAAAACGTTTCAAAGAGAGAATCTTATTGAATCTATTAGAAAGTTTTCGCTCTGTGCAGCAGTTCGATAACTTTCTTACGTACCGGCAATGCCAATGAGCTCAGCTGTTCTGTAGATCATATTTAAAGTCCTTCACTTTCCAGAAACAATGTCATTTTGCGCTAACCACTAAAAAATTTCAAGCCCTAACCTAACAAATAGTAAAGAGCTCATCTTCAGGCAATTACCGATAGTAATTACCGATAATTTCAGAAGCAACAGCTTTTGAAATTTGGGAAGGAGTTTTTAACTCTCCAAATTCAAATAGAAATTATGAAATCCTTCTGGATGAGTTTTTAGGCCTTAGCGTACAAACTTTAATATATGCAGTTTACCCTAAAAGCGAAAATTTTCACGAAAAACAGTTTCACTGGCTGCACTAGAGTAAAAGTGTCAATGCTTAGGTGAACGAATTCAACAAAAAACTCAAAAAGGCCCCAGCGAAATAAAAAGTATCAAATCGATTGACACCGTGACAAATACCGAAAATGCAAACCATTACCCACAGGAGTTGTTAAACTCACTAAATCCTTCTGGGCCTTAGAAATTGGAGTTCAAACCCTGCTTTTGATAAATTTAAGCCCTCCTTATATGGCCAACGGGACAAGAATACTTATTGAGGAGTTTAAGGATCAACTATATCATACATCGAATACCTACATATTAATCTGCTGATCCCATTCAAACAATTTTAATTTCCAGCAAAAATATCTTTCGCGCTAGTCATTAACAAGTCCAAAGTTCTAACTTTCCAAATAGTAGAGAACGACCTACGAAAACATTGCTTTGCTCATGGTCAAATCCTTGGTCCAATTATCAGCTCAATGTATCTCTCCAAATGATTTTGTGTGTATTCATTGTGGAACTATCAAAAGCTGTACATACGTATGTGATTGTTGTACGTTTAACAGTCTCAACACTATTATTACACAAACAAAATACAAACAGGTTTTTTGTTGTTCTAGAGTTGCACTGACCTGATAAATAGGCCTTGGTCAAATTTATGTTGCACTTTCGCACGTTGAAGCTCCACAAAATCATTTCATTTTGCTGTCACAAAATAAAACCCCTTCTTGTATATTTTATAGAGAAGCTCTAATTTAATCAATTTAATGGCTTTTGCGCTGTTAATATGATTTTTTAGAACACATTTGAAATAAAACAATCCACACTAATATCATAAAAGTTAAACAGGTTATTTTGCGAACTGTTTTTTAGGATTCCGTACTCATCAGAGTGAAACGGAACCCTATTAACGAGACTTCCACGTCAGTCCGACCGTCCGGGCGTCCGTCACAGCGCACATTCTCCGAAACGGTACGAGCTAGAGAGCTGAAATTTTCACAGAATGTTGTTGTAGCGGCAAATACTAAAAACAATAACAAGTCGAAAACTACGAGGTGTCCCCCTACAATGTAAAGTAACGATTAGCTATGACGCTCCAACATTAGGGCTAGAAAGCTGAAATTTGCACAGTGTATGTATTTACAGATACCCTGTCATAGAAAATACTAAAAAAAAAACAACAAGTCGAAAACTACCAGGTGTCCCCATACAACGAAAAGAAACAATTAGCTATAACTCTCGAACCGTAAAAGATAGAGAGCCGAAATTCGCAAAGTGAATGTATTTGCACATCTTCTATAGCAATAAATTACTAAAACAACAACAAAATGAAAACTACGAGGTGTCCCTATACAACGTAAAGTAACAATTAGCCGTAGCTCCCAAACTGGGGAAGACAGGGAGCTGAAATTCGCAGAATATATGTATTTACATATGCCCTACAGTGTCAAATGCTAACAACAACAAAATGTCTAAGGCTACCAGGTGTCCCTATACAACGTAATGTAACAGTTAGCTATAACTCTCAAACCATAAGAGATAGAGAGCCGAAATTCGCACAGTGTATGTATTTCCAGATGCCTTAGCACAACAAATGATAACAACAACAAGTCGAAAACTACCAGGTGTCCCCATACAACATAAAGTAACAGTTAAACATAACTCTTAAGCTGTAAGAGACAGAGAGATGAAATTTATACAATATATGTATTCACATATGCCATTCCATTCGTACATTACACATACGTACGGAACCCTAGTTGTGCGAGCCAGCCTCGTACTTGACTGAATTTATTTATTTATTTATTTTTTTTTTTTTTTTTTTTTTTTTTTTGGTTTGCATCAAATAGCCTCCGCCAGCTTACTGGCCATATTTGTAAAAAAAAATGTTCACCATTGAAAAACCACACAATCAAAAATAAAAGAAAATATAATTGGAAAGTTTAATAACTCATTAAGCAAACAATCATACTTTCTTTACAATGTACTTCATTTTAAAAACCACTAGTTTTTGAATATCTAAGAAACGTTTATCAATTTTAAAATTATTCTTAAATTATTCTTAAATAAAATTATTCTTAAATGCGCAGGTACGACCACTGTGACCAAATCTGCAGATTCCATCAAGCTTAACATGTGAAGCCCGAATGGAAAAATGAAGCTGGATATTTACCATCAGATAAAAGAGTTGCTTTAAGAATATATATCCCGAAAAATACAGCTAATTATGCAGAAAACTTTTGAATTCATTATACATAGAGAAAGTCTTTAGCATATGGACTGTATTGCAAAAGTAACACTGTTTTTTCAATTTCCCTCCACCAGCATCCATGTGTACCGATTGGTTTTCCTAATAATTATCCTGCTTTAACGTAAGAATTAGGTTAGGTTGAATGGAGGGGTTCGTCTGCCCATATCTTACACTGACACTGGCATAAATAGTGCTCCAATGTTTCGCTTTCCTCCCCACAAGCTCTACATGCATCTCCTCCTGCAGTTCCTATGTGGTAAAGATGTGCCAGCAGTTGAGAGTGGCCTGTCAGAACGTAAGAATTTAAACGTTCAATTGCAAAGTGTTTCATTTCATCAAAGAACTTTATCAAGACATCATCAAAAGATCATGGCCCATCACAAGTATTTTAATCTTTCGTTAAAATTTACTAATTTGAACGACCCAAAAGTTAAATTACTGCTCAACAAAAATAATAAAAACATTAAAAAATTGTGCTTCGTATGAAAAGACAAAAAAAAAAATCACAAAATTTCTGCAACGAAGATCCAGATAGTATTAAGTTAATATTATAAAGACATCTTGTTGGGTCAAAACAGAAACAAAAATATAATAAAAACTAACAACAAAACCATTAAACAAAATACTGCTGTTGCTGCTGTTGGAATGTAACCCGATTCTTATTAACTCATCAACATCCTCAAGAACCAGGAAAAAAAAACGGACAAAACTGCACACAAAATAAGAAGGCAGCCTTAAAAGCCAAATACAAGTTATTAACTTCTAAAAACAACACAAAAAACATGCAACTACAACACAAATACAAACATTCAAACCCTAACAACTGCAAACTTTTTTATTTTTTGGCCAGGTCCACAAAAAACAAATTTTCGTTAAACTTGTGCGGTCCTTAAAGGACAGACATGAATTGCAGAGCCAAACTTCAAGAAAAAAAAAACTGTGGAATGGGTAGAAAGACGGACAGAATTTGCTAATAGGCCATAAATAATAACCAACAAAGAGATTATATTGAAAGGTTCAAAAATACACTTACATATGAATGTTTGTTTATTTATGTATGTATTCATGCAGTATCAAGCCGACAAACAGACATTTAGTTGCGCAGCCGCTTCTGCAGAGCAGGAGTCAAAGCTGAATAAAGAGAGTGAAAGGAGAAAAATATAATGTAAATATAAAGAAAAAGTCTGAAAAAAGAACTGAATGATTAAAGTGATCATTTTAGCAAATCATTTTTTTCACTATGGTCTGAAATTTTTGAAATGATCAATAGATAATGTCCCTTTATAACAAAGCCATTTAAAGCTATTCAAACCTGGCGTTGTATGACATTGTTATCAAGAAATAAAGAAATTTTACTCATGTATCCAATTTATCCTTAAACTTTTGCTGCAAAGTTAACAAGCAGACTGTCATATTCCACATATGCAGTTTATTATTACTAGTATTATTTTATTACATGCTTTTCGGTAAGCTGTAACAGATATAATGTTTTTATGCCTGAACTGAAATCAGCTGGGACTGCAAATTAAATCAAGAAATCATTTTAATTTATAATTTTACAATATTCGTTTTCCACCTTTAACTGCTTATTCAGCTTTAGTTCGGTGTGACTTCCTCAAAATTTATAATGATTTTTAAAAGAAGACAAGAAAAGTAGACTTGAAGACTTATAAGTCTTTATGATAATTGTTAACTGGGTAACATACCATGACTGTTTTACTTCCGCACCCACCAAACAACTTCGATGAACGGGGTTGTTTTTTGTTAACATTCGTTATAATTTAGAATTGTTAATAATTTTATTGGGCTTGAATTCGATTTTTACTTCCTCACAGTTAAGAAATATTTTTTTTTTGTGATCAACATTTTTAAAGAAGACAAGAAAATTAAACTTGAAAACTTACTGGCTGGGGTACATACAAAATCTTTCTCAACTTTGAGGGAGTAAAAATCGAGCTCAAGCACAACTGTAAATCATATAGTTCAACTATAAATCTGTGTTTGCCACATGTCGTGCGACATACACTGCAGCCACTAAAAGCTTGTTGTGCCCCCCATTTATTTAACTACAAAAAGTTTTACGCACTGGTCTATAGGAACTCCTCCAAAGATCCTCAATTTCCTTCAGCATATGCCCCGGAATTGGATTATGTTTGGTAAAGTGTCTGTCCCAAGATATCGGGACCGTATATATAAGAAAACGGGCTACTGGCATAAATAGTGATCTAATCTCTCAGTTCCCTCCCCACATGCTCTACATTCATCTGCTCACGCTATTCTATTCAGCTAATATTAGCCAGTAAATAAGAGTGACCTGTCATAACTCCCATTATTCTACTTAATTCAGGCTTGCCTAGTCTTACCTGTCCCCCCGTATGCTCTGACACTCATTTAATTGCGCAGTTCACCATGCGTCGAGTAACTGTTAATAGCGTTTTTGCAATCCCAAGCTGTTTGTGATTTAAGCCACTCAGCTGAAATCGCTCTAGTAATCATTTGACCAGCCGTGAATATGGTCACAGGTCCTGGCCTTCCCATTTCATTGAGCTCCCTAATACACTCCGACATTGCCAGAATTTCTGCTGAAAAACTGTGCCAACCAAAAACTGTCCAACTAACGGAATAACAGTTAATATTTTCTATGTAAAGACTAAGTCCTGCCTTTCCCCTCACCCTTGATCCATCCTCGTAACAATGAAGCTCCATGGGAATATGGTTCAAAGGGTCGTTCAACCAGGAATGGAAATCGGGAATTAATGTTTTGTAATTTGTTTCTGGTCTAGTCTGCTCTGCGGTATGCGATCTGATGTCACAAGATTTGGTCATAATACGCTCCGTGGCTCTGATTGATCCACTCACCCATCATCTTTAATCACTTCGCTGTGAGAGCCGTTTCATATTTTATACAAATTTCGATGGGCTCAATGGATACTATAGCTTACATCGCCCTTGTTAGTGTCGTTTTGAAAGACCCACTTACGCTAAGACAGCAGGTTCTATGACCTTTCGGTATAACTTTGATGTTGCATTGATAATGCATCGACGTCCACCACACTATAGAAGTGTTGGTCATAATGGGCCTTATAATGCTACTATAAAGTCTGTCATCTCTAGAGTCTTGTGTGAGAAAATATTAAATGTGTACAGAGGAGCAGAAGGTTGTTGTCGAAGAGAAGTGTTAGTTTTTCAAAGTTAACTTAATATTTTTATAGCTCCTTAATAGGCTCAAGTTCAACCCCTAGATGATTACCTATTTCTTAACAGAAGTGTTCAAGTTCGATTAATATAACGAGCAATAACAACTCATAATTAAAAGCAAAGTTGTCGCCTTCTTACATGACACCTCCAAGAGACAATAAATATTGATTGCTTTGGTTAGTAGTGATTAGGTACATTAAGCGAAAATCAAGCTGCGTGAGCTGGTAGCTGACTTGTTGGAGCATCACTGAAAATTGTGATATTAAGTACCTCCAAAATTGATATGAATGCTGATGAGAAGTGCAGCAAACTTCGAAACAGTCGGCTGTACATCTTGTGGTAATATTATAATTTTAATAATTAAAATATAATAATATAATTAAAATATAAACAAATCTTTACAAATGAAATCGCAACACCCACTGTGCATTTAAGGCATTCTGAATCAAGAGTTAGTTGTTCCTTCTTTTAATTTCAGTATTTTTAATATTAAGACCATGTTCTGAAAATAAAAACTACATACATACCTACATATTTCGTTGTATTTGTCTTTAAAAGGCGGCCTTACACAGAAACAACCACCAGCAACAACTGCAACACATACTACTTAATGTGTTCGACAATATTTTTTTATTCTTCGATTTAAAAAGTCAGCAACAAAAATAACTAAATTACGGTTAATGGAGCGAATTAAATTTAAAAGCCACAAATAGCTGAGACACAACTCCACACACACACGCACGCACACACTCATGTGACCGAACGGCATGCATACATATAAACTTGTAGCTGCTTCACCCATACTCTGGCATTTAAGTGAAACTAAATTAAGTTTAAAGCCTTTTTTTTTGCTTTTTGCGAATTTGTGCAAACAAAACTTGACCACCAAATGAGCCTGATTAACTTAATATTGAAATGAGCAAAAACAGAACAAAACGAATTTAATACCTGTGGTATGGCTGTTATGGCATGCCTTTGAGTATATGTTCGTGCGCATGTCTGTGCGCTAAAGTGAGTGTTAATTAAACAAAAATTTGTTTAAATCCAAAATTGCCTGACCTTTTTTTTTTAAAGCGTAAAAGGTAGTGTTGTTGATAATCTCATATTAACTTATAAGCCACAGTTAAGTGTCGCATGTGACACGTCCTTTTGACCTTAAACAATTTATTTCGCTTGATGGGTCAATTTGAAGCTTAAGACGTTAATGAATAGGATAACTATGAAAGAATAGCTTATTGTTCCTAAAAAATACTTTTCACCTGCAATGAATTGAGGCTTAGACTAGAATTTTTTTTATTTTTTATTTTTACTGTAAATTTTGTGAAGCAGAAAATTTTAATTTTCTCTTAAGAAACACTCCAAGAGACAACTCATACCCTCGAAAAATTGTCAATGATGTTTCTAGCGCTTATTCTGTACTTTTCATCATCATCTGGCCATAACTGGCAGAAATACAAGCACTGTGGATTGCTTTCTAATAAGAAATTACCAGAAGAAATAGTCACAGACTACCATGTAGATCATGGACAATAAAAAACATATACTTTCTTTCCAAATGATGTAGTGTCAGCTATGAACCGCTGCAAGTAAAACATTTGATCTTACTAAGAATGTGCATTAGACCCTCAAGACAGAATAAAATAAGAACTTGTTCCAAATTTTTGACAAAACATTTTTATTTTTAAAGTCTTCTCACTGAATTTGAAGTTCAAAAGAGTGCTACAAAGAGGAAACTTTGGGCTTTCTCACAATCTATAAGCCATTTTAAGCTAACAAAAAAGGAGCCCAAAAGAAAATCAAAAGTCATTGTCGTATTCGAAATTTATTATCATAGGCTTTTGTATTAATTTCTTCTTCATGCTCAAGTTTAGTTTCTGAAGTGCTGCTGCTAAAATAGTGTACTTGAGTACACGACTTCAAAATTATACTTTTACCTCCTAATTCATAAAAATTATTACAGGCTTATAAAACTGTTATTTGACATATTTGTATGGAAAATCTGTCAAATAAGAGCTTTATAAACCTGTTATAATTTTTATGAATTAGACAGTTATGATATGAACACATTCGCGACAGCAAGCTACATGAATACAGACGACTACAAATGTCGCCGGCTTTATATGTCGCCTTTACCCAGCTACTTAAATATTTTGGAAGCAGAAGCTACCAAAAATATAATAAAAATTGAAACGGAATAATGTAGAGCCATTTGTTATTATTACTGGTGGAAATTACTGGCCGAAAATTTTCACATTGCTAAATTTAAATTTAAGTTTTAAGAAAGCAAAATACTTGCCAAAAAAATGGTACCATTGCAAAAGTGCAAAAGTTTGCAAAAGTAATCACTATGAACAAAAATTCACTTGAAAATTTTTTGGAAAATTATTATTTAAATTATCATGAACAAATTTTGCATACCTACGAAAAAAATTTGTTAAATTAAATGTAACAAATAGGATTTTGGATCGTTGGAACCGATTATGAATTCGCGATTTTACGTTCTTTCTTTCAAAAACTTTCCTCTGGCAGCACTGTTTTACAAACATATTCATATTTTCCTTAGTAAATTCCGAAACTTTAACATCGAATTATTAATAAACTAAAAGCCTGCGGCAGACTTTGTCTTCAGTTTTGCGAGGTCCACGACGCCCTCTACAAGCCCTCATTTCTTTCAAAGCCTGGCTCCTTATTCTAAAGTTTCCCCAATACATGAATTCCATGGAATCCTGTTGCTATAAAAAACGTAGATCAGAATCTGTAATTGTAAATGCGGCTTCTATATATTCATCAGCTTATCAAATAGTAAAATAAATTACTAAAATAATTGTAAAAAATAATCCTTGAGTGGTTTGGGAATGATTTCCTTCTATTAAACTATGATGAGCTCAAGTTGCGGTAATTCCAGCAGTTAATAAAATAATTGTATTTAATAAGAGAATTTGAAATGCGTTAAAAGGTATAATTCTTATAGGGGGTCAAGTGTTCCTAAATCAATTGAAGGGGGAAAGACTTCTAGGAAAAAAAAGCTCAAAAAATCAAAAATTAAATTACAATTTTTGATATAATAAATAAAATTCTTACTAAATTAGTATGTAACCCTTAATATGTTCTTTCTCGTGATACGTCTCGTCATCATTACAAAATAGTAATAATGGTAATTATTGTGCGCAACGTCACAATTTGCAACAATTGCAAAATGCAGACATTCACATCCAATAGGCCTTTAGAAAATAAAATATTTGCAAACGCCACAGCAGCTTGGGATAGTGGGGAATTTCGCAAAAAAAAATTTCAATTTGCAATAAAGAACTTAAAAGCATTGCTGAAAAATTTAAATAGTTTCAAAAACAATTGCTAAATTTCAAATTTTCAGTCTGAAAATATCAAAAGTGTTGACAAAGGAAAATATTTTAAGTCAATCGAAAACATCGGCAAGTTGTATATTTTCGAGTGTAAAAAACCACCAACTCAAAGCCACCAAAAAAAAAACTCTTACAACGTCTTAATGGCATAAAATCATTAACATTGTTTTATGGTCCATATTTTCCAGCATCGTCAATCGAGAAACCACACAGAGTTTGTTTTAAGTTTTTTTTTTTTGGGGTTTTTTAGTTTAACCAAGCAAAATTTGCAGGCAACCAGTATATTAAGATTTTTTAGTGAAGTATCAATATATCACCACCAGACTGCATGTGTTCTCCAAAATGGTGTGGAGTGATGGCAAGAGTTGACGCAGAGGAAGGAAACAAAGAAACATAAACATACCATCAATATCAGCGTCATCATCATCATCTTTATCCTTTACTTAGTTTTCCTTATTTCGCTCTTTTTTTTTTTTTTTTTTTTTTTTTGTTGGTCGTCTTATTTTATTGTTGTCGTTTTGTCGTCTGGAATGTCAGTAAGGCTGTTAACATGTTGGTATTATCCCTGTATAATGTTCTGTTGCTGTTATTAGTATTATTGTATATTTTGTGTCATAAATGATGTCATTTAACAAAAATTGTTGCCATCGTTTTGTTGGTTAATTTCTTTCTTTTTTTCATTCTTGTTGGTGCTTTTGTTGCGTTAAAAAAACATAAATTTTGTTACAATCCCATTTCCAATGAACCAACCATCCAACCAACAACTGATCAAACCAGTAGAATAAGAAAACAACAGCAGATGTCTTAATTGAAATTTGAGACGTTTTGGTTTTTTTTATTATTATTATCATTGGCTTGGTTAATTTACTAATTTTTATTTCTTCTTATAGCAGAGGAGCCCACCAGAGGGAAAATATGACAAAAAAAAAAGGCGTGAGAAAAATTCTTTATTCGAAGGACTTTCTTTGTTATCTCTGGAAGTGGCTTAAATATTTTACGAACCCATATGCACATTAAACTTTAAATTATAATTTAAAGAATAATAAAAATTGAGTGCTGTTGCACATCAATAAATCAATTTGTTTTTAATAAAAACGTAAAAAATGACACCATTGAAGTGTTGTGGGACTTGAAACATTTCCTAAGCTTCATTATGAGGCTTCCATCACAAAAACTAACAAAAACAATATAATGACAAGATTTATTTAAAACTACATTTTTATGGAAGGAGCTTAAAGCACTAAAGACAACTCTCTTTCCAGCTTTTTCAATTGCCCTTAGATACTAGTTTATGAGCCTGATAAATATCTTGCCTGAAATGTGATAAATTCATTCACTCCATCACTACCTATAAAATTTTAGTCCATATAATTTTCTTTTGCTTTCGAGAGCAGTGAATTGTACAAATTTTACACGCAACGTAATTCCAGCACATTTAATTTCTGGATATTTCTGAAAGTGTTGAAAATATAAAACTTTGTTGTACTACTGACCTCAAGAAAATTTGATCCTGAAAATCCTTCAAACTGCTCTCCAGTCATGATAAAATGTATTAAAATAACCATCTCATTCTAGAGGAGTTATTAATCAAGCCCTTAAAAACCCAATCATAATAAAAAACGGTGGAAAATGGGTATGAATTTAGTACCTTAAAATCTTTATATACCATACATTTTTATCATAATCAATTTTTACTGCGAATCAGTGTAATTTAAATAACAAACTTAGCCAAATTCGAGACTAACTCACACAGCGAGGGCTCCATACTAGTGTGCAAGTGGTAGACAAAAGTCACACCCTGTAAGGGGTGTTCTTAAGACAGCACCATGTGAGTTCCAAGCCTCTATCTCTTACGGCTCAAAAGTATTTTGGAACTAACGGGTGTCCTCATGTATGAACAGCAATTACATTTTACCTTTTTGTTACCTCTGATATTTGTAGTTGTAGAAGTCTGACAACTACATAAACTGTGAAAATTACAAGTCTCTACATTTTTGAAGCACAAAACTTAAATTAAATTTTCAAATTACAGGATGTCCCCGGCCAAATTCCAAATTCTAGTTTTTGGTATTTGTTCTTGTATACGAGGTGTGATTAAAAAATAATCGTTATTTTCAAATTTCGTGAGTTACGTATGCTCGATTTTTCTCTGTTCTGTTGGTAGAAATGTCTGTTATATATGGTACACATATATTGGATTGTCAGTTTATTTTCGACAGATAAAAAGGTTAGTCGTGTTTTGGTGTGCTCTTCGATTTGTTACTATCCGAAAAAATTCATCAAAGAAACTGTAGTAAGTTTTGCGTAAAAAGTGAAATTTAATACGCAAGGACATTTGAAATATTGACTGTCTCGTTTGGCGAGTCTACTATGAGCAGAACACAAGTTCAATTGTAGTATAACCGATTTTAGGGAGGCCGAGAAGATGTCAATGAGAACGCTCGTCTTGGGGCGCCCGAGCACGTCAACAACCGATGAAAACATGGAAGCAGTGAAGAAAATGATTTTGAATAATCGTCGAAGCACTATCAAAGAGGTTGCTGATGATTTTTTTGCTGATGTTTAAGGCATGAAACGTGCGGCAACGAAGATTGTTCCAAAATTACTCAAACAGCTGCGCAAACAGGAGCTGTTGAATATCGTCAAAGCGATTAAAAAAAATTTTACACTTATTATAAGATAATTAATTTTGTTGCCGAATTTCGGTTTTTGTATATTTTTTTTTTTTTTAATAATTTAAACCATTTTTGTGTTAAGGGCATATATGTATGTTGTCCTACCTGCACCATTTTTAAAATAACGATATATCTCAAAAACAAGAGCTAACCTAAAAAAATTAGGTTAACCCACTGTGCAATTAACCACTTCATGCAAACCTCTAATGAAAATTCGGAGTAAAGATTTGAAGCTACACGCTAGCAAGATTTAATTGGCCTAAAAGCTGAAGCTGAGTCATTGGATGAACAGACAGAATGAATGAGGACCTTACAAAGAAAATCATCTTCAGGAACGGTACTCACTTTCCGTTTAGTGGATTCGCTAACAAGCAGAAATACCCCATTTGGACAAATGAATGCCTGCACAAAGACTGAATGTTTGGTGCGATGTATGAGACGGCTGAGTTATCGGGTAGCATTTCTTTGTAAATGAGGACCGCAAAGCAGTATCGCATAGTACACGTCAGTACGCCAGAAGCAATTAAAGGATGAGATAATTCTGCACTTTAACGGAGTTTGATTTCAATCCTGTCTCACAATCATTGAATATATGGACCAACGGATAGAGTTGTGCCACAGAAGCCGTGACTAGCATTTGGCCAATATTTTATTTTACACATAATTTTCATAGATTTTTCTATAACAATAAATTATAACTCTCGTGAAAGGTTTTGTTTTTATTTACAATTCATATTTTATATTTCGGCACGCAAATCGAGTGAATATATATTTGAAGTGTGAATACCAAAAGTATCGTTTGTTTTAGAAGGTGTAGATACACAATATTTAAGATACAGAATGTGCCTGCTGAACCCTATAATGCTGAAGCATTTGTTACTGCAGTTATTGCACATTATATCAGCAATTACCCAGTGATCATGTTGAATTGAAGAATAGTTCTCGCAAATTGGAGGAAGTGGGTAAAGTTCAAATAATATAGCTAACTTGTAATAACTTTAAAGGCACTTAATAATATAACATTGTGGAACGAAAATAGAGTACAATTTTAGAGATGTGCGGTTATTGTGAAAATGTCGTGTTACGCGTGATTAAAATTTAGCAAAATCATGCGTGAGTTCGTGAATGCAATTCAGAATTGAAATATCATTCTTGATTACCATTCTAAGGCAGTTTTTAATTTAAGGAATTTCACGAAAAGGTTGAAACACCTTTTTGGTGTACAAAACAACTTTCACACATTATTCCTTAAATTCCTTTTTATTCCTTTTGCAATTTGGGTTGTGATGAGAAAAACTTAATTATAGAATAAAAAGTTAATTTTTTATACAAATACACCAAAATGAACAAAGAAGTCCCAAGTAGTTTTCTTTTTCTTCACGGCTATATTTCGTTGACAGTAAGTAAAGTACCTGGTACTCTAAGTTTCATAAAACGTTGGGCTAAGCAGTGTAAGGACCCTTATGTTACGAAGCATTTACATATATACCTCCTTAGCAAGATCTGTTTTGGATCCGTAGTTTGGGATCCTGTTTATGTTACACATATCTGCTCTATAGAATCTGTGCAAAACCAATTTTTGTGAACAAAGAAGTTCCAAATAATTTTCTTTTTCTTCCCGGCTGATATCAGTTCCCGCATTTCTGTCGCACTGAATTTAATTTTTTGATTTTCTTTATTACTTTGCATTTCTTTTTTTTTTTTTGTCCAAAAAATTTTACTTAAATTTTTGCAATGAAAATAACAGCAGTCAGCTGTTGCTAAAAATTTCACGTGGAAGAATTGCCACTTCAATTATTTCGCAGCAAAAAGAAAAAGATACATTTCATATGTTTTTCTCAAAATGATCAGAGTACTACTTCTGCAACATTTTTTCACGAAAAGTTTTTTTACATGCATTTTGACAACTTTCCGCGTGGAATTTTAATCAGAGTACTTACCTTAAGGTAGAAAAAAATGCAAAACTCGTTGGGTGAAATAATTCCATGTTTAATTTCAACCCAAGAGTTTGTAGTGCAAAATCAAAAGTGAAATCATTAGTTAAACCTACGAATATTATTTTTTCAAAACCTATGTGACTTTATTTTGTTTATGAATACAAATTAACACACTGCAAGATAGTAAGTTAACAAATCATGGATTGCAAAATTTCTGCATGGTCAACCGTTGAAAGACTTTTTGGATAAGTACTACATTTTAAAGGAAAATAGTTCGGAAAACAGCCTCACAAACAAAAGCGAAAATTAGTACCTGATAATTTGCGATTGATAATCCATTTTTGAAACAATGAGCAGATATTAAAAGCAAAGCAAAGCCAGGTATTTGTCTGTTGTTTGCGTAACGAACGGTATGTCTGTGTTCACCAGCGATAACAACATACATATGTCCACTTAAGGCGAACTATATACGCTACAATATTCTACAACCAGAACTTCATGTTGATGTAAAATCTCCTAAAAAGATACAAACATAACAGAATTGAAGTATTGCTTAATAAAAAACCTAAAAAATTCGAGATAAGCACAAAGACGAACATTTTCATTAACTCTTATATGAAAGTTTTAGTATTATAATGAACTTATTTATTTGCTTTAAGAGCTGATTGAAATGTATTATTGTAGATCTAAAAACGGACCAAAACTCCCACCAACAAAATGAGAATTAGGAAACAAACCCAAACAACCCTTTAACTCAGAAAACATTTCTTTGTCTTGCAACACTTTCAATTTTCTTTGCAACCTTCTATAGAACGGGTTACCATCGGTTGCTACGATTTATATTTTTGAAAGTATCAAAAATTAAAAGTTTTTTGAATAATCAAAAATGAACTTCTTTATAAAGACAGAATAATACATTTCAATTGGCTCTTAAACAAAATAAATAATTTTATTTTTTAAAACTCAAAAAATTTTTTACCTTTTGATACATTCAAAAATACACATACATCGTAGTAGCCGATGGTAACTCGTTTTATAGAAGTTGTAAAAGTGTTGCAAGACGAAGAAATATTTTCTGAGTTAAAGGTTTGTTTGAACATTCATAATTCTCATTTTGTTCATGGGAATTTCGGAATAAGAAGTTGAGTTTCAAACATTCTTTTAAGAATTTTTCAAGCTCACTGATTACCATCAACGAAATGTCGGCGGCATAACGACTCCTGCAAAAGACAGAAAATTTTTGGGGGTTATTTTTAGACCTAAAATAATTAATATCATAATATTTATTTTTTCCTGAATTTAAATTAAGTTTATATTTATATTATTTGATCCTTAGATTGTTAAATTAATTATTTAAGCTTTTGATCTTTGTTTTTTTTTTTATAAAAAATAATTTCAAGCAATTATTTATTTATTTTCAATATTTCGCCAACAAATAATTGTTTTCCTAAAGATGCCAACAAAATGTTGAAAATAAATAAATAGTTGCTTAAAATTATTTTTTATAAAAAAAGCCAAAAATCAAAGGCTTGAATAATTAATTTAACAATTTCCACCATTTCAAAATATTTGAAAAAACTGAAATTCGCATATAGTAGTGGTCCTGATAATGTTCCCAGCTGTATATTGATTAATTGCGCTGATGCTCTTGCTGAACCATTAACCACTATCTTTAATATTTCAATAAAGAATGGTGAGCTTCCAGACTTTTGGAAAACATCGTACATAATACCTTTGTATAAGTCTGGTGCAAAGTTGGATATAGTAAATTACCGCGGTATCGCCAAATTAAGCGTTATTCCAAAACTATTTGAGAAACTGGTGACTGAATATATTTCACATCACGCATCGTCCTTATTTTGCTCTGCTCAACATGGTTTTCGAAAAGGCTGTTCTATAACCACAAATCTGCTACAACTTACAACCATTGTCAATCAAGGCTTTGTCCAGCGTATGCAAACTGATGTCGTGTATACAGATTGCAGCAAAGCGTTTGATTGGACCTATTGGGGGTTTCAAATAACTGCTTAAAATGGATTGATTCATATTTATCAAATCGGAAGCAATGTGTCCATTACAAAAACGTTTTATCAAAACTAATTGATGTTATATCGGGGGTACCGCAAGGAAGCCATCTTGGGCCATTACTTTTTACTTTATTCATTAATGATCTTTCAAATGCTATAAAAATTTCTAATATTTTAATGTAAAGATTTTCTTAAGCTTCCAAAAGTATTTAGATCACACCCTACTACAAAAAGGCTTAGAATGCTTCAACGTATGGGGTAATAAAAACTTGATGGAGCTAAATTTCAGTAAATGTAAATATATTACTTTCTACAGAGGTTTCTATATTGACTTAAATTATGTCATCCTTTAGAAAGAGTTACTTCCATCATGGATTTGGGAGTTCTGTTGGATCCTAAGCTTAACTTTATTGGTCATATTTCGTTGACAGTAAGTAAAGCACGTGGTGCTCTAAGTTTCATAAAGCGTTGGGCTAAGGAGTTTAAGGACCCTTATGGTACGAAGCATTTATATACCTCCTTAGTAAGACCCGTTTTGGAATATGCATCCGTAGTTTGGGATCCTGTTTATGTTACACATATCAACTCTATAGAATCTGTGCAAAAACAATTTTTGTGATTCTGTCTTCGTAGTCTTCATTGGCATCCACTAAATCTCCCGCCGTACACTAGTCACCTTGCACTCATTGAGCTGCCTACTCTAGAAAGCCGTAGGATAAACGTTTCTTTTATTTCAAGCCTGATAAATGGTGATATTTGCTCATCTTTCCTGCTAGATGATCTCTCATTAAATGTACCAAATTGCTCTTCTAGACACTACGAGCTGTTATCCATTAACTACTTTAGATTTAATTATGCAAATGCTGATCCAGTTAGGAGAATGTGCAGCCAATTTAATATATTTTATAGAATCATAGATTTCTCTTTAAATATAATTCGAATTAAATATCAAATTGTCACGTTTTTAAATACTTTGTAATTGTTTTACTTTCATGTATGTATGTATATCATGCTTTATAATGTTAAATATGTACTTGAATTATTTACATGTTAATTGTAAATATTATTCATCTGTCTGTAAGGATGTCCTATCCATAGACAAGAAATTAAATAAATAAATAAAAAAAAAATTAAGTGTTTCTAAATTGCCTATTTTTATTTTTACAAAGAAATTGTTGCACATTGCAAAACAGCTTTCTCAAAACTATGTTCTAAAACTTAGGCTGTTATGGCTTCCGAGCACAGATTTATGTTTCTAAGTACAAATTTTTTTGCGTATATATTTTGTTCCAATACAAACGTGATTGATCGTGGGAGATTTTTACGTTTTTCGGGCGTAAAAATGAGTGATTGAAGAAATGTTGTTCCTTAGCGTGCATGACGTGAGGACCAAAAAAATGTTCGTGCATGGAAAACTATTCTGATCGTGAGCATGCGTGACGTGAGCCAAAAACACTCACGTGCACATCTCTAGTCCAATTATATTTTTTATTTCATCAAAATATTTATCAATATATTTGTGTAAATAAATACAAATTCTTCATGCTTGATAGCATAACTGGAGCTTGCTTGTATATCCAGCAAGAAATTTTGGCAAGAAGTATCTTTAAGCTCTCTCAGAAATTCCATATTTCCAAGCTAATATTTAATCATTCATCACTCATGAGTACTAATTATTTGACGTATCCGGTTAAAAATTTTTAATTATTTTAACAGTTTACTGAAACTTTCTCATCACCAGAAGCGGACAAAAAATGTTTGGTTCAAAGAAGTTTCGCCGACATATGAAATATTATCTTATTAGATTATATTACGGCACAACGAGAATATTGAATATTCAACTGAATGGAAAAAAAATTAAAACAAAAATAAAATGCAAAAATTAACAACAACAAAATTTGTAAGAAAAAGAACGACAAAATAAATCGCTAAACGTACTGTAAAAGATCAAAAATTCAAAAATCAAACGAGCCGTAAAATACAATTTGATCCATCACAGTGAAGAGAAAAAAATAAGAAATATCATATTGTTTAATTTCAAATTGTTCAAGTCTAAAACAAAAGGATCTTCTTCACATACAAAAGACATAAAATCAAACAAGGTCTAGTAGCGGCCGAAATTTTGCAAAAAGAATGATGGGTTGGTTGCCTGGTTAAATGCTTTTTTGTATTTTAATCATTTCCATCTTCGAATTCTGCAAAAGAAGAGCCAGAAAAGAGAGAAAGAAACGTAACATCTTGTTGAAGTGAAATTAAATGTTTTTTGTTTAAAAATTAAGCAAAACTGGAAACGTATCCTTTTCATGTTCCCAATTTGATTGCGAATACTCTAAGTTTTAGCTTTATGTCAGCTTTGAACGATTGTCAAGTATTTATGCCGCTAAAACAAAAATTAAAATTTGGCCAGCGAATGAATCTCTCAGCGACATAAAGTCTACTTAAGAAGCTAATCATATTGTTTTATGCTCAAGTTGAATGAATGATGATGATCATGATTTTACAAAGCCGTTCCCCGTGATGATATTTTGTCTGGGATGCCATGCAAAAGAACTTGACCAGATCGCTTTGATAATTAAATTGCTTTCAAACTTTTCAGCGGTCTCTTTTAAAAGCTTTGTTATATGCTATAACTGCAATGTATGTTAATATTGCATACTTTTTGTAAAGTATGTGAAACAAAAAATTATGTTTTGAAAATACTTTTTATGAAAGAACGAAATGAAGAAGTGTGGGAAATATCTGGATTGTTTTTAGATCGCTGTGATCTATTTTTTTTCTTTTTGCTTAACCTTTTACTGAAATTTTAATTTTATTCATCTATGGCATTGTAATACATTTATATTAAATTACTTTTTCAGGATCAAGTTCAACCTTGGTTTGTCACTCTTTAATCAATAATTAATTAAGTAAAGAAAAGTGAATTTTTTTCTCTTGAGTATATTTTACAGATTGGAAGAAAGTTCATCTAAAGTTCCCCAGTGCTGGTGATTTCTGCCACTTTTTAATACTCTTTGGTACTCAATAACTTTAAAGGGTTTTTGAATATTTAAACAACAGTTCGTTTTCTATTTTTCTTATAAAAGGTGGTTAAATCTTAAGGGATGAAATTGATTTTGAATAAAACACAAGTTATTAAAAAAATGTTGTAATTTTATTTTTTATTATTCTTACAATATCAGTATGGTTCATATGGTGGCCGCTGCCACCAGGACCCCCTCCATCCGATAATACAACTTTACAATGACACTGATACATAGGGCCTGTTCGTAAATGCATAATAACTCTGCATGTTATGCGCACAACGTTCGAAAATGCAAACGTTGGCAACACTGCAGCAGTAATCTGTTCGTAAATGCAACACTGACGTAGATTAGGCGCAAATAAAAACAAAAAACTAATCATAAAAAATGGCTGATGCAATGAGTGAGTATAATAATTGTTTGCATTTTAATATGTTTTTTTTTATTTAACATTTTTTTATTTTCAGACAAATGGAATTAATTATTCATGCTTATTATGAATTCCGTCGGAGCCTCTGTCGTACAAATGGTATCATGAATTCCGACGTAGCTAAGAAATTTTTTAAATTCGGGAGATTGGTATTATGAATTCCGAATGAAACGTACTTTTAGCGTTTTTTTATCAAAAATTTGTACGAACTTTTCTTATTGTCGGGAGAATACAAAAATAGTTAAAAAAATAAGAACAAACTGAAAAGAAGTTCTTAAATTGAATAAAAACAATATTTAAGTAGTTATAAAATTATATTTCTTTAACAATTAATTTGTATGTTTTAAAATACTTATTGGTTTTGCCCTGATTTGAAACAAAAAACTAACACAAACTAACTGCTGATTTTATGTGTTGAAAAAAGCGCTTCATATACACCATTGAAACATGCGATAGATTGTTTGAAAAATAATTAACCATATAAAAAAACAAAAAAAAACCGCCTTTTATGTATAGAATTAAATGCGTGTACAAAAAGTGTTACGAAAAAGCCTTTGCAGCATCTACATCTTTTGCAACACCCGGCAGATTCGA